>OY759172.1:16753023-18217067 GCA_963662145.1 Sturmia bella | reverse complement strand
CTGCAACTTTTTACCTCTCGTACTCACATTTTTACTATTCTCTTGTTTTTCTCTCCTCTTCGTATACACACATTTTTCTTTAATATTCTTTGTCATTACTCTGACAATGACGCCATTGTAAGGTGTTTATTGAGTTAGAATTTATGCATCTTACAATATGCCAATGTCTGACAATGTACTAGCAGTGATGATGCCAAAGTGTTCAGAGGATTGACAGTTAACTGACAATCAATTGTTAGGTAGGTGGCCTGCTAATGCTTTTGCTTACAATGTTGTCAGGAAGAAATTGTAAGTTCTCACGTTTGGTTAATAAAATTCTATATATTTTCTGACAATATTGTAAGATCTTACAATCGTCTATACGTAGCTTTACACCTCAAGAAAACGTTGTTGAATTGATACGCAAACAAAAAACGCTCGTTTTGGTGTTACAGTTGGATGATGTAGGCAGGGATGGATAAGTAAGGGAAAGAGTCTAAAAATTGCCAGAAGCTGATTTAACTAGGCTTTACCACAGATCTCTGAAATCAGTCAAATTTAAGAAGAAGAATAATAACTCATATTAGACCTGTCTCAGAAATTACCCTGATGATGAAATTATTCTGATTGCTTATAAATTTTGTATTCAATTGAACTGGTTTTATTTTCTTCAGACTTTGATCGATCTATATTATTCCGGCATATTTCAACTTATCAACATACGTAATGAAAACAATTAAATTTATTTTCGTACCATTCCATACAGGAACCTCAGAATTGACAATAAAAACAGGTAATTTCATTCCGAGTAAATTCTATTCATATAAAACACAATCAGCCTGATTACGGTCGCTGTAGCCAGGGGTGTTGGGAAAATTTTTTCAGAAAAGGTCAAATTTTAGAAAGAAAAAAGTAAAAAAAAACCTCATTTATATAAATGTACAAATAAACTCAAAATTAATTAATCTTATTTAATAAAATTTTTTATAAAATCTTTTAATAAAATCTTTTATAAAACCATTCAACCTGTATTTTACTTATAAAAATTTTATGTTAATATTACGCATACAAATTTATTGACTTGTGCCTTTTAATTAAATTTTTGTAATGGTTACATTAAAACACTCTAAAGAGTTATATTTTAAATAGTCCTTAGCAAACAAAATCCCTTCAATTATTTTTCTCCCCAAGGAATTTCTAATTTTAGTTTTGTTTAAATTCATTTGACTAAAAATTCGAATTTGGCAAAACCATTAAATCGTTAATAAAATAATACATAAGATAGGAAAAGCCGGTACATTATTTGATGCCTTGATTGAGTTGATTTGTTTCCAAAATAAATCAAAATTTTTTGAATTTTTATTTAAATCTAAAATCTACATTTCTCTTTCTTCGTTTTCAACTTCCTGGTACTTCTCTTTAGATACCAAATTAGGAAAAATTTTTAACAATTTTAAATTTTAACAAAAATTATAGAACTATCAGCTAACAATTGTGTCTGATGGGAGGGGCGGTAAGCAGCGAAACTATTTAATATAGAAATTTACCTTAAAAAATCGTTCTTAACTCTGGGGAAGTAAAATCCAGCTAACAGCCCTATAAAATTATTACCAATTGCAAATCAAGTGGTTCGACTTTAAAGTTAAATTGATTTAGGTTTTGCTCAAGCAAAACATTACAGTTGCCTAAACCTTAAACTTTTTACAAATGCAGCTCAGGAAACTAAGTAAAATGAATAAATTATTGAAAACTATTTTGGCATAACTAAAAATGCCTCAGGTAATAATTATTACTCTACAGCTTAAACCACTGTTCTTCAACGCTGCTCACAGAACACTTTCCTCAATTTATTAGCATTTTAAACAATACCCTTCAGCTTTCGCTGCTGTTTATTAAAATAATTAAACTTATTAACATCTACATATTCTTTTCTCTGTTTATTTCTTGCAAAAACTTTGTTTTTTCTCTTATTAACTAATTTAAATTTGAGAAAAATATAAATATTTAATGTGCCAGTTTTTCCCACTTGAAAAGGCATTATAAAGCTGAGATTTCTTGTGCATAAATGCAACTTAAGGAGGAAATTAGCAAACTTCAAACTAAATTGTTTTACAAGGATTATTTATGTTAAATTGAAGCAGCAGAGGCAAACATTTCCATTATTTTATCTTGTGAATTTCATTAAAAATAATTGAAGGAGCGGCGAATATGCATTTAGTTTAAGATGTTTCTAAGCTGTTGTTTTGCTGAAAACAGAAATTTAATTAAATACATTTTATACAGCATTTGAAGTAATTAAATTTGTTTTTATAGACCAGAGAGGAATGCGAATGCACAGAGAAAAATTTTGTAACAAAAACTTTAGGAAATTTTATTTCATTTTTAAGGATAATTTTCACAAGTCGGCAACTCTTCTTTAAAAATGCAGTTTTGTGAATGTTTAAAACTAGCAAGCGTTTTAGGGGAAAGCACGATTATTTTTCAATCAGTTCAGGTCATCTACATAGTTGTATTCCAGATGAAAAGCATGGAATAGCCGCAAAGATTTGTTGACGATAAGCTTCGTGTCCCCGATCAATACATTCATACATCAGTTTTAATCGTGTCGCTATGAGAGCTGCTTCATATTTTATACAAATTTCGATTAGCTCAACGGATAATATTGCTAAGCTGAATTAGTATATCTGTGAAATAAAATATTTAGATTGCTATTATTTTTAATATTTATTTTGAAAAAAAGTTGTTAGCAGCTGTCTGTGATAAAAAGCTATTGCTGAAATGACCCTAGAAAAGCCTTACTGAGCGGCCTGTGCCTCAAATTCAGCTAATTTATTAGGAAAAAAATAGACAGATAAGCTTCGTTTATGAAACCCTTATAGCCTTTTCATTCCCTTAAGAAAATAGTTATTCAGCTGTGGGAGTTTTAAAGATATTTTCTTGATATCGATTTTTTATTCATTACTAATTTTTTAATTATTATATTTAAAGACGTTCCCTTTGCTTTAGCCAGCCATAATTTAACCATAATCCACTTTTAATTGGCCCTGTCAAAACTAAAAAATTAACTTGTTGAGTTTTTAATCTCTTTTTATTTTTCTTGTTTCTTTGTTTTATCTTCTACTGCAAAATGGAAAGAAATGATAATTCTGTTGCTGTTATTTTGCTTTAATAAATATTTTATGGCAGTTATTCCATTTTAAATCCAAACATGCCTGCAGGCTTAACATTTCTTTTTTTATTTTTTTTCATTCATTATTTTTGATGCTTCCCAGAAGAAAAACAGCCAACTGTTGTTGGCTCTCTTTCTTTGGCGTCCAAACTTTTTGTCTCTCTCTGTGTGTGTGTGTTTTGTTTTCTTATTATCGTGATTTTCGAATGCCTTCAATTTAATTTCAAAATTCTTGTTTATTTATTCAATATGACAAAACAAAGTCAAGTTAAAAAATATTAACAAAATTCATATTTTTTTTCCATAATTTTTAGTTGCCATTAAAGGAATTCAACTCCTGCATAAAAGCACAATGTTATGTATTCACAAAATAAATAAAAAAAAAGAAAAACAGAGAAGAAAAAAATTCAATTATTTTTAATTCCTTTTATCTCATGTATTTATTTCAATATAAAAGCAGCTGAGGATTTAAAATGTGGAAAAAAAAAATAAATAAGCAGCAGTGAAAAGTTGCCAAAAGGAAGAGGAGTAAAGACTAACTTTTTTTTTTAGCCTTTGGCTAGAATACATAAAATAGTTACCTTGAAGACTGACAGAGCTACAAGTTTCAGTTTGTGATGTTGTGTGCTGGTGGCTTTTATTTCTTCTAACCAGATTATAAATATAAATTGTAAATAAAACAAAGCACTGTGATAAAAACAAAGGCAAAAAAAGCCAGTATTCGTTATGATTTTGTTAAAAAAAACTTTTCAATGACAAATAATTTTTCTTAAATATGACTTCATAAATATTTCATTTCTTTCAGGGTAACAACAATGTCTATAGAGAAACAATAGTACCATGGTCGTTATATACACGCATTAGAACCACTTAGTCACTAGTTCTTTCTTCGGTAGTTGCTTTGCAATGACAAGCACATGTTGAATGTTGAACAGAAAAAATCATTGTATGAGGTATAATATGTCACTAGTACTGGTGACCATAACAATAGTATATCACTAGAGTTTTTCTACTCACATTTCCCTCAGGGTAGTTAGAAAAATATGTTAGATCTTAGACTTAATACTAAATACAAAGAAAATATTTCTACTCACATATTCAGCTGTCAGGTGAAAAACTTAAATTTTGATTCAAATGCAGAAAAATCCTCATGCAATTTTTCCGTTTTAAAATTTTCGAGAAAATTTTTCTTTTCTTTAATTTTTATTTCAGAAATAAAAACAGAAGAAAAAAGCAAAATAAAATTGTGTTAAGTTTCATTTTATTTCTTGTTTATATTGACGTATAAAATCAACAGCCTTCAAAGTTGTTTTAATAGCAAAAAAAAAAAATTGTTTCAAGTTAAGTTCTAGCCAACAAAAATGTGCAGCTTTCTATAAGGTTGGGCAAGCAGAGCTCCCTAATCAGGCGTCAATAATTTTCACCATTGACATTCGTCGCCAGGAGTCGAGAATTTTGAAAACAAAATGGTTCAATTATGTCATGAGTGGATAAATCACACAATAAAACATTTTCCCTGGGGCAATACAATGGTTTTTGATGTTTCAATCGAGGGTTGTGGATTCTTGGATAGCAGTAACGGCAGCTTTGCTGGCTGACGTTGGCGTTGAAGTAAAAAAAGGCCGCGTCGCTCCAAAAGAAATGGGATTTATAGTGCGCTAGCGCTCCAAAATATTTTGAAAAAATTTTTTCGTGTCTCAAAATCACCTTTTTCAGTTCATGAACGATTTGAATTTTAAAGGGATGGAATTTCTTTTGTAAAATTACAGGAATAATCACTTTTGGAAGTCCCAGTGAGACTGCTTTCTTCTGTATTGAAAGTCACAGATTTTCATGTGAATTGCTTTCAACCAGTTTAATGTTTTCGAGAGTCCTTGAAGATCGACTGGGCCCTGGCCGTGGGACATTCATAGCCGAAGCAAATCCGCAGAACCTCCGCACCCACAAGCTAATTAAATTTGCACGCGGTTTATCACGTATTGGCCGAATACTGAATACTGAGGAAAATTGTCGACAAGCAGTTACGTAAGAATCACTGCGCTTGAAAAATGTCCCCACAGCGAAAGCGCAACCCTCAGTCGACCACTGCAATATTGTTGCTGACAAATTTACATTTTAAAAACTTTGCCAGTAAATTGAGCAGATAGTGTTTTTGCGGAATGGAAATTTTTTCGAAATCGAAAATTTTCGAAATCGAAATTTTTTGAAATCGAAATTTTTTTGAAATCGAAAAATTACTGTGTTTTGATCAGCTCAGTGATTTCTATACCTATTATCAAAATTCATTAAAACAATGAAGAAAAATTTGTTTAGTGCTGTTGGCAGAAACATCCAAATGAATGCAAACTGCAGGAATTGAGGCTTTCTTTAAATTCGCCAAAAAAATATGAAACCCACCTGCTTACCTTTTACATACAATTTTTAGGCGCCTTAAAGCACCTTTCAGCACACATGGCACTTGCTGAAATATTTTACTTCTAGCCCACTACTTTTATTTAAATACTTACTTTGACTGGCACCCTGAAATAATTGGCAACCAAATAACCTTCAGCTGTGTTCCGCAATGACTTCTTTTACTTCGTTTTTTTTTTTTTGAAATCGTTTTCTTTCCTTTTACTTGTCCTTTAGCCGTAAATGTCCTGTTTTTGTTTCATGCCGGACATAACTTTCATTTTATCTGTGACATGATAACAACTTGTAATGTCATAAATTTTAAATGAATTTCTGTCTAGGATATTTTAAACAACAAACCACAACAACATCAGAGTATAGAAATAGGAATAAATATTGTACAAATCCCTGAAAACAACTGCAGCAACAGCAACAGCAACAATAACTAGAAACCATCCAAGCAACCAACCAACCAACCAACCACCCGACCACCCGACCAACGACAAAGCAAATGCAACAATGTGGAACAAAAATTAAAAGGACATTAATAAAAAATTTATTATTTATAACTAAATGAAATGAACAGAATGAAACAGAACAGCATCACCGACGACAATATTCTTTTAATAACAAACAGTTACAAAAGTCTGAAATATATAACACAATGTTGGGGAGCAGTATTTGCTGAACTTCTAAAAAAAAAGTGTGTAAGAGGAAAATTAAAAGTTGAGGTGGGTGTTTGTTTTTTCTTTCATTTGTAATTTAAAAAAAAAACCCTATTTTAACACTAAGGTGGTCTGGTCTCAAAGTATTTGACAGTTTTTTATACTGTACTGTAGTGAAGTGCTGAGTTGTAGTAATTACTTTAACATTATAAATCAGCTTATTAAAGTTTTTGTGACAGATTCTCGCAATCGTGCCGAATGTTGTGCTTGAGGGCTTTCGGTATCTCGCTCTTGTTCCTATAAACACGAGACTTCAAAAAACCCCACAAAAAAGGATCTGGAACGGTTAAATCGGGAGATTCTAAGGGCCAGTGCAAATCGTCAAGACGACATATGAGGCGACCTGGGAATGCCGCCAAAAGAATATCCGTTGTAACTCGAGCAGTGTGTGCCGTTGGAATCGCATGTCCTCCAGGCCTAACTCGTTCACTTGTGGCAGACAAACTCGGTTTACATGGTTCTATAGCGCGCACCGTACACTGTTGTCGTTTGGCCAGTGGCGCCCTCTAGCGTGAACAGTGCATCATGCAGTCACTTTGAGCCAAGTGTAATGGCTCCTCGCGCATCAATCGTGGATATTTGGTGCCCCAGAAGTGATAGTTTTGCTTGTTCACGTACCCGCCGAGGTGGAAATGAGCCTCATCGCTTATTATGACTTTGGTCGAAAAATCGTCCACTTCGTTCTGCAAAGTTTATAAAAACACCATATGCATTGCCTGAGTTGAGGATGGTTGTTTTTTGGTAATGATTGTATAAAAATGTTAACACCTTCCTTCAATTCATGATGTGGGTGCTGCCAACCTTTACTTTAATATTCACCTCTGATGTGATGAGATAAGTTTCTGAAAATCAAGATTTACCGACTGCTTGCCAAATTTTGTATTCAAGTTCTCTCTCTTACGCAGTGTATTTTTCTTTTACGTAATAAGATTTTGTCCAAAATACAGAATCCAATCTTACAGGAGTCGCAATCCAAAATATTACCATGTAAACTGACCTTAAGCTGTATATACTACTGTTTGGCAGTGGTATCTCCAAATTTCCTGCACACAACATTGAAGAAATATATATTATTGTGCCTGAGAAAAGTTACTTCCCTACTGTGTCCGTTTTATTGGCACATCATGCATTTATATTTGCTTCCTCGAAAGGGGTCATTTTCCTTAAGAGTTTGTCATCAAAATTGAAATGTTTCTCAGCTCATTATATTTTTCAATACACTCAGTTTTTGGCCCCTTTAGATTTTGTAAAAAGGTTTTTAATGACCCAAAATGATAATGTCTTGGTTTTAAGAAGAACCAAAATGAAATGCAAAGAATTAAAAACGAATTTTTTACTGTCTGTAGACTGAAAAGAATCTTAAAGTCTGCAATTAAAAACAAATTTTTTAAACATTATATTTTTGCTAAGAAATTAAAAGAAATTTAAGAAATGCATATGAAATAGAGGTTTTCCTAAAAGAATTTTAAGTCTAATTTTTTTAAAAACCACAAATAGAGGAAACTGATTTTTGTAGATATTAAAAATATTATCACCCCATTATTTATTGCCTTTCTTTTGCTCTGTTTCTTGCAGGTACGTTTATACTTTGTTCTGAGGAAAAACAAATGCTGTCCCAGCAACAGGTAAACTATTTCACTGATAGCTTCTAGGCATAGAAATTGTGTAACTTTCCAATTTTACAGTCATTTGCTTGGTTTTGAATCACCACTTTAATAGAATTTGGGCCTCACTTGTTGGCTGTCATGTCTCATTTTATTTTTGCACCATTTGCTTAATTTCATATTAAATCTATTTTTATACTAAGTTTTTGTTTTTTCTATCTCAAATTTAATTAATAATTTCTGCAGGTAAGGGAGGGAATTTTCTCTGCTAAGTGACAGGCCCTTTTATTAATTTACCATATGCCAAGCTGTCAACAGCAGTGGGTGGTAGCATATTAAAAAAGTTTTTCTGTTTTAGTGACACATTCCAAGGAAAGGCATAGAATAACAGCAAACAGACTTGGAAAACCATTCCTTGAGAAGAAGTATCAAATCTATAGACAATAAACAGGCTTTGTTTTCGTAGAGGAGAAATAAAAATTAAATTATGAATTATTATTAGATTTTAGTTGGTTTATTTGGCAGGAAAAATTAAATGAAATAAGAAAATTTCCTGAGTTCAAGTTCGAGCTAAATCCGATATTCATACATTTTTTAGATTTTACTGAGAAAGTTTTAAATGCCTTAAATAAATTATTAAAATAACTTTTTAAAACACTAAAATTTGGAAAAAAAAAATAAATTTAGCGAAAAATAATAAAATCGCAAAGTTTCAGGGAATTAACCCCCGATTTTTGACTTGGTACTTAAATACAAAATTAGTAAATTTTGCTTAAAATTTAAGTTGGATTTAAAATAGCTTTCTGTTTTACAGTCTAAAATTATTTTTGGTAATTAATTGTAATAAAAGTACGGCAGCACAATGTAAGTGTCAAAAAATTATCGATAACTCAATAACAAAGAGCTGTTTAAACAAATTTGGAAATTTGTGAAATTGTGACAAGTTTAGAAAACAATAAATTGTTTTGTAAAAATTATTAAAATGAGTAGCAAAAGTGACTCCCAATTTCACTGCCACACAAGTTGATTACCTTCTGGAAATAATAAAAAATCAAATTATGAAACAACAAAAAAAAAAACATGTGCAATTTTCTTAATTTGCAGAACAAAACCAAAACTGTCAAAATCATATGGCAGTACGAAGAACTAAAATCGATTTTAAATAGGCACTGCAGGCCGTTTAAGTTTGATTTAAATAGCAACTGTTTGACTCAATTTTGTATTTAAATCAAATTTAAATTGAAATGGTATTTAAAATCCAAGTCAAAAATTGGGGGTAAGAATTTTAAAGCAGTAATTAAACGCAGGGAAAGCCATAGACGAAAACCTGGGAATATTATAAAAATTCATTTGTTAATAACTCAGCTTGTGTTGAGTTCGCAGCTCAAAGGTTTCGCTTTTTTTTAAATTAAATTAAAGTAGTGTTCTTACAACTAAGAGAATTGATCTGAAAACAATGCAGCTAATGTCGAAGAGAGAAAATCTGCGAAAAATTTGGAATTTATTAAAATTGATCCAATGCAATTTTTAAAAGGTGTTCAAAAATGAACTTAATTATCTATAAGAGCCAATTGAAATTTATTATTTTAGGTCTAAAAGTAGACCTTAATGTTTTCTGTCTTTTTCAGCCGTCTATATATGCCGCCTAAATTTCGTTGTTACTAAACAACTCATCAGTAGACTCGAAGGTTTTCGTTAGTTCAAAGAGGCAAAAACTATTGATTTTATACGATTTTTTTTTTCCTTGGCAAAACATAAAAAATGCTGAAATTCAAAATATCTGCAATATGATTAAAATGAAGAACAGCACAATTTCAGCTGAAGTAATTTGTTTTAGAGCTGTTTTGTTAAATTTTTAGAAGGTACGCATCTTACAAAGATAATCTTGTTACACCCCTTCTTTGTTAAGCCAAGGACAAGTATTTTTATATTGTTATCTCGAAATTTAAAATCATGGAGTTTCTGTCACATGCCATTTTGTGGTAGATAAATCTTTTTCAAATCAAAAAAATTCTCACGTGAAACTAAGCCAAATAACAAATTGCCTCTATAACTCTTTCTAATGGGTCATTAAAGAATGTTTTTTTTTTTCTTTCTTTTGTTAAGTACCTTTCGCTTGTTCAGCCAGCCACAAGTACATATTTCATCTAAAAGAGAACAAAAAAAAAAAAAAAAGAACTAATCATGTTTTTAAAATGTTGTTTAATTGTTTCCTGTGAAACAAGCAAAAAAAAAAAACAAAAAAAAAACAAATACAAAACACCAAGCCGCAACACAAAAACTCCCCTCTTTTTTTTTTTTTTTTTTTTTTAAGCACTCAAAAAACACACACTTCTACATATTCACTTGCACATAAATCCTAACATTTTCACACACACTTAAACTTTAATTCACACGTATGCTCGCACACAATTCATACACTTTTTCCCAACCAGGTAACAACAAACAGCTATTTAGCAAATAATTTGTCATTTGACATTTTTGAAAAAATTCTTATGACAATAAGAAGCACAAAATAAAAGCAAAAACTCACACATTTAAAATGCTCATGGAAAAACTCGCGCGAGAGAGAGAGAGGGAGCGACAAAAAAATAACACAACATTAGATTGTGACATTTATGGGTGCTTCTGTTGTTGTTTGCTTCAACAAACTGTTGTATCAACCCCACAAATGACATTTCAACATTGAATAAAGGAAAAAAAAAATAAACTCATGTTACAATAAGAATAAAATATACCGGAGATGTACATATGTACATATGTATGTATATATAACAAACAAAGAGACAACTAGCAATATGGGATGTAAACGTTTAAATTGAATTTGACACCTTAATGGGGTGGCGTACCAAAAGTACTTTTTGGCTCTTCACAAAAAGCAAATCACAGACTTGGAGGAATCACAATCAACAACAAATTAGCAGGATAGTATTTTTGTTTGAGAAAAGTAGAGCGATGTTTGATGTTTAAATAAATTGACAGATATTGCTCCCATATGCATGATATAATATTTAAAATTTACGATATGCTGCAACGATAAGTTAAATAGACAGGCTGTTAGACACGAGACCAGTTAGTTTACTTGGTTATTTCTGGGTGCCATGGTGTTGCCCATGATGAGGACAAGTGATACACACCTTCACCAGCAGCACATATGCTTGCCTATAACTTCACGTCAGAATAGCCTCTACAGTGCACAAGCTTTGCCTGTGCTGATGGCTTTGGCTTAAGTTTTCTCAAAAATATAACCAGGCCCTGCCAGCCACAATATTTGTCATTTGCCCGCTTGCTCTTGAAATAAGAATACAGATCATTTTATTTTTGCATATAAAATGTTCTTCATTTAATTTTTTTGTACTTTAATTTAATTTTCGATCGGCCGCTTTTGCGACCGGTATTTATAGATGTGAGGTCCATCCAGTATTTATAGATATGGGGAATCCTTTGCGTGTCTTCTTTAAAGCACCATCTTAATATTATTTTAGGTTTTTGTAATTTTCACAAATTTAATATTAATATTTTTTTTTTCACTTCACTTGTATAGGACTGGCAGGATCGCCATGAAATAAGAATATACGTCCTTTAACTTTTGTATATAAAAATGTTCTTTATTTTATTTATTTGTATTTTAATTTAATTTTCGATCGGCCGATCGGTTTGAGCTTATTGCTGAATTCTAATTTTTATCCGATCAGCGGCCTGCGCTACTGATCGGTTAGAGCTTTATTTAATGAATGTCATTTTGAAAAAATTATAAAGTCCCTTTTGTTGCCAGCAGACACCACATCTGGCTATTGCTTTAGCCACCAAGATCATGCGCTGTGACACCATTAGACTTTTGTTTGTGGGGCTACGCGAAAGTTCGTACTTATGCAGATAAACCTTTAACTCTGGAGCACTTAAAAATCAACAGTCGTCAAGTTATGGCTGAGATACCGCCCAAGGGGTTGGAAATCACCTAAGAAAAAACAATGCTGGCAACACTTCGCGTGGTGGTCATTTAAATGATCATGATGTCAACGTTCAATCTTTATAATAAAATAGAAATATCTTGAAAAAAAAAATATTTTATATATCTAGTTTATTAGCGTTTACTTTTGAAACCGCAAAATGTATAACCCGTTATATACTAATAAAAAGCATGTGCTTACCTATACACTCTGAATTCATGTTTGGCTTGGTACACCTGCTGGTTTTGTGACTTTTACGACTACCCAGTCTCACTTTTTAAGGTAAGAAAATATTAACAAAAAAAAAACCCCTGGCACAATTTCTCACCTTTCAAAATAACAAAAAAAAAAAAATCCTCACACTCTGTTCTGTGTTGCTTGAAAGTGAGAAGATGAGCATGAGTGATATATGAATATTGTCGAGTGAATGAGAATGTGATACATTGTTTTTAAATTGAAAGACAGTCGCATTTAAGTCAGTCATAACAACGATTGTCATTTATCACGAATCCGCACACTCTCCCAAGCACAAACACACACACACACACACTTGTACACTCACATGACAATGACACCAAAATCAAATTGTCTAAAAGAAACAAAATTTGTACACGAGCAATGACAGGCAAATTGGCTCATATAAAATAGCGGGTGGTAACATTTACGTTACGCAAACATGACAAATTCACTTAAAAACACACACAAGAAAACAATTTTAATGACATACAAATAAAAATGGAAGAGAGTTTGATAACAAGCAATTAATTATCTTAAAAGAAAAACAACACATTTCCAGGGTTTATTTTAAAGTCTTTAAGAACATGATCAGAAATAATTTAGAATGAGAAGCTGTCATTTTTGAGGTGCGATTTAAAATTAAGGTTCTTAAATTTGTTCTATTTTTGTTTTTATAAGAGTTTTATGATTTTTCCATTGAAACTAGAGTAAAGAAAAGCGGTTGCGCAACAGCTAGTTGTCCCCCAGTTTAATGTTTTTGATGTTTTCTTGCTATTCCTAATGCATGTATAACTGAAGAACTGAATTCAAAGATCAACTTCACTCTGAAAAAATTATGCTGCCTAAATTTGTATTTAACACTCCCAATTCGAAAATCTGTGGCCCATTCTTCGAAGTTTACTTTGGCTGGAATTCAACTGATTTCAGAGAGGAATTTCTTTACTGTTTATCACATAAAGCATTTTTTTGGAATATAATTATTAGGTTGCTTTTTTTTGTTAAAGTAAAGCTCAATAACTATCCAAAACGTAACAGCTGAGCTAAAAGAAGTCATCCGAGTCAGCTGAATATCACTTGTTTAAGATGTAGGCTATAAAGCTAATACGAGCTGATACTTTATAGCACAAAATAACTTTCTATGAACTCAGGGGTTTGGTCTCACGTCTGGTTAGTGAATATAAATGTGCTTTTAGCATATAAAAGGTGGGCCAAAAGAAGTCATCCCATGTTGTATGGCTTTCAGAATATCGGTTGTGGTTCGCACATTGTGTGCCGTGGCTCCATGCTATTGGAACTACATGTCCTCCAGATCTAATTCGTTCAATTGCGGCAGAAGAAATTCCGTTAACCTGTCTGTATAGCGCGTTGCCACTTGCTCAGTGGCGTCCTCGAAAAAAATGACCCGATGACTCCAGCCCACCGTGCGGTCATTTTGAGTAGCTGTAATGGCTCCTCGTGCATCACTCGTGGATTTTCGGTGCCCCAGAAGCAATAGTTTTACTTATTAACATACCCACTAAGGTGGAAATGAGCCTCATTGCTCATTATGGTGGTGGTGGTGGTGGTAGTAAAATCCTTCACTTCGTCATGGCCACGATTATTCCACATTCTTGGAGAGTGTAACGCTCCATGGCTTGTTCACTTGTATGCTACAAGCTCTAGAGTTCAGGAATGTAATAACAGATGGGACATTGTCCGTCATTTGCAAAAATAAGAGCTACTTTTTATACAGCGATTTCTTTTGGTCCACCTTGTAGCTGCCAAAATTTTCAATTCATTTTTGGAGCTAAAATTACACATCTCATTTGGCTCTTAAAGCAAATAAATAATTAAGTTCGTTTTTTAATTTTTTTTTAACTAAAAAATCTTTAACGAGTTTTTAAAAATGTTATTGCTCGTATGTGTAAGTGTTTTAAAACTCCGTTCTCCTCCAAAGATACTTTACACCAAATACTTTTTCTTGAGGTTATTTTTGCAAACAATTTCCACTTTTCATTTATCCGCTAATTCTCTTTAAAATATTCAAGTGCAGTTTTTTCCGTTTTTGCCAATGGCATCACGAAAAACAACAACAACAGCGCAACTGTTTAATTTTAAATGCACACCATCAGCCAGCAATAAAAAACATTATCACCGGCAGCAAGCCAGCAACACACGCAAATTGAAGCAGTCAGCGAGCATTATAAAATAAGCTGCATTCGAAATCAGCAACAATAAAAATTTTGCGAAATAAAGCAAAAAAAAAAACTTCTTAATGACACATTGCGTTGGCTGGCAAATTACGAGCGCGTTTGTTTCAGAAGAAATCGAAACAGAAGGAATACACGAGACAACAATTCATTCACTAAATGACTACAATGACGTGATGATGATGATCATGATGATGGTGGTACTACCAGTACTTTATGTTTATTTGCAGTCAATTTGTATACTTTCAGAGTTTCTACTGTTGCATTACAGGCATGTTTTGTGTGTTCTGAGGTCTAAGATTCTTTAAGTGTTAAAATGAGTTGACAATTGACATGACAGACTTCATGTGTTACATTTTATTAGCTCATAATTTTGGAATAAAAAAAAGTATACATGTCTAGTATTTAGGTAGAAAAAAATCATTGTTTTTTTCCTATTGAAATGCACACTTACCACAAGAACTTGAAGTTGTAAAATAAAGTAAATAATGTGAAAGTGATCTCTTATGGTTTATGGTCAGGTCGAAAACTTTGAACACAAATGCAGCATGTATTTTAAGGTTGAGCCTTATGAAAAAAGGGAAAATGATATGTGCATAAAGAACAAGTAAGAATACCATGTTCGACCATGTCGAATCTTATATACCCTTCACCAAGGTATACAGCAAAACGGAGTTCTTGGCACAGCCGTTATTATTACTCTTATTTTATAACAGGGGAATGAGAGTGAATGAAATGAAAATTACAAGTATATATTTATGTACACTTTCAGCAGAAAATTCTTATGTGGACGCACTTCAGACTTGAATATACATATATGTATATATGTGTGTGAAGATAAATATGTATTTAAGTTCCGGGACTCAAACCACAATTTTTAGCGAAGCCACATTTTGAAGTTAGCAAAGCACTGTTAACGAGTTAACAGCGCTATTTTTATAACAGATGACAATTGTGGAGAAGATGAGTGGGTTTCATGGAAAAATGAGGACTTCCGCGAAGTAGTGGCCATATGGAAATGGTGGTCCGGGGGGTTGGCTATGACCTCTGGTACTTAGGATGTCGGTAATAACTTTTGGAGTCCCATAAAATGGCTTTTAAAAACACTCCATTTATGAAATTTCTGGAGAAGATGAGTAGGTTTTATGGAAAAATGAGGATATCTGCGAAGTAGTGACTACATTAAAATGGTTATCTGGAGGGTTAGCTATGACTTGTGTTACCTGGGATGTCTGTAATAATTTTTTTTGTCCCACAAAATGGCTTTTAAAAACACTCCATTTAAGAAATATCTGGAGAAGATGAGAGGGCTCATGAAAAATTAGGACTCCTACGAGGTACTGACCATATGAAAGTGGTGACCTGGAGGGTTGGCTATGACCTCTGGTACATAGAATGTCTCAAATTATCTTCGGAGTCCCACAAAACGACTTTTAAAAACACTCCATTGGAGAAATTTGTGGAGAAGATGATTGGACTCATGGAAAAATGAGGACTTCTGCAAGGTACTGACCAAATCTGCAAATGCAAATCGTTTTGTAGTCTTCTTCTCTAAATATTTCCTTTTTCAAATGTTGTACACAAGAAATATGTTAGAAAATACAGTAGAAACAAGTTGTGCATCTCGGTCGGTTTTCTATGCAGTTTTTTGGTATGGCATATTTGTCAAATTACAACTTATACGGGAAAATTCTGACAAATCTGCAAATGCAGATCGTTTTGTAGTCGAAACAGCTAGTTATCTAATGTATCAATAAAAAATAAACCAAAACTTTAATTTCCCGATCTGGTATGTGTGTAAAGTAAATGAAAACAATTTCATGCTATAAGCCCATGCGAGCACAAGCTGTCGAAATAGACGAATTCAAATTGTTTCGAAATCGAGCGTCTACATTTCGATCGTGTATGTGCTCTTCCGACATACGAGGAACAGGCAGTTAAATAAAAATTAACTAATCTCGCATTTAAAATTTCAAGTCAGAAATTCGCCATAAGTCTGCTGGGTGATATTTTTCTTCTTGAAAGAATGTATATTTTAGCGTAAAATAAACAAATGTGACTCTCACAAACACAATTCTTGAGAGTGTGTATAAAAAGGCAAGCAAATACATATGTATGCATTTCCAAGCATTCGTTTGCTCTTTTGTATCAATTGAAACAAATAATTTACTGGTATATTTGTTTCATAAATATATTCCAATGTATACTTGCACCTCCTTAAACACCAAGAAGAGACATACAATTTTTCGGTGTAGTGAGAACACGATTTTTTCTTCTCTCCAAAGAGTATATAGAGTAATTTGATAAGCTCCCCTTCTCTTTAAACGAATACAAAAAGATAAACTGCATTCCGTTTAACTATTATTTTACTTGCGCTATTTTATTGCTTACAAATTTCTAAGCTTTTAGTATCAAACAATAGTTTCGATTTTATAAAACCTCTGTTTTCCAGGGACACCCTTTACCCATTGTTAACTGGCATTATTTGAAATAAAAATTTAAAATCTTTGCACAATGTTTGTTCGTTCTGCTTGTGAATGAACAGAAAAACGTTTGTATGCAAATTTAAAAAAAAATTAATGGTGTGGAAAGGAACATTTATACAATTTTATTATATTTCTTTGGCTTTAAGTATTTTCTTGACTCTGCTATGTATGTATGTATGTATGTATGTATGTGTGTGTGTTTGTTTTTATTTCATTAAAAATTTAAATATTTTTTGTCTCAAAAAATCTTCATTGTTTTTGTAAGGCTCCCTTGAATTAAAGTTGTTTGAGATTTTTGTGTGCCTGTTTAAGATATTTTGCAGTTGTTGTTGTTAAGTGAATCCCACGCTTTCACTTTTGTTAAAGTCTAAAGAAATGAATACAATTCCAAATGAGGAGATGGGATGAAAAGGATGTTGAATTAAAAAAAAAAGAAAAACGGTTTGAAAACCAAAAAATAAATTAATAGTTCTTTCTTGTTTTCTGTTCAAACCAATTCAATAACTAAAAGGTAAAAAAGAAATGTATTATATAATAAAAAGAGATATAAATGTATTATATAATAAGAAGAGATATAATAAAAAGAGAAAAGGGTGTGAATACTCAAGCTGGCACACAATTCCAAAATCCAACATCCAACTGGTTGCTTTTGTGGCGAAAATAGTTTTACCCCAGGATTATAAAACAAATATCATATTATTTGCTACAATTCCATGGAAAAAGCACTCCTCAGACATCATATAAATACGTGTAGAGGTAAAAGCTCATCTATTTCAGATTTGTAGCCACACTGCTTCAAATTTAATTGCTATGTCTACACCGTTTCATTTGTATTGTTAAGCTTTGAAAATGTTGTCTTAAGCTCAATTATCTTTCAAGTCAGTCAAGAAAGATCAATTTTTTTAAATGACTTTTCATGCCACCTCCATATAAAATGCATGTTTGTCTCTCCAAATCTGTGCATAATTTTCAAGTTGTTGTATCGCGCTGTTAAGTACTTGAGTATGAATAGCACACACACATACACACACATACAGTTTCGCACACTTACTCCGGCACATCCATTTACACTCAGTCACAAAATCTATTTGAAGTTGTTAGACGTGCTCTCAAAATGTGCTACTATTTGAATAAATTTGTTTATTTGCCCGTCCGTCTTTTGGTCTCGTTTGGGGTTTTCTTCTTTTTGTTTTTTTTTTTTGTGAAACACTGTATTGTGTACGAAAATTCGTTTATCCTGTTTTTTTGTTGTCCCTGCATTTAGTTTGTTCACAGTGTCATGATGCAAATAAACTGTGTTTTATAGAGAGTAAAGTGTAGTAAAAGTATAATGTCTGCATGACAGTCCTGTACTTGTTTGTATGTTGTTAAAATGTTTAAATGTCATGTTGCTGCTGTTGATCTGAATAATAAAGATTTTTTTTTGCTTCGTTGAGTGTTTGCGAAATTTAAATTTTGTCGTTTAACTTTTTTTGCCTTCCTTTAGCTGTCATATAAACTAATCATTTCTGAGATTTAAGTTTGATTTAAAAGTATGTGGCTGGTGATGGCTGGAAAGTTTTTTTTTTTTTGAGGATAATGAATGTAACAGAAACTTCCTGATGATATAAAAGACATAAAATTAAATGTGACTGATGATGGTGACATTAAACGTGCATTCGTACAGTGGGTGGCGAAATTGTAATTTTTGTGAACTAAGAAAATTTTTTGGCAGCTGATGTAAAAAATATTAATTCTTAATTACTGAAAAATCTTAGATGACTAAATAGACACTGATGGAAAGCGTGTCGGCTTTGTAACAAGTAGTTGTAATGCGGCTCAAGCCATAATTTTTATTTAAATGTGTTCTTTGATTGAACTCAGTCTTAACCATTATTTTAGGTGAAGCGATATAAACAAATTTTTTTTATTAGTTGTTAAATTTATTCGACCTTTTTTATTTTAATATTATTTTATACTTTTCATTTGAATTGAAAAAAAAATGCCATAAAGTTCAAATATTTTTCCGCTCATACTTTTTATTACACACATTATTTTTGATTTTATTGTTTCAGTACAAATTGCATTTTTAAGAAATGTCAAATGGCTTCAGTTATTAGATTTTAAAAACAATTTTAAAAATAATTTTTAAAAACATTTCCTTTTAAATAATTCCTAAAATTTATAAATAAAAATAATTAAAAATATTTTTTGATAATAACTTACTTTTTTCGGGCTTTAGATCTTCTTTAATTTCTTAGTTTTATTGCCGATATTTCTCTCTCTTTTGGATAGCTTCTTCAGGGCAATAATGTGGTGTTAGAAAACTAAACTGAAAAAGTTTTTTTGTAATATTATATTATTGCCCTGGAGAAGTTATCCGAAGTAGAGCGAAATATCGACAAATAAAATTAAGAAATTAAAGGAGACCTAAAGTTTGAAAAAAGTAATTTAATATCAATATATTTTTTTTATTATTCTTTATAAATGTTAGGAATTATTTAAAACGGAATGTTTTTTTAAGAACTATTTTATAAATTTCTTTAAAATCTAATACCCGAAGCCATTTGACATGTCTTAAAAATGCAATTTGTATTGAAACAATAAAATCAAAAATTATGTGTGTGTAATAAAAAAGTATGAGCGGAAAAATATTTGAACTTTATGGCTTTTTTTTTCAATTCAAATGAAAAGTATCAATAACAAATTTTCCAATAATTTTAAGGCTGCTTGATTGAATTTCATTTTAAGCTGATGTCTGAATAGACACTCATACAAACACACTCACTTATGTGCGGGTATGTGTGTTACCAAAGCTTTCTAATGCTCTCCAACGTTGAATTTGTGTCAGTGTGCTTTCCATTCACTTGTAGTCATCATTTTATGAACCATTAAATTCAAACATAAAATTAACAATTTGATGGATTTTCTTATCACAAGGACATTTTAATGACAACAAATAAAAAACATTATTAAAGAAATAATAACAAGCATAAAATATTGTTTTGCTTTGGCATATTTGCATTGAGAGCATAATCATAAAATAAAAGATTAATTGGAGAGATATATTTATTATGAACAAAAAGAAGAAAAAAAACTAATACTAAATATTGAAATCACTAGCTACGAGCTTAGAAAATGAGCCCAGGTGGTTTAAGAAAAACAATTTTCTTTATTTATTTAATGGCATACAAAAATCATGACTGTTGTTTATTAATGAAAAAATGCTTTTAACTGAATATTGAAAGCAGTATGAAATCAAATGCAATCGTTTTTTTAAGAACAAAATCAATTTATTTAAACCAACATATTTTAAAGTTTCAAAAGCATGTTCACACTTAACAAATATTTGCTGAAAAATGTATGACCACTACTTTCTTAAAGCAACAAGAATTAAAAAATTGAAATAATTTAAAACCAAATAAGGTTTTTTTTTTTTGAAATCATACCAAAAATAAATTGAGATAAGGCATATTTTTTAAACTTTCAGAGGCATGTTTAACTACTTTTTAGGGGCTTAGTTCAATTTTACCTCCTTAGAATTAAAAGAGGTCGTTGTGTTATGTCTCACAGACTTCCAGTTGTAAGAAAGGCTCAGTGGGAACCCAGAAGGTATCGTTGTGCTGAACGTGGCGATAGGAAAGCAGCGCTACACACCACTTACTAGATCTGAGCGGCTGACAGAGTCCAGCCTGTTTAACACGCATTCGTAACATTCTCAAAACCCATGGAATGTCGGTGTGCCCAAAATATTCGCTCTCTTGTTAGAAAAAGCTGGACATAGGCAGAGAAAGTGTTGGACCCTCTTCTCCTCTTCTTGCCCTCAGCAGTCCCAGCCGAAATCAGTATAACGATGATTTAGTCTCCTCGAAAGTACTCCCATGTATTCACAGTATCGTGTCCGAACAGCCACTAGATTGTGCGGAATTTGTCGAGTAAAATCCAAGGATTTCTTGTAATTACAGCTGGACCACGTGAGCGAAGATATTTGACCACCTGTCCTGGGCAGCTTTTAGAGCTGTCGTTGTATCAGCTGCTTTCAGCTATTGAGGGGAACACCAACAAACTCGTTCATGTCCTTCTGCTGTTAGCGGTCATCAGCTGTCACCAGTTTAACCGCTACTACACTGCTGGGCACTGTGTTGCGTCCAGGTACCGAGAGTAGCTGTAGGTCTAAATGTTTCGCTATCTTATTTGGAGATTTAGGAATTGTCAAACCAACCCAGATGTTGTATTAGCACCTGTTAGCGCGCTTATGGCGCCCTTGCTGTCCGTTTGGATAAGGATATACAACCCGTGGGTCCCTGAGTACCCCAAGCAGTTTAGCGCTCTCCTTATCGCTGGAACCTTGGGCTGAAAGACGCTACACTCATCATGTAGGCTAAAAGCGATCCTCCGTGAAAGTCTAGGAATATATACCCCATCAAACCCTGCATTATACTTGAAACCATCCCTAAAAACATGATCGTGTCCTCTGATTGATCAATTTCGGCACTACCTAAGGATGTATTCGACAGATTTTTGCTAAATTTATTATCGTTCATTGGGTGTGGTGAGCAGTAAACAATGCGATTTGCAAGGTCAAGCCATTTAATTTATCGATGCACGTCTTGACAACGCACCGTTTCATGTGCATCGTTCACTGTACTGCCGAATTCTTACCAGATTCCTTAACCATGGGAACAGCTGTTGGCTGGGAGCCAGTGTAGTACCGTAAAAAGCGCTTTAGGTGGTTTAGAACTTTATGTGCCGGTTACTATTAATGCAGATGTAGATAATATCCCTTCAAAAGTGTTGCACTGGATGGTTTTTTCTAGTGCCTGCCATCAGACAAGCGTCCCACAGACAACCGTTGCAAAGGGGCAATAGAAGTCTCTGAGGTATTAGTCCCCAGTTCCTGCTGATGAACCTTCCGCCCAACTATAAGGCAACATCTGACTTGTCAGCTCTGGCTGGAACATTCCGTTGTCATTCCATAGACAACCGTTGCAAAGGAGCAATAGAAGTCTCTGAGGTATTATTCCCCAGTTCCTGCTGATGAACCTTCCGCCCAACTATAAGGCAACATCTGACCTGTCAGCTCTTGCTGGAACATTCCGTTGTCATGTAAACTTGGAATCGAGGTAAAAGCCCAAATATTTTGCATTCATTGTTAATTTAAATTCCATTTCTTTAACAAATGCTGGTTTCAATGGCGGAGGCTTAAACGGCGAAGGCTTCTATTTCCGAGTAAAGAGAACCAGGTCTGCTTTCTCTGGGTTCACGCAGAGACCAGTGTTGGTACTTCAACTACTTTTGGTTGCATTTACACATGCAAGTAACTTGTTGCAAGTTGTGTGCACATATTAAAAACCTTTACAATGACAGAGACAATTAAATCTCTTGCTACTTGCTTGAATGCTTACGCTGGCCAATACGTGGCTACACCAGGGCTGGGCAGTATTTCTCTTTAACCTATTTAAAGCATTTTTAAATTTTCTTTATAATTTAATCTTTTAGAAGACACTCTTGGCGCCACCCGAAACAATTGCTGTTTAGCTTCAGTTTAAATTTTTACTATCGAATATTGCAACTTTGTATGATATTATTGTTGCTTTCTTTAAATTGACAAACATCAATTCCCAGTATTGCAAACTCGAATCAACAGAATTTCTCAATAAATTCTACCTTGGCATACAATCTATGCCAACAATAATGAGAAACATTTGCAACATACGAGCACTTTCATAGCAATGCAATAGAGCGCATAATGCTTAAAACCTTAAAAAGTATAAAGTACTGCATAAATTAAGCACAATTCAATTGAACTCATTTAATATTACCAACAAGAAAGAAATCAGCTTGAAAAAAGAAAAGAAGCAAAAACAAATAAACCCATCAACAGAAAAATAAAATTATTTTAGCTGTAAATGAGACTAATTAACATTGTTAAAGAGCGACAAAAGCCAGCAAGAAATAAAAGCAAAGCACAGAACAGCACAGCAAAGCATCCGTAAACCCAAAACATTAAAACCTAAATCAAAAAGAATTTTTAAGGACAGGCATTTGCCAGCAGGGGAAGAGGAAATGGCACAGAAGTGAAGGCTAAAAGCAAAAGTAGAGAACTGATTTTTTTTTTTTTTTTGGGAAGAAGAACAAATTGTTTCGGTGAAAGTTAAACAAAAATTGCACTAAATGCCATTAAAATTGTTTCATTGTTCTTTACATTTTTACCATTCTGTTTTTTTTTCTCCATACTCCTACTCATTTATTTTAAGAAAATTTTTTGCTGCTTTTTCACTTTTTTTCCAGTATATTTCTTGGGAGTCTTTGTTTGGTTTTTTGTTTTTTTTCTCGTATTTTGCTGCTGGCAAAATCATTGTTAATATCACTTAATTTTTATATATATATATATTTTTTTTTATTTGCTTTTCTTTTCGCCTGTTATTGTTCGTGTCAAATGGTTACGGCACGCTCAAATAAATTGATTGATTTATTCAATTAAGGATCATTAATACATACATTAAATAGGGGGAAGCGATTTCTTTATAAAAACTGTTGCAGAATATTTATAACAGCATTTTCAAACCGTCCAAATGATGAGGGTCAGCAGACCATCTCATTTCTTTTTTAATTTGCTTTTTCTTTGAGGGGATGTATGAAAAACTTAATTAAGTGATGTGTTAATAATTAAATAAAACGAAAATTAACTCTTTGAAAGACCTGTTTTCAATTAAGTTTAATCAATGAGTTTGATCTCCATAAACTAATTAAGGAATCAAAGAACTTTTCTCAAACACGGTTATTGGAAGCAAAACTCAGTTGAAGCGCCATGGGCTTTGTAGCTAATATACTCGCAAATCGTGATCCATTTAGATTTTGCACTATCAATAAAAACATTAATTAATGAGGGTTTGATAAAATTAAAAATTAAACCGAAAATTTATAACAACTTGGTTGGCTGAGTGGCAAAATTGTATTCAGAATGTGGATAATATTTTACGTCCATAGACCTTCTAACAGCATTATATATGTGAAACTTCTAAAACTCCAGCCAAAAAGGACCATGGGTGCTTCCAAAATTTTCGCCGTAATGATAGAAAATGTATATTACTTATAATTATATCTATATTATTTATAATTGTGTCAGGATGTAACAAAAACAGCGTTATTTTTAAAGGCATTTTCTTTAAATTTTTTTTTACTAGCAAACAAGGATATAAGTGAAATTTATACAATATATTTCTTATAATAATAAATATTAATTTTTACAAATGCATAGAAAATTTCAACTACGAGGGCTCTATTTTATATCAACTGATGTGGTGTTGGTAACAACTCAACAACAAAATGATATTATTTATATTTACAAAACACTCTTTCAATGATAATCAGTTGGTCACTTGGAGTTTGATGTTCACGAAAATAATTAAATAAATAAACAGTCTTAGTATTTCTTTTTATGTTACAAAAAAAGGATATTCTCAAAGTCCTTAAAATATTTCTTTACCTTATTGTATTTTGTGTAAAAAACTGTTTTTCCATCCCTGAGAGCAAACGACATTCTAGAAAAATTTTCAGCAACACAGTTATAAATTCAACTGATGTTTGTAATGACATAATACATACTTTTACGTTCAATACAATTTTTGTGATTTATGTGTTTCATTGTCTAAAAGCTTAAAAAAAGTGTATTAAAATAGATAATTTTTTTAGTTAAATTTGTTCGTCCTTTTTTAGTTTAATATTATATTCTTATTATAGTTGAAGGTCCCTCATTGACTTATTTGTCCGTATAGGACAATAATATAATTTTTTCTTAAATATGTAAAATTTCTATAGAACTTATTGTTGGAAAACTTAGAAAAGGATATTCATCGCGTTGCAGGCATGACATGAAAATATGGAATATATTTTTGTCTTCGTTTTAATGTTTATGCAAAGCTGAAAGCGTAAAATAGAAAGTAACAATTTTTTTCTCAGCAAAAAAAAAAAAAACAAATAGAGCTTAAAAACTTAAAAAGAAAAGTATTCTAAACTCCAATCAAATAGAAAAACACAAAAGAGAACTAACTCACTTACCGGCATGTATGGTCGCCGTTTGGTATTCCTTTTGCCATAAATAAAGCTAAATCAAGGCAAAAGTATTGCAATGAGTTGATTTGCGATATTAATCAGATTAAGTTGAAAAGAGAAAATAATTGATTAAATGAATGAAATCAATCGTCCGTATAAATAAATCGTAAAAGGAACAGAAAAACAAAAAGAACGCGTATCTGCAAGTGGCTTTCAAAGTTTGCATATGTGTTGGAGTAGAGGTGGTATTATGGACGAATGCTGGAATTGAAAAGAAACAGAAATTGTTATAAAACGCTCATGTTGCCATTCTACTTACTTGACGAGTTTCTGTTTCTGCTTTGTTTTTAACAAAACGTACACAATCAATAAGTAAGTAGAACAAAGGCAAAAAAAAAAAGAGTTGAAAAACAAATACATATAAATGGCAGAAAGGAAAGAGAATTAAAAATAAAACTTTTAACAAAAAAGGTGTGGAGCCTTAAATCAACAATGACCATATAAGCACAACTTGTAAGGATAATCACTAAAGCTGAAAAATGGCAAAATCAAATCAATTGTTAAGAACACAAAAAGATATAAAGTTTTATTTGTTTCTTAAAGGGGTTGCGAAAAAGAAAAATAAATGACATTACAGCGGAGAGTTTTTCCACTTGGTTGTTTTCTTTATTTTCCTAATGTTCTGTATTTTTTTTTTTGGACAAAATGTTGAGGCATGCCTTTTGAACATGGAAGGTTGAGAAATTAACCCTAGACGGGGATACATACAAAATCATGTTTGAATTTCCCTCAACGCAAATAGGCATAAGCATAAACACTAAAATGAAATTGAAATTAACTTTAAATGCCATAAAATCCACAAAACCTAATTTTAAATTCAGGCTGTTTATATTTTAATTTTGATTGCCCTGACCAGAAATGTTTAAGCTTGTAAAAGCTAAATATAAAAGTATTCAAGCTGTTCTATAATAACACTTTGTTAAATTCATTAAAAATAAAGACATCTTCGAGCTTAGAAAACGTTTCGCCATGAGTAGAAATGTTAATTCTACAGACTGTAGATAATATTTTACGCTCGCCTGCTCTTAAGCATTTGTTTTAATTTTACATCACAAAAAAGGACATTCGTGGTGCCTGACAATTGTTGCCTCAGTGCCAATAAATATTAATTGTATAGAATCGACACAGATTTTGGAGCTCATATGCCAATTTTCATGTCCATTTAAGCATTTTTGTGTAAACTTCTCACAAAAGGACATTCTTAGGGCTTGCGATATTCTTACACAAATGCAACAAATTTGATTTATTAATAATCCAACAATGATTAAACGTTCTTTTTGATATTTTGATACAGTTTCAGATTTTTTTTTTAAATTTCTCGATAAAGGATATTCTTCGAGCTTACAAAATATTACTCCAAAGAAAAAAACAGTATATTATTCCTAATCTAGGCCATATTTTACGGTCACATGTCCTCATGGAACTTTTTTTAGTTTAATAAAAAAAAGGATATTCACGGCACCTAAAAAATATTTCTTTACTAATAACAAGTCATCATTATTAAGACTCTAAACAGATTTTCACGCTCAAACACTACTTTTCATCGCTATTTATGAAAAGCATATGCTGGGTGTCCACGCAAATCTGGCCCAACTACAATAAATATGTATTTTTCATAATGTCACTAAGATTCGGCATCCAATTCAAAATTTTCAAATTCAAAATGTATTATTTTTAGCTTCTCTAAATAAAGAATATGAAAGATTATTCAATTGTTCAGACTGTGCCTTACGTAGCCATGCCATTTTGCGATTTTTTCCGCTTTCCAAAAAAAAAAAGGATATTCGTGGTGTTTGAAAAAAGTGACTTAAGTGCCAATAAACATCCATCATAACGAATCTAAGCATATTTTGGTGTTCAAATACCTATTTTTGTTTACATTTGTGCAGCTTTTTGGTACTTCTCCAAAACAAGAATGTTCTAGATGCCTACTCTGTTCTATAGTTTTTAAGTATTGAATATGATTTAATAACATTTGGACTGGCCAGGGTTTTGTTTGCATGGTGTGCCTAAAAATAAAAAAAATAAAAGATTTTAATTTGTAAAAAAGGACATATGACAAGGTTTAAAGGTTCTAAGGCGATACGCTTTAAATTTTTCGTGCCAATTAGGTAGTTTTTTTAAATTTTCATGACTTTTGTGGCCCGCATATTTCAAACTTTCCCGCCTTTGATTGTTGAAGGGTTAATTTGGTTTACCTCTTGCGCTTATTTGCTTTTTATATGTTTTTCCCTATGCCAGGCGGATTATAGTTTTAACTTTCCATGTGCCTTGGGCTTATGTTTGCGTGCAGTGTGTGTATGAGTGCGTGCTAGCGTATGACTGTGTGTGTGTGTGTGTTTCTGAGTGGATGTTTTTTTTCCTTTGTCTTGCAGCACTCAAGTTAATCTCCTTTTAATAATAAAATACCATATGAAATGAAAACACTTAATAAAACCGATTATATAAATATTTTAACTATAAAAACTACCACACAAGGAAAATGATTTATTTGAAGCACTGAGATGAGAAAACAATAAAGGATATAAATATATATGCACAAAACAAATTACTTCCACAAATTAGCTGCTGTTATAAAACATTTATTAACTCTACTTAAAGAACTTTCATTAATTTTAATTGCTCATTTATCGTTTCGTTTGGTTTTTATTTTAGACGACATGCAATGCCACGCTCTTTAGATTTTAACAAAATTTTCTTTTGTATAAAACAAAATTGATTACAACTAAAAGCCTAAACTTGTATGGGAATCGTAAAATTGTAAACCATAAAAGACAAGTTAAACAAAATGTTTACAACATTTAATTTTGTCTATGATGATGATGAGGGGATGATGCTGATGTTGCTTTGCTATCGCTCGCACTTACCAAGTCATAAACAACAAAGTTTGTTGTGTTTCTATTTCAAAATTTATTCAAGATAAATCTCTTAAAATCACATAAACTAAACACTTGTCCGAAAGTTAAAAAGATCACTAAAGAAATGAAACAGCAGAAAACTCATAAAAATCTTTGACAGCTACTCTCACTCACACATATACACATACACATTCACATTCACTCCAACACTTACTCACTCACATCCATTTACAAGATATTTTAAACATTTTTATTAACTTAACAAACATTAAATTAAACACAAAAAAAAAAAATCTGTTTTTGAGTTACGACACAACGTCTCGGTCATGAGTCTACAAAGCAGAAGAAGACGAAAAAAAAACATAAAATATAGAAAATGACAATTTTACTTGTTCTTCATCTCTTTGGATTGAAATTCAAAGAGGTTTATAAACATTTTTGTAGCTATTAAGCTTCTACAAGATTTTTATTAAAGAAAATACTTTTAATTATTTTACAGATATAAATATTGTGGATTATGAAAAGTGGATTCTTAATAAAAATTTTAAGTTTGTGTTTGATGTGAAGAAAAAAATTTCTGTAATTTTTGAAAGAATTTTTCCTATGAAAAAATAATGATTTACGGTTGGTGAGGTTCATAAAATAGATTAAGAAATATCGCTGGGGGCGAAATTGAGATAATTTCTGTTATTTAAATTTATGGTCTTGTGGTTTTCAAAGAACTTTTGCCAAAAAGGGGGTCAGCGCCAAAGTCATAAATCCACTCTCATAATGGCCACTATAAACAATATAGGTATGCATTTAAAATATGCGTTGTAAACCAAAACTATACACAGCAATGTATTTAGAACGTGTAAATCATAATTTTAAGTAGTTCAGTTTATCAAAAATTTCCTTTACTTAAATAAATTCTATGTTTAATATTAAAAGAAACGAATTATGCCAGAATATGACTTCAGCTGGTGTACAACTGGCCCTTTCGAAGTCGCCATTCTGTACAGATGAGTACCCGTTTTGCTTAAAGGCATATAACTTTTAGATATGATTAAATGTAGAAAAAAATTAATGATTTTGAAACCGAAATAGATGCTGGCGAAGAAGGTGGAGTCTTCATTTGCTTGATTAAATAAAATATAAATTTAAAATTTTTGGTAAAGTTTCTATTTGTCACTTTAGTTTGAATTACTTAATTAATACTTGTTCGATTATAATTTATTCGTTTAAAATTTATTCGTTTAAAATTTAGTCGATTCAAATTTATTCGATTAGAAATTTTTTTTTATAAATTTTTTTGTGTTAAAAATTTTTATTTAAAGTTTTTTATTTTTTGATTTTAAATACATCAATACTACAGTCTTTACCATTAGAAAAAAACAGTCTCGTATCATTAAAAATATATAATTTTTATTGTATTAAGTTTATCAGGCTCAAGTCCTTTCTATATTATTTTTAATAATATAAAAATTTTATGACTATTTTATTATTATAAAATGATTCCTTTTATGGTGTCCAACCAAAATGGGCTTTCAAGGTCATTAGTTTATCTTTTCATTTAAAAGAAAAATTTTGGTTGGACACCATCAGGAATCAATTTATCTAATTTAAAAAGGTATTAAGATATTAATAACACATTTTATATGTTTTATTACAATTTTGTAATTATTTAATAATAAATATTATTTAAACGCTTCATAGTGAGATATTAACACTAAATTTTATTCGAATAAAATTGTATATATATAATAAAACTCAACTTTTTGTCTAATTTGAAATAATTTCACTAATTTGATTATTTCCTTCTCTTTACAGATTTTAATACGACAATCTCAATCTATTAAACTGATCTAAGGCCCCAGCCATTACAATAAAGTCTTATTAGTAAACAGAACAGGAAATAAAAATGTCCATTAAATAATAAAATGACACAAACAGATTAAATAAGCAACCAAATAAAATTGCAATAAAAAATGTTTAAGATGAAAATGAAATATTATTTCAAATAACCACAAAATAAAGCCAAGAAAAAAAAGAAGAGAAATAATAAAAATGTATTTGAAGTAAATAATAACCAATCATTTTTTATAGCTAAGCAAAAACGTAGCATAGTGATTAATAATGTTTTATGATCTCTAGCTTAAGAGAGCAAATAAAAAAAAAGTTCTTATAACACGTAACAAACACAATCAAAAAACAAACAAACAAACGGAAACAGTAATATGTGATTGTGGTCATAAGCGGATGTCCGTGTGGAAAATACACAAACAACAGCAGCAGGAGCAGCAGCAGCGGCAGTAGACCATAACCGCAACTGCAGCAAGCAGCAGCAGCACCAACCAACAAAAAATCAACAAGATTTTGCTTGACACAAAAAGTAGTACAAAATATATTAATTTTTGGCAACCATTAACAACAGCAACAATAAAATTTTGTTGTTAAAAAAGTGCGTCTGGCTGCTTTTCTTTAAGTTTTTATGGCCCAAATATTACTATATTTAACATTTACTTAAGACATCGCCACAAACAACGCTAGCAACAACCACACTCGCTTCTTACTTTGACAACTTTAAAAAGTACATATTCAGAACGAATATTCATCAGAGCGAAGGAGCCCAACAACCCACCAAACAACATTGAAGAGAAAAAATGATAAAGTTAAAAATGGAATTTCTTAAAAGGAAACATTTTTCATTGTGGATTACGACAACAACATTTATAATCATGACCAGCATTGCGTTGAATGTGTCCACAGTTCAGGGGCTGCAGGGTGTACCAACATGGATGTAAGTACTGAAAACAATAAAATTATATTTTTACACAAAGTCCATTTATACCATTTAAGAATAGGAATAAGAAAACGCCAAAGTATTTTTTATTTCTGCTGTCTCTTTGTCTCTCTGGTCTGCATAACTGTCATATTAATACATGGCAATAATTTTTTATAACAAGCAAATCTTTTGACAATGTTGTAGTCAAAAAAAAAAAGAAGTCAAACTAGAAATGAACAATTTACACTAGGCAACAAATAAAACGCAATGCTAGTTCCACTCGTAATCATGACAAATTTTTTTTGAGTTCTGGCCCGTCATCTACAAAAATAATCGGTGTTTCAGATTCTAGAGCTCTACAGAGTATTTAGCTACGTTAAATTATAAAAAGGTGGAAAAATAGGTGCTAAAAATGACAGGCAGGCGCCCTATTGTATCATCTCTGATACAATAGTAGAAAAACAAAAATCACTTAAAAATCAACAGGATGTCGGTAAGAGAACAGAAAAAAAAATTTAAGTAATAAAATTGAAAATTTATACATACAATACATTAAATATATGAATGAATGACTAACCACTGCCGTTTGTAAATGACCTGTATCGCAAATTCACTGACTTATTTTACCGATAAATTCAGCATTAAAAATAATTAACTGCAAATTGTTGGGCTTTCTAATTCATTAATAATATATCACCAGAGTTGCTGGACTTTATTGAGGTTTATTTTAACTACTAAGTGTTAAAATATTGTAGTCAAGTTACAAGCCAATTAATGTTTAGTCATAAGCCAATTAATGTGACTTGACTGTGGATCGACTACTTAATTCAAAATTATTAGTGGTGAGTTTGGTTTGTCATTCTTTTAAGCAAGGATGCCACTTGATTCTCAATTTAGAATTATGTTGAATATGATAGTTTATGAATCACTGAATTGTCAGTGCAAACACCAAATGCGGGTGTTTAGTTTAACGATTGGATTGTCTTTAAAAGTTACTAAATCACACTACTGGGTTAAATGTGGGTGCTGATGATCGTCGTGGTGGACGTGAAACAGCAATGGTTGTTTGCCCAGCCCAGAAATCTTCAACTTTGCTTTTCTGGCCTTCTTTAAAACTGTTCAGCGCCACAATTTTGCCGCAAAACAAATATTTCACAGTTCTGAGGAATCAAACTAAAGCCCCTTAAAGTTATCAAAGTAACTAACAATTGATATAAAGAAATAGAACTCAAGAAGTGACTCAAGAAGTGACGGTGAGAACAAAAGTAATGCGATCAGTAAATTTCCCATACTGTCGCTTAGTAATTTTTTAAATACATATAAAAACAGCTTTCTTAACGTTTAAAAAAGTTGCCAGTATGCTGGTTAGATACCAGGGATGGAAAAATTACAACTTTAATTTGATATCAGAGCTAAAAATGAGTACAGATGAAGCATTATCAAAATTACTCAACTTAACCACGATCATAACACAAAAAAGCTGTCTTAACTATGAGTAAGTAAAATCGAAATAAGCTGGGCGAAGTGTTTAACAATTGTATGTCATAGGAAAAGTTTTGTTTTATCACTAATTTCTCAATATCTTCAGAAAGGATGGCCATACTAAATATAAACCTTTTAAATCTTAGAAATTTTAAGTAATATTTTTTGTTAGCATCGCATATAACATTTCTAGGTTATGATCAGATATCTTTAATAAAATTTTATATCTTCTAAAAAACAATTTTTTTATGAGTTATTCTTTATTGTTTGTATTACGTTTATGGAGCTTGAGTTCATTCTGTTTTATTTTTGTGCTACATAATAACAAGAAAACCTCAGACTCTTAGCTAAGGACTACTCTGTGTTTAGTACTTGTCACTTTTCTCATCGGCGCCCACGCTTGAGTTCAGAAGCTCATGTTTCTGCAGTGTTACTCCTACCACTGATGCCACCCAACTAGTACAGAAAAAAATATCGTCAAAATATATTCAATCAACCACTTGCTTCAAAATATGTTTCTCCCTGTGCCTCAATGTCGCAAAAAAATGTAGACGATCGAAATGTAGTCGCTCGATTTCGATTCAATTTGCATTGCGTTCGCTTGGTCGCACGTCATGAAATGTTTGGCATCTACTTCACACCGTATCATTATGAAATTCAGTCATAGTATTGTCAATTCTAGCCATTTTTTAAATATAATATTGTTATATTTAATCATAACATCTTATTTGCACATCGTTACTGTTGTCGCAATCAAGCCTTGCAGTCTTTTCGTTTCTTTTCGACACAGTTTTTTATTAAATATTTTTGCCATTTTATCATTTCCAGTAACCTTAGACTACACATGTGGCTGTATGGCATCTAAACAGATTTATTTATTATAAATATTTTTTTAGTTTTCTTTCAAACTCTTGTCATCATCGCTATTTATCCAATAAAACTTCACATATGAACATAAAGTTGCAGAGCAACGCAAAGCGAACACAATTAATCATTTCGTTTTAATTCAAATAGAAAATATGAGGCCCCTTTAAATGTCAAAGTAGTAAAGAAAACTTTCAATATAAAACTTTATCGAAATATCTGTCTATCTGTTTTCTTCTTTTCTATTTTTTCCATTACTCAACATGAGGTAAAAATAACAGCGTGAAGAAACGATAAAAAAATAGCAGAAAAAAAAACACAATTTTGATTTAACCCTAGAGGTTTATTTTGACTTTAAATCGAAAAAATATAAAAAAAAAATAGCTGCACACACAAAAATCCAAATACCTTGAAATGTTTGCAAAAAGAAAAACGTTGAAATTCGCAATAGTCTAACGGTGAAATTTAAACTAAATCAAACGATTTTTCCTTTGCTTTTTGACTTTTGGCAATACAAACACAGCAGGCAGGCAGGCAACCAGGAAAGCGGGCTGCCATTGTGCCAAAAAAAAGAAGGAAAAACTCAAAACTGCAGTTAAAGAGTTTTTCTTTTGAATTGCAACAGCAGATGAGACATATAAAACCTGATACTCTTTTCCTGATGATGGTGGTAGGCAGCCAAAAAAAAAAAAGAGTTGCTTTTATAGAAAACAGTTCAAAAGTTAAAATTGATTTGATTTTTTTTCCTCCTCCTCGTAGCAAATAAATGCTTTATTTGTATGCAACCATTAGTGAATTGCTTGGCCATGGCTGGAAGATACCAACAATACATTTCTCTTTTTTTTTTTGTTAACCCATAGAAGTAGTTAATATGTATTTCAAATTGAACGAGTTGTTTATGGAAAAAGAGGAATTTCTATAAATTTATTTGCCATTTAATTAAAAGTAAGCCAAGATTGCAAGCTTAGAAAACAAAAAGAGAAATAAAAATTGCCTGCAGCTATTGTGAGGTCTTTGTGGAAAATCATGAGTTACCTACCAATTTACTGCAGAATATGGATACAAGTGGTTTTTGGAGAAAATTTGCTTTTGAATTCTAGGCAAAATTTTAAAAAGCCTGATACCCTTTTATGGTTTTGATTGGCTAATTCAAGAAGGGGAAAATATTAGTATTATATTTGGATGAAGCGAATCTGAAATACCCTGCACAAAACACGCGTTCATTTGTGTAAATCTGCTATTTTGTTATTAAAAGCCATACATGCATTGCTTTGATAGACTGATATCAAAAACTTTTTATTTAACGCATTTAAATGACTTTATTTTTATCACCAGCCATACTGTTCTCTCTACAGATTTCAGATTCATATTTTGGTCGTCCGCGCCGATACATACTCCGGTAGTTTTTTTTTTTATTTATGTCGGTAGTTCTTTTTCTTTACAATTTGTTGATAATTTTGCCATACATTAACTTGCGGTATTTTTGTGTCCTTGGTTCTTGATTTGATAACATAAGAGTCTTGATTTGATATCAAAAGTTAACAAAATGTATTCTTAATTTAATACCTACCAGCTTTAACTTAATAAATCTGTACCAGCTACTTTTTCTAGGATTTTCCAAATATTGACACAATTGCGTCTTATCCCTCCACCAGTATTGTTTTTTCTCTACAGATTCCATATTCATGTTTTGGTATCTTGTCACAGCGTGACAATAAGTAATTGAATTTGCACAATGGGTTGTTATTAAAATGAAAAATTATACAGAGGGTTGAAAAGACAGAAAACATCAATATGGTATATTTTTCGACCTAAAATAATACATTCCAATTGGCTCTTATAGCAAATAAGTAGTTAAGTTGATTTTTCAACATTTCAAAAACATTTGCTTTATGATAACAACAGACTATTTCGTGGTTTCAAAAGTTTTAACTAAGTTGTTAAACCAATTTCTTTCTTCTCAGTTGAGAGTCTGACATTGACGAAAACGGATCGCTCAACTATCACACAACGCATAAAAATTATCGAAACATTCTACAAAACTGGTGATTCTGCCACAGCCATCACATATCGTAATAAGTCGAACTTTGGTCAAGAGGATGGCAACACCAATTTCGAATCCATCGTAATTCATAATACCCTTTTTGTACGAATTCGTGACGGAGATGTTCGCATTACGAGTGATGTTCACTTCGGAATTCATAATAAGGCTGTTTACAAAAAAAGAAAAAAAAATTAATTTGGACAAATATTGAAAAAGTTAGGAGTATTTATTTGAACACAGTTTTCTTATAATTTAATATTTTTAATAATCAAATATGAACTTAATTATTTATTTGCTTTAAGAGCCAATTGAAATGTATTAATTCAGGTTCGAAGACAGCTGAAAGATACAGCAAATATTTTTTGAAAATGTTCATTTTTTGGACCTGAATTAATACATTTTTAATAATCGCTATCTCTGGAACCATTAGTCAAAAAGATTTGAAAATTGTTGAGATCTTCTGTTCAGAAGAAACATTATCACAGTAAAAAATAAAAATAAAAATTTCTTTAATTAATTGATATTGATAAATAATTGACCAAACAAGGGTTGTACTTGAGCTTGAAAAAGTAATTTAATACATAAGTGTATAACGACACTATAGTTATATGTAATTAAAATTTCAGTAAAATATCAACAAATTTTTTTTATTAATAATAATTTTATTGGGCTTTCTAGTTCGATTTTTAATTCCTCAAAATTGAGAAAAAATGTTTTCTAATAAAATTTTAGTGATCAGCATTCTTAAAGTAACCAAGTGAAGTAAAGTTGAAGACTTACTGGCTGGGGTACATAGCATAGATGTTTGATAACCACCATTTTTCATGAGGTCATCAAACAGCTTCCAGCCCAGGCCATGACCAAGTACTCTACCCAACAGTCAAAAAAATCATGGACGACTACTATAGTTTTTTGATGTATTATGCCTATGAAAGTACGAAACTCATAAAAATTTCAAATTCTATTCATCAGTTTTTTTTTTAATATTTTTTTCTTCTTCTAAAATATGAGATTTTCGTAAAGGTTGATCCAGACCTCTAGTCATAACTTAAAAACGGCATGTACGATTTTCTCACATGATACATCATAAAATAATAAATTATGCCAGCTTTCAGTTTTGCTAATATCATTTTTTGATGTCGTTAATAATTTTAGAGTTATTAGGACAAAAATAAAAAAATAAATTTTTTTTGAAAAATTGCAAAATTTTTGACTTTGGAAAATTTATAAAAAATATAAATTGGCAAATACTTTATTGTGTTTTTTTTATTCATATAATTGCATGTAAAAGCAATAAAATGAGTGCTCTTTTAATGAAATCTGTAACATATTATTCTCGAAAAATTAAAAATACCCATTTTGGCCATAAAAAAAACACTTTTTTCCGGTTATTGCCCAAAATTGAAGCAATTGCTCATCTCAATAGCATGCAATAGATACATATCAAAAATAATAAAATAGTCATATTTGTTATAAACGAGTCATATTTGTTAGTTAACGAGTAAATATCATATTTTAGAAAACAAATTCTATATAAAAACTGATCCAATGAATTTAAAATTTTTACGATTTCTGTACTTAGGCATAACACATCAAAAGAATATAGTGGTCAGAAAAGGTTTTTCCGTTTGAGCTCTTCATTACTCACTGGCTATATTTAATCTTCTTGATCAACTTTCCACTTTTTATCACTGTTTTTTTTTCCTGGTGATTGGAAATATTTTATATTCTTTCACCAATATTCAATTGATTTCCAATTAATTTCTGAGGAAGTAAAAATCGAACTTAAAAGCCGGATAAAATTATCAACAAAAAAAAAAGATTTTTTTCGATCAGCTGCACGATTTCACCTTCTAAATATGTATATATGTACGGTTTTTTATGTTTTTGATAATTGAAAACTCTGTTACTTTTAATACAGGATAAGAGGTATGTTAAAAAAAAAAAAAAATTAAATATTTATTATACGATTTTCATATGAAATTGTGCCTAGAATTTTGTCATTAAAGTTCATAATAAACTCAGTGAAATGTTTACATATTGACCCAAAAATATTTCTTAAACAATTTATGCTGCGACATGTAAATAAATTTAAATATTTCGTCCAATTATGAATGTCCTTAAATATTTTTATCTTTTTTAATTTTAAAACAAAACAAAAAACATCCTGGTCCTAAGTTAGCCAAACACATACTTTTTTTTAATATTCCATTTTTTTATGTATTTTCCAATACAAAAGTCTTTAGTATTTGCATAATTCAATAAAATGTGTTTCTTATTTGAATTTCCATTTTATTACTTTTAAATTGATACTTTTTCAATTAATTTCTTTAGCTTATGCTTCTCTGTTGTTTCTTTTTCTTCTTCTATTTCCAATCACTTTATGATTTATGGCCAAATAGCCTTCATTTAAAGACCATAAAAAACATTTTTTTTTCTAAAAAAAAAAAAATCCACAAAATTTGCATAACAAATTCATAAAATCTAATAAAACTGTCCAGGTATCAATGTTTGTTAATAAATATTGTAAAGAAAAGAAAAACAAAAATCACCGAAGAAATCAAAGTGAAGACCAAGAGTTTTTTTTGTTTTCTTCTAGTATTTGCTCATACACCATGTTGCATTAAATGCTGAAATTGGTTTTCAAGTTGTGGCTTTATCTCTAAAAACGATTTTTTTCTGCTTGAATTTCATTAAAAAATCTCTTATTGGTTTGTTTCCAAGTGCTGGAAAATAGAAAACAACGCAATAATTTCGAATATAGGTTGATGTTTTTTATGTGGGTGTTTTGAGTTTAATTTTTTATTATTATTTTTTTTTTTGGGGTTTTATAAATTACTGAAAGTAGCTTTTTTGGCTTTATTTTAATGGCTTAATAAAAAAGCTTTTAGGACCCACAAACCAGATAACAAAAATTTTAAATATGTGTATGTCTTGCTTATCTATAGGACACTATTTAAATTTAAAATTTTTATCAAATTAAAGCAGTTCAGTTTAAATAATCAAATAACAATTTTCGGCATGAGTTTGAAAAGCTAAATTTTTTTTTTCAATAGCTTTTGTGGGGAAACTTGACTTATATCAGAATTACTTCAAGTCTTTAATAGCCACCCAGTAATGGTGATTGTAATTATATATACCATTTATTTTATAAAAATAAATTGTTTATTTAATATCTAGGGAAAATACGTTATTCACGGTATTTACCTTTGAGGCATGTTTGTGCATGTTTGAGCATGTTTGTGTCAAACATGTCTTGAGTGGAATGATATTTTCGCTTAATGATATAAGCAAATTTGATGTTATAAAATGTTAAACAAGCATGCGAGTTACATTTTCTATGTATAGCGACAGATTTTTAAAACAAATATTTCTTTTTTGCGACACCTTTTTTTATATTTTATTGCCGGTATTCATAAAAACTAAAATGTAGTTTAAATATGTTTGAGAAAAATTTTCATATAAAATTTGTTCTAAAATGTATTTAAACAACATTTTAAATTTTTTCATATAAAATTTGTTCTAAAAAGTATTTCAACAACATTTTAAATTTTTTCATATAAAATTTGTTCTAAAATGTATTTCAACAACATTTTAAATTTTTTCATAAAAAATTTGTTCTAAAATGTATTTCAACAACATTTTAAATTTTTTCATAAAAAATTTGTTCCAAAATGTATTTCAACAACATTTTAAATTTTATGAATACCGGTGTTATATTTATTTTCTTGAGCTAAAGGTTTTTTTTTATTAAAGTAATTGATAATTTTTGTCGATATTTTGCTCTCCTGCGGATAGTTGCTTCAGCACAATAACAATGAAAAAAGTTGTGATTGGTTTTTTTTTTTCAAAAGTTAAACATAACAACAAACAGAAAATAAATAAATATATAAAAAATATTTATTTTTGAATACTGTCGTAAATAAAACTATACTCGATAGGAAAGACTATAATTTTTTTTAACAGAAAACTGCAAATCATTTCGCTTGTCTACAGTAACAGCCAGAGCCTTCACCAGGCCTCAAAACCTGCAACCTCAGAACTCTTAGTAGGGCACTCTACCATTTCAAATATTGAATTTAAACCAAACATTTAAAAAAACACCTTTTGCCAGGAAATTTAAAATAAATGTAAATTTCCTGTTGCTGGCCATCCAACGAAACAAACGAGGAAAAGCAAAGAAAACAATATATTATAATGTGTAGATAAAGAACAGCAACAACAACAAAATCTTTATGTGAAAAAAAAAAATAAATTAACCATTCCAATGAAAGTTAAAAAAAAAATTTTATCTAAAACCAGCATCGTCAACCAAGTAACCAACTAATTGGAAAACTGTGTAAGAGAAGATTTAAAATTGTATAAAATATAATTAAGATAAAACTGGCAAGAAAGCAGACAGAGAGAGAGAGAGAGAGAGAGAGAGACAACAAACAAAACTAAAAAAAAAGAAAACAATTTGGCTGGATATAAAATAAATTTCGATGTGGTTAAACACATGCACAAGTCACCAGAGATTAATAAATGTGGGGATAAAAGACAAGATAAAAAATAAATAAATAAATATACTAAAATTAAGCGGTGAGAAAGAAAATTTATCAAGCACACAAAATGCAAGCACTGAGTTTTTAAACAGGATTTGTTTTACAATAAGTTTTCTGGTATGGTTTAAATTGCTTTAATCCCTGATCACACATGCGAATTATAACTCAGCCAGGTGGTGGGCAACGCCGAACGGATGTTCGGCACAACTTTGGGCCTAGTTGGCAGCCACCGCTGACGATTTAATCGACTGCCCACTGGCTTAAAATTAGAAGCGAATTTCAAAAAACTTACGTTTTTAAAATGGCTTAATTTGGTCCGCCGATTTTGCTGAATTGCATTTTTATGTATATATACATTTTTCACCTCTTTCAGTATTCTATGACGTCATTAGAAAAAATTTTTTAATTAATTTAATCTATATATAATGTTATAGATCAACTTTCCATTTTATCACTGTGGTTGGAATATATTTTATATTCTCTCACCAGCATTCAATTGATTTCCAATTGATTTTTGTATTTGCTGCTATTGTCTCAGTGACAGGCGCGGATCCAGTTAAAGCTTTTAGGCGGGGAAACTTTGTATGGCATAAAATAAAGTCTTATTATTGGTAAATCGCTTATTCGCGAAATAAATATATTTATCATTTGGGGTGGGGGAATATCCCCCCCCCCCCTCCTGGATCCGCGCCTGCTCAGTGATAATAACAGTTTCAAACTGTTCGCCAGGCCCAGCAATTTTTCTTGCAGTGCATTATCAAATTTAAACTTTTAAATGTTTCCACCGATTTATAGGAGAATTTAGAATCGCTTTCCGCTGAAATTATCTTTCGCTTTCGCTTTCATTTTCACTCAAATTAAAAAGCTTTTAAAAACAAATTTTTCAACACTTTCGTTAAACCACAAATTGAAAAACATTAAAATTATCACAAGCATATGAGTGTGTCTTTTTGTTATCGCGTTAAAGATAAAACCAAAAAAAAAAAAAAAAAACACAAATCCACTGGGGCACCAGCTATTAAATGCCACTTAAAAAACTACATGTGTAAAGACAAGGTAATGAGTGCAACAGGACACACAAAGTTGTTAATGTGGTCATTATGAAAACACAATCAATGTAAATTGCTGTTGCTCGTAAAAAATGTCGCAGTTGCTGTTGCCGTTGCAGTTGCAGTTGCAGTTCATGGCAGTTTTTATTGCACAAGTAGTTGTCGGTCGTTGTCGGTGATGATGATTGTTGCTTGCAGTAAGTGCAAAATGAGCTTATTTATGTTAATGTTACAATTTCTGCTGGTTTTTGGTGTTCCTGTTGTTGTTGTTGTTGGTGCTGTTATATTAGTTAATAACCTCAATATTTATGTATTTGTTTAAGCCTCAAGCCAGATTTGTCCATTAAAATGGTTCATAAAATCTTACAAAATTTATGAGGGTAATGTGTAAATGTATGCATACATGTTGCCTGGTGTTAATGTCGTTGTATACGCATTTTCCAAAGTGTCAAATGCTTAAAATATTAACCATTTGTGAAGTCTATAAAATAATAAACTTTCAAATTATTATCCAGGCAAAACTTTAAAATTGTAAATTTTAAAGCAGGTTTCACAAAAAGTAAATTTGTGTAACTATAGTTTAGATTTTTAAGTGCTAAAGTTGTTCGAATTAATTTATTATCCCTATAAATTATGAATTTTATTGGGTTTTGCACAAAATGAATTTTATAAATTTATTATGAAGCTAACGAATTTCTTAAAGGCAACTATAATTTCAATCAATTGTGGCGGCAAAATGTGGGCAAAATTTGATAAAAAAAAAATTGGGGGAATTTTCTTATTGCTTTCCTGCTCATTTCACAACCAGAGCTGCTGGGAAGACAACAATTTTCCTACTAAAATGTTGTTTAAAATCCCCGTAGACATTTCACACATTTAGTTAATGAAACTGCTTTTTGTGATCAAGAAATATACGAGGTCTGTTAAAAAAATTAACGTTATTTTCCACTTTTGAGAGTTACGTGTGTTCGATGTTCGTATTTTTTTCTTCTGTTATGTTGGTTCACAGGTTTGTTAAATTAGATATGTTGGCAATATCAGCCATTTTTTTTTTTTGACAGATAAAAATGTTAGTTAGGTTGGTACACCCGCCTGTTATATATGTATGTCGGCAATATCAGCCATTTTGGATTGTCAGTTTGTTTTTGACAGATAGAAAGATTAGTGGTGTTTTGGTGTGCTCTTCGATTTTTTACTATTCCAAAAAATGTATTAAAACAACTGTTTAAAAAATTAAATACTCAAGGAAATTTGAAATGTTGACTGCGACGCCGTCTGGCGAGTCTACTGTGAGCAGAACAAAAGTTCAATTGTGGCATAACCGGTTTAAGGAAGGCCGAGAAGATGTCAATGACGATGCACATCCTGGCGGCCCGAGCATGTCAACAATCGAAGCAGTGAAGAAAATAATTTTGGATCATCGTCGAATCACTATCAGAGAGGCTGTCAATGATGTTGGCGTATCGTTCGGCTCATGCCAAGCAATTCTTACGGAAGTTTTAGGCATGAAACGTGCTGCAGCGAAGATTGTTACAAAATTGTTAAATTTTGAGCCAAAACAACGTTGCCTGGACCTCGCCCAGGAGCTGTTGATTATCTTCAACGACGATCCAGATTTACTCAAAAAGGTCATAACTGGTGGCAAATTATGGGTATATGGCCCTGACATTTTAAGCCAATCCCAGTCATCCCAATGCAAGACAGAAAAAAACACATTTGACATCGGTCAAATGCGAAGGTTCTGCTCACAGTTTTTTTTTCGATTGCAGTTGCGTGGTGTATCACGAATTCTTGCCACAGGGTCGTATGGTCAATAACAAATACTGCCTTGAAGTTATGCGCCGCTTGGGCGAAGAAACGCACAGAGTTGTGGAATCCAACGATTTAGCTGCTGATCTCTCTTAAATTATTTTGAAGAATAAAATGTCGATTCACTCACACGTTTGAAGCTGCCTTAACGAAAAAAATTTTTTTTTCAACTGTGACATTTTAATATAAATTCTTTGTTTAATGACTTGCTACTTGTTTGCAGATTCCAGGAAATTTTTATTGAGAATTTGAGGTTACGGAAAATGCTGTTATATAAAACCATAAATTTTCATTCCTATGAAATTTTTTTTTATATGTCTACAATTATTTTTCGTTCTTTGTATTTGTGCAGAGCAAATGCTTCTTTAGAAAATTGTTTGTTTAGAGCATCTTAACGCCTTTTAAATAAGCATTTATAATCATTTGTCGATTGCATTTAATCTCCTGCATAATATGCAAGTGTTTATAAAAATAATTACAAATTCTTAATCTGAAGTGCAGGCCCCAAAGAATGTTCTTAAGATCTTTTTGTTTTTTAGGTATAAATGATGATCTTGCTGTTTCCATTTACAGCTCTACATTGCTTTCAAAAGAGCCGCACATATTTTCTTTTTTCTCTAACGAAAACTTGGCTGCTGTCATTTCTAGCACATAATTACAGACTGCCAAGAAATAATAATAGAGCAGAAAAAGTATAGAAAAAAAAAATAAAAAAGAAATGAAATGGATTACAAAAAAGAAACCAACATATTTTAATAGATTTTCCCTTTGAAAATAAAAAAACAAATCTCAAGAAAAGCACTACAAAAATCACTACAAAAATATGCAGTGCAAACAATGAAAGGGGCAACACACAATGGCCGGCGGCAGCTTATTAAAACAGGTCATAAATTGTAGAACCCAAAAATTAGGCTGATTATAAAGAAAAACAAAAGAATTCTGTTAAGCATGAGTCTCAAAAAACAATACTAAAAAAATACTTTCTTATTTTCTTGTTTATAAAAAAAAAGAAAATATATTTTAGTTGTAAGTGACCATAAAGGAAAATGAACTAACACCCCATATAAAAAGGGATTATAAAAACGTGAATTTGGTCCTAAATGCCGTAAATTTTTTACAACAATTTCAAATTCGCTACAGATAACTGGTTTATAGTGTGAAATTTAGGGCCCCTGAAGATTAAAATTTTATTAAATTTTCTTTACAAACTTTCGAAGCTCTATGACAAATTTTTATTATAAAGTTTAAGCTGTCTGATTCACTAAAATTGTATGTTCACTTCATTCCCAACAAGTGTTAAGTTAAACAGCGTTAGAAGCGTAACAAATTATTTAGTGAAATTTTGTATTCATAAACGTTTCAGATATTTATATTTATTATATTTATAACACTACCCAACAGCCAAAAAAAAAAAAAAAAACAATGGATGACCACTATATTTTTTTGATGTGTTTTGCCTATCTAAGTGCAAAAATCATAGACATTTTAAATTCTATGGATCAGTTTTTTTAGAATATTTTATTTTTTTTTTTTTTTTTTTTTTCATTAAAAATATGAGATTTTCGTAAAGGTTGATCCAGACCTCTAGTCATAACTTAAAAACGGAGTGACCGATTTTATCATGTACGTCAAAAAATTATGAACTAGGCCATCTTTAAGTTTTGCTAAAATATTTTTTTTGGTGTCGTTAATAATTTTAGAGTTAGATATTAGACACATGGAGCGCCTCGATGGATGAATTGGTAGAGTGCTCTGCCAAGAGTCTCCGAGGTCGCAGGCTCGATTCCTGCCGAAGACTCTGGATGTTTCTGCAGACAAGCAAAAGGTTTCGCAGTTTTGTGTTTGTTTAAAAAAAAAAAAAATATATGCTGATTCAACATATCGTCTAAACTAAGCTTTAGAATTTTCGACATGAAAAAAATAACAGCTTGGAAGTTTAGCTTAGTACAAACCAAAAAATCTATGTTTTGCGCAATAATTTAAATATTGAGTCGAACTTTATGAATTTAGTTCGATTTTACTTCCTTGGAATTAAGAAAGATGTTTTGTGGTTGAACTGCAGTTACCAGTAGTAGTGTTATAGAAGACAAGAAAAGTCAAGTTGAACAGTTATTGGCTGGGGATCATACCAGGGCTGTTTCATGTCCACCATCATATTTCCCTGCCTTGAAGTCTTCAATTTTAGTTTTATTTTCTTCTTTTTTTTTCTCCATTCTGAAAAACACATGTTCTGGTTTGCCTGAGTATAAAGCAACAAATATATCATTTAAACAGTTCTTCAGTGTACTCGTGGCTTTAAACAATGAAATTCTTTTAAACATGTTTATAGAGATTAAATTTCTTATTTGTAACTTTCTAAAATTTAATTTAGAGTTTTATAAGAACCTGCTTTGCTTCGCTTGTGCCTGCTTAATTTTGAAGAAGCTGGTGCAGTAAAAAGAATTATAAAACACTTTGCAGCAGACACCATTTACCATTGAGAGTTGGCGGCGCAAAGAAAGAAAGAAAGAGAAAAAAAAAAACACCAGAAGGGAAAGGAAAAAAAAGAAATGAAAACTAAGGAAAAAGAAACATTAATACAACTGTCTGCTTTGCACTCTCTAAATGTGCATTTAAATAAAAATGACTGACATTATGCATTGAGGCATGAAATAAAAAAGCATCCGTAACAACTACTCATGCGGTGTTTAATACGTATAATACAAACGATATGTAAAACAACATAAGCACATGTGTGTGCGTGCGTGTTTTTGTATATGTACACATTTCCAATTTATAACAAGGAATATTTAAACCATTAAGCGTATAGTTTGTGTATGATAATTTAAAAGAGTAAAATGATTTAAAATATTTGTGGTATTTTCAGTAGCAGTTGACTGCAAGCGAATAATTTATTAGATTTAAAAAGGCTGTAGAATAATATTTAAATTTATTTTTTTTTAATATTTTAGCGAACACTTTGGCCAGGGTCCGAACTAAGGAAATGAAGTTGCATCAAAATCCATGTTTGCTTCACTTTTAGTTCAATTTCCAAACAAAAATGATGTTTCAAGATGTGATTTGACAGCCAGCTATATGTATAGTAAGGCTTAAAGAACAGTCACATAGGCCAACATTGGCCATAAACAAGGTGACCACTACTCTCTTATCGAACTATATAAAAAATGGTTAAATTTTTAGGGCCAATATTGATTGCAAATAAAATAGAAATTATGCAGGAAATTTTCAATTTATTTCAATTATGCAGCTAAATAAAATATTGGCCGAGACCTCGTCCGCCCACCTACATCGCATAGTTCAAATTTTCGATGACGCTGAGGCATAATTGAGGTTCTATGCTGTTAGTCTGCCGAATTAACTCATACGTTAGCCCTTAAATTATTGCGGGCTCAGCGACGTACAAGTTTTTTTTTTTTTTTAAATAACCTCAAAGAAGGTAGTGCAACAGTGTTAAATTACATGATCTTGGCGGCCAATTGACATCGACACGACCATTGAATTTGTCGCGCCAAAGAGTCATATTATTTCGTTAGCTGTGTGACAAGTGGCACCGTTCCTTTCAAAACACATATCGTTCACATCCATACTTTCCAATTTGGTCCACAAAAAATTCGTTTTTATCTTACGATAGCGAACACAATTCACAGCAACTGCCTGACTGGCCTCATACGGTCCGCTGATGCCGCCAGATCGTAAACCTCACCAAACAGTCACTCAAGAAACAGGCTGCATGGGTGTTCTGACAGTCGCTCTTGGATTATCGTTCGCACAAATGTGGCAATTCTTCATATTGACGAATACACTGAGGTGAAAAAGAAAGAAATATCAGTTCAAAATACACTTTACAATCTTTTGCATTTTGAACACTAAGCAATAATCAATCAAATTTCAACAAGCAAAAGGTCTGCTTTCAAAACGAAGAAATGCCATTCTCTTATGTTTTTGGCACCAAAAAATTTATGTATGGAGAAATTTTTTTCTAGAAAAATATTTTGCTACAGAAGGCCTCATCACTCAACACGATTTTCTTCGAAAATTTATCATCCAGTGTGGCCATTTCTTGCCACCATTCTGACCATTGACGATGCTGGGAATACTCAGGACTAGTCCATGTTCTTCGATTTAACTTTTTCTTATTAAATATGAGACAGCATCAATTTCCCACTAATTGAGAGAAGAAAATTTTTCTAAACGGACAGAAGATGTAAGTGAAAGTGTTGTTCCAAAAAACCACATTCATATGGAAGTGTCTGCGGAATGGGCAGTGCACGGCCTTAAATACAAGCCAAAACTTAAATTTTATTTTTATGTTTCAACTACGTTGTCTTTGTTTTTTATTTATTTATTAATTTTTTTTTTTACTATACATATATGATATTGACAGCTAGTGCAGATAAACTTGCAATATAAATTAGAGAAGACAGGAATTTTACGTGCTTCGCATGTTGCTTTAATATGAAGATAGTTCATGCGCTCTCAAAATTTTGTATGGTGAAGCACGTTGCTTCGCTTCTGATTACGATGTTAAGCACAAATGGAGAGCCAAGCATATGTCGTGGAAACATGCTATCAAACGAATTGCACTCAACATTGGTAATTAAAATTTAACTACCCGTTGTATATGTACACTGAGGGTCAATCCACTAAGAACTCTGTATATTGTCATCGCTTTTTGGATAGCTTTTACCATGAGCAAAAAAGTTCTACTATCTTATATCAAAACGAATAATTTTCGAGGCGTCCTATTTAACATTTTTTTTTTTACACAAAAAGACTTCGTTTTACACCTAAGGGGAGTAGTAGGGGGTCAGTGCTTTGCTCGAAAAAATATTGAGGTGAAAAATTATTGGGGCCCATATTTGGAATTTTTCTAGCTTTTCGAAAAATTCCAAAACTTAAAATCGCCATATTCAAAACACTTGCCCGCTTCAAAATCCCTGTAGTAAAGAAATAAGTACAAATTTGAGCAGAAAACCGTTTCCCATTTTTTTCACTTCATTTTCATTCCCTTAATTTTCTGGCTTGTGGAAAATTATTTGTAGTATTTTCTTCTCTAATTTTTCCACATACATATATTCATACGTAATTTGCAACTGCAGTGTGTAAAGAACATTATACGGTTGCAAATAAAAATGAGACATAAAACACAATTATTTTTACAATGAGATTTTTTGTTTTCGTAACATTTTTCCAGCTTTTATATGAAAAGAAATGAAATGGAAAAAAAACGAAAGCAACAAAATTCTAGCTGTGATGCAGCTTTGAGGCTACGAAGTGGAAAAAATGAGACTCGAGCCAGCAGCCTATTTGTAAACAATTAAAATAACTCCATTATTGTTGTTGTTGCTGCTGTTGCCTGCAATTTTGTAGTTGCTGCTGTTGTGTGCTGTAGTTTTTCATTAAAGAAAATTTCTGTTTATTTTAACAATTGTAAACATTTTACAAAACACAAATTGAAAACGAGAAGCAAGAAAAAAGAATTGTTGATTGATTTCGTAATGAACTTGAACTTTGTAAAAATTTCAATCAATCAAAATCTCTAGGGAAAAAAAGCAGCTGGAAAATGATTTACAATTAATTTATTTACAACAAACAAATTGAAATGGGTTGGCAGCCTTTTAATTGAGTGATTATTAAGTGTTTTAAGTTTCTTTTTTTTAATTTAACTGTTATCTTATTTTTTTTGTTTTTTTTTTTTTTGTTGAGTTTATTGATACATATAAAATGTCATGCGGTGTTATTTATTAACCCGCTGCGGCCACTCAGTGGGAGTTCCCAGATCTTGTGGTTTAATGTCTGCCTAATGATATTTGCTGTTGAAATTTTTGTAATAAATTTTTTTATTTGTTATTGCTTAATTATTGGTTGTTTTAATTGATTGTGGTCCAACGAAGATATTGCTTTACTTGATCACAAAAAAAAACTCACACACATGAAAACCTCCTGTTAGAGACCTCACTCCTCACACAGCTTGCATATGGTTGTCTTAAATTTAAATCAACGTAACTACACTTTTACTTAATTATTTTTTTAGGCATGTATTTTGTTTGCTTTTTAAAATTATTTCTGCTGTTAGATTGCATTGGGCTAAAAATTTAGAAAAATCGCTGGCTCCCTCTGAATGAAACAGCAAGACTAATTTATCATTTTCAGATGAATTATTTTGTCCAAACTTGGTAACAGCTCTATAAGTATTATGTACGCCCACAGGCCTATACTTCATATAAAGTCAGCCAAATATAAATAAAATCTGTCAGTTTTCACTCAAAATTAAAAAAAAAAAAAATTCAAAATATAATAAAATCTACTCCGTGGGTTTATATATATCTATATTTTTTTTGGATTAATTTTTAGATATTTCATATACATAAAAGATAATAAAGCAAACTTGCTTTCAAACCCTGCAAAATGGTGGCACAGATCACATTAAAAAAATTGGCCAGAACAATTTTTCTTATTGGTTGGTCTTGACTGCCAAGTGACAGAAATTTATGTTCACAATTTTAAATTTAAAAATTTTGAATAAAATCTCTCAGCAAAGATGAAACTAAGTTACTCACTTTATAAATTTTCTCATACACAGTTTGTGATAGAAAATGTCAGGCCTCACAACTCGTGGCCGTTTGTCATTCATTTCAATGTAAAACGTATTTCTTCACATCATTTTCTTTTGTTTTCTTTTTCTGCAGACTTTGCTTTTATCCGTCTTAAAGCACTACTCTTTCTCTCCAACTGCTTAAAACAACCATAAAACCTTTAACAATAAACAAAACTGTTGTACAAATAAACAAATTCTTTTACATTAATCAAATCAGCATAATTTCTTGAATGATTTTACATTGTATTCATTAAAATTATTTATCTTAATTTTATTTCCATTTTCTCGTGAGGAAACAAAAACCGACAACGAGAAATTGAAATGCAAAGGAAACATCAACAAATCTTTCAAAAATACAAGAAAGTATCAAATTACTTTAACTGCTGTCAGTCAGTGGAAAAAGTTTCCAAAAGGGAAGAAATAAATTAAAACAATAAGCAGTCGAATAAAGATGCGCTGCTCTCAAACAAAACTTTAAACAAACAACACAGCACAGCCGAGGAGAAGAAGAAGGCAACTCCACAACAGTTTCGGTGTCTGACTTTTGCTGGCGGTTGGACAGCCACTTTATTCTTGTTTTTTTTTTTCATTTTTGGCGTTCTAAAATTCTCAACACCAATTCCAACAATAGCACTTAACTCCAGCAACAACCCCTTTTTATGGTTTGTTGGTTAAATGATTTTGTAACACGTAGACGTTTTCTCTTTTGGGAACGTTTTTGTACAACATCTTTCAGATTTTATACAATAAATCCATTCAAATGAAATAACAACGTTAGAGAAAATCAAATGAAGCTCAAAATCACAAACAAAGGTTTCATTCACACATATGTACGTTTGTTATTTCCTCAAATCAACAAGAATTCTTGTTTTTTTTTTTTAAGGGAAAACCTTGAAAAAAATTTGCATTTTTTTCAAATGCTGCTACTTGAATTTCCCAGGAATGAAAAGATGTTTATTGGGGTTTGAGACACTTAATAGAATTTTTTTTTATGCCCTTAAACCCAAGTGTTAAGTTTGTGATGCCGTTTGCCTTTCCCACACCGAATTATTATTATCCGCAATGATGCAAAAAAAAATTTTTTTCTAACAATTCCCAAAATAATTAAAAATAATACCCAAAATACAAAGCTTCGTTTTTAGTTTGGAATTCAAAAACTTTTCTGCTCAATACATCAGTAACAATATGAAAATAAATTAAATAAAAACAAAAAATCTTTAAGAAATACAAGCTACATAGAAATTACTTAGTAATTAAAAGTACAGAAAATTATTTAAGAAAAAAACGCCCTTAATTAAAGTCCGTCTTAGGGCTATTGTAATACGGAAATACCTTTTCTAATAAAATCCTTTGATTCTTAAACCAAGGCACGGTCACATAAGACCATCACATATGCCCATGCTTATTTTTGTCTAAAAAACGTGACCACTAATTTCTTTTTTTAACTTCTTTGTTAACAAATTTATGCATAAAAACCATAAAAAGAGAGCCAAAATTCGCATAAATACTACAACAAAAAGGGGAGAAATAGAAAAAACCATAAAAACTTTATATTTCATAGAAACTCATTTTATTGTTGGGCTTGTTGATTGAGCAACTGCCACATTCTCAGCTCAAATTTATTTAATTTAGCAAAAAACCCCGCTAGTTCCAATAAAAATTTTCCTTAAGTGTTTTTATAAGACCGTTCAACAAACATAACCTCAAAATGCGAACTTGTGAAACTTAATGTTTTAACGCTGTAATTTTTTATGTTTACCTATTGTCTATATTTACTTTTATATACTTGGCCAATATATATGGGTTTTGAACTGAGTTGTGCACATCTATGACCACAATAAAGTCCATCAGGTAAATAGTGGTTACGTTACTTTGAAAAATTTTTTATTGAAATATTTGTTGGCATGTTGCTGTGTGCTTAGGAGCATTTTTTAAAGTTATGTGACGTGTGAACCAGTATTTGAATTTTTTTTATCTAAATAAACGTGACCACTAACTTCTTGTTGAGTTGTATTTATGATAAATTCTGGTATATGGACACTTTAAATTGCAAATATAATCATACGGAAGCAAAAATCAAAACTAATAATAAGAAAAGAAAAAAATAAATAAATAAAAAATATTTAATTTTTCAAGAGTATATTTTAAGGTTATGATTTTCAACTGAAAAATACAACAATTAAAGCTAATTTGTATTTAGTTAAGTTTTTGTAAATTCAAAAAACTGCTTTATATAAACTTCTTATTTGCTCTGTGGGAAAACTTAACCTTAAAATACTGTCATCTGAAATTTAAAACGTTTCTGTTTATTTTTAATTTCTTGTTTTTTTTTTGGTGTTATTTCTTTTTCTATATCCAGTTAAAATTTATTTCGAGTAATTTTTATGCATGTATTTGGCCAAAATAAGGACCAGCCAGCAAATAGTGGTCACGTTTTTAGCTAATATTTGTTTATGTTTGAGCATACTTGTAGAAACACCTTTCGTAGACTAATGAATAATATTGCGTTATGGGTTAGCTATCAAAACTCGGTAATATCAATACAAATAGCTGAGCTTTATCCAAAAAAAGGTTCTTGGGAATTTAAAAAAAAAACCTTGATAAGAGTTTGAAATAACTATTCCTGCTCCAAAGTTCATAGAACTGTGTGCCATTGTCATTACATATTTTTAATGTAATGATAATGACACAATTAATTAATTCATAGAGTCATGATCAAAGTCATACACTGAAAAGTTTTTACTACCGATCAACATATAAACGATTATATAGTTCAAAACGATTTTGCTTTATGAGCAAAATAGTAGAAATTTTTATGCCAAAAAGTAGCTCTCATGACCAAAAGAGCTGGTAAAGATGGAAAAATAAAAATTGCAGAATAATAGTAATGGCCGGGTTGTCCCGAATTTCGCCCTGTAACCCAACTAGAAACGTAGTACCAAAAAAAAAAAATTAAGGGTAAGAGATGAAAAATTCTGGGGCCAAATTTTGGCATTCGTAATGGAACGAATTGGTGATCGAATGGTGTCTGCTTGTTGCTTATTTTGTTCTTTGCTTTTCATTGCTTTTACTATCGAGTATATTTGATTGTAAATGCCAGAGTTCAGACCCTGCTTTTGAATTATCATTTTCGTGAAGATGTCTATACTCGTAGCTGCTTCAACCATTCGTTGTAAGTTACAGTTTTTGCCCAGACCAAACATTTTCATACTTTTCTTTCTTTTTCTTCAGTAAAATACCGCTGTTAAATTTACATTTGTTTGTCATCTTGGTTTCTACAATTCACAATAACTTTGTGCTCTTCTTTTACGCCATTCGCTCCTCTATTCCTGGTTATTTATTTTTACAAATTTGTTGTTCTTGGATATTGTTGTTTTTTAACGCATGATGGAGTTTTTCACAATTTTTCTTCTCTAGTTTTTGGCTGGTGCTGAATTGAAACAACAAACTTTTCAAGTGTTGATTTCATCAATTTTTATGCAAGACATGTTTTGTTCGATGACAGGACATAAAAAGTGCTTAATATGAGTTTGCTGGAAATGAACATATTTCAATCAAAAAAAGTTGTTGTTTTCCAGTATTTGATTTCTTTGTTAACCGTTTTCGGTTAAATTTTGAACTACACGGGACTGGGAGAAATGAAAGAGTTATTGCACATGGAACGGACAGCAGAAGTTTGAATAGAAGTTTTAGAAAAATAAATAATTAAAAACATGCGCCAGTACACAGAAAAGAAAACAAGTTTTGAGAGTAGAAAACGAGGCTGATTTAGCTTTTTATTTTCATACAAACTGATTTGGAAAACGAAAATTTTTGCTCTTAAAGCAATCTTGATTCCTGTTGATTTACCATCACTCAATACCAGGAAAGTCAAAATGAAAGTGTTTTATATTTTTTTTATGTTTCTTGGTCTTACTTAATAGTTTTGCTTTCTTATATCCATTTCGGGTTCCATTTAACTTATTTTTGTACTGCATAGTTATCAATTTGCCTGTGACGGCATTAAACTGCGTAAAAAATCAGCTGTTTGACATTTCAACGTTGGGTAACGTTGCCAAATTTCTGCATCTAAAAGCAATCAATAATTTATAGTTCACTGATTTACTACAGTCAATTTTAAACTGCAATTAAATTGCACAGACGTTGTGTTAAACTAGACTTTTATCGCCAACTGATTTCTTAGATGTTGGAAGTAGAAATTCTCATCTTGCACATTTCTACTTCTTTTTGAGCACCAATATATTTGAATTTTATAACAGCACCTGATTACACCACCCGTTTCGAATATTTATGCAATTATTGCCTGACTCGTAATACCCCCATCAAAAAGGGTTCAACCCAATTGGTTTAATTAAGCCAGCGCCAGTTATGATGAATGCATTAATCCAACCACACTTTCGAACCGGAAACTATATGAGAAAAAAACCTCAACTACCCAATAAAACTTAAAGGAAATTAAAAAAATACAACACCCCATTATGATTTACATGCATACCTGGTTGTTAATTTTCATTTTCTTACCCTGTCATTAACCAACAACAGCAACTGGAATTTTGATTAGAAGTAGGAGAAGCAGCAGAACCAAAAAAAAAAAAAAGAAATATGTAGCACCAGAAAAGAAAAAGGATAAGAAACAAAATTAACAAGTCTGAAATTCACAAGAACAAAAAATGCATATCACGCACATGTTGTAAGAGTTGAAAACAAATGTTTGTAGTTGCTGCAGTTGCTGTTGTTGTTGTTGTTCATTCAGTAAGTGAATTATTGCGTGTCGTCTACTGATTGTGTTCCATCCATGTCGTAAATAATGACAAACAAACATGTTGTAGTTGTTAGTAAATTGAGCTGAGAAACATGATGTTGCTGATGGCAATGAATGACGTTAGATGATGATGATGATGATGATGATGAGGCAGGCTTTTTCATAACACTCATAACTACAGGGCTGACTATAGTTGAGTGCACTTCTCACGTGTGCAGGAATGTGTCATAATGGAAGGTAAAAATTTCCATATCATAGATAAACATCAAAATTTACACTAGAACCGTGAAAAGGGGCAAAAAGAACAAAAGAAAACAAAAAGAGAAAACGTATAAAAAACAATATGGCAAAAATTAAACTCTACTCTCACAAGGCATTTTTAGGAAGGCAGGTTGCTGTTCCCAGTTTTGGGCAAAATACATGCTCTGATGTATTTAAAATACAAAATACAAATACTTTTTTTCCATGTATTTAAAATACAAAATACAAAATACTGCGTTCCAAAAGCCAGTATTTGAAATACAAAATACATTAAAGATGTGTATTTAAAATACAAAACACAAATACTTTTTTTCCATGCATTTAAAATAAAAAATACAAAATACTGCATTCCAAAAGCAAGTATTTGAAATACAAAATACAAAATACATTAAAGATGTGTATTTAAAATACAAAATACTGCATTCCAAAAGCAAGTATTTGAAATACAAAATACAAAATACAGTGTAATAAAAATATGTATTTAAAGTACAAAATACAAAATACTTTTAATCAAAAAAGTTTTTATTTTCTTTCATAAACACCAGTTTTACAAAAGTGAATTAAGAACTAAGAAAAAATTAAGAAAAAAGTGACAATTAAAAAACTTTTCACCAAATGCTATGTAACTATATATAGTCTATCCAAGTCAACATTTGATTGATATTTTTTTCTCTTGTTTTAGATTAAAATGCCGAACGCTGTTTTTCTTTGTATTTTATTTTTACATTATTTAACTTTCTGACAGCTTGGCGACTTTCTCAATGTATGTGAATTCAGTTGCGTTTACTTTACACAGATACTTTGGCAATTAAATTGTGGTATTGCTATTTTTTTTTTGGAAATAAGACAGTAGGACAATTTTCGATTTTAGTTGATGTATGAATGGAATAATTTTTAGCGCATATTTTTTTAAAATAAATTTAAAATGTATTTTGAAAAATGCATTTTGAGAGCACGAGTATTTGAAATACAAAATACTCAATCACTTAGTATTTAAAATACAAAATACAAATACATTCATGAGACGTATTTAAAATACAAACACAAAATACGTATTTGTATTTAAAATACGTATTTCAATTACAAGTATTTCAAATACTGCCCAGCCCTGGCTGTTCCTATGTCATATTCATAGATCTATAAACAAGTGTGGTAATTTAAGGCAAACAGGTGTGGTGAGAAAGGCAGCAAAACTGTGATATACCTCCCCTCACTCGAACATGTCCAAAGGCCCATAAAACTTAGCGAATCTTAAAGGGCAGCTAAGAGAGTAAGAATTTACTTACGACATAGCCGATTTATTTTGTAGAAGAGAGCGCATTAGATTGTCTCAACTGAGTATGTTGTAGGATATCAAATCTATGCAAACATATTTTTGTGCTGGTTCAATTCAATATATCCTCATTATACATATGTATAATTATAGAGATTAAGCATTTCGCCTTGCTCAGCGTTTATTCAACGTTTAATTTTAATTTCCAAATTTTTATCTTGCTTTTGTTCTATAATATATTTTGTATATACTAATTTATTGTTAAAGTTACATATATTTTTTAGTTTCCCTGTTTGCCTTTCATTACAAATTACAACATTTTCCTGCCTCCTCTTTCCAATGAAACAAGTTTGTTGGCGCCTTATTGTTTTCCTTGTTGGCGAGTAAGAGAAAAAAAAACCCCATTTTAACACTTTCGTGCAACCACCGCTCATAATCATCAAGTCCCCAGAAAACGCCTCTTTTCTAAATATAATTCATAAATAATTTTTATTAATTATTTTTCCATTAAAAGAATGGCTCAAATTTCATGTTAAGTTTTTATGCATTTTTATTTGGTACGAATTTGCATATGAAATCTAGTTAAAGTTTTTATAGTTTTTGACCAGATTTTTATTGTTTCGTGTTGATTAAAAACTATTTTATTTCATTAAAAATGTTCAGAGAGTTCTTGTTTGTTTGTGTTGTTTAGTTTTATATTGTTCGATTTTTGTTTTGTTTTTGCTGCTGCTAATGGAAATTTGTTCACACGTTTTTCTTTTTCACTTTCATTAGAATGTTGTTTGTGTTGGACAGCAAAATAATGAAAGAGCAGAAAATGGATTTTTGTTTTGCTTGTTTTGTTTTAATAAAAATTCAATTTAATTTTGTTTATAGCATGTAGTGAAATTGTTTTATAAATAACCATGCAAAATAAATTTTAGACGCCTGTAAAATAAATCGCATTTACGTTAATAAGTGTTTAGAGTTTCATTTTAGCGGGTATATCATAAAAGAAATCAGTAAAACTGATATATTTTTGGCTGGGCCGATAGCTTAATAGTTTTTTAAAATAGTCACGTCCAAATATATATTACTGTTCATCACTGTTGGACGATGTACTCTCAGATTGATTTTAGAATCTTTTCCGAGGCTTCTCGTCGTTGATATACTGATGCCCACTGCAACATCTCAATCCATAAACCAGACAATAACGTAAATTTTGTAAGCAATGGAATGTGTGGGTTAACTTCTTAACTTCATTTTTGAATATCCCAGCGATGTCGCAAGTTTTCTACCATTATTTAAGGCAAACGCCTAAAAATAGGCTATACATTTTTTTGGGTATGAAAAATTATTATATCAATTTCTGTATTCCATATTTTGCTGGGAATTTTTGTTTTAACCTTCCTGATTCTCTTGTTTTTTATTAAACCAACTAAAAATTTAAAAATTTATTCATTTGGAAATATTTTTTTTAATGTTTTATTTTTTATTTTCATTTATTTCGAGTGTATTCAATCAATAGTTCTGTGCAATTGATAACATACAAAAAAATTTACTCTTCAATTAGTTTTTGTTTTTAGTTTGGCAAACTATTTCTGGTTGAAGTTTTCCTGTTGTTTTGGTTGATTTTTTTTTTTTTTTTTTTTTTTTTTATTAACAATCGTATTACTTGATTCGGAATATTTATATAAAAGTTCATTATTGTAGAGCGTTTACGAAAACAGATACTAAAATAATAATAACAAAAAAAGCGAATTCTAATCCGTTATACATCACTTCCATAGCAAACAAAGCAATTAGCATTTTGGTTGGCAAAAGCGTAATGTGCACATTTCAGATCTTTCTTCAATACAGCGTTAAAATAATTATGCTTAAAAATTAAAATTTCTTAGCGAGAAGCATTTAATAATTTACTATTTCGGCCTGCCAAAATGCCAGCTAGAAAAATAAAAATCTCTGACAACATGACAACGTGTGTTGTGTATTGACACAAATCTAGACAGCTGTTTAATGCATTAAATATTTAAAGTGGATTTCATGACAATTTCTCTTCTCACTTGCAAGATTTATAAATAAGTATTTGTGCAAAAAAAAAAAAAGAAAAAAAATTGTTCAACGAGTGTTGAACTCTTAAATAAATTAGTCATATTTAAAAGCATTTAACAGGGAAATTTTTATTTGATATTAAAATTGAATGACTAGAGAAAATGATGGCAAAAACAAATCAGTGTATAAATTTAGAGGGCTCTAAAATATGACATGCACATACTCATTTTCGAGAATGTGTGTAAGTGTTAATTGAACGACTCAAACTCTATAAAGTTGAATTTAAAGCGGGTGCATAGAACAAATGCTAAAATGAAAATTTAATCGTCCAGCTGGGAAGCAATTGAAAGTGAGTTTAATTGTGGCTAATCTGCTCTAAGCCACTTTCTTGTTTTCTAAATTCAAAATTTTAATTTTCATTTGGGGAACAAGTGGCTGAATTTACATGACCAGCAACCAACTTCAGTATTTCTAGAAATAGGAACTATGAAAATATAGCAGCCTAAATCATTATGCGGTTTTTCTTTTTTGTTTGCTGTCTGCCAGTGGATCTCAAAGACAATTGATAGTAAAGTTGAGCATCTCTAAATATACACATAGATCCTGGCTGGAGGAAAGAGCTAGAGGTGACAAATTGTGAAATTCAACACATCCAGAGATCATAAAAGGCTGATGGTTGTCCACCTGGCTGTAAAATTTTACTTCACTTAATTGATGTTCGTGGAAAAGTGATCGACCAAAGATTAAACTTGAGTCAGTTAAGAATCATATAATATAAATAAATACATTTCTTAAATAATTTTAATAATTTTAGTTTCAATACGTCTTTCAAAAAATTTAAATTTTCATTAATCAAAATATTTATTGAGAATAAAGTGACCTTGAGCTCATTTATTAAACCAACTAAAGTTAAATAAAAAAGGTCGATAAACGAGTATCTAGAACATTAATCAAAATATTTTTATATAACATAAACATAAATAACGAGGTAACATTTATAATAATTTAAATATTGTAATATTTCTAATAAAATAATTGTATTTAGATCTTGAAGATGAACCGAGAGGTTCGAAATATATAGATTACAAAAAGAAAAAGAAGTTTTATTACAATATACATTAAAAAAAAGGCAATACAAAAGCAAAAGATATAAGTAATAAACTACAGGGTGGCGCAAAAAAAAACTTCCGATGTTTTTTGACTGTAATTGAAAACAAGAAATGAAAAACTTGATTTTTCTTGTGGATTATTTTTCTTTCGTCTTGTAATTTTTTACATCAAGTCGAGAATATGATGTCATATAAATGGCCGCCGCCACAGTTGATTGTCATTTGAGCCCTTTTTGTAGCATTTTCCATCTCATTGGCCAAAACTTCCGGCGATAGGTCCTCACATTCTTGACCGATATTGTCTTTAAGAGCTGCAAGAGTCTGAGGCTTGTTGACATAAACCTGCGACTTCAAAAAGCCCCACAAAAAGAAGTCTGCAGCGGTCAAATCAGGCGATCTTGCTGGCCAGTGCAAATCCCCAAAACGGGAGATTAGGAGCGCGGGAAATGCATCCTTCAGCATATCGGTTTTGGCGCATGCAGTGTGTGCCATAGCACCGTCCTGTTAGAACCACATGTTTTCCAATCCCAATTCATCAAGTTGCGGCAAAAAGAACTGGTTGATCCTTGCTCTGTAGCGCTCACCATTCACAGTAACCGTTTGGCCCGCGACGTCTTCGAAGAAAAAAGGTCCGATGACTCCTCCAGCGAAAACAGCACACCATACAGTGACTTTGAGCGGGTGTTATGGCTCTTCGTGGATTACACGCGGATTTTCAGTGCACCAGAAGCGTAAATTTTGCTTATTTGCGTACCCCCTAAGTTGGCAATGGGCCTCATCCCTCATCCAAAGTCACCGACCGATTATTGATCAAAAAAATAGTCACCAATATTCCGTGTTCTGGAGCAGTGTGGCGTAACATTGTTTATTAACGTGTATTTCGCATGTGTTTACTACACAAATGTCAAAACAGAACTGACATTAGTGGCCAATCGCAAAATTTATAGCATTTTCTGATAGGAGGACTACTTTTGCTCCACATTGTATAATTGATGGCAATACAAAAGACGAATTATTATAATTGATGGCAATACAAAAGACGAATTACTCATTCCTTATCCTAATCAAAGACCAACCATATCAGCTTAGTGGCAGCATTCCGAATATTTCTACACACTCCTCAGCAGTATAAGCGATCGGTCTTCGAACTTCATACTCCGAAAAAACCTCCAACAACACCCACAGTTTCAATGAAATCCACTCTGATAACGTAATTGCAGAAGCACGCAAGCACAATGAAATAAACGAAACCTAAACCAGATAAAAAAAAACTTCTTTAACAATGGCACACGAAATAACCAAGTGCAGCTTAAATAAGTTAAGCAGATGGCTGGCAGCAGCCACAAGATTTCCTATAATTTTTAAAATGGCTTAAAAAGCGAAAAAGAAACACATTAACAAGAAAGCGAAAAAGAGGTGCCATAACGAGCCAAGCGAAAGAAATGCAATAAAACGAAGCCAAACTGACTCCCACAGCAAATAAAGTTCGTGTTCATTTTTCAATTGCATCTTTTTGTTTTCGTTTTATGATTTCGATAATTTAAATTTAAAACTATAAAGATCTCACCTTAAATGCAGTTGTTTCAAGCACTCTAAACCAAAACTAATCTAAAAAAAAAAAAATAAATTGTTCGTTTTCGAACAATTGAATGCACAGGAAATGTTTGTGTGCTTTTGGATGGGATTTTAACTTCAGATGGCTGCAACAACGCCAGCCATCACGGTAATGCTGCAATATGTTTTCAATTCTTTTTTTTTCTACTCATTTCTGTGCAGATATTTAATGTGTTTGTTGTTGCTGTATTAGTATATTTATTTTAGCTGTTCTGGTTGCTGTTGTTGTTGGTTTTATTGTTAATGTTGCTGTTGTGTTTATTTGATTGATTGATCGATTTAAAAAGCAATTGCAGTATTAAACGCGAACTTTAGACATTTGGTTTGGTTAACTAAAGGAAATTTCGCAAAAAGGAAGAGGGATGCATAAACATACTGACAAAATTGATAGCAAGCATTGTACAGCAAACTGCAATGGATTCAACATGCTCAACTTTTTGTTGTTTTTTTCTTTTTTGAAATTTTTGTTTGTTTTTTGCTGTAACAAAAAACCACAAATTTTTGCAAGCAAAAACATTCGCAACAAATGCCAGCACAAGTTGGCCCTGAAAGAAAGCGCTAGTTTTATTAATGACTGTATTAGGGCGGTTCAAGGTAGATTTTTATTTTCAAAAAGTATGCGGCTTTATTTAAGAATACTTTTTGGAATAGATTTATTTTAAGAACCTGAGTTTTATTAAATAATAATTTATTTTAAAAGAACTAGCCATAGAAAAATTACTCTCTGATGAATCCTTTGGTATTCACCCTACTAAATTCATCATTATTGGCCTCCTGATTTTGCTGGCTGAATTTCACAAACAAACAAACAAACAAACAAACAAACGAATTTCTGCCGTCTAAATGCAGTTAAAATTAAGCGATACCCATTTATAAATTTTGTGCTATTTGTTGTGTGCGATTATGCAAAATCCCTTCGCACAGACAAACAAAAACTAAAATCCAAAAAATAAATACAAACCGAATGAACATAAAATTTGATATGATTAGTTGCTGCAGTACAATGCCAGCAAAAAAACAAAAAAAAAACGACAACAAACGCAATAAAATATTTGCAACTAATACCAGACAGCAGCAGCAGCATCATCATCATCCACATCATCACTACACACAGCATCATTTTAATAAATTTCCAAATGCAGCGGCCTTCTTGCACCCCACATGCCGCACAACTGAATAGTCAGTCACTCACTCTGGCAGTTTGGCAGTCAGTCAGCCAGTTCATGCATTTAAGCAGTTACCATTCAAGATTTGCGATTCGATTGGCATTAAACGTAGAGGTGGTATTAAAACACGAAAATCACAACTTAAAGCGATTTGCTGACTGTTGTGTATAATTTTGATGAGATTAAATAAATACTTGAAGGATTTTTAAAATCATTTTTTTCTCGTTCTCTAAAATGCAGACAAATCTTTCAAACACATGCCATGAGTATTAAGTGCTGAATGAAATGAAAATGAAAATCTTTTAGATCAATTATTTTAAGTTTATTTAAAACTATTTTCGTTGAACAGAAAAAGAAATTCGTGATCACGAGTGAGTGCTAAAGTCGCATAGAATTATTGTGTGTGGTTGGTTGTTGACGATTTGATAAGTTTCCAAAGATAATTCAAAAGCTGTTTCTTCTTTTTCATTGAAATGTAGCTCAAGATTGCTCCAATGTCTTTGTGGGGGTGTGAGGAAGAATGATGGTGGTTTATATCAAGGAGAACTATTATCTCGCGTATTTAAACATTTTCATAGTAAGAAAAAAATATATATGTATATATGTATATTCATACATATATTTGATGTCATGCATAGAGCAAACCAATTGAGTTTAAATCTTAGAAAGAATGCTTGGCATATAAATCTAATCATTGGCATAAAACTTTGATTATGATCTAAAATTAATTACTTCGTTTTCCAAAAAGAGTTGTAGTAGGCGATTTCGGATGAGTTATAGATAGGAGTTCCCAAGGGTTTTTTAAATAATCTCGATTACTTTTGGTTATTGCCTTGGAATCAAGAACAATTACAAGTAATTCAAAAGTAATCCGATTCATTCCTGTTATGATATTTTTCATATTGTATGTTTACATCGTAATGAAAGTAAAACAAATGGAATTAAAACCAAACGAAAATATATAGAAAATTATCTTAAAGAATCTCCTTGAATGCAACGCTACTAATTTTTGATAGCTAATAACACTGTGCTAGTTAGAAAAACCGACAGAAAGGGAACCCAGTGACTAAACCTAATTTGGGTGTGCTGAATTCAGTGGTAGTAACCGCTTTTTTAGATCAGCTCTTGTTTTTGAGATATCACGTTATTTTAAAAATGGAGGAGGTGTGACAATATTCTCTTAACTCAAAAACGATTTAAAATCTTGGAAAAAATGCAAAAACCGGAATTCGGCAATAAAATTGTCTTCCAACAACGGTAAAAATATTTTTAATAAGTTTAGTAGTTTAGAAAACACAAGAATGAGGCTTCGTCTGGTGACCTTAAACGGTCTGCAATTTTTGATTTTTTGTGAATAACTTCCAAAGTTGTGCACCAATTTTAGTCACTTAAGGCTTTTTTTTTTGTTTGAAACTTTATTTTTTATGAACAAATGAAAGTTCGTCAGCATAACTTAAGTTTTAGATTTTGTATGCTGTTTTAAAGAACAAGAAATTTCAAACTTTTGCGAAAAATTCAAAATTGTCTTCATCGAAAAACTACAAAAACTCCTTCTAAACTACCAAACTCATTAAATATATTTTTACAGTTTTTAAAAGATAATCTTATTGTCGAATTTTGGTTTTTGCGTTTTTCCCCAGATTTTAAATCGTTTTTGAGTTAAGGGAACATATGTATGTATGTTGTCCCACCTCCTCCATTTTTAAAATAACGGTATATCTCAAAACCAAGAGCTAACCTAAAAAAAAAAACGGTTAGCACCACTAAATTCAGCGCACCCGAAGTAGGTTTGGTCACTGGGTGCCCCGTCTGTCGGAAAGAAAAAAGTTTTAAATTCAAGAACAGTGCAATTAAACTCTTTTTTGAACAGTCCAAAAAACTTTAATTTTTGATACCTACAAGAATACAAATCGTAGCAATCAACGGTAATATGAATATATGAAGGTGGTGTAGAAAGGATAAAGTATTGAAAAACCATTGGATTTTTCTCTATATCACAAATTTGTTTGAGCAATTGTAATTATCATTGTGTTCAGGACAGTCTTCTAACTTTTTCCAAGTCTACTGACGAGCATCATCAATAAAATGAAGGTCGCATCTACTGGCGAGTTCAGTGGCATCAACGGAATGAATGTTGGCGACTGAAATCGAGTGAAAACCACTAACAGAATGTAGTTAGACCTAAAATTATACTTTTCAGTTGGCTCTTAAAGCAAATAAATAATTGAATACATTTCTAATTAAATATATAAAATAAATAATCAAAATTAGTACTTGAAAGTAATTGAAATATTTATTGACTACTTTTAATACTACTTAAATACTCCATAGAATTTCTCGTTGTTGAAAAATGTTCTGCTAACGAGATAATTTTCTGATTACAGCGAATTTTAATCAATTACAGCACTTTCCCAAGCCACAAATAGAATTTAGTTTGTAACCATTAACTGTTTCTATTATATTAAATAAAAATCATTTTTCTTTTTCTTTTCAGGTAAGTTTCAATCGACATGTTTTTTTCTGCACAAGTCAGGTTAAGTATGCAAATCTTGCAAAGAATTAAAGTTAAAATTCTTTTGGCAAACATGCGAATTTAAACAACGTGACCACTACTCTTTCGTTATGTTCATGAATGTTGTTAATACATTTTAAGGCGGGAAAATATTTTTTTTGAATGGTTGTTAATCAAATTCTTTCAATAATTTATTTTTTGTTTTTTGAATTTTATAATTATTTTAATGAAGCTGGCAACAAATTTTCGGCGAAATATTGAAAATAAATAGATAATTGTTTAAAATTATTTCTTATAGAAAACCAAAGATCAAAAGCTAGAATATTTAATTTAACAATAAAAATACATTTTGAGTCATTATTTTTTTTATACCAATTCAGAATGATTTTTAATAAAAAAATTTTTTGTGATAATTGAAGTTATTAAACAACAATTAAATTTTTTTTTCTATATTCAGTCAAGCTGCAAGTTAAACTACGAAGCAAGCTTTTTCTTGGTTTCAATGATGGGTTTTTTTTTGCAAAAAATTATGTTTAATGAGCACTCGAAATTCACTTGTTTCCAATTTTTGGAAAAATTCACGAGATTAAATATTGTAAGCAGCTGTTAAACGCAAAGTAAATTACGACGCTAGCTCCAAATTTAAAAGTAATCTAGTAACAGGAGGTAATTTCACATTGTTACGAGGGCAGTTCGAAAAGTCACTGAGTTGTTGATACGCCTTGGTACAATTGTGGTATTAGATCTGGCTAGTAACTATGAAATATCTCAACCGGTTGTTACATTTGGAACTAGAATCTTATGAAATGTGCTTAGTAAATATACTAGAACAAATTCTAGATTCTACAAATATACTCCTGAATAAATGAAATTGGCAATATTTCTCAGTTAGGAAAGTATCCAATCCGTCAACTAGTCCGTGGTAAACTTTAGTGTCTGATAGCATACTGCTTTAGAAGATTTTTTCTTTCTTAAAGAAGTAATCTATTTAAAGCACTGTTTTTTTTTTTTTTTAAATAGGTTTTTAGCTTTTCAACTTTTCCAACCCTTCAACTTAATAACTAAATTTATTTAATTCATTTGCCTAGTATTTTCTTGCTAATTATGTGCATAATTTAATTCCTTAAAAAAAAAGTTATTTAGTTTGTATAACGAAACCACAAAATTGTTTTTGTCACTATTCTAACAATGGCCCCAACACTGCTAAACAAATAAAACCAAATAAGCCACACAGGTGTTATTTGATAAATTATTTAAACAATTTGCATAATGAATTTTGCACAAATAGAAAAAAGTCTAAAAATTTATTTAAAATCCTTTTTTTGAACATCATTTGACATCAATCTATTGTAATAGCTTAGATGTCGGTCAAAATTGTTAAACAAAAAAAAAAAAAACATGAAAGAAAAAATATGTAAAATGCTAATTAATATAAACATTTTTTGTCAAAACAAACCAACTACAAAAACCTGTGTTCCGTTATTATTGCGCGCATTTGGGCATTAGCAAAAACCAATTTATAAAATTTTATAAATTTTTTTTATTATTAAATTCAGCAGAGCGACAACAATAACAACTCTAATGTGCTGCTTGTGGGCCATTTAATTTGCTGCAGTTTGGGCCAGACAATGATGTGTGAAATTTATTAAAAATTTTTTCTTCATCATTTCACTTTGAAACTGTTTTTTTTTTGCCATAGTGTTTGTTTCTTCTTTTTTTTGCCAATTGTTTAAAATTTAACACGAATTTATTGTTTAATTGAGAAAAAATTCTAAATTTAACAAAAACCGCATTAAAACTTGCATGACCTGAACACAAACAATCGAAATCAATTAGAAATAATAAACAGAAATAATGCAAATTTGAAAAAAATGAGGACAGGTATGAAAAATTCAAAAAGCACCTAAAACTGTAAAAAAATTTAATGGACACTTGTTTGGTACTATTTTGAAATTTTAAGTACTAAAGAGATAAAATGGTTAAAAACGGAATTTTGGTACTTTTTTCAAAAGCGTTTATCTACGGAACCGAACAGGAAATAAATAAAAATTGCATTCAACAAAATATCAAATGTGCTAAAAAAATTTAACGGACACTTGTTTGGTACTATTTTGAAATTTTCAGTACTGAGGAGATAAAATGAGTAAAAACGGAATCTTAGGAATCGAACAGGAAATAAATAAAAATTGCATTCAACAAAATATCAAATGAGGTTAAAAAAAAATTTAACGGACACTTGTTTGGTACTATTTTGAAATTTTAAGTACTAAGGAGATAAAATGGTTAAAAACTAAATTTTAGTACTTTTTTTCAAAAGCCGTACAGGATATAAATAAAAATTGCATTCAGCTCCACTTAACAAAATATCAAATGTGGTAAAAAAAATTTAAAGGACACTTGTTTGGTACTATTTTGAAATTTTAAGTACCAAGGAGATAAAATGGTTAAAAACTAAATTTTAGTACTTTTTTCAAAAGCCGAACAGGAAATAAATAAAAACTGCATTCAGTTACCCTTAACAAAATATTTTTTCACTTTTCACTTATTTAAAATTTTGTCATTTAGGGCTTAAAAAGGACAAAATCGGCAACTCCATATCTCCGCTCTGCTTAATACAAGTATCAAAAAATTTGAAAAAGGTCCTAAAACTCTGCTTAAAATAATCGAACAGGTCTCTGCTGTTTTTTTTTTTTTTTTGAAATTGTGAATTTTAAGGGAGGAATGGGAAGCAGTTGCTAGACATTCTAAATAATAAAGTCGCAGTGGACACCTCGACTGGATTCATCACAATACCTACACATATCCGTCACATCACAGACTCAACAGAGGAGCTTATTCAGCGTGTTTTCCCACCTATAACAACAACAGTTTGGCTGGTTTGAACGTATTTGCGCATCGGTAGGTGACGAAAATTAATTGAAAATGAGAATAAATGTAAGAGAGTGTTGCTGATGTGAATACAATGGATTTTTAAATCATTTGCGAAACCATAAATTGATAATAATAAAAACTTGATTTAACTAAATAAAAATAATGCCTGTAAGGTGGTTGTGTGGTGTGTTGAAAAAACCCACTTCAAATGCATCATCGCCAACAGTTCTAGCATTTGTTCGCCAATGCAGGCGGCAATTTAAACAATTATATAAAAATTAATAAAAGAAAGTCATAATATAAACCTATTGCAGCATTAGTTTTAACTGTATAATCGAACTATATAATTTGCAAAGCTTAATAATTTTATCGGGCTTGAGTTCAATTTTACTTGCTCAAAATTGAGAATATTTTTGTAACTAAATAATAAGATGGCTATGCATTGCTGCTTAAGAAACAGTATACAATTAGTCATGGCCCGGGTTCGAATTTGGGTGCTGATGAGCGCTGGGGTGATGGTGAAACCACCATGGTATGTAGCCCAGCCAGAAAGTCTTTAATTCTACTTTTCTTCTTTGGAAAATGTTGCACTCTCTAATTTTATCAGAAAAAAAAATTTTTGAGCAAGTAAAAATCGAAGCCAAGCCAAGCCTGATAAAATTATTACCAATTGTAATTAATAATCATTATTTAGTGTCTGTGCATTTATTTAGTACTAGTGGTTTTTCTCTCACTGCAAATTTAAGAAAATTCTTGAGTCAGTCTCAAGCCATATTTTTTTTCCATATTTTTGTAGCTCTGGCAACGCTGAACATCTAATACAAATATCGTATACCAGGGGGCAAATCACCGCATTCGAAATCGAGTCTTCTTTCGTGAGTACAATTATTTCGACGGCTGCAATTTTTTGGATCACAGTATTCGATCGCAATTAATATTGTCTACTACTATTTTTTACATCGCAGTACGCATTTGACAATAAAGAAATAAAACGAAAAAGGAAAACTAAACATAAATAAATTGGTGAAAAACTTCTAGGTAAATGAATCCAAATGTGTTTTTATATTTCTCATCTTCGGAGTCGGAGGATGAGTCCAATATTGCCATTATAAGTAGGAATATTTGTGACAAAAGCAATCCTTTTTCATTGCCAGAAGCTGAGTAAGTTGTGAGTTTAAAGCAAAAGATTAGAACTAAATGTTTCATCTTTTGTACATAGATTGATTCAAAAGACGTTTTCGGCTCTATAACGAAGCTTTTGAATACGTTTTACCGGAAATAAATATCTCTTGCAGCTTGCCGCTACATTGTCCCTTTTGGCCAGTGGCAGCTTTCAGCACACGGCCGGGAATTATTTTTTAGTGGGGTTGGCACAAAGCACTACGTGCAAAGCGGTGAAAAATGTAACAAATGAAATGTAACAAATGAAATACACTACTTAGTGGAAATCTTTTTGTTTTGCTGCTAAAAGCTAAAGTTTTTTTGTATTCGATAGTGTAGTAACAATCGAGTACAACATCGATTAGATGCGTTTCGATAACGAGTCCTGTGATCCACGTTAACAGCATTTCGATGACAAAGCACTCGATTTCGAATGCGGTGATTTGCCCCCAGTTCTTTACTACTTGTAAGAAAATTGTTATTTTATGATCAATAATAAAAATACCAATGTAATTGCAAGTTTCTGTGATAAAATCTATCAATAAATAATACAAAATGCACTTAAAATAAATGTTGAAGCCAACGACTAGACAACTTCATAACAATGACATGAATCAGCAAGAAATAGCCTGGAAAAACAGTGTACTTTTTAAAAGCAATTTCAGGTATGTGGCAGAGATTTAAGGCTGTAATCAATAAACTATAAGGTAGAATAATGCCACAAAAACAAAACAACATACAATAAATAGACTTAATAAAAAAAAGGAAAAACATGTTACAGAAACTGAAACAAATCCATCACAATTATGCAGCAAATCGTCAAAAGACAAGAGCTGTGTTAATCTTTTATCACCATTTTTGAAGCAATTGATGGAAAAAAAGAAGTAAACAAAAAAATCTGTACAAAAAAAGTATTAGTTTTTTAGCTTACAATATTTGTGGGCCTTGAATTACTGTTCCCACAAATCTGGCTGCTTCCTTCTTGTTGCACTATTTCCAGATTCATACATATGAACTTAATTATGTTGTTATCGATTTGCAATTGCTTTTAAATTATTCTGTTTAACTGCTTTAATCAAAATGCACGTATTGCCATTTTCAATGGTTCTTGCAGTTTCAAATAACTTTCATGCTCAAGTTGAATTTATATGTATGAATTTAAATGAGCTTGTTGTTTTTTTATTTTTTGGCTAGTTAAAATAACACAAAACCATAAATAAATAAAATTAAATAAATAATTGAAAAACAATTTTCCATTTGCTCGATATGTAAAGGTCATCAAAGATTGCAGGACTTCCAATTCCATTTGCTGAATAAACTGCAAAAAAAAATTGGGTCAATTTTATTTTGATGGCAATAACATGTGGCGTATAGAATTTAATTCACTGGTTCATAACATAATGCATAAAGAATATTAATGGATATATTTGGGGGTAAATCATGAGCCTAAACTCGGCTAGGTTATGCAGTTGGTTAAGCCCCAGTACTAATTCATTCTTAAATCAATGAGGTTAGCAGTAGTGCGGTTGAAGTACTGAGCATTAGGCAATTGAGCACTGAGTATTTTTTTTTTAATATTCAATATCAAAAAGTAGTCACTTTTTAGACAAATCGCGGAGAAAATTTAAAATAAACTACATGTTCATTGTTGCCAGAGCTGCTACAACTCCATCTGAAACTCAACTCTGATCAATGTTGAAACATTTTCGAAAAAGCAGCGTCAGTAAATTTTAAGAATAACAAAAAAAAAAAAAAAGAATAATATGGGCTAATTCTTTTGTTTAGAAATTAAAAAAAAAAAAACATTTTTGGAACGAAGTTCCTTAACGCGGCTTGCTGGTAGTGTAAATTAGTAGAAATCGTCACGAAAGCGTGTGAGCTGTTTATATGTATTGGTTTATCTGTCGACAAACAATTGTGTATTTTTTTTCTGAACACAATGACCCGGCACCACGCCTCCTTGCTGGGCTTCCATACAAATATTAAAAAAAAAATTGAATAGAACAACCTGATATAATTTATTTGATATTTCAAAGTGTAACTTTTTCCCCTCATGCCAAAAGCAATCGAAAAATCGATGACACAATAGTAAAAATCAGTAAGATATCCGCTGAACTGAACACCTTTTTCGTGTTGCAAATTAAGCGTTTAAGTACCTAGACTACTAGAAATGGTCCTAGATATACTTCATTGCACCCAAGCTTTCAAATATCTATACCACCTCTACCCGATGGAAAATAGAACACAATCCCCATGTTTAAGCTTGTGCTTCCACGTATATTTTTGCGGTTGCTTGACCATGTGCAGGAGAGAGAGAGAGCAAAGAAGCTCATCAGTGACAGTAAGTTAACCACTTCTATTGACACGCATCATCGCAGTATGGGGTACGTGCCATAGTTCTGTAGATACTTCAATGTATTTTTCTCAGACAAGATCAAATACCTTGTTTCCGAAACCCATACCTTTTCACGCCGTGCACATGCAACATGTAGGTCTCATCCACTCGCTGTCGATTGGCCGCTGAATCATACAAGGAATTGCAGGGAAAACTTCATCTTTTGCCGTACGGTCAGTCTGTGGAAGCAAATGCCTGCTCACATATTTCCTTCCTCACATAATTTAACTTTCCTTTTGTATAGTCTTTCGATTTGAGTCTTTCTAGATTGCAACTGGAAGCAACTGCCTGCTCACATATTTCCTTCCAGTTGCAATCTAGAAAAACTCAAATCGAAAAACTATATAAAAGGAAAGTCAAATTGCATGAAAGTTTGGTAACCAAGCGGTGAAAGAGGAAGTGAAAAATTTTTATATTTAGCTTATCCAAAATTCTCAGGGTAGTGATGAGATGTGTGACAAGCTCGAAACAGCCGATTATTTACTTTAATTCGCTTAGTTAATAATAACAAGATTAGTGCTTAGCCAGTGATTGAGCTACGGCTAACTAGGACTTAAAAAAAGAAAATAAATTACAACATAGTTCAACAAAATTAAAAAAAAAAATTAGGTTAGGTTGATTGGAGGGGTTTATTTGCCCATGTCTTGCGACAATCACTTAATCCAGTATAGGCTTGTTGTCAAAATTAAAACATAGATATATAAAACTTAACTATTTCAATGGTATTTGTAAACGGGATAACAGTTCAAATGATTGCTAAGGATAAAATTAATAATTAAGAATAAAATAATAAATAATAATAAAATAATTATTAAAAATAAAATAATAAACAGTACTAAAATAATAAATAATAATAAAATATATTTAAAACATTAGCTGGCCAACTACAGCTGTTTCGAAGCCACCACTCTTCTTTCTCATCATCATCATGTCATTTTGGCACTAAATTTATTGCTTTTTTATTTTATTTATTATTTTTTGTATTTTATTTTGTATATGAAAACCAAACTTTTGTATATGAAAACTAAGCATTAGATCAGAATTAAAGATTAGAATCTTTAATTATAATCAAATTATTAAAATTAAAGATTACAATCTTTAATTTTAAAAATATTTCTATCAGCTTAGATAAGTATTTTGCAACAACACATTTCTGCGAATACAGTAATCCATATTGTTAATCAAAATTATAAATGAATAAACAAACAATTCTAGACTACTTACTGGAAATCGCTTAAGGTGAAATACCGGAGCATAATCTTAATCTAAAATCAACTAGTTTCCATAATAAACGTTTTAATAATTTGCAAAAAATTATCGAATAGTTTATTTTATTATTGACTGCGATATTTATCTCTATTTACTGATCTCTCCGATTTTTGGCTATAAAATGGTTTACGAATTCCCTCGACTAAACCAGTACGATTAAAACTTCTGCAAGACAAAAATAACTAAAGTATTTCAAAATGAAACTTTTGCTCGCTCTCTGTTTCATTGCTGCAATTGCGACCACCTTTGGGCTTTTTACAGAATTATTTAAGGAAAATTATGTACAACCTCCTGAGTCTACTCAAACTGTTTACGTAAATTATTCGGGTGAGGTTAGTATTTGCGGCGTGTGGTGAAAAAGTGTAGTTCTAAAAACAGAAATTCTAACATTCTATTAAGGTAATGATCTTTAATATTAATATCAACGATCATATCGAGAACAGAATGGGTGCTCTGCCGAGACTGTTACGTGGAGGTCCTGGCTACACATACGTCAATATTGCACTGGAAGGCAGAGGTCATGGATTAAACTCCACCGTGATCATTTATGGAGAGCCGTCAGCTAAATAGTTTTAAAATAATTTTACTATTTTGTGGGACATTTTTGCCTCAAAAGATTTTATTATTTTATAAAATATGGCTGAAGGTTCTATAAATAGATTCAATTAAGGAGCGCTCCTTACTTTGCTGTCATATATATATAAAAAGCTCGCAACTCCAACACATATAAAAAAAAACTAAATAAAAAAAATTAAATAGAAGTACGTAAGCCCAGGTCTGTCTGTTTTGAATTATGTTTAAATCAAGCCTGCCACTATTTGTACTCCAGCTTCTCTTCGAGAGATATCTAAGTCGAGAACCATCTATATCAGATGCCAGTATTATCGGCTGTTGCATTGCGTTATTTTTCGTTATTTATACTAAGAACTTATTTATACTGAACTGTGAACTGATCTCAGTAGATCTAGATTATGTTAAGCACTTCTAAGGTTCATGTTAATGACTTTCCGATCTAGGCATCTTTGGCAAATATAAGCCTGCTAAACATGCAATGGCTCGGTTATTTTGAGAAGCATGTCATGTTGCACCTTATTTATTGATTTAGACCTAAAAATAATTTTCAGCTAATTTATATATCGATTAAAATGTAGCAACTACTTGCATTTTTTTTTCTAGTTCAACAAAGAAAATAAAATGAACAAATTGATACAAAAAATGGGAAAAATGTCTTTGAAAAGCCCATTCACGTTAGGGGGAAATTTCGAATGGGAACACATTTTATGGGAAAAGTTGCACTTTTGGGAAATGGAAAACAATTACTTAAGCTGACGCGGAACGATTTCCGCCTACATAAAACTGCTCATACAACACCGTTGATGAAAATTTTACCATAGCGTATAATATTTTTCATTTTATTTGAAGCGTGATAGTGTCAAATCAAAATGTAATTTAAGTTAGATTTTTTTACAGTCGGAAGAAATGTATTTAGACTTTTGTCTCGCAAAGTGCAATGAAATTATTAATAGTTGTATAATGGTCTGAACTGCCCTTATTTAACGATTATAATACATAATCATAATAAAAATCTTTGCAATCTCAGATAAAACCGGCCAATCAAAATATTTAGCAATTTAAATAATCACATTAGGGTGGGTCGATTGGGCGATCAATATTGTGCTATCGAATTTTTAATGGCTTTTAGCATGAGGGAAAAGAAGTTCAACGACCTCATATCAGAAAAATCATTTTAGAGGTGTCTGGTTTTCAACTAATTTTTTTTTTTTTGTGGCACGTGAGCCAAAGGAAATCACCCAACTGGAAGTTGTTCTTATTTTTGCAAATAACGACCAATGTCAAATCTGTTCTAATATTGAGGAACTAGATGTCGGTAGTATAGAAAGTGGGCAAGCCATGGAGCGGTACACTCTCCACGAATGCGGAATAATTGTGTCTCTGACAAAGTGGTTGATTTTGCGCCCTAAATCATAATGAGCTCATTTCCACCTCTTTTTGAAATCATTTTCGCCTCCTTTGGGTCACCAAAAATCCACGATTGCATGCATGAGGAGCCATTACACCGCTCAAAGTGACTGCATGATGCGCAGTTCAAGCCAGGGACGTTTTCTTTCGCGCACGCCGCTGGTCAAACGACAACGCGCTTTAGGGCCATGAGAGCTGAGTTTTTTCTGCCCTACTTGAACAAATTCGGTCTGGAGGAGATTATATAGTTCCAACAGGCTGGTGCAACGACACACAGTGCATGAGCCTTAGCCGAGATTCGGAAAGCCAAACAATATCGGAGGACTTTTTTGGCCCAGCTTTTAATTTTGCATGAGAGCTGCCAAAGGAGCCGCGGTTCGGGGTCAATGTGTTAGGAAAAGGGAAATTATTGGGGACTGGTCATACCTTTGACTCCTCTGGGATAGTTAAATCATAGGACTGATAAGTACGAATTCGGGAGCCTTGAAAATTAAATGTTCCCTCCATCACATGAACTTGCGACCAGATGCCCATAGAGAATTTAAATGTATGACCAAGCTCCAAAAAAATGTTTGCTTCCCAAAAACTGTTTTTAACATACCAGCCCCTTCTTGCGCCTCCTTAGGGGATTCTTCATAGAAAAAAAAAAAAAAAATTGAAAATCGAAAGCCTCGAGCATGTTTTTTTGATATGTCGCAGTGAAACCGTTTTTTCCTGATGCCCTCAACAAATCAATAAATTTTTGTCCATACAAATTGACCCAGCATACTAATATGTATATGTTTTTGTAAAAGTACGCATGACATTTAATGCTCTACATTTTTATACAATACATTTTTATACAATAGCCCCTCAGCAAGTTTTGGGCCATTGTGTAACGATAAATGACTGACTACCATTTCAGTTTCCAAAATGTTACGCTTTAATTGTTTTTTAATCAAAAATCATGTTCTCTTTACAAATACGCATTGACAATAAATAAATCATTTCTACACCCAACGGACCGACCACAGGTTGCCAATTGTGCCACAGGAATTTGTGTAAGAATCATAAATAAAGATGGTCTTTAGAGTGCGGTTATTGGTTTGGCCCTAAAAATAAAACGAACTCACATAATGCTTTTATGTACGCTTGGACATTTTTATGGTACTCATAGTTGAGGGCAACAATGTTTGTTACAACATTCAATGACGTTTTATGATCGCGGAACAGTCAACATAAGTTTGCCCCAAAGTGTTGGCAATAGAAGCTTATGTAAAAGCAATGGGGCTGTATGGCAATGAAACATTCATTGTGCCACGTTTAAGCCAATTGAAGTTAATGGCTGCAAAAACAATATAAAACTTTTTTTTTTCTCTATTGTTTAATACATAGAAATGTTAATTTCGCTTAGAGGCTTGTTGGCAGTTGTAATTAATAAGATTATTTACAAACAAATAATTCTTTTTCAAATTGGAACTGTTTGGGTTTTACTTATGGCGTTTTTAAACAGAAACCTCTGGATTAAAATCTAATAAACTTATTAAATCTTAACTCTTCCTAAACTTAATTTGTCATTAGAATTTTAATTGATTTGCCTTAAACGCAGCAAACAAAACTAAACTATCTAATCTGTAGAATAAATCATCTTGATAAAAACAGAATTCTTTAGCATAAAACTTAAAATAGTTGTTGCCTTGGTAGCAAAGACCAGAGACAGGAAGTAATTCATCAGTTTTAAAATTTGCTTTTCTGTCGTTGCTTGTTGGTGCTTCAGCTTAACAAGCTGCGAAAGTTAGTACGTGATCTGAGACATTAACACAATGTAAATTTGGCGCACATCAGTCAAATTGAGCCCAATAGAACCGAAAAACCTAAAAATAGAAGCATCTTGTTGTACAATGAGAAGGTTTATTAAATAAAATTTAAAATAATCTTTAATTCTATTCATTTTTATTTTTTCGTTTTTATTACCTTGCATCGTGGTAGGGTTGCCATCGTCAAATTCCAAAAAGGCGGCTTAAAAGTCGTTTTAGGAAATTAAAGTTGCAAAAAAAAAGTAGTTCAGTAGAAAAGGTAAATCTTATTTTGAATATTTTTATTTATAAGAAACACAAGGAAATTTAGCTTCAAACAACATATTAATTGCAAAAAGAGAGACGAATTTTCTGTTTTTACTGAGTGGAAATTTTTGTTGCAACAATTTTCTAGGCAATAGATTTCAGATTGACTGGCTGGAATTTTTTTCCAAAAGATTTGAAGTCTTCTGTTGTAGCCCCCAACAAAATTTCAACTTTGCATTGGGTCAAATTTTCGATTGGTATTAACCCCTTGGGGTCTCCGAGCCAATGATAAATTCATTTGTTTAATCAGCTTTTAAGAAATTTCACATCTATATTTTACCATAAGCTCATTGCAAGGAATCAGTTTTCCAATTTATATGCTACTGAACTCATTCCATAAACTTTTTATATGCTTCCATAATACCTGTGATCAGCTTTTTTTGTTTGGTGGGTAATGTTGCAAAAACTTACATAAAATACGCTAAAAAATAATTTGTTATTATAACAACATTACTAGGATAGCTCCAGTTGAGTGATTTTTGTTTTTAATATATATTAGGGACATTTTGATTGCTTTAGCAAAAAAGGTTCTCAAAAAACAAGGTGAAAAAGTGGCAGTAAAACTAAAAAGTCGCAAATTAGCGGCGTTTTAAAAAAGTCAGGGTAAAGGCACATATCACAGAAAATGGCTTAATATGTGACCAGAGCCTAAACTTAAGGGTACCTTTTTTAAAAAGATACTTGATTAAAAAATATCTTTTAATTAACTACTTTTTTCCTTTCTTTCCTTTAAAGAATATTCCGGCTAAAAATGCCTCTTAAAAAAGTACCTTTTAGAAATATATCTTTGAAAAACAATTTTTTAAAAGAGTGCATTTAAAAAAGTAGCTTTAAAAAATGTCTTAAAAAAGTATATTTAAAAAAATATACCCTAAAAAAAGTACCTTTTAAAAAAGTACCTCTTAAAAAAAGTACCTTTTGAGAAAGTTCTCTTTAAGAAGCTATCTGTTATGAAAATACCCCTTAAAAACATGTTGCTTATAAAACTAAAAGTACGATTTGAGAGAGTCCCATTGAAGAAGTACCTCTTAAAATAGGTCGCTTTAAAAAAGTACTTTTTAACAAAAGTCACTTTAAAAAAAATTCTTCTAAAAAAAGTATGCATTTACAAAAGTATCTTTTAAAGGAAATACCTCAGCAAAAAGTTCTTTTCAAATACATATGTACCTTTTAAAAGATCACTTTTTAAAAAAGCCTCTGTAATGAAAGTACCACTTGAAAAAAATTTTTTTAAACCAACTGTTTCAAAAGCACTTTTTGAGGAAGAACTTTTTAAGAGAGTTCAATTTAAAAAAATCTCGCTTTGAAAATGCACTTTTTGAAAAAAATGCCTTTTAGAAAGTTCTTCTGAGAAAAGCACTTAAAAAAGTATCTTCTACAAAATCAACTGTAAAAATGTACCTTTTAAAAATGTATCTTTTAAAAATGTAACTTTAAAAAAGTAGCTTTAAAAATGTACCTTTAAAAATGTACCTTTAAAAAAGGAGATTTAAAAAAAATTGCTTGCAAAAGTACCGCTTAACAATTATTTTTCAAAAAATACTTTTTAAAAAAATACCTTTTAAGAAAGTACATTTTAAGAAAGTACCTTTTGAGAAAGCATTCTGTAAGAGAGTACCGTTGAAGAAGCACCTTTCAAAACAAGGTCCCTTAAGAACTGCTAAAAAGTTCTTTTAAAAAAGTACTTAAAAATCCACTTTTTATAAAGTATCCTTTGAGAAAGTACCTTCGTAAGAAACTCAATTTTAGCAAAATAGCTCTTAAGCTTTGCAATTTTTAAACAAAGCACTTTTAAAAGTCACAATCAGTAGATTTTGAAAAAGTCGCTTTTGAAAGAGTATCTCTCCAATAGTAACTTTCGAGTGCTGATGAGGGTGGTGGTGTTCGCGTCCAGAAAGGTAGCGTGTAGCCTGCTTGTGAACAAGCAAAACTACCAGCTGTGGTGCCAAAGAGCCTCATCAGTCATTTTGATTTTGGTCGAAAAATCACACACTTCGCCAAAGACACGATTATTCCACGTTCTTGTTGAGAGTATCACTCCATTGCTTGTTCACTGATATTCTACAGCTGTCTAGGCCACAAGTGTAAAAGAGGATTCTTCAGTGGCTGGCATTTGTAAAAAAATAAGAGCAACTTCCAATAAGGTGATTTCCTTTGGTTCACCAGTTATATGCACATATGTATATTTGTAATCTTGAACCGTTACTCAGGGCACTATTCTTTCATTTCAGATTGGATTGAATGTCAATTAGCAGAAAAGATTATGGGACGAGTAAAGAGATGCATGATGTGAATGGATGATTAAAAAAAGAATTAATTTGCAGGAGTGGAAAATGTAAATTAGGTAGCGTATAGGGCATTCTCATTAGAGCTCTTGTGTATGAACAGTTTTCTAGGCCAGCAGGGTGTTTGAATTTAAAATATAAAATCAGGAACCGAATTACGGCATATGAGATCGAGAAAAGTTAATAAAAAAAAATTAAATAAGCAGAAAATCTAACACGAAATGAACACCGCGATTCGGCGAGAAAAAATTTTCAATCAAATACATTCAGATCATTTATTTTTATCAACCCGTCGATTGCATCTTTGTACCTGGCATAGAATTAAAAACAAATTTTGGCCACAACTTTTTTTCTTTTTTTTCTTTTTTAAATTAAAGTTTAATTCAGCAATTAGCAATTTTGAAAAAAAAAATTTTAATATTTCAATGCAACTAGATTCTTTCACACGGAAAATATGCAAATAACGAGTAAAGTGTATCAAATTGCTTTTTTATTACAAACATTTTCACGATGTATAAATATTTTTCAATAACTATCGACCATAAATAAATACAGTAGAATTGAAGCCGCATGAGTATAAGCTTTTTAAATTTATTTGAGCATAATTGTATCTAGGCCCGCCGGACCACAGTTGAGGATTGGCTCCAGAATTATTCCTAAAGTTGTCAGCCACGTATATATAAGTGATGTTTCGTCTGTTTAGTTGCCCCTTAAAAAAGAATTAAAATAATTAACACAAAACTAATCCTCGAAGACAAAGTTATACAATATTTTGGTCTCTTGATTTATTTTTTAGCTCAAGAAATTAAATATATAAAATAAAAAAAGGGGTCGGAAAAAAACCAAATAATAATTTATTTTTTGTTTAGTAATTTGTCGTTATTAGCAAAGTGAGCATCAGAAATGTGCAAATAAACATTCAATGCAGAAAACATTATTTTTTTTTTTTTTTTTGGTCTTGCAGCACTTTAACTTTTCTTAAGACTTCTGTAGTACTGGTCAACATCGGTTGCCATCGGATTTGTATTATATTGAAAGTATCATAAAGTGAAAGTTTTTGGAATATTCAAAAAAGAAATTAATAATTTCTTTATATATTCCAGATGCTAATTTTTCCACTTTTGTTATTTAGTATTTTAATTGTTCGAGGCTTAAGGTCACTTGTCTTTTTTTATAAATTTTTATTAAATTCGATATTTCGATATCACAATGGATATCTTCTTCAGGAATGTTTTGATGTCTTTTTCAAAAGAAGTTGTTTTTTGAAATTGTTAAAAAAAATTTTTTTTTTTTTTTGTTGAAAAAACATTAAAACATTCCTGAAGAAGATATCCATTGTGATATCGAAATATCGAATTTAATACACATTTATAAAACAACAAGTGACCTTAAGGCTCGCACAATTAAAATACTAAATAATTTCTTTATTATAAGAACCCATTGGAATGTATTGTTTTAGGTCTAAAAATAGACGTTATTAATGTTTTCTGGCTTTTCCAGCAGTCTACATGCCGCCGATATTTCGTTGATGCTAATCAACTCTTTAGAGGACCCGAAAAACCTTAATAGAATATTTGAAACATTTCTGGCTCATTTGTATTAAAAAATAAGTACTTGAATTGCAAATGTTCTTTTAAGATTTTCCCAGTCTACCGAGTTGATTGGCATCAACGAAATGTCGACGGCATCTAGGCGGCTGAAAAAGCCAGAAAACTTTAATAAGGTCTATTTTTAGGTCTAAAATAATAAAATTAAAAAAAAAACTTACCGGTTTGGGATACACCACCGTGGCAGACTGGTAACTATTTCTTTGTGGCTTACGTATGGCATCCTCACGCCATAATAAAAAATCTTGGGGCATACGAGAACCCCAGGTGGCACTGCTAGTCCAAGCCACTGTGGCCAAACAGGCCATCAAGCACAAAGTTACCAAAAATTTCATATTATTGCTATTGCGTGTTTGTGTTCAGTTTTACTCGAACTGTTATTGTTTGGTATTCTGGCAAATGTTTTTATACTCAAAAGAATGAACAACAAAATTGACAAAAACAATAAATTAAAGTGAAAAATTATTATCAAAAAAAAAAAAAAAAAAAAAAAAAATTAGATAAAGAGAAGTTGATTTTATTAACTGATATTTTTTCAAAATGATTTCTCAATAGTTATTGATAAACAAAAGAAACTACTGCTTGGTCGTTATCGGTTAAGAAAAAACAAAAGTATTAGGAGCATGTCACTGAAAATATAATTGGCTTTTTTGAGCCACTTCAAATACAAGTGCTTGCAGTATGAAAATCCGCTAGACGAATTTCACAGCTGCTAGAAAACGTACAAAACACTCACTGTAAAGACTAATGAATCCAGCAACATATTTTTTTTTAAAAGCCAGTAAAACAAATAATTTCTTTGCAGTTAAACTTTTGACTTAAAGTACTTTACGTAGGTATGGCAGGTCACTCACAACTACTGGCACATCTTTACCGCAGGGGAATATTATGAATTGTATGAATTTTTATAATTTTTTTTTTAGCTCCTTTTTAGTGATGACATTAAAATAATCGAAATATTTTAAATACACAGCAAAATGAGAGATGAACATCTTGTAAAGATGTTGAGAGATGTTTAGTTTGTATAGGAAGATGTTAACATCTTGCCATAATGATGAAAGATGTAAGATGTGAGTAAGTGTAAAAAGCCTATTAGTTGCAGATTCAATTCCTGGCGATGGCTCTGGATGCTTCTGTAGACAAGCAGTAAACTTCCCAGTTTTGTGTTAAAAAAAATTATTGATATTGTTTGAATGTTTTAAGTCAAATTTTCTAGGTTTAGGTTTTCTCAGGTTGCAGTGATGCTGGAGGGGTATGATAGCCTATGTTTTCCAGTGTAAGCTTGTTGTGGATTTAACCTCAAATAATATTAGGTGCCTTCATATCCTCAAGTTTATGTTCTTTGGGTAGGTTAGGTATGCTAAATTGTATATAAATTTGACATAAAGTCGAGTTCTTTTTCCCAGTTAGTAGAAAGACAAATTAAAGTATCAAAAGATGTAAACTTGCTTTCCGGCAGGCTTGGCATTGTTCGTCTAGAATTTTTGAAAGAAACTGTAAGCTACATAGTTTCTTTCACATATATGATATAAATTTCGAGAAATGTAATTCAGCCTTTTAGATTTAAAACAAACAATTACACAGCATAAGTTTCCACTTATATATGTTCATTTCACAAATGATTTATTTGATTTTTTTTCTCCAGGAATTAGAATGCCAAATTAAAATATCAAAAGATGTAAACCTGGCACTGTTCATGTAGAAGTTTTAAATTTGTTTAGCCTATAGCTCCTTGCATACATACAGAGAGCTACGATAAAAATTTCAACAAAAGTGATTCAGCCGTTTAGATTTAAAACAAACAATTACTCAGTTGTTTTGATTTATGTATGTTCATTTCAATAAATGGGTTTATTATATGCTTTTGAATTTGAAAAGATTAATTTGAACTAAAACGTACAATCACATTTTTTTTTGCACCTACAAAATACCAATAAATATATGAAAAACGTATCAAACAGAAATTATTTTTATCTATAAATGTATACCTTGATAATAGATAAGGTATATCAAATAAAATTTCCTCTTAATAGCAGTTTCCGTAGAAGTGAATCATATTTAAAACAAATAAAGTATGGGATAAAGTTGACACATACAAAGTGCTTCAAAATGAGCTGAATGATCTAAATTGGCCATAAATAAGAAACCTAAAAACAAGAAGAAATAAACCGACAACCAAAATGGGTGCTGATGAGAAGCGTAGCGGCTTCGCAGCAGCTAGTTGTTCCCCAGTCTAAGTCACATTTCTTACTTTTTACCATTTTTTATTACTCTTTTTACTTTATATTAAGGCCTATTTTAATACCTATTTGATGTAGCAGTCTGCCTTTAAATGAAATAAAATAAAATCAATATATATTAATGATGTTAGTTAAGTGAAGCTGGTTTAGGGCGAAACCAGCCAGAGGTGTGTAGTATTGTTTCCCTACAGTCACTTCGGGTAGCAACGTGCGACCTTTCTAGGACCCAAGTAGGCTGATCTCATGACCGGCAGCCCACGAAACATAACATTGATACAGAAACTTATAGAGAAAAGTGAGAAAGCCGATATTACTAGGAAATTATTCCACGGTTTTTTTTTTAATTTAGTCTTGAACAAGTTGGATACGATATGACATAATATAAAACAAATAGTTTTTGATATATAAGTTTGTCTCAATGCACAAATATTTAGTTAAAATTCGCTCTAAAAATTAGAATTTTATAACAATGTAGTACTTTCTTTTTGACTGCCTAAAAGTATGCTTCACGATTGGGCGATGTCAGAAATCGGTTTGTTTCCAAATCACTTCAGAAAATGAGGTTAACAATTCCATTGCAATTTTTGTGGGTTTTTTTTTTGCAATTTTTTGTTAGCTCAATATTTTTTTTTTTCGAATAATGATGTATTTCGTTTAAATTTTTCCATATTTTTCTCTCTAAAAATGCAGTTTTGGTAGAGCTGCACCCAAAATTGTTTGAGAAACAGTAGTAACATTTGATTTGCAAGATCATGTTTTTATAAAAGGGTCAGCTTAAGGCCTAGTAGCCATAGCTTAATCTTGTTAGCTTAGATCAACGCATATATTTAAGTTAGCTTATAAGTAAGTACATAAATAAATAAATAGATATACATATAAATATGTAAATAAATAAATAAATAAATAAATAAATAAATAAATAGATAAATAAATAAATAAATACATAAATAAATAAATATGTAAATAAATAAATAAATAAATAAATAAATAAATAAATAAATAAATAAACAAATAAATAAATAAATATATAAATAAATAAATAATTAAATGAGGTTGCTTTCAAACTTAGCCGGTACTGGCATTATTTATATGTGCGGACAAGAGTCGTCAGTTGAAAAAAACTTTCATTATTTTAAAGCATCCACTAGTTCGCTATCACTATTGAATATTTCTATGTATTATTGTAACTCGTGGCCATGAAATCCAACCATTAGTAGTTTTTTTTTTAAATAGAAATTTTGTGGCAGAATATTTTCTAAAGAATAACTTAATACAACTTATTAATAACACAATGTTACAAAATGATAAGAATATTATGTACTTTTGAGATGATCGGGTTGTTGACCGAATTGAGCAGATAACTGTGGTATTTTTAGTAATTATTTTACATCCTCAAAATTTAAAGTTAAGCAAAAGTATTTTAGTGATTTAGGTTTGCTTAGGGCACATGACTTTTTAATCAGCAAACATTTTATGTAGTGCTATTAAAAGTAACTAAAAGAAATTTAAAATGAAATGAAATAAATTAATTAGTTGGGTCTATTCTTTTGTAATGATTTTTATTAAGTTTGTTGGGCTAAAGTTTATTCTACATTATTGTCTCTTTAAATTTGAATCCTATATTTTTAATATTTCTCATGAAGACACTTTGTTTTATAAACTTCATAACAAGTTTTGAGGCTGTAGATAAAATTGTTTATTCCATTTGTAATTTCCACAATAATAGCTTCCTACTGCTTAAATATTCTCGAATATTCTGGTTCAGAATTGAGATAAAAATCTATTAAGGGATATTCATCCGTTTGTAGGCTATTGAGACAACGTTTGTGAAAAAAACCACTTGAGTCGGAACAATTTTTTGAATGCTAAAATATTCTTACCGTCTAATTCATAAAAATTATAACAGGTTTATAAAGCTCTTACTGGACAGATTTTCTATACAAATCTGTCAAATAACGGTCTAATAAGCCTGTAATAATTTTTATGAATTAGGGGGTTAATATATTATTCGTGTCACTTGGCTGCTCTTGAAATTTAATCAAATAGGTTAACGTTGAAAAAAAAAATGTTTACGATATCGGTCCATATATACAACGGTATACAACGAAAACCAGGCTTTTATGATGTATCATATATTTCATAAAAAATACTAAGAGTCGAAAATAGGCTCTTCCGATTTCGTTCCACATACACCCGATACACAACAACAAACTTTTTTTTGTGTGGAAAATTTCACTGTAAGCAAACTGAAACATATTTGAATATCTCAAAGCGACTGCTAATAATTTTATAGGTGTCCCCTTTCAAAAATAGGTTTCCACTGTTACACTGTGTAAGTTATTACAACTTACATATAATTTAGCATTTTTTATTTTGCTTAAACCGCAAGCATACATACATAAAACGGAAATTTTTCACAGCGTTTATTCAGTATGCCTGAGCTTCTTCTGGCCAAAACATATTTTACAAAAAAAAAAATTTAATCTTGTTTCTTTTTCATCATGAAGTTTTTATTTAGTTTTTGTTTTCTCATTGCTTTGACTTCGGTAATTGCTGCCAAATCTATTAGTTGGGGCAGACCTGCCGCCAAAGATCGTTTGCTGTACAGTGAAAATGTCATACGTTTTCCGCAACGAGGTTCTGTACAAGAGGTGTATGTGGCCTATCCAAAACTGGTAAGTCTGTGGGTTTGGCTGTGGGAAATCTCTAATTATTCCAAAATTTTTATTTTTATTAAGGGCACTTCTGTCCGCCGCTTAGTAAATGTTTCGGCGATTTTTGTTTACGATCGATTTACAAATAGTTCGGGAGCTGTGCCAATGCGTTTAGTGCCTGCTAAAGCGTCATTAAATCCCAGATTCAATTCCAGCATAATAATATTGCAAAGCAAACGTTCGCAAGGCATCAATTCAACTGTAGAGTTTTATGGCAAACAGTTTTAAGGAAAAACATAATGTAAATAAATTTTTATATGGAAAATTTGAGAAAACATTTAATTTGTATATTATTTAAAAATGAATTTAATTATTTATTCGCTATCAGCCTAAATTTAAATGTAATCTTTTAGGTCTATAAATAAATCCTAATATTTCTGTCCTTCTCAACTCATCAGTAGACTCGAAAAAACTTGAATGAATGCTTGAACCCAACTTATTATTCCAAAGTCCTCGTGAACAACATGAGAAGCAGGAATATTCAAACAACCTTTTAAACCTTTTTTATTTAAACACGGATGGATCGTGGGCGTGGGGTTAAACAAGACTTGGTATTTATATAGAAAATACAGTTTTTCAGATGGAACTTCGGGCTATTACGAGGGTAGGGACCTCAGTGAAATGGCAAGGCCAGGACCTGTAAATATATTCACGTGCAGTCAAATGCTCATTAGAGCGATCTCAGCTGAGCGGACTAAATCACAAAGAGTTTGCAACAGTTACTCGACTCTTGGTGAATTCACCTCTCATTTCCAATTACTGATAGTAACTGGAAATGAGAGAGCACACTCACTTGCTTCAAGAGCAAGAGAGCTGAGTACCATAAGCTTGATATGCGCAAAACCTTGAGAAGCAGTTAAATCTAAACTAAAGAACTGGGCACATAGAGAATATTTAATTCACTGGAATAACGAAACCGTGGGAATCAAGGCAAGAATACTATGAGTTTGGGGGGGTCCAGATGATGAAAATACGAGGGGACTCCTAAGACGTAGAAAGCCCAAATTAACTAGATTAATGGGAGTTATGACAAATCATTCTCAACTACTAGCATATCATAATCGCATAGAGCCAGATACTAGAGCACTCTCAAAAAATACGCATTCTCACAAATATGGTCCCGATATCTTGGGAGAGACCCCTTAACAGATGGCTCAAGCACATGCTGGAGAAAATCAAAGATCTTTGTGATACACGGAGTGTCCTAAGAGACCTAAGAGGCAAACTGTTTTGTCTAAGCCTATACTGGCTTAAGTGTATGTCACAAGACATGGGCAAACAAACCCCTGCCATCAACTAAACCTAACCTAAACTTATTTAAACTGCAAATGAGGTTAGTTGTGTCCAATTTTTATTTTTCAAGGAACTATGTATGTAGTTCGTCGTTGTCAGCAACTATTGAGTGTTCTTGTCTTAGTTGACTTAGCATAGGAAAAGTGTCGGCTAGGTTTTGTTCCCACCAAACGTCCAGCGAGAGGCTATTGATGTCACTTTGCAGTGATGACGAGAACGACTTGTAAAATACAGGTGGATTTTGCATCTCAGTTCGTTTTTAGTTTCAAAGGGGGCCTTGGCGTTCACAAAAATACGAAATTTCAGCCTCCGAAAATTATTTCACTAGATCGTCATTCAAAACTAAAAACAATTATCATCGGCCGACCAAAGCGCTTATTACTATACATACATACAAACATGCATGCATATGCACATATTTATGTTTATATTAAACTGCATTCGTGTGTGTGTGAACATTATTCTATCTGTGATGCTTTAAATAATTTGCACGCCTGTAAATTTCCTTTTTCAATTATTTCTTATCTCTCTTTGAGGAAAAAAAAAACCAACAAGACATTTCTAAAAAAAATTTACTAAATCATAATTTATTTTTAGCATCATTTATTAATAATTTACTTTTATTAATTCTTCAGTAATCACTCATAGACTCATTGTTACATCAATTTATAATTACAAAATGAGCCAGAAAAGAGTTGCATGCGACATAATTATAGATTGTGTATGTAAAACATGTAATTTCTCTATGATTCAGTAAATGTCCCCAGTAAATTCAAAACAATCGACTTTTGATTTTGTTTGTTTTTATTTTCATTTAATTTGTTTTTATTTTTGCTTTTTTACTCAAAATTCGAAAATGAAACAGAAACCAGAATTGCTGATAACAAATTCCAGTGAAAAAAAACATACATACAAACATATGTATGTATATAATCCACAATTTTAAAAAGGCAGAGTAAAATTATACCAAGAGTAATGAGTTGTAGTTGTTTTCATCTTGTAAAAAAAAAATTGCTCAATATTATCAAACAGAAAGTTTTTTTTTCTTGCAAATATTTTTATGCCCACATTTTGGGGTGGGCAGTTTAGTGAGTCCAATGGTATGGCACAAACATAATTGTGAATTTTCCAAGCGTTGTTTTTGTGGCATGTCAATCACTTAAAATGCTTAAGGCATTTTAAGTGGTTACCCATTGGCGACTGGTAACAGACTAAACCCAGTACACACCTAATACAGGGTGGCCCAAAATTAACGAATGTATTTGAATTACTTATAACTGTTTTATTTAAGAACTAGTTATTATGTATATTTTTTTTTTTTGTAAGTCATCTCATTATGAATTAAAACAAAGACTTCCAGAATTCATTAAGCAAAGTTTTTATCCCGTTTTCGAAAAATATATCACTGACTTAGGCATAAGTTTCCTACTTTTCCTACACTATACAGGAGAGGTAGGATGCAAAGCGTACTTCAGGAAGCGGGGTCTTTTCTTGGTTTAGCAATGATGATATAATCCAGCGACGGAGCCTTGTGCGAATAATTGGGGACGGCAACAGTCGGCCCGAAAACCGCTATAGGCACAGTCACCAGGAGGTTGCTGGAGAAATAGACAGCTAAAGCTGCGGGCGAAACAGTTGATGACAACCTGAGGACCGCTGAGAGAACAGTAAGCCAAAGCTGCTGTAAAAACAGTTAGCCGAAGGCTGCTGGGGGAATAGTCGGCCAGGAGACTGCCGGCTAGTATTGATATGGAGGAAAATAAAACTAGCCACATATGAATTTCGAAGTGCTGGTTTGACAGGTTGATCCCCAACTTCCTTTCACTAAGGTGATCACTCACTTGGTCTCTGTTGTCTTTGTAATTTGACATCTTATACCACTAAGCGTATGGAACGGATGAGAATCATAACCACACATGCTCTTCTTCATTTATTTTATAAATATTAAAATTGTATGTTTTACAAACTGTTGTGCTAATTCAGCCACAGTGACAAGCAAAAATAAACACAAAATTAATATAGTGACCTAAAATTTATAGCTTGTTACAAGCTTTTCCAATTCCGAAGGCACGATGTTTTTGTACTAGGCCAGCACCAGCCCCTTGTCTTTGGATATTCGCATTTTTAGTTGTTTAACTATATACAGTATTTGGCCAAATTAAGGCTCACCAAGAAAGTAGTGGTCAAGAAGCGTGACCACTAATTTCTATTTTTTAGTGTTAATGATTTTTGTACCAATAATCTTAAAGTTAATTTTAATTATCAAATAATTTTTATTTGCGCAGGGTGCGTGCTATTCGTTTTTAGTCACACACACAAAAGAATGAACTAAAAAACTCTGGCAATGCGATTAAGCTCAGTTGAAATTGGTACTCATTTCAACAATTCTAAAACTTATAGTACGTTACTGAAAGCTGATCTTTAATGCTTTATGTGAAACTAAATTCAGTTTGAAAATTTGTTTGCCACTACACGGATTAATACAATTCACATCTAAAAACTAAAACGTGTGTTTCAAAAAAATAAAAAATAAATAAATTTTTTTTCCATTAAGTGTTGCGTATTTTTATTATAATTAAACAAATAATTAAAACAAATAAGTACGTGTACTAATTTGTGGTCAAGAAAATACAAGAAAAAAGGATAACCTGCCAAGACAAATATTCAAATTGTTTGAGATAATTCTTGGAGAAAACACAAAAAATGCTATATAACTTGAAACTCATTCTAACTGTTGTGGTCGTGGGTCTGGTGGCCACCACTTTTGCCGTTTCCAGCACTTGGGGTAACATCTCGAATTCAGCCCAGCTGCTGCATGCCGAGCAAGTATTTAATGCTTCGTCACCGGGAAAATATGTGACTCATGATATTAAGTTTCCCAAAAATGTAAGAGGTTACATATGTGTTATGTCATATGTATATTTATTTTTGCTTTGATCTTTAGGAATTGAAGTACACAATTTTTGATTTTAGTCAATGTCTTGAGAAAAAAAAAACGCAAAAATTTTTTGGAGACAAACATTTTTTTCGGAGCTTGAAAAAAGTCTTATCATTGTATAATTTTCGAGCTTATTTTTTTTTCTATATTGTATACCTGTTCTTCATTGCTTTTCCCTGGAGTCTGATTGGTGATTTTGTTTTGAGCAGCTTATCTTTGCAGTCCTCGTTTTCACACTGACTTCTATTCAAGGTTGCTGCTTTCTGCACATTGCCAAATCTTCTTGCCACTCTTAAGCGTATTTGTTAATCATAAAACTGCACCTAGACATGCATGTGCACGCACATGCGTGTAAATATGAATTTATATAGTTTTTTTGTTGTTGCAAAATTGCGTCTTCCTGCTACCGGAAATCTTTTTTTTTCTCTTATTTCGCCAAACTAATTTTTCATTTGCTGATAAGACTAGTTTTTTCTTTTGTAAAGAACTTAAACATGTCTAAGCAAGTTTTTGCACGCTCATTTAGTTTGTGTGTGTGTGCGTTTTTTTTTTTTTTTTTTTTTTTTTTTTGCAAAAGTTAAAATATCTCAGATAAGGCTTTTTGAAAGCGAATGTGATTTAATTGTAAAATAAACAACAATTTCAGAGTGTTTACTTTTGTTTTAAATCATCATTGTAAACTCAAACGAACAAGCCTGATTTAATAGTTTTTGTGCCTCCAGCAACTGACAGTTGAAGACAAACTTATTTTTGTGATGATTTAAAATTCGCTACCAACTGAAAGAATTGTTATCAATGAGTTTTTGACAATGAAAATTTATGCATAAATGGTGAAAGGCACGATAATTATATTACAAAAGCGTGGTCTAGCACTGTAATGGAACTTACTTTTAGAAGATGATGAATATAAGCGCATATCCCGATGATAGTACAACAGGTTTTTTCTGCAAACATATTGTTATTGTTATTATTTCAGAGGGCTTTTCAATTTAAATCATGTGTAAAATTTTATCACCGGCACTTCTCATACATACATCCAATTCTTTATTGCTCCGGGGTATAACTATCGTTTTGGATATCCACTCATTTATCTAAACCACATGAAATGCTATACTTATAAAGTCGCTAGTTACTGATTTAGATCGCTGTCGTATCGAGTCTTTATGCCTATTGAAATTTTTCAAATCGAAAGCAATATTTAAGGAACATTCAAATTGTGCAAATATTTGCTGGAAAAAGCGTTACCACTACATTCTCGTTTGCTTTTAGTTTTCAGCAAGTACAAAAGACAACAAGACAAAGTGCCAGGCCTTCGATGCCACCACTCGACATCACTCGCTTACATAAAAACAGGAAAAATAAGAAAAAAGTTCTGGATATTCATTTTTCGAAATATTTTGTTTAATTTGCTCTTGATTGGACCCTACTTGTTCGAAAACCACGATGAAACAACTGCCACCGTCAATACGGAACGTTATGGTCATGTGATGATTGAAGACTACGACTTGGAGAATATGTGGTTTCAACAAGGCGCTGCCACACAACTAGAGCGAATATGGCTTTATTGCCAGAGACATTTCCTGGCCGCCTAATTTCTCGTTGTGGCGATATCAACTTCTTGCAACGGTTTACTTTGAATAGCGAATAACAATAAGTACTTCTTTCGTGCCTTTAAAATAGCTGTATAAAAGAAAATAAGCACAATATTGCATCTAGTCGTTCTAAGTCTTGATAGTTTTTTATTGCATAGAGAACTAAAAATCATACCAAAAGCAGGGCTGATATTTTGGCTCTTAAAGCGAATTATCAAGTGATTTAAGAACTTTTATTTTCGGTTATGAGTACTTAGCAGTGGAGTAAACAGACCTTTTTGAAGGTCTTAAGCAATTATTTGGTCTTACCAGCAGCTGGCAAGAACAGGAAATATTTTTTTCAACACATTTTATTTAAACTTTGTTACAAATGAACTTATAAATGTGCTCTTCTGTGTGTGTATTTTTTATTTTTATTATTTTTATTATAGTTTTTCTATAGTCTTATAAATGTGCATTTTTTATTTTATTAATTTTTTTTTTTTTGCTTGGCTGCTTATGCCCTTCGAAGACAAAAGCCTGCAAGAATGTAGTGGTCATGTTTTTTAAGGAAAATATTTGTTTTACTAATTTTTGCAGTTTATATGCACTTCAAATAAGCCTGTTGCTTAAACACTCATATAGAATGTTCGATATGGCAGGGTGGATGGTGTTGTTCAATTGTCGCTGGCATGCGTATTAATTGAGCGCCTCGATGAATGAATTGGTAGAGTGTCCTATTAAGAGTTCCTGAGGTCGCAGGTTCGATTCCTGCCAAAGGTTTTGGGTGTTTCTGCTGACAAGCCAAAAGCTTCGCAGTTTTGTGTTTTTTTCAAAAAAAAAAATTGCTAAGAACAGTCTTATAATCCAGACCACGCAACGCTTGTTATGCTGTAAACACATTCGCCACATCAGGCTACCGACTATAAAATGTAAAAATTATGCGGGAATAATAATTTTGAGAACAGCAGGCAACGGGGCTGCAGGTTGTTGTCTCTGCTATGTTTATCCTTGTGGTCGAATTAAACGAATTTCTATTTTTAATGGCTACAAAATCAAGTGTAATTCAATACAAAAGGGAATGTTGAATACATGAGAGTGCTCAAAAATATGCAATTATGTACAACACAACTCAAAAGGAAGAAAATGTGACACCTGGAAAAGAACGAATTAAAATTGCCCTAGTTGGTGCCAACATGCGGAAAAGGTGAACAATTTTTAAAGTGCAAGCATTGATTTAATATACAAAAATGAATAATATAATAAAAATGCAATAATTTGTGAAAAATTTGCATATTGCAAAAATTTGTGAAAAATTTGCATATTGCAAAAATCAGCTTAAAATATTTGCTGAAAAATTTAAATCGCCACAAAAGATGATATTGCTCCTACAGCGTAAACATGTAGAAAAAATTTGCATATTGGAAAAATCAGCTCTAAATAGTTTTCTTTAAAAATGTATTAAAAATTGCACCAGATTTAGGATCCCCAGAAAAAAATTGCAAATTCCAAAAGTTGTATTGAAATAGCGTTTTTTTTTTGCGAAATTCCACGCTTTCCTACCCTTCGGGGACGTTTGTAAATATTTTATTTTCTAAAGGTCTATTTGATGTGAATGTCTGCAATTTGCAATTGTTCACTAATTTTCACATGATGGCACCAGTTGCATATTGTGCCATTGCGCAACAATTTTAAGTGAATTTTTGTTTATAGTAATTAATTTTGGAAATTTTTGCACCTTTGAAATGATATGCTTTTTTTGCAGGTATTCTGCTTTCTTAAAATTTAGCAATTTGCAAATTTGTCGCTAATTTTTTCACAGCAATGCGCCCTGTCATGCTTTTTGCAATTTGCAAATTCTCTGTCATTTCTAGTCATTGATTTCTTCAAACCAAAAAAATATATACATATAAATACATATAGATATATAAGTAGCACCATTGTTCGGTTTTAATTTTTGTTATATTTTTTAGTAGCTTCTGCTTCCACAATATTTAAGCAGCTGGGAAAAGGCGACATTTGTAGTCTGCTGTGGCGAATGTGTTTATAGCATTAGTTATGTATAGTACTGTTGTTATATTGGCAAAATCAATAACACTGCCGATAATAGAAAAGTGCTCGCACCAAATATAGCAACCTTTAGCGGTATCAACAGTTCTCTAGACCTATTGAAGGTTCCCATCTTAGATCTTCTTTTTGTAAGCTAGGTTTAAGTATAAATACTGTCGCTGCTGCAAGTCTAAAATCAGTCTTGTTTTAACTGTCTTATCGCTAACAACGAGTTTATACAAAATATGTGTTCAAGTCAAGTCTTTTATTTAACAGTGTTTAATAGTGAATACAGCTTTGAGCTCTTAAGTGCTATAGATAACAGAGCTGTGTGTGCTCTTTTCTCAAGTTGTAACTAAAAAAATTTGCAAACTGTCTTTACTAAGGGGCAAAATTTTAATAATAAATGTATATTTATGCAAAACCTATTCTTATCCCTGCATATGAGATACACAATATTGTCTCTGATGTGTTTTCGACCATCCCTGAAATAGTAGAACTCTTTGGCAGTACTACCCCGTGAGCTGGATCAAAATACTTGGTGTTCTTTTGGATGACTGGCAATCAACTCTTTTGTTTTTTCCCCTATTTCTCTTTCTCCTCATCTCTCAATTTTTTTATCATTCAGTTTTCTTTCTCTCTCCCTTTCTCTCTCTCTCTCTCTCTTTCTCTGCCGTCCATATTATTTGGAGCGACTGGCATAATGATATTTCCTTTCCTTCTAATTACTCATTTCTCTTCCCCTCTCTCTCTCTCTCTCTCTCTCTTTTATCGCGAAGAGGAGCAATGATTTTAGGAAACTGTGCATTGTGTTTGAATAATGACATTTAACTAAACCATGAAGTCTTTGGTCCTGTACTCGTGACTCCAGATGGAGTTGTAGTTGTGCAGTCATGACTGGAACTGGTACGAAAAGTCTTTAGAGTCCCAGGCTTCCCTTTCTACTTGTTTTTTTGGTGAAGGTTTTATACGCTAGTTGCTGCTTATAGCCAAGAATCCGTGGCATTGACCACTGGCAACCACAAATTTCAGGTTGCCCAGGTATGTCTGCTGTAATATTCTTGGGTAATGATAAAGAATTTGTGGTCCACATTGAGGTACGTATGAGGTTCAAGTTTAAATGGATGAGTCTTTGTGAACGTCATATCATTTGGCTCGTCGCCGTCAGCGAAAAATTCAACAGTTGGGCATTTTTGGTTTTGCTAATTGTTTTGAATTTTATATGGCAGCAAAGATTGAATAAAACTTTTAAAATCTCGAAAGAAATTACAAAACTAAAGCTTTTTTGATAAAACGAAGAAACAACTTACTTTTTACCCTTTTAGCAGCCGTCAATAAAGCATTTATTGCCTTAATTTCCTTCATTGCTACTTTAACGTTAAAGTTGAAAAAAGGTCACTGGTAACGAATGTATGAGGTATCCTGTTTAATTTGGCGTTTAGTTTCAGGTACCTCCTATAGCTCATTTATAAATAAAAAAAAGAGTGCGCATATATGATTTGAAAAGAAATCATTGTTTTTTTTTTTCTCAATGTTTACTATTTTCGGGTCGACTTTAGTATAATGGTTCCAATTGCCCTAAAATGAAAAAGTGTGCTGCCAGATGCTTACAGATTTTGAACGCGAAGCTGGTGTTGGTTATACCATGGAGGAGAAAACCCCTTAGCCCGACCGAAGGACGGTTGTCAAGAAAAAAATTTTCATACCTATGAAAAAAATTTTTTAATTAAATGTTAAAAAATACGATTTTGGATGCTTGAAGCCGTTTACTAATTCGCGATTTCATGTTCTGCGCAAACACTTTCCTCTGGCAGCACTGCTTTTACCAACATTTTCATACTTTTCTTAGTAAATTCTGCAACTTCAACATCGAATTATTAATAAACTAAAAGCCGGCGGCAGTCTTTGACTTCTGAGTTGGTAGATCCACGACCCCCTCTAAAAACCTATAAAAGTCATTCCTTTCAGAGCATGGCTCCGTATTCTAAAGTTTCCCCATATTTTCTGCTTATTTATAATAAATATTTATGATTTATTAGGCCCCTTTTTTTCTACAAAATTTACATAGAAATTTGTCACAAAAAAAATTCTTATACCTGGATAAGTGTTAATTTTTGAGAACTCTTAAAATTGTGTACTTCAAGGTTTGAATGACAATCAATCTGAAGATATTTTTATTAATAACTATAAATTTATAAATACATAGGGTATCGGCAATGGTCGCATCATAACTGGCATACGGGCCTTCGATCAAGTGACAAACGGGACGGGTGGACATGCCACCATTTATTCGGGAGGACCCGGCTTCAATTTTGTCAACCTTAAACTACAATCACAATACAATTATGGTCTGATGTTCCGCGTAGAAATTTATGGCAAATAAATTTGAAACTTTTCTTAATTCGAAAAGAAAAACAAAACTGTTTAATATTTAAATTTAATGCTGTTGGATATAAGTACTTGTAAATGTATTTGTATGCGTAAATAAAACACTCAATGTGATTACAACTAATAAAACTTTTAAAGTTACAAGAAAAAATGTTTCTTTTTCTGTGTTTTTCTGCTTGTCTGGAAATAAAGATGAATAAAAAATGGTTAGAATTTATTTAAGAATATGTGGTTTTAGCTAAAAAAAAAAAAATAAAGTATGTATAGCATGTATGTACATTAGGTAGGTTCGGTTTGTATGGAAAGAAATTGTTCAGTGTTATGCCATGGATTTGCCGACATACTAAAAAAAAAGTCATTTTCGAAGCTTCGGATTTTCAGTTTTCTTAATGTTTTATTCTATTTTATTTTATTATATTACATTATATTTATTTTATTATTTTTATTAGTTTATTTTTTTCGGTCTGCTGAAAAAAAAAAATTATTTTAGAAACCATATTTGAGGTCTGGTCATACATTTGACTCCTCAAATGTGTTATGCCATGGATTTGTCGACATACAAAAAAGAAGTCATTTTCGAAGCATCGAATTTTCAGTTTTCTTAATGTTTTATTCTATTTTATTTTATTATATTACATTATATTTATTTTATTATTTTTATTAGTTTATTTTTTTCGGTCTGCTGAAAAAAAAAATTATTTTAGAAACCATATTTGAGGTCTGGTCATACATTTGACTCCTCAAATGTGTTATGCCATGGATTTGTCGACATACTAAAAAAAGAACTTTTCAAAGCTTCAGATTTTCAGTTTTCTTAATGTTTTATTCTATTTTATTTTATTATATTACATTATATTTAATTTATTATTTTTATAAGTATTTTTTCGGTATGCTGGAAGAAAAAAACTATTTTAGAAAACATTTTTGCGGTCTGGTCATATATTTGACTCCTCTACGGGCACCGTGGGTTGTGTTAATGCAATTGGGGAAAATTTCATTTACGAGGCACCTAAAAACAGGCTCTGAGACTGATTTAAAAACTATTTTTTTTTTGGAACATTCTGAGCCGGATCACACCTACTTGAAGAGTCTCCGATACAAAAAAAAAAGTTTTTTTTCAAGCCAAAGGCTAACGAAAAATCTGTGGCACAACACTGATGGCTAAATCGACCCACCCTAATGTAAATATTGATGTTTTTCTAATAAATTAGTCTGTAAATTATCTAAGCTACGCCTATCTAAGTAAATCTTCTAGATCACGTATCTGAGCAGCGTAGCAAAAATGAAACAGCAAGTTCTTCTCCCCCTGCTTATAAGTCTTAAGGTTTACTTGTCTTCAAATATTTTGCTCTACATTCAGCTGAGAATAACTAAATTAATAAATACTTCCATTCTCTAGCTCTAATGCTACATCCTATATTAAATAATATCATACATATTAAATAATATCATATACGTATTAAATAATAAATATACATATTAAATAATATCCATAATATCATGCATATTAAATAATATCAACTATATTTAAATACGACAAAGAAAACATCAAAGATCCTTAGCTTGAGAAAAATGAGCCTCCGAGTTCAAGAACGGGTGCTGACGAGAAGTGTGGCAGCGGCGAAACAGCTAGTTTTTTCCCAGCTAAAGGTCTGATTTAAGTGATATAAATTATAAACATAATACAGAATGAACTTGAGCCCGATAATTATTATAAGAAAAAAAGAAATGCGGTCGGGAGACCCCCGTTAGGAACGAAGTTCCTTACGTTTCTTCTTCATCTTCGAATGTAATACAAGGTGAAATCTGTATGTATTTTTTTTTTTTTTGTCAATCTGCTACAAAACGAAGCAAAGCAACTGTTGGTAAATTTTTCAATATTGCTGTTTTTTGTTGTGACATATGTACATTACTTTAGCGACATCTAGCTACCGTTTTCACAACTAATTAATATTTATTGGTAGGTGTCTCCGCTGACAACGGCGAGACACCTACACAATTGTTTGTCGACAGATAACCAACACATATAAACAGCTCACACGCTTTCGTGACGATTTCTAGTAATTTTCACTACCAGCAAGCCGCGTTAAGGAACTTCGTTCCAATAGTTATATAAGAAAAGAACTTTTTTAAAACATTTGGGTTCTTTCTCTTCCCTTCCCTGCAATTAAGAAAACATTGAAAGACTTGAGCTCCAAAACAAAATTTCCTTTAAATAATCTATTTTATTTCATTTGCCCTCATCCACAAAGCATTAGAAGTTATTAATAAAAAAAAATATTTTTCAGTGTTTTAATAATTTTTTAAACTTAAACTTGCTTGTACTTTGAGTGTAAACTGTTTTAATTTTTTTTTCATTCAATCTTATTTACATGCGAGTATAATATTCTATGGTAAAATTTAAAGATTTGCCTCTTTGAGACTTCAAATAGATGGTGGCATTACGAAAACCAGGTCCACCTTTTACCAACTTGGAATGGCCAAAATTTTTGGAGCCACCCCTGTCAACCAAAGTTACAGCTGATAGAATACTGTAGTTTATATGACCCTAAAATTGAATTAAAGCAATATTTCATATTAAAATTTTTTGTAACTTCAAACTATAACGTTTTTCATCCGTTTACCTTGGGAGGAAAAGTAACTGTTTCAGTTTGTACGCTCCACCAGCTGCTTGGCTTCACAACAAAATCGCGGGCCAAAAGACGATCGTAAGGTCCTTTATAACCATAAGTTATATTGTTCGCCGTTACCGTAACAGCCAACACTACAACAGCTGCTGCTAGAATTTTAATTACTCTAGAAGATCTCATTTTGATATGTATATTTTTTTTCAGGAAATTATTAATTTATTTCGTTAACTGCACAAGTGTTTGCCTTTTAAGTTTCACTATTGTACTGTTTCTGTTGAATAATATTTTTGTGTTAAAATATGTTTCATACATCTTGACTTTTTTATTTTGTATAATTTCCAGACCTAAAATATGATTCATAACAGCACACTAGTTGTGGTTGTTGTGTTGTTCTTGATGAAATAATAAGTTATTGTTTTATATCTTTTATATTGTTTTGCACAAATACTTCGCTAAACTCTTTTGTTATCTTATCAAAAAAAAAAAAAAGTAAAAAGAAAAAGAAACAAAATAGTGTAAATTTTCTTGAAACATTCATCATCCCACTTAAACAAATAGACAATAATAAATAACTCAAGTTGTTTAATTAAGTTGAAGTTTTCATAATTGTTTTGGGAGCAGCCTACAAATATGCTAAGATTTTTAATTTTCACAGTTGAAGTGTGTATGTGTTGCTCGCGTGACTCACGTCAGGTAAGAGTAGTTTGGTGGCAAAACAATTAATAAAACTAAAGAAAATAATGAAATGGAAGTTACTACAGAAGATCCTTTACGCTTTTACCTTCACATTCAGCAAATATTTGCGGGAAAAAACATAACCACTACTTTCTGTTGGTTTTTGTTTTAAGCAAGTACATGCAATTAAATAATTCAAAATTAATATATATAAAAAAGAACTAAAAACAAAACAATACACTAAAATTTTTTAAAGCATTACTTTTAACTTTAATAGTCAAATTTTATGATTTACAATTTGCAAATAGTTTTATTAGGCTTAAAATAGATTTTGTTTCCTCAAAATTGAGAAATATTTTTTGTTTTGATAAAATGGGAATGATCAATACTTTCTTAAGGAAGCCAAGAAAAGTAAAAATGCAGACTTACTGGCTGGGGTACATACAATGGCTGTTTCACATTCACCACTGCGCTCATCAGCACCCAAATGGCTTCGTACCCAGGCCATGACCAATTTTGGAATGTTTTTAAGCCCCAAAGACAGATCTGCTCAAACAAATATCTTTAAAATATATCAACAAAAAATTGATCTCAAAAACAACAACAACAACAACATATACAAATTTGCTATCAAAAACATGCTATTTAAAACATGATCGAAAATTCAACGTTGAGATGTTATTTTCTAACTACGTACAGCACCTTCCCAGAACAGAGGTACAGGGTTATCCATTTTGTGATTTCAAAAGTAAACGTAAATAAAACACATGTAAATTTTTTTTTTTTGATATTCCTTTTTTATTATAAAGTTTGAACGTTGACATTATGTGTAAAACACTACATCATTTCAATGATCTCGACACAAAGGGTTGCAAGCATTGATTCTTTTGAGGTAATTTTCGACCACTTTTTGATACATATTCGGCGGCAGATGTCAGCCATAACTTGACGAATGTTGGTTTTTAAGTGCTCAAGAGTTAAAGGTTTATCTGCATAAACATGTTCTTTTGCGTAGCCCTACAAAAAAAGTGTAATGGTGTCAAATCGCATGATCTTGGTGGCCAGTTGATATTGCCACGATGAGAAATTACGCTGCCAGGAAATGTCTGTTGGAATGAAGCCATATTCGCTCGCGTTGTTTGGCATGTGGCATCGTCTTGTTGAAACCACATATTCCCCAAGTCGTATTCTTTAATAGCAGGCAAAAAAAAAAAAAAACGCTTACTTGATGATTCTCGGAACCCCGAATACGACAATTTTGTTTATTATCAAACCCACCGAGTGAGAAATGTGCTTCATCGCTAAAGAAATTTTTGTTCGAAAAATCGTCACCCACCGCCTGTTGTTCCAGCACCCATTCCACGTATCTGCGACGATGTGAATGATCAGCTGGCTTCAGTTGTTGTGTGGGCTAGACTTTATATGGCTGTAGGTGTAGATCTAAATGCAAAATACGCCATAATGTGCAGTTAGACAGTCCTAATTCCTGAGAACGACAAGGAATCGACACATTCGGCGTAGACACTTTCACTTACAGCAACGATATTTTCAGCGGAATAAGCGAAACGATGATGCACTGGCCTTACAATATTTGTAACCGCTCCAGCCTCTTCAAATTTCTTTACACTTTCGCCATTTGCTTGCGTAGTTGGACGACTATGTAAACCATTATCTCCTCTTAAAGCACGATATGTGACGGCTGTGGCAGAATCACCATTTTTGTTGAATATTTTAATCATTTTTATGCGTTGTGTGATAGTTAAGCGATCCATTTTCGTCAATGTCAGACTTTCAACTGAGACAAAAAAATCGGTTTGAAAGATGTCGAATTCCAGTTCTATACTTTTGAAACCACGAAATGGATAACCTTTTTATAATTGTTGCTAGTACAAACAGCTACAATGGCAGCCCTAAATAAAAGTATTAACGATAAAAAAAACATCAAAATTGCCCAGTAGCTGATTCAATTTTAACAAAGCGGGATATTTGGGGATAGTTTTAGTTATTTGCTCATTTATTTATTTCCACGCTTTTATTCAAGATCCTCTATCTGTGCTTCCTTGATTTATTTAGACCCCTTTAATGCAGTTAGCACAATAAATGCCATTATATCATGCAAAAACTCAATAAGTTGCTGCTAAGTTTTTACATCCTTGCTTCGAATATTGAGTAAAATTAAAATGCAACACTGCAACAAGGAAGCTTTTGCATACTTTAGGGATGACATGTAAGGTTTTAATAATTGTCATATTCTTATAATTTGTTTTCATAAAAAGATGTCGAATTCCAGTCCTATACTTCTGAAATCACGAATTGAATAACCAGTTATGAAAAAATCAGCTAGGTCTTGAATTTGAGATTGTTAAGAAGTAAATAAATGAAATTTCTGTTTATGTGTTGACATAACCTCAAAATATGCTTGGAAACAACCGACTTACCGGTTTTGTCTATTAATAAAATAAAATTTTTCTTTGCTTAATCAATTTTAAAATATAAAGAATCTCTAGGGAGGGAACTTGAGCATATTAAGGAGTATATAAAATTTTTTTTGCAACATTTTACTGAAATTTTAATTGCATTGTAATACATTAATATTAAATTACTTTTTCAGGCTCAAGTTCAATCTTTTTTTTTTATTTAATTGATATTGATTAAAACATTTTTTGTTTGTTTGTTGGTTGACCTAACCTTAAAATGTGCTCTTGTGAAAAAAATTTTGCGAAATTTTTTATTACGTAGTTTAATGAATTTTTAACTCTTTGTAGCGATATATTTGGTTGAATCAAAGTTAAATAAAAGAGAAGAGTGGTCACGTTGTCTGTGGGCCACTACTTATCAATGTGCTCATATACTTAGATTAGTCAAATATACATCACATTAAGATGAAACTTAATACTTTTCTTTTACATCTGTTGGTAACTGCATATATAGAGAGATATCAAATGAAAACTATTCACTGCTAAAAAAAAACTTCGTCAATTAATAAAGACATTCATTAAAAATATATATTTTGTGGTTTTAATATCGCTACTCTGATATGAAACTTCAATATTTGTTTAATAAAAAGTTATTATTACATTTCGACAAAGAACATTTATTTTATTATTATTTATTTAATTTACATATGAGCGCACCGACGTTCACACATAAGTTGTAATTAAACATAAAGCTTAAAATTACATTTACAAAAACGGCAGCAAATACTTTTTGTCATTTGCAATTTGATTTATCACATTTTAATTAACCTAAAATACCAAACTCATTGACCGTAAATGTCAATAATAAAGTTGTAGCCATGATTACGCTGAGATTTTAGATGAATGACCGCATAATTAGCGCTGGGGCCACCATCCTTTAAGGTGGCATAACCACCATTGCCGTTCTTATATTGATCGGTTACTTGGATACTTGTTATCGTTTTGCCGTAATGCAAATCACCCGGCTAAAAACGAAAAATAAAATGCATAATTAATTAACTGTAAATTTTAAGGAGTTGCATGCAATTACCTTTGGCCTAAATTCATAATCACCGCTAATGACACGCATTGTTTTGGCCTTATCCATGACAATTTGTCGACTTAGGTGCACATCCCTTTGGCTGCGGGCACCCCACTCAGCATCATGGCTGTTTTCGATTTTTGCCGCAAAAACATCTTCAAGCTTTAACGCATTCAATATTACAAATATAATTAAAATTTTATGTTTTTGCCTCATATTGATTTTGGCAAATAAACTAATTAATTTTTAATTAAATGCAATAGTGTTTTTTTGTGTTTGTTCGTTTGCTGCTAAAAAGCCTTTTTATTAAAGCGGGGAGGGATGTATTGGCAATGAGCTTCCAGCTACAATTACAATTTCAAACTAATTCAATTCATCTGCCATGGCAGCAGATTCAAATCATTATTTATTTACGAGTGCTTAATGAAAAGAGAGCAAGTCGTTCTAACATCAAGAATATGCTCAGTATTCTTTGTTGTTGTTTTTATTTTAATTTTTGTTGTAATTCAAACCAGGGTGTTACTGGTGCGAGAGGGGGGAAGCGGCGAATCGAATTAGCGTTCGCTTGGCATATGAAAATACTGAGAGCAATTTCTTTCGTCAAATGAATCATCAGTTTTTAAGCACATTTCTTTTTTAAGAATGAATTACATGTTATAACAGGTATTATATATTTAATATCTTACTTGTATTGCATAATTTTAAAGCTGCTACTGTTTGAATACCCATTTAAGAAATTCTACTCAAATTGAGGCAGATGACTTATTAAGCTAAGCCAGTAAGCAAAAACGAAACTGGAACGAAGAAGAAAAGAAGAGTAACGTGAAAGAAAGCTCAATTTGGCTAAAGCGAATTTTAAATAGCCTCTATATTCGTATGTATCGTACAGGGTGGCCCAAAATTAGCGAAAGGGTTTAAATTGCTTACAACTTTTTTATTTAAAACTTAATTATAATTTTTTTTTATTTTTAATGCAGTATATTCTTAGTTTAGTTATGAAAAATAATATCTCACAAGTGGTGGCCATTTTCTGCTGCACATCTTCGTGCTCTTGCCAGCACATTTTCCACAATCTGTCGCAAAACTTCAGGTGCTGTGGTGTTTGTATCGTCGCGTATATTGCCTTTTATTTGCTGGATGGTTTTTGGCTTATCAATGTAGACTTTGCCTTTCCAATAAACCCGAAGAAAAAAGGCTACAGAGGTTAAATCCGGTAAAAGCGGAGGCCACTTTAAATCACTTGTACGCGAAATAATTCGTTCACCAAAGATGCCCTGTAAGAGAGCCATTGTGTCCCTTGCATTGTGCGCTGGGGTTTTATCTTGTTGGAGCCATACTTGTGGATAGTTTTCCTACATTGGCCGATATCTGACACCATTGACAGAAACGCCAACCCCATTTTCATTAAAAAAAAAAAAAAAAAATTGATACCAAATATCCTTTCCAATGAAACACCGCACCAAACCGCTTACTAAGGTAGATGTAATTCCCACTGTTGAACTACTATCAGATTTTCCATAGTCCATATCCAGCAGTTTTGCTTATTAACGAACCCACTTCCAACTGTAAATGGGCCTTGTCGCTCATAGTTGAATTTTGCATAAAATTATGATTTTCTTGTGCTTCTTACAGGAAAAAAAAACTGCATAAGCAAGTCGTAGCTGGTAATCTGTTGGTTTCAAATTTTGGGTCTTGTAGGGAACCATTCCTATTGTATGCAAAATTCTCTGCAGCAACACTCCTGCGAGGTCAAGTTGTATCGAACATCTCCTGCTTTAGGTTTCTCCATCTTCCCGAATACTCTTCTGTAGCAGTTCAATACTTTCATTCGTGTTCACCGTTCGCCATCTGCCAGGAAGTTTCTTTACTACACCTCTTGCTATCGAAAATTTGCCACCAGATGGCTTACTTTTGACTCTGAGGGTCCAACCGGCACATTAAAATAACAGCGAATGCACGCTGAGTCAAAACAATGGATCTCTGATTTGAAAAATAAAGCTCAACAATGGGGCATGTTGTTCAATTGAATACAGCTCCTTTTCAAATTCCCCTAGTCTTCTTTACGAAATACTAAAAAGAGAGTAGGAAAAAAATTGTAATAAAAAAGTTATAAGCAATTCAAACCCTTCGTTAATTGTGAGCCACCCTGTATATTCAAATTTATTTTTTTTTTAGATTTTAAGCAGCTTATTTTGTTGACTCTTAAAGATTTTGTATACCCTTCACCTCGAAAGGTATATTTTTTTTAACTTGCGCCTAAAAACAGATTTTAGTAATTGTTTTCTGCTTTTTCAGCCGTCAATATGCGGCCAACATGCCATTGATGCTACTCAACTGGTCAACAATATGTTGGCGGCATATAGAACGCTATAAAAGAGAGAAAACAACAAAATCTAGTTTGTGCTTAATATAATAAATTTCAGTTGTCTTTTATATCAAATAAATATTTAGATTTATTTTTTAGCACTAAAACACACATACATACATATTTATCTATTCTCTTGTCTTATTTTTTTTATTGTAAAAATTCTCAAATATCCTTTTTTATGTTTTCAGTGTCCTGGGCCTTAAATCCCCCTTCATAGAATTTCGAAATGACTTGGAAGTGCTGGCCAACAACAGTATACCTCTGAACATAACAAAAGACGAACAGGCTCTTATGCATCAGGAGGGTCTGCGAAAATTAGGTACCTTCATTAAGCCCGTCGATCTGAGAGATTCGGAAACTGGGTTTGTCAAAGCAAATCTAACAAAAAAGGTTTTGCCCTCCTTAAGCCAAAGAATGCAAACTCAAAGACGCATGCATCCCATACAGGAAGAAATGGATCAAAAACAAATCATTTTGTTGGACGAGGATACAGATGAAAATGGTTTGCCAGCCAGTTTAACCGATGAGGATCGTAAATTTATTGTACCTATGGCACTGAAAAATTCACAACCTGATCCACGCTATGCCCAGACAATGGCCAGAAGCTCACTGTTGACGGCTAGCACCAGGGCCACCACCAGCACCACCACCACCACAACGACAACAACGAAAAAACCAACCACACCCGCTACACCAGAATTTGCCTCGAACATAGAAGATCTCAAGAAGCATATATTATTTTTGCAAAATCTCACCAAACATGATAGTAATTTTCAATCGAAATTTGTAGTATTCCCCAGCTTACAAAAGGATAAACAAAAAGTTCCTCAAATAGTGGCCACCACATTAATGCCGAAGGTGCCCATGCGGCCGATCTATCAGTATTCTGCGCCGCCCACACGTAAAAGTTCTTTGAATGTAAATAGTAAAGTGGGGGGCCAAATACCACCATATGGCGGTTACTATCACAATCAAGAGGATGAAGATTCCTTGTCGGCTTTTTTGCAGCCCGTCAATGGCAAAGATAAAATTACCATAGTACCCCAGGTGTTGCTGCTCAACGATCAGAATAAAGATAGCTTCGGTAGGAAAATAAATACAAATATTGCCATCAGTACAACAGCGGTCACTGCGTCAAGTTCATCAACCACCACCACCACTAGCACCACTACCACCACAAGACGTCCTACCAAACCCACTAAACTGCCACCCTGTGTACGTAATCCAGAGTCACCGAAATGCATACGTCAACGCAAGCGTGAGGAACAGCAGAGACAAAGAGATCGCGACGCTTTGCTGAGAGAACAGGAGAAATATATGCCGCGCTATGAGCCCTACATGCAGACCATTAACAATACCAAACGTTTTGCTGTTTCCATAGAAATACCCGACTCCTTTAAAATGCCTTTAAATGAAAGCGACTTGCGTTCCGCCAGAGGAGAGGAGAGCTTACAAATTCTTTCACGGTTCGTACGTTCCACTCATAAGAGACGTAACATTGGTGCTGGCTTGGCAGGTCGTACCACTTCCAATGGCGATAAATTTGCTTCAAAATATGGTGCAAGTGCTTTTTTAGAACGTGATGCCATGGTCTCGGCCAGCGGTGGCAGAGATTTTCTCATCACTAATCCCGAACAATTTGGCATGTTGCCAGCGAATGCCACCACTGCAAGTCCTACGGTGCCCGCCTACTCAGAGCCCATCGACTTAAATCCCGATAACTGTTATCAGGTCGATGGCATGACTTATGGCCAAAAGAAACAATGTGTTTTGCATACAAGTGTAATGCCGGCCATAAGTCGTGGTGCCCGGGCAGCCATACAGGTGAGTGTTTTCGTTTTTAGGCTTATTGAAAAGAGAAAAAATGAAAATGTTAAAAATTTATTGAAGTTTGAACACCAAATTGTTTGTTTTTTCTTTCATAAATAAAATTTACAATATCTCTCCTTATCGTCAAAAAAAACTTTTCTTATTATTAAAGCAACTAATAGTGCTCTACAGCAATGTCTTCAAATAGACGGTGCTTTTAATTTTTTGCTTACCTTTGACATCTTGATGGAAATTGCCACAGAGATATGAAATAGCTTAACGTCGGTGGGTCCAACCACTCAGCGTAATTCTGACTTTATACTAGTGTCCCCGAGCAGCCGGAAGGCAATTTATTTGCTACTGTTCTTGGCTCATAGCAAAACTGCTTGTTGAGGAGTTTAAGCTGTCTGAGCGCTGCTGAATGAAGTGCAATTCCCACGACGGCTCATTAAAATTACGACTTCAGTTGGTAGTCCGAAATTCTCAAAAATATCAGGCCCATAATCCGCCTTGATTATCCCACCGTGCAGCAGAGCAACAACACTAAGGGCTCATGTGGACCCCCGAATATATGACCTGAGGTCATATGATCAGTTTGCTTACCCTTTCTTGCGAACTTATGACACCAACTAAAGCCAAGTAAAAATCCTCAACCTATGAGCGGGTGAAATGAGACCCGCTGAGAGTCATGCGGGGCACTGATCCCCCTGCTACTGAACTGGCATTCAGTGGAGAGTGTCGGTAGGTCCTTCAGTCGCAGTCACTTAGGACTTGCCAAAGACCTTTGCTTAATAAGATAACCGAGGTATTCTGCGCCCCTTCTACCCCGGTAACACATAACTAAGCTGGATAGAATCAGCAAGATGTATTACAGGCGCTGGGGGGAGTATTCCCATACAAAAATAAATTCTGGTTTATTTCTTTCACATTTCGAAAAACTAATTTCCTTACAAGTAACAAAATGAAGAGAAGCCAAGTAACAAATGGCTAATATCTATGCCAACAAGTTTACTGCTTTAGTATTGTTATGAACTCATTGACCCTGGCTCTTATAGGTAGCAGAATTGGCAGATTTCTTTTGAATTCTGTGGACGTGTTTAAAAACAAAAAGCGCTAAATTTCAACTCTGTAGTCGAACTACATATAAATATGATTTACAATTGTTAATAATTTCATCAGGCTTTGTAGTTCGGGTTTTGCATCCTGCAAATTGAGAAACATATTTTGTGATAAAACTGAAGTGATCAACATTTTTAAAGAAGACAAGAAAAGTAAAGATGAAGACTTACCGGCTGGGGTACATACCATGGATGTTTCACGACCACCACGACGCTCGTCAGCACCAAAATCTACTTCATCTATTATTTGCTAATAAATTCAATTTAAATTATGAATTTATAAAATTCTTAAAGGCTCTAGCTCAAATCCTGGGTGGCTGCTTATTTTAAATACCAGTTAAGTAAAGCAAAGTAAAATAACATAGCTAGCCTCAAGGTCACACCTCTCAAGGGCATCCTTTTGAACTATTATAAATTTTTTCAAACGCAAGACATCATTTTATAGCGAATTGCTGGGTTTTTGTTATGAATGATTATAAGGAATTTTTCAAGTTTTTGAATATTTTGGAAAAACCTTTTTCAAAACTTGGCAGAAGTGTCTGGCAGCTTTGAATGCCTGTATTATTATGTGAAGCGTATCTTCAGGCGCTGGAATTAAAAAATTTCAAAAGTAAAATCATTTATTAATTTTTTTTTAATAATTAAAAGCTGTAAAACAATATTATAGTTAAATCTTAAACTTTTTTCTGTGCTTAATTTACAATAAGTACACATATGTATGTACATGCACTTCTAGATGACTTAAGCCACTTTCATTATCAATTTTGAATTGTGAAAGTCCGTTAAAAAAGAAAATGGATTATTTTTTGGAAAATGAAAGCTGACAAACGAGACACGCATTTTTCTGTTAATACATCACTACCGCAAACAAACACATGCTTACAAGCTTAAAAGGAGTAAAAGAGAGAACGAGAGAGAGATTGAGAGAACAAAAAAGAAAATTGACACCATTGTTCAACACAATGAAGAATAAGAGGAATTATTGCAGTTAATGCAAATGATTGTCGTAATATATTTTTCATTGTGGCCTGAATTTATTTCTATATCGTATTTTTTTCGACAAAAAGAGCAAAACAAACAGAAAACTTCAACATGTTGCCAGGCAGCCGCACAGATGCAGCAGTTGAAAAACAAAACCTCATCAGGCCAGATGAAAAGTGAATTATGACACACTTAAATATTTAAATGAAAAAATTAAAAGGCAAGAAGAAAAAAATATTAAACCACCATATTAAATGCAATCTACTTATGTACGTGCGGACGGACGTATGTAAATGAATTCAATATTTTATTGAAACGTTAACAAAAAAACGAAAGGAAAGGAAAACATCAGAATCCAAAGCTTATTTATCGGCACATGAAAAAATCTCAAGTGCCAAAAATGACGAGAATTCATTAAAATACTTGAAATATGCTGCTTACGCACATGAAATTAAAAATATAATAATGAAACTTATGCCATCAAACTCCAATAAATGCACATATATTTCAGTTAAAGGATACGTCAGAGGAATATGGAAAAAAAAACAGAAATTAATATGCAATTGAATGAGGGCAATAAAATATAAACGAGTTTTTTTTATTACTTTTTTTTTAAATTATTTTCTGCTCCAGATTGAAAGAATAGAAATTTTGTTTTCTTACAGGGTTGAATTTTTTGTTAAATACATGCAAGGAAGCATGTCATTTAATATTTCACATTTTGTGGAATTATTACATTTTTTTTTTCGTTTTGTACTCTTAAAAAATGATGGATTGATTTACATTCATTATTAGAGTTGAAAGGAAAGAGCACAATTCTGGCCAAACATTATGAAAGCATGTGTTGCTTTCAGTCATTAATCTGGTAATGCATGTTGCTAAGGCTATATACAAAAAAAAAAAAAAAAAAAAAAAAAAAAAAAACAGAAAAAACGTAACCAGCTAAATTAGATTATGCAAATGTAATACAACTTTTGAAGCAGTGAACATTCTAAGCAGCTGCATCACAGTAATATAATAATAAAATAATGTAATAAAACTTCGTTGGAAATAAGAATTTAGCCTTAAGATGTTCCTACATATTTATCACATTCTTAGATGTGGTATGATAGACGGCAAAATTTAAAGGTAAACAAATAGAGTTAATCCCTTTTAGGTATAAAAGAAGAAGATGTGGTTTGATTAATATTTCTGTTTAACTGAAGATTTCCCACTCGATGGCGAATCAAATTCAAGTGGCGTAAAGCAAACATATAATAAGGTATTTAAGGTATTTCATGAGTAGGCAAATTTATCTTCTACTTCAACTAGCTGCGTAGAGAAATCTCGCATTAGGGAAGTTGAGCTTTCTTAGCTGCTCTGCAGTTCTATTCCTCAGGCTGGCATACGAGGTGCAGGATGCCTCAGTTATCTGGGTGGCCGAAAACCTTACGCTAGTCTTGCAGTGAGTTCTGAGTGACCTGCTGAAATCCTCAACAGTACGGGGATCAGTACGTCTCTACGGCGTCATCCTTAGGATGATCCCAAAGTTCAGGAGCCTTCTTGGATGAAACGTACCAGCTGTGGACCTGAGAAAATGCAGAGCATCCTGAATGACATCCAGTCAGCCAGGCTGACTCTCTGGGGTCATCCTGACTGTTCACATGTTGAGAAGTTTTCCTTGACTAAAACATACAGGCTGTGGTTGGTACCATACGTTCGCTTGAAAGGAAACGTTGCGAGAAGGGAACTGATCATATGGTTATCGAGCATATGTTCGGAGGTCCAAATAGGCTCATAGCACTGTTCATATACATCAGATGCTGCTTTGTAAAGAACTGAAACAGTTTCTAGTAATTTTGGGCTACCAACCGTAGTCGTAATCCCAATGCCGTCCAAGAAATTGCACTGCAGTAGAGTTTAAGTAATTCGAACTCCTCAGTAATGGATTGTGTTACGAACCAAAGACAGTAGAAAATAAATTGCCACCCGAGCAGTATAATCGGCTGCTCAGGAGCGGTGGTGTAACGTCAGAACTAAACCAAGTGTTTTGAACCATCCTTGCGTTAGGGCAGGGCGTCACGTCAGGTAATGATATAAATCGTTCCACATCCCTCTTTTTTTATTTCTTATCTCTTTTTACAATGCTTTTGATTGTACTGGAACTAGGAAAATAGGAAAGAGGGAGGGGTGGGTGAAAACACGAAAATGTACAGTGTTTGTGGACGTTTGGTTCAGGAAAGAGAAACCGCAAATTAGTATTTTGGAATATAAAGTTGGTTGTGAGCTCACCATGGGTGAGTCCAGCTTTAGATTGAAAATAATGGAATCAAAGCGATTACAATTTACACTGGTATTATTTTATGAACTTTCGGTACATAAGTTGTGGAATATAAATATTCCTAATCAATATTTCCTGTGATGATAGAATTCGTTTCCGCCACAGAATATGGTTATTTTTACAGACAGCCTTGAACTTGCTTAAACGGGAACATTCAATTTGCTTAAAAGCCAATATACATATGCATTCCTTTAATGTGAAATTAAATTTTATTAAATATAGTTGGTCCCATTATGCCACGCACACTTCAGCTTAAGGCATACAAACTGTATGCGTGCATTGTAGACAAAAGTGTTACAAATATTCATTATGATTGTTCATTCTGGTGGGTAAATAAAGAATTGTTAATATTAAAATGTAAAATTTACGTGCGGCGGTCTTCATTCATATCGTGCACAACATGTGTTAAGGGTGTATAGTGCACACTAAGTTCAAAAGTGACACAAGTAAAAATGTATGTGTGTCTTTTGTCGCTATGTGTTCATACTATACACAACGCAATTGTTTATAGAAATTAAAAATTTTATAGAAAAATTAACAAATTTTCTAAGAAATTAAATTTTAGATCCAAATTTGTAGGAATTTTCTACAAATAGTCCTGGTTTTTACTTGACTATTTTTTTATATTTACATACATCGTAATCATTTTTTTTTTTTTTTTTTGGTTTTTGATATCTAAAACACTAAAATCTAAGGTTCTGTCCTTTTTAAGCTGAATGTGTGATATGGGCTTGTAAATCAGCTTGTTTTTCTACAAGTTTTCGTTTCTACTCTGAAAATATAATTCAAACCAATCGTATTTAAATCAAAACCAAACGGCATAAGCAGGCTACTTGCTGCAGTTCCTAGCTATATCAATTCCTTAAGGAGTAAGGTATGCATAATAGATCAACCACCAGTCGCAGTGCAAATACATTACATTACACTACATTACATTGCATTACATTACACTACACTACATTACATTACATTACATTGCATTACAAAACATTATATTACATTACATCACATTACTTTACATTTCTTACATTGCATTACATTACATTACACTACATTACGTCATTTTCATAACTGAAAAAAATTTCTTGTTTATCGAAGCATTCAATTGGGTTCATTTGCTGGTGATTGGCAAAGAATTAGCAAATTCAGTGTTTCAAAAGGGTGAAGTGCATTACATTGCATTACTTAACATTATATTATACATTACATCACATTACTTTACATTACTTATATTACATTACATTATATTACGTTATATTACATTACATTACTTACATTACATTATATTGTATTATATTACATTACATCACATTACTTTACATTACATTACTGCCTAATTTAATAATAATCTATGAATTAGTTAGCCGTAATAGGATTGCTTCTCTTTAGTAGTCCCAGTTCGGCTTGGCTTAAGTGCAAGTGCTATTCATTCTTGAGTTTTCCAATACGCTTTGTACTAAAATCGAAAAAGAAAAACCTTAAATTTAGTATGAGCTTTTTCTTTCTGTGTACCGCATAAGGCATACATATGTGTTCTAGATCTAAACCAATAGAAAAATCTGTTTGTCCTTAACATTACTTTAGCAATACTTATCAACAACAATAACAACACTTCAGTTTTATCACAAAAAAAAACATCTTTCTCAATTTCGTCCTTCGTGTGTAGACTGCTTAACTCCCGTCTTTGTGAAAAGAATTCGAAACATGAGCCTTGAATATATGATAATTAAGATGTGTCGGCTAGATTTGGTCTCAAATGAATAAAACACATTTACTTGTTTTTTTTTTTCACGGTGTATTAAAGAACTTCTTTAAATTTCTTTGCTTGCCTTTTCGCCATGTATTTTTGACATTGACAGTTGCATTAAACACGCCTAAAACATCAGCTCGTTTGTCCCTTTTATTGTTGTGTTGCTTTCAAAATAATTAGCCAAACGCAACAAAGTCATACAACAGACTGACATTTTTTCCACCAACATTGCAAATCATATGCTGTACACAACATTTCCGACAACATGTATTTTAGTATTGTATATTCGTGTGCCCATTGCTGACATTTGCCAGTTGGAGATGACAGATTGTTTGTTTGCCTTTTGTTATTTTATTGTTCGAATTGTGTTTTGTCTTTATGACTTTATGATTGGAATGAGAGAAAAAACCCCCCCCCCCAAGAGCTGGCTGATGTTTTAGCTTACTTGCACACTTGCTCTCATGTGTATTTGCACCCCTTTTGCGGGCTTTAAGTTAAATTTTAGCTTGAAATATTAGTATTCCTGTTGACTCATTGCATTTCGCATTTCACTCGCCATCATTAACAAAACGTCATTTTCATAACTGACAAAAATTTCTTGTTTATCGAAGCATTCAATTGGGTTCACTTGCTGGTGAAAGCTTATGAGTAAATTGGCAAAGAATTAGCAAATTCAGTGTTTCAAAAGGGTGAAGTGCCTTCAATGGCTGGCAAACAATACGTACAGCTGAATGATGTCAATTGCAGGAATGTGTAAGCCCTGTGTGATTGACAAGGATGCGAACATGATGCTTAGCCATGTCTTAAGCAATTTTTGTTGCTATAAATTTAAGATTTGGCTTATCAATTTAAATATGTTGGCGAGTTTAAGCAGTTAAATAGTGTTGGAAAGTTCACTTCTGCATAGACTATTCAAAAAATAAATATCTTAAGTTGTTAAGTTACATATCAAAACTGGAATATTGGCTGAACCATTTAAAAAAAAAAGTTCATAGGCAGCGGTTATGATGACTAAATTTTAGACGCAAATTTTTTTCTTATATATGTATATGGTTTAAATATTCACTGACTTAAAAATTCATTAGCTTAAAAGTAAATTAAACCAAACTTGCAGATGATCTGGTACTGAGCTTTTCGGCATTAGAGAATAATTCTTCAATTAAACTCAAACTCTTGGACGTATCACAAAAATGATTTGAAAATTTAATATTTGGATTTTTTCGACCCCTTTTTTATGCAGAAGCTATCCGAAGGAGAGCGAAATATCGACAAAAATATTTAAAAAACATATACACTCTTTCTTATAATAAAAGAGACCTTTAGCTCAAGAAAATAATTATAATAAATATTTATTTGAAAATGTTATCAAAAGCGAGCCGTTTCTTTCATGCGAGCCGTTGGATTTCATTCATTTCTGCTGGCAACTTGAATGACTGAAGTATTTTACTACTCTGTTTTTCTGTGTCCAAAAAACTGTTTTATTTCTTCTTTTTTTGCATAATTGCTGACTTGACGGAACGATTGTAGTTTTGTGGCTTTATTTTGAATAAAAGGACATCACTGAGATGCAGTCAAACCATTTCCAGAGAAAAACCAACGCTTTCTTTTGCACAAAACTAAACACGCACAAACGTTTAACGATTAAATGATTGATTATCAGTTTCAGCTTGACAAAAAATTAAGATACATAAGCAATTCGTTTTTCGTGGTAGACACAAAACAGATGAGTCAGTAAATATATTTCGCATGAATGCGAAGATCAAAAATGTTGAAGACATTTTTACATAATTTGTGTAAAAATTGAAATAGAATTTCTTGAAAAACGAACAACAGAAAATATCGTTTCGAATTTGCTTTTTCTTCGTGGTATTCCAGTAGCTTTTAGCATTTCTTTTAAACTCCTGAAAGTATGCTATGCTGTTGCTCACTACCTGCTTGGGTTGCCATACTAACAGCACTTGAGTGTTTACAAAATTTAAGAGAATCTCAAGCTGCAACAGTAAATTTTTTTTTAAATAAAACGCCCAAGTCGGTGTGTTTCGTTTTTGCCTCATTTTTATACTACAATTAAAGAAATCTAACTCTTGATGCCAACAAATTTAGCCATTAAAAATTCAAAACGAAAAAAAAAATTTACTCTAAGTTACTCAATAAAATTATTATGTTATTAACTTTCAACTAAAGTACCTTTTCATTTGTTACACAAACCTTAAATTTCGTTTTAACTGGATTTTTGCCGCCATTTACCTCGATTAATTTGCATGGTCAAATCTCCAGCACTTGTTGTGAATTAAAGTGAATTTGACTGAAACACAATGACTAATACTCACAGCTTAACTCGCAACAAATTGATTGGCAGCACAGAGAATAATAAAAAAGGCCAAAACAACTCACTTCCAACAAAATGGATATAAATTAATCCACAAAAAATACTTGCAATTTAGATAACCAAAAAAGAAAAAAAAGGATATCTTTAAAAAACAAAAACAAGCAACAACTAATTCCTGCAAAATACATTTTTTAAATGGTACAAAGATAAAACAAAAAAAATATAACAAAATAAACAGCTCTTCAAATTTGGCAAAAAAGTAAAAACAAAAAAAGAAACGTGCAAATAAATATTATTTAAGCTTCACAAATTGCAGCCGTTTAAAACAAGAGCATTGAAGTAAATATAAAAATAAAAGAATTTGTTGCAAAAAAAAAATCCGTTAAATAATTTGCTAGTTTTCAAGCAAAACAAAAAAAAAACATGAAATAACTCCTGACAAAATATATTAAATTGTGTAAATAATAAATAAGCTTTAAACAATTGCGGAAGATAAATAAGGTTATAAACAATTTTGACACTTTGTTTGCCAGCGTCATGCGGGGTTGCCTGCTACAAAGGGAGAGACAAAAAGTTCTGCAAATTTTCTGTGGGAAGAGAAAGAAACTATTTTTTTGCCTTTACTGCTAGTGTTAAGGGAATGGACGAATTTTTGCATATTTTTTCGGGTAATGCTGTCATTACCTCGTTCCGGTTTGATATTTGTTGTTGGCGTACGTTTTGGTCTAACATTGCCCAAATAGAGTTTTAATAACATTCAGATCAGCTGATGATTGCACTGGCGGTGGCATCAATTGGGAACAGTTTCAACTGAGCCAAGTCTGCGCTTGAGTTCGGTTTTCACTTCCTCAATATTGAGGAAACATTTTTTTTTTGCTAAAATTAGAGTGATAAACATTTTTTTTTTACAGAAGACAAAAAAAGTAAAGTTGGAGACCTAATGACTGGAGTGCATACCATGGCTGTTTCACGACCACCACGTCGCTCATCAGCATCCAAATTTGCTTCGAACCCAGACCATGACTAATTGTATACGGTTTTTAAGCAGCAGCGCATAACCATCATTTTGTTTTAGATTTTGTGAATATGTGAAGTCTTGCCTAAAATAAACATTTTTATGAAGATAGAAAGAGCTTTTTACTCTGTGCAAGATAGTTTTTTCTCTCGTTATTTTGTTTTATTCAAAACTTATGCTGAGTTTCTCTCTTTTAAAGAGGGTGATTAAAGTAAGCTGTGTACCACTCTCTCTGCTCTGAATCAGATTTAATAAGAAAAATGGGGAAAAAAGCTTAGAATAAACCGCCAGGTTTTGAAAGAAATGAAGCACATATGAGTTGTTACAAAACTGAACTAAAAGTCTGCCAGAGTCTTAGGGTCTTATTCATAATACACATTTTAGGTTTATTGAACTCTTATTTCACAGATTTCCGATACAAATATGTCAAATAAGAGTCTTATAAGCTTAAAATCATTCACTTTTATGAATTAGGGGGTTATAGCTTATTAATAATTCGATGCAGAATTTGCCGAAGAAAAATATGAAAATATTGGTTAAAGAGTGATGCCAGAGGAAAGTTTTTGGGCTAAACGGAACATGGGGAATCGAAAACCAGATTCAATACATTAAAAATCGTACTTTTTAAACTTCAGCGCATAAGTTTTTCCTGGGTATGCAAAAATTGTTTCTAACCACCAGCCTGCGAACAGTCTAAAGGGCATATTTTCAGCATATTGTTTACATGGTTTTTTTTGGCTACAACTCGCCTAATTGATTGATTCAACTAATTAATATTTTTTAAAACTAAAAAAGCCAAATTAGTTTTAATTATTACACAGATCTCTAGCAATAATTTGACTTTTAAAAAAATTTTGAAAATATCAATTAGTCGACGAATTACAGCCAAAAAACCATGTAGACAATAGGATGAAAATCGCCATTTGACTGTAAAGTTGGAAGATCGATTAAAAGAAAATATTCGAACTATTATAAACAAACGCCGCGATACGGGTCTGCTAATTTGGCCTCTACTTTCAACCCTCACTCAGAAAATCAACCTATTTTTTGCTAACTTGAATTTGCTCCACAGTGTTATATTAAAGCCCAATCATGAGGGGAAAAATCCGAACCTTAATGGCAATAAATTTAAATCGAAACTCTTCAATCTGATAATGAAATGTTTGCATTTACCTGTGCCTGTGTCGTTAAATTTTTTTAAGTGTTTAAAGGCTGGTTGTTTGGCTTCCTTGCAGTTTTAACCGATACACTACAATATGTTGCATACTTTTGGGCTCTTAAAATTTTCTTGTTTTTCATCTTGTTGTTTAATAGCTTGTGCCATCTGTATGAATGCCTTGACATTGCATTAAAAGCAAAAGATTCGTTATTTGAACTTATACAGTTCGTTATATATAAAGTGGTTTCATAACGAAAAGTTTTCTTAATCACTTTTCGATTGAAAATCTGTGACATAACTGCTTTTAATATACTTTGAAATATTCACATTATCCTAACAAGGTAGAAGCTTCCTTGTAAATTTACCTTGAAGTTTGAAGATTAGATTGTAGTAGAGTAATACAACATATAAAATTTATAGAATATATAAAAGGCAAATTTTTTTTGGTACTCTTAAGTGCAAAGTAGTGCATATACTTAAGCGCCTGTAAAAATATATAACCCTCTTAGAATGTTGAGCTTAAAAGTTATTTGTGGGCTTATACATTCCTCTATTCTTCTCTTTCATAGGTTTCTGCGTTTCAGTTAAATATGATAAAAACCTATTTATAAAAAACTCCCTTTTATGGTCACCCTGTTTGAAGTAGAAAACTAAATTGAATCTTATTCCGTGAAACAGAAAGTGGTACATTTTTTTTTTATTTTTTTTTTTGTTTTATTTGAAATATGAACACTTAAGAAATCAACATAAATAATAGAACACAAAAAACAAAAGAAGTCCAAAGTTAAAAATAGAAATGCAAAATAATAATAATGAACTAAAACAGTAAACGAACAGTGTGGTTATGAGGGTGCAGTTTCTGGCAACCGTGTTGCAAGTAAGAAAACCTAAGCACTAAATTTTATATACTAAATTGTATAAAATTCACTTTAACTGGGGTTATCAAAGTGTATTAAGAATATATAAAGATTTCCGGTTTCACTCTGAATTGAAATCTATTTATTATTATTATTATTATAATTTTTTATTATGGCCAAATTTCTAGTCTGATTGACGTTTGCAAAAAAAAAATTAGATTTGGCATGAGTTTGATTCCAAATTAATTTGTTAAAAATGTGCCAATATAAGCAGGTGGCATGTAGCATAATGTTGCATACTTTAGGGCATTTAAACAATTTGTTTTAGGAGTGTTTTTCAGATTTTATTGTTGAGGATGGTGAGAAAGATGGTCTTAAGATGTGGATATAATTTGAATATGAACACCTGCCTTTCCACCGTGCCAACTATTTTCACGTAGTGTTCGTGTAATTTCTGCTCAAATGATGCCATTATATGATGCTTTGCTTGACTGGCAACAATCTTTGCATAATTCTGCACTAAGTTGCTGCAGCTCCATGCTGCATTACTTCCATTATAAATTTCCTCATGCCTGTGCATGAGTACATGTATCTCAAAGTTTTTCCCATGTACGCTGGCACTTACACACACACACACACACACACATGCACACACAGCTGTGTAAGAGCTTGTGCGTGGTGAAAAACAAGTGCTGGAATACTTTTTTCTCTCCCTCTGCAGATTTTCTACAAGGAAGGAAGGAAGTATTAGAGTGAAAGGTGACCAAGTTTTTATTTATTTGTTTTATTCTTTTCACAAAAAAATAAAATAAAAAAAAGCAAATAACACTTTTTTCACTATTTTAGCGCTGAAGCCATCCGTAGCGTGAATAAATAAAGTAAGAAAAAAAGGCCATTAAAAAAAACTAAAGCATTCGAGTTGAAATTTATAATGGATGTAGTTTTTTTTTATTTGTTTTTGTTAAAACATTGTATGAAATTCATTGTATGAATACAAAACCATCAACATTTGTTTATATAGAATTACAAATTGCAAGATATATATAAAAACAGAAACGTACGAGACAGGGTGTCAGGCAATTGGTCTTTTGTAGTGAATATTTTTACTGAATGCTACAAATACAGAAATTAAATATTTTTTATGAAAATTACCATAAGTAGTAACTATTATATATTCCCAAAGGATGACGTTTCATTGCAGCATTACCCTGTTGGTATATCAATAAGAGTGTGTAGGAAAATCAACCAGCCCAGTGGTAAAAAGGAAACATCATTAAATTGGTAAAGAGAAAGTAGAGATTGAGAGCCAAATGCTAACAGTAGTTTTTTTATAAAACCTAATATTCAATTTTAATAAATTCAGCAGAGTACGAGACTGACGCTTACAGCCAGATTACCCTACTAATATGCAACTGTCTTAGCCTATCTCACTCAGAAGACGGAACGAGCCGCTTGTATTGGGTACTCTTTAATTTTAACGTTTCAGTTATTTCTAATATATTGCAGCCAAAATTTCAGGTCTATATCTCTTATAGCTCCTGAATTATAGCTAGTTTTCAAACTAAAGGGTGTCCCCATGTTTTAGGCAATATAAAAATTTCAACTTTTTAATATTTTTTGTGGTAAAAGCCACTCAACTAGTATATCTAGTTTAGATTTCTCTCTGTTACGACTCAAAACTTAAAGTTAATATTTAACGATAGGATATCCCCATGTACTAAGCACCATTTAAACTCCTAAATTTTGCTTATCTTCGAGTTCAAGCAGCTTTATATTCTGTCCGATTTTCAAGTTTCTATCCTTCATTTTTACCACTCAGATTTGAGCCAACAGCTGGCCATCATAACGGGTACGGTTACTAATGAATATTGTATATCAAATTCACAACTTACCACTGGGTACATGTAGCACCAACATACCAACACAAGTACACTTGAATAAAATAAATAAAATGAAATACAACAATAATAAATAAAAAAGAACCTCTTGAGTACATTTCTAGATTAAATCTGTAAAAAATGTTGAATTTGTTGTTTATGTTTGCATTCACTACACTCGCCTTTTGCATCTCTGTGCTTTGGCTATATGTACGTCCATGTGTGTGCAAGCATGTTTTATCATAGAACTCAACTGCAAATCTGAAGGACGATCGAGTTAACAAATACATACACTCACATAATACTCATGCATACAATTATGTGTTGTGTACAAACAAATGTTAACATTATACACATGTACTCGCAAATGTTCATATCTACGAAATTCCTGCCATTTGAATCAATTGGTACAAACAGCTGTAGACATGCATGTGCATGTTTGTGTCCATATATATATGTATATATATAGAAGTGTATTTTTGAGCTTTTTGTGCATTTTCTATACAACACAACACACATAAACATACGTATGTAGATATGAAAGCAACCATCAGCTCTTTGCGAAATTTAATGGGAACAAGGATTATTACTTTTTGAAATTCTAAGACGGTTAGAATTACATATTGTTTAAAACTAAGTTTTGGTATGTGAGAAAAGACATGCCCAGCAACTGTCAGATAAGAAAACATAAAGTTGAATGAAGAAAATCAACACTTAAATTTTGAGATATACAGTTGAATTCGGGTAAGCGCACAGCTTTTGAAAGTGAAATTCGCTTAAGTGAAACTAAAAAAAATGCTTTGAATATTTTTCACAAACACTTTTCAAAAAATCGTCGTTTATTTACACAAAATCCTTTTTGTGAAAGTTCACAAATATTTATCAAAAAATCGTTTATTTAAAAATATCCTTTTTGTGAAATAAAATATTTTGTTTTCATGATATTTCTTTTTTATTATAAAATTTCAACAATGACATTGTTTGTGAAACTCTACATCATTTAAATGACCACCACGCGAAGTGTTGCCAGCATAGATTCTTTTGAGGTAATTTTTGACCACTTTTTGACACATATGAAGCGGCATCTCAGCCATAACTTGTCGAATAATGGTTTTTAAGTGCTCAAGAGTTAATGGTGTATATAAACACGGTGTTTCGCGTAGCCCCACAAAAAAGTCTAATGGTGTCAAATCGCATGATCTTGGTAGCCAGTTGATATCGCCACGACGAGAAATTATGCGGCCAGGAAATGTCTCTTGCAATGAAGCCATATTCTCTCCAGTTGTTTAGCATTTGGCATCGTCTTGTTGAAACCACATATTTTCCAAGTCGTATTATTCAATAGTAGGCGAAAAAAAGTCGAATATCATATGAAGAAGTAAGATCCAATCACACCTTCAGACCAAAGAGCGCACCAAACAGTGACTTTTTCTGGATGTAATGGTCTCTCTTCAATAACTTGAAGTTTCTTAGAACCCCGAATACGACAATTTTGTTTATTATCAAACCAACCGAGTGAGAAATGTGCTTCATCGCGCAAGAAAATTTTGTTCGAAAAATCGCCACCCACCGCCTGTTGTTCCAGCAGCCATTCCACTTATCTGCAACGATGTGAATGGTCAGCTGCCTTCAGTTGTTGTGTGAGCTGGAATTTATATGGCTGTAGGTGTAGATCTAAATGCAAAATACGCCATAATTTGCCGTAAAACAGTCCTAATTCCTGAGAACGTGACGAAGAATCGACACATTCGGGCCTTCGGCAACACTTTCACTTACAGCAGCGATATTTTCAGCGGAACGAGCGAAACGATGATGCACAGGCCGCTTCATTCTCTTTAAATTTTTTCACAATTATGCCAATTTCTTGCGTAGTTGGACAAATATGTAAACCATAATCTCCTCTTAAAACACGATATGTGGTGACTGTGGCAGAATCACCATTTTCGTTGTATATTTTAATAATTTTTTTTTGCGTTGTGTGATGGTTAAGCGATCAATTTTCGTCAATGTCAGACTTTCAACTGAGAAGAAAAAAATTGGTTTAAGAATTTAGTTTGACAGATGTCGAATTCCAGTCCTATACGTTTGAAACCACGAAATTGGTAACCCGTTATATAAACAAAAAATTAACATATCAGCGACGGAAGGTTATCCTGTGTATTGCCCTTAATTACTTTGGGCCATGGTTTTTATGAATATGGGTGCTAATATTTATTGGTAGGTGTCTCCGCTGACAGCACCGGAGACACCTACACAATTGTTTGTCGACAAACACACCAATACATATAAACAGCTCATACGCTTTCGTGACGATTTCTACTAATTTGCACTACCAGCAAGCCGCGTTAAGGAACTTCATTCCAAAAAAATTAAATAAAACTCTATTTTATTACATGTTATTGAAAGCTCCATTTCTGGATATTATAGAAAAATAAAAAAAAAGAAAAAGAGATGAGTTCGTTTATGAGTTTTGTTTGTTCGGAATACTTTTAAGGCAAACAGTTTTATAGCAATTTTTCTTCTAGCCGAATTCGACTGTACATATTTATATGCTTGTACTCGTATATATTTAGAAATAAAAGCTGGAGTTTCTATTGTTTAATTTTAAACTTCATTTTGTTTTGTTATATTTTGCTTATGTTGGAATTGACGAGGATTTCTATTGCCTTCTGAATGAAGCTAAATGTTTTGAATACTTTGGCAAGTTTTAACTCAACCAAATTCTTGATTAGAGAAAATCTGTAAGCAGGACGTGTTTTAAATGTAAGCAACGTATTTTTTTTTTTTTTTGGAAAGAAAAGTTAAAGTTTACTCTGTTCTTAACTTGAATTGCGAGTTTTTCCCAAATCGCTTTAGAATTATATAGAATGCAGGTAGAGATGAGAGATTATACTAACCTTAAACGATTTGAAGAAATCAAAGAAAACTTGACGCTTTTTTTTAAGAAAGAATAAAATAATGAACTTAATTATTTATTCGCTATAAGAGCCAATTGAAATTTATTACTTTAGGTCTAAAAAGATAATAGAATAAAATATTTGTTAAAGCCCGTATGATACTTTATTTTTCTTTCATTAATTGCTGCAGAATTGATAGAGAGAAACAGCAATTGCTAGAAAGTACCAGACATACAAAACGTAAACAAAATTGAATCTTTTTTTTAAGTATTTGTTTATACTTTTTATTTCAAGAAAACGCTGGAAATAAAAATGTTCAAAAAAGAAGCATTAAATCGCAAAAATTGTCCATAAACCACTGACACAGCAGTTAAATAATTTTAAGTTAAATTTTAAGTTAAAAAATGTTAAATGTTGTTGACATAACCTTCTTTTTTTATCGATAACTTTAACAAAAATTTTGACAGTTTTGCATTTATCGGAATATAGCTGAACTCTTTGCACATACTCAGTTCTTTTATAACAAAACTGTTCTGCAAAACTTAAACAATGCAAGAAAAATGTAAAATCATACGGGCTTAAGAGCATTGCATTACCGGTGATGCCAGACCTAAAAATTAAAATCGCTTAACTTTTCATTTTGCTCTCTATAATGAAGAACAGACATCTAAGTGTGTGGTTAATTAATATTCGCGTTAAATATTCAGTTTGCTTCATTAAGAGTCGCTTGCTTGTATTACGTTAGCTATATTCTTGTTTGGAAAATATTGTTTTAAAAAAATATCTAGTCAGAAATTATTTCCACTTTTTAAAATTCCAAACTCTTTCAAACAAACTCAAATCTCCAATTGGCCAAATACTAAACACCACTGCCTTTTCTGCTCTTTGTTGCAAATTCAGTGACACCAAATATTAAGCAACGATGCCCTGCAGCAAATTTGACATATTGCAGTATTATTTAACTGCATGCATTTCTATATGTATTTAGTTTTTTTCATACTCTTTATTCGCTTCATTCATTCAGTTATGCATCCATCATTCAGGCATGTAGCAAGGCATTAAGCCATGTACATACACTCAAATTCATAATAATCTTTCTTTCTTTCTTTTTTTTTTTGCTTATGAAAAGAAATATATTATTATAAGTTGTATTTGAAACTTTTTACACATACCCAGCACACTTGGGGCAAAACACACTCTGTGGCACTTATCAAATAACACATAGAAAAAATATATACATATATATGTATATTAAAGAAAAAACGAAAATGCTACAAAATAAAACGGATTTCCTTTTTTGCCGCCTTTCAAGTACACAATTTTTTTTCTTCTTTCATTCTCCCTTTTTGATGTATTTAAATGCTTGTTTTCTGCAATTCCTTTTCTTCTGGCGTTAAAAAGCAACAACAGAAAAATTTTAGTTCAACAAAAGTATAACAGGGCAAAAAAAACAGAATGCAGCGCAGCAAAATATTGTACTTGGCTACATTTACCCAAAGCTGCAAGCACAATTGCATTCACTTTCATTTCAAAAGAAGCAAAAAAATAAGTACTGGAAATCAGAGCAAAAAGAAAAATTAAAAGCACAATTTTTGCAACTAAGGTTAACTAACTATAAAATAATGAAAGTTATTTGGGGTTGGCTCAGACAAATAAATCTGCGAAACTGAAAAACAAGAGTTAGGAAGTGAGGGAGAGCGGGCAACGTTAACTGAATAGGAAGGACCATAAACTAAATTTACACATTGAATTGTGCTCTGGCAACATGAAATAGAAGGTAATTTAAGAACTTTAGCATAATTTAGAACCAAATTAAAATGCAATCAGGAAAAGGATTTTCTCGCTTTTGTTCTCAATTTTTTTTTTTGCAGTGCAAATAAATGACTGCAAAACTTTCTGAAAACATTTTGGCGAAGGGTTAGTTGCTTGCTTGCTTGGTTATTTTTCATTTGGGTCCATTTGCTGGCAAAATCTAAAGGGGCAAATTAAATTTCTTGTATCAGCTTTTCGAAATGAGTTTATTCAATTTGATTGCTTTTTAAAGCATTTTTGGATTAGATTATAAAATAAAATAAAAACAATTTTAGAAAACGTATTCCAAAAAAAAAAAAAAAAAAATAATGGTGTGTAGTTGCTACAACATAGTCAGCGGATTATATAGAAATTTTTCATTGAATGATCTTATTTTAATGAGTGAGTTTTATATACATTTTTTAGACAAGATGCTTGTTAATTTTGCTGAAACCACATATCATGGTTTTTCGAAATTTCAGCATAAAAATTCTATGGGGTTCCTTAACAAAACATTTCTCTTACAATACAGTTTTGCTATTTAAAGTAGGCTCACACCTGGCGTTCGGGGTCATATTAGTTAAGTAACATCTGCCGAATGGTGTGAGAAGATAAAATTGACAACTAGACTAAATGCTCCACTGAAATGTTTCAAAAGTACCCATGCCATGATTATATACATACAGGATGACCCGTAACTTAACGTTCAAATGAAAACTGGTGATAGGCCAAGTGACGACTGCCCCCAAGTGGCTTAGAAGGTGTTGCCATATTGCAAAAAATCACCCTGTGATGATCTTTTCATACCTGTCATTACAAATATTTAGTTTGAAATTTTTTTTTGCTCTCTAGTAAAAACGTCAGCTGTCACTACAAAATCAGCACATTGCTTTCCTGGTAGTATTAATTAAGTTGTTGATGGATTAGTTTCCTTCAATCACTTTTTATTGGGTACATTTGTCAAAAAAAAAAAAAAAAAATATTATGTAAATTTGCTCAACAATTTTCTTCCTAACCTCAAATTTAAAGGAGGTGGGTCCTTTTTCAAGTCGTTTCTGCTTAGCAACATGCCAAGCTCTAAGAAATTCAAGATATTTTTTTTTTTAAATAAAATATTTCCGGTTTGGCTTTTGCTTTGAAATACATACCTGAATGTGTCATATTTATTTTAATTAAATTCCTTTTAGTAATTGTTTTCTTCTTGTTTATTTTTGTCTTCTTTTTTAAATCAGTTTACAAATACTAAAATATTTTTTCTATACATATTTTATGCCCCAGCTCATAATTTATATTCTTCTTCTTCTTTCCTTTTCTTAATGTGGGTATCTCTGGCCTTAAATCAGTTACAGCCATCCTTTTTCAAGTTTCGCCACTTTCTTTCACACTCCATTTAAATAAACGTTTGTTTTCGTTGTCGTCGTTATCTTGTTTGAAATCTATTATAATCTAATTACTGTTACCATTTATTTTGCGACAAAAGCTGTTGGAAGAAAATATTTTCCGTTTAAAGAAGTGCGTTTTAATAACAGCAGACTAATTATAAATTGTGACTGGTAATTGTTTTCGCATTTGAATAAATTTTGTAGACAAACAGGATGTCACACACATGCACACAGACAGGTATGGATACACAAACCTGCTGGAGAATATTGGACTTTGTGTAGATATAACAAATTAGGGTTTTGTCAAACAAAAGAAAATAAATGTTTGTGTATGTATGAATGCTTGGAATATGTATTTTATATTTTATTACGAAAAAAGAATAATTATTTAACCCAACAAACATCTTGCAGTAAATAAAATAAAAAATAAATTACAGTTATTTTAAGAAAACACAGTGAAACCAAAAACTTCATGCAACAGCAAAATAGCAAAACTCTTAAGAAATTTTTAAAGCTTAAATTAAATGTAACAAGTACATTAATAATTACATTACATTAACATGTAATAAGTACATTATTCTCATGAACAAAATGAACTTAATTATTTAAACAATTAAACTCATATTTGTATATTGTATTATTTTTTAATACTTTCAAAAATATATATAAATATGTAGTATATTTTGCTTTCGAATGAATTTCTTAAGATTTGTTTTCATTTGCTCAAAAAGAAAATGTTTGCTGGCTTGTTACAAATAAATATAAATATGCTCCACTTACACACCTTAACATTTGTCTATTAAAGTTTTCTCTCTCTCTCTCTCTCTCTCTCTCTCTCTCTCTCTCTCTCTTTCTCTCTGTCTTTAATACAAACTCTTCCTTTCACCATAACCAAACTAATGGCAAACAAACAAACAAACAACAAACCATTTTATTTAATTAAAAGCAACCTTAATTTCAAAACAAATACGTATCTTTTACTGACAAAACAGTTTCATCTGCTGGGCCAGAACTCTCATAACGCACACACACTCCCACACACTGTCTAGCTCAAAGCCAACACCAAAACAAAACCAAGATTTAATGCTGTTATTGTTGCTATTGCTACTTGTTACAGAACAATACTAATTTTGACTTTTCAACTCATTTATTCAATGAATGAGAGTTGCTTGTTGTTGCCGTAACAAAGATCTCAAACTAAAAGTGGTTTTTAATGTCTAAAATTAAGGACACACGCAAAATGCGCCCTGTACTCCAATTGTGGAATGCGATTGTTGTCACAAGGCAATTTTATAAGGAAACTTGAATATTTCGGGTGAAAGTGTGGGAGTGTTTTTGTGGATTTTCATTCTATAATAAACTTTATGTTTAACAAACTTTCGAAGAAGATATTATGTCTTCCTACTAATTTCATGCAACATTTTTAATAAGCATCAAAATCAGGAGATCAGCATGCTGAAGTAAACATGTCTTTGAGTTTGAGATAAAAGAATTTATTTTCTCTTTATTGTTATTAATGCAAGAGTTTGAAATAAGCTTAAAGCGAAGACATACAATTTTAGCCATAAAAGAATGTAACGAAATTAAATAGTAGGTATCAATTTAGTTTAAAAACGTTGACTGAAATGGACGGTGGGATTAGTTCTCGATGAGAGGTGGTTTTCAAATATAAATTTATTTGGCATGTGTCTGACTGTGCTATTTATTACTAACGAAGACAGTGATAAATATAATTGTGTTGTATTTACTATTATAATATTAACAGAATTAATATCTGTGTATGATTTTAATGCACGAGAGCAGGTAACAGACAGAAGTCGAGACAAATGATTGGTGTTCAATTTATAGCGATTAGTGCGAAGTTTTAAGTCGTTTTGAGCAACTGGGGCAAAATTGTTGTATACCATATCGAATGCAGAATTGAGTGAGACTTAGTTACATACATATATGCCGCCGACAAAATAAACAAATATGTATATAACAAACATGTATAAGCGACGCATTTTGTTCGCGCACTAACGCTATGATTTGGCCACAGATCTCTTTTTCATGTCATAATCCCAAAAACAGCAAAAATACCTTTTAGCCAGTGAATAGTTTAATTTTTTCTTTTGGAATTTTTTTTAAAGAAAGAAGAGGTTCATATATATTTTTTTAATGAAATAACTTCTAATAAAAAAAAGTCTGCTTAAGAAAGTCTTTGTCAAGGGAATTTGCAAAACGAACTATAAGAACCACTTTGAAAAAAGACATTTGGTGCCTGCTTTTTACCACTGGGCATAACAAACGTTTTACAGATTTGTTTATGCAAATTTTTAATAGGTTTTACATTCCAACAAAAAATAGGTTTTACATTCCAACAAAAAATGTCTTTTGAAAAAAGACATTTGGTGCCTGCTGTTTACCACTGGGTATAACGATACCTAATCGTTTCATCGATTTGTTTATGCTAATTATTAATGGGTTTTACATTCCAGCAAAAAATAGGTTTTACATTCCAACAAAAAATGTTGTTTGAAAAAAGACATTTGGTGCCTGCTTTTTACCACTGGGTATAACAATACCTAATCGTTTCATCGATTTGTTTATGCTAATTTTTAATAGGTTTTACATTCCAACAAAAAATTTCTTTTGAAAAAAGACATTTGGTGCCTGCTTTTTACCACTGGGTATAACAATACCTTATCGTTTCATCGATTTGTTTATGCTAATTTTTAATAGGTTTTACATTCCAACAAATGATTGCACAAATATTGCGTGTGCACTGTGTAAAAATATGCTCATTTATTTATGCACATACATCTGAACTTTTTGCTACCACATTATTGTTAAAATCTATTTTATGTTAATATGTGTTTTGTTTTGTTTGAGATCATTTGAAAAATTAATTTAGAAATGTCCTGTTTCAAATTTTTGTTTTCAAATTATTTATGTTTACATTATTAATGGTAATAAATTATAATTACACTAAAAATTCAATGGTGCAAATAACGAAAAATGCAGATAGATGGCAGAAACATGTTGTGAAGTTGTTTTATAAATAAATATATGTACATAGAAAGATTTTAAAAATAAATAAATAAATAAATAAATAGAGAACTAAGCGCAATATAGAGTTGCAATGAGCTGTTTCAGCAGTCTGAAGTGCTAGTTATTGGCTGGTGACTTAAAAGTTTTAGTATATCGTAGGCAAAACATAGATTATTAAAATCTTGTAAACTATAGTTATGGTCCCAGCATTTGCTTTTACCTGCTGGGTATCTCCCTTAGCACATTACTAAACTACTGGCCTACTGTAATTTTTTCAATTCAACCAAACAATTATTGAATATATACATATATAATTAGTTTTGTTTATTTATTCTATAAACTAGTATCTATTACGCCCAAGAGCAGAGGGTAAATATTTGGTGGGACTTGTAGTTTTGACTAGCATTTTATATTTTTGCATTTAATTGAAGATGATTCAATTCAATCCACATGGTATTTTCATTTATTGATCATTCATGTGGAAATTGAATTTTAACATTACAATAATTTTTCTGTATTTTTTTTATATTTTTTTATTTAATAATTTTTTTATGAAAAATTTATATAAACTAATAACATCAACTCTCTGAACATTTACTGCCAGTTTGTGGATATCGAATCTGCTGTTTTGCTTGCATAAATTAAAAACAAAACATTGAAATAAGCTCTACAATTATAAATTATTTTATCAGGCTTGAGTTCGATTTTATACCAGACGGAAAATTGTTTTCTGTATTAGAAGTTTGTTTGAACGTTTCTGATTCACATTTTGTGCATCAGGTTTATAAAATAAGTAGTTACGTTTGAGGAAGTTTTTGAGTCCACTGATGACTTGCTAAGCATCAACTAAATGTCGGCGGCATATAGATGTCTAAAATGTTTAATGACCAAACATAATATATTTATAACATAAAGCCAATTTTAAAACCAAATATATAATCGAGTTCATTTTGGTTGAAATCATTTTCACTGAATTTCCTGAAAATAAATAATTTTGAGACTTTAAAAAACCTTTAGCTTTTTTCACAAATGTTTTAGTCTAAACGTAAGTCATTCGAAGAAATGCAGCGGCTCTAAATGCATGTGTAAAATTTTTAAGCTTAATTCTAAGGAAAATATTCTCTATGGCTCACACGTCTCACATTCATTAATATCAGATTTCTAATATTAATGAATGTGAGACATTGAGAGTTTTAGAGAAATAATTTACAATCTCTTTTTGAAATTCATTTTAAAGATATAAATATTTTCAGGCTCTTGGAAAAAATAATTTTACAGCTTTTTCTACTTGCCACAGAGAGGTTTAAAATATTTCAGTATTAATTTAAATTATGAATTCTTCAATAGAAACATATTTATAAATATATTGCTCTGTTTATTTTCAATAAAAATATGGAAAGTGATAGAAAACAAAAAACTACAAACAAATTGGTATAAATTGGTTGACTATTAAATTGCCAGCTCAAAAAAAGGGTTTGCAACAAAACCTATTGCACCATAAATTATATTTGATGTGCAAGGATTTTTGCTGCATATTTAATTTAATGTTTTACATGTTGGTTTCTACTTAGGCAAAAATAATTCACAATTTACATAAAATAATAATTTTTTTCATCCCTTCTCTTTTAAATATATTTCGAATTAATTAGATAAAATTTAATTTTGTTTTATTTTGTGTTTTGTTTTTTGCAGGAATGTCAATTTCAATTTAAAAATCGCCGTTGGAATTGTACAACAACAGAGGACAACACTGTCTTTGGCCCAATGACAGGTTTGGGTGAGTTTATTAAAACTTATTTGCTAAATATTAAACAGCTCCTCTTGACTTTTGTACACAATGAAAATTAAAAGCGTAAGAAACTGAAAACAACTTTAGAGTCTGTAAAGAGCTGCAATTGGATGGTTCCGATTTGAAATAAATTTATTTTAAGGTTGATAATTTATTTTAAGGTTTTGAAGAAAATTATTTGGCATCACAGTTTACAACACATACACTTATGAGACTTGCCAAGGGCAAGATACAAACTATAAGTTTTACTTATTAGAAATTTTAGGGGGCTTTCTAGTGCGATTTATACTTTCATAATTTTGAGAAACTGATTAAATTGGTATGATGAACATTTTTAAAGAAGACATTGAAAGAAAGGTTGAAGAGTTAATGGCTGTTTCACAACCACCTTATAGCTCATCAGCACCCAAATTTGCTTTGGTCCCCGGCCAGGCCTAATTGTATAATGTTTTTAAAGTTATAAGATTTAATTGACTTTCTGAAAAAAAACAAAATTTGTAAATTTATTTTGTAAACACTTTGGTTTAAAAGAGCCTACAAATTTAAAACGATGATTTTTATGATCCCATGTGGTCTTAAGAACACATGGTTTTAAAATCACTTACGATTTTGAAATCACTCCATGTGATTCTAAGCTAAAACCAGTATTTAGCTAAATATAGTTAAAATTTTCTACAGTAAATATGTATTGAAAACAACAAAAAAAAACTATTTTTTTTAATTTTTATGAGAAACCATTTTTTTTAATTAAGTGTAACAGGCAGTTAGTCATAGTATGTGCAAGCGATATTCTTAGTAAAATAGTAACGAAAATTCTGCAAGCGGTTTAAAATCGTTAGGACCTTCTTTAACCATGTTTTGCAAAAATTAAAGTTTTTGCTGTGAAGTTAGCTTACTTCAGCGAAATATATAAATTTAGATACAAAATTTGTATTCAGCAGTTTCCCTAATATTTTCACTTTACATTTGTGTAGATTTGTGTTCGACTTTTGTATTGTGTTATCCTTTAGCTGTTCTGTTTACAACGTAGATTTCATTATAAACAACATTTCAACATTACTCAACTTAATTAAGACGAATGACAATGAATGGTTCAAACATCACATCACAAAGTTTAGAAAAAATTATCACAGCTTTGCACAGACAGCACCAACAAGAAACACTCTGCATTTTACAACCATCATCCATCCATTTAAACGTTTCAGCTCAACGTTTCCCTGCCACTACAAATAAAATAGTTTGCTTATCAATTCCTTGATTTCCCATTCTACAAATATTTTGTTTATAATTTTTCCTGTCTGTAAAGTTCAACAACAAATTATGCCAATTCTCTTATTAAATGAAAAGGGATACAGTTTGAAAATAATGGTGTAATTGTGTGTGTGTGTGTGTGTGTGTATGTGTGCTTATAAAGAATTTTGTTTTGAATGAAGATTTCCTTAAGATAATAATAATAATAAAATTGAAAACTTTGTATTTTAGTATCTTCGTCTTCGGCAGCAAAAGTTAAACTGATTTTAAAAAAATAAATTGCTTTTACGTATAAACTAACAATGTTGTGTTGGACTTGGCTTGTTATGAAAATTTTCTATTCTCTGATTTTGTGTGGCGGATCTTAGTAAGACAAATTGAAATTGTTTTTTTCTTTTCTGTAAGAAAATGTATTTCTGTTATTATAAGAAAAGATTTTTCTAAGAACTAAAAGAATGAAAGTTGTAGTAGGAAGCAAGGGACTTAGCATGTGGGGTGTGGTGGTTCTAGAGAGAAATTAAGCAATGAAACAATTTTAATTAACGCAACGCAACAATTGAAAAATTTTTTATTGTTACTACATTTTTTTACAGTGCTGTATTCCTCTAAAATTCAAAATAAATTTATTATTATTTTTTTAGATATGTTGTTTTGTTTTCTTTAGTAGGTGGACAACTGGCTGTTTCGAAGCCGCTACACTTCACATCAGCACCCATTGTCGAACACAGAGGCTCATGTTTCCCAAGCGACAATCATGCCACTCAGTCAACCAAGCTGTTTTATACTTGCTTTCTAAATTTTTAATTATATCCAACAAAATCAATATTACTTTTTTATTTATGTGTGTTGGAAATTCAAAGGCACCTGCCTCTGAATTCAAGGCCACTTGCCCTCTAACGAGTTCCAAGCCTCGTTTGAGGAATGATAAGAGCCTGCTCTCCTAGGGTTTTAGTCACCACCCACTGGGTACCCATCGACCTATATCTCTCCTGGTGACACAGATCAGCAAGATGCATTATGTGCCCGCCCCTGCGGTTACTCGAGCCTGAACTAGGAAATATAGTTTATTGAAATTTTTAATAAATTTTTCTTTGATGCAACTAAGGCATTTTTGTTATATTTCCAGTGTTCGCAAAGGCCACAAAATTTACGGACCCAGGTAAAAAAAATTTTCAAAACCGCCCATGTGATCAATCAATTAATGGCCACAACAACTTAATGACAATAATGAATAATTATAAAATACAAATTCCTACGATTCAATAAAATAAACGTATTTATTGTATTTTGTTTAAACATTTTTGTGCACACCCAAAAAGTTATTCTCCTTTTGAAACTTTGCTTCAAACATCATTAACACGAATTGCTCTTAAGGCAATTTATAATAATTAATTGTAAGCCATTCAAAAAAGGTAGAATGGAAACAGGAATAAATGTATTAAGGTAATTTTATACCAAAAGATTAAATCTGAACATAAAGCAGACTTAATGGAAACAAATGATTCGTACGACTGATGAAAAGTAAATATCTAATAGCAAATAGTCTTTCAACGTTAAGTCCATTTAATTGAAATCTATATATGTATGTATGTATGTATGTAAACAACAGCTTTTCCTTCCCCAGGTTGTATCAGTTTTATCAATAAAATCATTATCTTCGCACATACATACATATATTTATCGGTTGTAAGATGAAAGACCACATTGCCAATGATGCTACTGCCACAATACAACAGGTATTGAATGTCAAAAGCATAAAAACAGAAGCAGAATATCTCTTACAATTAATTTAATGTTTCATTGTGAAAATAAGAAAAACAACTTTATTTTAATTGGTCGTTGAAAGAGAATAGCGCACAAGTTTTTTCTCTTGACACATGGTAGGAGATGTGGCAGGGCTTAAAGCTCGCATGATATTTCATATTTCTTTCATTAATTGGTATAGGATTGATAGAAAGAAACAGCAATTGCTAGAAAGAACCAACTATATAAAGCGTAAATAAAACTGACATCTTTTTTTTAAGTGTTGTATTCTTTGTATTTTCAAAAAAGCGCTAGAAAATAAAAATGTTCGAAAAAGAAGCGTTTAATTGCAAAAATTGTCCATAAACTGCTTACACAGCAACATTAAAATTTAAAATATCAATTTTGAGTGGACAAATTTTACACTTTTTTTGACATAACCTCATTTTTTATCGATAACTTTAACAAAAATATTGACAGTTTTGCATTTATCTTAATATAGCTGAACTCTTTGCACATACTGAATTCTTTTATAACATTATATTTGCAATGTTCTCCAAAACTTAAACAATACAAGAAAAATGTAAAATCATACGGGCTTGAGACAGGGAGGGATAAAATTATCATTTGCTTAGAAGAATTTGGAAAATGTGTAGTGACAAAAATTTGTCCATATTGTGACATCGATTTTTCAACAAGTTTTGGCGGGATTCACTGCAAGATATCAAAAAATGGTGTCGGAAGTGTCAGACTATACATATTTTTTGTATCTTTTATTAAATGTAATAGTATTATAGCTATTCGCAACGCCGATTTTGGAGCCTTAAGACGATATATTTACCCTAATTTTGAGATAAGCAGCGCTTAGTTTTGTCTCTTTTGTAAGGAATTAAGGAAGCGTGCTTCAAATTACTGATAAATAGAGTATAAAATTTACTGTTAAAAAAAAATTTTTTTTTATGATTTGAGCATTCAGATTATTGGTCAAATACTCCACGCTACTGCCCTCTGGCGGTCATTCAGTTTAATAATGTTATGCTTTTCAGCATTCTGTTTGAGAAGAAGATTCTGCCTCTTTTATTAAATACTTGTCTGCCTTCTTTTGCATAACGATCAGGGATGCAAAAGCTGGTACAACTGTACTTCACACTTAAGTTCAAAATAAATAAAAAGGATAATTAAATTAATTATTCAAGCTTAAGGTCTTTGTTGTTTTTATAAAAAATAATTTGAAACAATTATATTTATTTATTTATTTTCAATATTTCGCCAACAATTTGTTAGCATCTTCAGGAAAATTGATTTTTTTTTAAATTTTATAATTATTTTCCTGAAGATGCTAAAAAATTATTGGCGAAATATTGAAAATAAATAAATGTGATTGTTTCAAATTATTTTTTATAAAAAAAGGAAACTCTAAAGCTTGAATAATTAGTTTAATAATCTCAAGATCAAATAATATAAAAAGGATAGTTTTAAAATTTTGAAGTGCTGGCTGTTGCCGGCCTCCTTACGCCATGCATAAGCAGTACTTATTCTTTTTTCCACATCTGTTCAGGCTTGAGGTCTTTTCATTTTTTTTTTTTAATAAAACCTTTTGGGTTCGCATGTCTTGAAATAAAAAGAAGGCAGTTTTACTAAAATTTTTGTTCTAGAAAAGAGCACCCAATCTTTCCACATCTGTTCGGGCTTGAGGTCTTTACATTTTTTTTTTTTTTCAATAAAACCTCTAGGGTTCTCATATCTTGAAGTAATAAGAAGGCAGCTTTACTAAAATTTTTGTCCTGGAGAAGAGCAACCAAGTTGCATCGAAATATTGAAAATAAAAATTAATGGTGTTTTTTCACTTTTATTTTCTTCGTCTCCACCCTTCTTTGCAAAGAATCTTTCAATTTAGGCACCCACGTTTTACTTAATTCCTTATTTCAGCTACAGCTAAATTTAGAGCTTTAGCTTTATCTGGGTTTCACAAAAATAAGACAAAAAATAAAACACAAAAATCATCCTAAAACTTTTTGAATCTTGCTTTTAACATGACAGCTAATTCGCTTAATAAACCAAAAAGTAAACTTTTGCCTTAACTTTGTTCATCAATCTAATTCATGAAGTTTTCGCAAAAACACATCAAACGACTAAATAGAAATCATTTACACGTTCTTCTCCCAAACCAAAAAAGTTTGTTTAACAATTTTCATAACTTTCAATTTATTTTAGTTTATTTCATTTAGCTGTTTGATAAAGTGAGACCCGTATTTAAATTGAAATTTGTTAATTAAAATAAACAAGTAAACGACAGTGGCCCCAAGGATGGAAAAGAATGGTTAGAAGTTTTAGGAATACTAAAAATATTCTTTTATTTAAGGCATTAAAAATTTTAGATTTAAATTTCACTAAAAATATTTTTATTTTGAAAAAGTTACTTTAAAAAATTGGGGTTAAAAGTGAAAAACACAAAACTAGAAATCCTTGAATTAATAACACGACAGGTCTGTTGCTGAAATTTGCGCCGCATTTAAAGCAGCATTACTAATTAAACATAAAACCTCAATTGATATTGCGTGAGGTATTTATTAATAAACCCTCACAAAGTCACAGAAACTTCTAAACAATAAAAGAATTTAGTGTCGCCAACAAAAAGAGCTGCAAAAGGGACTAAGAACCCTTAACAAACATTGTCTAAATATCCAGCTTAACTACAAATGACATGCTAAACAAAAGTTGGGCGAAAAAAAGGGAAACGCAAGAAAGAAAAGCATTTATGAAAAGATATTCCTGAAAATGTGTCCAATAAGTCGACAGAGACTGACTTCCATTATGTAAACATACACACGAGCGACTTCAAGCAACCACAACAATAACAAAAGTTTACCACCGTTTTGCTTTAAAAGTGAATGCACAAGTGAAGAGCGTATGGGTACTGGGGTTAGACAGGATCTAAAACAAAGGACGTCGTCATGCCAGTCTTTTAAGTCATTCAGTCGTAAATTTTACTATCAGCAACATAATTTGAAACCGCAACAAATTGTTAAATTACGATTGAGTGGTATCAACATTTACTACACATTACATTTTCAAATAGATACTTATGCAATTGCGTGTGTATGTTATTTAAACTCATTCACACACACACATACACACACACATGTACTCATGACAGCGTTACCCTTAGAACATTTAATGGAGTGGTATTTTCTAAAACAAAACATGAAGTAAAAAAGGGCATTTTCAAAAAAAGCCGTCCAGCTATATTTTAAACACTAAAATAGGGATCAAAATAGTTAAAAAAAAGACAAATATACTCAAATAATCAAATTCTAAAATACCTTTAGCTCAAATAAATATACGAAATATAAGTATTTCCTTTAGATTTGCTAAATAAAAGAAAAATTTTATAAGAAAAAGTCTTAGCAAAATAAATTATTAAAATAAAAGTAATTTTATCGGATTTTTTAGTTCGATATTTACTTCTTCAAAATTGAGAAATATATTTTATGACAAAATTAGACTGATCAACATTTTTATAGGAGACAAGAAAAGTAAGATTTAAGACTTACCGGCTGGGGTACATACCATGGCTCTTTCACGACCACCACGACACTCACCAGCATCCACATTGATTCGAACCCTTCAAGGTGGACATCCTGTATTTACCACATGGATGAATTGACTGGCAGAGTGCCCCACTAGCAGCCCCCACAGTTGTCGGTTCGATTCCTGTCGAAGGATCTGGGTTTTGTGTTAAAATAAATATTTACATTGTTTGATTGATTTTAGTCCTTTTACATTTAGGTTTCTTTTACATTTAGGTTTCGTCAGGTTGGGTTGAGAGGTGTCGTTAGGTTGATACGCTTAAGCCAGAGTAGGCTTGTTGCACACTTCGTGGTCTTAACCATAATAGTTCAGACTCATAAGCCTATAGAGATTCGGTGTCATTCACAAAGTTCCTTAATAACCGCCAGCATATACCCCATAGGTGGGATACATGTATCTAGTAGGCTGCTCCTCCTAGATAACACAAGATTATTTGTAATAATGAGGGGCATTGACATGTTTAGTTCTCCAATGTCCCACTACCCTCCCGTAATGCTTTGCAGTCATCTGCTGCCGCTATTTCCATGCAGCTTAGAAGGTGCCAGTAAATGCAAATGATCTGTTATCACTAACATTATTGTATTTAAGTACTGGTAGATATTGTGACAAATGGGCTTAAGTTAAAATCCAGAAATCTCTTTGCGATAAATTGTAGATATTAAAATTTTTCAAACAAAAAATATTGAAGACGAATTAGTGGAGGAATAACTAGCTGTTTCGTTTCTGCTTCGATACTCTTCAGCAGCCAAATGTTGGCTTTGAGCTCAGCTCTTGTAAACATGAGCGCACAACTTTTGCTTCATTTACCCTGCAGTGTAAATGAATGATACTGCTTGTCAAAATACAATAAAATTATAGCTGTAGGCTGCACGCAATTTCATAACAATTCGTTTTCAAGATGCCGTCAAGGAGAAAATTAAAAATTATAATGAATGTAGATATGCTCTATAAATCGCAGCACATCATTATATTTGTTGGTTTTGCACGTTAACATTTTTATTTATATTTTTAAGCTTGGATCTGTTTAATTTTTATCACTTTTAATTGCAGCTTTCAAGCAAAACAAAAAAATATTTGCAGACAGAACGAAAAAAAAATTGTTGTCAGCTGTTTTCTTGATTGTGACTTGATGCTCTCTATGGAAAGCAAAAATTGTCATCAAGTTTGCATCAATTTTCAAAATTGTGAGTGTATTAGTAAAAAAGTGTGAATGTATTAAAACTTGAAAGGCAAAACTTGATCGTGTAACCCCCAAGTTAGGTCAATACACAATTTAATGACTAATCGCTGTAAATTTTTATTACTATTTCTTTTCTCAATGTTTGTTTCTTGCAAGGAGTCTTTTATCTCTCAGAGCAATGGGTTGTTGGTTTCAGAATTTAGTTAGACCCATTTTGGAATATGGTAGTAATATGTGGGACTTGATGTATAAAATTCGTAATGATAGTGTTGAATGTTTTCCTGCTTCAGGAACGTCTATAAACAATGCTTGATTCTGCCATCAAACTCCACAAGATTAGCCGAAATAAATTTAACAACTTTAAAAAGCCAGAGAACAATAAGGTGTGGCATCTTTCATGATCAACTTGGTAATCGGTAGCATTAATTCCGAATTTTTGTTGAGTAACGTCTCCTTTAATGTTCCTCATCGTCCATTACGTTCGTTCAAACCTCTACATGTCAACGCATGCCGTAATACCCATACTATGCCAGGTCCATTAAGGAATTTGTGTACCTCTTTCAATGAAATCCACAAACTTGTTGGCTTTTCTCTGAGCATTTACATCACTAAAAATAACAGAATATAGTATTTATAAATCAACGCTGTTCATTTTAACTGAGAGCCACTGTTGCTATTGCTTTAGCCTTAAGATTTATTGTAATTTAAATTATAATAAATATAAAATAAAATAAAAATAAAAAAAAATCTTGTTGAACGTTAAATAGTCTATGAAGAATTTGTTCATGGACATGATTAATAAATAAATAAAAACAAAAAAACATGAGGTGCTTCAAAAATATGAAATTAATAATTTTGAGAAAGCATTTGAATATAAAATTTAAACTCTAAGCTCTAGCTCAATTTTAGTTTTATGACAATCGAATAACTTGCTTAAGAATTGACACTTTAGTACCACAAGGGCAACGCTAACTCACACTTTCTTACATTTCAGTTTAACATCCTTTCAGCTGAGATTTCAGCGAACAGCATACACATGTAGCTATAAATATAGCGAAACTTTTTGATATTGCACTTAGTAAAATTAAATCTAAAATGCTGATTATGACTTAAAGTTAAATTGCAGGATTTTTTTTTTTTGTTTTACAATCAATATGTATACAAAGTAATATTTATTCATTAATTAAATATTCAAAAATTAGTTTGCTTACTTATTAGCTATGAGAAAAAATTTAAATGTATTATTTTAGATCTAAAAATATACATACATGCCGAGATTTCGTTGATGCTACTGACCGGTTGAGTAACATCAACGAAATGCCGGCGGCATACAAACGGCTGGAAAAAATATAAAGTAAAAAATAATGAAGTACATTTTACGACTTAAAACAATGAAGCAAATCAGTTATTTCTTTATTCTATTTGCTGGGACCTTTTCCTTTTTAATTATAATAAAAATAAAAATAACACATAATGACCTCAAGCTCGAAATCTAAGATTATAATAAATTAGTTATTTTTGTAAAAAATTATCCAAGGGAAAAGGTTTGTAAGGGGCCGGAGTCTGAAAAAGCAATTTAACATAAATGTATGTATGTAGTTAAAAAATTTCAATAAAAAAATGTCAACAAACAACGCATGGCCTGGCGTAAATGTTCCAAGTTGTATCAATATATGAGCATCTAGATCTCATGTAGGAAAAAGATCTCATATAAAGAGTAAATAACAGTCTTCTGAGATGACAAAACATCATCCATAAGAGACGGTAAAAATATCAGTGCTTTGGTTAATGTTAATTAAGTATATAAATAGAAAGTAAAATTGTGTGGGCATTGGTTGCCGAGTGGTTAAAGCGGTTGTGCCAAAAATTGTGAAATTTGACAGGTCCAAAGTTCATAGGGTGCTGATGAAGGGTGTGCGCTACCCAGAAACAGCCGGTTATACAAATTTTACTTTTCTGTACTTGATTAATAATGATTTAAAAGTGACAAACCAGGAGTTGAACTTGAGCCTGAAAAAGCAATTTAACATAATTGTAAATGGATTTTATTTGCTTTGACATCTACTTTGCTGGACCAGGATGATACCCTTTTCCCCTAAATCACCAATATCTAAATACTTTCAAAGTCGCTTCATGGAGAGTTCGGGCTGCAATTACTTCCCTAAACTAATAGAAAGTCTATCTCCCTAAAGTAAGTAGTTTCAAATAACAAGCGTTATTTGGCTTAAAACCAACCCGCTTGATGATTTCTGGTATTTAACTGCAATTAAATGTGGGGAGGGTTCCATAGAAAAATACAAAAATAGAAAAAATAAAAATCGGATGACTTATCAATCGAATTTTTTGATGTATGTTAATTTAATTGTTTTTCTCCCTGCCAAAAGCTCTTAAAAAAAAACCACAAATTTTTGTCCATACAAATCGACCCAACCTAATGTAGATAAGTATATTTGTTAGAGGGTATATCTGACATAGCTTTAAATTGTTATTTTGGACTGACTGGGAATGAAAGAAAAATTCAACCAGCTCCCGTAAAGAGTTCCTTAATCTTTCTCTTTTCATTAAAACTAGAGTTAAAGTTAACTAAATTTTAGCATAGAAGAATTTACAGCTCAGGACAGACTCCTGAGCTCCAAAGATCCTCAATGACTAAATTAGAATAGCTGTAAAATTCTTACCAGCTTGCCGCCTGTGCAATAAACGCAAAGCAACAACTGTAACCAATTGGTAATTGTCGTCATTTGCCTGCGTAGGGCATGTATGTAATAAAAAATTAATAAATCTAAACAATTTGAAGTTATAACACGCAATTTTGGTTAAAATGTTATCGCAAGAAGAGATCACATAAAGCCAAATAAAATACCCTCCTGTGACTTCCTCACAAATAAACTTAAGAGCTGTCACAAGCTGCACACAACAGCAGCAAATGAAAAAAAGGTAAAAACTCTCCCTTCTCTTGTGTCGGCCGTTGTATGTAACTGCTGTAACACTACGTTTTTGTTCTTAAGTCTATATCCTTTGCCATTTTTAGTGTTGTTGCTGCTGCTGCTGCTGCTGATGATGATGATGCTGATGAGCATGAGGATGGCGATGAGAACAAATAGAACAATGACTATAATGCTAAAGATGGCGATAAGTATGGGTATGATAATAATGTCAAGTAATTTTTGAGGGTAAATATTACTTTTTCCTTTCCGTACTCAAAAGCGACAGCCAGGACGGTATGATACAAGACAAATAGCAACAGCAACAACCAGGCAAACAATAATAACAAAAAAAAAGAACTTGAGTTAATGTATGCAAGCTTCTGTAATCTCAGTTTACAATAATAATTTTGCGATGCTGGCGTTCGTCTTAAAATATGGGGTTCGTTGGGCGCAAAGAGCATTTGCTTTAGTGACAACAAAAAGGATGGTAATGGAGGCATAGATTGAAATTATTTCGGAAAGATGAAGCATAAAATTTAATTCCCGGTGAGGTGAAGCGTATAAGATTTGGCTTTTGTCGAGTGTTTTTATGCTTATGAACCAGAACATACCTTTATGTTAATGTGTTAGGATGTTGAGCTGAATTTTTACTTTAACTAATTAGTAAGCTCGTTGGTATTGCACTTAAAATGGAATAACAGTTCCTTGGTATTCTCTATATAAATATCAAAACCTGTTTTTCCACTCGTCCTTGATCCATTCGTGCAAACATTCTTGGTAAGTTTATCGCTCCATGGTTTGTTCACTTGTAAATATTTTTCAGCTATCTAGATCTCACAAGTGTAAAAACAGATTTGATATTGGCTGACATTTGCAAAAATAAGAGCAACTTCCAAAAAGGTGATGTCTTTTGGCCCAACTTGTATAAGAAAAGAATAGATAAATCACATATGTTGTTGCTTTTTATGGGCTACTATCTTCCTTAACCCATAGATATTTTCTAAAATTTTTATAATAACAAAGGTCCTAATTACCTTTCTGTTCATCGTTTTCCTTATTCTAGTTTTCTTTTCGCATCTTGCAACAGTATTTACTTCCTTCTGCCTAAAGTGTAAAGTTCCCTAGTAAACATAGTTATAGTTTTATGTACTTTTGTTACAATTGTAATTAATTTACTTTATGATTACAGACAAAGTCACGCAATTTTTATTTATTTAATAAAATACACCTACCCATGATGAGTTACATGAATTTAATTACGCATATACTCAATAAATTTTCGAGGAAAATTCTTACAACAGAAAATAGGAATATGGAAAGTTGTAAGCAAACAAAAAACACGTAATCTACAAAACTAGTATATGCCTTAAATTAAACACTAAAAGACATGCTCCTTTCAAAAATGCAAACACTACAAAGTTTATATAATTCTAAGACTCAAAATACATATTAATTTATTTAAATTTATTATCTTATTTTCAACATTTCTATTCGAAAGCAAACAACTTTTTTGGCTTTATTAAACTCACTTGGCAAAACTGCTCATTTCAACTAATGTTTAGTGAAAAATTAAAATTTATTTCACAATTTTATCTTTGCTTCAACAGCAATAATGAGAATAATTGTTTGCATATGTGCTGTTTATCAAGTTTTATATAAAAACAGGGTGTTAAAACAGCCTAAAAGCATGCTATATAATTTTGACAGCTGTTACTTATGAGTTCATCCTTAAGTTTAGTTTATGTTCAAGCTAGTAAATCTTTAAATCAGCGAATACTTAAAACACCTTAACTTCGAAGAAATTTGAGCTTAAGCATCACGCATCAAACAGTGCAAAAAATCAGCTGTCTGACATTTTTTGCCAGGTGGCCAAATTTCGATTGCTAAAAGCAATAAATAATAAATTGTTTACTGATTTACTTCACTCAAGTTTACACTACGTTTAAATCACAGAAAAGCTTTGTTAAACTAAGCAAAGACCAACTACTGCAGGACTTTTGAAAGGATATTATCTTCATCGGCCTTGATGGTGTGCGGCACATCCAGCTTTTTACATCGCTCCTTATGATGCTACACTGACTACTAGCCGTTCTCATGGTTAGCGAAACGGCAAAATATTGCGCGATACGGTTGAAGGCATGTGGAAAAATGCAGTCGCAGGGCATGCGATGATGACTAGAAGTCTACTTAACCTTCTGAGTTGCCTTGCTTACGGCTCACCGTAAAGGTGAGGGATTCAGCGTAAATCTGTCGACTGCTTTTTTAGATAGAGGATGCGATCATGGTTTTTAACTGCGGTTACAAGTCAAACGCAGAGTTGGCTGGTGGCATATTTATTCCCTAACTTCAATGCAGGATCAGTTTAAGACTACGTAGTGACTACATGTTAATTTATTTAAATTTTTTCAGCAGCTTAACCGGCTGGTGCAGAAAAGAGGTGTGTGGGGCTATAGCACAACGGAACCTTCTAGGGCCCAGGTGGGCAAGTCTTACGACTGCCATCCCCCAATGCAAAACATTACATAACATTTGCTACGCTAGACTTCTAACTGCCACTGATAGTTTTGGGAATTAGCGAACTACAACATCCTTATGTTACGAGTGCCGCCGGTCCTGAGACCGACTCACTTGGGTCCTAGAAAAGGTCCGGTTGTGTTAAACAACATCCTTAACTTTGTTAACTTAATTTTAACTGCTTGCTTAACTCTTTCCTTGTAAACATTTTAGTCAACTTCTATTTGTTTATACTGCGAACATTTTCACTATAAACAGCCAAATGAATAAATAATGTGAATGTTAGTAAACTTTTTCAACAATGACTGAATATGTTTAACTTGTATTTATTCATATTGTTCAACTTAAGTTGCTTTCAAACCAACTTATTGTTTGTTTATAATGAAAATTTTATTTTGTCCATTATTTAATGGAATCCCTCGCCATATTTATGGAAATATTTAATAACAAAAACAAAGAAAAGCCAACAGCAAACAAACTTTCAGGCATTTGGTGGCAGCCATTTGTGAATGAATGAGTTAGTTTATTTGCAACAAACTAAATATTTGAGTTGCAGCCAAAATGAAACAAATGATGGCAAAGTGTAAAAGAAGGAACTTTGACTCGGCTGAACAAAAGACAGCGTATTCAAATGGAAGGGAATGTGACTAAAAAATTAAGATAAATTATTTATGCATTAATACCCTTAAGAACGTGCTGTGAGTGTGGTAAAAGGGTGGCTAAAGGTAAACGGATGAATGTTTAATGAATGTGGTATACAGGAAAGTGTGAAAGGTTATTTAGGATACTATGCCTTAAACTTACTGTGCCATGATTTCCCCCGGGGGCACAAAATGCATCTTGCTGATCGTAACCAGCTTGGTGTCGTGTCAACGGGGTAGAAGGGGTGCAGGATACCTCGGCTGGCTTGGTGGCTAAAAATCTTAGGCATTTCCCGAGGGAGAGCGGCGTTTCCTGAGGGACTTGCTGAAACCCCTCACCGAGGGGCAATTCGGCAGTACGGGGACCGGAGCCCCGAGATGACTCTTCGGAGTCATCTCGCCGATCATAGGTTGAGGAGCCTTCCTTGGCTGAAACGTACTGGCTGTGGTTGCTACCATAAGTTCGCATGGAAGGGAACGTTGGTAGCCATACTGATCATATGTTATGTTCGGTCGCCCAAATGGGCCCGTAGTGCTGTTGCTAAGCAACAGACGCTGCTTTGTAAGGAACCAGATTGGCGGGAGCATTAGCGTTGGTTCAAGGACTGATGATCTTAGGAACTTCGGGCTACCACGGTAGTCGTGTATCCTTAGCCGTCTGGGGAATTGCAATGCAGCAGAGGTTAGATAGCTCAACTCCTGAGCAAGGGGTTTTGTTATGGCCAAGTAACGTAGCAAATAAATTGCCACCCGAGCAGTTGTTCCGGCTGCTCGGGGGCGGTGGTGTAACGTCTTGATTACACCACGTGGTTTGACCACCGTGAGGTTGGGCCCTAGTGGCAGGTACTCACGTAAATCATTCCACATCTGTGCCATGATTGACCGTCAGGTTAGGCCAAATGGCAGGTACTGACGTTAATCATTCCACATCTGTGCCATGATTGCAGAATCACAATTTGTAAATTTTTAATTTTATTTCCAAAAAATTTCCAGTTTGGCATACAAAACTTATTCTTGACAACTAAGGATTTTCTCCTCCATGGTATATAACCAACACCAGGTTCGCGTACCAAATCTGTAGCGTCTGGCAGCTTAGTTTCTTATTTTATGGCAATTGGTATCATTATACTAAAGCTGACCCAAGATATGTTTGTTCAGCTAGTCAAATCAGAACGGGCCGAAAACCTTCAATTGATCTCTCTATACTACTCAAAACTTTGCAAAGATAATATGAATTTCCTTGAAATGTTGTATTTGCTCGTTAAAAAAAAGCATAACCTCAAAATATGATCTTGTGAAATTTTATGCTTTCAGGTTTATTTTTGATTGTTTGCTATGTTTGTTGTGTCTAGTTCGACATGCATGCATTTTCAGTGGTATTTTTACCTGTTTTCCCAAAATAAAGGTTTTCCCAAAATAAAGTAATAGTGGTCACGTTTTTTTTTTTCATAACAGAAATGGACAAATACTAGTTTACGTGTAACCGTTGACTTTGCTGAAAATCTGTTTCTTTTCGTTTGCTTTTGTAATATGTGTCTCAATGCAAATCCTCTTATTTTGATGTGCAATTTTTCATATCATTCATTTATATATCGCATATAAAATATCTAAAAGTCTTTGCCTTCTTTTTACATTTTTAGTTTCCAATATAAACAGTTTTGTTTGTATTGCGACAGCTCTCTTTATTTTGCAATTTTTTACTTTATACTCAAGGATATTGAACCCTTGTTTTATAATAAAACATGATACATGTTGACATGTTTACATAAGACTTATCAATTATGCACAATACTAAACTTTGTAAAAGGATAAAACGACGTCTACTTTATGCAGCAACAACTAAAAGCAGAAAAAAAAATGATTTGTGTTTTTGAGCTTATTCAAACAAGTTTAAATACAATCTGATTCAAAATCAAACACATACTCGTTTAAATGACCTTTGTGCTGTTGTTTTTATTTTTATTCTTCTGACTGTCATCAAATCTTTGTTGACAACAAAGTGTTTTGAATATCAAAAAGAAATATAAGAAAACAAAAAATTTATATAAAGAACGTGCATGTAGCATTTAATTTTATTAAATATGCCAAACAATCCCTCAAACAAACAGTAAAATAGAAAAATATGACAGCTGTGGCAAAAAAAAAATGATTGTTATTTTATAACCATAGTGCTGAGCACCGCTAGACCAGTGTGACATTTTTATATTAAATTGAAATGGAATGAAAGCAGGCCCAAATGTTGTAAAAGATTGTAATCGATATGTTTGCTTAGTACACAAAAATCAAATAAACCAACAAAGATATTTCAACTGCATTCTATTTTGTACAAATATCTTCTTCAAAAAACTTTTTTCTGCTGTAATTCGTGCATTTGTAGAAAGAAAAAAACGGGAAACATTTATACTACATTAATTGAAATCCTATCTGTTTTTGTTTGTATTTAAATCTAAGTTTCGTTGTATTTTTGCATGTGCTTGTGTTTTTGTGGGAGATGGTTTTACAGGGACATTGATTCTCTATGGAGATTTTTCTATTTACTGCCAGATATAAATGTCATACTGTTTGATTTAGTTAGTTTTTTTTTTTCTTTATCTCTGCTTTTGATATCTTTTGTGTGATGGGAAATCAGCCATCAAAGAAGTCAATTTACATGTAAAGCTGAATAAAAATTGATGAGGATGATGATGATGCTCATCGTCATTGTCATCATCAATGATAATGATGATGCAAATGTGTGGTATAATAAATAGAAATTGAACGAGAAATAGGGCTACAAAGTATGGCAATCACATAATGGCAGACATAACAGATATGCAATACAATTGGATATTTAAAGGTTAAGAGTGCTAATGAAAAAATGGTAGCTGGGGGCGGGTATTAAAGTTAAACAAACTCGATTTTTGCAATTCCATCAAATGATGTATACTATTCATATAGATTGAAAATGAGATTTACTCACCATCACAGTAACTTGCCCCAGGATGCTCGTTGAGCAGTCAAATGTACAACTAACTCCCAACATATTTTGTTTTTATTTTTTTTTTTTTTTTGAGCACATCACGCCTTTTTTGTAGGGAGAGGGGGGGGGGGTGCCCACATAAGAATACAAACAAAAAGGTTGTACTTGAGCCAGTTAAAAGCCTTTAAATATAAATATGTATTACAAAATAAGTATTACAACACCATAGTGCAATGTAATTAAAATTTCAGTAAAATGTTAAAAAAAAAAAAGGTTAAATTGAACCCCTCGAAGATGATTTTTTTTTTACTTCTCATTGTGAAACTTTTTTCCTATGCCAATTTTTTCCATACAATTAGTTTTGACCTATTACATATATTTGACATAAAACAATAAACTAAAAGTGAAAAAAGAAACGGCTGAAATAGGTGCTGATGAGAAGAGAGGCAGCTTCGAAACAGCCAGTTGTTTGCCAGCTAAAGTCATCATTTTACTTTTTCTAAATTATTTATTATCAACGTTAATTTTAGCAATCATTTGAACTAAATGCAAATACACTAAAATGGTAGCATGATGAACATACGGTCATCAAAAATTAAAGTCTATACCAAACGAACTTAATTATTTGTTTGCTTTAAGAGCCAATTGAAATGTATTATTTTTGGTCTCAAAATAGACTTTATTAAGGTTTTATGCCCTTTTCAGCCGTCTTTATGCTAAAAAATGTTTTCTGTATTAAAAGTTTGTTCAAATATTATTGATTCTCATATGATATGTACCGCCAAAACTAGTTACCCGTTACTAAGAGGGTCAAGTTGCTGTCAAAAAGAAAAATCAATGATTTATACATGTCTATCGCTTTCTTAATAACTTACCGTATCAGTACTTAAGACAACTTGTCTTAAATATTGATTTGAGATAATTAACACCCCAATTTAGTTCATCCAATTACTTATTGTCACTTTATTGGCAGGTGTAATAAAAAAAAGGGATAAAAATAAAAAAAATAAAAAATTCATCCATGCTGAATCATCGCACGAAAGTGTTTATGATATAATTCCATTTTTGGGCCGGGATGAATCTTTTAAGTTGCTTTGTAAGCAAAAAGCACAAAAAGCGCTCGTATGTCAAAACTTTCTGAGTACGTATAACCTCAAAAATGTCCAACTTTACGATAGAGCTGTCAGTTGTCAGATTGCAATACTAGGGTTGTCAAATCCCGGAACATGAGAGGCAAGCCTCGCAACCTGGTTAATTTCATAGTTGGGGTGTCATAAAGCATCAACGAATTATTTATACATTTGTTGCTCTACGTAACGTTTCACTATTAAATAAATTATTCAAGCTTAAGATCTTTTTTTAAAAAATAGTTCGAAACAATTATACTTATTTACTTTCGTTATTTAGCCGCCAATTTGTTAGCATCGTCAGGAAAATAATTATAAAATTCCAAAAAAAAATTATTGAAAAAATGAAAAATTTGTTAGCATCGTCAGGAAAATAATTATAAAATTCCAAAAAAAAATTATTGAAAAAATTGGATTAACAAACATTAAAAAATAATTTTCAATAAATTGTTTTTTTAAATTTAATAATTATTTTCCTGACGATGCTAACAAATTGTTGGCAAAATATCGCAAATAAATAAATAAATAAATAAATAAATAAATAAATAAATAAATAAATAAATAAATAAATAAATAAATAAATAAATAAATAATAAAATAAATAAATAAATAAATAAATAAATAAATAAATAAATAAATAAATAAATAAATAAATAAATAAATAAATAACTAAATAAATATAATTGTTTCTCTTTATTCAAAGACATAAAAAATTAATCTTAAGCTTGAATAATATATTTAATAATAACAAGATCAAATAATATAAAAATAATGTTTCCCTTTCATTTTGTATCTCATCACTTTCTATATCCCTTGAGAGCCCCATTTTACGAATATAGGATGCCCTTATAAAAAATTCGTATTTATTCAAAAATAAAGAAAACAATTTCTAAGACCTTTTAAGTTCCTAATAGAGTTAATTTCTTGAGTTAAAGAAATGTTTGATTTATATTCAAAATGTTGAAACTTTTCTTTTTAATACTACTGACATCTTTGTAACTTCCTGTACAAATTTGTATTCAATTCCATTTCATGGCAATAATTTTTCAACAATCATCACATCACAATGTATGATATCCCTTAGCACGTTAACTCTCAATCTTTTAATAAATGCCAATAAGTAAAATTCAATTATTGATTAATGACAAGAAAGAGAATACCATTCAAATGAGTTGAAGTTGAGGAATAGTAATTGCATTTTTTCTCTCACTGTCGATTTTAGACGATGATTTTTTTTATCTTTGTGTGTTTAAAGTGCAGTAGTCATTGAATAATGCCTGAAGCTTACTCGGCTGGATATTGGTCATTTAAAATGTATTTTCTGTCTACTTTTCTTCTACAGTTCCATTGCAGAATCAATAATCAAAAACTGTGTAGTGGCTGAAAGACTTGTGATGCATACAAAATAAGTTTTTTGTTTTGGTCTTGTCATTTTCAAACATTAGAAAGATTTTAATTCCAAACAAATACATGTTCCTGTGTATGCTTGTGTGTGTGTGAGGAAAGTCTAAACTTTCAATGTTTTTGGATTTAATTGAAAAACAAAATTTTCCATAGATAATTATGACTGATGACAGAGCTTAGGGATTAATATCCTGCTAATTTCGTTTGCTTTTGCATGTTGTTCAAGGAATTAAAAGAATGGGCGTTTGTATTATTAATCATGAATAAAATTTTACACTCCTTTATGTATTACTTGTTTTTATATATTTTTTTAGGATGCTAAAATTTTTTAGATTTAACATGTAACATGACTTTATATGGGTAATAGGTCGACGTATGGAGATTGTTTTGTGGTTTTTGGGTATTCGATAACACCATTAAAATCGAAAGTTATTGATAAAATCTCCCGTTCCCAGAATATTTTTTGTTTGCCTGTTTGCATACTTTCTATTGAGTTTTATTGAGCAAGTTCATCAATCGCTCGCTTGAAAGACTTGCAACATACGCAGGAAAATCTCGTGTTGATAAATCACAAGTGCTTTTAAAAACACTCAAATGATTTGATGGTGTTTTATAAATCCCTTCCTTTTTGGCTGTGATTTTCATCTGGCGAAAACGCAAATAAACGTCTGTTTTCTTTATAACGTTTTTGCTCCATAAAAGAAATCACGTGGGCAAACACAATCGATTTCTTATAAAAGGCTCTGTTCTAATAATCATGTGTTTTCAAATCACATGATTTCAGATATAAAAACTAGCGTAAGTCAAACAGTACAGAAATATATATTACAAGGCAATTGCCCAATTGCTTTTCAGAGTCTCTTATCTTATCGTCAGATTTCTGATTTTCCTCCCAGAATTCATGTGATTTAAAGTGAACCAGTAGAAAAACACCCAATTTGAAATTTTAGAAATTTGCAAAAACTTTTCTTTCAACACTTGCAGTTTTACGATAAAAATTAATGAACTCCTTGTTATACATACACTAACTAATTATTTTAAGCAAATTATCATGCACTGAGACTTGATGTTCTCTTGAGGAGACCAACAAGTGATTTCCATAACATGCCTGATCATGTTTACATAAATTTATTTGCTCTCAAACACTTTTTTGACATCCCAATTAGGCAAAGTCTGAGAGTTGGCTGACAAATAGATGTTGAGCTTTTCAAAATTATTATTTTTTTAATGCCGCTATGAGTAGTAGGATTAGAAAATTATATAAATGATTTTCATCGAAAGAACATTTTAAGATTTATGATCTCTAAAGAGGAAAAAAATATTAGTTTTAACCTTATAGTTGAAGTTTATGATTTACAATTGTTAAACATTTTATCAGGCTTGAGTTCGATTTTACTGCCTTAAAACGGAGAAATTGAGAAAGCAAAAAGAAACAACGATGTTCAGCCAATTACACGTTTTGCAATCCACATTGAAGCTTTTGCAAATCAAAGCCAGCCATTTACTAGAGAAGTTGAACTTCATCCAAATTGAATTCAATAATCTTCAAAGGAAATTTAATTTATTGCAAATCAATTTAAAACCTCAAATTTATTCTCTGCCAATTTCTTAAATAATTCCTTCAGATATAAAAAACAACACATTGTTTGTATATTTGAAAATTGTAATATTTTGCTGCTAAAAGGGGTCAGTTGGTTGCACCACTTACAGAGTTTTTTAACTAAAGAAAATAAATATATAATTTTATATTAAAATTGTGTGCAAATCTCTGTTGCATCCACATAATTTATGACACAGATTAATCCAAATTTCAACTTAATGCACGGTTATCTTTAAAAACCGAAAGAAAAAAAAAGAATGATTGATCGTTTAATAATTTGTAAAACTCTGTAAATCATGACAACATTTAAAATGATTAAGTTGTCATGCGGATGAATTTCAAAGAACAAACAGACGCACCGCATACAGACGGCCACGCTTAAATTCTTAATCGATTAGCGATGTGCACCAACTCGCAATGCACAGTGACACAGAGAGTGCATATCATACATGTTGGAAGACCATGCAAATGATTGATGATGCTTTACAACCTGTTGTTAGCGCTCTTTTTTTTCCCATATCTTTAGCCAAAGCCAAAGTCAAAATAAACAAGAAATATATATGTATGTATAAAATTTCAAAAGTGCTTAGAAAAATTTGCTACAAATCATTCTAATGTCACTATCATTTGACAATTCATCACAATGATTGGTGGGGATTGGGGGAAGGGTGGGAAGGAAGAGTTGTTGGCAAAACTAAAAATGTCGGTGGCGGAATATGAATTGCGTTTTATTATTTATTTTTCCATGTAGTCTTTTGTTGGTTGGTTGGTTGGGGGTGGAGGTGTTGCAAAGTGAATCATGCGCCACCCTTAAATAATATTTTATTTATGCTCTTTTTTTTTTTTTTGATTTTTGTTCATGCACATTTGTATAAGCGGCTTATGAAAAGTTTTTCATTAAAATTTATTCAAGCGCATAAATAAATTTGGTAAGTCAAAATCAATGTCATTATGGTTTTGCCAACAAGAATTCTTTTATTTTATTTGTGTGTGTGTGTGTGTGTCTTTCAGCAGACTTGTTTGCCAAAAGATGACGGTCACACGTGCTGATAGTTATGAAGCACTAACTGATATTTATTAAAGGCCAAAGCAACCTGTATAAGAAAAAATCTATGTTCTTTATTTTAAGAGCATTACATTAAAAAAGGAATTGCCTGATTGCCCTTCTTTTTCCTTGTTATCATGGTAGAACAAAAACTGTTCTAAAGTGGCCTTAACTTACAGAAAAGTGAGTGGCATAGTTACTACCCTCTAGGTTAAGCGTCTTTGTCTCTTCACTTCACTGACTACAAAAAAAAAAAAAAAAAAAAAAAAAAAATACAGCATTCCTACTGGGTGATTCAGTTAGTTTCGCTTTTTTTTTTTTCTTTAAGAGAAAACAATGTCAAAAGCTTAATAATACTAATTTTTGGGAAAAAAAATCGGCAAATTAAAAAGTGGTAGAATAATAAACTTTTATGTTGCTGAAAGCCTGTGTATTAATTTGAAAGAAAAAATCCTTAAAAAACAATTTATTCTAAAGACTAATGTTTACAATATACGAATAAAATAGTAAAAATTTTATATATAAGATTGTAGTTTGTACTTTGGGGTAATTTTTTCTCGAGCAATGTTGTCGCCACTGCCGAATAATTATTTACCTTGTTGACGCCGTCACAGTTATAAAGTCATAGTGTTATAACAATTACTTATGTACCAATTATAACAATTAATTATGTACCAATTACTTGAATTAACTAATTGTTGGAAAAAAAGAGAAAAGATTTTTCTAGCAAAAAAAAAAGGCGCACATTTTTTCGATACGGTTTAAGATTTTATTATATACATTTCTGGCGCTCAACAGTGAGCATAGTTTATAAAAATACAAAAGTTGTAAGCAACTAGCGTTAAAGTAAATCCAAGAAACCTGAAATTAATGCGCTTGTTTTCACACTAAGAAAGTAAAATTATTGAAATTTATTAATTAATACACTGTACTAATTTTGTAAGGAATTTTTACATTCAAATATAGAAGTGAAAGGAACAAGATCTGCAGTTTAATATTTGGTGTTTACGATATGGTGAAAATTGAGCGCTGGGCCTTGTTCCCATAACAAGGAATATAAAAATATTTAAAAAAAATGTTTTTAAGTAATTGTTTTTTATTGATTTTTTTTATCTTTTACCTTATTTTCTTTTGTGCTGCAAAGTTTGCCATTTACCTCTGGTAGTTTTTAAATCGCAAGCAAGCAATTTAAATAGATGTTGTGTTACACTATGATATTAAATCAAGTTATTATTTCTGTACGAATTTAGCATGATTTTTAATCAAATGTTACTCATACTAATTGTAGTTACCAAACATCAGTAAGAAAAAAAATAATTTCTCATGGTCGGCCCATCTGGGATTCGAACTCGGACCTCTCGGCTTAATAGTTGGCTTAATAGTTTTCGATGGTATGCTACAAACATTAGTTACTAAAATTATAAACATATTATAATTTATTATAACTAAAAAATGCATTTATAGTTTCCGAGTTTTGCTAATGCTTGGTCAAAATTCATTATTTTGATATACATAAGTGCCTATTTTGTAAATAAACTTATTGATATCAAAGTTCATATACGAACTGGTATTACAGATTTATATAGAAAAGCTTCTAATTACACTTTGGTAAAGGGTATATAAGATTCGGCACAGTCGAATATAGCACTCTTACTTGTTTTCATTGTAGTTGGCAAACAAATGGAAAGGAGAGAGAGCTAAATTAATAAGCCTATTTTGGTAACGTTTTTCCACAGTTGTTGTCAAAATTTCACTCGAAGTTTCGTTATACATACATATGTATATGCGTCGTTTTAATTTTTGCTTTCAAACTTTGTTTATTAAATAACCTTTATATTTTGAAAATCACGCATTAACAGCAGCCGCTTTGTAGAAGAAAAAAAAGTTCCAAAAGTTTCATATCATTAACACAAAAGTCAAGAGGGTCCATTGTGCGAGTACATGTCTGCGTAGTTATTTGCAAACCATATCATGCTGCTCATACTAAATAGAGCAGAGCAAGAATATTACTTTTATTATTCAAAAGAAACAAGTTTGGTTGAGCATAAAAATTGTTTCCTTTTATTAAAAATGGACCCCTTCCAAAAAGTTTAGCAATAGAATTGAATGAATATTTTTGTGTTGTGGTTGGCTGTACCCTTATGTAAATTATAGTGTGTTACGAAATTTGCCAAAATAAATTTATTTTCGGGTTTTTTTTTTTTTTTTTTGCTGTATCAGAAATGTGCTCAAAGAGTGATAGTGGTTGCTATTGAGAGTAAACAGGGTGGAAAAAAAAGGTTTTGGTTTTTAAATTGCTATAAAAAAAAAACTGGCTTACAATAGGCTTTTAAAATAACTTATATTTCAAACTTAAAAAAAAATAGCTTAAAGGAAATTTTTGTTTCATAAAAGTGGTTTTGATGGCCAGGCTACTTTTTGGTAATGTGCGAGTATTGCAAAAGATGTTTACGAAAAAAAAACACTCGAAATTTTAAGAACATGTCATGGATGATTTCCATTTCATTTTTGTTTTCTTTTTGTAATTACAAGCAGGCAAAATTCGTATCAAGTTTTCTCTTCATTCAATGAATTGTAAAAGAAAAGAAAATATTCTAGTTTTTCAACCGTTCTCTAGAAGTATTCATAAGGTATGAGTGTCAAGTAATGTTTGATAATTATCAAACATTACTCCAATGAGCTGATTAGTAAGAGAATAACTTATGTAAGCGATTCCCAATAAATAGGTATAATCTTAGAAATGTAGTTATTCAATTTAAGTTGATTTATTGACCCCCTTCTAACATTGGTCGGTAGAATACTGTTATTATTAATATCTTTCATTTAAATGATCATCCCAAATAAAAGCAATGAAGTGCTAAATACATTTGATTTATAAAAATTGCTTAGACTTTGTCTCTTTTTTCTTTTATTTACAAATGCTTGACTAAAACTTTGGCATCATCTGGTTATGAGCCTGAGTCTGACTCCTGCCGCTTTAATTATGCGCTTCCAATTAGAGTTTATCAAACTTCAAAGAACTTTTATTAAGAAAGAGAAAAAAAACAACGAAATGAAGATGTCACCAAGTAGATTTTCTTTATAAAAATTAATTTACTCTATTAGTCAAATAAATGACTTTTCGTTCACTTTGTGGAAAAAAAATTATAATAAATGTCCTTACCTACCAAACTGTAGACGGCGAAAAAATAAAAGAAAGAAAAAAGTCTATAAGTTATAAAGAAACAGATTCATTATTAATTAAATGTCAGGGGCCATCTATTTAAGCGGGGAGTTTGTTTCTTATACAAAACTGAACCAAAAATTTCTACGACAAAACTTTGTAGCCAATAATTTTTCATGGCTACAAAAGCCAAAAGTTTATCCTTAGACTTTGGGAAGAGAAAAAACTCATTAGCAAAAAAAAGAGAAAGGAGCAGACTTTGTAAAAACAGCAGCAAGTTTTTGCAAAAAAAAAAAAAACAACTTTATTATTTTCTTTTAACTTTGCAAAATAGATTTTATTACTTCAACATGAGGTGACTTTCTTTTTAATTTTTTCATTTTCGCATTTTGTTTTTTTTTTTTTTTGCCTTGCTAACGATAACTTGGCTGAAGAGAAAATAGCGTAGCATCATTAGGCATTGATTAAAATGTTATTTGCATAAATGAGTTACAGGGAAATTCTTAACAAACAATTTTCCTTTTCAAAGTGTCTGTTAATTCGGTAGCAGCACCTGCCAGCAGCTCAAGGGCTGCAACGTTGCTGGCAAATGTGTAGCCAATGTAAATAAATAATGAGGTAACATTAGCACTATCTTATAGTGTTACACTTTTAATGGCACATTAATGGACATTTAATTAATTTAAATATAACAAGCTTGTATATTTTCCATTATTTGCTTTTTTACAGGTTCACCGGAAATGGCTTTTATACATGCCTTGGCAGCAGCCACTGTCACCAGTTTTATAGCACGTGCTTGTCGTGACGGTCAGTTGGCATCATGTGGCTGCTCTAGTGGCTCGCGGCCCAAACAATTACACGACGATTGGACCTGGGGTGGCTGTGGTGATAATTTGGAATATGCATACAAGTAAGTATTTTAATTATGCTCTTTTTTTGCTCTCGGCTTGTTCGTATTTATTTAAAATTATTTTGTTGTCATATTGAAATATCCAACAATTAAGTGCTTCATGGCAATATTTACATGCATATGTGTGTATGTACTTGTTTTGGTCTGTATTATATACAATTTAATGTGTTAATTAATTAATTGAAATAACATTTCTCGATTCGCCCTTTTTTTTTATGAACTGGTTACACTATTAAATTTAATACTTTAAAATGCGATTTAAATTAATTAAACTTATGGAAGAGTAAAAAAAAAACAAGGTTTAAGGCCACAGCCACAGGCAAAAAGCAAGTAAGAATGATATAATCGGTCTTGCCGACATTTGTATATCCCTCTTGGCCAAATTACATATACTGATAAAGCAAAATTGTTCGGCAAGCTGCTGCTATTACTTTTATCATAAATCGACAGAACATCACTCAAGGTCAGTTTACACGGTAATACAAAGTAGAATGATTTTGTGGGATGAACATATTATGAAACTTTCACCGTATTCAAGAAAAAGAGAGCAAATATCTGTTGTAAGTACTTTTCATGTTTATATGGTATTATTTTGTGTGAGAGTACATATTGTTACGAATTTAGTTGTGAACAGTCACCCTAATACACTCACATCGGTACATACATACATACAAGCGCATACACTTTTAATCTTCAAAATACTTCATAAACAGAAGTTGAATATAAAACTATAATTAAATATTTATATTATTTATGTATGTTTATCATGTCAAAAACTATACTCACATTTCGATTGAAAAGCTTTGCCCGCTTTTTGACCGCTGATGGCTTAAAGTTGTAAAACATTTTACATTTTTTTAAATTGTTCTTTGCTTGTAACATTCTATTATTTTCATATAAACAAAGTTTCAAAATTAAATAGTAAATTTAATAACTTTGTTTTGATTAAATTTTAGCAAAAAATCTCCCAACATAAAAATATGAAATAATTTTTCAGGGTTTTTTTTTGCACATTCATGTGCAAGCGTATGTGTACATAATATTATTTTAAAACAAAATATTAAAAAAAAATATTTTATATAAAAACAAAAAACTTTTTGTTTAAAAACAAAAGTAAAATATTGACGTTAGCATGAACGTAGACGAACAGGAATATGAGTATTTGTGTTTCCATTTTATGTGAAAAAGAGAATTAAAGTACCTTGCAGATGCAAACATGCACACAATGGAATATTAAATTCGTTGCACTGTGGACCAAAACGTGTTTTACTTATTGTTTTGAAAAGAAGGCAATTTTTAGGGGATGTGCATTATGATGTTTTCTGATTCTTATTTTGTTCGTAGGAATTATGGAATGTTGAGCTTCAACTCTTCTTTTGAGTTTTTTTTTTGAGCCTACTGATGAGTTGTTTAGCATCAACAAAATGTCGATGGCATGTAGACAAAAAATATTAACAAGATCTATTTTTAGACCTAAAATATTACATTTCAAAGGGCTGTTATAGCAAATAAATAATTAAGTTCATAAATTAAAAATATTTTCAACATAAATTGAAGTAATCAAATACTTGCTGTGACTTCTGCAAGCCGACCTTTAACATATAAAATCCAAATATTCATCACTTAGCTGTTAAGGTTTTGTAAATTGTGTTTGTAACTCTCATCTATCTCTTAACTATCGAACTCATGTAATCACGAATGCTGGAATTTGGAAAAGCTTGCAGAATTTGGTAAAATATTACCTATTTATGTATAAGTGCGGCATATTTCTGATACTTACTCAAACTCACCCACACTTAATAATTCACTTTATAAAGGGGGGTTAAGTTTCAAGGGACAATGTTGATTTTTAATAAAACACAAAATACCGAGGAAATTTCATCATTTCTTTTTATTATGATAATATTGGTATGGTTCAGTGGTGTATGGAACGAAATGGCCGCCGCTACCTAAGCCGCACACCTCCATCTGAGGCATAATTGAGTTTCTATGCAGTTAATGTGCCGAGTTATCTCATCCTTTAGCTCTTGAATTGTTACTGGCTTATCGATGGTTATATTTTCTTTTAAATAACCCCAAACAAAGAAGTCCAAGGGTATCAAATCGCATGATCTTTACGGCCAATGGACATTGCCACCACATGAGAAAACACAGCCATTGAATTTCTCGCGCAAAAGCGTCATTGCTTCGTTAGCTGTGTGGCAAGCGGCACCGTCCCCAGCCCTGCCCATATCTTTCAATTCGGGCCACAAAATGTTCGTTATCATCTCGCAATAGTGAACACTATTCATAGCAACTGCCCGACCGGTCTTGTTTTGTAAAAAAAAATACGGCCCGAATATGCCGCCAGCCCATAAACTCTTTGTGGGTGCAAAACCAAAAAAAGACACAATAGCCACGATAAGACTTATTACGAATATATACTTTGACGGACTTATTTTTAAAAATATATCATGTTTATTAAGATCTTGCTTGAAAAATATCTTAACATAATTTTCGAAATAAATGTTTAATAAAAATGGCATATTCTTTTTTAAATAAGTCCATAAAAAAACCACGTGTTCACCTCTAATGACTACGCATTACAAAAAACACGTCCGCTCTGATGCAAAGTTCACAAACAATCGATGTTGAGAGAATGTGACCAGCCAAGTCTTTTACTTTCTTAACTCTTGGTCTATATCTCAGTTAAAAGTCTTACTAATAGTGTATACAATTCTGATAGTTGTTCCCCAGCCAATAAATTTTAGTATTAATTTTTCACAAATATTTTTAAAGGAAATTTCTTACGAAAACATTTGTTCATGAGCTTCCTTTTTAAATTTACACTATCAAAATATGTAGTAATGAAAACTTTTGTTTAATATTTTTGGTAATTCAAGCTTAACGTCACACCCATTGTGCATGGTTTGATTTTTTAAATAAATTTGAGTAAAACAAGCTTTGATTCATATCATCTCTACATACACACTTGTTTTCTATACACTAAAAATGTATAGCGATAAAAAAAAGATACACATGTATGAAAATTAATTTACATGTTACTGCTGGAATAAGTTTTTATTAAAAACAAAAATATTATTTCATTTTTTTTTTCTTTTATTGGAAAAGGATTAATATTATTTTGTTTTTGCGTCAAGTTTTTGTGGTAAAACACACTGGCCACTAAATCCATTTGGGTATGTGATAAGTGCTTAAATAATATTTGTTTCCGCCTTGTTTGTATTCATGCTTTTACAAAATATTTCCCTTGTTTTTATTTGTAGTTTTTTGATTCTTAAGGTGGGGAAAATGTTTAAAAAAGAATATTTAGTTAGTTTTTTAGGCGTTGATTTTTGTAATTCTGTTTCTTTTTCCTTTTTCTTGTGACTAATTAATTTAAGACTCAAAGAATATTATAATATAAAATATATTAAGGGAAGTGAATTTAAAATGAGTCTGTCAGGCAAAAAAAAAAAAAGAATATGACATGCGAAAGTTTTAGTTAGAACGAAAGCAGTTTTCAGCAGGAATTAGTTTATGATGTTCAAGAGAAGATAAATCTTTGCAGTCGCAGAAGAGTTCCGAACATGTCGTATTTAAGAATTTGTTAAAAAAAATACTTTGCATTAGCAGATGAAATTGAATTTCTTTTGATACACCTAAGGCCTGAAAAGTAAAATGGTCTCATTTAAAAGAGCTCATTGTTTTACATTCTTATCGACACTTTAAAAGAAATGGTGTTTCCTTATTTATACAAGGTGGAGAGAGAAAATACTTATCACTCAAAATCGCTTTGAATTAAACGAAAATTTAAGTGCGGAAGAATATATTTTCCAAACCGAATTACCATGATATCCAAGTGTTGAGTGCGGAAACATTATAGTTTTTCAGCCACGACACTCATCAGCGTCTAAATTAAATTCGAGTTATGGTTCATATTTACCATGATACCAGATAGTTGGTTGTCCGCCAGCCAATATGTCCTTAAAGTTACATGCTTTCTTTAAATGTCAATACGTTTTGGCAGTCCGCTTTGAAAATCTTTATTCATTTTAATTTGCATCACTTCATTTATGACAGACTATTAACAATAAAAAGTTTGATGAGAAAAAATTTACGAAAAGTATTGTATTACAATATTATTATAATAATCTTAAATATTATTAATACGAAATAAAAAGAATAATACATAGCAAAAACTAAAGTTATGATTTTAGCTTGCTGTTTCGAAGCCGCTATGCTTTTCATCAGTCCACTGTTTCATCATAAATTTATTACTTTCTGTTCTCGTTTTTTATTGTCTCAAATATATTTAAATGCATTAATACGTTCGCAAGGCTTTTTCCCTTTTCATAAAGGGTCCACCGTCTAACGTTTTTTTTTTTTCAACTAGTGCTTATTTCGTCAATAGTAACACTTAGCTCATGTCTGATTTTACAGATTAGATTAGTTTTATTCTTCCCCTAAACGAATATGATTGTGTATGCGCTTTGCTAAGTGGGCCTGTGATCGACTTACAGAAGATGCCGATTTTGCCAAAAAAAAAAAAAAAAAAAAAAAAATGTTGATCTTGGCGGGTATGTAAACAAGTAAAATTGTCGCATTTTGCACCCAAAACGAGTCACTACTATTTGGTGCCGATTTTGGTCCACAGGCATAATTGGGCCATTTTTCTTCGAAAATGAACAAGGAGTGGCTGTTGTCGGGCCATGTTGAACGAATCTTTGTTCACAAAAATTGAAGAAGAGGATATTGGCAACATTTGGTTTCAACATTAAGGCGCTACGTGCCACACTGCCAAAGCTATACTCGATTTTTTGCACGGTTTTCTTTAAAAAAAAAACGTTTTTTGGCGGACCGTTTATTTGTAACTAGTTGTCTATTCAATTATATAAAATTTTTTGTATAAGAATAATTATAAAATTTAAATATTGCACCATGGCCCGCTACGAGGATTGCCACTTCTATATCAAGATTAGAGATCAAAAACAAATATTAATCATTGAAAATCACTGCGTTATTCCTCAAAACTCTCACCATTTTCCGTACATATAAACCAATTGTCGAGGCACAGTTGCCACTCTCGTATAGCATCTCCAAAACATGCATTCTGAATACAGCAAGCGCTTCTTCAGGTGTCGAAAAAGGTGGATCTCTTAAAATGATCCTTTGTCTACCTCCAGTCTATTTTTCTATTAAAACTTTAAACAACAAAATTCAAATTATTTTTTTAGTGCAGCTTTCGCATGGACTTATGCAGGTTTATTTTAATTTTTTTTTTTTATTATTATAATTCATGAACGTATTTATTATGGTTTTTACATTAAAGTATTGCCCCAGCGCCTTGAAGACATGATTGGGGCGAGTTGGCAATTTGAAATTTTACGTTATATAACTATGTATATATTAAGAAAAAAAAAAAAAAAGAAAAAAAATAGTTGTTCCTTAAAAAATTGTCTTCTTCCATGGGTTTTTAAGCAGCTAAAGCTCTACTATATAACTAAATGGTTAAATTGGCGCAAAAGCACAAATTTCTTTTATAAAAACAATATTTTCGCAATAAAATAAATCTGTTGTCCTTTTGTTTGCTCCACAACTATTTTTTATGCAGCGAATTCTCCACCTTTTTTGGCAGGTATGGGCATTAAATTGATTTATACTCTTTAATCCTGTGTAAAAAGTTACAACAGGGTGATTGCTGTGATTTATAAACGTTGGCTTATGCGATTCTTTTTTGCTAGTTCCTGCTGCCGTCCGTACAAGTGAATGAAATATTTTGTTTGTTGTTGTTTTTTCTTGCCACAAACGCTACTTAAATAGTAAAAAAAAAAGTAGTAGTAGAAAAGTTCATTGCATCTTTTGATGTCTGGCTGGTGGGCTGGCCATGGCTTTGTTTTTTCTTTATTTATTTATTTATTTTTTATTTTTTTTTGTGAGATTCGCAGTCTATGATTATCGTGAAAATGCATCTACATACAAAAAATACTTTTACTACACACTGTAGTTATTTATTTTTTATTTTATTATTTTTATTTTTTGTACTTTATGGAAATTTCCAAGTCTGATGTATGAACATAAATAAAATATTTTGCATTAAAAATAAATGATATGTGAAATTATATTTACAACCTGTTATAAATTACAATGGACGCGCGTTGATAATGCAAAAGAGCAGCAGCAATTCAGTGCACTCCACTGGAGTCTATATGATTTTTTGTTGAGATTTTTATGTTGTCTAGCGATTTGTGGAGTGATGTAATAAATTTATTGTGGTTAAATTAATTTAAAAACACTTTTTTGTTTCACAAGCCAAAAAAGATAAATTAATTATTATTGTGTATGCCAGTAAGTGGCAATTTAATTGAAATATAATAGCACGATAATTTAAAAATTTGTTGGAGAAAAACAAAACAAAACAACAACAAAAAACTATATATAGCAAAAACTAATAATAGTTGAGGTCTAAAGAGCATATCAGCAAAGAGTCAGGTTTATGACGGCTGCTTTCCAGACAAATGATGTCCCTATTGTATACGGTAGTTGCTGCAGGACATCACCACTGGTCATCGGGAAGAAAGAGGAAAACAATATTGATCTTTAATGTCATAGAGTTCAATTCACCTAGAAAAGTGAACATATTCTATAGTGGGGCTCATTTAAAGCCATAAAATGCAATTCGTAATTAACTCAGCGCTCTAAACATTCCAATAATATATGGAAATTCTCTTCACGCCTCTCCCTAAATCTCTAGATGTCAGCGCATCTAGAGATGACCACAAATTTCTTACCAGACAATTTTTGAACAACCTGCCATCAGACACACTTCCTTTTTTTTTTATATTCTACTTTAATGAAAAATATTTTGCCAAAATTCTTTTCGCCCATTTTCATATAATTAAAATGATTATTAAAAGTTTTCTGCTGCTTAATACTTTATTGTCGTTGGCAAAAAAGTTGCAGATTTAATGTTGCCAACAACTGCATTAAAACTGACCTTTAATAGTTTTCAAATATTTGGTAAACATTTCTTTTTCTCGCTCACTTGTTTCAACGAGAGTTTGGTTGGCAAAAACTACGTCAGTAGTTGGCCTGAAAACACATAAAACATTTTATACTTAAAAAGTTCAAAACAAAATAAAAAACTGAAAAAAATATATATTAAAACTTTCAAACAAAAAACCACCAATAGTAAAAACAAAAAAACAAAAATTGTACCAACAAGATGAGTCAGCCAGGCTCTTTGCTGGCTGGCAACTAAAACCGTTGTATCTAAAACCATGTTGCAAATTTAACCAACTGTTGTACTCCCTGGTGGCTTTTTTAAAAATTGTTACATGTTAAAACGTGAAAGTTTTTTATTTCATTTAAGTTTTTCTCATTCCCATCGCTCTCTTGCACACTAGCTCTTCTTTATGGCACGCACACACACACACACACACATACACACACACACACACTCAACATCTTCCTGTTCTCTGGCTGCAGTTTGAACACAATCCTTTAAGCGTTTGGGGGAATTTGAGGTTAACAGGAACGCAATAGAACATAATTGCATAATGTTGCACAAAAACGTGACAATACATCTATCCGTGCTTAGGATGGATGGCATTGGCTGCTGGCTTGACTTTGCTTAAGACTCTGCAGTTGTTGTTGTTGCAGCGAAATATGATTCCCTGTTTTAAGGTTAAGTTTTTCCAGTGATATTGTTCATTTGCTAAATATAAGTTTTATTTGAGTTTAAAATAATATTTTGTACTACAAAGTAAAGCGGCAGAACAAATTTTTTTTTTCCAAGAAAATTTAAATACATTATGATGCATGTTTAATAACTGGAGTTCGTAATTGAATGTGATATATGTTTGTATGTGGTCGTTTGATTTTTAGTACATAATTTTTGGCTAATACCGCTGAATTTTTCAGTAAGTTTTGTATTTTACATTATTACTATATGATATACAAAACTTAATGCACATTTAAATAGTGCATTAAGTATTTAAATATGCATTAAGTATTGTATATCTTTAGTGTAATTTTTAGGCGATGTAAACACCATCTTAACTCTTAAATTGACTAGGCCAATGATATTATTACACTTTTTATAAAAAAGTACTTTTCATAAAAAAGTACTTTTTATAAAAAAGTACTTTTTATAAAAAAGTACTTTTTATAAAAGAGTACTTTTTATAAAAAAAAGTACTTTTTATAAAAAATACTTTTTATAAAAAATACTTTTTATAAAAAAACACTTTTTATAAAAAAGTACTTTTTATAAAAAAGTACTTTTTATAAAAAAAGTACTTTTTTTAAAAAAGTACTTTTTATAAAAAAGTACTTTTTATAAAAAAGTACTTCTTATAAAAAATACTTTTTATAAAAAAGCACTTTTGATACAAAGGTAATTTTGATACAAAAGTACCGTATGTAAAAAAGTTCATTTACAAAAATGTACATTTGATTAAAATGTATTTTCTTTAAAAAAAAAAAAATAGCTATAACTATTGAAAAGGTTCCTTTAAAAAAAAAAACTGTCATAATAAATACTTTTTATTTACAAATATATTCGACAAAACAAATGCTTTTTAAAAAAACATCATTTCTCTGACAACATATTCTTTACAAAAATTTATATAAAAAAAAGATTTGTATAAAAGTGCCTTTTATAAAAAGTCCTTTTAATAAAGAAGCAGTTGTTATAAAAATGTACATTTTATGAAAAGTACTTTTTAGAAAAAGATTTCCTGTATAAAAAAATTTAATAAAAATTTACTTTATATAGAAATCTATACATATCTTATAATAAGTAGCTTTTATATATATAGTACATCTTGGAAACTATCCCATTATGAAAGAGTTCTGTTTTTGAAAAGGTGCCTTTCATAAAAAAATTTATTGCGGAAGAGTACCTTTTATTAAGAACTAATCTTTATAAAGGTAGATATTTCTTTTTAAGCAAAATTAACTTCTTAGAATAAGTCCTGACACATTATTTAAAGAAGTTGTTTTAATAGGGAGACCAAATTTAAAAAAAAGATTGTTTTGTTGGTAAAAAGCAAATAGTTGTGCATAAGCATATGTATATAAGAAAGTAATTTTTTTTTTTTAAGTAGGTTTTCTAAAACAAGTACTCTCTTCTAAAAGACTGCTACTTATAAAAAAATATAGCCTTATATTAAAAAGATACTGCATGCACAAAAGTTGTACAAAAACTCCCTTTTGTAGAAAATAAAGCTTTTCCAAAACGAAAATGGTACCTTATTATATATAATACCTTGTAAAAAGTCCTGTTTTGTATAAGAAATAATCTCATAAATCATGCCAATTTAAAAAAAAATTAAATATAGAACAGCCGCTTTTATTTACAATGCGAAAATATTTTGAAAATAGTTTTAATGCAAAAATATTTTTTGTAAAAATAAACTAAATTAAGAAAATAGATGTTTATTAAAAATAGCTTGTAGCTAATATTAAAAATAACTGCTTTACATTAAAGTTACATATAAAATTTGTTATTTATGTAAAGGTTTTTCGTTGTATTAAAAGTCGTTTTTTTCTTATATATAAAGACTCTTTTAACCCTTAACACTTTTTTGAAGTCCATATTTTTAAAAGGGTTATTTCTTATAGAATAGCCCCCTTTTATATTAAAGTCCCCTCTTATATAAAAAGTTTCTATTAAAAAGCATTTAAAGTAACTTTTGTTAAAAAATGTCTATTGTTAAAAACATTTACTTTTACAAAAAAAAACTTTAATTGAACTAGTAACTTTATAGCCTTTTTACACCGACTGACTGACATCCACGTGAAACGCATGGAAGATGTTGAAAATGTGAGACAGTCGTTTACATTGACAACATCTTTCATCTTTCATTTATTTGTCAAAAAAAAAAAAGACGCAAAATTTTTGTGCAAAATATAAAAAAAATTAAAATGTCCAAGTCCATTTAAAATGGACCAATTGGGCATTTTTATTTCCATAGGTCAAGCAACATATTCTCCATATTGATTGACCATACGATGGGCTTTCTTTTGCACTGCAATTAAAATTAATTTATTTATAAGTATGTATGTAATTAATTAAAAATTATAAGAAAATACTTGTTCCGTTCATTTTTTTTATGTTAAATTTGTTTTCTGAAATATCATTTTGCTAGTGATGGTACAAAAGCAATCGATTTTCTGCAATTATTTTGGTGATGGCATTAAAAAAATCGAAAGATGTAAGATGGAACAAAATGAGAAATGATCATCTTCTACTGATGTAGAAAGATGTAGATTTTTCGCCCTGTATAATTCTTATGGGGAAGATGTAACATCTTTGCAAATTGATTAGATTGATATTAGTAGCAAAGCTACCAACTTTTGAAAATTCCTAATTTTCCTTATTTCCAAATAAGTAACTTTTTTAAAAGAAAAAATTGTTAAGTAACACATCTTTCTAACAAAAATGGAACTATTTAGAAAAATTTGATTTCCCCTAAACGTGGTTTAAAGGAATGGTACATTCTTTGGCAGAAGTATCCTTTAATGAAAACGCATCCTTTTATAAAAATAATGCAATGAAGGTACTTTTTATGTGTTTATGTAAAAGTACTTTGTAAAAAAATTTACATTATAAATACCTTATAAATACGTTTATGTAAAAGTACTTTATAAAAAAAGGTACCTTATAAATAAAAATTTAACTGCTTCAACATAAATATATTACCCTCTTTTTATTGTCATTAAAAATTCCTGTGGTTTGTGTCCCTGTGCGCAAACAACCCTGATGTGGTAATAATAATTTCTTGAGTGTAAATTGGCTTCTTTTTCCCGGCAATTGTGGTGTTTTGCCACTGTGAACATATACTCACTTGACCGAACGCTTGTTTGACAATCAAATAAGCTAATAAATTTTCTTTTTTATTAAAAAACATGAAATATTTTGGCCTGCAGCACTCAAATAAACAAAAGAACTTATTGCCCAACATGGATTAAGGTATTGTTGCGCAATACATAAATTCGGCAATTGATTTCTTTGACCATTTGCTTATTAATTTTATAGACAATCAAATCAAAGCAGATGGTGGTGGCTTAAGAAATATTTTTCTTTTTTTTCCCAAATGGTACTTGCTCTGTGACAAAAAGTGTATTGTTCGGCAAAATAGTTTCTCTATTGTGTAGTGATTTAATATTTGTCATAAAATGTTGGCCAACAAAAGGAAAACAAATGAAATAAAATTGATTATATGGTAGCAGTTATTAAAGATATAAATTAGTTTGGGTAGGAATATAAACATATTAAATTTCGAAGGGTAAATGGAATATTCAATTTAAAACTTTTTTTTAACATGTTTGTGAGTTACTTTAAGCATTAAATTTATTTTAAATGTATTTTTAAACTTTATCTTCCAAAAACTTTTTTTGTTTCTATTATTATTACCATTGTTTCATATCACACATTGCAGCTCGAGTTTATTATTTGTGAATCCCATCTACCCTATAAACTCATAAAAATAAACTAAACAAATTTCAAACATTTCCTACGAAAATTTGCTTAAACTTTGCAAAAATAAATAAGAAAACTTTTGTTTTTTTTTTTTTTGTGAAATTACGATATTGTGTGTATATGTTATCAAAACAAATAAAAATTACACGAAAATAAAAACTTAAAAAGAAGAAAACAATAAAGCCGCCAGTAATCCATACAAATTCCATGTATGTACATATAAAAAATTATGCCAACTATAACAGCAAAATTTTAGCCATGAGTACTAAAATCTAATAAAAATATTTACAATACAGCGATGGGAACGACAGTGTAGTAGCAAAAGCAAAAAGTTTACAACGATGTTCATAAAAAATAAAATTTTGTTGAACGGCTCAAAAATTAATAAAACTTTTTAGTTGCTTTAAGAATCCATTGATATGTATTATTTTAGGTCTAAAAATATACCTATTTTTATCTTTTTCACTAGACTTTTATCACTAGACTCGAAAAATGATTAAAGGAATGTTTGAAACTCAACTACTTGTTTCAAAATCCCCATGAACAAAATGAGAACTGGAAATGCTCAAACAAACCCTTTAATTCAGAAAACATTTTTTTAAATGTGAACTTAATTATTTATTTGCTTTAAAAACCAATTGAAATGTATTAATTATTTTTTGAAAAGGTTAATTTTTGGACCTGAATTAATACATTTTTTCGTCTTGCAACACTTTTACTTATCTTCACAACTTTTGCACAACGATTACCTGCTTTAATAATATAATTTTAAATCCACCCACATTCAGCCACAATATGTGGCTGTAAATAATCTAATGAAAAGAAGTCGCCTTTGAGCAACGAACCAAAATGAAAGACGTACTACGAATGCTTAGAACCAGCGCCAGCTTATCTGTCAGCAAAATGGCAACACTCGCACTCACGTGAAAGAAACAACTACATACGCAAACAATTCTAACAACAACAATATTAAACCTACTCATGCATTCGTATCTCAACCGCGCAACTAACACTTGGAAATCCTTAAAGGCCTTCCGGCCAAACAAAAAAAAAAAAATACAAATAGAATATAAATACAAAAATGAAACTGTTCTTTACCAACATTTTCAAATGCCATCATTATTGTGGGCAAAATATAACGAATATCAACTTAAAAGATACTTACACATGTTTAAAAATTTACACCACAAATAAAACAGGATCTTACTTACAAACATTATCCTGACAATGTTTAAAGAGCAGCAAATAGAAGTCAGTAATAAAAATAATAGTAATGGCATGAACTGTACACAATGCAAGGAAAAGGAAAAAGGCGTAAAATAAGGTTATTTTAGATTAAAAACAGCAACAGGAAAACACAAAGGATATTGTTGTCTTTGTATGGGATTTAAATACTAAAAAGTAAAGAATAAACACATGGAATTGAAGCCACAAAAAGGGCAGAATTTTTTATTTACAGCTTCGAGCATGCATTTATTTATGTATTAAGTGTGGTGTTATAAGCACTATCATATGTGTTTTGGACCTTACTATTTTAGGACAGTGGCAGACTTTGAGAAAAAAAAGAAAGTAGACAATAATTTGAGTGGCTGAGTAGCTTGAGTCTGGCTTTAGTAACATGAGACAAGAAAAGTAGCTGCCTCGAAACAGCTAACTGTCCACCTAGTTAAAGGTCATCGATATTTACTTTGTCCTGTTTAATTATTATTAATCACAACAATAATATCGTACGAACTTGAGCCTGGTAAACGTTATTCAAAATATTAATAAAAGCAAAACTTTGGATAATAAAAATCAATTAATTCGAAGGAGAGCGAAATAGAGACAGAAATATTCAAAAACATCTATACTCTTGTAATAGAATAATAGTAATAGACCTTCAGCTTCAGAAAATAATTATATAAAAAATAAATTAATTGAAAAACTATTTCATAATATCTATTTGTCTGTGCGAAAAATGTCTTTGCTATATCTCAAGCAAAGTCTACAAAAATAGATATGTATGTTCTTGTTTCACATGTATGTGTCGCAAATTTTGCAGAACCCTGCTTATACTACATAATTGCTGATTAATGTAATGTTAGTATATGTATATGCGGCTTTAATTTAAATCCCTCAATTTAAAATTCATATTGGCAAGAGGTAAAAATATATTAGGAATGCAGTTGCTGATGTGTTGTTTGGTATTTGGTGATTAAGGATTGTTACAAACAATTTTAGAATTCAGGCAAAGTGTAAATCTTAACGCCTTGTAAATGAGATTCCTTAAGGGCATTGCAATTACCAGCCATCCATCCATCCAGGCAGTCAGCTAGTGCTTCAGCCAGTCAGTCAGCCAGCCAACAAATGCAATTAAGTTTCAATGAGTGGAATATTGCATGTTGTGATATTTAATGCTGAAAACATTGTTACATTGTTAGTGTAGCTCTGTAGTCACTGCTGCTGGGATTGCTTTTACATGGTGGGTGGGCATCATTGTGAGGGCTGGCAGATGATGTATTATTATTTTTCATAAATAACTCACTAAAATCAGAAACAATTCAAATTTAATTCAATAAACAAAATAATAATAACTAATAAAAAAAAAATTTAATTATCAATAATAATGTTTGTGCCTTTGTTTAACAATTAAATTTTTACACTGCCAAAATGCTGCTTAAAGTATGCATTCTATTAAGCTTCTGTGGCGATTTATTCAACATCTCATTTGAGGGATGTTTAAGGCCTATTTAAGAAATTTCGTTTGCATGACTGTATATTGCAAGTGTTTGGTGTTAAAAATCCAGTTACTTAATTTATGTTTCAGCAACAACAACAACAACAACAACAGTATCAAAAAAAGAAGAAGAAAAAAATACACATGAAAACACATTCGTATTGTTTAAACATTTTGTGTGGGTTTTATTTTGTTGATAATACAACCCCCTGGGAGGTTTGCAAAAATTAAAACAAATTACGAGAAGGCGTGCTTGTGCAAAGGCATAAATCAGAAGAGAAAAAACAGCACCCAAAACAAAAGGGCGCAACGCAATTACTGACATCTAATTGCTTGAATTTTTAAAGTTATTCAAATGCTCGAAAGACAGCTAGAAGCAATATTTTCAAAAGGGAAATTGTTACCGGTATGCTTGCATTTTACAATACGCTCTTATCATGATTAAGCCGCCTAGAATATCATTTAATAGTAAAACGGTTATGGCCGCTTCTGCTCCCATAAAAATATTTATCTTATTTAATACATTCAGTATATATATGTATGTACATATGTTCAAATAAAACTTATGGTTTATATACGGAGACACTCCTGTTTGCCATTGTTAAAAAATATGTAGAAAAACTAATAGGTTTGATTATACGAGGCCGAATCATTAAGTCTGTGAGGTTTTGCATGAATCACAATTCTTTTGCAAAACAAAAATTTATTTTTCAACATAATCTCCTTTTAAGTCAACACAATTGGTCTCCAGAAAATAGGATTATTTCTCCAGAAAATAGGATTTTTTCAGTTAAATGCATTTTTTTTTGAGCTTAGAAAATATTGAACCATCTCAATTTTTACAGAACTCAAGATAACACAAGGGAACAAAATTGAACTTTTTTAGTGTTGTTTGCAATTCTATAGCAATTTTTTACTAATTTGAGGTCTCTGATTTTAAATCGAAACTCCATTTTTCTCCATCAGCTCGACATTTTGAGATATACCGTTATGTCTAAAATTGAGGCGCTTCCAGTACAAATATTTAAATAACTTGAAAACGGTTCACCATATTCAGTAAAAAAAAAAATTGAAATTCGTCAACAAAATTATCTTTAACCTGTGCCTACATTGTTTTTAATTCGAACGAGTAGTTTCAGAGATATCGTTGTAGTTTTGAAAAAAAAATAACAATTTTATATACTGAAAAAAAAAATTCTTATTTAAAAATTCATAAAAAAATAATGCAACTAAAGTCACAATGTTGGTCTTAAAGCATTTAGCTTAATATATTTGGAATCAAATGAGCTTTATTTCATTGAAATCGGTGCACAACTTGTGATTTTCTCAACGATTTACTGAGATAACTAAATTGACAAAAATCGCGATTTTCATACGCTGCATACACAGCACACACACAAACACACATATTAATAAGTGTTATTTCTGTGCATACATTCAAAATCATTAAAGTAGTCTTGAAAACGATAGAAAGAGTTTCTAATAATTATAGATGCTTAAATTTGTTAGCATAAAAATTATGCTACATATAAAAGAGGGTTTGGTACAACTAGAGAATTTGCAGATCGAATTTCTGCTAGCAGCAAAAATAACTTTGTTTTGAAATTCAAAAGAATTTCAGACATATCAAATATATCTATATCTTTTCTTTTTTCTATTTGGGCAATCATCTCGGCTAAGCCAGAGCACATTTTAATTTTGAAACATTTTAAAGTTTAAACACATTTGTGATTTCAAATCGTGCTCAAGAAGTTTTAAGGTATTAAATAAAAATCACATGTGATTTCAGATTATATAATTTGAAGGAAAATTGTTAAAAAAAATATATATTCATATATTTTTAAAATTTTACATTCACAGTAATCAACAGTAACCCATTTCTTACATTTGTTTATTTGTATTCACAAATTATTTGATTTACTCATTTAAACACGTTGAAAATAATTTCTGTATTACGACAGCTGCCGGCCATCGGGAGAGTATCATAAACAGTTTTAAAAATGAACATTTCCGTAGAACTTTTACAAATATGCCTTTCATAAATATGCTGTACTTTTATTCTTTCTTTTAAATTTGTTTAAAAAAGTTTTTAATTAAATAATTTTATCATTTCACTTGTTACTTTAATTTAGCAAACTTTAAACTCATACTGTCACATAGCCAACGAAAAATTCATTTAATCCAGCTTTACTTATTGTCTTTGCGTTTTGTTTCTCTCGTTTTTAGATTTGCTACAGACTTTATTGACATACGAGAAAAGGAAACGAGACGTGGCACACGTGGTGTTGGCAATCCAGAAAAACGTGGCAGGGCAGGACGTTTACATCAAAGACGACTACAACAGCAGCAGCAGCAAATGTTTGCAGATGATGCTTCAGTTTCTATGACCTCTTCACAAAAGAACGAAACCATGACAACAGGCAAACAACTAAAGCAACAGCAGCAACAGCAACAACAACAACCGTATCACATGCAATACAATAGAAATACCAATCGCGATAGCGATAAAACTAGCAATAGAACATCGTCAGCAGCATCATTATCCTTAGACTCAGCTGTGCTTATGTCAAGTGACTTTAAATCTTTTGCAAATTCCAATAAAAATGTCAGCACAAATGCAACACAAATTCAAAGTTCAGCAGAGGCAACAAAAAATGACAATAGTAACATTAGTAATGGTCTAAATAAAATTGTCATGACATCATCGTACACTTCAGCCAACAATATGACACACTCTTCAGCCGTAGCAACAACTTCCAGATCAACGCAACAAATCAAACAACAGCAAATGCCATCAATGACACGTTCATCTTCAATCGCACCACCCAAACAGGAGGAATCATCCGAAGAATATGTGGACAGTGATGGTGGTGGTGGTGGTGGGGGTCTGCGAATTAAGCCAGAAGATTTATTAGAATTACAAGAACGTATAACAAAGGAAATACTCAATTCAAAATTACAGGAAAAGGAAATGCTTGAATTACAGGTAAAACTTGAAGTAGCAGTAAAAACATGCCACTTCTCAAAAAATATATTAGTCGTACATAGTAACCCAGTGGTAAAATATTCTTAAAATCGTATGCGTTCTAAAGTTAATGATCAGCAAAGTTATTAATAGCTTTGTAGAATAGTGGAAGGCTCATCAGTTGTCTAGTTGTTTAATCGCTTTCTTGTCCGTTCAATACTTGTTTGTCACGTTTGTCAAAAAGTGCGAGCGAAAAAAAAACCCAAAATCGGCTCAATATGAACTCAATAGTTTTTTTTCTACCCCTTTTAACAGCTTGCATATGCAGATATATTGAAAAAGTAATACCGCTTTTGTTTCTACACAAAATTATGCATTTATTTTCCACTTGTTCACTTATTTAACTTATGCTCATCACTCTAATTATTTAGCCCTGACAAAAGTGGGCAATCGGTTGCTCTAACTAAATTAAGCATCATTAGAACCACATGCTTATTACAATTATGATCTTATGCTAACGGACATGGTGTGCTTTTAAATTCACAGAAAATTGACAGCCCAAGTTGATATACGAGGTCTGATCAAAAAGTAATCGTTATTTTTAATTTTTTCAAAAATTATTTATTTATTCATCAATAACTAATCTTGTCCCCTTCAAAGTAATTCCCCTCAGATATAAAACACTTATGCCAGCGTTTTTTTCCAATCCTCGAAAAACTTCTGAAATGCGCTTTTTGGTAACGCCAACAGCTCCTGTTTCGATTTCTTTTTTTTCCCCTCAATCGTAGCAAAACGCTTTCCTTTCACGTTTGGGAAGCGGAAAAAGTCAGCGGGGGCCAACTCCGGTGAATATAGTGGGTGTGGCACGATAACAGTGTTGTGTTTTTGGCCAAAAACTCACTCACAAGCATCGATGAGATGGTGCGTTATCATGACGCGAGATCCTGGATGGGTTTTTCCACAACTCTGTGCGTTTCTGACGAATTGATTCGCTCCGAACGGCGCATAACTTCAAGTTAATATTCGTTTTTGACCGTACAATCTTGTGGCAAGAATTCGTGATACACCGCGAAGAAGACATTGCAGTCGAAGAAAACATTGAGCAAAACCTTCACATGTGACCGATGTCAAATATGCTTTTTTCTGTTTTGGCCCTTTTGGATGCTTCCATTGGAATAATTGGGCTTTGCTTAAAATGTCATGGCCATACACCCATGATTCGTCACCAGCTATGACCTTTTTGATTAAATCTGGATTTTCGTCGAAGATGCTTAACAGCTCCTAAGCGATGTCCATGCGACGTTGTTTTTGACACAAAATTTAGCAATTTTGGAACAATCTTCGCTTCCACACGTTTAATTTTTTAAATTTCCGTAAAAATTGCTTGACATGATTCCAAAGATACGCCAACATCATCAACAACCTCTAACAGTGACGATTATGCAAAATCATTTTCTTTACTGCTTCAATGTTTTCATCGTTTGTTGATGGGCTCGGGCGAACAGGACGAGCATGACATCTTCTCGTCCTTCCTTAAACCGGTTATACCCCAATTGAACTTGTGTTCTGCTCATAGAAGATTCGCCAAACGCCAAAGTCAATATTTCAAATGTCCTTGAGCATTTTGTAAAGGAAATAGTTGGTCCTTTTTCAGTTGTTTCCCTATAGTCCCTTTTTATATTTAAACAGCTGTCAGGGAGACCAGCTCAATTTGTAGGCGCTCAAACGAGGTGCCAAAAGATTATTTTGAGACTTGTCTATCAAACATAAACCGGCATACGTGCCTTGTTTTAATTACAAGTTTCAAAATAATCTTTTGGCACCTCTTTTGAGCGCCTACAAATTGAGCTGGTCTCCCTGACAGCTGTTTAAATATAAAAAGGGACTATAGGGAAACCACTGAAAAAGGACCAACTAATTCCTTTACAATTTAGTTTAATATTTTTCCCAAAACTTAATACAGTTTCGTTGGTCCATTATTTCGAATAGGAAAAAATCGAAGAGGACACGGCTAACATTTTCATCAGTCAAAAACAAACTTACAATCCAGAATGGCAGATATTGCCGACATACATGAATATTAACATAACAGAAATATTATCATAACAGAAAAAATAAATGCGAAATTCAAACATACAAAACTCACGAAATTTAAAAAAAGCGGTTATTTTTTGATCAGACCTCGTATGGTCAACTCAATTAATATTTTATCGACTTAAATATTTTCCAACCTCTCTACATTTTACTGCTGGGTCAGCAGTTTCTAAATACATTTAAAAATGTTTCTTGCACGTGTGTGGGTTGGCCACTGTTATTACTGGGCTGATTTTCTCTGATATATATTAAATTTGTTAACACTTCTAATTTTCTTCTTCAGTGTTGCTTAAAGAGAGCGCTTTTGAATGCGTGTGCTTGAGAGTACTCGTATGCGGCACAAATAATGGGTGTTTATTTGTCGCTGGTATTTGTGGCTTTACGATAAATATTTATGTTTGCATAAGAATAAACATGTGTATTTGCTTTTGAGTGGAGCTGCTTTATTATTTCTCTTCGACCATTTGGGGTAACCATTTATTTTGTCATTTATTAACGTTATAAATTTGAATTTAAAATGCTCATGGCTTAAAGGATTCAATATTTTTTTTGTATTTTTATTCAATGAATTTTTCGGCTATATATATTTTTTTTAGATAAATTACTTGGGCTTTCTAAAAAAAAAACGGTTTATTTATACATTTTATTGTTATTGGTTTAAGTTCATAACAATGTCTTTTGTGTTAAATGTGTGTTGCGATTTATTTATATACTACAAAAAGAATAATTTAGGGGAGTTTAAAGCATTACGACTTTAGTTTGTTGGAAAATACTTAAATAAATCACAAACGAATTGTTTTTTAGGTATGTTTATAAGTTTGCGGATAAGTTGTCATTCGTGATGTCTATGAAGTTTGTTGGTTATATCTAAACTTAATTGTAATAGTCTGCATATATAACGGGTTATCCATTTGGCGATATCAAAAGTAAACGTAAATAAAACACATATAAAATGTTTTTTTTTTCATAATATTTCTTTTTTACTATAAAGTTTGAACGTTGACATTATGAGTGAAACACTACATCATTTAAATGACCACCGCGCAAGCAAGTGTTGCAAGCATTGATTTTTTTGAGGTAATTTTTCATCACTTTTTGACATAATTTGGCAGCATCGTGATCAATAATAACTTGACGAATGTTGGTTTTTAAGTGCTCAAGAGTTAAAAGTTTATCTGCATAAACACGATCTTTTCCGTAGTCCCACAAAAGAAGTCTAACGGTGTGAAATCGCATGATCTTGGTGGCCAGTTGATATGGACATGACGAGAAATTACGCGGCCAGAAAAGGTCTATTGCAATAAAGCCATATTCGCTGGAGTTGTGTGGCATGTGGCACCGTCTTGTTAAAATCACTTATGCTCCAAGTCGTATTCTTTAGTAGCAGGCAAAAACAATTCGGTTATCATATCACCATAACGCTTCGACTTGATGGTGACAGTTGTTCCATCGCCTTTTTTGAAGAAATAAGTTCCAATCACACCTTCGGACCAAAGAGCGCACCAAACAGTGACTTTTTCTGGATGTAATGGCCTCTCTTCAATTGCTTGAGGATTCTCGGAAACCCAAATACGACAATTTTGTTTATTATCAAACCAACCAAGTGGGAAATGTGCTTCATCGCTGAAGAAAATTTTGTTCTAAAAATCGCCGTCCACCGCCTGTTGTTCAAGCACCCATTCATTGTATCTACGACATGGTCAGCTGGCTTCAGTTGTTGTGTGAGCTGGACTTTGTATGGATGTAGGTGTAGATCGAAATACGCCATAATGTGACGTAAGATAGTCTTAATTCCTCAGAACAACGAGGATTCGACACATTCGGGTCTTCGGCAACACTTTCACTTGTAGCAGCCGTATTTTCCTTCTATGCCGCCTTCTAAGAGCCACGAAGATTTATTTTATAGTTTTTCTGAGAGCAGTCACCACTTGACCCATCACCAGTTTTTATTTGGAGCTTGAGTTACGGAAGACAACATATATATTAATAAATAAATTTTGTAATTTTACTTACAAACTCTTTCAAAAAAAAAAAAATTATAATTTTGCAAACCTGTGCGTAAGTGAACGAGCTGCTGCAAAACTTATTTTGACTTTGTTTTATACACTCCACCAACTAACAAACACTTTTAAACATCAAGAGCTTTAAAAATCAGTTTACAAGTGACAGAGCTATCCAAAAAGCAAATTATCTGTTTTCCAAAAAATTTCGATTTCGAACTTAATTTCGAAAAAAATCAAAAGACAAAAATCATAGCAAAATAAAGACAGATCGATGTGTATGGACAAATAATTCTCAATATTGCGTAATCGATTCGTCTACAGCTGTTGATTTAAGAAGAAAGAGTTCTACTGCAGCCTAGCCAAAAAAAAAAATTATTTTGGAGGCGTTTGATTTTAAAGATTTGGGCTTGTTAAATCTTAGCACAATGGGAGCTTTCTAGGACTCAAGTGGGCCCATGAAACAAGTCTTAGCAGTCGCCCCGTTTTTTCCTAGTCTGGATCGTCTCATAGAATTTTTTCCCACGGTTTTGTTGTTCCCGAAAGTTATATGGGCTCTATGTGGCCAGCTCGTCTGCATTGTAAGGTTTCACGTATTACAAGCTTGTGTCACTCAACTCTCTTGCTCTTGAAGTGAGTTTGCTCTCTTAATGAGAGAGCAATTGCAAAATTAATAATTTTGTCAGAAAGTTAGTTTGTTTTTCGCTTAGAGATAGACAAGTGATGTAAAATTTTATAAGCATAACTTTTTTAATACCAGAACGGACAAACATTTCTACAACAATAATTCTTCAATAGTAAGTTAGACACAATATGAACGTAAATTTAAGACAAAGTTTTACAGCGTAGAAGTTGTTAAGCAAAGTTTAAATTTGTTGTTGCTACCCATGTTCTTCAAAAATGTTAAAATTTTTTTGTCAATTTAATGAAGTTTTTTTTATGGCTTTTTATTTAATATGTACTGCTTTTTAGTTTGCTTTAAATTGATGCGGTATAAAATTTTACAATCGAGTTTGAAATAAAACACATAAAAAAAGTAAAACCCAGACAACAATTTGAACCCTCAAAAAAAAAAAATCTGTTATTCTCACTTAATTGCCCCGGCACACATCACTAAAGCTTTGTACATTATTGCCAGGACAACAGGCAGAAGACTGTGTAAAAAACCAGTCATTGCCATCCATCGCATGAAGAAAAACTAGTTAAACGATTTTTAATTTTAAGCTTGGAAAATAAAAGTTTTCATATCAGGTGGAAACAATAAACGAAGTTTTCTCATTTTTTTCCCTTTGTAGTGGTCTAAAGTTGTATATTTCCTTGAAATTTGTTTTTTTTTAGTTGATATTGTTCAAAGGACATTTTTCCCGCCAGTTCATATTTTGTGAAGAAATGTAGATTGTATGTTTGCCGCCTAGACCTTCTCAGCCAGCGCATTTTTCTCTTTCAATACCTGAAAAACTTTAAAACGAAAATATTCGTTCTTTTTTTTTGTGCAACAACTTGGCACTTTTTATTCCAGCTCGTTAAGGATGTGAAATGATTTTTTTTCGTAAAAGCTGAGAGTTTGGTCGTCGCCAATTACCATTCACTCACTGAGTTGCTCTTGCAGCATGAGCAATGTGGTTTCGCAGCACAATATTTCTTTGATGACGACTTAATTAAGTAACGACTTTACAATCTTTGACACTTTTAAAGTTTAACAGTAGTGTTGATTCTTTAAGGGCATTAAATGAAATTGATTTTAACATTTTTTTTGGTTTCAGGAAAAAATTAATCGTGAAATTTTAAATTCAAAAGTTTTCAATATGGAAGCTTACAATAGCCAAAATGGCGGCCGACGTAAAAAGAAGCGTAAGAATCAACGTGCTGTCAATGGTATGTTGGCCGATGTGGGCACTTTTCCTAACAGTGCAAGTTCAATGGGTGGCAGCAGCAGCAGCAGCAGTGGCAGCGTCAGCACCACCACCTTCACCAGCAGCGCCAAATGGAAAAATGGCATTTCTGCGAAAGCAAGGACTTTAATGAATCTACACAACAACGAAGCTGGCAGGAGGGTGAGTTCTTAAATACCCTGAAATGCATGCAAATTTTAAAACCATTTAAAAATTTCATATTTGAATGTTTCACTCAAAAGTCATTTAAAAAGGAAATGTGTGCTAAATAATGTAGTTATTAAAATTATGAATGAGTTTGTTTGTTTGTTTGTGTGCTCAGCTGAGCAGTAGTTTCCTTCAATTTTGTTCATCAGTTGAAAATAGGCAATTTCGAATATTGTAATCAAATAAGGAGTTTCAATCAAAACAACAAATGTACAAGCGAGTTATCATGTTTGAATATTTAGCACACATGAACTTAAAAGAATTAAATGTGATGAGCATTTTTAAATTTTCTTTTAACGAAAGAGATATAATTTTAAACTTGATCCTGTTTATTATTTAATAATGTGTGTGAAGATAAATACGTATTTAAGTTCCGGGACTCAAACCCCAATTTTTAGCAAAGCCACATTTTGAAGTTAGCAGAGCACTGTTAACGAGTTAACAGCGCTATTTTTATAACAGATGACAATTGTGGAGAAGATGAGTGGGTTTTATGGAAAAATGAGGACATCTGGGAGGTACTGATCATATGGAAATGGTGGTCTGGAGGGTTAGCTATGACTTGTGGTACCAAGAATGACTGCAAAAATTTTTTTAGTCCCAGAAAATGACTTTTAAAAACACCCCATTTATGAAATTTCTAGAGAAGATGAGTGGGCTCATGGAAAAATGAGGACTTCTGCGAAGTACTGACCATATGAAAATAGTTGCCTGGAGGGTTAGCTATGACGTCTGGTACCTAGGATATCTCAAATTATCTTTGGAGTCCCACAAAATGACTTTTAAAACACTCCATTTATGAAATTTCTGGAGAAGATGAGTGGGCTCATGGAAAAATGAGGACTTCTGCGAGGTACTGACCATATGAAACTAGTTGCGTGGAGGGTTAGCTATGATTTCTGGTACCTGGGATGTCTGAAATTAACTTTGGAGTCCCACAAAATGACTTTTAAAAACACTCCATTTATGAAATTTCTACATTGCCGAAAATAGATGGACAGAAACTGTTCGGAAACGATCGATAGTCACAAGTGAAGATCAGAGACGTGGTTATTATGACTTTGTTTATGTTACATAGATAGTAATAGTTTCAAGAACCTCGAAAATTAAGTTGAAGTCTTCTTCAGATTCCACAATAATGCCCTTATTCTAATGTTAGACAAATGCTCTTAGTACATTTAAGCTCTTAAATCCTTTTAATGCTCTGTTTCAAACTGCATACAGATAAGTAAATCTCTTCCAGCTTTATTCCCAAAAAGGTAACTTCATGCTTGTGTTTATATGTATTCTATGCTTCATATTCAGCAGTATTCATTTCCATATTGTGGGCTATTCCATGCCTGGGCGAACACTTTGAAAAATATGCTTATTATATTTGTGCGGAAATCTTGAAAGTTTTTTCAAAATAATCTAATACAATAGCACTAGTGATTTGTTTACATATGTATATCGTTTTGACTGCCCTGCTTTTAGCAGTTTAGCTACTTTCTTGTAGCATGTTACTGTTAAACATGCTCACATGAGTCTATAATTTGATCATGAATTGACTAGCAAAGAAACGATGCTTGCAGGTGATTAGATTTTGTCCCTGCTCGGCTAAGAAAGTGTAACGGGTACAGCGGCAAAACTCATTTGTAAATCTATGGATATGTGAACAGTCAAGCTTTCAATCAAGGCCTATTCATCAGGTCAAAGCAACTCTACAACAACAAAAAAACTGCTTTAATTTTGTTTGTGTAATAATAGTGGGGAGACTGCCAAACCTACAACAACCACATACGTTGCTACAGCTTTTGACAGTCTCACAATGAAAACACACAAAATTATATGGAGAGATGCATTGACCTGATAATTACAGCATGATTTCAATATTCGATGTGAAGATGCTTGTACTTCTCAAGTTTGGTGTGACCTATAGAGGGTTAACATCATTAGACCATAACTTAAAAATAAAAAACAAAAAACTAGTTTAGAGAAATTTTTTTTTATAAACAAAAACTTAATATGTTACCAGTTTTGCTTAAAATTTAATTTGAATTACACAAACCTTGTACTCAAAAATTTTAATGTCTAAATCTGTGTGGAATGCCCCATACGAACGGTACTTCATGTATGAACATTCAATGTTTGTATACGCATTATGACATACAACACACATGTGAATCTCTCTTTCCCTTGTTTTTTTTTCTATTCATTTATGATTTTGAAATTTGAATTTTTAGCTTTAGGCCATAAAAAATTAAATCTTTTTTTGATTTCCTTCTTGCAGGCATTTGAAAATAAAATTTATGTTTGTTATTTAATAAATAAATGAATGCAAAAGAAAACAGAACATCAACAAAAACTTGCAGCAGGAGCAACAAAAAAATAAATAAATTGTATGAGCAGCATATTGTTATATACCAGATTTAAATACACATGCACACACATCCTTTTACACTCTAAAATAATGCCAATATTTACATTGTCAATATGCATAGTAGTGTAATAATATTATTACAGCTATTTTAATATTAGACACATGTATGTCTGATACATCCATATATATTTGTGTAGTCCACAGTGTGTGAGTCGTTCATTTGTTCAATTTTTCTGTGGTAATTTCAGTGTTGGAGTTTACTGTTACTAATTGAGTTTTATAATACACAAACAATTACCAGGTTATTTAAAAAATAAGCAGTACAGACACCAAAAGCATATCCGAACTCTGGCAACTAGACACAAGGCTGATGACACTGCTTTATGCAGAAAAAAAAGGTTTTTTTCATTATACCACTATTTTGAAAAACATAACTTGAAGACTTGTCGTACTCGTCCGACTCTATCCAACCCATCGGCTGGCCAAACTTCATGGATATAATTTCTCAAAATTATTCTCAACCTAAGAATAACGTTCAAAACGCATTTAGAAAAACTTAAAGTTAAAATAGAATCGAAAACTCGGATTCCCGAGTGTTTTATCTTTTTGGTGGTAAACGCTAAAAATATTTAAAATTTAATTTAACTAAGCAATTCCAGTTTATTAGATTATTTACAAATCTTGTTGAGGTTGTTAGAGTTTGAAAAGCTGATTTTTTATGTTTGTGAAGAAATCATCCGATATTTTTTCCGCTTTCAGAATATCGGTTGTGGCTCGCTAAGTGTGTGGGCAGTGTTATTTGCAATATAAAACCAATGTCTATTTTTGTCTATATCACAACGTGCGTCACGCGTAGTCGCATGTTGAATGCGCACATACGCATTGCTCATACGCATGAGAGAACAAAATCCACTATACTTAACGTCATTCGCTCTACTTATTCACCACACCATGGGCAATACTTTGTTAACATTAGGCCTTCATGGTAGATATATTCACTTTATAAATGCATCAGAGTAAAATGGTCAAGCTGCATGTTTAAAAAATTACAGTTATTGCTTTTTTAAAAATTTCTTCATATATTTGGCCTTCAAGAGCCCCCCCAAAAAAAAAACATACTCACACCCCCCAGTATTATGCGGACCAATTCAGCAAAATAGTTGCTTATTGGAATTGATTTGATAGGGATTGTGCCAAAACAAATTATCAAGTTTATGTATAGAAAAAAAGTTGCTTATTCAATAAAAGCTTAAATACAACAACTTCCAAAATCACTGGAACCCTGAAAACTTGTATTGTGAACAGTAAAAGAGATAGAAAAATATAAAAAATAAAATGTTTTGCTAAATGTTTTAAGTACTTCTTTTTGTCCAGCTAAAATGTTTGCCAAATAACTGCAATCAATAAAATTGCATATTTTTATATCAAGTTGCTCAGCTAAAGTGACACTTCCTTTGGGAAGTTTGACAAAAGAGATATTAGCATTTGTACAAAAATTTCTACAAACATTACATCCGCCGTACTTGTTGTAGATGTTTCGTTTTCTATCTATCTCTGTAGTTACATATTAAAATTGGCTGCCAAACGGATGCCATACTTTTGTACTATTTTGAGCATTTGTTGTTTTTTTTTTTTTGTTTAACGATTTCATACAATATGAAGTGTATTTTGTTAAATGCTCACAAAATCTTAAAATAGCCACTGTCATTGTGATATTTCATTTGCAACTAAACAAAAAAAAAAATGCACTAAACTTCCTGACACAACAAACACATGCAGCAACAACATTCATTGAAATTTTTGATGAAACATTTTTACAATTTAACCCCACAACAATTTGTTCTTTCCCGTTTTGATTTTGTATGTTGCCTTTTTTTTTTTGCTTTGCATGTGTTGCTGCTTTGGCGACAGTTTATCTTATAGGTTTTTTTCTACTGCTGCCTGTTACCAGTAGCCAAATACTAACAGTCTGTCTGGCATACAAGACTATGCATTCGTTTTATCGTGTTGCTGTGTTTGTTTGTTGCCACTGTGGAACATTTTTGCTTTTATAAAACATATAAAAAAAATTATGAAAAATAAAATGTTAAATCCAACAGCAAACAAATTACTTTATAGTCAACAACATGTTTTGTGGTGTCAGTTGCCATTTTCTATATGTTGTTTTTTTTTTTCTTATGTATAGTTTTTGTTTAATTTTTTTTCTGCCATCAGCCAACGTCCGACTAATAGCTCTATGGTGACTATTTTGGATTTGATTTGATTGGAGTATTTTTTATTTAGTTTTCTAGTTTTTCTGTGCGTCCAATTTTTGTTATCAATAAATTCAATTTATTATGTTGTATACTCTACACAGATGCTATGATAAAAAAAAACAACTAATCAAAAATTTTTGTTAAAGAAAAAAGAGCCTGGAATAGTTCATGGAATAGTGTAAGACAGAAAAATTATTATTAGAACATAAGAATCACCAAGGTCCAGGAAAACCATTGCTGGCTTGTGATCAATAAATTTGTGTTGAAAAGCAGCCCCAAAAATACATTTTGTATTGTGCAAATAATACTACAATTGCTATGATTTTTAAATTATTGAGATTTGTTCTATAATGAAAGTGGATCTTACCGGCACATTTGGCATATAAAAGTTGTCGTTAGAATAAACGTTAACTTCTTATCATGCATTGTGAAAATGGCCGTTAATCAGACTTATCTTACAAAGAACACATGACATCTAAACATAAATTCATGCTTCGAGCTGTCCTCAAATCACTCTGACCGATGTAGAACTTTTGAATCAAAGCAAATTTATATACAACAAGGAAACTGATTGGAAGTGGTTCAGAGAAACTCTAGAGATTAAAATCGTCAGGGATGTATCGTTGAAAACTGAAGATGAGTTGGATAATTCTATAGCTTCCTTTAGTGATATGCTTATGGAAGCTGCTAGTGATTGCACTCCATCAAGACAATAAACAACACATAAATACAGGACACCTGGTCATATCCAGCAGAAAATAAAAGCTAAACGAAAGCTAAGAAAAAAATGTCAAGCTTCTAGGTCGCCACATAATAAAACTCTTTTAAATAAACTCAAAAATATGCTAAAATGGCTAGAGAAGAAAAACTCCAAAGGTACTTGACCAACCTTGGTTCAACATCTATAACAAATTACTGGCTCTGAAAAGCAACCAAAAAAATAAATACTAAAACTTTGCACTATCCACCGATTCAAAAATCCAATCTTACAGGGGCAAGTACTAACGAAGAAAAGGCGAGTGTTTTCGCAAATCATTTCAATAAAATGTCTACAAACCCTATGGACAAAGAGAAGCGACATTTTCAAAGCACCTCACACAGCACTTACAACAGTGAAATTAAAAGAAACTTCAATTTATGAAATCAAAAAAAAAAAATCATAATGAATTATTATTTGATCTATATCACTGCTGTGGCTGGTGTAATGGTACCCCATTTTATCGAAGTTGAATTTGTGGGCACTTTTTCGTATGTATGGGATCATATTTTAGCAGTGGCATCATAAATGTTGATTTTCAGATGCTCTTTAGTCTTTGATTTGTGGGCATAACACCAGCCGTTAACGACGCCTCCAGCATTTTGTCAAACGGTGTCAAATGGCGGCTTCTTGCCGGCCAACTGACATCATCATTTCGGTTAATTAAACGGCCACCAAATGTTTGACGCAATAAATCCATTATGGCATGAGGTGTGTTTCAAATTTCACTATTCCATTGAGACATTATTTGCATCAACACCATCTGGGCACAAACAGATCAGTTTTAATGTTGTGTTAAATGTCTTCATTGCACTGTCCTCATTATGATTTTTTTTTATAAACCCATTTTTATTACACCTGTCAGTAAAGTGACACCAAGTAATTGCAGGGCGCTAATTATCCTAAATCAGTATTTAAGATAATTTACATCGCGTGTTAACAAAAACGTGATATACATATCAAAATATAAAAATCATATTTTTTTAAACAGCAACTTGACCCTTCTAGTGACGCCTATTTAGTTCTGATAGTGCACATCAGGTGACAGCTTAGAATCTTCAGCTAGCAGCCAGAAAAGTCGTCTGAATCTGTTGTTCAATTCCTTTTTCTTTTGTGTGATGTGATGGGATCTTTCCATATCAGGCCTCTGTGAGACTCGTGCAAGCTGTATAAGCTCCAAATATGGCAATTTTGCTCATTGACGAATCCACCAAGATAAATGTGAGCTTCCACCGGAAAGTTGATTTTTTTTCTCTAAATCTCCAATGGCAAAATTTGTTGGAAATTTTAACTTTACCAGAGAGTAAATCGATTCATTTAGCTCAGTGGACTTAATGTGCTGAATAGAATAATATAAATATTGTCAGATTCAAAATAATCGGTGGCTCAAAAATAAACCAAAAAAAAAAAAAATATTGGAAAAAGGAAATGTAAAATTTGTTGCTGGGGTACAGCTACCAGTTTTACTCCTACTGGCTTAATTACTCTTAAATCATAAAAAATAAACTACAGAATTAAATCTTATTTTGATTAAGAATTTAAAAAAAGGATTTCTTGCAACAACAAAATTCAAACTAAATGTTGAACAAATTTCAATTATCGTTGATGTGGCAGTCCTACATTTTCACATATATTTTCAACAGCTTAAATAAATTATTAATGACTGCCGTTTAGTTTAATTTTATTAATCGGGGGCAAAATCGTCGCATTCGATATCGAACGAATTCCGTCACTTATGCTGCGTGTTTGTTGTTTATTTTGTTTTTGTTTTACATTAGTTTTGCTCGATAGTTCATTCGATATCGAATGCGACGATTTAGCCCCTGAATTGAAAAGGACTTAGTTGTGCAACATTTCTACAGCACAATATTCTTTAAGAAGACAAGAAAAGTTAAGTTGAAGATGAGCAGTGTGACGGCTTCGTAACAGCTAATTGGCCACTTAGCGAAAGGCGCTTGATGTTTTCTTTGTCCTGTTCAATTAATATTAATCATGAATGTAATATAAAATGAACTCAAGCCTGATAAACACAATACCAAATAATTCTTTAAGAAATAATTCGAATTTCAACTCATTTCAAATAATTTGATATAAAATGTTTAGCGAATTTTTTATTTTCGTTTTAAAACACTTTTGTTTCGCCCATTTGCTATTCATCTCATATTCATATGGATTTCGTGTATATTTTTATTTATTTTTAACTAAATCTCTTGTGGCAAAAATTTTGGTGTCAAACCTTAAAATTGACGTTATCAAAAACACATCGTCAATGACAGCAATACAGCAACATGAGAATTAAATCGTTTTATCAAAACAACCATTTGTTTAATTAATGACCCCTGATTAAGTGTCAGCGATAAGGCAAATATCACTAACAAACATTCAACACGTTACTTGCATATTTTCTCTAAAACTAAAATCAAAAAATTTTGTAAATTTTTTGTTATGCTTGATTTATTAAACAATTACATTTGTTTATAGATTTTAAACATTATTCAATATGTCAGTTTGTAATTTTTATTATGTAGACATGGGGTCGCAGCAATTTTTTTTTCATTTTTGAATGCTTAAAGCATATTTTATTGGAAAATAAGATTTGCACTGCATTGGGGTATTGGGGAGTGCCCATTTAAGCAAGATAAAATTTACAGATTTACAGATTTTTCAGAGTGTTTATGCAAATTAATATTAAAGAGTTTTTGTGTCATTAATGCTGTCATAACAATTCGTGAATTATTATTTAGCAAAATAAATGTAATAAATAAATAGTCTGAAGTGGTTGTCAGAAAATAATTGGAAACTAGAAGCAAACAAAAAACGCAAGTTTGTGGCATTAACAGCACCGCCTAGCAATGTCCCAAAATAGCTTAATAATTTTTTTTAGATATTCTTTTTAAAGTTTTCTCTACTGTTAGCAAAATATACTGTCATAAAATCTTATTAGATAAAGTTGTTGGTGATATTTTTGTGGCATTTCACAAAAAATTATTATATTCATATAAATATAACTTTCAGTTTTCCACCCCTGTTAAAACTCAAGCCCATCTTGATGATAATTTTTTTTTTTATTTAAACGTCCCTTTGAATTATAATCACCTTGAATAAGAAATTATTTTTCTATAACCAAAGAATTATTTTTATATGCTCGCTTATAAAAATTTTACTATAATAAATATTATTTGATACAAATTCTTTCACACAAAAAAAGAAATAACTTTTCTCAGTATATCCTTTTAAAAAGGATTTTTGCTAACACAAAGCATAATATAATTTTTCATTTTTCCACATACACACACACAGGCACACGCACGCATACCCATACTCTTGCAGACATTTACAGACAGAACATAAATTGAACAATATTGTGTTACATTCAGATAAAAAAAAAGAATGGTTGCTGTTTTATTCTGCTCCAGCAAAAACCTCAAAGGAGTAAAATAAAACCAATTTCTTGTGCAACATGAGCACATAAGTTACTTCGAGACATAAATGCTTTCATATATACATACATACATACGTATGTATGTGTTATTGTTTGGATTTTGTTCATAAATATTTTAAGAAACAGAATTTGTTCTTGACTATTTGTCACGTTTTTCGAACACATGCATGTGCTTTAAGGTCGATATCCAGAGCAAAAAAAAAAATATATAAGTTTATGTCTAAAAATATGTGCGTACATGCATACAAGCGTATATATGTGTGTGTGTATGAGGAGTGTTTGCATAAAGGAAACCTGCAGTTCTCTATCACCATGAAAATGGTTGGATTGTTTGCTGTCACGGATCATTCTTGAACGTTGTAAAATTTTCGCTTTCTCGATTTAACTCATTTTTGCAGTCCACCAAGGTTTTTTGATAGATCTTACAGCACTCAAAAACTATCCACTAGCTTAAGACAGGCTTGGTAGGCAGAAGGTTGGGGTGACAAATATTAAGATGTCCAGACCATGTGAGTCTATTGCTCCTTTCTCTTCCTATGCTTTCTTCTAAAATTAAAAAAAAATGGCACAAGGAGAAAAAGCGTGGTGAGGAGATGAACAGGAAAATAAGACAAGAAAAGAGAGAAAAGAGAAGAGAAGAGAATAGAAGAGAAGAGAGGAGAAGAGAAGAGAAGAGAAGAGAAGAGAAGAGAAGAGAAAAGAAGTGAAGAGAAGAGAAGAGAAGAGAAGAGAAGAGAAGAGAAGAGAAGAGAAGAGAAAAGAAGAGAAGAGAAGAGAAGAGAAGAGAAGAGAAGAGAAGAGAAGAGAAGAGAAGAGAAGAGAAGAGAAGAGAAGAGAAGAGAAGAGAAGAGAAGAGAAGAGAAGAGAAGAGAAGAGAAGAGAAAAGAGTAAACTCTCACATAAGAGAGCAACTGGTACTAAGAACTGATCAAGGCATCAGTTTCTTGTCAATAGAAAAGTTATATCATTCAGGTCACCCAAACTACAGGGTTTTTCTTATCTCATACGGACAACCATTTATATTCAACACAGTAAGGAAAAAACGTAACCAATCTTGTTTGCTGTTTTATATTGCAAAGAGTGTTTATGTGACTATGAGTATTTGTTGTTATTAAGTATTATAATCAAAAAACTATTAAATATTTAACTTGATATTCCAGTAGATACATGTATTTATATAGACTACAACGTCTCGACGACAATCACAGACATTTCTCTGCGTACGAAGTATAAAGTTCCAATGCAAATGAAAGTGTCAAAGAAAAAATAAAAGGAAAAACACAAGCTGTTTATATGTATTGCTAAATATAATATTTCTTGTCTGAAATACTCGAACGTGAATTATTTGCGGGCAGGAAGTCAAAGGTGTGAAATTAATTGATTTATAGAGCAAATGTGCAGCGAGAAGTTTATGACCATTAATGTGACATGTGACAAAGACTATATTAAAACAATATTTAGTTTTCTCAAAATAAAAAAACACTTATAGGCTCTTTATGATAATGTTGTTTACAGATTTATGTTTAAAAAAAAAAATTAAAAGATTAGGGCTAAAAGCCATGTGAAATATTTATATTGCATGACTTTGGTGTCAGAAACTGAAGTCTGTGTGAAAGCGCTATAGCTGTAAAAAGAGGCTTGGAGGGTAAAAAACTGATTTAATTATAATTACCCATTTTGGCAAGCTTACATAATGTGTCTTTTTTTCAAATTAAAAAAATATATATACCGTTTGGTATCACATCATTAAGTTAGAGCCGGAGGAAGAAATTTTTTTTTTTTTTTTTTTTTTTTTGGAAAAATGTGTATATTTTTACGTTTCAACCACTGTTTGTAACACGATTTACAACAACTATGACTTGCTTGAAAGGTAATATTAAGGAAAGGTAATGGAAAGGAAGTTTTGTTGTGTTTGCAAAAATTTAACCAAATTTTTAATATCTGCAATACTTCGGATGATGCAGCTAGTTCTTTGAAAATGGCTTAGAACTCCTTGTAAAAAAATTTTGTCAAAAATGTGAACTTTCTAGAAATTCCATATCCGTGGCAACGTTGGAAAACAATTTACTTTTTGTTTACAAAAATGTGACAACTTATTTAATATCTGGCATACTTTAAAAGATACAACCAATTCCTTGAAACCGGCTCATATCTGTAATCACTAATCTTTTTCATTCAAAGCATTTTTTTCCTATGTGGCTTAATTTGAATATTTGCACCTATCTTGCGAAGTCATAGGGATCTTTATAACCACAAGTTATTAAACATCTAGACATAGTTGGGTACATGGTCAATTGGGTGCCATAGATTTTGTGTGTGGGCAAAAACAGTTGCATTCTCTATTGGTTATTGGTGATAAAAAAATTTTACATTTTCATAATTTCTTTTAATTTTTGTTTTTTTTTTTGCATAAAATATTCTTTGTACGTTTTCAAAACTGCAGCAATTTTCATAGCACTTTACTCATGCTTTTCTCTGTTTCACCGCCAAACCCATCCCTGAGTATTTGGAGATTTTACTTGGAAGATCTATAAAAAAAAAAAAAAATCATTCTTATGGTATGAAAAATTAAGTTTGTTTCACATTTCGTATGTTAAAAATATTTGAATAATTTTTTGTTTGTTTGTGTTTTCAGTTTTCTTTGTTTTATGCTATTGAAGAAAAACAGAGGGTTTTTTCCCTGGCCCTAGTATTCATATGGCTGTATGTTCTTCAAATGCATAATTTCGTTATAAATTTGCTTATTTTGGTTAACATATATTTTTTTTGTTTGTTATTCTTTGTCATACAAAAACTACAAGAAATGAACAAAGTTTAGAACAATCATGTCATGTCTTGTGCGAGTAGTGCTGAGCAAAAGGGAGGAAAAAAAAACCAACCACAATTTTCTATGAAAATGTCATAAATTTTCCAAGGATTTCATATTTAGTTGACATTTGTTTGTGAAAAATGAGAAGAAAATATGAAAAGCGTTGCATTTCTTTTATTGTTCTTAAATACTTTAGATTTTTGTTTAATGCAAATTGTGCCCTAAAGTGAAAAAGTTCGCAGACTTCATGTTTTTATGGCACATTAGCAGCCAAATTCGTTTATGATTGTTCAGGAATCAGTATTGGTTTTCTTTTAAGAAAAGAAGAAGAAAAAGCTGTCTTGGAAATTCACTAGCCCCCAAAAGGGAATGGCTGCAATCAACCAGTGCATGTTTGCCAAGAGCTGAGTTCGCAGCCGATTTCGGCGCCGATATGTGTCGTGGTGGCTACATAGCAGCTCTAGCTAGTCTTCAATATTTACTTTTCTTGTTTTCTATAAAGCTAATTTCCACTACAATTAACTGAACAAATTCTGCTTCTTTAACTTAAATTACGAGTCCATTTACTATGAGTTTTTTATTTCTATCAAACTCTTTCGGTCATACAATTTTTGAAGTTCTAAGTCAAAAAAAAAAAAAAAAACAGACTGTAGAGTGCTTTTGTTCATTTGCTTACGTTGAACTTCATTTTTCTTTGCTTGGCAGTTTATAAAGGTCATACAAACATATGTATATTTCTTAAATCTTTTATCCACTTACACCCAAAGCAGACAAAATAGTCAATGTTTGTCTGCTTAAAAGTACAGTGATTGACAAAATTCTCCTCTGTTTTGAAGTATTGCGTGCCTCGATACATGTCAAGTGTGTGTCACCTTATTTGGAAAGAGAAATCATTAGAGTTGGTAGGTGGCAAATTAAGAGAAGCTGAGCTTAAATTTTACAACTATTGCAATTGCACGTTATGCTCAATGCCCAGAGCGGTGCTGTAGCGCTTTTGTTGAAATATAAATATTGGCACCCATTTGAGTTTGAGATCAGTATTGTGTTAACTGCTCTACCAACATCGAAAAGCTTATAAAGTCAGTCTGATATTTACAGTCGTGCTGCAATAGTGTTCAAAGTGTTTAATGGCAAATTTTTGACCTGATATTTAAATGTGAAATTAGTTCGTTTTTGATTCAATTTAAAGTCATTTTTATTATTATTATTTTATTATTTTTTATTTCAATTTAAGTTAATTTTTATTTCATTTAAGTATTTAAATGTAGTGTTAGTTTTTCACTCATAAATAAGTGTTCACATATAATTACAGCACCTTTTCATTTCTAAATTTTATGAAAGTCTTTCCTGTTTTTTATTTGAGGAAAAAAAATTATTTTTAATGAAAATATTATTGAAAAAAAAAATCCTAAAATAAAACTGTTTAATGATTATATTATTAGTATTTGATGTCGTTGGCAATATTAACAATTTATTTTGGAGGTGCTGCTTGACGCAAAATTTCATACATGAGTCTGTGTGTGTGCTTTGTTAACTTTTTTAAGCGCCTCAGGAACAAGAACCATATGCTTAATCTATAAAACATAAATAAGCTTTAAATGGCCAGAGTTTTTTATTTAAGTTGCAATCAAATTAGAGCCGAAAAACTAAATTTTGTACTCAAATGAAAATTAAATTATCAACTAAAGAATTGGCCATAAGAGTTTTAATAATTAAAAGCTTTTTACTAAAAAGTGCTGTAAATAAAACTGCTGAGTGTGTTTTATTTTCACGTGTTTTTTCCCATTTCTGGTTTAGCTTATAAGGCCTAATATCTTTTATAATTAAAACAAACTTTTAATTAGTGTTGTACCCGACGTTTCGTCGATTTTTTGTCGACTTTTTCAAGGGTTTTTATCTATTTATTGAAACATTTATTTAGTGATTTTTTAAAATTTTGAATGATGTTCTATTAATCTGGTGTTTCGATAAATAAATTATTATATTGTTTCGGCACGCTACCCCACGTTGTTACATGACCAAAAAAAATGCAATGTCCTACTCCTAAAATCAGAAACTTTCAATCAGTAAACACCAGCTCTGAAGTCGTAGGCCTCAAAAATTAGATTTATTTCTCTTGCCGTATCATTCACCTAATTTTCTCACTCACTGTATCAACTTAGATTTAATAAATATAAACATATGCACGTTTTAGATTCTTTATTTTGATTGCTTTTATAAAAGACAATTTAAACTTGTCTCTGACTAGTGTTCTGTCAGTCTTATCGTTTCTGTGAATTTGTGCATTAATGAAGAAAAAAAAAACTTTTCATACATTTCTCTGAATTGCTGCGCTTTGCACTCATAAATTGTAACCCATATGTGCTGCTCGAGAAGATGCTACTACTAATAAAGAAGAAGAAAAAAGTTTGAGTAGAAAATCTACTTAAAATATGTATACGAAATAAATCAAAATTTTGCTGAATGAATTATTTAAAAAAAAAAAAAAAATTCTTAAATTTTGTTATTGTCTATTATTTAAATATGTAAAAACTTTTGTTAATAATTCTCAAAATCTTATAATAAAATATATTTTCTTATTATTTTCAGGCGGTGATTAAGAAAACCCGTATTACCTGCAAGTGTCATGGTGTTTCGGGCTCATGCAGCTTAATAACCTGTTGGCAGCAGTTGTCATCGATAAGAGAAATTGGTAAGTTGTTGTTTTTGTTGTTGTTGTTGTTGTTGTTAGTGATGTTGGTATTATGGCTTCTGCAGTTGTCGTTGTTTGTTATTTGGTTGGATTTTATTTCCAGCTCTCAATTGTGTGTGTTGAGCGTGTGTTTGTGTGTGTGTGCTTGTTCTATGCTGTCTTATGGTATTGGAATGAGCACAAATGTATGCTATGAATATTTTTGTGTTTTGGTCGCATTATTAGGGTTTCCAGTTACCACTGAAATGTGTCATTAATAGCAGTGGTGTACTTAGTCAAGTCACATGTTTGTGTCGGTGGGTGACAGTATAAGTGCTGAGCTCCGCTTATCGCTTAAGTGACCACTATCACTGAAATGTGACATCCATTATCAAAGATATACGAGGTTTGTTCAAATATTGTGTGTACATTCTATTATCGAAATTTTTTTCTGTTAGCCATATGTTGGCAAACTACAAATGCAAATTGGCTGATAAATTTGCATTTGTGGTTTATTGTTGAGAACTGTAAAGATATGTGCTAGAGAAGTTAAGCACTTACGCAGTCATGGTCACAAACAAGTGAGGTGACTATGAGAATTAGATCCTAGCACCACTGCTGTTACCAACACAATTCAGTCACGTGTGTGCGTGTTCTTCAAGTTTTTTAAAAAATAGGCCAAAGAATATGTATAAGTTTTACATTGAAAAAGGTATGAAGTACTCAAGGGCATTTAGAATGTTGATTGCGGCAGTCGGCGAGTGCACTTTGTCTCAACAAAGTGTTTACAAATGGTACGTACTACTAACATTTTACAAAAGGTTGAGAAGATCGTAATGACGATGAGCGTCTTCGAGTTGTAAACACGTCAACAAGTAAAGTAAACATTGAACCGGTGAAAGATATTGTTTTAGAAAATCATCGACGCCCTTTTAGCACTCGTCGGCTCATGCAAGGCAATTTCAAAATTGATGGCTGAGCAGATCGATTAGGAACATGAAACGTACCATCAATGGATTCTCCTTCTTCAAAGATCAGACTAGTGGCTGATTGCGAAACATTGATTCCTGACATTCATTTCTGGGTCACATCCCCGTAATGCTACGCTGCTACACGAATAGATCAATGGCGAGGGGAAACGCGAGGCTTGGTATTTATCTAGAGAATACCAGATTATTGCTAGATTATTGCAGAACTCTAAAAGCGGAAGTTTGGGTAACAAAGGGATAAAAGATAATTTAATGAAATTGGAGGCCAGGACCAGTGAATATTGTTACAAATTTTAGATAGTGGTGCGTAGGTTTTAATTTAGTTCTGATTTATTGTTGTGGGAAGATGCATTTTGAAATAGTATTACTATAAGTGGCATCATTTCACACTAAAAAGCGGGGTGTTTACCTGTGAAATATAATTCGCACTCGATGGTAGTCGATGTTTTTTTTTGCAGCATAGTATTTTTTTGTTCTGTCGTAATACTTTAAACTATTTAATTTAGGTCTAAAAATGCTATAACACCGGTATTCATAAAAAATAAAACATTGTTGAAATACATTTTAGAACAAATTTTTCATATAAAATTTGTCCTAAAATGTATTTGAGCAACATTTTATTTTTTATGAATACCGGTGTAAAGGTTTATTTAAACATCTCTGATTTTCATTTTGTTTGTGGGAATTTTTCAAAACGTAGTTTGCTTTCAAACATTCTTTTAACATTTTTCGAGTCTAAAGCCAACTCTTGCAAATAAAGCCAACTTTTTGAAATAAAGGCAAACACGACTTTTTGGCTTTTTTTTTGAAAATATGTATCTGTATTTTGTTAATTTTTAGTTTGCTATATGTGTTAATTTCAGCAAAGTTTTACAGCCAAATAACTTGTATCAATCACTGGTCTCTTTTGTTTTCTAAAAAAAAAAAAAAAAAAATTTGTTTTCCTATTTATCGGTGGCAAATGTCAATTCCAGCATGAAGTTGGCAACGAATAATCGATTGCAAAATAATCGAACTGAGTTAACATAGTTAATTAAACTTACCTGCCTTTAAGTTAAGCCCGTATGACACTACATTTTTCTTGCATTGTTCAAATTTTGGAGAACAGTGCAAATATAATGTAATAGTAGAATTTAGTATGTGCAACGCGTTCAGCTATATTAAGATAAATGCAAAACTGTCAACATTTTTGTTGAAGTTATCGATAAAAAATGACATTATGTCAAAAAAAAAAATGTAAAATTTTTCAACTTAAAATTTACATTTTAAACTTGAATGTTGCTTTTTTGAAATAAAAAGAATACAACACTTACAAAAAAGATGCCAGTTTTGTTTACGTTTTGTATATTTGGTTCTTTCGAGCAATTGGTGTTTCTTTCTACAAATTCTATACCAATTAATGAAAGAAAAATGAAGTATCATACGGGCTTTAGAGATGTGCGCTTGGAAGTTTTTTTTTTTGGCTCACGTCACGTTCACAATAATTTTTCTCACGCACGGAAATTTTTTGGGCCTCATGTCACGCACGCTCACGAGCACAATTTTTTCAATCACACATGAACATTTTTTAATCATGCAATTTCACTCACGAAAAGTGAAAAGAATGCTGACGATCAATCACCTTTGCAGTAAAACCAAATATAAGCGGAAAAATAACTCGGAAGCGTTAAAACTCTAAGTCTTAAAATATAATTTCAAGAATGCCGAGTTTTCAGGTTGAACAATTTCTCTGAAAATATCACAAGGAAGTGTTTTTTGATAAGCTATATATTAGAGATAATACTGAAGAATTCATATAAGTTTTAATACAAGCATGTCTTTTAGGATACTTTGGCACTTATTGCAAGTTGTGTATGACTTTTATTAAGGATTATTTCCATACTGTTTTGTTTGTATCTTTTTAACAAGATTCGTTAGAGACAAGGATATTTTGCATGGCTATGAATTTTTGTTACTAGAATGTAGTAGCATATATAAACCGATTTTTCCTTAAGTCGATTCACATTGTTTTCAGTTGTGAGCACAGACATATCATATCATTCAGTTACGCAATCAAAGAAAAATTGTTGACATTTGCTTTCCACTCAGTACCCGGCCGCCTTACATTGTATCATGGTTTTTACCACACATTCTTCAAACCTTGAAAGCACTAACTTAAGAACCTTATTACCGACATTATGCAAAGTGTCTTGCAAAGGTTCTGGAATTGACTAAATGTTGCTTAATATTATTATTATTGTTATTTCCTTTAAGGTGACTATTTACGCGAAAAGTATGAAGAAGCCACAGAGGTGAAATTAAATAAACGTGGCAGACTGCAAGTAAAAGATCCACAATTTAAAGTGCCCACAGCCCATGATTTGGTGTATTTGGACGAGAGCCCGGACTGGTGTCGAAATAACAAACAATTGCAATGGCCAGGTAAATATATGTTCCAATTAATTTCTACTCGCGTAGAACTTCTTTTTAATATGAAATTATTTATGGCTCGATTTTGCAGGTACACATGGCCGTGTGTGCAACAAAACGTCCAACGGTTTAGATGGCTGCGGCATATTGTGCTGCGGCCGGGGTTACAATACCAAAAATATAGTGGTAAGAGAACGCTGCAATTGCAAGTTTCATTGGTGCTGCCAGGTGAAATGTGATGTCTGTGTTAAAATTATAGAAGAACATACTTGTAAATAATTTTTAATTCGATGACATTTCTTTGTGAATTTCATAAAAACTCAATGTAAATGATTTGAATTTCATTTGGTCCTTTTAGTTACAAATTTACCCACGTACATAATTATCTAAGGCTTAAATCGAAATAAATTATATTAGCTGCTAAAACTTAAGATTAAACTTATTAATTTATTTAAAAGAAAAATTCTTGGTTTGATGGCTTCAAGAGATTAAAGAATTTTAGCTGGCAAAAGAAAATAATTTGATTTCAAATATGAACTTAATTATTTATTTGCTTTCAGAGTCAATTGAAATGTATTAATTCAGGTCCAAATTAGCACCAACGTAAACATTTTGTAAAGGTTCAATTTTGGACCTGAATTAATAATTTGATTCAGTTAAAAAAAATTTTACAAAAATCATACATAAATAAAGAGTGGTTAAATTTAAAGGGACGATGTTGATTTTAAATAAAACACAAATTATTTAGGTGATTTTGCTATAATTAAATTTGTAATTATTATTATAACAAAAATATCGGTCAAATGTGCACTGCAACTTCGGCGGCACACCTCCTCCATGCGATGGTCCCAAATTTTCGATGACGCTGAGGCATAATTGAGGTTCCATGCCGTTAGGTTGGGTTAGGTTGATTGGAGGCGTTTCTTTGCCCATGTCTTGCGACATACACCTAAGCCAGTGTAGGCTTGTTGTGCGCTCCTTGGGTTTAACGGTGAACCAGTTGACTCATAGGTCTATAGATGTCGGGATCGTATTTGTGAGCAGGCGGGGCACTGGCATGAATAGTGCTTCAATGTTTCCATGCCGTTAATGTGCCGTATTATTTTATTGTTTAGCTCTTGAATAGTTGCCGGCGTTTATTCTTTGTTTTAAATAATCCCAAAGAAATAAGTCCTGTAGTGTCAAGTCACATGATATTGGCGGCCAATGGACACCAACACGGCCATTGAATTTCTCGCGCTAAAGAGCCATTGTTTCGTTAGCTGTGTGGCAAGTGGCACTGTCCTGTTGAAAACACATATTGAACGATATCATATCTTGCAATTTGGGCCACAATAAGTTTGCTAACATCTCACAATAGCGAACACTATTCACAGTAACTGGCTGACCGGTCGCATTTTGGAAAAAATACGGCCCGATCACGACGCCAGATCACAAACTGCACCAAATAGTCAGCCTTTGCGGATGAATTGGTTTTCTGACACTCACTCTTGGATTATCATTTGCCCAAATGCGTTAATTCTGCTTATTGACGAATCCATTGGGGTGAAAATGTGCCTCATCATTGAAAATGATTTCCTTTGAAAATTAATCATCCACTGTTGCCATTTATTGCCATCATTCTGATCATTGACGATGCTTGGAATGTTCAAGCGGCTTTGGCTTTGTTTGAGTCAATTGCACCTTGTAAGCGTGTAAATGCAAGTGCGTTTATGCATAATGCTCATCAATGACGAGCGTGAGAGATGCAATTGTTGGGCACAAGGACGAGTTGAGGTGCACAACTCTTCAGCCTTACCATCACGAACAGCAGCAATATTTTCTGTCATACAAGCTGTGCGAGAATGCACTGGTGTTTTCACATCTCCTACAGATCCAGTTTGCTCGATTTTTCCGATTGTACAACAACTGCACTATATACAGTTTTCCTAATAAAATTGATTAAGTTTAAGGCCTTGTTTGATTGTATATTTTTCCATGGTTCCCATGGAATTAGTCTGAAATTGAAAAATATCACATAAAGTGTAGAAAAAAACTTGCAATTTAGGTGTGCTTCACATTCAACATCGGCTCTTAAAATCTAACCACCTGTAATAACAGAAATGCCCATAAAAATAATTCCATTAATTTAAGTTTTAAGCTTAATTATAAGTCTATTTATTTTTAACTTTAAAATGAAACCTTTTAAATAAATAGCATTAAACTTTTGTAAAAAAAAAACTCAATTCAATATGTAATTGTAAAAAAAGAAAACAAATTTAATGAATGTAGTTTAAAATAAGTACAATAAATTAAGACACCTATAATAAATTATAGAAAAAAAAGCTGTAAAATCTTTTTTGAATGCTCATTTACTATAGATAACTTATTGTTCGTTTACGATTAGCGAAGGTTTTCGTTGAAAGCCAGAGACACATATAAAATGAATAGAAAATGTGGGACTAATTATCAAAGTTTTTATATAGTCGAGCGCAAGCACTCGATATTCTCACACAAAAGCATTTAATTGCATTTACAAAGAAATATGACAGATTAAGGCGGTAGTAACAGATTTTTGACGATGCAGTTATTTGCAATATATATATACTTTATGCTATAAACACATTCGCCACAGCAGGCTACCAACTACAAAATGTCAAAATCAGAATGCATATATTTGTATGGGAATAATTATTTTGAGAACATAAATGCAGGTTGTTGTCTCTGCTGCTTTTGTGGTTGTTGTCAAATTAATGTAATTCCTATTTTTCTCGATATTACGTTTTTTATTGCAAATTTAAACTTTTTATTTTATTTTTTTTTTGCAAAATTTCGCACTTTTCCACCCCGATTGGGCATTTGCAAATATTTTATTTTCTATTTGATGTGAATTGTCCACTAAATTTCACACTATGCAGCAGTTGCATAGTGTGATTATTTTTGCCAATTTTTGCACTTTTGGAATGGTAACAGTTTTTTTTTGCAAGTATTTTGCTTTCAACTATGAACTTAATTATTTAGTTGCTTTAAGAGCCAATTGAAATTAATTCAGGTTCAAAAGTAGACCTTTCAAATGTTTTCTGTTTATTTCAGCTGTCTTTATGCCGGCGACATTTGCAAAACGAAAAAAATGCTTAATGTGTTAAAAGTTTGTGTGAACATTTCTGATTCTCATATTGTTCAGGGGAATTATGGAATAAGTAGTTAAGTTTTAAACATGCTTTTAAGAATTTTTCGAGTCTACTGATAAGTTGATAAGCATCAACTAAGTAAAAGGTCCAAAAATAGGACTTGAATTAATGTATTTTGCTTTCTGTTTGAATTCAAATTTTGCAAATTGAAAATTTGTCGCTAATTTTTTCACACTAATGCGCCCTGTCATGATTTTTGCAATTTGCAAATTTTCGTTCATTTCCAGCAGTAATTTTTAACCCAGTGGGTTACTTGATCGCTTTAAACCAAAAAAAAATTATATAAAGTAGCAGCATTGTTCCGTTTTAATTTTTATTATATTTTTGGTAGCTTCTGCTTCCAAAATATTTAAGTAGCTGGGTAAAGGCGACATACATATAAAGCTGGTGACATTTGTAGTCATGTGTTCATGTAGCCTGCTGTGGCGAATGTGTTTATAGCATTAGTAAAGTGGCTTGCAGGTACGCCTCTAACTCTTTACACACTTTGTTGGGTTGAGTGCCGTTTGTTTTAATAATTTGCCGTAGATGTCCCATAAAAGACGTCAAACATTATAACATTATTGTGACCTTGCAGCCACAGCTTGTGTTGTAGCGTTTGTTTTTATTACGCCTATTAGACTATTTGGAATGCAATTTTTTCAGGTTCAAGTACACTTTTTCCAATTAAGTTCTCCTGTACAGTTTACTGCAAAGTCTTGCTGCCGTAGTGTCCGATGCTTTCTCAATCGGATTTAAAACCGACAAATAAAAACTACTTTAGCAACTAATTCCACTTGTACGAAGTGGAATTTGTTGCTACTTCGAGCACAAATCGATATAATTAGATTCAGAGGATCCAAATTATTTTTTATCCTCGGTTTCAAATCCGATCGAATTCCATGACAGCCCCTCTGTATTTATTGAATCGTCTTTCATTTAAACTAATTTTAATAAAAAAAAATGAGTCAGTTTTCCTTGTAAATGTATTTTATATTGACATTAAAGTGATACGAACATAGAAATTCTCTAAGACTCTCTTCACACTTATGCCACTTGCACAAATCTTATAAAAAAAAAAAAAAATTATATTTTAAAACTACTTAGATTTAAAATAATTTAAGCTTAGAGATTTAAAAAATTTAAAAAAAGTATAACAAAGCTTTATGTATAATTAAAATATAAACACTATTTGTAAATCACTTCTACTTTTTGCTCATGCATCTCACTTAACTGTATGTGCATTTTTCATTAAATATTTAAAATAATTTTGTAAAAAATATTACATTAAATTTTAAAGAATGAAATAAATTCTTTCATTATTTTCTTTACCCCTTCACTTTTTCTTTTCGAAAAATTAGCGAAAAAAAATTTAGTCAAAAATTCAAAGAAAATCAGAAACAAATCGTGAAACAGCTAAGGCTTGTATTCCAGCCGGTAAATCTTCAACTTTACTTTTCTTGTCTTCTTGGAATGAAAATTCAGGGTTATGACCGCTGGACAAAACTCATTTTGTATGTCCCAAAAGGAACATTTAAATCTCTAGATTTCTTTAGACGACGCAGGATATATTTTACTCCATCCGATCTCCCAAATATCTATAGCACTTATAACTAATCAAAAATGGCATACAACTCTCATGTTTAGGCGTGTGCTTCAAAGTCCTGCACAGAATCGTGTGTGGGAGAGAGCGAAGACGAAAATGGGCGAGAGGAGCATAACCAATTCTATTGACTCACTGGAGCACTGCTGCAGTGTGTGGTGTACGCCACTATTTTATCGGTACTTCAAGTGAGTTTGCTGCAAAGAGATCAGCAATCTTGTTCCAAAAATCTGCATCTATTTCAACAACACATGTGCGTTATTCAGGGCACATCCATCCATACACAATTGGCCAGTGAATCGCACAACAATTCACTACAGAGGAATCCCGTTCTTCAGCTGTACGGTCCGCATGTGAAACAAATTGCCTGCAGACGTATTTCTTTTTAGTTACAATACAGGCAGGTTCAGGTCAAATATACACAAGCCCCCATTCCTCTTTTCTCCTCCCCAAAACATATTTTCCTAGTTCCCAGTACTATGCACTACATATGTAGATGCCGTCTTCTGAGTACTGTTCTAAAAAAAATAATAATAATTATTTTTGTATTAATGAATAAGCTAATTTATACAGCTTCAGATCGTTGTTAATATAAAAATTTATTAACAATATTATTCAATATTTCGCTAACAGTTTGTTAACATCTTCAGGATAATATTTGTAATTACAAATATTATCCTGAAGATGCTAACAAACTGTTAGCGAAATATTGAATCTATACTTATTTAATTTATCAATCCAAATTTAAGATTGGCACCATCATCCATTCGCATGGATTTATTTGATTTACTAACAATTGCATTTTTTCGATCTCTTTTTTTTATCAGTGTAACTCCACTCAATACGCACGCTGTTACAAGAAATATAACAGCAAATAGATCTCCATGTCCTTTGATGGAAGAACTTGACAAAGAAATTTCAAAATCTCTTGTTTTCCCGCTTGTGTTTGTGTAATGAAAGCAACATGCCCATGTATCTTTCTGGTACACAGAAAAAATTATCGTCAAAATATATTCAATGAATCACTGGCTTGAAAATATTTTTCTCTCCAACAAAAATGTTTATTGTGTCTATTAAATTATTGTTTGATGTTACAACAATTAATTTATTTTTCAATAAATATGTAGCAAAATTTTTAACTGAATTGACAAAATACGTTGTACGACCTAAATTGCACAAAAATTCATATGATTTGGCTAATAATGTGTTTGAATGGAAACAATTTTTTTTCTCTGTGTAGAGTTGATTTATATGGCAGTTTGTTTGCTTGCCACCATGTATTTTTGCGGAAATATGCCCTACCAATAAAAAAATTACTCTGTGGCATACACAACACCTAGATGTTGTAAATCATAATCGCAAAAACAGCTGTATGTTGTGTTGTAGCTGGAACAACACAACACTTAGATGTTGTAAATCATAATCGGGGCTATTTTGAGCAGATTTCAGCCAGTCAAACATTGATCTCAAAATAGTTCCAAGCAATTGGTTTGGCAAAACTACAGACCTATTGTCCACGAACTGGGGCTTTTTAATATATAACTTATTTCGCAATGCTGTACACCAACTTGCTTTTAATATATATTTAAAAATTGACTTCATTTATTGTTTTTTGGTCAACCCAAATGCCTGCAAAGTTTAAGTTAAGCTTTTGTGAAAAGGGCTCTTTCATTGTTTTTATTTTTGTCCACATAACTAATGTATTTATTTAATGATTAAGAAATTAGTTTTTAGGAATTATATGTACGAAATGGCTAGCAACTAGTTATAGATTACAAGAAAGAAAAAAACTTAAAACAACTGGAGTCCAAAAAGCCCATAATAAAATCAGAGAACACAATTAAAAATAAAAGAAATATAAAATTAAAACGAAGCGAAGTTGCAATTTATTTTGGAAATTATTTGATAAAGGTGTTCATGGGAGCACCTCTTATTTTTTAAGCTGGACTGGTAAGAAAACTATCAACGCATGCCCACAAAAGGCCTCTGAGCAGGATTAAGCTAATTCAGTGTTTCTCAAGCCCATACCCGTGGGTAACACATGTGTATTAGTGTCCTGTACATGTGAGGACGAAGTTGAAAAACGAAGCCAAGGTATAATTTAAGTGTTGCCAAAGATGAATTTAGCTTGACTCAAGAAATGTGTAATTTGAAACAATCATATACTACAAACTAACATGCTAAGATGCACATGTGAGCACAGCTATATGGGACAAACGGGACGAAAGCTAGAAACGAAATACCAAGAACACATAAGAGACTGACTATAAAGAAATGAACAATCCATAGACAATGGTGGAACCAAATCAAATGTAGAACTGCGCACATTAGAGAAACAGTCAAACTACACTCAGATTTTTTTTTTTTGCAGTAACTGACCGCAGTTTATTCCAGAAGTAGTCAGTGCAGTGAACTGGCCACTCACAATCATCGAGCGCCTCGATGCATGAACTGGTAGAGTGCTCTACCCAGAGTCTTCGAGGTTGCAGGTTCGATTCCTGCCGAAAGCTTTGGGTGTTTCTGCAGACAAAAAAAAAAACTTCGCAGTTTTGTGTTTGCTTAAAAAAAAAAAATTACTCTGATATGGGGTGCCAGGTCATGAGGGGCACAAGGGTAACGAGTTGGCTGATACCTACGCAAAAAGGGGAGCTGTAGTGAACATATTTCATACAACACTGGATAGTACGCTAGATGTACTACCGTGTAAATTATAAGAACATAGTGTAAGGATAGAATTAAGAGGAATGGAAAATAAATCAGTATCGAGAAACACGTACACGAGAAAACAAGTGGTTTCATTTGAATAGATAACCAGTACATGGCGATCCTGCCTTCGGGCAAATAGAAAGTTTAATTTTAATGTGTTACATACATATGTGTGTTAAAAAAGAAAATTTTGTACACTTATTAAAAAAAAAAAAATGTTTAAACAAAAAACAATACACAAAAGAAAAATGTTGTCCAAGTGTGTTCCAATGAAAAAAGATATGCAATAATTTTCAAAATTTCAAAAAATAAGTGCATAGGTACAAATTATTGCTTGTTAAATGACAAAGAAACACAGTGTATGTAACAAACAGAAAGAAAAAAACTTGCAAATAAATTTGTATAAAAACTTTGTACCACTAATAGCGGAGTGCGGTTAAATTAATTTATTAAGTGCTAAGAATTTGTAGAGGCACATTAATTTCAATAATTGTGATTAAAAAAAAAAAAAATAACTGCATATAATTGCATTCAATTTGGATTTTAAAATGAAAAAACCAACAAAAAAAAAAAAAACAATGTGACAATAGGTACATAAGTACATACTTATAAAGTTAAAATTTTTTCGAAAAACTTAAAACTAAAATTGTTAATATATTGAAGTCATGCAACAATGGAAAATTAAAATTACTATAAATGTGGACCAAAAAAAGAAAATTTAATCCTTCAAAAAAAGGAACAAACGAGAAATAACGGCAAGAACAAAATCGAAACTTAACGAAAAAAAAAAGAAAACGGATTATACTCCAGATCTTGAGGAGAGAACAAATTAAAAACAACACGAAAAGGCAAAAAAAAAAAAAAAACCGATTAATTAAGTAGCAAAGTAGAGATGCTCTACGTGAATATGGATGAAGTGAGTGAATGAAAAATATACACATCCAAACGCCGAAAAAAAAAAATCAGAACGAATCTATTGTAAAGTGGAACATGTTGTAAAAGAAAATATCAAAAATATAAATAAAGGATGTGCTAAAAACAAAATTTCGTTAAGTGACAGAAAGAACATCACAAAACTACAAATACAATATAATGAATACCTAGCAAAACAAATATGTATATATAAAAAATTAATAAATAAATACAAAAAAAAAAAAACAAAAAAAAAAAAACAATAAGTCAAGACAAAACAACAAATATCAACAAAATTATTATTATATAATTACAAATATAAAATATTGAAAAGAAAATACATGCATAGAGAACAATATGACAAAACAAACAAAAATAAAAAAAAAAAATTCAACAACATTAGTACTTAGATAAAAGATAAAAACAAAACATTACAACAAACATTTTACACCAAGTCCTCGATTTAATTCCATGTATAGATATGTATGTAATGAAAAACATGCAAACCACAACGCTAATATGAACTAAAACAATCACAACTTTTTACAAAAGAAACAACAAATATTTACATACATCCTTACAACTTAATGAAAATAATCAACATTAACAACATAAGTCAAGTTAACAACAAGAAGATGGGAAGCTGTATGTTATCATCAGAAATCAGCAACAATCCATGGTATTATCAGAGATGAGCAGCAGATACAACTTCATTAAGGTTTTTATTACATAAGTAGTGTAAACAATTTTTTTTACGTACTATTAACATATATAAATCAATCCATTTATTTTGAATAATTTATAATTATTTTATTATAATTATAAATATTTACTATAATTATAAATATTTACTATCATTACAAATATAACTCTATCTGCGATATAAGCCATCATGTAATTGTATGTATACATTAATAATATATATGTATATTCATATGAATATTGAAAAAAAAAAAAATTTAAAACTAAAATAAATAAAAATTTCATATCACCAGGTTTATGTACATAAGAATTTATATTTTCAACAATCGTTTTCGTATCAATTTTAACACAATTCAAACGTTAGCAACGCAGTCGAATAAATTTACGAGTTTTGTTTTCATTTATATCACATTAAATTGAGTCTACAATTAATGTTTACAATAACTAGAGAGAACATTTTTATTTAATGATATTTCAATTATCAGTAATTTCAAAAATATTAAATGTCGGTAAAAACTTTCGATATTACCGTGTTTCAAGAATTAGTGGCAAATTTTTACAAAGTAAAGAAGCGAATTTTACAAAATAGGCCAATTTCTAAGAAACAACATAAAATTGAAGAATATGTCAATTTAGTAATTGATACTTACAATAGTATTTTAACATATTCTGAACCGTACGTCGATATATGGTCTAATAGTGAAAAACAAGATATATGTAAGACTATAACACATTGCAGGGAATTGGTTTTAAAATGTTTCTGCAAACTTAATTGCAACATAAAAATACCACCTGGCGTAAATTTATTTGGCAAAATACAAAAAGACATCTTGACAGATCCCGAATCCGAAATAGAAACTGGTGCAAGTGGATCCGATTCTGAAACTGACCACGAAAAGAAAAGTAACGTCCAGCAAAATATAGAAGAAAGCATAAAAGAAAACACTTCCATAATGGCCTCAATAGCTGAAAAAACAAAATTTATCTCAATGTGTTCTAACATTATTCGAGAGAATTATGATGGAAACCCATTGACATTAAATTCTTTCCTTGACAAGATCGAGTTGATTAAGGAACTTACCGAGCAAAATTTAGAGACGTGTTTCATTTCTTTTATAAAATCTAAACTTGATGGCAAGGCTAGAGAAGTTTTACCAGATGAGATAACTAGCGTAGATCAGATTAAAACTACACTTAAGAGCAGGATAAAACCTGATAGTTCTAAAGTTGTAATGGGTAGAATGACTGGTCAACATATTAAACAAAACAATTATATGGATTTTGCAAAAAATGTTGAGGAATTGGCAGATGCTTTAGAACGTTCGCTCGTCATGGAAGGCATAACGAAAGAAAAGGCGCATGAAATGGCCATTGAGCAGACGGTTACTGTGTGTAGAAGTAATGCAAAATCAGATATGGTGAAGGCTATACTAGCATCAAGTACTTTCAAAGAACCAAAAGATGTTCTAGCAAAACTCATAATTGAAGATTCCGACAGGGAGAAGCAGTGTCAGGTATTATCAGTAGGATATAATAGGAACAGGTCTAATTTTGAAAATCAAAATCGTGTGCGAAATGGTAGATATCCTCGATACAATAACTATAACTATAGACCTAGATCATATAATAACGATGATCGTGGTCGTGCAACATATGGCCCTGCAAGTAACCACAATAGTCGTGGAAGGGGCAATTTTAGGTCAAATAGAGGTCGAAATACGGGACACCATTTTTCTTCACGGAATGCCTCAATCAGGGTTTTAAACTCGGAAGGCCCTCAGCAGGATATGTTGAGGGAAGAAGAGGAAAATTAAATAATGATGGAGGAGAAATAATCAAATCGGTATATAGTTTCAATTTAAATTTTTCGGATTTTATATTTTTGCAATGCAAAGCTTCGTCTCGAATTAATACGTTTTTAGTCGACTCACAGGCCGACATATCTGTTATAAAACTTTCTTGTATTAAAGGTAATTCAAAAATAAATGATGGTGATACGATCAACATTGTAGGTATAACCACTAACGCAACAAGGTCCTTAGGCACAATAGATACTAAGCTTTTATTTCCAAATTGCACAATATCACAAGTTCTACATGTCGTTCCGAATGATTTTAATATACCTTCGGACGGTATCTTAGGTAAAGATTTTCTCAAAACTAATAAGTGTCGACTCGATTATAATACAATGACTATTTCCTTTTACGCATATGGAAGAAAAATAACAATTCCAATATCTCATGGCATGGACAAGAATTCATATTTTTTCCCACCAAGATGCGAGGTTTTCAGAGTTTTTCATTTAAACAACATAACAGAACCAGTATTTATTGAATCACAGGAAATTTGCAAAGGTGTATTTATTAGTAAATGTGTAGTTAATTCAGAAAATCCCGTGCTACGTATACTAAACACCACGGATGAAATGAAAGTTGTACACAACTATGATGTTAAATCCGAAAAACTTTCAAATTTCTATATTTACTCTATTAACAAAAACATTCCTTGTAACAATCGTATTGAAAACCTAAAATTAATATTGAAGGATAAAATGCCGAACGACATCAGAGAGGATTTAATTCCATTATGTGAACGGTACGCTGACATATTCACCTTGAAAGATGACAAAATGACCATAAATAATTTTTACGAGCAGAAATTACGCCTCAATGATACGAATCCGGTTTATGTGAAAAATTATAGATTACCGTACGCACAGAGAGGTGAAATAAAAAGACAGGTTCAGGGTTTACTCGATAACAATTTGATAGAAACAAGTACGTCAAATTATAATAGTCCCTTAATTTTGGTACCCAAGAAAAGTCCAGATAATAACAAAACGTATCGTATGTGTGTCGATTTTAGAGAAATAAATAAAAAACTGATTGCAGACAAATTTCCTTTACCAAGGATAGATGATATTCTTGACAACCTTGGTAGAGCCAAGCATTTTTCTGTAATAGACCTATTCTCGGGCTTTCATCAGATTCCACTTCATGTAGACTCGAGGGACATAACATCATTTAGCACGGATCAAGGTTCATTCCGTTGGAAGGTCCTACCTTTCGGGTTGAACGTGGCCCCGAACTCATTTTCGCGAATGATGGCTATAGCCTTTTCTGGTTTGGAACCTAACAGAGCGTTTTTATATATAGACGACATAATTGTAATCGGATGTAGTAAGGAACATCATCTGGCGAATTTGTCTAAGGTTTTCGATATTTTGAGAAAGTTCAATTTAAAAATTAACCCTTACAAATGCAATTTCTTCAGACCTGAGGTCACATTTTTGGGTCACAAATGTACTTCACGTGGACTACTACCGGATGATACCAAAATGTTAGCAATTAGAAAGTATACAGTACCAACAGATAAAGATGCTGTTAAACGTTTTGTCGCATTTGCGAACTATTATAGGAGATTTATTCCTAATTTTGCGTCACTGGCAGCACCCTTAAATCAGTTAACAAGGAAAAAAGTTAATTTTGTTTGGGATGAGAAATGCCAGTCATCATTTGAGACAATAAAAGCGGAACTAATTTCGCCAAAAATATTACAATACCCGGATTTCAATAAAAAATTTCTCATAACTGTAGATGCATCAAACACTGGCTGTGGAGCGATTTTAAGCCAGAATTTTAACGGAAATGATTTACCGATTTACTACGCATCTAAGGCATTTAGTAAAGCAGAACAAAAGAAACCAGTAATAGAAAAAGAACTTTTTGCGATCTATTTTGCCATTAACCAATTTCGGCCATATGTTTATGGAACCGAATTTATAGTACGAACTGATCATCGACCGTTAGTTTATTTGTTCAAAATGAAAGATCCCTCATCGAAGCTTACAAAAATCAGATTAAAACTCTCAGAATATAATTTCTCTATTGAATACATCAAAGGTAGCAATAACGTAGGAGCGGATGCTTTGTCTCGTATTTCGGTTGACGAACTGAAAAATAAGACAAGTGATGAAAAAATTTTTGCTATGACAACGCGAGCAATGTCTAGACGTCATAACACAGACAATTTACCTTTGTTGGAGAACCAAGATATTAAGTTGAATGTGTACGATAAGTTCTCGCAGGACTTTAATAAGAAAGTTGCGAAGATAAAAACGGAATTATTTTACGAAAATGGAAAAATAACTAACATAAACTTAAAGATTTATCAAAAATTTAAATGTAAATTTATTATAAATGTTAAAATTGCTAACGAAGCATTGAATTTCGATAAAATGCTTTCGAGGCTCGAAAAAGAAGCCAGCAATTATAATATTTTTTTTATGGAATGGTCAAAAAATGACTCATTTTTCAGTAGCTACAAAATACAAGATTTAAAGGAGTATGGTAACAGAATATTAAAGAAACTCCAAATAATGTTAGTTGATCCAATAGAAACCGTTTTTGATAAGGACAAGCAAACAAAACTTTTAGAAATTTATCACAATGATCCCATTATAGGTGGACACTGTGGACGTAAACGATTATATGCTAAGCTGAGAACCAAATATTATTGGAAAGGGATGACCAGGGACATATTATTATTTGTGAGGAATTGTGAGAAATGTAATTTGAACAAGGTGAAAAAGGGAAACAAGGAAGAGTTAGTTTTGACACCCACTCCCATTAATCCTTTTGATATTGTTGTATTGGATACAATAGGTCCTTTGCCAACATCGAAACATGGGAATAAATACGCACTAACATTGATTTGTGATTTTACAAAATATCTTGTAACTATTTCTATTCCAGATAAGTGCGCAAAAACAGTTGCACAAGCTATATTTGAGAATTTTGTTTTGGTATATGGTAAGATGAAATCTGTAAGATCCGACCTAGGTACGGAGTTCAAGAACGAAGTATTTTCCGAATTGTGCCAATTATTAGATATTGACTTAAATTTTTCAACTTCTTACCACCATCAAACCTTAGGAACCGTAGAGAGAAGCCATCGTGTTTTCAATGAGTATTTAAGAGCCTATATAGGAGAAGATATGACTGACTGGGACACATATCTACGATACTTTACGTTCTTTCACAACACAACGGTTAACTCTGTATTTGATAATAAATATACGCCATACGAACTGGTATTCGGCAAGAAAGTAAACATGCCAAAGGATGTCAACCTTGAACAAATTGATCCCCTTTACAATTCAGAAAATTATAGTATGGAGGTCAAATATCGATTACAGAAATCGCATAGAATGGCAAAGAACTTAATAGAGAAGCATAAAGAAAGAAATAAGAGGCTGTATGATCATTTTGCTAAACCTTGCAATGTAAAAGTTAATGATTTCATATATGTAAAGAAAGAACCTTACGATAAATTCAAAAATGTATACGAAGGTCCTTTTATTATAAAGAAAATCGATGGAGTTAATGTTACTATCTACCATCCAAATACAAAAAAAGAAAAAACGTTGCACAAAAATAGAATTCGAAAAGCTTAAAAATATATTAACTTATAAAATTCAAACAACAGACTTCAAACAAAACAAAAAGGAAACAACACAATGTTAAAAATATCAACATCCATATATAGTATAAGTTAAAAAAAAAATAAATAAATAAATAATAATTAAAAAATGTGTATCTATTTTAAATAGTAATCAAACAACATTAGAAGATATTGAAAATTTTATAAATTATTCATTTATTTGAATAACCTAAACAAAACTGAATTCAAAACACTTTAATATATTTTTTTTTATATTTAATAAAAATGAAAAATATACATTTTTATATGTAAAACAAAGAAGTATACACATATTATACATTTCTAAAACTATGTAAACAAAAAAAAAAAAAACAAAAAAAAATTTTTTTTTTTCTTTTTAAATTAATAAACTAATCATTTTTATATGCAACATTAGTGCATATGTACATACTATGTATGTATTTATAGCTTTAAAAACGTATGTATATGTAGATTGAAATAATGAAGAGCGCGAAATACACGATTTTAAACATTTTGCTGAAAAATGTAAAAGTAATAAAACTACAAACGAAAAAAAAATGTCGAATCAAACAGCCTGATCAACTGTTTGTTTCAACATTTTTTCCCCCAAAAAAGGGAGGTGTAGTGAACATATTTCATACAACACTGGATAGTACGCTAGATGTACTACCGTGTAAATTATAAGAACATAGTGTAAGGATAGAATTAAGAGGAATGGAAAATAAATCAGTATCGAGAAACACGTACACGAGAAAACAAGTGGTTTCATTTGAATAGATAACCAGTACAGAGCCAATGGGACTTTTATTGGACCCACTCCATCCTTTGGCTTTAATAAGCTCCTCCTCAGGGGGGAGATCAGAAAATGGACAACATCCATCACAGAAAAACTGTGGAACGACACTAGGGGTCTGGAACACTCGAAGAAATTTCTTAGCTTTGATGCCAAGAGGGGGCGGATCTCGCTCTAAAACTAAATAGAAAGAATCTAAGGACACTGTGTGGGGCGCTAACAGGACACTATACCTGCAGGAAGCATCTACACAGAATGGGACTATCCAGTAAAGCAACCTGCAGATTTTGCGGAGAAGAAGAGGAGACAATGGAACACTTGATTATTGAATGTGTGGCACTTGGCCACAGAAAACACAGGCTGTTGCAGGCCTATACATTGGGTTCACAGGACTTGCAAAGGCTTCCACAGAAGGAGCTAGTACTATTTCTTGATGTATTAAACTCGTGAGGGAGAAGGGTTGCACAATAGATCATTCTTGGTCGCAGAGCAAAGGGCCATCCTGGACCAACCCAGTAATAATACAATACAATACAATCAGTGCAGTTATTTTTAAATGACAAAACGTTTAAAAATGAACGAAATTTTAAATTTAACCGACTTGTACAGTTGCTCAAAAAAATAACTACAAATAATTAGGGATTTTCGCTCACAGCTAATAATGACAGTAGTAATTTATGTTACACATACATGAAGAAGCCAAGCTATTAATACGTACATACATATTTTCTACACACATTCGTTCTGATTGTTGCGATGGCTGAGTGGTTATGGCAGCTGCTTTCAAGTCGCGAATCTGCACATGCGAATCTCAGCAGAGGCTTTGCAGTACAAAAATGAAATTAGCGCGTTGAAAAAGGAGATAATACAGATAGAAAACTATAATTAAATAATATGAACACCCAAGAAAAAATACAAAAATGTTTACAACTTGATGACGCATTAATTATTTGACAGTTAGACTAAAGGAAAAATCATTATTTTTATTGATTGGGTTCCGTAGTTTTTTATCGTTTAAATTCAAACGAAGTAATTAGTAAATTTAAATGGAAAATAAGTAGGACGGTTTTTAAATGAAGTTGCATTTATTTTAAAGAGTATTTTCAGTTAATTTTACTGACAAAGTTTTCTGAGTGTACGTACTAAAATCAAGTAGGAAAAAAACATAAATTTACAACGTGCTTTTTCTTTCTCGGTAACATAAAACAGAACATTTAATTTTGCAAAGTTGAGTAAGTCAGACTTAGCTTCAGCTAGCTAATTTAAAGTCTATAAAGTCTATTCAATTTGGAAATATTCAAATATGAGCTTAATTATTTATTTGCTTTAAGAGCCAATTGAAAAGTATTAATTCAGTTCCAAAAAAAAAAAAAAAAAAAAAAATTTTTAAATGATTTCAATCTTTTCCGGCTGTCTATATGCCGACAACATTTTGTTGGTGCTAAAATTTGGAAAAATTGTTAAAAGATTGTTTGAAACTTAACTAACTATTTATTCCATAATTCCCCTGAACAAAATGAGAATCAGAAATGTTCTAATAAATCTGTAAGCCTTTTTCGTCTTGCAACTCTTTTACTCAAAAAGCTTTTACTTTTTGATACTTTAAAAGTTACAAATCGTAGTAACTCGAAAAATTCCTTTAAGAATTTTTCGAGTCTATTTATGAGTAGATAAGCCTCAACTAAGTATCGGCGGCATATAGACAGCTGAAAAAGATAGAAAACATTTGAAAAAGGTCTATATTTTTTGACCGTGAATTAATACAATTTTGAAATATTTATCAACACATAAAATTATTTAATATCTACGTAATTTTATCGTAATGTCGTGGGCCATCATTATCACACTGCACTGTCATATTTTATTAAAACGTATTTTATGAATTTTTGCCTTCTGTATGCACAGACAGACAAAACAGTTGTTATATTTTCCTTAGAATCGTACAGATAAAATTTCACTTTCATGCCGAAAACTTTTACCTGTTTCCTTAGAAGGGAAAGAGTGAGACACGAAAATGTCTCTAATCGATGAAATTTGAGCCACACTTCAGTGTGACCACTTTAGTACTTTGGGGCTAAATTTAGCACTAAGCACTAGATTTAGCTTTTAGCCTCGTTAAGTGATTTCTCAAAATTTATTTAGCTCTCTTTAGTTCTTTCCCTAATACAAATAGAGCATTAAAACACATGGCAGAAACGTTGCAGAAGCGTTCATGAGACGTAACTATTCAACTGGAGCAAGCAAAATTCATATAGTAATCGTTAACTCAACATCATTACACCTATTAAAAAGTTTCTAATTGCAACGCTTTACATGGTGGTGGTGGCATTTGTGCTCACTTTCTTGGAAATGAGAATGAAGCAGCGCTTACATTGAAAGACAGACCCCATCGAGCCGTGGTGACTGAAATGTTAGTGAAATAACCTTTTTTTAAAGTATATTTTCTGTCTTTTTCCGTTGTCTATATGCCGACGACATTTTGTTGGTGCTAATCAACTCATCAGTAGAGTTTGTTTGAAACTCAACTACTTATTCCATAATTCCCATGAACAAAATGAGAATGAGAAATGTTCAAACAAAAAAAACTTTAACACAGTAAGCAATTCTTTTCGTTTTGCCCAGCTTTTCAAATGCAAATTAGCTGCCTAATAATTTTTAAATCTGGTCACACTGCCACACAGATACAATCAGATAACGGGCAGTATAATTCATAATTGATATATTATCATTTACAAAAGTCTCTGAGTGCCGATAAAATTTCCAAAAATATTTCAACAGATTTAGTCAGCGGAAAATATGCAAATAGTTCAGTGGTGTTGAAACGGAAACCGGTGTTGTCTCAAAGCCAAAATATAAAAAAGATAATCAAAGCATCTACTTTTCATTCTCTTTATTGTAAAAACAAAAACTAAAAAACATTTTAATTTTATAACAGTTATGTGGATATAAAAAAAAATGCTTGTAAAGGACATTGTCTTGTGGTTTCTCCTTAACTTGGCTCTTCACGTTTGTGGTTTTATGATTGGAAAAACTTTAACACCAGCAAAGGGTCAACTTCTGCTAGAAAGTATCGTCAATTTAACAAACTCTCTTATAGAAGTGACGTAAGTGTTGCACAATTTTTATTGTAAGTTCTTTTGGGCATTAATTTAAATTTCAGAATCGATGAACTAAATGATTTGCAATTGTTACAAATTTTATAGGGTTTGAGTTCGATTTGTAGTTCCTCAATATTGAGTAGGATTTTTTAGTAACGAAATTGGAGGGAACAACATTTTTAAAGAAGACAGCAAGGGTAACGTTGAAGACTTACAGGCTGGGTTACATACCATGGTTTAATGCAACTTGATACACTATTAGCAGTTTAGTGATCAAAGTGCAATCTGTAGGAATATAAATATGTATGTAACTGCAAGGTAGCTGGTTTTTCAGATACAATAGATAATGGAAAAATTCCCTACGAATTTTGATAAACAAAATTAGAAAATTGTGCGCATTAATTGCTGCAAAATTATCATTTGATTTGCGCAGCAGAGAATTCATCAACAAATATATTCACTGCTTGATGGACAAAATTTGTATGCATGTTTCACTTTATCCTTTAACTGTTAAGGTAATGCGTTTGGACGTAGATACTGCAGCTTGATTTCAATAATGATTAATTGTTATTATAACAATGAAATTTTACTTTGTTGGTATGAAACAGCTTCGTTATATGAACGAAAACTTCTGTTGAGGGAATGTAAAATTTTCATTTCGTCTATTTAAATTTTTCATAGTAAAAACGACAATAGTTCGTTCTTTAAACCATGACGAATAGTTATATTCATGAAAAACTGTCGTCGCAATAATTATATTTTTTCGTGATATTAATGAAAAAGGCACTTTTTCACGGCCCAATCTTCTTTACTAATATTATAATAACTAAGATGTGAGCAAATGCTTATTTGTTTTTTTGTCTGTACCAAATAAGCTGTGGAGCTAGTACAATTCTTTCAGGAAAAAATTTAGAAATTTAGAAATTTCTTTCACCAAACGAAAGATACACTATTTGTGAGTAAAACGTGCAAAATATCTGCTTATACGCTACCCACTATCCAATATACAATATATATACACTACCCAAAATACAATATGGATAGCAATGAAACGGTTACGAAAAGATACTGTCCATTACCTGAATGAAAGTTTTTCTTTTCTTGTTTTAGGTCTAAAAATAGATCTTAATGTTTTCTGTCTTTTTCAGCCGTCTATAGCCGTCTATAGCCGTCGACATTTCGTTGATGCCAATCAACTCATCAGTAGACTCGAAAGATCGAAAATGAATGTTTGAAGCTTAACCACTTATTTCAAGATTTTCATAAACAAAATGAGAATCAGAAATTTTCAAACAAACTTTTTATGCAGAAAATATTTTACTTATATTTTATATATTTATTTGAGCTTCAGGTCTTTTAGAATTTGAGTAATTATTTTTGTCAATATTTCGCTCTCCTTCGGATAGCTTCTTCAGGACAATTTTTTTTTATTATTATTGTTCTGAAGAAGCTATCCGAAGGAGAGCGAAATATTGACAAAAATAATTACTCAAATTCTAAAAGACCTAAAGCTCAATTAAATATATAAAATATAAGGAAAAAAAGGGGACAAAATAACTAAATATTAAATGAAAATATTTTACATTTTGTAACATATTTACTTCGTTTTCTTTTACTGTATTGAGTCCCACATTTTCATCATTCCAGAGAGTTGATTAGGCTGCTTAACTTGCACTTGAAACAAGTGGATTTGTTATCTTATCTCAAGTTATCCCGGCTTGCCCCGCCACCATATGAGGTGTAGTCCAGAGTAGAATAACATTTTGCAAACCCCAAACTAAACTTGAGTTATTACGCTCAGTTGAGAGCACTTTAATGGCCATCTGACTGCCCATAAATAAATTCAAGGGCCCTGGCTTTCCCATTTCATTAAGCTCTCTAACACAATCCCTTATTGTCCACGCTTTCATGCCTGCAGAGTTTTGGCAGGCAAAATAATAGTTATGTGCTAGTATTCTCGACATAAATACCAAATTTCGTTTTACTTCTCGCATCTGATCCACTCGTGTAGCAGCATGTCCCCATGAGGATCTGGCTGGAAGAGTCGATCAATCAGGAACGAACATCGCGCAACAATGTTAGCCCTATTCACTATTTTACAACGACTTCAAAAGTGTTTAACTTGCCTCCAAGTATTGTCATTTGCACTAACATTTATATGATTCATTAACTACCTTTTAACACCCATGTCAAAAACAATTTAAAAATACGTGGGAGCTTCATCGGAAATGGCGAAAAAAACAAAGAAGAATGCAAAAAATAAACAAAACGAACATTATCTAATCATTTTATTATGCGCTAAGGGAGTAAACTAAAGCAGTATTTATTAAATATAGTACCTGCATATTTAAAAAAGAACACTGAAATTCTGATATACGGATAAATCGCAAGCCATCAAAAATCATATGTAATCAAAAGCCATTTCTATAAAATTTTGAAGGTTAAAATAAACACCGCATAAATTACATTGGCTCTAAACTAACACCAATCAGCCGGCGTTTAAAAACCGCTCACTTTTAACTCTTACGAATGTCTTTGGTAGTGACTTCTAAAAGCGCTAATTTATATGTTAAATTATTTAAACGATTTTATTAGCTAAAAAATTGGTTACAATCGCAAAACTAAACGTCCGCATTTGATATTTGGACGAGCGATTCAGTGATTCATAAACTATTATATTCAACATTATTTTGAATAAAGAATCAAGTGGCATTCTTGCGGAAAAAATTGCCAAACCAAATGGACCACTAATAATTTTGTATTAAGTAGTCGACTCACAGTCAACTCAAATTGATTGACTTATGACTAGACTAAGCTTTAATACATTAACTTGTAACTACACTGGAATATTTTAACATATTTTGGTTAAACCGAAACCACAATCAATTCTAGTAGTACGATTCAGTAACTTTTAAAGACAATCCAATCGTTAAACTAAACATTTTGTGTTTGTACTAACGATTCGGTGATTCATAATCTAACATATTCAACATATCATTAAACTCAGAATCAAGTGGCGTCCTTACTTAAAAGAATGACAAATCAAACTCACCACTAATAATTTTGAATTAAGTGTTCGAGCCAAAGCCAAGTCACATTAATTGGCTTATGACTCGACTAAGCTATAGAACATCATCTTGTTACTAAACTAGAATACTTTAACATTTTGTGGTTAAAATAAACCACAATCAATTTGTAGTTTTTAAGTTGGCACCAATAACTGTGGTCAAATATCACTAATGAATCAGAAAGCCAAAATATTTTTAACGCTGAATTAATCGGTACAATGAGTTAGTGAATTGTACTACAGGTTGTTAAGCTATCACTAATGAATCAGAAAGCTAAATATTTTGTAGTTTAACATTTTGAACGCTGAATTTATCAGTAAATTAAGTTCGTGCATTGCACTACTGATCTCCGGTATGCGATCTGTTATCACATTGTACGGTATGAGCCCATCTATGGCTGAACAACTCTGTTGATCATGCGCTTCGTGTCCCTGATAGAGCCATTCGTAAAGTCGATTTGACTGTAGAGTTATAATAGCATGTCCGCGGGAGCCTCTTTAAATATTTGCAAAAAACAAAATTAAAGCAATAATCTGCCCATAGAATCTAAAATACAGATCGCTTTTGCAATTGAAAACTAAGAATGTTTGAAAAATAAATAATAGGGTGATGGTATTTAGACGTTTCTGTTACATAATATTATTAAAAAGGCAATGTTGAAAAGAAATGCAGACATTCGAGGATTCGCTTTGTGTGCCCATATATTGGTGGGTATTTACATATATGGCCAAAAATTGGAGTGATAAATCTGATTTTATAAATTTCTCTGCAATCTACTATCAAATCTTAGATTCCTTTTATTTCTTTTTAGCCCCTACCTTAACTCATCTATAGCTGAAATTCCCCCCAATTGCCTTCATATTTCATGTCAAGTTACATGCTTTAATGGCATATCAACAGAAATTGAGATGGATATTTTTGCAGCGGCACAAAACTATGTAATAAATAATAATACTTTCATGCAACATTTTTCTTATAAGAACCTAAAACATATAACTACACTTCTATAAATCTCTTTAGAATCACAGTTGTTCGCATATAGAAGAACTAAGACTCTACAATTATATATTTCCTGAGAAAAAACTCTCCTACGGGTTTCTTGGCAATTACAGTAACAAAGTGAAAAAATTATATATTTGCTCATCCAATATAGCGGAGATTGGGAGTGGAGCTTTTGCTGCAGGCATATTTCAAGAAATTTATTTGCAACAATTACAGCTCACGACATTAGAAGGATCAGTCTTTGAGAAAATATCAGCGGCGTTTAACACCCTCTCGATACAACAAAGAGAAATGCCAATACAAAGAGTGGAAGAGGGATTTCTAGAAAATGTTAGGAGTATGATCAAATCGTTGACCCTGCAGGCCGGCCTTAAAAGTATTATAAATATTACAAGAACTGAAAGATTTTTACAGAAATTGGTTCGTGTTGACCTTAGTCACAATGATTACGGTCGCACAATGGAGAAAAATACATTCAAAAGAATGCTAATGCTGGAATGGATAGATTTATCAAGCTCTAATTTAGAATATTTACCGCCGGAAATATTTCCAAGGACGATGTCAAAGTTGGAGTATTTAAATTTGTCGCACAACAAATTGAAAGCCATAAGTCGCTTAATGTTTGACTCGAAAGAAATACCACTTGCTTTAAGCATTTATGCCGAAGATAACGAATGGTTATGTACATGTGCTTTACAACAGGAAACTAGACAACTCCTTTTACACATAAGAACACCTATGGTTTGTTCGGAGCCTGAGGTGTACCGAGGTTTGTCGATGTTCGATAATAAAATTTGCAGCGCCAACGTTGCAACTTCTGTGCCAAGTATGACAACGACTGAAGAAAGCCAACAATTTTCAACTAAAGTTGATGAGATTGTCCACCCCATCTACATTCCAGAACAGACCACAGAATTGCAGATAAACATAACGCCTAGCAGATCAAGCCGACCCGCTGAACTATTACCGGATATTGCCAGGCAACTGGAATGCTTAGCTGATTCCCAAAACCATTTTGAAACCAAAGTTCATTTCTTTCATTGGCCCCTTGTTGGATTCAATTTGTTTAAGAGGGAAAGCTGTTATGTTGACGTTATCGTTGACTCGTCGCAAAAACCTTATGGGCCGTTTGTGCTTATTTGGTTCAGCAAAGCCATCAGTGAACGTTATAAAATGAATACAAATTATAATGATTATGGCTGGGGCTGTTATGAAAACATATCCACTGTTACCAGTGTGAAACACCTGGCAGCCAACACAGCATATACATTCTGTGTACTACTCCCAGAGCAGCTGACAACTTCTCCTTTTAATTGTAAGTCCATATATGTGGACCAAAACTTGGCCACCAACAAAAATAGTGCTTGGTTAACACGAGATGTGAGAGTAACTGGTTTAATTGTACTAATGATCGGCATTGCAATGTTTTTATTTGCGGGCATTTTAATGACTTATTTGTGGCTTAAATATAAATCTGCGCTGGCCAAAGGAGACTTCAATTCCAGCAAGCGTAAATCAATGCGGCCACCCAGCAAAGAACAGCACGAAAAGCTGGTTAGATTTGGGTAAGCATTGTATTTATGAAGTAATATTGCTATAGCTATTTTTTAAGGTTCTGTATTCGCAGAGTTTTTGTTTGTCCATTTTTGCCTAAAAAAATCGGGATCACAAATTTCTTCTTTAACGTTATTTTAGGCAATTACATGCATACCAACAACTAAAATGCATATATTTAGATACAGACACGACAGGTGGTACATCAAAAAGCGACAACGGAAAGAAAAACAAAACCAGGAAAGGAAAAACAAAAACATTAAACTTCACAACAGCATATTTGACTGTTTTGTTAGCTTAGCGAATGCAAATAAAGTTTGGAAGATAATTCTATTCGTTTGTGTTTGCTCTTGCAAAGTTTTTTTAAGACCAAATAATTGTTCGCTGTAAATTGATGAAACAACATAACCTTACATTATATTCATGTGAAATTTAATATATTTAATTTTTTATCACCGAATTTTCTTTTCGTTTCTGTTTGTTGATGTGTGTTTATGCATTTTTAGTTTTAGTTTTTATCCATCTGTCTGGCCAAAACAGTAGAACAGTGGTCCAGTTATTTGGCGGCTAATATTTGATAGTCTGACCGTACCTTAACACATTGCTGCCCATTCGTACGTCCATCAAACAAGGGCTAAGCGTCGCAAAAACTAACGGGAAACTCTGTATGAAAAAAAGACAACTAGCTGCAGCTTTCGTGGTGTGAATGATAAATGCTTGAAATTTTCCTAAAAAGTACACAAATATACATAAGTACTAGACTTAAGAAATGATAAAAACAAAATTAATTTAAAATTTAAAGAGCGTTCCCATACAAGAAATCGTCTTTTAAACATGATATTTCAATTATATTGAACTATGATATTGTAATACATTTATACTAAATTCCTTTTTCAGGCTCAAGTTAAACCCTTGGTTTATCACTTTTTAATCAATATCAATTAACTAAAGAAAATTAATTTTTTTTTTTTTCAATAAACAAATCAAGCGGTGAACTTGAGCCTAAAAAAGTAATTTAATATAAATGTACTTTCAACTATTTCTTATGAAATAGTAACTACGAACAGTTCTTCGTCCGTCTGCCAAGTTGATGTGTGCTAAACTAACAATGTCGGCATTTCAGCACAGTTCTTGTTCCAGCTGTTAGATGGCTGTAGATAGCTTAAGAGCATTGTAAAAACCAACATTCGTCAAGTTATGGCTGAGATACCGCCCAGGATGTGTCAAAAAGTGGTCGATAATTGATAATTACCTCAAAAGAATCAATGCTGGCAACACTTCGCGTGGTGGTGGTCATTTAAATGATGTAGTGTTTCACACATAATGTCAACGTTCAAACTTTATATATATATATATAAATAAGAAAATAAAAAAAATAAAAAAAAAAAATATATATATGTATATATATATATATATATATATATATATATATATATATATATATATATATATATATATATATATATATATATATATATATATATATATATATATATATATATATATATATATATATATATATATATATATATATATATATATATATATATATATATATATATATATATATATATATATATATATATATATATGGGTCTGTGTATTTTATGCCCCATATATGCCACCTCTTAATTGCATTTTCATGTACGTTCTGAGTAATTGAATTTTCGAATAAGTTATTACTATTAATATTTATGTTATTGTTATTGTTACACTCAATTTTCATTTGGCGGTTTTGTTTTTCATTCCATTACAGTTCTGTTACAACTTTTTCCAAGCGTCGCAAATCTGCCGACAGTGAGGTCAGCTATGATAGTTACATCAATACCAATGTATACGAAGTAATTTCAACATTCGTAAATATGAATACAAAGGCTACCACCGGCTCAACAATACCGCATACTATATCTGCCGAAATCAGCAATCAAGATGTAAATAATTATTATCTCACGCCTTCGGAATTCATGCCTCGACTTGCGAATCGTTATTCTAGTGATGTTCTTCCTGAGTTGCCACCAGAAGGGCCACCATCTCTTCCGTCTCCAATTAAAACACAAGACAAGGCCGAGAATATACGAATTGGTGAAGTCTATTTCTTAGACAGCCATATGTAGTGAATCAACTTAATATTTTAAGCCCATTACAGGGAATACATATGCATTTGTAACTTGAATTAAATTAAACGTTAAAAGATGAAATGTGTTCTTCTTGTTTTACTACTTATACAAGAAATGAATAATTATTTGTTATATATTCATTTTGTATGTATTATGCCATGTCTAAATAGACCTTATCAATTTATGGCTGTCTTCTTCGGCCGTCTGTATGTCGACTACATTTCATTGATCACATTCGATATTCATAGACTCAAAAAAACGTTGAGGTAAGTTTTGAAACCTTACTATTTATTCCATTATAGCCATGCAGGTAATGATAACACAAGGGAACAAAATCGAACTTTTTTAGTGTTGTTTGGAATTCTATAGGAATTTTTTACTAATTTGAGGTCGCTGATTTTAAATCGAAACTCCATTTTTCTCCATCAGCTCGACATTTTGAGATATACCGTTATGTCTAAAATTAAGGCGCTTCCAGTATAAATATGTATATAACTTGGAAACGGTTTACCATATTCAGTTAAGAGAAAAAACTGAAATTTGTCAACGAAATTATCTTTAATCCGCGCTTGCATTCTAGCAAGACAGTAGAAAAAAGAAGCTTATCAAATAAATAGAACATCACACACACACAAACACACATATTAATAAATGTTATTTCTGTGTGAAAATCGCGATTTTTGTCAATTTAGTTATCTCAGTAAATCGTTGAGCAAATCAAAAGTTGTGCACCGATTTCAATGCAATAAATCTCATTTGATTCAAAATATATGTATTAAGCTAAATGTTTTAAGACCAACATTGTGACTTTAGTTGCATTATTTTTTTTTTTATGAATTTTTATATAAGAATTTTTTTTTAATATAAAATTGTTATTTTTCTAATTATAATTAGAAAGCAGTTAATTATGATATTATTAACAAAGCAGTTATTAACATCTAGTTATAAGTAGAATAATTAATACATTTCAGCTGGTTCTCACCTCAAATAATAATCAAAGTAATTTTGATGTATTAAAAACTTAGCTTAATAATATTTTACCTGTCATTTGAAGTGTAAGTGTTTGTGTCGAAAGTTACGGAATTTCGCCTTTTGAGTATCGATACGTAAGCTGTTTTTTACTTCCGTCGGTTTTTCGGTTTTTGTGGGTTTTTTTTTCAATATCTTAAACTGTTGTGGAGTTCAGGGAATATATGTTGTCCTACCTCCTCCATTTTTAAAATAACGGTATATCTCAAAAACAAGAGCTAACCTCAAAAAAAAAAAAAAATGCTTAGCATCACTGAACTCAGCGCACCCGAATTTAGTTTACCCACTGGGTGCCCCGTCTGTCGGAAAAAAAAATTTAAAATTCAAGCACAGTGTAATTTTATGGGGCTTTCTATAAGTTTTTATGCTTCATGAAAAATCGGACATGAAAGAAAAAAAGGAAATTTCTAAATTGAGCTACATATGTATATACCTAAAACGCCAAGTTCATCAACAAGCGGCTATAGCTGGTATGGCAGTGTAAGCTGCTGTCAACCACTCACACGTTGGTGGTTCGATCCCTTTTGGTTACTTTTACTTTTTTTCTTATAGAGTAATAGATATGGTAAAAAATTGAGTTATGTTTTTTTTTTGCCCGATTTCGCTTATTTTCAATTCCCAAACAGAAGGTAAATTTATAAAACGACTAAAGTAAGATTTAGGTTAATAAATTGTCTGGTGGCTTTACAATCGGTGCCCCAAAAACAAGTATTTTATGAAATAAATCTACATATAGCCTTTTGGTACAGGCTGTAAAAAGCCCGACGGATAATGGAAAATGTGCCCGTTGCTGCAAATTAATAACAAAAAAATAACAAAGAAAACATATACAGATGAAGCAAGAAACTGCTTGTTCTGAGTGCTAAGCAATACGGACGAAACCAGAAAGAAAAAATTTTGAAAGCGATAGATACATAAAATATATGTACGTGGACAGAAGGTAACACAAAGGCTCATTTGGTATGTGGGTGATGACAAGTATAGTGGTAAATTCAAAACTGGTAGTTGTGCCACAGCTAATAAGTTTTTAAAATTGATTTTCTTATTTTGTTAAAGTGTTAGTCACTGAAATTATTTCAGTGCGTATTACTTAATTTATGTGTTAATAATTATTGTAGTTGTAGTGTCTCCTCAAAATAAAACTGTAAGAGCATAGGAAGCATAAAATTGGTGAATTTTATTTTGCGTAATTAATACATATTTGATATCTATGTACATGGAAAATAATATTTCTCTGAAATAGGAAAAGTCGATAAAGCATACCAAAACAGTTATAATTGTGTTCAAGTTAAAAAGAACCGTATAAAAAACATATAAAATAGTTTATCTTAATTACCATTCCAAATAAGTTGTAATTGATAACTGCCCATTCACTATACAAACAGCAAAAATTTGGTAAAAAAAAACAAACACACCAAAGCAAACTGAATTAGTTTTCGTTACACTTTGAATCGCATTGGATATCCTGGTAAAATTAAATTTTCCAGAAAGTGAAGTGAAAAGATTTACAGTGCAAAAATGCCATTTGAAAAGTTATACGATTTCGATAAAATTGAAAAGTCGGATGAGGGTTCAGAAAATTCAACTAAACCGAAAAGGTTGCGGTGGGTCAAAAAATAAGTTAATTGTGTTAAACAAAGAAATCTATCTGAAACTGTAGAAGTTTAAAATAATTATTTTCCTGTTTTTATTTTTCTTAACTCAAGTTGGTGTAAGTGTATTGTTACAGCCCTGCTTTGTGGATCTTTTCTATCATTGATTTTAGTCTATATCGATTTTACGGGAGAAGCCGACAAAAGCCGTAGCATTCAGACGCACAATACAAGAATGTATACAGCGGGCAAAGATCGTACGAGTGACAAAAGGTATGTGGACATTTTAGTTTCTGAACAAAACGAAAATGTGTGAGCATTAATTTAATTTTATAGTGAACTATATGATTTACAATTCTTAATAATTTTTTCCGGCTCTCTAGTTCAATTTTTACTTCCTCAAAAATGAGAAAAAAAAAAAAATAATAAACTTGTAGCAATCAACATTTTTTAAGGAAGATAAGAAAAGTAAATTTAAAGACTTACCGTGGCTGTTTCATGACCACCATGTCGTTGATCAGCATCCAAATTTGTTTCGAACCCAGGCCATGACTAATTGTCATCCTACCACCTGCTGACTGTCCACATTTAGTCTTGTTGTTCAACTTTCGACTTTATCACTGTGTTTTTCTGGTTTTTCTGTTGATTGGAATATATTTTATATTCGCTCACTAACATCCAATTGATTTTTGTGTTTGCTTGGTTTCAAACCTTTTACCAGGCCCAGTGTGTGTGAAATTTTCTTAAATTTAATTTCAGCGAAATGCAATTGCATATAAAAGCTGGGGGAATATTTTGTTGAATTGTTTGATCTCTCTGACAATGCAAGATTTTTTGGAAAAAACAAATACTTTTGAAAAATTCCATTTACTTTCTGTTTACAGAATATAGTCTAGGATATTTGTATGAAAAGCACTTAAAATTGCTGAAATGTGTTCATACACATTTCCAAAATTGCTCAAAAGAACATCGTAGTAACTGTGACACTGGCAACATATCTGAAAGTATACCATTACAGTTTTAATTGCAAATGTACTTGTATCTGTAGAGAAGATGCACTCCGAAGTTGAGAGAAGTACTGTAAAAATTCTAATGAGCTGTGTGAAGACGAGAAGAAAAGTTTTGGCATAAATATTTTGCTATAAAAACATAAACATATTATATATCAAGAAAAATATTATATATCAAGTTAGAGCAATATTTTCGTGTGTTAATTTTTCATTCTTATTTGCAAAAAGCCATCTTTAGACGATTGCATAATGACAAATACCTTAACATTACTCATAATATATTTTTTTCGTATTTTGAAAAGAAACTAATTCATTTACTAAATAATTTTGCATGTTTTTTTTTTAATTAAGTTCAAAACCTAATAAATCTTTCATTTTCAATTTTTGTGTTTTATTCCTTGTAATACCATGTTCATACATGCGCCGTTATTGAGATAATCGCAATAATAACATGTTCCTACTTGTGCCTTTATTGAGATAATCGCAATAAAGTCCATTATTGAGCTCAATATTCCATACAAAAAGTCAATAAACATATTGCTTTGATTATTGAGAAAAAGATGAAACACAACACTGTAAAAAATGTGTTTAATATGCAAAAGTATACAATGCGAGATGAATGACGAGATAAATGTCAACAAAAGCAAACAAAACAAAATAATAAAAAATAAAAAAAAAATGGAGAGTCAAGATTTTTATATTAATATTATATGTTTTTGGTCTATTTTGTTCATATTTACGTATGTATGTACATAAAACTATTTGGGTGTTGATACTTTGAAAATATTTTTCACTTTTTCTTTCTCACTACCAAAACAAAAACAACAACTTTTTTCCAGCTGTCAAATACTAATTGAGTTAGCGCAATATTTATATGTATGAACGCAAAATAATTATGTCAATAAACTGAATATTATCTCAATTAGAAATGCATGTATGAACAAGGTATAAGGGGTTGCCAGTAAAACTAGTAAATATAAAGTATTTATTCGAGAACGAAATTGTTTCAAAGTCGAACTAGCATTTTGTGTAACTTTGACGTTTACAAGCGTATTTTCAAAATTCCTCTTGTTTTTTGAAATCGTTAGTCATCAAAAAAAAAAGGCATACGATTTTTGGCAAAATCAAGTTCGAGCCAAGATTTAAAAAATGTTAGTTTTCTAATAACTCGGCCATATGTAAACCGATTTTTATAATTATTTGATGTTGTAAAAAAGTTTGTTAAATACAAAAAAAAAAACTGCTATTTAAAACTTGTCACAAGAGCCACAGCCACATTATTTTTTGACAAAATCGTACATACGAAATGTTGCCATAAAACTGCGGTAACCTCTGCTAAATTGAAAGTTAAATAAGTATCCCAGGGCCACACTCTTAAGGGGGGTAAAATGTAGCGAAGAAAAACTTAAGGTTTTCCGTCGAAAAACTTTCTTTAATATACCAGTCCCCTATTTTCCGTCCTCAGCATGACCACAATTATTAAATTTCTACAAAATTTCCCTCCATCTTCATAGCCTGTCCCACGCTGTCGCTGGAGAAATAAAATCATCTGTTAGCGAACTCCATTGGCATTCCTTCTCAGCATTTTCTGTAGACATGCGGATCTTCTATCCTCTCTCCATTGGCGAGTTTCTCTATGGTCCTGGCTAGACTCAGGGGGCCCATTATTATTTTCTTTCTGAAAACTTTTTGCAAACATACCCAACCTGTACCACCGCACCTTAAAGGCATTCCCACATAGAAAAATATGTAGTTAACTTTTAATATCTGCTAATAACTAGCTTTAACTTCCTTTATATTTTTGTTTCAATAATTTTGGCAGAACGTCTCGAGTCCATATCGCTTCTGATTAGGTGGGATTTCTTATAAAGCGATTTTATAAATACTAAACCCTTGTCCTAACCAAACCTCGGTTGCCCCTAGAGAGCTGACATGTGTAACCGAACAGCAGCACTATTTGCATGTTTCTTAAAACACCAACGCTCGATCTCCGAGCCTTGAGAAGGCTTTTAATGTTTTTAACATTTTTAAGCTCTCGTCCAACTTGTTAATAAATAAATCAGCAAATGTATGGAAAATGCCCTTTTCTGGGCACCATTTAAAACTGGCATAAAAATTGACAGGCCTTGAAAGCGGTTTGAGACCGCATACCCAAGTTTTTTAGTAGGTCAAATATGCTCAAATATAGCGGAATCAAAATTAATCCGAGTCTCATTAGTGTTATGGTGGAAAAATCAAGATTGAAGGAAATATGAGTCAGAGATTTTATAAATTATCAGTCGCAGGGTGCTCGTAGAGGAGTCAAACACATGAGCAATCCCTAATAGGTTTTTTTTTATCTAATATTTATTCGTACACACACATAACACGCATCATTGGTGGCACTCTCATGCAAATACTTGAGTTCGGTCGCCTTGAAAACGATTTTTATGACATGTTTTAGTGAAACTTTTTTTGTTTGAACCAAAATATATCAGAATTTATGTGACAAAATTAATATTTGAGCACTTACTCCGATCTGCTATATGCTATATTTTATACTTTCGTATCTTTTTAGTCCCTATCTCTACTCATCTAAAGTTGAGAACAAACCCAACTGTGTTCAAATGTTGTGCGACTTTGTATGCACTAATGGTACATCAGCACAAATCGAAATGGATATTTATACGGTGGCAAAAATTAATGTAATTTGATAAACTAACAAATTTGTCTTACCAGATGATAAGAAGTGCTACTAAATTTTGCGCTAATCTTTTCAGAACCCTTTTTGTTCGCGTATAGAAAAACTAATAATAGACAATTACCTGTTTCCCGATTCAAAACTGTACAACGGTTTTCTGGGCATTTACAGTGACAAGGTCGTATCTTTAACTATTAAATCATCCAATATAAGAGAAGTTGTAGGTGGCGCTTTTGGTAAAGGCATATTCAAAGCAATTCTGTTGGTTGACTTACAACTCACATCATTGCACAGCTCTTTCTTTTGGAATATATCACAACATTTCGATTCTGTATTTATAAGACAGATACAAACGCCAATAAAAACAGTGGACATAGACTTTCTGCTAGAAGTTAAATCAATGATTAGAGCTGTGTCTGTGGTGGCCGGTCTTACAAGTATCCATAACATAACGGGTGGGAGCTTCCGCTTGAATAAATTGTACGAAGCTGATTTCAGACACAACAATTTCGGCAGCAGCATGGAGAATACAGATTTCAATAAAGCCTCTAATTTACAATGGCTGCATTTATCCCACTCTAATTTGGAATATCTGCCATCGCATATATTTGCCAATATTGTGTCAACGTTAAGTTATCTAGATTTGTCACACAACAAATTGAAAACCATAAGCCGCTTAATATTCGGCTGGAATGAAATACAACGTAATTTATACATTGAGATCGAAGATAACCAGTGGTTATGCTCATGTGATTTACAGCAGGACACAAGATATCTCACTATGCACTTTGCAACCCCTCTGCTTTGTTCGGCACCTGAAGCTTTCCAGGGCAAGTCGCTCTACGATGACATAATATGTGTCGCCAACACGAGATCTATGGCAACGACTGCTAAAAGTTTTGGTGAGTAAAACTAAGCTATTTAAACAAAATCTAATGAAATTGCGGATCCTTAATATATTCCAGGGCAGACGACAGAATCGCCATTAAGCGTAAAGCCTACCAGATCAAGCCGACCCGATGAACTATTGGAATGCTTAACTGATCTCCCGAATCGCCATGAAAACACAGTCCATTTCTTGCGTGGGCCCCGTGTAGGTTTCAATCTGCTTAAGAGCGAAAGTTGTCATGTCGACGTTATTGTAGACTCATTTGAAAGTACCTATAATGCATTCGTGATTACTTGGAATAGTAAAGGCATCAGAAAAGATGATGAAATGAAAATAAATTACAATGAATATGGCGTAGGGTGCTATAAAAAATTATCTGCTGTCACCAGGGTAAAATCTCTCACGTGTAATACTGCATATACATTTTGTTTGGCATTCAAAGAACAGCTGACAGTTTCTCCCTTCAACTGCAAGTCCATATATGTGGACCACAATTTGGGCAACAGCGAGGATAGTGCTTGGTTAACACGGGATATGAAAGTACCTGGCTTAACTATAATAATAATTGGCAATGTTGTGTTTTTATTTGCGAGCTTTTTCATCTCTCATGCGTTGCTTAAACGCAAACCTGCGCTGGTCAAAGGATACTTCAATGCCAGCCAGGATAAATCAGTGAGGCCACCAATTGAAGCACAGAAAGAACAGCTGGATAGATTTAGGTAAGCAAAAAACTAACTTTCGTAAATTTTGCTTCGAAATTAGTGATTTGCTGACATACGTATGTGCGATAGCGCCACCTTCATGGCTAATGTGAATTATATTGTTATGTAATAGATTGGCGAAAGAAAAGACTTTTGAAGTTAAGTGATTTGCTCAGAAACGGCGTCCCAACAGCCTACAGGAGGAGAAAAGAACAATACTTGATTGACTTTTGTAACAATGCTACTGCAGAATCTGTATGTATATATTAGGGTGGGTTGATATAGCAGTCGATAATGAGCCATCGATAGCTTTTTGCATGAGGAAAAAGGTTCCACGGCTACAGAAATATCCGAAACTAATTTTCGAGGCATTTGGCTAAATACCTTTTTGTATGGGAGTCTAATGAAGAAGCGTGGTGGGGGGTCGCCCATACATTTGACTCTACTTCATTTGACTGTATTTGGGCAGCTCGAAAACTAAATTTTTCCCTATTACACTAATTTGCTCCGGACGACCGTAGGGGACTGGAATGCATGAGCAGTCTTGCATCACGCCCAAATACCTCACGGATTTTATCTCGACCGACATATGACTGCATCTCATTACAAACATTTCTCTTATTTATCACAATTTACAATCCACGATCTTCGAGATACATACATCTGATCTTTAAGTGTGCCCTGGTGTAGTTTTCACTTGCCATTGGCTCAACCTGTAGCAAGAGGAAGCTGATCATTTCATGAAGTCAGTTGATTCTGTTACACTCATGTGAGTCCTTGTCAATTGTGGGACTCTCTCAGTTGACCTCCTGTCCAAGAAACATAAAGAAATGTGGTTCTCGCAGAGTCAAAACGAAAGAGTTACCAGAGAGAGCGAATCAAAAATCGAACGAGTGCAAGGCATGCAAAAGTGTCAAGATAGATGGAATAGCGAAACTCTTCGTCGGTAAATAGCTGTACTGATAGCAGATCTAGCATGGCGAGATAAACTGCTATTTAGCACAAGTGCTATCTTCCTGAAATACTTCCATCAGAGGGGAAAGGCACACACACATATTTTTATGTATGATGACAACTGTAAAGATAATAAGAATATATAAAAAAATAATATATAAAAAATAAGAGCACATAGTTTTCAGGTGTGGCCGAAGCAGACACTAGAGCGCCGCATGCTACAGCCATACATTGGCAAATTAACTCCCGAAAATATAGTGCAAATTATAATGGAAAGCAAGTCCAAATGGACACACACATACCATTCTTCATTGAAAAGATGATTAGACACAAAAAGAGGAATCTAGACAGAGGCACAATAGCAGCGATTCAATAAAAACAAAAGTGGAGTCCCACCAAGCTCCACATATCAGAACTGTGCCAACAATATCTGAATGTGCATTTTCCCTCCCTTCCCAAAAACGATAAAAAAAAATTTATTATTATAATTATTAATGTAATTAATATTTATGTTATTACTGTTATCCTTATTATGATCAAGATCAGGTTTTGTTTATATTTTCCATTTACAGTCCTTCCACAATTTGCTCAGAGCGTCGCAAATCCACTTACAGTGCGGTCAGCTATAATAGTTGCATCAACGCCAATCTGTACGAAGAAATACCGGCAACTGAAAATCTACATAAAACGCCTGACATTGGCTTAGCAACACCGCCTACTATATCTGCCGACATCAACAAACGAGGTACAAATAATTATTATCTCACGCCTTCGGAATCCTTATCCCAACTTTCGACACGTTGTTCTAATGATATTCTTCCAGAAGTGGCATCGTCCCTGCCGTCCCCAACTAAAGCACAAGACAAGGCTGAGCATGCACAAATTGGTAAAGCCTATTTCTTAGACAGCCATATGTAATGAATGAATAGAGCTTAATAATTTAAACCCAGTCCAGGGAATACATATACGTAATTTCAACGCTATAAAATAAAACGTTTTTTCCTTATTTTATTTATGCCAAAATTGAATAATTATTTTTTATAAACAAACTGTGACCAAAATATTTAGTTAAAGAAAACTTTTGGCTAAAAATTCCCTACGGCCTGCGAATAATTAAAAATATATATATATATATGTATTTATTGCAAATTAGTGACGAAATAATGACGATCTTATATACAGCTGAAGCAATCAAATGGTTGCACTGGGTGATGGAAAATACCACCCAAGCAGAAAGAAACACATAAAAAAATTAGGCGCAGCAACGGATATTGATGGATGAAATAAATGTGGACAGAAAGTAAAACAAAGGCCAAATTGGTAGTGTTGAGGAACCTTCCCACAAAATCATGCCTACACTTATTTATACACAAACCAAACACAATCGTACAATTACTCATTTCACACCAATACATTTAACACACACTCTTTTTCTTTTTCTTTTTCTTTTTACACTTCCTAACTCACATCAGCCACAATTATGTATATCTACAGTCCAATCACACATCCCAAGCAGAACACTTTAACAAAACAGACAAGAGACAAATGTAAAATTATATTAAAACAAATTCAAACGAACAAATTAAACAGAATTTTATGAACTAAACTATAAGCGGAAAGGGTTTTCATTTCAATAATATCCTTGACTCTTGGACACATCGGTCCAAGAAGTATAACCTTTCATAAGGAAACGTTTCCAATCCATCTGAACACACGGGTTCAGAAAAAATCAAAACCTTTCAAAAGGAAGGGTTCATCACCAGGTAGAGTAGGGCAGGCATTACTGCAAGAAACAGTAGATACATATGTGTTTACCATATCCCTGAGTACAAAGCCAAGTAGTTGTGCCCCCGCTTATAAGTTAACAAAACAAATTTTATTAGCTAATTTATTTTCTTTAAATACGAAGTCATGCTTTGGACAGTATTTGTGACTACATTGAAGAAGAACGTGCGGAAAGCGAAAGCATATAACGATTATATTATAAACGTTATTTTACCTGCAGCCTACCTACTTTAACACTCTAAGGTTTTCTAAAGCGAAAAATAGCAGTGCAATTTTTACGTTGACAGGTCTAAGTGAGAATTTAGTAATTTATATGTTAATAATGAATGTGAGTCATTAGAGAAAAATCGTAGTTGAGCACCCAATATATCTATTGAAGGAGATTAAAAGCGATGTATTGTTTTTTTTTTTTTTTTTTTGCTGTACTTATGTATTAACATAATTAATATTGACATTCAATGTAAAAATTGTTCTATAAGCTTGATGATAAACGCATAAAAGAAAAATTATAAAACTCATAATAACTATCGCGTTCTAGTTGAACGCTTTATACTTTGTTGAATTATATCAACACTTTGCCCAAAACTTTTTTTAACAAAAAAAAAAAAATTTTTTTTTTATTATAACTTATTTTAATTAGCCTACCAAATCACTATTAATATTACATAATCGTCCAACTACGCAAGCGATTTTCGAAATTGTGAAGAAACTTGAAGAGACTGCACTGTGCATCATCGCTTCTCACGTTCCGCTGAAAATATCGCTGCTGTAAATCAAAGTTTTGCCGAAGACCCGTATGTGTCGATTCTTCGTCGTTCTCAGGAATTAGATCTACACCTACATCCATATAAAGTCCAGCTCACACAACAACTGACCATTCACAACGTCGTAGATATGTACGTGGAATGGCTGCTTGAACAACAGGTGGTGGAAGGCGATTTTTCGAAAAAAAAAATTTCTTCATTTCTCACTCGCTGGTTATGTTACTAAACAAAATTGTGTTATTTGGGGTTCTGAGAAATCTCAAGTAATTGAAGGCAGGCCATTACATTCAGAAAAGTCATTGTTTGGTGGGCTCTTTGGACCGAAGGTGAGATTGGACCTTACTTCATCGAAAACGACGATGGAACGACTGTCAATTCGGAGCATTCTCGTCGTGGCGATATCAACTGGCCACCAAGATCATGTGATTTGACGCCAATTAGTGATGACTAGGCACATTTTCACCTCTATGCACCCGCTAATAAGCAGAATTACCGAATTGTGGCAAATGATGATCCAAGGGTGATTTTTGAAAAACCAATGCACCCACAAAGAGTGACTGTTTGGCGTGGTTTATGGGCTGGGGGCATCATCGGGCCGTATTTCTTTTAAAACGAGGCCGGTCAGGCAGTTACTGTGAATGTTGTTTGCTACCGTGAGATAGTAATGAATGCAAGATATGCGGTTTCATCGCGATGGTACCACTTGTCATACAGCTAACGAAACGATAGCTCTTTGGAGCGGCAAATTCAATGACCATGTTATCTCACTTGTTGGCTATGTCAATTGGCCGCCCAGATCATGCGATATAACACCGTTGGACTCTTTTTTGTGTAGTTGTTGAAAAGAAAAGGTGCATGTTGGTAAGCTAGCAACAGTGAGAGAGCGAAAGCAGGCAGTTTGGGCTGTCGGATGGAGGTGTAATGTCGGCTAACTTTTTTCAGTGCAGTCATCATTACTTATTAACAAAATCTTGCAGAATGATATTTCCGTACTGGCTAAAATCAGCCTTCATAATTGAGAGTATATGTAATATTTTGTATTCTGTAACCTTTATTACGCCAATTAAATCGTTAAACTAATCACCTTGGCTTAATCGGTAAAGTGTGTTTTGTGTTTGTAATACAAGCAAAGAAAATAAATAAATAAATAAAAAAATAAATAAATGAATATATATTTTTTATTATTTAATCTAACTTATGAAAAATTAGCTAAATAAAAAGTTTAATCCAAATGAATGCAACAGTTGTTCGCCATCGTGAAAATTTTTTTGCAGAATCACACAGTCGTTATCGCCAGTGAAGAGAAATGTAGCAACAAATTACGATTATCGCTTCGATAAAAGTTGAGGAATACCTCTACTACTCATTGCAAAGTTATGTTTCCTCTATTATTTATTGATTCATAGTAATCAATAGTTTGATAGACCGGATCGTTTTCCACAATATTCAAATAATCCACATTTGCTTGTGAGTTGATTTCACATGCAGAGTTTGTGCTTGTTGAACGGGATATGTAGGCGGATGGTTCGCAAAACTTCTTCGAAGGTGGCACATGGGGTGCCCTTGTCAAAGGAGGCCCATGATGAGAATAATAGATTGCTTTAGGCGCAACGGTTTCATGATCTTGTAGTAAGGATGAGCGAAAAGTTAAATAATGAAGAGATTCTTGTGATACAGCAGATGACTGGCAGCTAAAAATAATATATGTATATTATTTAAAAAACCCATAAAATATACAAATATGTATATGTGATGGAAATAGTAAATATATAATTAGCGCGGTTTGAATTAACGATCGATATTGTGCTATTGAATTTGCAATAGCTTTTGGCATGATGAAAAAAAGTTCCACTACAAGTTATAAAAAACAAAATAATTTTTTTAGAGGCCTCCAATTTTCCTTGGTTTTTTTGATTTTTATATGGAAGCTCCAGAAAAGGAGGCGTAGTATGGTGTCGGTGGGTTCAAGTGAGCAGAATCATGCATTTCAATTCCTCAAATTTGCACGCATACCCATGCACACACCTACACACACACACACACATGTGCTAATTCCAATGAATGAAATGAGATGCCCACCACAAGCAGCTCGGTACCAGTTACGCCGCGTTCACATTGATCAACTTGAAGTTGAAGTTGAAGGCGAGGGGCGAAAGACAATAAATAGTCGGCACCGAGCTACGTGTACCGATAAATTCGTTTCAGCTCTTTTGTATTCGAGTGCGTGTGTCGGAATAATTGAAATGAGGAAACTTGCAAGAAAAAGAGTAGAAAACTAGTGGCTCTGTGTGGACATTCAAGCTGCATTAAAAGCGATTTGACAAAAAATTCAACTGCTCAAGCCGGGAGCTACCTTCCGGCTTTCACAGCTCGCCTACAAGCTCAGGAGGGCATCAACAAAAGTTGAGCAAACTGCGACTGTCTGTCTTTCAATTGCCAAGGTGTGAAAGCTCACTATTTGTAAAGTCATCAGTTGATATAAACTCGAAACTCTAATCTATTTAGTTGGATGTTTACAAGTACAGCTTTTAATTTTCTGAATGTTTAAGCAACCTGGTTTTAATTTGTATTAGGATAAATATAATGGCACTTTTAAAATTGTGGGCCATTTAATCGGACTTTAGTTCGATTTTCATTTCCTCAAAATCTTGAAAAATATTTTTTCTGATAAAATTGGAGCGATCAACATTTTTTTTTTTAAGGAAGACAAGAAAATTAAAGCTAAAGACTTACTGGCTGTTTCACGACCACCACGTCGCTCATCAACAAACGGGCTTTCTTCGAACACAGGCCGTGGCTAATTGTGGACTGTTTTTAAGAAGAAGCGCTCTTCATTACTGACTGCCTCTACATTTAATCATATTCATGGAAAGTTGATTCTATCACTATATTTTTCTATTGATTGAAAATATTTGATGTTTTACCACAAGCATCCACTTGATTTTTGTGTTTGTTGTATTAATTATAACAATTGTAACACCGCGCCCAGTAATTTTTTTTGTTTTTACCATTTATATGAACTTTATAGTCGAACTATATGATATACAATTGTAGGAATTTTATCGCGCTCGAGTTCGTTTCTTACTTTCTCGAAACTGAGAATGTTACTTTTGTTTAAAAACGTTTTTCCTAAGAATATACAATGCTTACGCCGTGACCCGGCCTGATCTAAAGATAACAATAATAGTATATACATATATAAAAACCAACCTTAATTGTTCGTTGCTGGAGTTCGGCATATTTATTAGATATTTTCCTGAACTGTGTTTAGCTTGGGGTGGGCTTTGAATGCACTTTAACAGCCAATCAGGCTTATAATGCAATAGTTTATATGTGCTAAAGCCGGAACCGAAAAACAGCAAGATGCTTACAATAGAGAACAAGGTTATGAACCATATTTTATCGTCTTTTAAAAGCCAAGTAGTATTTTGCCCATTACCAATGGTAAAGTAAGTTTGACAATCGAAGGGTGATACAGTCAGTACTGGTGGCCCAATCAAACAAATTACATAAGCTACAGACGGCTGCACGTCGTGGATATAATTGTAGCTTTTTAGTTCAGTTATATAATTGTAGTCTGTATAATTTGTAAAGTAGATGATAGCGAAGTGTGGCAAAATATTCGCAGCATCGATTGTTACAACAAGGCTTGTGGCAGAGAGAGTGTTTAGAGTAAATTTGATCTTTGGCTTCACAATGTGTAACCAGAATTTCTCCGTTTTATTGTCTTTGCCAAAACATTCAATTGCCATCTGGTCAGTGGGCGGTGATGCCGTTACTTCTGATCCGGTGTTGGGCCTTACGGTTACTTTTGTTGTTGTTTCTGTTACATAAGGGACCAACGAAGTATCAGCAGATGTTGGAAAGTATGTTGCCATAGAGTGTTCAGTAGAACTTGCTTTTGTTGCACTTGTTGCAAATGAACTGACTGCTTCAGAAGTGGCTAAAGTATCTGTGGTAGTTTCTTGCTGCTCACACACCTTTATAAACTGCTTAGATTCTATTCCTAGCCATTCATCAGGACTAGAACATACCAAGTCTTGGCTGAGAGAGACATTGTTAATAACAAAATATTGCCACATTTCTGCTTCGCATTCACAACACCACTCATTTGAGTTCAATTTGATTTCCAGGCCGGGTATAAGCATTTTTTGCAGAAAACTACTGTCCAACAATTTCAAATGATTTAGCTGTAAGTCCAAATATTTGAAGTCATTTGTTATAAAATCAAACACGTTGGCTGCTACACTGGACAAATTGCAATTGAACAGTTTCAAGACTTGCAACTTTTGAAAAGCTTGAAATGTTGTCGAGCTTAGAACTCCTCTCAGGTTGGTATTGCTCAGATCCAATGTCACTAGCCCATTAATTTTTAGGTCGCGCCACCAACTCAAGGGATCACTTACTTCACTAGCATTTACATGTGGTTGTATGACAGCCTCTTTAAGTTTAATGGCCAGAGGCTGTAAAAATGCTTCACCCTGGAAAATTGTGCTCAAAGGATTTTGCACAAATTCGAAGAAATTAAGATTAGCTAAGCCCTCAAAAGTCGTGTCCTTGAACGTTATTAGCTGGTTGTTGACTAAAATTAAGGTATGCAAGCTTTTGGCATTCTGATGCTGAAAGGTAGTCTCTTTAATTGTTTGCAAATTGCACTCGTTAATGGAAAGCAGGGCCAAAACAGCAGCGTAATAGAAAAAGGATTGTTGTAGGATACCAAAATTGAACTCACATTTTGCCAGCTTTAAACTTAAATTTGTATTTGGGCATTTGGGCTTAAAATAATTTATATTTTCATCGAGGAAACTAACAGAACCATTTGTGCAATACAAAGTGCAATTGTTTTGGTATTCCTGGCATTTAATTGCAGGCGCATAATAATTAATTGGATTCGTAGCTGCCTCGTTAGAACTTTCCATTTGTTTTTGTGTCACGTTATTGCCAGTGTTTGGGTTAATATATCTCCTCAGTCTTATCAGGCTTTCATCCTGTTGTTCCCTATTCACTACCCCAATTGGTTTGGAAAAATCATGTGCCCGTTGTTGTTCTTTTACTTTCGTTCTGGCGGTTGCCTTTTCTATAATATATCGAATTTTGGTCAACCTTTTGCTAACTAGTGAATCTTGTTTCGATTCTATAACTTCAGCATAATTTCCATGAACACTTGAGTTGGCAGAAATCACAAGGATTAGGGCTATAATATATATTATGGCGCTGCAAAAAGAGAAGAAGAAGAAAAAACAACGGTGAGTACAGCTCCATTTTATGTCAGAAAATATATCTGCTGCTTTATCTGGCTCCATTACATTATGGTTCCTGATTTCTCTGACCACTAGGGCCCACTAAGTTTGCAGTCTTATAAAAGCATGAAGCTTTTAAGTAGCTCCCATAACTCTCGTAAGTCAAATTTAGCGGCATATTCATCAAGTTATAGCAGCCATAAACAAAGTGTCCACTGGAGTTGTTCGAACAAATTTCAGCCAGCCACCTGTGACAAATCCAAGCAAAAAAATAAAAAAAATAAAAAAAATTTTTCCGTGCCTTTTGATACCGCACCTTTAGTTTTTTGTGCACTATGAGCCTGTTTTCACCATAACTCGATTTGTTTACGGGCTTTTTAAAACTCATTCATTTCATTGGTAACTGTTTTTGGCTGGGACGCCAACATAAATTTGTGAGTTTTCCATCCCTGGTTTCTAACCATTAAAATTGTAATTACTTGCAAGCGTCTAGAAATGTTCGCTAAAAGTGTATTACTTTTTTTTCTTCAAGCCGTAAACTTGGCAAAAACTTTCAGAAAACAACACTCGTACACAATTCGAGTTCGACAAGAAAAGTAACGTTATACTAAATTTTATGGTCGGACTACAACGGGGAACACGTTGAACACAAGAAACTAAAAGCAAATGGCAAGCAAAAGAAATTTTTTTTTGGATGCATTTAACTTATGTTTATTTCTATTATAGGGTCCACCACCTAACGTTTTTTTTTTTCAACTAGTGCTTATTTCGTGAATGGTAGCACTTGGCTCATGTCTGATTTGACAAATAATTAGTTTTATCATTCCGCTGAACGAATATGGTTGCGTATACGCTTCGCTAAGTGGGCCTGCGAACGACTTACAGAAGATGCCGATTATGTAAAAAAAATCTTCTTTTCAGATGAATCTCATTTTGATCTTGGTGGGAGTGTAAACAAGCAAAACGAGTCACGAGTCACACGCACCCAAAAGGAGTCAGTGTTTGGTAAGGATTTTGGTCCAGAGCCATAATTGGGCCATTTTTTCTTCGCATATTATCGGGCCATGTTGAACGAATTTTTGTTCACAAAAATTGAAGGGGAGGATATTGGCAACATTTGGTGTCAACAGGACGGCACTAAGTGCCACGTAGCCGAAGCTACACTCGACGTTTTGCGCCGTTTTAAAAAAAAAATGTTATTTGGCGAACCCTTTAGCTGGCTGACTGTACCTTTTATTGTATGGGGTTCGAAAATGTCTCATATCCTTGGACATTATGCCGCACACAAACGTTATACATGACTCATGGAGACAATGCCGTGTTGGAGAACTTTGATAGTACCCATGGGCGTTAGATTCTTTTCTATACAGATATTATTTCACTTATAGCCTTGTAATGCAGGCAAATACGGTATAAGATGAGGCAGAGAGTTCAACAAAAAATTTAAATTGATTCGATTTAAAGTTGATATACTTACATGTAGTTTTTCGCCCCATACATTTTATTATAGTAGCTCATTTTTTTCTTTGGGCCTATTTCTAGTGTTTTGTGTTCCCTCATTGTGTTAAAATTTGTTTTTGCCATTTTAGCCTGTGCACCTTGGAACTGCAAAAACACAACTATTCTATGCATTTTCTATTCGTCGTATGTATATTAGCAACTTATTTATTTATCTTTTTTTCATCAGAATTAATTTTATTTCATTGTTGAGATAATTGCGTTTATTGCTAATATCAGTCCGCTTTCACTATTTTTACAATTGTCTGTTGAAGCAAAAATATTTAATTATTCCAGTTTTGCGATTTAACTGTTTGCGAGTCTTTTCAATAAGCTCGATGTTGGGGTGTAAGAAGGGCGGAGTACTGAGCAGCATACACACTCAATCCTTAGGCGAAAACGATACAAAGGAGGACCATAACCACCATGAAAATAATTAATAATATATATGTATAATAAGCAATAATTGCAATCAGTAAATATCCACTGCGAGGTGATTTTGACTGATAAGAATATTTGAATTCATGTTATATACTCAGCAAATGTTGCACAAAATACTTCCTAATTAAGAGCTTTGTAAATAATGGGTCGGCTTTAGTATAATGGTACCAATTGCCGTAAAATGAAAAAGTGTGCTGTCAGATGCTTACAGATTTTGTACGCGAAGCCGATGTTGGTTATACCAAGGAGGAGAAAATTTCTTAGCCCAGCCGAAGGCCGGTTGTGAAGCTATGAAAAAATTTATTAAATTAAATGTGAAAAAATACGATTTCGGATGCTTCAAACAGTTTATGAATTCGCGATTTTATGTTCTGTGCAAAAACTTTCGTCTGGCAGCACTGTTTTACCGACATTTTCATATTTTTCTTAGTAAATTCCGCAACTTCAACATCAAATTATTGATAAACTAAAAGCCTCCCCGGCAGATTTTGACTTCAGTTTTGGGAGGTCCACGACCCCCTCTACAAACCCATAAAACTCATTTCTTTCACAGCCTGGTTCCTTATTCTAAAGTTTCCCCGTAAATAATTATTTGTTCACATGCTGAAAAATTATGCAAACCCGCGTACACACGATTGATATGTCGCAGATTTAGTCAATTTTTTTGAATGATTTAGACTAAAACGCCGTTCTCAAAGGACATTATCACCTGGAAGTAAATGTGAGAAAATTCAACGCATGGTTTAATTGCATTTAAAGGCTTTTGGAGTGCCTGTAGAGATGAAGAAGAGGAGAGGAGTGTCGAACACTTTCTCTGTCGCTCCCCGTCTCTCTTTGACGAGAGATCAAATTACTTGTTCCGACCGGCACTAAATGGGCTACCGGAAGTGTCGGAATGCGGATGGGACAGGGTAGACTCTTTCATCCGTTCATCGGGCTGATTCAGATCAGAACCGGTGGGAGGTATGCAGGGATATCTACAGCCTACAGGCAATTCGCGTAGCACAACGGGACCTTTCTAGGACCCTAGAAGCCCAGGTAACATAACATAAGATAGGGCAGAGCTTTTCATCCGATCATCTGGCTGCTTTAGGGTGGAACTAGCAGTTGGTGTGTATGGATTCCAGTGTTCCGGTCTTACGTCTGGCAGCCTGTGAAACAGAACATAACAAGCTCAAAAGAAAAGTTTGTTAAAGCTACGAAAAAGCAAAAGTATAAATCTAATAACACAACAAAGCAGTATTTGAAATGTTGCATTTATTGAAGAAAGGAAAACGGTACTAATTAAAAACGATTTTTCTTTTTTTTTTTCTTCTTCGGTGTGATTAAGTTTACAATATGGTAGTTTGTAGGCACAAAATAATTACTTTGTAAACTTAACAAAGAAAGTAACAATAACCAAAATTTTTAGTAACTCAAAATTATTCCATTTTACTACGAGTTTAATGGCAATAAAAAGGGGGAAAATTGTACTTACAAATAAATGCATTAAGCAGTTTTTTTTGGCAAAAAAATCATGACTCAATTAAACAAATAGATTAAATGAAAATATATTAGCGCAAATAATCACATCAATAAAGATAAGATAATAAAAGGAAGAATAACACACTTAACCATTATATATCCAAATTTATGTAATAAATCGTTAGTTTTGTACATCAGTTTGCACAGTCATGGAGAAATCGCAGAATCACCAAGAGGAAAGCGCAAAGCACAGGGAAAAAGTTCAAGATGAAAATCTAGTAAAAAATCAGTGGGATTCCAAGGAGTGAGTGTGACATATGAACAAATTTTAAGTGTTCAAATGCGGCCATTACGCTTGGTATTGTATATTTTTGGCTACGAAGAATTCTTCATGTCGGCGGCATGTAGACGGCTGAGAAAACAGAAAACATTAAGGTCTATTTTTAGACCGAAAATAATATAGTTCAATTGGCTATTAAAGCAAATAAATAAGTTCATTTTCGGATTATTCAAAATTGCATTTTTTTTATTTCAGAGTACATACCTGCTGCACAAATCCAAAACTTTTACAAATTTATGCTAGATCACTTTTCGTATTAGGAGTTGGCATTATTTTGGCAATATTTTATCTGGCCATAATGCAACCGTCCGGTATTAAAACATTTAATATAGTGAATGGCAAAGTTGAAGCAACAAGCGTAAGCCCTATGGTCGTGGAAGACATGAACACGACTTATAGTGACCAAGAACAAATTTATTTGGAAGACGATGAGAACGAGAGTGAGATCGCAAATAAACCAGCTGCACTTCAACCTATAGGGTAAGAAAAACAAATATCTAAGCTAAGTCCTACAAACTAGAGGTGAGTACAACTTTAACTTTTTTCATTCTAAGTGGGCTTAAGCTCAATTTGAATTTGGAGTAAGAAAATATGGTTTCCAATAGATCAATTTTTTAAACATGGGTAATTTCCATTAGAAGCATTTATTAACACATTTTTAGAGATTTTTTGCTCATTAATGTATTATTATGCAGCTAACAGCAGCTTGTTAAGGGGCTGTTCACAACTTACGTAACGCAATGTTTGCAGATTTTTCACCTGCCGCCCCCCCCCCCCCCCCCCCCATACATAACATAACAACCGCTAAATAATAAAAAAATTTAATTAAAAAAAATAATAATCAGCCCAATCATGAATGATAATTCCGTGAGAGTTTGTTCTCTTTTCCCATTCCTCTTATTATGTTGATAAATTCCTTAAGAAATTTATTTTTAATCTTCCCTGTTTTAGCCACATTGAAGCGGAGGAAAAAATAGGTATTTTAAAAACATATGTTTTTTGTTGTTTTCTATAAAAAAAAATTACGATATTACCAACTTTTATTTTTTTTTTTTGTTTCTCAGGTAATTTATGATTGGAGGAATTTTTTCTCCAGAAACGTATTTTCCTTAGGAATAAAATTCCTTGAGAATATTCATGATTGGGCTGAATGTAATTCATTTTATGTACATACATGTGTATGTACATCAATCAACACTTGTGCAGACTTTCAACGGGATGCAACTCACACACACACACACACACATAGTGTGTACATATATAACTCAGGAAATTAAATTCATTTATTTAACGTATAATTTTAAAGAAAATTTAATATGAATGTAGAAAATTCTATTGATAAAAATTAGGGATTGAAAATTTCAATTATCGTTCCATGGAAAGGTAAAATATTCATCCATTGATAAAACATGCAAGACACGAATCAAAATTTTGCATACAATAAATACTATTTTTTGTTACGTAACATTTTTACGAACCTCCCCCCGCCCCCTCACCATCGTCAACAATCGTAACAAAACTTTTGCCCCTCCCCCCTTGAGCGTTACATAATTTGTGAACAGCTCCTAATTAGCAAAAGCAATAATTTATGTTATTATTTAAGCTTAATATTTAGGGTGCACTTTTAAATGTAACGATTGTTGCTGCAACAACAAGTTAGTGAATCGGCCCACCACAGAAAAAATACAGTGATATTGAACTAAAAGAAAGGGACGAATAAACTTAATAACTAACACCGGTATTCATAAAAAATAAAGTGTTGCTCAAATACATTTTAGAACAAATTTGATATGAAAAATTTGTTCTAAAATGTATTTTAACAATGTTTTATTTTTTATGAATACCGGTGTAATTATTGCGAGATGATAGAGTTTTCTGTATTAAGAGTTTGATTGAATGTTTGTGATTTTCATTGTTTCATTTTCTCCCCGTCTACTGGCGAATTGAGTAGCATCAACGATATGGCGGCGGCATACTCGTCTGGACGGCTGAAAAAGACAAAAAAAGAATTGACAAGGCACATTCTTACACCGGTATTCATAAAAAATAAAACGTTGCTGAAGTACATTTTAGAACAAATTTTATATGAAAATTTTGTTCTAAAATGTGTTTCAACAATGTTTTATTTTTTATGAATACCGGTGTTAGACTTGAACTAATAATCGCTACCTTTAGGAATATTTAATAATAGTTATTGATAATATTACACAATCTAACAAACCCAATATATTAATAATTTCTATTTTTCCCACTTTAGAGCCAGTTTAGAAAAGCCTTTAAATACCTGCAGAGAAGATTTCTGTAGAATTATCTGCGGTTCTGTAAGAAACGTTTTCACAGCTGTTGATAATGCAGTCAAGGTAATGAACAAAAAATACTTTAAATAACAACACCACCATAACAAGTAAATTTATTATAAAATTTTTCACAAGTGTATGTAAATGTAAGATTAAAAATTGCTGTTTTCAGTCAGTGAAAAGGACCTTTAGCCTTTTGCTGAATAATATTGAAATTATGTATTTTTAAAGTGCCTTGGGGACGTACATCAAATTCTGTTAGAAATAACGGGTTAATCATTTTGCGGTTTTTTTCCATGATATGTATTTCTTTTTTATTACAAACTTTGAACGTTGACATTATGTATGAAACACTACATCATTTAAATGACCACCCCGCCACCACGCAAGCAAGTGTTGTAAGCATTGATTTTTTGAGGTAATTTTTGACCACTTTTTGACACATATTGGCCGATATCTCAGCACCACAACTTGTCAAATGTTGGATTTTAAGTGCTCAAGAGTTAAAGGTTTATCTGCCAGGTATAATGGCAAAAGTATAATGGTGTCAAATCGCATGATCTTGGTGGCCAGTTGATATCGCCAGGACGAAAACTTACGCGGCCAGGAAATGTATCTAGCAATACAGCCATACTCGCTCGAGTTGTGTGTCACCGCCTTGTTGAAACCACATTTTTTCCAAGTCGTTTTCTTCAATAGCAGGCAAAAAAAAATCGGTTATCATATGGCCATAACGCTCCAAATTGACGGTGACAGTCGTTCCATTGTCGTTTCCGAAGGAGCAAGATCCAATTACAGCTTCGAACCAAAGAGCGCACCTAAACAGTGAATTTATCTAGATGGCCTCTCTTTAATTACTTGATGATTCTCAGAACCCCAAATACGACAATTTTCTTTAATAACATAAACACCGAGTGAAAAATTCGCCTGTTGTTCAAGCACCCATTCCACGTATCTATGAAGTTGTGAATGGTCAGCTGGCTTCAGTTGTTGTGTGAGTTGGACTTTGTATGAATGTAGGTGTAGATCTAAATACAAAATTAGCCATAATAAGTCGGAAGACAGGCCTAATTCCTGAGAACGACGAGGAATCGATACATTTGGCTCTTCGGCAACACTTTCACTCACACGAGCGAAGCGATGATGCACAGGCCTTACAATATTTGTAAACGCTTCAGGCTCTTCACAATTTTGCCAATTGCTTGCGCAGTTGAACGATTATGTAAACCATAATCTCCTCCTGAAGCACAATATGTGCTGGCTGTGGCAGAATCACCATTTTTGTTATATGTTTTGATAATTTTGATGCGTTGTGTGATGGTTAAGCGATCCATTTTCGTCAATGTCAGACTTTCAACTGAGAAGGAACACATTGATTTAACAACTTAGTTTGAGAGATGTTGAATTACAGTCGTATACTTTTGAAACCACGAAATGGATAACCCGTTATTTAAGTGCTATTGTCGTTTCGTTTGATAATTTTTTGGAGACGTACGCAACCAAAAAAAAAAAAAAACGGCACTGCTCATACTTATTGTGACTTAGTATGGTGTCGGATGATGAGATATTTATTATTATAATCATGTCAGTAGTAGATATTCGATAAAACACACACAGGTTAAAATTTCTACAGTAATTTATGGTTTCAGGGATAAAGTAGGTCACTCAATCATGAGGCACTTGCCTCAGATCCTTGCAGGGTCTAAGTAAACTGACATATATTTATAGAAATTTGTACATTCTGTTTTAAATTCAAAATTAAAAGTGACAGGCACATTTGGGTCACCATTCATATGTATTTGTACTGTTAAAAAAATTATGTGAATTTTTTTGTTATGTGTATTATTTAAAATAATTGCAAAATAACAAACAGAAGAAAAAGATTTATTTATTTATTTATTGAAAGTATTTTACAAAAATAAATTTATAAAATACGACACTAGAAATAGTGTGGACCACTTGGTCATTACACTAAAGAAAAAGATATATGTGCTAAAAAAAAAAAAAAAAAAAAAACAAAAATAAGGAAACCAATTGCATGTTGCTACTTTATGCTTTTCGGGAGCACACGACGATTTCAAACCATTCCAGAGCTTTTTCTCAAGCAGTAGTGAAGAAGTCTTCAACTAAATATATCAAAAACTTTCGGTTTTGCAAAGCAGGCAGAGTGTATGTGTAGGTGAACAAAAACGACCGCATTCATGCAATCAACCTGCTTGTAGAATTATTTGTCTGTTTCCATGGCACTTGAAGTTGTTACGTCAAGCATTTGGCTAAAGTAAAGCAATGGTGTTAGCTATTATATTTTATTTTGCAATTTTCGTTCTTCTTATATTTCAGAAAAGCGCATGTAAAACTACGAATGATTTGTGGCTGGAAAATGAGAATTTTCCTTTGAACGTTTTAAGAAATAATTGGCTGCCGGCCAATAAATCCTTGACTGAAGTGGTCATACAATCTGAAAATTTGAGATTCATAGATAAAGCTGCCTTTAACGTGCCTCTGTTCCACAATACTTTACTGCTCTCACTGAACCTCCGTAATATTAAGTGGATTGATAAAGGGGCTTTGCAGGGGTTCAAACGTCTGAAATATTTTACACTACAATCACACATAAAACGATTTCGTTCCAGTGTTTTAAGGCCAGTTCAACACACATTGCAGACCTTAAAACTAACCGGTCACATTTATATTAGAGGAATGGAAAATCATTTTGAAGGAATTTTTTTATACAATCTGGACCAACTTGAAGTGAGCAACAGTTATTTTATACGCAATTCCTTGGGCAAAAAGTTTTTTAAGTCCATGCCAAATTTGAGGCACGTGATTCTGAGAGATGACCATTTACAATACATGGAGGGAGATGCTTTCGAAACTTTAGCAGACAAATTGTTGTATTTGAACATAGAGGGAAATCGTTTAACTACTATAGCCAGCGGAATGTTACAACCCATGTTGATCAGGCAACACAAAGCTGTTATAAATCTGGCAGATAATGATTGGGTTTGCGATTGCCAGCTGAAAAGCTTAGCCGAGTTTTATAAAGCCCACATCCAGCAGTTTCCCCAAATATTGTATTGCAAGCGTCCACACCATTTGTATGGTGTATCCTTAAATAAAGTGAATTTTGGTTTGCAAAACTGCAAGAAAGAGGCTTAAAAATGTCCGAATGGCATTTAAGTAACCACAACTTACCATTTAAATTGACAATGAATTACTTCGATGAGTATCACATCTCCAATTCGAATAAGTCGAAAAATTCTAAACGTGTTTGAAAATAAATGTAGTTATTACCAAATTAATTCTGTATATATGTATGTCGTTTTAGTCAACTATTTTGGACATTTTTTTTTCTTTTCATGTAATAAATATCAACCAGTTGGATTTTCATGAGAATTTGTTTTATTTTAGTGTTGCCTTTATTATCTGCCTATTTTATCACTTACATAATTATCTACTTAGGCGGAAATATTTAATTAATTATCTTTTGCTACTTGATTGGTTACGAAGAGCCTGTCGAATGATTTCAATGTTGAGTCATAATGGTGAAAACGGTTTATTGGCCGAATATTGTCCACCATGTACGTAATTAGAACTAACGATAACAAGTAAGAGTGCTATATTCGTCTGCCTCGAATCATATCTAGCCTTTGCCAAAGTGCAATTAAAAGCTTTTTTTTATAAATGTGTAATATCAGGTTTAATGTCAACTAGTTAATTTGAAAATAATTCAATTATGTGTACTAAAACGTGGTGATAACGAATTTTGGCCAAGCATTAGCAAGAAGCCGTAACTATAAATGTATTGTTTAGATAAAATAGAACACCTTTTTATAAATGATGGGTTATCCAGTTCGTGTTTTCAAAAGTATAGGATTGGAATTCGACATCTGTCAAACTAAGATGTTAAACCAATTTTTTTCTTCTCAGTTGAAAGTCAGATATTGATGAAAATCACACAAAGCATAAAAATTATATTACATGGTGATTCTGCCACAGCCACATATTGTGCTTTAAGAGGAGATTATGGTTTACATAATAGTCCAACTACGCAAACAATTGGCAAAATTGTGAAAAGACTGAAACGGTTACAAATATTGAAAGGCCTGTGCATCATCGCTTCGCTCGTGTAAGTGAAAGTGTTGCCGAAGAGCCGAATGTATCGATTCCTCGTCGTTCTCAGGAATTAGGACTGCCCCTTTGTATTTAGATTTACACCTACATCCATATGAAGTCCAACTCATACAACAACTGAAGCCAGCCGACCATTCACAACGTTGTAGATACGTGGAATGGGTGAGACGGCGATTTTTCGAACAATATTTTCTTCAGCGATGAAGCACATTTCTTATTCGGTGGTATGTTAATAAAAGACAAGTTGTCGCATTTGTGGTTCTGGGAATCCTCAAGTAATTGAAGAGAGGCCATTACATCCCGAAAAAGTCACTTTTTGGTGCACTCTTTGGTCCGAAGGTGTAATTGGACCTTACTTCTTCGAAAACGACTATGGAACGACTGTCACCGTCAATTCGGAGCGTTATGGTCATATGATAACTGATTTTTTTTTTGCCTGCTATTAAAGAATACGACTTGGAGAATATGTGGTTTCAACAAGACGGTGCCACATGCCACACAACGCGAGCGAATATGGCTTTATTGCAAGAGACATTTCCTGGCCGTGTCAGTTTTCGTCCTGGCGATATCAACTGGCCACCAAGATCATGCGATTTGACACCATTTATACTTTTTCTGTGAGGCTACGCGAAAGGCCTTGTTTATGCAGATAAACCTTTAACTCTTGAGCACTTAAAATCCAACGTTCGTCAAGTTATGGCTGAGATACCTGCCAATATGTGTCAAAAAGCGGTAGTAAATTACCTCAAAAGAATCCATACTGGCAACACTTGCGTGGTGGTCATTTAAATGATGCAGTATTTCACACATAATGTCGATGTCTAAACTTTATAAAAAAAAGAAATATCATGAAAAAAAAAAATATTTTATATGTGTTTTATTTAAGTTTGCATTTGAAACCGCAAAATGGATAATCCGTTACTTAAAAAAACAATCTAATTTTTAACTAATGCTTGTGGCATATCACTGAAAACTTGACTTACAAATTCTATAGAAGCTTGTAGTACAAACTTGGTAAAAAAGAAATGTGACATAATTTTTACTTGCTAAAACTAATTTTTTAATCGCAGATAGTGCTGCCAACCATTAATAAAGTATAAAACATTATTAAAACTATCAATTCATTAAGGGTGGAGTATCAAAATAATATTTCAAGTGGTACAGGAAATTTCTTAATCACAAATGCTCTTTATATACTTTTTTTTCTATTTTTTCTGTATGATTAACGTCAAAACAACATGGTTTTTAGGCAAAAAAAAATGTATATATTTTCTATAAAATTAATTAGTTATCAAAATCCTTAATTAACTGAAATTATTCCTGTTCACTTTCATTATTATCACATTTGATAAGATTAGAAGAAATTCTATAGATAAAAAGTATTTATCACACAGGTATTTTTATCACTTTTTTTTTACATAAAAAGACAGGAATCAATTAAACAAACAGATTTAATAAAAATATATTATCATAAATAATCAAATCCCTGACGATAAGATAACAAAAGCAACCAGCATAAACTAAACCATTAAATATGCAAATTTAAATTGCTAGTTTTGTACAGCCAGTCGAACCGTCATGGCGAAATCACAGTTTCCGCAACAGCAAAACGCCAAAGGCAGTGAAAAAGTGCAAGATAAAAATCCAGAAAAAAATCGAGGCTATTCTAAAGAGTGAGTGAAAGAGATGAAAATATATAAAATTTCCAAATGATGGCAGTGGAAATATTTTTTATATTTTATGCCTACCAACCGTATCGAAAGTATAAAAACGCAAAATATAAAATAGTAAAACTAGACTTAACAAGTAAGAGTGTTATATTCGACTGTGCCATATCTTATATATCCTTTAACAACAAAGTATGCATAATTAAAAGCTTTTCTATATAAATGTGTAATATCAGGTTTATATATGCTTTGATATATACTAATTTATTCGAAAAATAGGAACTGATGCATATTGAAATCTGATAATAATGAATTTCGGATGACGAAAAATTCTAAACTATAAATGCATATTTTAGATATATAAATACTTAAGTGATCAATATATTTTTAGTAACTAATGTTTGTAGCATACCACCGAAAACTTCGCTCATAACTTATATAGCAAATACTTATTGCCTGTATTACATTGCAACTATATTTATATATCTGCCACTTTTTTGCATTACATTGCGTGTATGTTATAACGCATTCTTTTTGGAACGAAGTTTCTTAACGCGGCTTGCTGGTAGTGCAAATTAGTAGAAATCGTCACGAAAGCGTGTGAGCTGTTTATATGTATTGGTGTGTCTGTCGACAAACAATTGTGTATGTGTCTCCGCTACCGTCAGCGGAGTTACCTACCAATAAATCTTAATTAGTTGTAAAAACGGACACTATCAGCTGATAGATGTCGCTAAAGTAAAGTATGTCACAACAAAAAACAGCAATATTGAAAAATTTTCTTCGTTTTGTAGCAGATTGACAAAAAATACTGCATGTGTCAAAAGAAAAAATATAAAACGTTCCAAAAATTTTACGAAGTATATAAAATTTTAAAATTTCAAAAACAACACAAAATGAAACATACAGATTTCACCTTGTATTACATTCGAAGATGAAGAAAAAACGTAAGGTACTTCGTTCCTAACGGGTGCCCTCGACCGCATTTCTTTTTTTTTTATATAGCTCATTATTATACAGTGCCAACTATGAAGCCAAGGGGTCCAAGTTCGAATTCCAGATTAGCCGAATATAAAAAAAATTGTTTTGAATATATTTTGCGTTTAGCTGATATTGGAGCTCAAATCCCGAATGGGCAGAACATAAAAAATTATTTTTATTTAACTAATGTTTTTTATTTATTTATATTAATTGTATTTATATTTTTAATTAAAATTGTCGTGAGCCAAATTTGATTAAAAATAATGCTGTCACTACTCCGAACGAATTAGTAATACACGCTTGCTTCGACTGTTGTAACAAGACCGATTATTTTATTTAAGAATCTTTCTTACATGAGCTTAACGACGATTTACATTTAAAGGTTTGCCATAACTACTTAAACTAATGTGAATGGTAATACAACTAGTGGTGCCACTACACCTTCTCCTTTTATTGATAAAAAAAAATTTTTTTAATTTCTATTATTTGAAGTTTTTCTCATATAAATATTCCTGTATTAAGTTTATCAGGCTCAAGTTCTTTCTATATTATCTTTGTGATTGATATTCATTAAATTAGACAAAGAAAACATCAAAGACATTTAGCAGGGTGGACAGCTAGTTGTTGACGAGAAAGTGTGGCGGCTTCGAAACAACTAGTTGTCCACCCTGCTAAATCTCTTTGATGTTTTCTTTATCTAATTTAATTAATATCAATCACAAAGATAATATAGAAAAAACTTAAGCCTTCTATATAACGAGTTACCATCGGTTACTATCATTTTTATTTTTGAAAGTATCACTAAACAAAAGTTTTTTGAATATTCAAATATGATCTCAATGATTTATTTGCTTGATCCTATTGAAATATATTAATTCAGCTCCAAAAATAGACCTTACAAATGTTGGTTAGCATCAACGAAATGTCGGCGGCATATAGGCGGCTGAAAAACACAGAAAACATTTGTAAGATCTGTTTTTGCACCTGAATTAATACATTTCAATTGGCTCTTAAAGCAAATAAATAATTAAGTTCATATTTGATTATTTTGGATTAATTTAAAATAAATTTTTTTTTATATTTCAGCTCAAATACCTGCTGCACGAATTCAAAATATTTAAAAAATTTTTCTTGGTTACTTTTGATTTTTGGAGTAGCTATTGCTTTGACAATATTTTATCTGGTCATAAAACAACCGAGTGGCATTAATATAATTGACGCATTGGATGGTGAAGTTGAAGACACACAAGCAAAAAGTTTGTTATTTGTTGACATGGAGGGGACTTTGGGCGCCTCTGAAGAAATAGAAGATGACGAGAGCAACACTTTCGATTTCATGTATTAATTCTCATTGTAAAAACCCAACGAATTTAATAAATTGATCATTTCCATTTTTTCTACTTTAGAGCACATTCTTTAAGTTTAGTGAAGAACTTAAATCGCTGCAAAGAGGATTCATGTAAAATTGTCTGCAGTAATGTAAAAGAGATTTTCACAGCTATTGATGATGAAGTCAAGGTAATGAACGATAAATACAAATCAGTTTATTATAAAACATAAACTTAAGTACATATTTTTGAAAAAAACACCAATCTCTGCCACTTTAGAGCATTTTCTATATAAAATTTATTTACAACATTATTCAATATTTCGTAGAAATATTAAATAATTCTACGTAAAACGTAGACAAATTTTGATTTATAAAAATTCAAAAAATTTTAATTTAAAAACGCAATATAAATAACAGTAAAAAATAACAGAAAAGGAAGTAAACTAATTCTTCTTTAAATAACATTTGCACTCCCAACATGTTGCATTGCAACGTTATGCTAACACAGCAAACATTACCATTACAGACTAACAATGATAGCATTTTAAAATAAGAATAAACATTAAAATACATTCAATTTCCTAATCTTTCATTTTCTTCACATTATGTTTATGTAAACAATGGAATAAGTAGTGAGATTTCGACTATTTTTTTAAGCTACATCGAGCCTACTACTCGAGTTGAGTAGCATCATGGAAATTGTTGGCGGCATACAGACAGCTGAAAGAGACAGAACTCAATTAATAAGATCTATCGAGACCTAGATCAATACATTTAAATTAGCTCTTATAAAAAATAATAATGTAACTAATTTTGGTGTTTATTATTATGCTTTATTTAGCTTTTTCCTCCTCTTTACATTTCAGAACAGCGAATGTCCTACTATGAATGCTTTGTGGCTAGAAAATCAGGATTTTCCTTCGGGCGTCTTGAAGAATGATTGGTTACAGGCCAATGTATCCTTCAACGAAGTAGTCATAGATTCTGCAAGCATAACATCCATAAAAAAAGCAACCTTTAACGTATCTTTCTTCCACAACACTTCTGTACTCTCTTTATACAACAGGCATCTTATCAGGATCGAAGAAGGGGCTCTGCTGGGCTTCGAACGCCTGACTTATCTAACAATCCAATCTTACCTGAAACAATTTCCTCCCTCTATTTTGCAGCCAGTTCAACACACTTTGCACATTTTTAAATTAAGTGGTCACTTGAGTATTGAAGGAACTAAAAATCCTTTTGAAGGAATTTTGTTGGAAAATTTGCATCACCTTGAAGTAAGTAGATGCACTTTTAATTGTGCTTCCTTGGGCAAAAAGTTTTTCGAATCTACACCAAACTTGAGGCATGTTATTATGACAGAAAACCAATTACAACATATAGAACAAGATGCTTTCGAAACCTTAACAGATAAATTGTTGTATTTGAATCTGGAAAAAAATTCCTTAACTACTATCGCCAGCGAAATGTTATTACCCATGTTGATATCGCAACATAAAACTGTTATAAATCTGGCAGATAATAATTGGGTTTGCGATTGCCAGCTAAACAAATTTGCAGAGCTTTACAAAGCCTTCCTCGAACAGTTTTCCCAAGTATTGTACTGCAAAGCTCCCCACCATTCAAATGGTGTTGCTTTGAATGAAGTGGATTTCGATTTGAAGAATTGTTCACCAGAAATAAATCCACAGAAAGGAAAAGGCTTAACAATTACAAGGCGAGGACTAGACAGTTTTAGGCAAGAAACTGCTACAGACATTAGCAACAACACACCCCTGCCACCTCAATTGAAAATGAGTTGCTCCGATGAAGAAGACATCTCTAGTTCCGATGAGTCTGAGAATTTAAAACGTTACGCTAGTGACAGTGACCTGTATCTGGAGTTACCGCCGCCAGATGTTGAATTTGATTTAATACTAATACACAGTAATAACAATGTTAAAGTGACCATACAAAACCCCCGAGGAACGTATTTGGTTATCTGGTTTAGCGAGCAACGCGCACCAGCTATTGCCAGCTTTGTAGGCGAAGAAGACTTAGACTATGAGTGCATGCACTACAGCGCACCATATTTAGAAGTTGGTCCCTTGCACACAAATACCACTTATACGTTTTGTATTTTACCTGAGTATAAAAACGATATTTCCCCCTTTAATTGCCTGCCATTGTATGTGCCGCTAAACAGTATCGAGGATGTGTGGATTTCGGCGGATAAAAAACGCTTAACCATTGGCATGTTGTGTTTGACATTTTTGCTCTCCACATTGGCTGGTTCTATAATTGCTTACCTGGGTATAAGAGCTTTTCCCGATGTGCTGGAGGGCTCCAGAAATAGCTCGATACTTAATAAGACTGAGCAGTCTTATGTTACAGCCATATCGGAGATAGACTATCAAAAGCAGTCTTCTCTAAAAACGCATAGACCCTGTGCAAAACAGCAGTCCATAACAAAGTGAGTAACTAAGGTTTTTTCTTTAAATTAATAAAAAAAAAAAATTTTGGCAGAAACCGCAACGTTTACCAGAGTGCAGACATTAGACCATATCGCAAAAACCAAAAAAAAAAAAGAAAAAAAATCATACACCACCGAATATAGAGCAATGTTGCTATATAGTTACTAAGAATTGTATTTATTTTTTATGCCGAACGTAGGGGTCACTAAAATAAATTTTTCGTTATATCTTCAGTATTTACAGTCAGAATTTAAAGTGTGCTATAACTAGCCGAGTTAAAAATACAAATTCTGTTGATTTTGATTCCAAATTCGACTTTGGAGCAAACCGGTTCTACAGGAGATATGAAAACGCCAGTTTATGCTCTCACAATTCGTACTGCAGAAAAAATTGCTGCGGCTTTACATAGAGGGGGTGAAGAGAAGCTCACTTATACTCCTCTCAAGCTCGTCTCGGATGAAAATTATACATAAAGGCTTGCAGTTTTATGCTTACAAGGCGAAATTGACTCAACAACTGAAGCCAGCCTCTTGACCATTCCCAGCATCGTCAATGGTCAGAATCCACCATTCTGAAATGGCAACAGTGAAACATTTTCACCTCAGTGGATTCGTCAATGAGCTGCAATTGGGCGACTGATAATCCCAGAGTGACTGTCGAGAAATCAATCCTCCCACAAAGAGTGACTGTTTGGTGAGGTTTATGGGCCGGCGGCATCATTTGGTCATATTTTTTCCACAATAATGTCAGTCAGGCAGTTACTGTGAATAGTGTTCGCTATCGTGAGATGATAATAGACTTTTTGTGGCCTAAATTGCAAGATAAGCATGTGAATGATATGAGGTTTCAACAGGACGATGACACCTGGACTTCTCTCTTTAGGATTATTTAAAAGCAAACGTGTGCATCGATAATCCGGCGACAGCTCAAGAGCAAAAGTATGAGATGATTCGGCAGCTTAACAGCATGGAACCTCAAGTAGGCGTCAGTGTAAACGAAAGTTTTAACTATCAAATGGAGGTTGCAGCGGCCATTTGCCCGATATTTTGTTCCATACATAAGTGAACCATATTTTTCGCTATCGAAAATTTTTCGATATCAAAAATAATGACACTAAAAATATCTAAGTAATTTTTAAGCGACTGTTCCAAATCGTTTTGCTTTTTAGGTCTTTCTCTATAGAATAGACATGAAAAATTTTCAAAGCCGAATTTATATACAAATTTTTTCAAAGTTAAGAAAATTAATTTCTAAAGCGTGGCTAAATTTTAAAAGCAGCTGTTGATTTTGAATAAAACACAAATTATGTAGGAAATTTTGTCATTTCTCTTTCTTAAGATAATAGTGGATCTTAAAAAAAAAACTTGACTTAAATTAGTATATAAATTCGACTTTGAAAAGCTTTCATGTCTATTCTATAAAGAAACACCTAAAAAGCAAAACGATTTGGAACAATCGTTTAGAAATGGCTTAGATATTAAAAATGCCATTAATTTTGATTTCGAAAAATTTTCCATTTCGAAAAATATTTGGGTATGTACTGATTTCACCGACAGACACTGAAAAATAAATTCAAAATTGATTTGAAAGCGATCGACTTATTTGATTTCGAATTCAATTTCAAAATATTTTCCAAGATTTTTATTGTCTGGCGCAAGGTTTTTATTGTATTATTATTATTATTAATATTCATTTTCTTTCATCTCCTCATTTTAGGCAGCCTCTACCAGACACTCCGCCACCAGACACCGAAGCAATGTCAGGCTGCATGTCGGCCAAAGATTTGGAAAGAGTATTAGGTACAAACTTAGCTCCAGCATCCTTAGAAGACACACTTCCCTGCTATACTAGCATTCCCGATGGTTATGAGAGACCAAAATCTGACAACGATGAGTATGTAGCGACACAGAGTAATGAAGAAAATATGTATTGTGCAGCGCCCAGAATCCCTCCACCGCTACCAGAACGTAATTCAGGAGTATCGAATAGCTCAACATTGGTCTTAAATCGCTTGTCGAAACATTGCGATGCATTGTAAGCAAAACCTGGAAGCGCTCTAAATTTTTAAACTCACCCAGAAGAAAAAAATATTAAAGCAAAAGTATTAACTGTACAATAGTTTCTGAACCTGGCTCTGAAAACTTAACACATATTATACCAAACAATGATTTTTGATAGATTTTAACAATATGGCAGACCTTTTAAGCTGAGCTTGAGAAATATCAACTCGTGAAGGACAAAATTATCTGATTTTTTTTAATAAACATATCAAGGTACCTCGGTAACAGGTAGTCGCATAACTACAACAAATACAACACCAACAAACACTTCATGTATTTTGTTGGTAGAAATCTTTAATATCTGTCACCCATTTGTTCGCGTTTGTGTGTTAGTGTTGTTTACTTTGACAGATCTTCAGGCTAAAAGCAGTAGTCAGCTGGGCTTGTAAAACTACCTGGTATCGAGGTACCTTGGTTGTAGCTATGTGACTAGCTGGGATCGAAGTACCCTGGAATTGGATTTTAGAAAATTTCATTTACTATTTACCTGAGAATTAAAGTTCTGAATAAAATATTTTTATTTAAAAAGAAATCAATTCAAAGCAGCCATACATATTTTTGATAGATTATTGAGAGCCGCAAATGGTAATTTCTGTTTTCATATACATACATACATATTTACAAACAAAATTTATTATCTTAATTAATTTATTTCTTTCATTCAAAAGGAATCAATTCCCAAGCAACCTGAAATTTCCCTACCCCGAATACATTCCCCATCCATACCCGTTGCTTCGAAAAAGAGCCCGGAACATGTACCTAAGCCACCGTATGGCCCAGTTAAAGTTACACCTACAAAGATCATGATGCATGAGGCTATAAAAGCTTTATCAACAAAATTTCGAAAAGGTTTCTCACTGAACAAAATACGTAACTATATTTTACAAAATTATTTGCTCACCACAAACGAACTGAAGCATCGCATACCATTCATGAAAAAATTCTTTAAAAATGCTTTGGCCAGTGGCGATATTGTGAGTGTTAAGGGTGTTGGCCTGACAGGTTCTTTTCGAGTTCTGCCTACAAGTCCATTGCATAGAAACTCTAAGCAAAATATTAGAAAGAAGAGGCAGGACCTGAAAGACGCTGAGCCGCCAAAAAAGAGAGGTGAAGAGATTGGTGCGGCGAAATCGAAAAAATTAAAAGCCAAAAGAACATTTTCAGCAAATACATGAATACAATATATTTACATATAAAGGCATTTGTGAATATGCAATTGAATTTCAAAGCTTATTTTTATATGCACTTATTTTGTAACATTTAATGGTTTTAAAATAAGAGTTTAAATTCGTTCTTTTTTAAAGTTGTGTATAATTTTGAAGCTCGCAGAAATGTGTTAATGCAGCTTTGCAAATCACCTTGGTTTTAAAATCGTTTTCGTTAAGTGGTATAACAAATCGGTAGAATCTGAAAATGCTTGATCAAACGCTAAAAATTTGCAAAACTAAAAATGGTTTAACAATTATAAAAAACTTTATTATTTGCTTTTTTTCTACCCCTCTTTTTATATTTTATATAAAACCGGTTTTTTGGATATATCTCGGCTATCCGTAGACCAGACTTACTGTATTTGACAGCCAACCCATTACCGGAATTTAACACATTTTAGGGAAGGAATGAGGTTTCTATCTCAAACCGTTTTCTCAGAAACGGTATTTCAACGACTACAGACGGACATCGCTTGATCGTAATCTCTATTGATTCTGATCCCAAATATTCACACTTTATGGGGTGGGTCTTAGATGGTTATTTCAATGTGTTACGCACAGAATAACAAACTGATATATACCCTTACACATTTTTGTGAAGGGTATAAAAATAGCAAAGACATAATATGTGATATAACTAAGAGATAACCTAATCCGATTTCCTAATAAAATCAAACTCGTACCCACTGGACACTCAAAAATAACCGGAAATGAAATCGCAGATGCAGCGAGGCAGCCCCTTATAATGGAAAATGTACAAAACAAATCCTCAATATACACAACAATACACAAATATTACTGTAATAAAGAAAAACTTGAATGGAACAATTATTCACATCTCTGCTGTTTCTTATTTGCTGTTTTTGACAAAATACGATGTAAAATGGGATTAAATTAATTTTTTATTAAAAAAAAGATATACTAAGTTTTTTCAGTGCAACTCCCTTTCAATTGCTTGGCGAAAATATTCCCAGAAGTTGTTATTGCAGTCTCCCTTAAATTGGCCTTCGTAATACCTACTTTTTTCCCGGGGAACAGTTTCCCAATCTCGAACATTGTTTAGAATACGGGGAAAGGGAAAAGAGAAAACTTTCCCGGGGAGAACTTATTTAGAATAGGAGAATTGGGAGTAGAGAACAAACTCCCCGGGAATTGTCGTTCGTAATCGGGCCGATATTTATTTTCTTGAGCTAGAAATCTTTTTTTTTTTTTTTCTTGAAAATATTTGATTATTTTTGTTGATATTTCGCTCTCCTTCGGAGAGCTTCTTCAGGACAATAATAATGAAAATAGTTTTTATTGATTTTTTACAAAAATAAATTTTTTTCAAAAATCAATAAAAAAAAAAATTAAAAAAAACTATTTTCATTATTATTGTCCTGAAGAAGCTATCAGGAGGAGAGCGAAATATCGACAAAAAAAATTATATATTTTTAACAAAAAAAAAAAAACAATTTTTGCTCAAGAAAATAACAGCCATATTCATAAAAACTATTGATGGTTTATTACAGGTTTATTTGACAAATATTCTGTAGAATTACGTCAAATAAGAGCTTAATAAACTTATAATAATTATTATGAATATGGCCTTAAATATATAAAATTACAAAAAAAAAAAAACTTATTCGATGTTTTCTAAAAAATTGTTAAACAAATTTTTTAAAAAACATTAAACCTAAAAAAATCCGAAGAAGATACCCATTGAGGTATAGAAATATTGAATTTAATAAGCGTTTAAAAAAAGGGACCTCAAACTCGAACTGTTAAGTTAAAATATAAAAAAACGCTATCCGCATTCATTGTGGTTGTCGTTTTTGCGGGGAAAACCAAAAAAAAAGGCGTATTTGCAAAATCTACGTCACTTCCCAAAATGTACTACTAGGATTGATTGGACTGAGTTTTATAGCTCCTCTAATCCCTTACCGATCTGCTGCTACACTCAAAATAGAATAAAGCAGAGCAAAATATAGTGGCCCTGAGTGTGAATCTCAATAAATAATCAGTCAAAGTCGTAATTCGCCAGCCGTTGAAATTGCAGCCGTTTAAAGAATTTTTCGCTACCTTGAAAAATATTTATCAACTAATAGTTTATAATAGATAAAATCGAAAAACATTGTTGTGAAACGTAAAAATATGTGAAGCTGGAAACTTATGTTAGTTACGGCATTATGTATTTTAGATAGCGATAAATATGGCTCGCCCATGGACGTGCAATCAGTATACAGCTTATCTGCCAGCTATTGAATTAATGAAGTTTTAAAAGGGACACTTGTTGCTTTTCTGCCTTTCAGATCATCAGGAATTTCCTCTTGTCTGGTTAGTAAATAAAATCAGTTGCTTTCCATACTAGCGCCCATAATTTTCAAAATTAAGTTTTATTTTTAAAATTTGAATACTTTACTTTCGTGAGTATTTAAATCCATAAAATTCTACAGTTGAATTGATGCCACGTGATTCTTGACCTCTCAAAATTATAGTGGCTTTTCCCAATTTGCGATCCATGTCGTCTTCTACACTATAAGCAAATACTGCTTTGGCACCATATAGTTCAGGATTATGATCAGTTACACAAAAATTTACAATCTCAACATCAGGTACGTCTACTTCACTCTAGAAAGGGGATAAAAATAATAGCAAGAATATTGAAAATTGTTAATATTCTCTGGCAGTGGAGAAAACTTACATCTTTTGGATACGCTACATATACATCTTGAGCCAATCCTTTAAAAGCCTGGCGATAAACATTTATGCTGTACAAGACTATGGGACCTTTGCCAGGCTGGCACGCTATACTCTCTGCCCAGGTACTCATACATATCAGTGATATTAAACTTATAAAAATGCAAAAATTATAAATAAAATGCATTTTGCTAATAAGAATTGATGTTGCTGCGAAGCGTTGACGAAGTAAACTGATAAGAAATAAAATTGCGTCTGCTATAAATACAATAATAATTTACTGCAATTTTCAGAAATTATTCAAGCTGATTGTTGGTTTTCCAAGAAAAGCTTTAAATACGAGTGAAATTTAATATTCCAGCATGTAAGAGTTAAAAAACCCCCATCACACAGTGGACGGCGGTGAAAACGTGCATAAAATAAAATATTCGTAAAAGCCAAGCCAACACACAAACAACTTATATGTATATAACATTGTTAAGAATAAGTATTAAAACTAATATTTGAATATTGGAAAATTATTTGAATAACTTATAGCCTTACGGTATGTTTCCATTATGAGTTGAATCACCTGCTTCGCTCTCTCAATTATATTTACACTGAGGAGAAGGAAATGTCGAAACAAGTCCTTTGTGAATGCTCTGCTGCGTATAGATGCCGAACCATGTACATAGGCGGTGGATTGTTGTATCTCTAGGATCTCGGGAAGATGAAATCTACTGTCGCAACAAAATTTTCTGATAGTCTAGGTCTCGGTCTATAGCTTATCTACTCCTGTGTCGTGGAATGCTGTCGCTAAAGCTGGTGTTAGCTCCACTGAACAAATCAAGACCCATTATGAAATTATTTTTAATTGCAGATTTATTTTTCATTTTTAAGGGTTCCGTACTCATCAGAGTCAAACGGTCACCGATACTTCTACGTCCGTCCTTCCGTCCGTCGAAGCGTCCATTCTCCAAAACGGTAAGAGCTACAGAGCTGAAATTTTCACAGGATGTTGTTGTACCTTGCCGCTAGAACAACAAGTACTAAAAATAACAACAGGGCAAAAACTACCAGGTGTCCCCATACAACGAAAAGTTACAATTAGCTATAACTCTCGAACCGTAAAAGATACAGAGCTGAAATTTGCACAATGTATGTATTTAAATATTTCCTACAACAAAAAATATTAAAAACAAGAACAAGACGAAAATTAACAGGTGTCCGCATGCAACGTAAAGTAAAAATTAGCCGTAAATCCCAAATTGTAACAGACAGAGAGATGAAATGTGCACAATATATGTACTCGTATATATACTACAATAATAAATTCTAAAAACAACAGCAAGTCGAACGCTACCAGGTGTCCCCATATAACGTATAGTAAAAATTAGCCGTAACTCCCAAACTGTGAGAGACAGAGAGATGAAATGTGCACAATATATATATATTCACATATGCTCCACAACAACAAATGCTAAAAACAACAACAATTCTAACATTACCAGGTGTCCCTTTACAACGTAAAGTAACAGTTAGCTATAACTCTCGAACCGTAAGAGATAGAGAGCCGAAATTCGTACAGTGTATGTATTCCCAGATGACTTACAACAACAAATCACAACAACCACAACCACAACGATTCATATACATATATCTTAGGATATGTAACTTTTTCATACTTACGGAACCTCAAGTGTGCGAGCCAGCATCGTACTTGACTGAATTTATTTTTTATAAAAACAGAGCCTGGCGTATTACTCAATAAAATTATGTCAGGTAAGCACTTTCAATTATGGCTTATTTTGCTCATAAAGGTGACTGCGAAGTCGAAGGGAAATATAAACTCGAAACACATACGAACTTCCATGACGATTAAGCATTTTAGGGGCACAAGAACATGGGAGAGATCTTTAGCACACGAGTCTGCCAATTGTTTTACACATTAATAGATATTTCATGAGCATATAATAAAACACTCGTAATTGAATGCATTGTTTGAATATAAACACCCACTTGTTGCACATTAATAAAAATGATGCAGCACTTCAAGTTAAATAATTTATTTTTTCTACAAAATGTTCTTTTCACTCGTGCATACATATCAGTTCGATCAAGAAAAGGGCATCATTGCCAAAAAGAAAATTAATTAAATAAAACTGATAAGAAACTAAAAGAAAAAGAGAAAAACAATACAATGTCGACAGAAATAAAATTTAAAATTGTATATAAGATTCAGCAAATGACTACAATAATGAACAACAGCTAGAAAATACAAATCAAAGTACAACTAAAACGTCATTAATGAAATAAAAACAAGAAATCACTCATTAAATTTAATTGCAAAAAAAACCGAGACAATATTGATACATTTTCTGAACACTTGTACGAGTAAGAATAGCAAGGTAGAAAAAAAAATAAATAATATTTTTCAATACTTTATTTTCACATGTCCAGCGTTTATTAAATATTAAAAAAAAAAAAGTCGGCAATTGCAAAATGGATGGTTATGTAAAACATCAAGGGCTGACACGTACTCTTTTATTTTCCAAATCTACTTTTTAAAATAATCTAACCAAAAAAAAAAAAAAATCCTAATTAATGATAGTTGCCACAAAAAAGTCATACAAAGAAGATTTATTGTTATTCAATCAAGGCGATGCAACTCAGTACACACATAACAAGAACTTTGCCAAGCTGTCAGAAAATTGTGGAACACTAAAAGAATTAAAAACCAGGATAAAAAATAATGCTCAAATTGCTTTCCTTCTCAGGCATAGGAAAATAATAACAAAAGTTGAGCTTTTTTCTGCACCAAGGTAATGAAAACAAATTTAGCCAAATGCAATTTCCAGTGAAAAAACAGATTACAAACGTTTTGCATTAAAAATTTATTTCAATTCTTCTTAAACTTTGCCACATTCGCTTGCATTATTCGAAATTGCCTGGCTTGCATGATTATAAAATGCAAAGCATCACCAAGAAATTTCTAAATCGAAAAAAAGAAATAAACGCCTGGCAAAAAAGTTTCCGTAATTTTGACCACTCAAGCCATTCAATTACATATAAACAAAAGAATTTGAAAAGAAAAAATAAATGAACTACAGACGAATATAAACAAAATTTCTAAAACCAAATGCATCATCAACAAAACAATAGAATAAAGAAAACAAATTTCGCCTATTTTTTATACAATGAACAGATATTTTTGGCTGGTTAAAAATAATTTCAATAATAGGATTTTACTATGTGTTTTCTGATTTACTTGGCAGCAGAAACGACAATATGCAAAAGCGGCCTGTAGGTTATGAGGTTTAATATAATAGATTTCCAATATATATAGATCTGTTTAGTTAATATGATTTTGAACTAATTTAGGTGTAATGATACTCGTTTCAAAAACAAAACTTAAAAATAAATCCAGTACACGAGCTTCTAAGTTATTTATTTAATTTATTAAACAAACTCGTATTTGTTGTTAGTAGTTCAATTTTAAAATTTATAATAAAAACATACAAATCTATAGCCAGACAGGCAAAGTTGCTCGACATGTCTCGCTTCCAGAAACACACTGAAAACCTCAACCAAGTTTTGAATTTTGTTGTTGTTTTGCACACTGTGGGCCTGGCATGTTTTCAAAACGTTGTATTGACTTCACTCCAAGAAGAAATGATTTTGTAAAAAAAATCTTCGCAAGGAAATAATTAACTTGGAATATAAAAACTTCAAAAGTTACAAAAATACATATTGTTGCAATTTTGCACTTTAATAAAAATGGTTTTTGTGGATTCATTGATTGCAAACAAAATAAAGCACACTCAGCTATTTTATGTACCGAACTCTCACTTTCGTTCATTCTTTATTAATTATTCAAGTATGTTAAGGCAACCTGCTAAAAAACACTTTTTCTACTTTTACAGCACTACTGTATAAATTCGAACTGCTGAATAGCATGTTTCCATTATGAGTTGAATCACCCACCCGCTTCGCTCTCTCAATTGTGAATCAATGAATCATACCGTTTACACGATTCGGCTAAATGCTTCAATTAGAGCTTTGTTTTCAATAAGCAAACATACGTTTTTCAATAATAGATGCAGCTGCTCCAAAAACTGGGAATGCTTCTTGTTTCATTTCATCCGCAAGTTGAAGCAGGCTTTTGAACATTTCATAAATTTTAATTTAGAATACAATATTGTTTATGCCATAATAATAAACTGTTTCACAAATTTGTTTTCCATTGTTTTTAACGTTTTATTATATTATTCATTTCTAAAATAAACTTTTATTTTTATGTATTATTATGTTTTTTTTTTATTTACAATATATGATTCTGACAGGTAGTGCGTTATAAATTAGAGAAGACAAGAAATTTTTATGATTCGCATGTAGCTTCAATATGAAGCTACTTCATTCGCTCTCAAAATTTTGTATGACGAAGCACGTTGCTTCGCTCTTGTTAAGTATGATGCTGATGGTAGCAAGCTACAAACCAGACTATCCCATCATGCCACTATTTATACAAAGTTACCAAATTCGAGAACCATCACATGCTTATGCTAAAGACTTGTGCGCCATCAATGGACAAATTGATCTCGGAAGTTCTAAGACAACAACCTTTGTGCTTAAGCTTAAGATGTGGCATCACCTTTCGAGAGCCTTTTCGAGCAATCGTTAGATATATTAGCAGTTCTTACTCTTGATACTAATTTTACAACTCTGCTATATTCACTACGATTTTTACCACAAAGCTCGAGTGACTTCTTAGCTCTTGCAAATATTCTAAAACTTGCTGAATTTCTTTATCTGTCCACCTTTTGTTGTGAATTTTGTCACGTTTTCTCTTCACCAGTATATTTTAGTTCTTTCTTTATTTACAACATTTACAGATAATGAGTTCAAGTTATAGTATATTAGGTATATTATGAGTTATATATATATATATATATATATATATATATATATATATATATATATATAGTATATTATGAGTTATAGTATATTAGGATATATAACACTATACACTTTTGTATATATATTTCGACAATTTGGGAAGGAAAAAATGTAACAAAACCTCTTTGAACTTGTTCTTGTCGTTAATCTAAAACTTAACCTACTACCAGTATATTTTTATTTATTTTTTTCATATTTTTTATTTTCTCAACACAAAATTAAGTTTTGCCGGCAAAACGATTCACAGCACAGAATATCTGTGATTCCCAGTAATTTTTTTACAGCAGCGGTTCTCACTCTCGATAGTAAACTCGGTGCACATTTGGTTAAAGTAGCAGATTTGATTAAAGTACTAGTGTTTACATCACTGCAGCAACAAAATGTACTGAACTTTTATTTTCTACGCTGTGATTAAGAAATCAAACAAAAAGCTTTAGTAAACATTATAAACAAATTACTGGGAATCACAGATATTCTGTGCTGTGAATCGTTTTGCCGGCAAAACTTAATTTTTTGTTGAGAAAATAAAAAATATGGAAAAAACAAATAAAAATATACTGGTGAAGAGAAAACGTGACAAAATTCACAAAAAAGGTGGACAGATAAAGAAATTTCAGCAAGTTTGAGAATATTTGCAAGAACATGCAGACTTTGATCTAAGAAGTCACTCGAGCTTTGTGGTAAAAATCGTAGTGACTATAGCAGAGTTGTAAAATTAATATCAAGAGTGAGAACCGCTAATGTTTACTAAACCTTTTTGTTTGATTTTTTAACCACAGCGTAGAAAATAAAAGTTCAGTACATTCTATTCCTGCATACTAGCCCCCTAATTCATAAAAATTATAACAGGCTTATAAGACTGTTATTTGACATATTTGCATGGAAAATCTGTCAAATAAGAAATTTATAAACCTGTTATAATTTTTATGAATTAGACGGTAGTACTTTAATCAAATCTGCTACTTTAACCAAATGTGCAACCGAGTTTACTATCAAGAGTGAGAACCGCTATCGTTATTTAAATTGCCTGGTGGTATTTTCTTGCTCGTTCACAGATGGCGCTTAAAGTAGTGCTACTTGTATTGAATTAAACTGCTGTCGCACCACCAGCTATAATTTATAAAAATATGTATCTAGCAAATGAAATGGAATCACCACATGGATGAAAGAGTCAATGAGGCGGCCCAATCTAGACACCAGATTAGGTATTGTGCTATAGAGATGACACAATGAAATTATAGCAGCGTTACAAGGCCGACTACGCTTCTAGGGCATGGTGAACGACGACTTATATACCAAAGTGTAACTTAAATAATATTTCGCTATAGAGAAGCTCTTTTTGCTCAAAATTTTTTCGCTGTAACTGTAGGATATTTCTATATAAAATCTCTGTCAGGGACTCTAGAAAACATACTTTGTATTTTGTTTTTAATTATAACGAAGTCCTGAGCAAAAAGAGTTTTTGTATAGCGAAATATTAAAACAAATGTCTCTACATAACGAAATTAGAATAAATATAAAAATTATGAACTCCCTCCAGCGAATTCTAAATGTATTTGCAAATGCATTAGTAAGGTCTCTATGCAGCCTACAAGGTTCCAGTGTATACCCTTTTCTACTCTATGTCCTTTTATTAAACGATATAAAAACGAATTCAACTATTGTTGAAGTCGTTGTTTTCATGGTTTTAGCATCCAGAAATATTTATACTAGCCATGAATTTTCTTGGACTCCTTTTAATTGCAGTCAAGATGACTTAAATGTTCAGCATTGACGAAATTATATTTCCTCAAAGTATTGTGTTAAATAACACCTCTCTAATTATATTTACTTTAAATAAAGAATTGCAAAACAATTGTATTTTTCTTGTTACTGCTGCTGATGTTTAGTGTTTTGTAGGTGTGTAATTTCTCTTGTTGTTTTTCGTAAAATTCTTACTTTTGGCTGGACGACCGGAGGGGATGGGTTTGTGCTCAGCACATGATACTTGTATTTCTAGGTGAATTATAGTGGTTTTCCAAAGTAAATGTTTATTTCAAAATTTAGCTATTGTTTGTATTTATTCGTGTTTATTTTTTCTTTATGGCTTTTGGATATCTGTCGTTCAGATACCCCAACATTTTTGAAATTATTATTAATAATTTTTCTTTTTGTGAATATCTACGTCACAGTACAATTTTTCCGTGCTTGAAATCTGTTGTATGTGTTTCACTGATTTCTAAAATTATCCATGTTTGAATGGGTGAATGAATGATTTTGATGATTTTTGTTACTGAATACGTACAGCATTTGTTCACCTAGTCAATTGGCAGCTCCATTATTCATCCAGTTTAGTTTTATCATTTATACGGAACGGAAAATACTGCTGTTAGTTCAAGTAAACCAGCCAAATATTTAGTACAAGTTTTTATTACGTTTCTTTATAACAACTGAAAAAATTAATATCCTATCCATCAAAATGACAACTACAAGTGTTATGGTAATTAATAATTTTGATCGTTCAGAAGTTTTGTGTACAACAACATTTTTGATTAATGCTTTGAATGTGTTTTTTTGCGGCTTTTTAATTAAGCTATAGCTTAGATTTTTAGGAGAACTTTTGTCGGATATTAAAAGTTTGCAAAATAATAGAACTGAAAGTAATGTAATGTGTATAAAATGTGTGTGTATCGTGTGTTTACTTTTCAGCAATAGAAGCTCCCGCTTACGTATGACAAATATTTTACGTATGATAATTTAAAGAGAGGTAAATATTACTTATACGCGGTCGCTGATATACTGATATCAGTTGATTATGATGGCAATTTATGGTAAACAAATGGATGTTATTTTTAAAGGATGGAGAACATAAAATAAATCTTTAAAGCAGAATTATTGCACACCACGGTGGATTAGATTTTTAGTATTTGGGCAGATTATTATTTCTACACACACTTCGGGACTTTCTCTGCTCCACCAATGAACATTGCAGTTTTCCGTTGTGTCTAACTAAAAATTTCTCGAAGTTACTTGCCACCAATACTTGACAGACTATTATTATTATTATTATCATTATTATCAATTGAGGTCAATTGTGCACCTGGACCAAAAATACCTTTTCTGCAGCTTTTGTTTCGTATGGACCCAGACTATTAGCAAATCTTGTTGCGGCCATAGGTATGCTGTTATCAAGGTCCTTGGGACCAGGTATGTGGTCGTGCACTTTTACCGGACATTTGCAAAGCACTTGTTGCGCCGTTTTCTTCTTTGCTTCTGGTATTGCAGCAATATCATTTAATAAAAAATTACCTGCAATCTCTACGAAGCCCTGATGGCAGTATAATAGAAAATAAAAGTAAATTAAATCCCTTACAATATCAGTTTTAATTTTTTGAGATTGTAGTTTAGCATACAGTGTCCCTGTTTAAAATCTGGTATCCTTCCTGCCACGCTAAGCAATACGGTTACAATTTCTACCAGGATCCATTTGAGGATTTACCTGCCGCATGCTCTTAGGGCTCTACACTGTCGTAGAATGCTGTCGTTAAAACTATTGTTAACTCCGCAAAAGGGGGACCACAAAGGATGCGGGCCTAAAAAGTACCCTTATACACCCTTTTTGTCTAAACAGTATGTCCTTTCGCATATAAGAACTAAGCTGTTCCTCAAAGCAGGGTCTGAAGAAGTTCTGAACATCCCCAAACTAGTCTTGTCTGGAATAAGTAAGATGTTGCCACTGTTAGAGCTGCCTGACTATCAGATGGGATGTATATGTTGGCTGCAGGTATATTTCTCTGGCGTGGATCTTCACTATTATTTCTACATTGTTGCAATAGATTTCTGAAAATTAGGTCCAACTATTCTAGAGCCTACACTGCCATCCTCCAATTTGAAGACATCTGTAAATTAGAGTTGGCTGCCTTATTTTACAACCACTTTGTCTTTTCTTAAGGGTGGCAAGTGTGGGGAAGTGCTCTCCCAATCAACACTTGTGCAGACTTTCAACGGAATGCAACTCACTTGCGAGGATATAAATACTGCCTTTGATGTGAGTTGGGATCAGTCTGAGTTCGACTGCATTACCATTAATTGGGTATATCGAACAAAAGTGTTGAAGGGACGTATGTTTTAATTAACAGTGTTAAAAATCGGGAAAATCTCTTAATTGCTAAGCACTATAAATAATAGAGTTATGTGCTTGATTAATATATGCAATAAAAAGGCCAAAAATGTAATCTTATTAAATTACGCTGTTCAATTAAATTTCTTTTGATCAACTCTTGAGTTTGTTGGCGAGTAATGAAAGATAAAAGCCCACTGATTCGAGCTGGATTCAACTCGTTTGAATTTGCATAAGTTTATGTGAATTTGTGTGAAGAGCTGAAATAAAAGAGTTTGCGAGCATCAGAATAAGAAGTTAAGCGAAAGTCGTTGTTTTGTGTGGTCTTCAAGGAACTTCCAAAAAATTATTGATGCACTACAGAAATCATTTCAAAATGTTTTTTCCCCTTGAACTGTTTTGTATTTAGTGCTGCAAGCAGAAAGTAGAGAAATATGGTATTGCATTTTACAGATCTCTGTGAACAAAAATGAACTTGTTTATTTGCTTTCAGAGCCAATTGAAATGTAATATATTAACACCGGTATTCATAAAAAATAAAATGTTGCTCAAATACATTTTAGAACAAATTCGAAATGAAAAATTTGTTCTAAAATGTATATCATCAATTTTTTATTTTTCATGAATACCGGTGTTAATCTATAAACACACCTTAATGTTTTCTATTTTTTACAGCAGTCTAACACCGGTATTCATAAAAAATAAAACGTTGCTGAAGTACATTTTAGACAAAATTTTATATGAAAAATTTGTTCTAAAATGTGTTTTAACAATGTTTTATTTTTTATGAATACCGGTGTAACTATATAAGTATTCAAAAACTTGTACTTTCTAATACTTTCAATAATACAAATCCTAGTAAGCGATTGTAACTCGTTCCATCGAAGTTGTCGAGAAAAGTAAAGGTGTTGCAAGAAAAAAAATGTTTCTGGATTAAAGGTTATTTTTCGTCATTTCTAATTTTCATTTTGTTCATGGGAATTATGCAATAAGTAGTGAAGTTTCAAATATTATTTTAAGATTTTTCGAGTCTACTGATGAGTTGATTGCCATCAACGAAATCTCGGCGGCATAAACATTGCTGACAAAGACAGTAAATAAGTTATATTTTTAGGCCTAAAATAAGGTGGTTGTAAACTTTAAAATCAGCGTACGTTAAAATTGTTTTAGTAACATATTTTAAAATTTTCTCCTTCTCTAAAAAGCTGACCAGGTTAAATCAAAAATCATTTCCACTTTATTTAGTAGCGAAATTTTTTAAACAAATTAAATACTAATTAATATGTATTTTGTTTCTGAATTTTTACAAGTTCAATTTCTGTGTTAAACATTACATTGATATATTTATTTTAAAATAAACACACTGATATGAGAACATGTGTATGTGTAAGTGTGTGTTTATGCGTATGTATGCCCAGTACAAAAACTAAGAAGATGATCTTGTCCCATAAGATAAAAAAAATTTCTACTGTGAGCTTGATGAGCAAAATTTTTGCATTGTGGTCCTAGATTTTACTTCTTTACGTTCAGCCTGCGATTGATTAGTGTGATGGGCGAAAAAATGAAGCTGAAATAAAATATGTGTTAAGGCCCAGGCCTGGGACTGATTAGTATTTGATGTTTTGTGGTGACTTGCGCTACCAGTAAAATACTAGTTTCGTACTAGTTCAAACTGCTGCAGGGGTTTTGCCCTCAATAACAATGTGCATACAATGTCCTACGCTTATACATACATACATTAATAAAACATTAACAATTGTTTTTGTCACTGACCGCCATTGAAATATATTGTTTGATTTTATTTCTATTTTTGACATAGAAAACTGCATAAAAGTAGACATATGTATGAACATTCAAACATACATACATTATAACTGTATGCATATGAGCACAATTAAATTTGAATGTACTTACGATGCTGCTTAGTTTTCTTTTTCTATTTATTTGTTTATTTATTTGCACTTAAAATAAATACATAAATAAAAAAGAACAATTGTAAATATTTGTTTAGTATTTGTAGAAATTTTTATAGTTGTTTAATAATTTTCCTGGGTTTTCTTAATTTTAACTTTTGTTATTGTTGTGTATTTTTTTCTCGTCATGTTGTTGTTATTTCTTCTCATTTATATCTTCATGCCATTAGAAATACATCATTAAATAGTTTGTCATATTTAGTCACTTGCAGATTTTCATTTATGAACTGCTGGTGTGTGAATGAATGTTTGGTGTATGAAATTATAAATTTTAAAACAAATTTATTGCTGTTTGCTGTCGATAAAGACAGACAGCCAAACAGCCAGGCAGACAGACAGATAGACAACCACACAAGAGGTATCAAAAGAGGGGATACGTTTTTCAATTATACATAGGTGTTGTTTTCTTTTTAAATGCAATAAGTGAAGAGAGACAGACAGAAGGATGAGTTTTTATTTAAAATTTATTGTATAATTATTCATAATGAGGGCCAACAACATCTTAATTGTATGACATGTTCAATAAGAATTTTTTAAGAGGAAACTTAGCACTCGGTGATAACCCTCACATAAAATGTGAATATGGTCTTAAAAACAGGGTTCTTTGCAACATTTTTAAGGCCCAGTGTTGTTCACTAGTGCGCAGGTGAGATGATACAGATTCTATTCTCCAACTGGGTAAGAGTGGTGCGCCCAGATGGTTGCAAGATGACTCAAAAAAAATGTTATACGGATGGTTACAAAATGCTCTAAAAGCAATAGCACTTAATAGGGATACCGCAGTTTTCCAAAAGGGACTTTATGTTGTTTTGGAGAATGCATTGGTTTGATTTCAAACCCCTAAGCAGCTGTACTTGTATGTCCATCGCAGTACTCGAAAATCATGAACTGGTAACCTAAGATTAGATAGCTCAGACTAAGACTCCCGGACACAAGATGCCTATTGGAAATGCGTAGCCTTTTATTAAAACTATTCCATCTTTTGGCTTTAGCAAACATCTTTTTGTAAAAGAGACAGAAAAATGGACAGCCTTAATCATGAAGAAACAATAAAACGATAGTTTTTAATCTTGATGTTAGTAGGGCCATGTTTGCTTCACATTAGACAAAAATTATTCTGCGTAGCACCAGCCGGTCATAATGCACAAAATATATGCTGATAAGCGACGTGATGGTCGTGACACAACCATGGTATGTAGCCCAGCCTATAAGTCTACAATTTTACTTTTCTTGTCTTTTTGAAAAATTTTGATCACTCCAGTTTCATCGCGAAAAAATCTCTCTGTATTTTCAGGAAGTAAAAATCCAACTTAAGCTTGATCGATAACACTACTCAACTGCCAAAAAAAAACCATGGATAAACATTATATTTTTTTGATGTGTTATGCCTATCTAAGTACAAAAACCATGAAGATTTCAAATTCTATGGATCAGTTTATTTTTTAGAAAAATTTTTTTTCTAAAACATGAGATTTTCATACAGGTTGATCCAGACCTCTAGTCATAACTTAAAAACAGCGTGTCCAATTTTATCATGTAATATGTCAAAAATTTATAAATTATGCCAGCTTTATGTTTAGCCAACATCATATTTTGATGTCATTAATAATTTTTGAGAGTTATTAGGAAAAACTAAAAAAAATAAATAATTCTTTTTTTTCAAATTGCAAAATTTTTGATTTTGAAAAATTTATAAAAAAATATAAATTCAAAAATATTTACCAGTTATTTTAATTTACTCATATATGTAATAGCAATAAAATAAGCACTCATTTTTTTTTAAATATGTGTGTCAATGTTTATTTTATTTCCGAAAAAGCAAAAATACCCATTTTGGCCAAAAAATCAAACACTTTTTTGCTGTCATTGCCCAAAATTGAAGCAATTGCTAATCTTAGTAGCATACAATAGATATATATAAAAAAATTCAAACAGTTATGTTTGTTATAAGCGCAGTAACAATTACTATTTTCGCACCCTTTCGCTACCTGCATACTCCTGCGAAAATACACTTTTTCGCCAAAAAAAAAAAAAAAATCCCTCTTTTGTTATCATCAAAAAAATATGGTGGCCACTTATGGTTAGAAATTTTTTTTTCCATTTGTTATGTAGTGTAATTGTTTGTCATGCAGTTATTAGACTTAAGCAATTGTAAGCCAAGTATTTGGTCTATAAAGTTAAAATTATTCTTTTCGCACTTCCCACATAAAAAGCTGAAAATTGCAGAACAAAAAACTGCCAAAACAAAAAAAATTATACAGTCACTTTTTTTTATTAATTTGTTTGCAAAAACACATTTCTATTAAGCGCAAACAAGGCTTCAACTGTTGCTTAATTAACCCCTTAATACTTAATACACCAAATATTTTCTATAAATTAAATGGAAATGAAATAACCTCGTTTTATCTGCCACAAACCTTCAATTACTAAACTATTTATAACTTCAACACAAATTCTTGTTTTTCTATGCTATTTCAAAAGTATGTTAATTAAACATTTTTCCGCAACATGTTGCCAGCAACATTGAAACAACACGCAAGAGTGTGTACGTGTATATAAATAAATAATTCCTCAAAAACAAAACTAAAAATAAATTTGGAATATTTTTAAAACAAGCAAAATTTGGCCATAAGCCAGGTCATGGAATTAATGTAACAAAATTTAAATTTTCAACATAAATGCACCAACCATGGCCACTAACTTAATGAACAACTACAAAAAGTTATTTATAAAACTTAAAGTCTGCATACAGGAATTTCTTAGCGAAAAAAAAAACGTACACATATGTGAAAAAAAAGATGCTTAAATTTTTAACAAGCATATAAAATTAAAAAAAAAACGTCATAACACCTTTACAAAAAAAAAAATGATTTGGCAAAAACTATATAAAACATATTTTTAGAAAAATTGCCTTTAAGTACTCTGGCAGTGCAATATTCATAATCAAGTTTGTTATATGTACATATGTATGTATGTATTTGAGATATACATATGTGCCTATTTTTACACTCACTTCAGATGTTTTTGTAAATTTTAATTGAAACATAAAAATAAAAAGTTTATGTGTTTAGCAAAATGTTGAATTTATTATTAAATGTGCATTAAGCAGTTCAATTCCCCCACCCTAAACAATTTTGTTTTGTTTTGTTTGTTTGTATTTGCCATGTGAGTGTAGCATAACAAGTGCAACAAGAGGCAGCAAAAACACACACCTTTTAGATTAAAAAAAAAACGCAAAAAAAGTGTGTTTTTTGTTTTTTACTTTTGAATAGCTTTCGAATGTGTGTTGATGTGCAACAAAATTTGGCACTCGTTGGCTGCATGAAAATGCATGTTTTTCAAAAGCAAAAACGTAAAGAAGTACAAACTTATTCAAGCACACACTTAGAAAATCATAAAAATACTCATGGACAGAGCAAACAAAATGCTCATAATTTAAGGTGGCACATGAAGAGGAACGAAATTAATTCATAAAAAGAAAGAAAAAGTAGAACTCAAAGACATTTGAGTGTATGTAGAATTTTGGAAAGTTAAGTAGAATTTAAGTCGATCTATTAAATTGACTACAGTTTGCTATATTTTTGGTTGGATTTGTTGAACAATATTTTTAAATTAGTTATGCTTGCAGACCCCACCGTATTTCCAGATTGGCACTATCATTATTTTATGTATGAGGAATTTGTTTTGAAATGATATCTTCAAGGTGAGGTATGCAAAAGTTGTAACTAATTTGCTTAGCTCGCGTTAAGAAATTAAGGCCCGAGGATTTGCACTGTTGGCGAATTTGTAATACTAGAATATATCAACATATTGTTAGATGGTATTAATGATTGCACGTGTTTTATTTCTCTTGAGAAATAATTAAAATTTCCGCTGTTCATACAAAATTGTATTGAAGCACACCTGCCTCGTAGCGCTCTGTGACTCACAGCAGCTGCTGTAGGGTGCACGTTGTGGGCAATTTTGTTTCAATTTCATGTTTATATGTATGTGACTCTTACTAACGAAACATAGCAAATATTATTAAAGATAAATATTTGACGTTCTATGCACATTCGTACTGGCTCACACATCCACACACATGTAATCACTTGAAAAAACAAAAAATATTTGTATAAATAAGTCAGTGTGTGAGATAATTTGCTGCTGCATATTCCTATTAGTTTAATGCATTTCTTTTGTATTTTCCTACAGATGCTGCAGCAGGTTTTTGCACGTTTCTTTACACCTTTTTTCGGTTCCTTAAATATTTGTATTTATTTAATTTTTCTTCTCTTTGCAAATTTTTATGTGTAAGTATATAAAAATATTTTCTTAATAATTTGTTCGTTTCAAATTTTTGTTCACATATGTATGTCTGTAGGTGTGAGTGTGTGTGGCTGCAGTTAAATTTGTTTTTGTAATGTTGGGTGCTTGCAGCTTTTCTTTTTTTTTCTTTTTTTTTTGCAGCGAAAAAAGTTTCGAGCCTTAAGATCTTGTAATTGATTTAGTTCTTCTTAATCATTTCTCAGCGTAACAACTGTCCTGTTACCCAAACACACTACAAAAAAAAAAATTTGTCATCACTACAAACAACCTTCGAGCAAAAAGCAGAAACGTTTATGTTATTTTAATAACAAAATTTTATAATTGTTACTGTTACGCGCCGCCATTAACAGTTCCTCTTAAGTTTTTGGCTGATTTCTTTCAGTGTACACGAAGGAAATTGTTAAATAAAAAGTGTGTTTGTGTTTGTGTGCGGGTGTTTAAATTGATTCTTTGATTTGTTGAACGTTCCTTGTATATTTGTTAAGCTCTAGTCCTTGTCTCCTTTTTTAAAGCAGCTATTTTATTTGTTCTGTGTACTTAAGTGTTATAATACAAATTAATCATGTCGGTGGGTATAATAATATGAAAATATTTATGTAAACTAATCATGTTAATTGTGATAATAATTAATAATTAATAATTGTTGGAGGTGGTCAATTTTGTAGTTCTTCACAACGTCTGCATAAAATGATTGCAGTAAATGTGACTTAAGGCTCGGTTCTGTTATCTCGAATGTTCACGTTCGAAAAATGTTTAAGCAGTGAAAGCCACAATTTGCAACCTTTTTGTTAGATTATGCTTAAAAATATTGGAAATGCGATATAAACCGACTGGCAATAACACTATTGTTTTGACCTGACCACTAGCTTTCTGCCACTCGAAATATATTAGCGTTCGCGATAGGCAACTGGTAGGCAACCTTGGGGTTATTAAAATGTTTTTCTATTGCACTTCTTTGTATTGAAACTTCCAAAAAAAATATTAAAAGTACAGAAGTAAAGTTGTCGTCTCAAAAATGTTCCACGCGTGAATTTAAAATTAAAATTTCGTTCGTGATAGTGCGTGATTACCATTTTAAGGCAGTTCACGAAATTTCACGAAAACGCTAACACCCATATTCATAAAAGCTATTGAAGGTTTATTACACGTTTATTTGACAAATATTCCGTAGAAATACGTCCAATAAGAGCTTAATAAACTTACAATAATTATTATGAATATGGCCTTAAAACTTAAATTTTTTTGGATTACAGTTAATTATTAAAGTAACCTTTGGCTTTTTCCTTTGCCAGGTTGTTATTAACATAACCTTTTCCCCCTTGTCAGGTAGTCTTTTATATTTAATTTTCAAATTTTGTTGTTAGTTTCAAAGTTTTTATGCAAGGGAGTGATGTTGTGAAACTGGCGGCTTACAATAACGAAAAACAAACAATTTCAGTCAATGATCTTAATAAAAAGCAAACGTAACAATTATTTTTTTAGTGAATAAATGTATCTTGCAATTTATAATTTAAATCAATTTTTAGCACCTAATTCCAGTCATATTAATTTCTATTAACAATTTATACCTTTTCTTTTTTGTTTTCTTTTTTACCCAGGATGAACTCAACAAGGAACAAATTGTCCGTAAGTATTAAAACGAGCAGGGAGACAATAAAGTGATTTCCGGTCTCCACTATATTAAAAAAAAAAAATAAGAAGCTTTTCAAAAATATTATTCAAAATGTTATTTCATTAAAATCTGCTAGGCAAGATTTTCTATGTGTGATCTAAGCATACCCTTTAATAGGTTTTAGTTTCTTTCAGCCTACTGGCCTCCAACATATTATTAATGCTACTCAACTCGTCAGTAGACTAGAAAGTGGCCGAGAATAATCAAACAGACCTGTTCTTAAAAAAACATAGAATTTTTATTGATCCTTATAGCCCGCTTAAAAAAAAATGCAAAAAGTAGCACAAAAAGGGTATTTTTTACCATAGAAATGTTCTAAAAAGGATGCTTTAAATAAAAGTGTAACAACTTTTTTTTTAACACAAAAGCATAAATTTTTCTCTCAGTTTTGATCAGCAGAACAAAGAATAGGTTTAACATTTACTTGATAAATTTACGCTGAAACAAACATCAGAGTCTGTGGGGAAAAGATATCACCCCTACCATGAAAAAATGTTCCCCTAAAATTGTTTCCCATTTCCCAAAAGTGCGATCATGAATAAATTTTCCCATAAATTGTATTCCCATTCGAAATTTCCGCCTAACGTGAATGGATTTTTCAAAGACATTTTTCCCATTTTTTGTGTTAATTTATTTATTTTATTCTCTTTGGGGAATTGGGAAAAAAACGCAAGTAGTTGCTACATTCTAATGGATATATAAGTTAGCTGAAAACTATTTTTAAGTATAAATCAATAAATAATGTACAGTATTTTTCGGTTAATTGACCCTACGGTTAATTGGTTTCCACGCTTAATTGAACCACATGATCGGGCGAAAAAAATATTGCATACGAGCACCATGTGCATTTCCTCGGATAATTGAACCCGGTTAATTGATTTTCCCGCTTAATTCGTTCAAAATTCATGTCATCAAAAATAAATTTCCTCTTACTTTTACCCTGTAAATTGCATTGAAAAATAATCTGGCATTTTTGCACATACATATTTGACATCATTTGTGAAAAACACTGGGTGGCATCTCTACTATACACATATATGTACATTTTTTGCTGTTAAGCTCTAAACACATAGACGACAGCAGACAGCAAGCAGCAATATGTCAAAAATAAAATGCATATGTTTAAATGAAAACGATTATTTTGACGGCAGCAGGGCAGCACGACTGCACAACAGCATTTGCTGCTGCTGCCAACTTAGGCCATTTTCTATTTTGACGGGCAGCAAATAAGCAAATATAGTGTTGCCATTATATATATAAATTGGACAAATTAGAACAAAAACTTTTTTTTAATATTAAACACAAAAGAACATTGCAAAAATATAATAAATAAATAAATGTATGTGTTTTTATAATTTTTTCGTGATATTATTAAATTTTTCATTAATATTTTCAATTTTATTCATTATGAAATAAGAAATACGGCATCCCTGAAATTAGCATTGCTAAAATATACAGCTGTTCATTTTCAATATCAAAACAATTTTTTTCGTTTCAGCTAATTTTTTGTGATATTTTATTTAATTTTCATCCTGGTTGCTTTGAAAAACTGTTCTTCATCTTTTTCCTTGAGCTGTTGTACACATGTTTTGTAAATGCCCTCCTCATCACGGGTTATATTTACTGGGCGAACCCACCATCTTCTGTTTCTTGTACTATTCGTCTTATGGGCTTTATACACTACAGCAAATGTAGTCTGAGATATTTTAACAATTGTTGTGATAAAATTCGCTAAATTTTTTTCGCTCATTTTTTATATTTTTAAACTTTGAATTTGTAATATTTATAAAAATTCGAAATTGATTTACACACCAGCTGATTATTATGTTGTTGCTGTCTTCAAAATAATTATGAAGCCGACTTCAGAGCAGCATTTGAAGTTGGCTGCACTTGAAGTTGGCAGCATTTGCAGTCTGCTGTCATCTATGTGTTTAGAGCTTTACTTGCATGTTTTTTTCGTTTAAGGTAAAATAAAATTAATTTGAAAAACTTAAAGTGCACATATGCGATTTCTTTTAATTTATTAGTACATAGTTCATATTATGCGTGATTTCTGTAATTGAACAAACTGTTCAATTAAATAGGGTTCTTGTAATTGAACGAATTGTTCAATTAAACGGGTATCGGTTAATCGGTTCCCCGGTTAATTGAACAAAAAATTGTGCAAATTTTGATGTGCAATTAACCGAAAAATACTGTACAACATGACATGCTTCTCAATAGGGTGCAAAATAACCCACCCATTGCATGTGGTTTTGTGAAGGTTTCTAAAGATGTGGTGGCCGCATTTTGGCATTCGCTTATAGAAGAACTAAAAAGTGTTGGGCCTCCTATTAAAAAAGTTCATGAATGGAATTTTATCCATGGATATTTTATCCATTCTTCACACATATTTTTCTAAAGCATCCAACTCTTTAGAGAGCATTTCGCAAAAAGTGGGTTGCGCCATTCCTACTTCGTAATCTCTTCCAACACTTTTTCGGTATACACCCTCTGCAAAAAAAAAAGAAGTAAGCATGCGCTTAGTTTTACAATGGGTGGAACACCAAATGATTTTTTTTTTGTTTCCCGCAGAGAAACAAAATATTCAACAGTCATGAAAACGCCGATTTATTTACCCTTTTTACCTTTTAAACTAGAAATTTCTGTTTATTAGTTATAAAACATAAATTTAATTACTTTTCACATCACTAACCCACAAATTTTCAATAAATTTCCTTTGTATTTATATTTTCTTCTTCGCGAACGTTCCCATAATATTCTTGATAGCAAATTTCCCTACTTGGGAAATGAAAATTTTATGGAAATAAAAATTTCACATTTTACCCACGATAGGCGTGAATGTCTTTGAAAAATCTATTCACGATAAGGGGAAATTTCGAATGGGAACACATTTTATAGGAAAAGTTATTCATGATCGGAGTTTTGGGAAATGGAAAAAAATTTTAGGGGAAACATTTTTTCATAATAGGGGTGAGTATCTCGCTTCAAAGCAACAAATGAAAATCTGTTTATATCTTGATGAGTAAAATTTGTCTAAAAAAATTCATTTTGTATACCCGAATTGACACGCTTTGTATGTAAAAATTAACTTATACTCAGTGATATCTTTTTAAGCAGCGTATGAAATTTTTTTTGTGACAATCAAATAAATGTTTGTAAACAGTAAATTTAATTCCATTTTTCTTAAGTTCGCTACTGTATGTCTGGAAGCCTTTCCTTGCTGCACCCGTTTAAAAGAAGGTGGCTAAAGATATTGCGAGTTTATTGAAATTGAAACCAAGGAATATTTTGAAAAGTTATCAAAAAAGGCTAAAATTAACACTTTAGTACCACAAGATCAATACTTCTTATGACAAATAATTAATTTGTTGTTGAATAGAAATTGTTTTTTTTTTTTTTCAAATACATATTAATTTCTTGTGTACGCACATAATTATTCTATGTAGAAAATAACTTAACAGATCAAAATTAATATAATGATCGGTTACTTTTTCATACAATTTGTTTAAATTGTCTATTTTCTATAATAAAAACCATGAAACGACATTGCAATTTACTGAAAGAACAAAAATATTTGATATTTATTTGGAAATAAATAATATTTTAATTTATTTTTTTTTTTTTTTGAGAAAATAATTTATTAAAAATAAAATTTTTATACAAAAAATTTTAGAAAATTTTCAAAATTATTTATTACTTGGCGTGTAGCATGATCAAAGTGTTTAAAAATAAAACAATTAGTTTAACAATAATTTATATTCATTTTATTTAAGTGAAAATCATTTAATTGTCTGACACACAATGTTTAAATATTAAATTAAGTAAGAGCAGCATTTAGACGAATTAAAAGCGAGAAAAAGTAAAATTATTTAAATGCATAAATTTGTTTTCAAATTTGTAACACCCACGTTAATGGCGGTGGACATTACATGCATTTGTGATGGAAAGACAGGCACAGCTGGATTGTAGACAAGCAACACAGACCAAACAATTGTGATTTTTTTGTTTTGTTGTTGTTGCAAGAAAAGAGTAAAAATCCTAATATAAACTATAAATACTTAAATACAGTTTGTGCATAAAAATTTTGATATTTATATAAAATAAATCATAAAGAGAATTACGCATGACATGGACTCACAAATATGAAGTGATGTTAACGACTGCTTGAACGAAATGCACAGTGGTTATTTAGGTTTGCATTATGATAGTCTTACGCTTTAAATTTATATTCGAACTATATGATATATAATTGTTAATGAATTTATCAGGCTTGAGTTCGATTTTTACTTCCTCAAAAATTAGAACTACTTTTAGTATTATATCATAAAAAGATCATTTTTTTTGAAATATTTTTAAACGAGACAAAAAAATAAAGTTGAAAACTTAGTGGCTGGAGTATATACTACGGCTGTTTCAGGACCACCACGCCGCTCATCAGTACCCAAATTTGCTTCGTATCCAGGCAATGACTAATTGCATGTTCCAAACAAAAGAGTATCAAGTCAAAATTGCTATAAAAAAAAAATTCACTAAATGAAATAAAAAGAGCAAGCAATTTTTTGCTCTGACAAACAATTCACCCATCCTTCTCATTTGGTGATAAAAGAAACCTGGTTTTAGGGAGATTCACACATCAGCTTAAACTAATAAAATGTTCACGATATCCAGTAGACCTAAGTATAACTCCCTAATTTCATGTATACATTATCATGACATTATAAATTTAAATAAATAAGTTGAATTGAATTGAATAATAATAATTGAGGCAGCCGCAAAAATTCGATTGACAACAGGTTCAGTTGTCACAATGAATATGTTTTCGCTACTTCAAGTTGTCTGGTGAAAAATGAAATATTGCAAAAAAAAAGTTCTTAAGAACATGTGTTAGTTATTAAAGTAAACTATAAAGTAAATTATTCATATTTAGAATGGACAGATTTACTTGAAAACTGATTCATTAGGCCTGAAAAGGCTTATAATCAAGCTAAAACTCATTTAGCTATAATTTCTTGTTTAACAAATTTTTTTTAAGAATTTTTTTAAAACCATTACAAAAATTCTCCCCTTTAACCAGAACCAATTAAATCTCATATTGTCTCAAAATTGGTTGCTTGTCTAACAGGCAAGTGTTATAGAATTGACGATGAAAAGATTTAAAAAAAAAAAACAAAAAAAAAAAAACATTCAATGGCCCTGAAAGCTAAACGCTTAAATTAGCTTAACAATCTTAAAATTTCATGACATGTGTGTCATGTAATGACAAGGTGTTATTATCTCTTAATTCGCGCATTTTAAGGCCTTTTTTGCTTTAAGCCTCTAAATGGTTGATTGATAGTACAAGTGTATTTGTCGTAGGCTCCATATTGTTGTTATTTTGCTTCTTAGTTTTACTAGATAACCACTGTTGTCTGGCAGTCTCTTAAGATTTGTTTCAATTTCTTGTAATATGTTGGGTTAAAAAAGTGTATTGAAAAAGAGTTTTCAAAACACTAGGAAGGTGCAAGCAGAGTCACCTCAGTGCTGGAAAATGGGAATTTCGTTATGTTGTAAAAAACATATTGATCACTCTAATTTTATTACAAAAAAATTTTTTTACTTAATCTTAAGGAAGTAGAAATCGAACTCAAGCCGGATGAAGTTATTGACAAAATTTTTTAGACTACACTTTTTTGATGTTGGTTTTATTTTTCCCTTCTATCGAGTATTCGTAAAAATTTAATGAAACTAACGAAGCTCACTTATCTCATAATATTCCTAAATTTAAAATTAATAAGACTATTTTTAAAGCTTAAGGTCTTTTAATTTTCTTTGTTAGTTTTTCGATATTTCGCTAACAATTTGTTAGCATCGTCAGGTAACTTTAATTGTTTTTATTTTCTATTATTTTGTATAAAAAATTTTTAACAACAAAATTCTACAAATACATACAAACATACATTCCATACATACATTCCATGTTTTGAAAATATTTTTAACAAACACAAACAGATATACAAAATTCAAAAATAATTTCTAGATACACATACATATAAATATTCATTCATAAAATTTACAAAATGAAAAAATTATTTCTGTATTAAGTCTATCTGGCCCAAGCTCCCTCATAATATCCTTGTGATTGATATAAATTAAATTAGACAAAGAAAACATCAAAGACATTTAGCAGGGTGGACAACTAGTTGTTTCGAAGCCGCCACACTTTCTCGTCAATCACAAAGACAATACAGAAAGAACCCGTGTCCGACAAACCCAATACAGAAATAACTATATAAGAAAAAGTTCAAATAATAGAAATTAATTAAAATGAAAAAATATCTTGTCCTATAAAACTTAGGTTTTATACCGAATATTGAAAGTTTTATACCGGACATTGAAAACTTTAATATAAGTAGTTTTACACCATAGGATTTATATAATTGTGAATTTGATCATTTTGAACAAACAGAATGTTGTTTAAAACCTTTACCTATTTAAACTGAATAAGGCCTTTAATAATTTTGATAAAATACACAAAACCAAATTTAACTAATACTAGTGTAGAAAAAAAAGAGGATATTCAATAAGTACAGACAGAAATATTAAGGCATTATTCATTTCTTTAGTAAAATAAATGTTTTGAATAACACTTGCAAAAGAATCGAAAAACAATTTCTTCTTCTTTGAGACAGAAGAGTATCAAATCAAAATTTTCTTAAAAAAAGTTCACTAAATGAAATAAAAACACCGACCACTTTTTCTCTGAGAAACAATTCACTCATCCTTTTCATTTTGCATAACAGAAACCTGACTTTGGGGGAGATTCACACATCGAGTTAAACTAAAAAATGTTCATGATCTGCAATAGATCTAATTATAATTTTCTAATTTCATGTAAAGATTGTCAAACAAGCGAAAGCTCAGTAAATATTGTAGGGAGGATCAATGGAATAAAGATACACATTTGAGAAAAATTATAACATATATAATAAATCAAATTGATCTGAGCACAACCTATACGGTAGATTGACGATTTTTAATTGTGCTGCCTACACTTTCTGGAAAATAAAGGCCTTTAAAAATCAATTTGTAATTGAAACAGGCATGAAAAAATTAGTTTTTCGTTTGTTATATTATAGAGAGTTATTTATAAGTTTTTCATGCTTACATTTTTAATCTGACTTGAAACTGAAATACCAGTTTTCTATCCCTGGTTTCTAACCATCAAAATGGTAACTTTTTGAAAACGCAAAGAAAGAAAACTTTTGCTTTGGAAATACTTAAAGAATATTTATTTTTGTTCACACACTACAGGTTACAGAGCTTTTAAGGCAAGTAAACATCACAGAGAACTAAAAGTTATTCTGGAAACATAACTTTTTTTTTTTTTTTTTGATTTTTCGCTAGAAAAATAAAGCCTTTTTTAATTATATGTATACATTCATGCTGAACATGATATAAAACACAGAATGCCATTTTCGGTTTTCAGCTGAAATCATATGAATATAAGCTTTTACAAGATTTTTTAATGCTTTTAAAAACTATGCAATGTTAATGTATCAAAACACAAACGATCATATCAACTTTACCAGCACTGAATGGTATACAAGTATAGACAAATGTTTCATAATATGTATGTATGTAAGCATGCATATAGTGGCCTACATTTGACACATTTCGCTGGAGATTATGATTGAAAAGATTACAATAAACGACCACAGACAGTAACAACTTTAAAAATGAGAGCAACTTTTTGGCCAGACAAAATCAATCTTATACGCTCATACGTAACAAGTGAAAGGAATGAATTTAATGCTTGGTTTCCTTTTTTTTTTTTTTTCTTATTTATTTATTTTTAGTGCTCCGCAATGCATTCAATGCATTCGATCCTGAAAAGCAGGGCTTCATCAGCACCCAGATGGTGGGCACCATACTCAGCATGTTGGGTCATCAATTGGATGAGGCCACTTTAGCGGAAATTATAGCCGAGGTCGATGAAGATGGTTCGGGACAAATCGAATTTGAGGAATTTACTACACTGGCAGCCCGCTTCTTGGTTGAAGAAGATGCTGAGGCGATGCAAGCAGAACTCAAAGAGGCCTTTCGTTTGTACGATAAAGAGGGCAATGGTTACATTACCACCGGTGTTTTGCGTGAGATTTTGCGTGAATTAGATGATAAACTGACGAATGAAGATTTAGACATGATGATTGAGGAAATCGATTCGGATGGTTCGGGTACCGTGGATTTTGATGGTAAAATTGTTTCTGTTGGTAGGAGGAAATAAATGTATTTTTAATTCATATTTCTTGTTACAGAATTCATGGAGGTCATGACTGGTGGAGATGATTAAATCTATTAAGCAAAAAAAATTAATTATACATTTAGATTCTTTCAAAACTTTCTATTTTCTTAAAACATTTTTACCCACCAAGCAAGATATTTACACTTTAGAAACATATGAATTAATATTGATACAAAACAAAAAGAGAAAAATAAAACTAATAAAAGCTATAAACAACTACAACAACAAGATAATGATTTAATATCACTTATTCTCATTTTTTTTTCTATAAAAATAAAACACTTATGATATCTTTAGAAAAAAAAACATAATTATGACTGTTTTTATTTCACTTCTGTTAAAACCAACAGTATTGAACGGACTGACTTGGACTTCAAACGGCAGCCGCAAGTCTAAAGCTGATTTCAAAACGTATCGTGCCCTCCCCGAAGAAAAGAAAACTAAAGAAATTTTCCAGACAAATTGGCTTTTTTGGAAATATATTTGATATATCACATAATTCAAAAATCGACTTTGTAATCAAAGCTGGTTTTAGAAATAATTAAGTTAAATTTGATGTATGAACTGCAGATATGGCTTTTCTTTATTCAGCCGCACACAAAGCACTCAAAAATCACACACAAAAATTATGTTTTATAACATGCATATCAATTAATATTGTAGCAATGTCTGGCGGTCTGTCGTGTCTCCAAAATGCATTTGCGACGCATATATTTTGGTTCAGCTTCCAATTCTTTTAATAAAACATTCTATAAAATACCCTTTCATCTGGGCATTTGACAAACTTCAATATTAATTTGTCATTTTTGTGTTTCGTTACGTACATAAAAGTACGAGTTTACTTCTGTTTTGTCAAACAAAGACAAACTTTAGTTTTATTCAAAATATGTACCCGCACTACCTTGTCGTTTCATTTAATTAATTTCTAACTTTGGTAATATGTTGTGTTTTTTAAAAGAACGAATTAATCAAAATCAATTGACATGAAAAAATTTGTTTATAAATTAAATGCTAATAACATTTTTAGTTTTTTATTTAAATGCTTATTTACTATAATTTATTACCGCTACGGAATATAAATATTTTATGTTTTCTATTCTGGTATTGTTTTATATAATTTCTTTAAGTTTATTTTAACCATGTTGAATAAAAATGTAAAGACGTTAACAAACTAGCCAGAAGAGGCCGTAAACAAAAAGTGTGTGTTTTTTTTTAATAAATTGAACATGTCATCAACAACTGACTTCATTACCAGAATTGTATCAGTAATTAAACAATGGCTCAGAGAAACTCTTTTAATTTCAGCATTTATTTTTAAAACAGTAAAATGAGCACTAAAAGATAATTACACTGAAAGAATTTTGTTCGCAAATTCAATGCGTTTCAACATAAATTTAACAAATCAAAATTCATCAATTTCACTGTGCTTGAATTCGAAACTGTTTTTTTTTTTTGCTGACAGACAGAGCACCCAGCTGAATTCAATGCTGCTAACCATTTTTTAGGTTAGCTTTTGTTTTTCAGATATACGGTTATTGTAAAAATGGAGGAGTTTGGACAGCATATATTCCCTTAAGTTAAAAGTGTTCTAAAATATTAAAAAAAATTCATAAACCGAAATTTTATAACAAAATTACCTTTCAATAACTGTGAACTAGTGGGCTTATTAGTTAAAAAAAAAAAACAATTTTTTTTAACAAAAAAAATGAAGTTTTTTGCAAAAGTTTGAAATTTTTTGTTTCTTAAAATTTCAGAAAATAAAGTTGTTCTGATGAATTCTCATACATTAATAAAAAATAATGTTTTAAATAAAAGAAGCAATAAATGACTAATATCAGCCACTTTGGAATTTATTCACAAAAATTCAAAAATGTAATTTCAACCGGTCACCAGGCGAAGCCTCAAAAATTAAAAATAAAAATTTTTTTTACTACGAAGCCTCAAAAATTAAAATAATTTTTTTTATTACGAAGCCTCAAAAATTAAAAATTAAATATTTTTTTTTTACGAAGCCTCAAAAATTAAAATAATTTTTTTTTATTACGAAGGCTCAAAAATTAAAAATAAAATTCTTTTTTTTTTAAATATATACACCGGTATTCATAAAAAATAAAACTTTGTTGAAACACATTTTACGTCAAAATTTTCATACAAAATTTTTTCTAAAATGTATTTGAGCAACGTTTTATTTTTTATGAATACCGGTGATAATATTTATTTGATCTTCTTAATTATTTGAAAAAACTATTTATTACAGCTTCAGATCGTTTTTTATATAAACAAATTTTTATTTACAATATTATTCAATATTTCGGTAACAATTTGTTATCGTCTTCAGGATAATAATTGTAATTAAATTGAAAATGTTGAAAAAAATTTTTTTTTGTTACGAAACCTCAAAAATTAATATAAATTTTTTTTTATTACGAAGCCTCAAAAATTAAAAAAATTTTTTTTTTTATTAAATGAAAATAGTATGCAAGAAGCATTTTGTTTGCTTATCGAAATAAAGCAATTTCAACTGAGGGAAGTAAAAAACAACTTACATATCGATAACCAAAATGCAAAATTCCGCAACTTACATTTATTTTATATGCACAAATAAGATTTTACTTTTCACATCATACAACCTAACATATACATTTTGTTAGTGTAAACACCCCATTAGTTGTTAGAATCTAAATTCTTGCCAAGAGAAAAAAAACATTTATTTCAGCTGCCAAGCTCACCTGGTAATGAGTTTTTTTGAGAGAATGTGGTGGGAGGGGGGGGGTGTTTTAGAAAAAAAAATATTTCTAGCTGTTGTATGTTTAACTGACGATACTTGTTGTACTAATTCCATTTTTATTATTACACAAATAAAATTATTGAATTGCCTTTGAATTGATTGTAACTTAGTTTATGTTAACTTTGAAAAATAAACGAAAATCATATTATTATGTTGGAAATAGTGGAACTAACCAGACGTAGGCTTTTAATTGGCATGCTACATTTCTTTCTGTTGTCTCAGTGATATCAGGTCTGATGACGGATCCAGCGAATTTCGAACCTTAATTTAACATTATAGTTCAACTTTATGATTTACAGTTGTTAATTAATTTATCGGGCTTTTAACTCAATTCTACTTGCTCAGCATAAAAAACATAAAGTTTTAAATATTATCAAGCTTTTTCGGGTCTACTGTCGAGTGGCTTAGCATCAATAAAATATGGGCGGCATACAAATGGCTCAAAAATCAAGAAAACAATAAATAAAGTTCGATGCTCTTTTTTTCTTTATCATTAGATTTTATGTTTCTGACTGATGGTTACAACTCTAGGTCGAATTGACATCTAATTAGACATGTGCAGTAAGCAAAATATTTTAGCTTTATTACCATAGCAAGTTCGACCAGAGGGATTTTTTTTAAATAAGAAAAAGAGACCTGCCCACAACTATATACCGGCATATTACACCTTCACTGGAAATGATACCTTTTTAGACAAGAGTATTGCTTAAGTTAATTAAAAAGAAAGAAAGAGACGAAAATAAAAATAACAGAGTTCTCAACAATAATTTCTAGGTACAGTAAATGTACTTAATTTCTCGATTTTCTATGCGAATGCAACCCTGCAGAAATTATTGGAGTACATGATCTGTTTTAAATAAAAAAGAGTTGTTACAACATGGTCCGATGTAATGCATGTATACACCATGATGAATAAATAAGATCATATGGCAATACTCGAAATCCATGATTACTATATGATAATCCATGAATTAGTAAATTCAAGACTAACCCTGTATTTATAATGCGCAGAATAGTTACTTGGACTGGTTTTTGGATTACTCTGACGTAATGTTTTTATGCATAACTTTGCCCTCTCCTAAGACATTCTAATGAAAAATGGAGAATGTTTTTTCCCAGTATTTGGATTATCCGTGTGCAGTTGTCCCTGCACGCATGAAAGGAGTCGTCTGCAGGGCGATATCGCAAAAAACAAAAAAAATATTTCTTTCTAAAAACTTTGTTCAACAACATTTTACTCTTTTACGAACACCAATGTTAAAATTCCAAAACTGATACAACATTTGTGTTAAAATTTTTTCCTCGTATTAATACAAATATTTATGATATAAACAATCCAAATACAATATGTCTGATTAGCCTCTGAATTATTAATGTCCCAAACATTTTGGACAGTAACATTTGTAATATAATAATATAATCTATTTAGTAGTTAATCAAAGGAATGACCGTTTTCTGTTTTATATTTGAACTTTAAATATCTTTTTAGCTTTTGTATTCTTAGACACACGTTTAGCATTTTCAGTGGGTTGGTCTTGTGTGTCATTTAGAAAAATATTTTTTATTTCTTATTAAATGTGATTTGAAATGTTTTCAGCATCAGTAATAGTGATGAAAGCAACTTAAATGATTTAAACATTTCGTTAAAGATTTTTGGTGCATATCTATGAGGAAGTAAAATTTTTATTTAAATTCTTATTAAATTAATGATACACTACACCTGGAAGCAAAGAAACATTTAACGAATTTAAAACACGGCTACACTTAATAATAGTACTATTGAGTGATTAATTTTCCGACAATGGAATATTTTCTTAACACAAATACCACCACTGAATTTAATATTATTATTTACAATTGCTTTATAAACAAGCTCTCGTTGTATTGTGTAAGTTGTATAGCAAAAAAAAACCTGCTAAATTACACCTGCTGAATAGAAAACAAAACGACGTGCATTTGCAAATTTGCCGGCACTTTCCCGTATAAATTGTAATTTGACAAATATTCAAATCCAAAAAACTGTATAGAAAACCCCTCCCCAAGCAGGCACAACTTGTTTCTACTGTATTTTCTAAAATACTTCTTCCTCAGAAAATTTGAAAACGGAAATATTTAGAGCAGAAGACCACAAAACGACCTGCATTTGCAGGTTTGCCGGCACTTTCCCGTATAAATTGTAATTTGACAAATATTCAAATCCAAAAAACTGTATAGAAAACCCCTCCCCAAGGAGGCACAACTTGTTTCTACTGTATTTTCTAAAATACTTCTTCCTCACAAAATTTGAAAACGGAAATATTTAGAGCAGAAGATCACAAAACGACCTGCATTTGCAGATTTGCCGGCACTTTCCCGTATAAATTGTAATTTGACAAATATTCAAATCCAAAAAACTGTATAGAAAACCCCTCCCCAAGGAGGCACAACTTGTTTCTACTGTATTTTCTAAAATACTTCTTCCTCACAAAATTTGAAAACGGAAATATTTAGAGCAGAAGACCACAAAACGACCTGCATTTGCAGGTTTGCCGGCACTTTCCCGTATAAATTGTAATTTGACAAATATTCAAATCCAAAAAACTGTATAGAAAACCCCTCCCCAAGGAGGCACAACTTGTTTCTACTGTATTTTCTAAAATACTTCTTCCTCACAAAATTTAAAAACGGAAATATTTAGAGCAGAAGATCACAAAACGACTTGCATTTGCAGATTTGCCGGCACTTTCCCGTATAAATTGTAATTTGACAAATATTCAAATCCAAAAAACTGTATAGAAAACCCCTCCCCAAGGAGGCACAACTTGTTTCTACTGTATTTTCTAAAATACTTCTTCCTCACAAAATTTGAAAACGGAAATATTTAGAGCAGAAGATCACAAAACGACCTGCATTTGCAGATTTGCCGGCACTTTCCCGTATAAATTGTAATTTGACAAATATTCAAATCCAAAAAACTGTATAGAAAACCCCTCCCCAAGGAGGCACAACTTGTTTCTACTGTATTTTCTAAAATACTTCTTCCTCACAAAATTTGAAAACGGAAATATTTAGAGCAGAAGATCACAAAACGACCTGCATTTGCAGATTTGCCGGCACTTTCCCGTATAAGTTGTAATTTGACAAATATTCAATGTTGTTTAATCAGTAGTAGATTTTGAGCTTAAGGTTTTTTGAGTCTCATTGAATGCGAAATTGTGTTTGAACTGGAAAACTTGCAACGCGCAAAGGCTCAGCTACAATTGTTTTTAAAAAGTTTAAGAGTTAAAAAAGTTAATCTTTTAAAAATAAATCCAGTTTTGAGAATGTAAAAAACGAACTTAAGCCCCATAAAATTATTAACAATTAAAATTTACTTTTCTTTGGTTTATTTATTTGTGCTGAAGGTCACTTGACTTTCAATAAATATATATAATTTTATTTACTTTTAAAAATTATTCCATATTTCCATATTTCTTTGTTTATCTTCTTTAGGAAAATGTGTTTTCTAATATTTTATCCAGAAGAAGTTACACAAAGGAGTATCGAAATATCGAATATCGGCTGGACACATAAAAAATACCAGCAATATTCATAATTGTTGCTTCTTTTTGTCTCTGTTCTGTTTTTGAAGTTTGTTTATGCCCTGCAAGAAATGTGACTGCACTGGTGTATGATGATTGAGTCAGTTCTACTACAGACAACTTTTGAAAATGTTATTGACAATAAAAATTTGATATATGCGTGTTGTTGAATATCGACTGTTGACATTGAGATAACAAAACTGCAGATTCCTGGTTTCATGCACAATGTATTAAAATATCCGACAAAAGAGACACGACTTCCCGCTGCCTTATAGATAGATGGCCATCTTCAGTTTACTGCAGGGAAACTTCATTTTTGAATTTTCATGACGAGATAAATTCAATTTCAATTATCGAAGTGATTGGAAAGTGCTTTCTTTGCACAAGACAAAATAGCACAATTCAAAAATAACTCAAGACTTCGAAGGCATAATAGAAACAAATATGAAGTGTGGCTACAACTTTACAATAATTTAAATGTTTGACATCTTTTATGGTACGTCTGCGGAAAATGATAAAAACAAGCAAAAAACATTTGCAAATATTTTTTAAAAAGATTCATTTTTGAATTAGTACATTTCAATTGGTTCATAAAGCAAAAAAAAAAAAAAATATTAAGTTCATATTTGAATATCCAGAACAATGAAAATTTATTTTAAACTTTTCACCAATAAATCAATTTGCCGCTTATCATTCATGCTTTTTCACAAACTAAACGACAACAATTGCGCAAAAGCACCTGTACTTGCAGTATAATTACAATGGGAGCTTAAGTGTAAATGGTAGATTAAATGAAATCTGGTTTACAGCATTCCTAGTTCAAACTAAAAATATATATTTACAAGCTTAAATTTAAATTAAGCTTAAATTTAATTTAATTTTCAGCCACTAATAGTCTGGATTTGAAACATTTTTTATTATTAATTTTTGAAGAAATTTGTGATTTTTTGCCCCACTCTGACTTGATTTTCTTAGGGCCTACTGAATTTGAATTTTCACAAGTCGAAAGAATTTCCAAAAAGAAAAAACGTTAAATACCTTTGGCTGGGGGACAAGTAGATGATAATTGGTCCCCCAGCTATATATCTTCGATGTTTTCCTAAACTTATTTGATTGATAGCACTCATAGCCATGATATAGAACGAACCTTAGCCCGCTACAAGTCACAAAAGATAATTATAGAAAATAAAATTCAGCAACCCTGCAATGCTTCTCACAAATTATTTGTAATCCACTATTGGCTGGAGAATTGTCTTTTAATGCTCGTAGTTTTGTAGCTGTCTAAGCTTTTTAACATTATTTTGGGATTATTTTTAAATTTTGCAAAAATTTCGCGGTTGTGTAAAATTTCATTAAAAAAAGTTTTATTAGCTGGATCCTGAGCTCCGGCAGTCCGATATCACAGAAGGAGCTTATACTGTTTCTTGATGTATTAAACTCGTCAAAGGGACAAAGGGTTCCACAACAGATCATCTATCGTCGCAGTGCAAAGGGCCATCCTGGACCAATCTAGTAGTAATACAATACAATTATGAAGAAACAATTCAATATCTTCCACTTGTTCTTCAAGAGTGTAACAACTCAAAATTTTTAAATTTTTACTTTTTGCAAGAAACCCAACAACAGAAGTCATATCTAGCCGCTGTAAAATCTTCCTTTGATTTGTCTTCTTTTCCGTGAAAAATACGGTTATGATATTTTTTTTTTTAATATGTCATTCGAATCAACAGAAACAGTTTTTGGCCTCCACTGAAAATTCATGAATTTTGAACTGTTACGCTTTTCAGTAACAAGTGCAATATGCACATCGAGAAGGTAACCAAGCTGTCAGAAAATTGTACAACAACCAACAGAATATAAGATTAAGGTCAGAAAGGTAGGAAAAATTCCTGGGGTTAATCTCATTCTCAGACAATGGAAGGCAATAACAAGATTTGATGTTTTCTTTCATGTATTAAAATTTCACTGCTTTGCAATATTTTGTCTTTAAATGCGGAAACATAAATTTCAAAACGAATGCAAAATAGAGACTGAAATCGCCAGAAAATGTTTCCAATGTTTGACGTTATGAAGGAAAACTGGAGCAAAAAAAAATCAGTCAGCTGTTGACTTGCATACATTTTATATTTTATAGTGGGGCCTAGGGCACGCAGGGCAGTAACCCTTAGCAGGGACACCACAATTTTCCAGGCGGAATTATATGCTATACTGGGAGCTGTAGAGATACTATCCGAAAGGAGATACACAGGAGTCAAAATCAAGATACTCTCCGACAGCCAGTCGGTACTCAAGGCCCTGAGTGGCTATTCGTTCACATCCAGGACAATACTGGAATGTCACGACAGGCTAAATGAACTGGCCACTCACAATCAGATTACTCTGATATGGGTGCCAGGTCATGAGGGGCACAAGGGTAACGAGTTGGCTGATACCTACGCAAAAAGGGGAGCCAATGGGGCTTTTATTGGACCCACTCCATCTTTTGGCTTTAATAAGCTACTCCTCAGGGGGGAGATCAGAAAATGGACAACATCCATCACAGAGAAACTGTGGAATGACACTAGGGGTCTAGAACACTCAAAGAAATTTCTTAGCTTTAATGCCAAGAGAGCGGATCTCGCTTTAAAATTAAATAGGAAGAATCTAAGGACACTGTGTGGGGTGCTAACAGGACACTATACCTGCAGGAAACATCTACACAGAATGGGACTATCCAGCACGGCAACCTGCAGATTTTGCGGAGAAGAAGAGGAGTCAATGGAACACTTGATTACTGAATGTGTGGCACTTGGCCACAGAAGATACAGGCTGTTGCAGGCCTATACATTGGGTTCACAGGACTTGCAAGGGCTTCCACTGAAGGAGCTAGTACTGTTTCTTGATGTATTAAACTCGTGAGGGAAAGGGGATGCACAATAGATCATTATTGGTCGCAGTGCAAAGGGCCATCCTGGACCAACCTAGCATAAATAATAATAATAAATAATATATTACTAGACTTTGTCGCATTCCATTGCATTGCAGATAATTCTGGCATATGCCTTACTTTCCAAAAAGAAATAACAAGCTTAAATATTTTAAATTTCTACTTAAAATTATTACAATACCGAATTTACAACATTTTGTTGTTTATGTTCACTTTGTGTTTTCAATCTCAAAAACCCTGAAAATTGATTAACAATTGACATGAAAATATTTCAAATATTTTAATTATTTCTGACCGAAACAAAACGGACTTCCAAGGTATTTTTTTGAATAAAATTCAAGCCCCTTCCACCAGTCAATCATGGCATAAACAAACACAAATAGAAAATTCCAATTAGTGTGCTTGCTTTTAATTTGATTAAACATAATCAATTAAAAATAAATGCATAATTTTATACTGAAAACTGAAAAAAGAAACTCTGTTGTGCTACTAAAAGTATACAAATAAACCAAACCCTAATTAAACTTTTGTTTTGTAAAAACAGAGCTTTTCTTCATATGCCGAAAACATTCATTTATGTACATGTGTCTAGAAGCCTCAATAATACACGTTATTTTCAGCATTAGAAAAACAAAACTTTTATGCGACAAAGCAGGAAAAAAAAAATTAAATAATTGTAACAAGAATAGATATGGCCAATAAGTATTGATGCGACATTTGCTCAATTGGCAAAACAAACATGATAATTAATTAAATTAATTCATCTATAAACAAATCATGTGTAGAATATATTTGTAGCAGCACAAAAAAAAACGAAAACAAAACTACAAAGTAGAAATAAATATACGAAAATACAATGAAAAACATATCGATCGACTCGCTGAATTCTAACAATTAATTTTGTTGGAATGTAAATAAATAAAAAATATGTATGTACCCTCATATCTAAGTGCAAATGTTTTTAATATTACAAATTTATATAAACAGAATGAAAAATTTTTTTTAAAGAAATGCTTTATGGCAAGAAAATGGATCAGGTCATTTAATTGATTTTGCTTTCGCCTTAGACACACCCATTTGGAGACCCCGAAACTAAACAAATGTAGAAAAACATTAATTTTCATCTTCGTTTTTGAGTGTATTGACACATTAAATCAACAGGAAACAAAGTTGTTTTAACAACTAAATAGGGAGTGAGTAATGAAGGCCTCAGGTATTAGCATGGCTAAGCGCTACTTCCAAAAGACACTATACAATTAGTTGTGACCTGGGTTCAAAGTGGGAGATAAGGCCAAAACCATGGCATTTTTCCCCCAGCCAATAAATCATCAACTTCACTTCTCTTGCGGATTATATAACAGACAGTGTAGGATGGCAAAAAAGCCATTAATAGTTACTCGACATATGGCAAACGACACATCATAGGGCTGCTGAGACTTGTCTGCATAACTGGAACTGAGAAGGCAACTGCACTTACTTTGAAAGTGAGAGATTTAATTAACCCTTATTATTATTATTATTATTGCTAGGTCGGTCCAGAATGGCTAATTAACCCTTGGAATGCGTGAAATCCTTCGACACAGTTAAATCTAAACTGAAGAAATGGACACTTAATAGCGTGGGATAACAAAACCGTGAGATTTTATACTTTTAATGATATTTAATACTTTTAATACTATTTAATTATATGGACAGATCCAGCTGAAGAAAAAACGAAGGGGCTACTAAAACTTAACAAGCCTAAATTGAGTATAATAAAGGGAGCTACTCACAACTACTGGCACATCTAAACTGGCTTAGCAGTAGCTTGAGTAGATGAATGTGGAGCATGTTTCCTATTGTATGGATTACTTAATATTATAAATCTTAATCTTTAAAAAAAATTCCAATTTATGGCCATTTTGACTTTTTCGTAGAAATTTTTCTACATTGAAAATGCGGCTTTATCGAAATTATGTATAACGAATTACACCGGTATTCATAAAAAATAAAACGTTGCTCAAATACATTTTAGAACAAATTTTATATGAAAAATTTGTTGTAAAATGTGTTTCAACAATGTTTTATTTTTTATGAGTACCGATGTTAGACTAGCGATGTATGTATTATAAATAAAATACAACTTCTTGCCTTTATATTTTTTGCTTCAATAAAAAAGTGATCAGTCAGAGAATTTGTTTTGTTTTTTCTGCATGAAATTACGTGATTAAAAAAAGGTGGGTACATCAAAATGACTGATTGGGAAAATTTTACTCGTGAGCGTACGTGATGTGAAGCCCTAAAATACTCACGCGCACATCTCTATGAAATATATTTTGCAATTATTCTGATACCTAAGAAATACACTTACTGAGTTTTATGAAATATAAAACTCAGTTCTCACAACGTAACATAATGCCCGTATGACACTACATTTTTCTTGTATTGTTTATGCTTTGCAGAACAGTGCAAATATAATGTAATAGTAGAATTTAGTATGTACAAAGAGTTCAGCTTTATTAAGATAAATGAAAAACTGTCAACATTTGCGTTAAAGTTTTCGATAAAATATTAGGTTATGTCAAAAAAAAAAAAAAAAAAAAAAAAAAAATTTAAAAATTTTCAACTTAAAATTGACATTTCAAACTTGAAGGTTACTGTGTCAGCGGTTTATGGACAGTTTTTGAGATTTAACGATTCTTTTTTAATTTTTATTTCCTAGTGCTTTTTTGAAAATAAAAAGTACACAACACTTAAAATAAATATAAACAAAATGTGAGAAAATGTATATTTGTTTCTTTCTATCAACCCTATAACAATTAATGAAAGAAAAATAAAGTATCATACGGACTTTACTTTCGATATGCACCAACAATTTTTTAGCATTGTCAGGAAAATTATAAAGTTCAAATAATAAAAAATAAATTTTTGAGTTTTATAAATATTTTTCTGGCGATGCTAACAAATTGTTATCCGTATATTGAGAACAAATAGAATTGTTTGCAATTATTTTTTTAAAAAAATTTTTAAATTGAATAATTTATTTAATAACCTCAAACATTTTTTTTTTTGGAAAATTTTTGCGATTTAACGCTTCATTATTGGAAGATTTTTGTTTCTTAGCGCTTTCTGAAAAATAAAAAAAATACAGCACTTAAAAAAAAGATGTCAGATCTGTTTACGTTTTCTATATTTGGTTCTTTCTAGCAATTGCTGTTTCTTTCTATAAATTCTATACCAAATCATGAGAGAAAAATGAAGTATCATACGGGCCTGAACATAAAGATTACCACATCAAATCACCCCATACAAAGTATATTAATTATTATATTATTATTTCGGGAAGTTTTTTGCTTGCGTTGGTGTTCCCCTGAATAGTTGTAAACAGCTTATATAACGAAATGTGTTAAGAACTGTGCAGTAAAGGTGGCCGCATGAAATCAACTGTCGAACATCGGTGCTCATGTAGCCCAGCTATTATTAAAAGAAAACTTTGGATTTCTTGAATTTTCCGCGATAAAAACTATACATCCAAGTGGCTGTTCTGACACAGGGCACTGTCACCTGGTAGTATATGCGAAAAGCCTAAATCTTTCATATAGTGATCTCTACAGAGGCTGCAGAGATAAAAGAGGAAGGATAGTGTGGAACACTTCCTCTGCCGAAGTCCAGCGCTTTCTAATAAGAACGCAAATTACTAGGGAAGACCGACAATACATGGTTTGGTGGATGTGTCGGAATGCGAATCAACTAGGGTGGTGTTTGATTCAACGTTTTATTGGAACTGTTGTCAAAAAGTATATCTTACATAATAAGTAAAGGTAAAGTGAAAGAGTAATAACAAATTATATGCAGAGTTGCATTCTGGGGAATGAAAGGTGGAGCCTTTCATTCGTTCATCTGGCTGGTTCAGGCCAGTACTAGTAGGTGGTGTGTAAATATATTACAACATTATTTGCTTATAATGAAACTAGCATGGATCGGTGTGAGTCACCTAGGCGGTCTTAAGTTATAAGTGTTTAAGCTAACAACACTTTTTTATATACGAGTACATACATATATAAAAAGAGATAATATTATACTGTACCACATATACAAGCTTTCATTGGGGAATTTATATTCAAAACAATAACAAAATAAGAAAATTTATTTTTGTTTTCAGCACAAATAGAGGAAACAAAATTTATATAAACATCTTGAAAAACCAGCAGTTAAACTTAAAATGCTATATAAGAAAAATATTTAAAATTATTTTACTACCACGAACACCACTGTTGAATTGTTAATTTGAAAACCCGCTATTATTTTTGAACTATTTTCGGTGAATGTTTTCTTTATATTTTTTTTTTTTCTCTTGTGATTATTTGTATGTGATTAAAAACTTTTTTCTTTATAGTTTAAGCATCATTCTTCATTTATATGGGCTTCATTTATTTCTTTTATGGGGGATTTTATTTATTCATTTATTCAGTTTTTTTTTTCGTGGGTTTTTTGCAAACACTCTTTCTCTGTCTTACATTTCTAATTATATCAATGTTTCTCAATAAAAAACAACAACAGCGACAGCATTAAAAGAAGAAAATATGTCGCTCTATTTGAAAATTTTTTAATTGAATTGATTCGAATACAACAAACACAGAAATGAGAAGAAAAAAAGAACCACATCGAATAAATTAAAATCATCAAGCAGTGCGTTGTATTGCTGTTTTTGTTGTTACATACTTTTACTAGTGTCTCATGGTTTGAAGCTTGTTGCCGTTGTTGTTGCAGTTGTTGGTGGAAATTTGCTTTTCGGTTTCATTTGTTGCTGTGCCTGTTTTTTTTTTTTTTTTTTTGTTGCGGTTAAAGCGCTAGAAACGTTGTTGTGATTCTTTTAGCATCTACCAATTGAATCGAATTTTTCGCCAACAACTACAGAGCAGAGCAGAATACATTTTCAAACTAATTTGATCTGATCGAAAGGTAATTTTTTAATTGATGCAAATCACTAGACTTGAGTGATTATCGTGGTGCTCTAACGTAAACACATATAAACGGTTAAACAGCTCCGTGCTCCCAACTGATACGTAATAACTGACGTAAAAGTTTTACTTTAAAACGTTTTAAAACATACGTTTGCTAAAAGTAATTTATTTAAATTGAAAAACAAAAACAATAAAAAAATTATAATAATACTAAAAAAAAAATTAAAGATAAAAATAATATTTTATAAAATTTTGTTTTAAAGGATCTTCTTCATTCGCATACCCCCATCACAAAATTTTGGATTAATTTTTCTCAAACAAAATGGTAAGTTTTTCTTGGCCATTAAACTTGTTGCAGACTCCGAATTGCACATAAATCAGCATGTGTTTTATTGAAACTTTTTTTTGTTGAAATTTTTGCCAAAATTGTCAGCACTTCAGTACACTTTTTTTTGTGAAAATATTTTCTGCAAGTGGCCTTGATTGTGTAAAAAAAATCAAAATATTTAAAACACATTTATCAATCTTACTAATTTAATGTATTTAGAGGTTAAATGTAGGTTTTATGTGTATGTCCACTTCTCTTAGTAATTAAAGAATTTCTAGTATTTAATGTAATAGAGAACACCGAAATTGGGCTACAACGTTCAAAACAAAGAGGCAAACAAAAATTCATAACCTCAAAAATTTGTGCCAGTTTGCTAAAAAAAAAGAATAAATTGCTTATTTTTATAAGCAAGGCAGCAACCAGAAAAGTTTTAGGTTTTTTATATATGAAACTTAAAAAGATAGTGGTTTGCTAATCGTCCGTTTTTAGAGAAAATAGTTGTCACTTACCAGGTTGGTTGGTTTAAGTTCTGTCTGAAATGTAAGAAAAAAATAAACAGGTTAATATTTGTTCTATACTGCAATACCAGGGTCGGTACTACGTCCAATTTTTATAACTTTGCGACTCTAACTAAAGCACAGAACCAGCCATAAAACTAATGATCATAATGTTTTATAGTAAAACCAGATTTTAAGGATCGCTTATAATGTTAAAACTTTATTTTACTTCAAACCATTCAGCGCGAAAATATTGAATTGATTTGTTTTAGCTCTAAATAACCTCATTAAGTGTTTTATATATGCCGCGAAGATTTTGTTGAGAATACTTAACTCTTGAGTAGGCCTAAGAAAACTTAAAAAAAAAATGCTCGAAACTTTAATACATAGTCCATTATTTCCATGAGAACCATAAAAATCACTTATGGTCAAATAAGCCTACAATAGAGTTTTAAAGAGTTTTATCATTTTGCTACATTTGTACTTCTCTTAGAGCCATTATTACAACTTACTGTTTTTTAAAGGTAGGATTTTACCGAGCAGATAAACCATTTTCCATTATTACAACTTTCCTTTAACAAATAGTGAGCGTTAACAACAATAATCCAACCGGTAAATTAACAGGAGATTTAGCTTTTGCATTTAGCACATTTAGTTATATCTTTTCTGTATCAATCTGAAACTGGGTTAATGAATTGGAAATATTTCCCTAAAAAAATTAATTTTTCGTGTACTTGCTCTATGTCCAGACTTGCCCTTTCAAAAGTATTGCTACACTTAACGAAAAACCAATTTTTTTTCCGACAAGTTGTAGTAATGAAAATTGTTTACCTAGTGTTAGCTAAAGTTACCTTTAGCTAACACCAACCTTATCGGCAAGTCGTAACAATGGCGCTGAAAGTATTGAAAAAGAAAAGTTTTTTGAATATTCAAAAATCAGTTTAATTATTATTTGCTGTCATAGGCCATTGAAATATATTATTGTAGGTCTAAATGGACCTTATTAACGGTTGTTTGCTATATGAAGGGTGTTAAGAAAAGTAAAAGTGGTGAACAACGATAAAACGGGTTTCTTCATCAAAGATTTTTTTTTTAACATTTATGTTTGTTCTTGGGAATAATAGCATTATTGTTTTAAGTTTTTTCAAGTCTACTGGCAAGTTGAGTAGCATCAATGAAATGTCGGCTTGATAAATATGGCTGAAAATGACAGAAAATTTAAGTATATGGCTCTAGGTCTAAATATTGACGGTTTCTGGCTTAATGAAGGTTGTTAAGAAAAATAAAAGTGTTGTAAAACGATATAATTGTTGTCTCCATTAAGGGTTTGTTTGGATATTTTTGTTTGTTCTTGGAAACAATGGCAAAAGTAGTAAAGTTCCCAACACTGTTTTAAGTTTCTTCAAGTTGGTAGACTTGTTGAGCAGTATGAATTTAATATCGGCTTCATAAAAACGGCTTAAAAATTAGAAAACACTTAATAAGGTCTTTTTAAACATTAAATTTATTAAAATTAAAGGAAGGACTCACACAGCTGTAGTGTATTCTAACATGAACTGGAATGATAAATAACATCATATTTTACCGCATGATACTTTTAGTCATGGGGATGTCAATATTTATTTCAAGTACTTGAAATCATCGTTATAACAAAATATCTATAACAAACTATCGTCCGATTATCAACAATCTAGAATTGATATTATGCCAAGAGAGCATAAATGTCAGTCATTGTTATGACAAAATATCATCAATACAATAAAAAACTACCATCCGATTAACAACAATCTAGATTAGATTTTGTATCAAAAGGGCATCAATGCGATGATTAACTACAAATTGTATTCACAAATTGATGTTAAAAACTCCTCCATTTTTTTTTTTACTTTAGGTCTAAAAAATAGACCTTAATGCTTTCTGTCGCTTCAGCCGCCGACATTTCGTTGCTGCTAAACAACTCATCAGTAGACTTGAAAAAGCAAAAAAGAATGTTTGAAGCCCAACTACTTATTCCAAAATTCTCATCAACAAAATGAGAATCAGAAATGCTCAAACAAACTTTTTTATACAGAAAGCATTTTACGTCTTGCAACTGTCTCCTCCATTTTTGTTACACCTGTCATTAAAGGGACAATAAGTAATTGAATACACTTACTTGGCGTGTTAAATATCTTAAGACATTACTTAAGTTAACTTGTATGTTAATATAAATGTGATATACATGCAAAAATCAATTTTTTTCTTTTTCAAACAGCAACTCGACCCTTCAAGTAACGGTTAATTAGTTCTAATGGCCCATTCTGCTTGAGTAAAACAATTACTTGAAAAGAATAAAACTACCGATATTATTTTAGGGAAAAGTGTTGTTAATAAAAAAGTTTTTAATAAAATATTTATGAAATATCAAAAAATAAATTTTTATCATGTGAATTGAAATAATATATTCATTGGAATTGATTCTCAAATAATTTGCTGTTGAGTTGAATAAAAAATGGCATTATTTTTCTTCGCAGTCCAAGTTGCATATGACGTATGTTCGGTATATTCCAACCTTCTAAGGCGTTATAAGATTATTTTGTGATTGCATTACAATATTCAAGTTTAATTTAGTTGTTTATTCTTTTGAGGTACAAACTATTTGTGCTCTTAGCGCTTTTCTGTGTAGACTAGGACCTAAGTACTCGTAGAACTAATCGCGAAAATAACAGAAGTCTCCTATTAAAATAGATTTAATTGTTTTTTATGTTGCTTGTTAAGAGTGAATATTTTGCAATCAAAAAACAAGCTCTTGTCTAACTAAAATGGAAGAACGAAGAGAGTTCGAGTGCCAAGTTTGGTTGGCTTATCTTAGATACAATGATTATTTGAAGCATCTTACCATATGGGTATAGAGTACTAAGAGGCTCATTTGTTATTTTAATAAAAACAAGGGAAAAAAAACCATTAAATCTTAAGAGCTAGCTCTAAGTTTTTAACCCTGGATTCAGCTGTTAAGACTACACGTAAGAAATATTGAGCACAATGTACAAAAAGAACAAAAATAATGTCAAAATTTTCTTTTCAGAATTTCCTAAAACGCACCAACTATTCCTTAAATGCACTGAACATAAAGCACTTATTTGCATACCCTCCCAATATTTTGCACGAAAGCACTGTTTGCTCAAGTTTCTAAAAGCACCAGCACCTGTCACCTGTCACAAAAAAAATCCTACCAACACTGCACTGGCAGTCTTTGCAATTTAATAAGACCACCCCGATCTTGGTCTATGGCACTCTAGATAAATGTTTAGTATATAAAACTTTAATTAAATTATTTTTCATTTTAACAAACATTTGCAGAGTGAACAGGAATATGACAAGGAACAACTAAGAAGTAAGTTGATTTGAAGAGACTAAAAATTTATAGCAATTAAGTAGAATACACTAATAAAACATTATGGACTTTTTAGGATACGGTGGCAATATTTGATTAGCAATTGTACTGACACGCCGCATTTCTTTCCTAACACATCATTAATTTCTTGATTTCTTCATTTGTGTGCAGGAAAAAAATTAGCACGATAATAAATTATAGAGTTCGATTATTACTTCAATAATTTTTATTGTTTGAACTAATTTGCTTTGCGTTTATCGGGCTTAAGTTTGTTCTGTAATATTATTTTTGTGATGGATATTAATTAAACAAGGCAAAAAAAATTTAAAAAAAAATTACTTTTTGAAAGTCATTTTATGGAACTGCAAAGATTATTTCAGATATCCCTTGTACCAACAGTCAAAGCTAAACCTCCAGACCACCATTTCCATATGGTCACTACTTCGCAGAGGTCTACATTTTCGCATAAAAGCCACTCATCTTCTCCACAAAAGCCATCTGTTATAAAAATAGAACTGTTAGCTTGTTAACAGTGCCCTGTTAACTTGAAAAATATGTCTTTGCTAAAAGTTGTGGTTCGAGTCCGGGGACTTAAATACGAATTTATCTTCACTTACATAATTTTAGCTTATTCCATAAAACCAACTCGATCTAAAAGAGGCTATTGGACTTTTCATTAGAAGTAATTTATGTTTATGGCTATAAGCAAAAACATACATTATTTCTAATGAAAAGTCCATTAGCCTCTTTTAGATCGAGTTGATTTTATAGAATAAGCTAAATTTATGTAAGTGAAGATAAGTTCGTATATATAGGAAGCCTTTTCAAATGAATTTCAATCAACTAACTGATTTTAATAAAACACAACAAAAAGCTATCACAGCAATTGTTACTGTTTTGTTTTCTAGAATGTCCTTAGGTAGACCGTCAATGGCACTAATTATCTCATTCATTTTTAATAAAAACATCTTTCTGGTACGCCCAAAATGAATAAAACATTTTTTTATGAAATATTTGGCCCACTCTACAATATGCTTGATGTCAGCTTTTGCTTTATAATTTCTAAATAAAAAACTCTTCAAAGTCCATAATTTTTTTACACCATATATTCTCTTCAAAACTATTGTATACCAGGGCTTTAGCCCAATCCTGAAGCTTTTAATTTACATCAGTTTCATTGTTAACTGTGTGCTACTCTATATTCATGTTGACAGTCATGCGCAATGCCTTCAAAGCCTTCGATAATGACGACAAAGGTTTTATCGAGCACGGCGATGTTATACAAATTCTGGAAATTTTAGGACAAAAGCTCGAAGAAAAAGCTGTCAAAGCTCTAATCAAAGAAGTGGATAAAGGTAATTCGGGTAAACTGGATTTTAAGCAATTTTGCAAATTGGCTGCTCGATTTGTGGAAGTTGAAGAAGATGGCCCGGTGCTGATGAGTGAGCTGAGAGAAGCATTTCGTATTTATGATAAGGAGGGCAAAGGTTATATAACAGTGGAAACATTACGTGGCATTTTACACGAGCTGGATGATAAGCTATCTACTCAGGATTTGGATATGATCATAGAGGAAATTGATTCGGATGGTTCGGGTACAGTGGATTTTGATGGTGGGTATTAATATAAATATATAAACTTTGTAGTGGCAAATGCTGAATAATAATTACCCTTTTTTTCTCCTTGTTTAAGAATTTATGCAAGTGATGACAGGTAAAAATTTCCAGGATATATTTATACATCAACATTTTACCTTTGAGCCTTTGCTAATAAACAAAAAAGCCAGCCATTGTCCCTGTCCCCAGCATCGCCAACTTTTACATGAACGCATTGAACAGCAATTCCAACGTTTCTTTAAACAATTGCTTTATCATCCTCTAAATTGTATGCATGATCGTTGTCTCAAATACAGCTGGCATGTACAACAACATCCTCATTTGTACAGACCTGCTTCGTATAGAAATGCTGCATTATCTCTGGCTCCTGTAGTGTGTTGCCGTCCTGTCTACCGTCCCCGTTTTCCCAAATGGGTACCCATTTTAACACTGTATCGTGAAATTGTACAAAATCCTTTCAGACGCAGGCCACGCTGCCGCTGGATGTTGTGTGAAAAGTAATTTGTGGAGGGTGCAGCCTTTTCGAAACGGCACTTGCAAGTTTTTGGTGGAGATAAACAATAAATTTTTTCAAAAATTTAATTTTTTTTTTTATTTAAATTTAAATTGTCCAAAATTCAAAAGGGATATTGTTTTTTATTTTTGATAAGTATCCTATTTACAGCAGCATTGTATTAGTGTGTGAATTTCGTGCCTTAAGCTCCAGCCGTCTACTGTTAGAAATCGCTGACTAGAGCTGTTGTTTGGACCTACCAATTTTATGAACTATGATAATGATAGCAATAGGCAGCATTTTAACCGTTGGATAAATCATTGCAGATTTTCATAATTTGTTGTTAGGGTAAAAGTAAATGATAATTTATAAGGGAGATAGCCCATCCCGTAACGTAATTATTGCGAAGAAGGTTCAACTTGTAGCTTAACGAAAGGTTAAGCTTTCACTTTAATACACTGTCTATGCAATGCCAAGCTTAAACTTCTAATTAACTGGTTAAGTTACGATAAAGAACTTGATTTTCAAACGAATTTACTTATTCTTCAGGCTTAAACTTGACAATAGTGCTGCCACACCTCAAGAAAAACAAGTTGTATTTTATCGCTTAGTTTCGACAATTTATTACTCAACTCAGCTAAAGCTGCCATTAACTAATCTCAACTTTATCGGCAAGTCATGAAAATAGCCCTAAGCTTATACATATTTGCAACATAACCAGATGACATTAAAATCTACTAAAACTTTTTTTTTTTCAAAAACATTTACACCGGTATTCATAAAAAATAAAACATTGTTGAAACACATTTTACAACAAATTTTTGATATAAAATTTTTTCTAAAATGTATTTGGACAACGTTTTATTTTTTATGAATACCGGTGTTAATATTTTATTATTCCAGCTTCGTGTTCCCATATGACAACCAAAAACTTGCCAAGCCCTGATTCGCATGTATTTGGTTTATATCATTCACTTTTGTTTTCGTTAAAAAGAATAATTCTAACTGTTTTCACTGCTTTTAACAAAAGCATTTTCTTTCAAACACATACTAATAACTTATTTATATAAACTTAAATTTTATAATTTCAGGTTAAAGTGTTTTTATAAGTCATTGGACCACATAGTCGATTCTAAATGTTAAGTGGTTTGAGGACAAAATATAAACATATTATTTTTTTACAATTCATTTAAAACTATTAATATTATATTCATTATAAAAAAAATTTTAGGTTGACATACATATATTTGAAAATATTTATTCTTCACTGTAAAATATCACTGTATTCAATAAAAATATATAAAAATACTAAATAAATGTGAATTGATTTGATAGATTATTACAAGAAATATATTGGTTCATAGCAGTAGGCAAACATTTAAATTGACTATATTATTAAAAGCGATATATGTAGATTACAACACACGCTGTTAAATTTCTTTCAGCTATACACTGAAAGAATTTCGTTCCTCTCTCTTTTTTTTTTTTTTTTGAGCAATTAACATTTTCTGGGATGCTAGTAATTTCAAATTGTTTAAATGGTGATGAATATGTGGTTCGTAGAACCAACATCGAATGACTATTTTGTGACTCCCTGCATGCATCGTGCAGGAGTTGTACGTCTTAATATTTTGAGAGTTATAAGATTATCCATAACTGAGCCTCTTGCTATACCTAATCTGTTGCAATATACTCTTTAGATAATCTCTTAATAAATCTCAAACGAAGAGAGAAGAGAAGAATTACTTAATAATAACAGTTGCTCCCATACAAAGAGCTCTACATAAATAACAAACCAGCTCGTCGACACGAAAAAGCGCTCTTCCTAATATTCCTAATAGACTCTTCTGCTATTGAAAATGCTAGCTGGGTAGTCGCTGGTTGCCACCGGTAATATTAATGTCCCACATTTCATGGATCTCTGAAAAAATATTTAACCTGTAAAATTAAACTCAAAATTTAAAGAACTCATGCTGATAGCTCTGCCTTAAATAGATTTAAACTTTGATTGTCACTGACTAAAAAAAATATGTATATATATTTTAAACACACTATTTTACAGACTGAACAAGAGTACGATAAGGAACAACTGAGAAGTAAGAAACAACATTTGAGATAAACAAAGAAATGGCTGTTTTCAAACATATTTTTCTTTAAAATTGTACTTAATAGTCATGCGCAATGCTTTCAAGGCTTTTGATCATGATGACAAGGGTTTCATCGAACACGGTGATGTTATACAAATTTTGGAAATTTTAGGACAAAAACTGGATGAGAAGGCGGTCAGGAATCTGATAAAAGAGGTCGATAAGGGGAATTCGGGCAAACTGGATTTCAAACAATTCTGTCGATTGGCTGCCCGTTTTGTGGAGGTTGAGGAAGATGCTCCCGTTTCAATGACTGAACTGAAAGAAGCCTTTCGTATTTATGATAAGGAGGGCAAAGGTTATATAACAGTGGCGGTACTACGTGGTATTCTGAAAGAATTGGACGACAAGCTGACACCCAAAGAATTGGATATGATTATTGAGGAAATCGATTCGGATGGTTCGGGTACAGTCGATTTTGATGGCAAGTTGTTATAAGAAAATTTTGAAATTTTTCACAAGAATTAAATTTTTCTTTTTTTTTTATTTATTTTTTCTTTTCAACAGAATTTGTGCAAGTTATGAATGGTGGGTAGATCTTTTTCTTTTCATGCATACAGATTCTATTTGATTTGTATTTGCTTTAGGTTGAAAATCGGTCTACGTTTTGCTTCTGAGATGAGGAAAATTTATTGGTGCAAAAAGTCTGGTTTTTTACATTTTCTCTTTTAGTACAATTATGTTTTATTATTTATAATGTGAATCTGACAGATATTTAATAAAACAAAATTCAATTTAACATTCTCATGTATGTAAGTATATGACTAGAAAATTCATATTTTTATTCGTAGGGCTGAAAAATCATTTATCATTTAAAGAAGCCTTTTACGGCTCTTAATTTAATAAAAAAAAACTAATTCAAAAGTAGCAAACTAAAAAAAAAAACACAAAATTTTATGATTAAATAAAACAAAAGTTATTAAACTTTATCACTCAGTACAACAAGTACAGCACAGCACAGCAAAGTAAGTATTTTTAGCATTAATTATAAGCAGGTGCAGCTTGACCAAAATATTGTTATTCTTTGAATCATTTCATGAATTGAAATAATATTATCGTTTTAAATTTTACAATAATTTTTAATGTTTTCTGTTTTACAGCCAGCACGAGTCATGTTTTTTGAAAAATGTTGCCGTAATCTAAAATTTACACATTGGTTTTGTTTTGTGTGTTTAAGCTGGTTTAATCGCAAGTTTATTCTTTGACTTAATGCGCCTCGCCATCAAGGTCATCTTCTTAATCTAACAAACTCATTTCGTTGATGTAAAGTTGCTCTTGTTTCTATAGCTTTGTATGTCGAAAGTATGTTAATTTGTCTATCAGACTTCATCTTTCTGGCAAATGAAGCCGAAATTGGTTTCTAATTACACAGCCCGGCGTGACTTTACTGAATCAATACAAAGAGACAAAAATTAAATCAATGACACTTTTATTGCATTTAAGAAAAAATACTAGCAAATGTTTTTCTACATAAGCTGGTTGTAAATAAAATCAAATAAAATTTTGGCTAAGCTCATTTATTTCTGTGCCATAGTAACATACTCATGAATTGCCTGCGATAAAATTGTTTTAATAAAGATTTGATCATATTGGATGATATTATGGTCCACTAACAGCGTGACCACTACTTCTCATTCACTATATCAAATACATACATAAATGCTGTTTAGTAGCAGATTTGTATTTCCAAACTTAATTGAGAAACGTAATAATTAACACAAACTTTTATTAAGAGCACTGAAAGGCAGAAAGCACATGCGGACTTGCGGCAAGTTGAGCACCCTATTTAAAACTTAGACCTGTATTCTGCGCCACACGCTACAGTAAACCTGGTTCAATTGAGTTGTTTTCTCTATGAATATTTTCCTTTAAGGTCACAAGATACTGGAGATTGTCAGTATAAAGTGCCTTTTTGGGGGAGCTAGATCCGGCAACCTCGATGGCCATGGCATGTCACAGATGTGACAGATTAGACCTTTTGTAGGAAATGTTCCCAAAACTAATTCATCAAAGCTGTGGTTGCGTATGCAGTCGACCCATCCTGCTGACACCGCGTATATGAGGAGTACAATGGCTAAGCTCATGGATTTTGCCAAAAGAATTTCGTAAACATAATTTTATAAGTTCTAACGTTCAACTGTGTCGCCTGGCCTCGAGAATTTTCGAATAAAAAATGGTCCAATTATCGCATGAGGCACACCAATCAGTTACCCTGGGGCAATATAATGGTTTTTGATGTTTTAATCAAGATTTGCGGATTCTTAGAGACAGACCCAGATATAACTAAAGCTTTTGTTGGAAAGGGGGGGGGGGGGGGGGGGAATTTTGTATGACATAAAATAAAGTCTTATTATTAGTAAATCACTTATAAGAGAAATAAATATATTTATCATTTTAGGGGGTGGGAAAGGGATATTTCACCTGGATCCGCGCCTGCTTAGGGACCGGTAATGACATTTTTTTATTAACGTGTTCATTTAAGTGCAAATGTGCCTCGTCACTGCAAAACAGGGAAGTTACAGTGCGGAAACGCTTCAACATGGCTTCACAAAAAATTTTGCTTAAAAAATTTACGTTCCTTTCAGCTCTTGAAGGATCGTTTCACAAAGATGTTTGATGCAATCAAAGTCACTTTTTTCAGTTTCGGAAAGATTTTAATTTCAAAAGGATGGTTCTTAAGATTGTATATTGAAATTTTGAAGAATAATCGCTATTGAAAATCCAAGTGAGGCTCCTCTTTGCCGTTTTAAAAGCAGTAGATTTTCACGTAATTTGCTTTAAATGAGTTACATTTTTTGTGAACGTCCTGGAATATTGATTGCGACCTGGCAGTGGGATATTCATATCCAAAGCAGTTGTTCGGAATCTCAGCACCCACGAACGAATTATAATTACACATATTTGCCTAATGCTGAACTTTAAATATAATCGATGGCAAGCAATTAAAAAGAGATTGTTACTCCCCAAAAATTTCTCCACAGCGAACGTGCAATGCTATAGCGCTACATTTGATAATTTCAACATCACCACCCTCCTCGTATTAATTTTTGAAACAATTTTATTTAAAAATATAAAGTTGCCAACAGACAGGCTGTACAAGGAACTAAAAATGCATATTGCAGGTCTCATGTAGAGGGGCCTGAGCTTGCTTTTTTTCAATCTCAAGTCTCTTGCACATTTTTGTTAAACAAATATGTGTTAAGTCCTTTCTACATGAGACTTACAATATACATTAATTTAATTTATATTCATATTTTTGAGATATGAGTTGCATCTATGTTTCTTTCAAGTATTTTAATTTATTGAACGTTTAATCAAGGATCTTCTGGTTGATAAATATCATTTAAAATCGTTGCTAATTTGTGTTTATGAATAAACTTGGAAGATACTTCGCTTATTATGGCCTCATGCAAGGTTTACTATATAACAAATTTTCCCCCGGTACATGACAGCAACAATGCACACAGGGTGTCCCGTGACGCAACATCCTGACGAACTGCTCCAAGAAAAATTATAAAAAAAACTATGACTCGTAGTTTAGAAGGTATTGCCATTTGGAAAAAAATTTAAAAAATACATTTGAGCTCATACAATTATATTTTTAAAAATGTAAATAATAAAATATGTGACGTTTTTGTGCGAATATTTTTTTTGCAGTTTGAAGAACAAAATAGATCAGAGCAAGTTTTTTTTGAATACGCCCGGTTAATGTTGGGCATTGTTTTAATTTTTGCTGGAAAAAAAAACGCAAAATATAAAATTTTCTTTGCGAATTCGTTAATTACAGTCCGAGTTTTTAAGTGTGGGTAAAAGAAAGGTAACTGTTAATATCCGTGGAGGGAAAAAATAATTTTCTTAATACCAACTTTTAGGATCACCGGAATGAAAAGATCATCACCGGGGGAATTTTTTTTTTAAATATGGCAATGCCTTTGAAACTACTCGGCAGAGATTGTTTTTACAATTTTTCTGGCAGCAGTCACCACTTGACCTATCAGCAGTTTTTGTTTAGCAGTTACGTTATGGCACACCCTGTGTAAATAAAAAAGTTAAAAGGGCGTGTTTGATATATACTGAAAAATTAAGTACAACACTTTGGGGACTGAGAATCATTAATGTCGCTTTAGCAACATAAGCCCTTAAGTTCAAGATCGGGTGTAAATGAGAAGCTTGGCAGCTCTGAAACCGCTACTCGTCCCCTAGCTAAAAGCTGTTGATGTTTTTTCTTTTTGTCTTGCTTAATTAATATCAATCACAATAATAATATAAAATGAACTCTAACCCGATACAAATTATTAATAAAAAAAATAAATTTTTTTTTTTGGTAAATGATTTTTGGGATAATTGCATTTCAGAAATCGGGAAACGAATTCTTGTGAAATAAAACTTCATGCTGTATAAGATTTCAGGCAATACAATAAAAATTTGGTTTTTCCCATGTGTAAGTGTTTCATGTGCTTAGTGAAAAACCTCGATCCTAAAATATACTCTTGTGAAGTCAAACACGTTTATATTTTTCTTTTCCTTTTTTTTCGCTGTCTTTTTTAAATCTTTCACATGATTATTATTTCCTAGAATATGTTTTTAAAATTTTAATTTAATTACTTAATATGTAAGGATTTAAATTAATAATTTAATTGTTTAATGTACAATATTGAACAAACACTTCAAAGGTGAGAACAAAGCTATAGAAATAATTACCATTCTTTGATTTAATTAACAGCCAATGCTGTTGTGTAATTCAAGGATTGCCAAAGTTGAATTAATGCCATGGAAAAATAAGCTGGAAAGTAATATACGACTTTTGCCACCACTGCTCCCATGTGGAATTTTAATTTACTTTAAATTCTTTTCTCGCATGTTTAAGTGTAATTTATGGCAAATTAAATATGCATTTATAGCAAATAATTTGATTGTTGAGTCAATGGTTAATTATGTTTTAGGAAATTATTATAATTTTATAGAACTTAAACTTGAGCAATAAAATCGATATTAATCACACCCACTTGAGTTGTTGGTTCTTATTTTCAGCTTTCAAGCAAAGCTTTAAGATAAACATTTTAAAATAAAATCTATTTGTTAAGCCACTGTGGGCTTGAAATGAAAAGCCAACACAGCTATTAAATTGTTACACTGGTTTTCAAAAAAAAAAAAAAAAAAAAAAAAAAAAAATTTAGGTTTCTGACTTTTCTATCAGGCTTACATGCTTTTTCAGATTGATCAATATTTTGTCTCAAATAAGGTGGTTATAGTTACTACAATATTTCATGATATTTCAAAGGCTACCTGTAAAATTTGGATTATGCCTACAGCGAAACTTCAAGTCATCTCTACCATACCGTTGTTTTATGTTTCCCTCTAAGGATATACAAAATACAAAATATTTTTAACAAACTTTCTAATATCCATGAATTTACAACCTTTAACCTTAAGTACTTTGTTTCATAATAGACATTTTGAAGATACACTCCACATATTTGAATTTATTTATATATCTTGAAAAACGTACATGTTAACAGTCAATTTAAACTTAAAATAATTTTTACCATTCTGTGGTTGAATTATTGTGAATTATGCTTTTCGTTGACAATTGGAGTATGTAGTCACTTAAAATCTCCAAAATTGAAGAATATACATTGTAATAAGATTTTCTGAAAAGGCGCCAAAGCCACTATTAATTCAACTGGCCAATGGTGAACATCTCGTATTTATAATAAATTTTTATACCAATCTTTAAACTCGTCTCATTTCATTAACCCCTATTTATAATTTCTCGTACCATCGAGGATTTATTAACATACACGCAGCACTACTAACAAAAAGGTAGTGCTCTGGTATCAATTCCCCAATAATCAGGGTGCTACCACAAGTTACATCGTGTTCAAACACGCATTATATAATGTCAATCAAGTACAGAAAAGCAAAATGTTATAGCTAAGAAGGATAATCGGCTGTTGTTGAGTAACACACAAGCTTCACTATCATTCGTTAAACTTTAGACGTGTTAAATTTTATAATTTTTTTAATTTAATTAATTGTTATTATTTGAACTTTTTCATTTGTTATTGTTTTGTGTTTATCAGGCTCACTTTATATTATCTTATGATTGAATCTAATTAAACAACGCAAAGAATACATCAAAGACCTTTAGCTAGGTGGACAACTAGCTATTTCGGAGCCGCCGCACTTCTAGCCAGCACCCGTTGCTTAACGAATTCCAGCCTAATAAATGTAATACAAAATTTGTTAATTTATTTATTTTTATACTACTTATTTTTGTATTGCTTCAATTTTATTTAATTCACTATTTCCGGTAATTCTTTTTTGCTTTATTGAGCTTTCTTTTATTCTACTCTATTTGTTTGCTTGCTGTGCCACTGTGCAAATCTGTTAGTCAATAAAGTTTGTTGCTTGAGTCTTTTGTTTTTCAGGTATTTTATCTGGAATACATTTGTTGACATTAAGCTGTAATAATACTTAAGTAACGTGAGAAAATAAATATTAAAATTAAATTGTACATTGATGGTTTACAAAGCAACCAAAATATATTTAAAATATCTAAAGTATTACCCATTTCATTGAACTTTTGTGCACACTTTATGTACAAACATATCATTCTCATAAGTAATCTCTATAGAGCTCGTACTGGAGCAAGACAAATGTAAATTCATTTTACTTTTAACAAAATATAAGCAATTTGATGCTGAATAGAAAGGTGCTGGAAATGATAACGCGGTCAGGTAAAATGATAGAACAAGTACCAAAATGATAATGCGGATAGGAACTATAATCAAAGCCTCACTGACACAAGAATCGTATGACTGCTTCCTTGGCAATACGGCAGAAGTCTGGCTACTTTCATTGGCAAGGCTAATTAAAAGGTATGTTTTAAAACAAGAATATTAATTATTTTCAATCAAAATATTAAAAGAAAAATGTGAGCTTTTAAGCAAACATTTGCAATATGATCATGCAAAATACTTTAGGGATTAGTATTATTCATGATTTAAAGTCATTCCAAAAACTAAGTTCGAAATTTTAAAATTTTCTTTTTAATTTTTTTAGTTCAGTGCTTTGCTTAAATTTTGTGAATTTTGATGTTTAATATTTGATGCGTATTTTATGTTTAACAAAAATTAAAGCTCAATATTAAAAAAAGAGCTTTTAAAAGCAGTTTAAAAAAGTAAACTTCTACTAAAACGATTTAACAAGATCAAAGTTACCGCTTCAATAAGCGAAATAAAATAATTTTTTTTTCATGCCGCAAAAACTCCAACCGCTCCCACTTTTAATAATTTTTAATCACAATTTTGACTCACAACTTTTACTGCCAACAAAAGGTGCGTAACAAAGATTCTATCAGTTGTTTTCAAGTACAAATACTGTGGTGAAAAACACACATTTAATATCCTGCTACCTTTAAAAGATAAATAAAAACAGATCAAAACGTGCTAATTAAGTATTAATTGGCAGCAAAATTTTTCTAATGACTTCAGTCTGTCAATCAAGTGCTTTTGATTTTCTATAGAATAAATATTTCTGGTTTGTGAGTTTAATTTAAAAATCATTAGAGATAAAAATGCTTGATTAATATAAAATTTAATTAACCAAAAGCAGTTGTTTAAGTTTGTGAGATAAAATAAATGAAAATAAAAATGGAATGAAAATATAAAAATTTGAACAAAATGAAATTATTGCCTTCTTCATTACAAAAGTTCTATACAGAGTTTCTCGTAACAATCTGCATATTATTAATATAGACAAGCGAAAATAAGCCATCGATTGCTCAATGGCCGTTTACTTAAATTCATTGGCATTAGAAAACACTCATTTTTGAGGCATTTAAATTTCAGTTTTTTCTATTTTTGTACGGCAGTCCACCTAACGATACATAATATGAGGTCGTTTTGGCCAATAAAAATGGAAAAGACCTTGAAAGAAAGAAAGGGGTTGGTCATACATTTGACCCTTCGACGGGCACCCTGGCACTGATTAGTATTGCAGGCTCGAACTCATACTTTCGTTAATCTAGACTTTTTCCCTCACACTAATCACTGCCAGGCACTCGTATTTGGTCAGCTTGAAAAGGTAATTTATCCCGCAGCATACTAACTTGCCCCAGGGTACCCCTCAAGGAGTCAAATGTATGAGCCACCTCCCCACTATTTTTTTTCGAACAGAGTGACTCAACAACACGTTTTCTTGGGAGTCCTTTCAATACAAAAGTAAAATATAAGGTAAAAATTTAAAAACTGAAAACTTAGAAAATGATTTTATTAATAAGCAACAGTAAAACTAGCTTTCCTAATGCCAAAAGCTGTCGAAAAATCGATGGCACAATATCGACAAATTTTTGTCCTTACAGCTTCTCATATTGTTGGACTTTTCAAACTCAATTTTTATTTCCTCTCATTTTTATTCAATAAAACCCTTAAATAAAGCAATTGAAATTAACACAACAACAACAAAAATCTGCAAATTCTAATTTCATATTTCCCATTAGTAGTCAGTCGTGTTTGGGCAACTCAATTCTGTCACCGTTGTCCACTTTTAATCTGTGTTAACGAAGACAAATTCATTCATTAGTAAATCGCCGTTTCAAAAGAGTTCAGCTGAAAATAAACTTGATTGTTTTGCAAGTTTTAGTTTGAATTTAAATTTGTAAAAAAAATTAAATTCGACAAGTCAGCAAACTGCTGAACACTACGTGCATGACAGTGAACTCGTGCTGGCTGCAGGGCTGTAAAATTGGAATTCCTCAAAAGCGAAAAATAAGACAACAAAAACAAAGAGTAAAAGAAACAATGGGATCTGAAGATTTTTGCATCATTTCTTTGTTGAAGCTTTGAAATTAAAGTAAAATGTGCCAACAATAATAGAGAAAAAAAAAACGAAGAAAAGAGTCCCTGCCAACAGCAAAACCGTGACTGATTTTTTGATTTTGGTTTTTTTTTTACAATTTTCGTTGCATGCCGTTTGTTTGTGGGACTTGCAATGATACCCAAAATAGTTTCATTTTCTTGGGCTCATACTTGAACCAAATTTGTACTAAATTACAGATATAATAATATTTTTTATCGTGTTGTTTGCTTTTTTTGCTTTTCGAAACAATTGTCCCGCCACAGTAATCATAAGGAAGACAATGTGAAGCTGAAAATGTAAATGAAATTGACCAAATATTATGAGGTAATTGAGAAATAATTTGCAATAACAGCCATAAAATTATGCTAAATGATTTGAATTTGGGCTGGTTTGAGCAAGACACAACAACAACAACAACAACAACAACAACAACAAAAGAGTCAAACATCGTGTTAATAAGAAAAATATCAGTAATAATGGCGGTGGTGATTTACAAAACGCCAATAGGCTTTAATTTGACAAAATTAGTTTGTTATTTGTAACCGCAGGAAATTTGGTTATGAAAATGCATTGAGTGCTGTGTTTTCAAGGGTGGCTTGCATTTGATGGAAATATTTAAATGAAAGATCATTTTTTAGGTACGAAAATATTTCAATTGGCCCCTATTACAAATGAATGCGAATGATGAGTATTTGATTACGTTCTAACTCTCCCAGTATTTGAAATTTATTCTTGTGTTTCAAATATATAATGGAAAGCATACTTTGCTTTATTTTACACCATCACGGCTGTGACGTTTGTTGTATCTAGAAACGTCTTTAATAAGACAAGACAAAAGCTTCGACAACCACATCTAATCCCTACAACTTGTAGTCCTCCAAATACAAGAATAATCAGTATTTTAGGTTCTATAAACATATTTATTTTTAAAAATAATGATTACCTTATCGAACTTCCGAACAACTAAACTTAAGCTGAGGAAGCCGAATGGAGCTTAATTTTATTTCCCGATCATTCAGAAAAATTTTTTTCTGACAAAATTGCAGTAATCAACATTTTTAGAGACGGCAAGAGGTGTATGGTTGGAGACTTATTGGCTGGGGAACGTGCCATATATGTTTCAATTCGTCCAGGACGATCATCAGCATCGAAGTGGCATTGAATCCAGGTCATAACTAATTGCGTACTTTTGTTAAGCAGCAGTACTTTGCCATCGTACTCACTGGGCTGCCCAATAACTTTTGTATTTATTTAATCTTATTGATCAACTTTCAATTTTATTATTGTACTTTTCTGTCTATTGAAATATATTTCATATCCTTTCAGCAATATCTAATTGATTTTGTTGAGATTGCTGCTATTGTATCAGTAGTAATAAACGCCAGACCCAGCGATTTTTATATATTAATTTGATTTGATACACGCAAAGAAAAAACATTTTGCAATATGGTTGCTACAACAATATAATGTAGTTTATAACGATGCGAAACAGTGTAGTAAACGAAATATTTACATTTAAAATACCGTTTGGTCATCGTAAACAGAGTTTTTGTTACAGTTTGATAAAAAAAAATTTTCCCCATCCATGAAAATTGAAATATGATTAATATCATTTAACAAAAAACAAAAAAAAAAAACAATATCTGCAGCCATTTTATAAGTAACAATGAAATAAGCTTTATTTGTGACAAACACATAATTCCCAAGATTTCGTACTCATTTTAAGCCTTCAGAGGATTGATTCTCTTCAATATTCCCTATTCGGCTTGTTTTAAGTACCATTGTGTGTTATGCCTACTTAAATTTTTAAATACGCTACGTATTTAGAGCAAGTAAGAACACTTATATTTAAAACCAGCTATTTTTCTTTCTCTGTGGCTGCTAACGAATCTACTGAAGTGGAAATGTAATATGTCGCTAAAGATTTTCTCTGTAAGTGAACGAAATTGAATTTGATTTCAACTCTCAATTTTAAAAATTCCTTCAACTATCTTATAGCTCTGCTCAATTCTAAACCTCTCTATGATGGCACTTGACATATACGGGAACTACGAAATACCGCATTATATTGGCTAAAAGACTTGGCTCAAAATTGTTATTTTACATAATTGTAGAACCCCAGCTATTTTTATATGTGCTAGATTTATTCATCAGTTAGCAGGTGAATAAATCTCTGGTGTGATGTCCCCCAGCTCATATATTTCTCTATGAACTCAAAGAAATATGTTCAAAACACCATGATGTGTGTCTTGATTTCAAACATATGGCATTTCATTTAAGCCACTTGCTGTCTTTCATGTGCTCAAATATACTAAACACAATCAATAGAATAAAACCAACTAAATGGGAAAACAAAAATGTCTTAAATAAAACTGAAAATAATTAAAACATATTTCATAAGTTTTTGATATCTTTAAGGCCGTAATTTTGTGTTTTTTTTTCTCCTCTTTTTTGTTGCACACATTTGCAGGCGTGTTCGCTAATGTGATCACTGACCGCCACCTCCAACTGGCAGCAACCATACCTTGTTGGCCCACTGCCTGCTTAAAAAAACACCATCATTATCAGCTAAAACTTTTGGTGTGAACAACGACTACTGTTTTCTTAGATTCTTGCAATTATAATTAATTCTCTTGTGCCACAGTTATAATCGCACAACTTACTGCTTAATATACTTTATAATTTTCCATGTTCATGTACGACTGTGTGCCAGTATTTTAGAAAATCGTGTTCAAAACATTATACTGCCAATAGTTAATACAGTCTCAAATAGATTTTGGAGCTCAGATGACCTTCATCAGCAGCCGTTAATTGATCTTATGGACAACGCAAACAAACAAATTTGTATGGCAGCTAAAAACGGACTTGAAAAAAAAATATTTATACACCTAAATTAGTTTAATTAATTTCTAGAGCAAACAATATCAACATATATTTATATTTTGTTTTCCAAACACTTCAATTCAAAGTTTTCTTTAGTTTTAATGTTGAGAAAAAATATCAAGTCATTTACAATCTTTTGTTGGTTGTTGATTTGTTTTTGAAAACGTTTTCAAAATCTCAAAACATATTTGCTTGAGAGTAATTTATTTCTCATTTATTACCAGTACAGCTATGGGTAGAATTATTTATAAACTTGAGATTTTTTTTCCATGAAATGATCTAGATTTTTGTAAAATTAAGTAGCTTGGAAAATCTGAAAAGAAATATTTCAAATGGACTTAAAGGCATTCAAGTGCCTCTCGTTTGGACAAAACAAATGAATTAACGCAATTAAGACATTTGAATGAATTGCAGCAATTAAAGATTGTTTGAGTTGGAAATATGCTCTCAAGATGGATGGTCAATTAGGAATGAGAATAATAAATATTGCAGATAATTATTAAGATTTAATAATAAGTATTGGCCAGCATTTATTTTTATATTAATTATATTCAATTGATCGCTACTTTTATTATCATCATTATATCATCATTATATTAACTATATTCAATTTTGCTCAACCCTGTATGGTCGCTACTTTTATTATCATCTACTGAGAAAGTGGCATATAAGTATTGCTAGAGATCTGTGCAATAATAATAGCAATAATTTGGTTTTTAGAGATTTAAAAAATATTAATCAGTCGACAAGTTACAGCCAAAAAACCATATAAACAATATGCTGAAAATTGGCATTTGACTGCAAAGTTCGAAGGTCGATTAAAAAAAACTGGAACTAACATAAAAAACGCTGCGCTACGGGTCCTCTTTTTTCACCCCTCACTCTCAGAATCGACTTAACTTTTGAAGTTAAACCATAGTGTTCTGTTACTATTAACAGGTCACTCACCACTTCTGACACATCTTAGTATCATAGGAATAGCGGCTACTGCAGAATATGAAGCATATGGAAAGAATAGTGGGACTATTTATTGGAGCACTATTTATGCCAATGCCCCGCCTTTCCACAACTACAGTCCCTCCATCTAGTAAGCAACACCGTACCAGATATAATGCATCTAGTAAGCATACACAACAAGATTATACTGGCATAAATGTGTGCCAAGTAACAAGGGTAAACAGACGCCTCAAATAAATCCCACTTAAACACAGAGTTTCCCTAAACACGTTTTGCATCCAATCTATCCTTTAAGCAGACGTCATCTTGCGGAATATAATCGTTTCTGTGAGCAATAGACGCCCAAGCGAATAAAGACGTGCAATCGTGGCCTTGTTGAGTAAAATCATCCTCGTGAGCACTCCTGGCTCATATAGTAACTGAAAACTGCAAGTTCTGAGTACAATCCTACTTTTTGCAGTCCAATTTGCATCTTAACTGAGCTGTAAGTAGTTTTCTCTCTATCGATTAAAACCATTCACGTAGACAATTTTCCATTTAAAGAATGCAACCATTCCTACGAATAACCCTGGTACTGATGTAAGACAGATTGCAAAAAGGAGAGAGAGAGAGAGAGAATCATCAAAAGTCGAATTGCTTTTACCCCTTTCGGTGCGATTTATTTGCTGATGAAATAAAAAGAATTAATGATTAAATTAAGTTGAAAGTATTGAATATCCTCAATATTGTCTTGCAATTACTTAAGGCTTACAGAGCATAGATCCTGCTGGTAGCTTTATTGTTTCAGCTGACAAGAAAGCCATTTTACAAAGCATTACCTAATCGACTAGCCTGCCTAAGTAGTGAGTGGTCTGGCAATTCCTATAGAAACGATAGCAGGAAGTTCTTTATTATTATCTTAAGGTTAAAGAACGAACATAAGAACTGCTTAGCAATTAAAAAACAATTTAAACTTGACAAAAGACAATCTAATTTAGAACTACTCATAGACTTATAAAATTAACAAATCTAACAAGGCGTCAGCATTTTATTTATGAGCTTAAGACACAGCCATATCAGATTAATACTATTCTTTCAATGGTTATGCTTGAGAAAAGTAAAACAAAAAAATTGCAATTTATTATAAATTATGAAATACATTTAAATGAGTTTTAGAAACTTTTAAAAAAGCACCTTCACTTTTGCTGTTATAATTCTTTAGCATTTTGGATCAGTTCAAAAAAAAAATAAATAAATAAATTAAGAAAAACAAAACCTAAATATTTTTTTAATTTATCGACAGCATTTTGAAAAGCTTAAAGATATACAAATTAAACAAATTTTAAAATAGTTTTCAACAAATCAATGCATTAAGAGCCTCAGCGAGCGACAAACGAAGCCAATTCAAGTCAATAGCAACAACAACAACCAACGAATCACCCACGCCCCAAAAAAAATACAACAACAAAAACAACAAAGCTTGATTTCAGCAATACATTAAAGACCATTAATACCTTATTTTCATGCGATAAATTAAAGTTTCATTTTCCATGGAGAAACGAAAAAAAAACCCAGCATTTAAACAAATAAAAACATATAAAATGGCAAAAAAAATATATTTGGAAAAAAAACAACAACAACAACAAAAATTAGAGCATGAAAACCAAAGCCAAAATCATAGAATTAAACAACAACAACAAGAACAAAAACTGTTTTAGAAATTAAAAGTAACAAATAAACGTGTTACCGGAACACCCAAATGTACCATAAACACGTAAATGGCCGAAATTAAAACAAAACAACAACACAAACAAATTCAAAATAAATCACGATTTTAGTCAACAAAAAAAAAGTGAATAAATAATTTTAAACCGTTATACCAACAAAAAAAAATAAAAAAAATAAAACAATAGGAGCTACAAATTCATTTGCTCAACTTTATTTATTTATTTGGTTTCGATTTCCATCCACCACAATTTGACTTTTAGTTTTTAAGCCACTCAAATTTTGGCCAACAACATTTGTTCATTGATTCCTTAATGCGGCCAAAAATTATCGTTTAAATTTGTTTTAATTATATAAATAATGCAAACTAAAGGTCATTTAGAATTTTAATTTTTAATTTATGAAGACTTAAATTGATATATAATCACGACTCGTAATTAATATTTATTAAATTTAGGAAGCAGCTAGCTGTCCCCCAACTTATGTTAATTGCAATTTTCTACCTCAGTGTGGACTCACATGCCAGTATAAAAAATGGCAGCATTTCAGATGGAACAGGATTTTTTAGGTCGCCCTTGGCCCAATAAACAGAATTGTACCATTTAGCCCAAAAACCAAGTACTCTTACCCTGCCTTTACAATGACAAGTTACCGGCAGTAAGTTGGGGAATAGGTATTACATACGAAGGTGGATCAATAAATCCGTGACTTTTTGAATGGCTTACAGTTTTTTTTCGCCAGACAAAACATATAATCTTATTTTAACTGAATACACTTACCCCCGATTTTTGACTTGGGATTTAAATACAAAATTAGTAAATTTTCCTTAAAATTTAAGTTGGACTTAAAATAGCTTTCTGTTTTACAGTCTAAAATTATTTTTGGTAATTAATTGTAATAAAAGTACGACAGCACAATGTAAGTGTCAAAAAATTAAAAAAACAGCTGTTTAAACAAATTTGGAAGCAAGTGAAATTGTGAAAAGTTTAGAAAATAATAAATTGTTTTGTAAAAATTATTCAAATAAGCAGCAAAAGTGATAAAAGAGCTCCTAATTTCACTGCCACAGAAGTTGATTACCTTCTGGAAATAATAAAAAATCAAATTATGAAACAAGAAAAATACATGTGCAATTTTATTAATTTGCAGAACAAAACCAAACTGTCAAAATCATATGGCAGTACGAAAAACTTGAATCGATTTAAACAGCAACTGTTTGACTCAATTTTGTATTTAAATCAAATTTAAATTGAAATGGCATTTAAAATCCAAGTCAAAAATTGGGTGTTAGTCCAACGTGTCTACAGTTTTTGTATCTCTTCCAAAAAAAAAAAAGGAAAAATTTTTAAAAGCATTGCTATAGGTTTTTTTTCTTGATGGATCCACCACCTAATGATTGTCAGTCAACCAACTCAGCCTTCTAACCATTCAGAGAAGTGTAAGTAAAGATGGCGCACGAAGTGAACGTGATTATTAGGAAGCTAATGAATTCAATTAGGAAAACTTTTTGAATAAATTAATAAAGCAACCGAATAAAGTCAATAAGAAATCCTCAGTATATAAAGTTTATAAGAACACCTTAAAGAACCAGTTAGGGTGTATCTATGGACATTGAATTTTGTCAGTAAAAAAAGTTTAAATAATAAAGTTTCTTCTTATAGATAAAATATTTATGATTTAGCACAAAAATAAAACAAAGAATCACTATTCCAAAATTTTTATTTCTTTCTGCTGAGGTAGATATCGCTGAACCTACAGGTGGTTTTGCCTCTGTGTGTTACCCGCTATAATGGCAACATTTGGTGCCTTAAAAGCAAACGCCATAAGTGATAAGTGTGTGTTTAACTTTTCATATTTTCTTTCCCTCGAAATTATCATATTTTCAAATTGGAAGAACTGAACAGTTTAAAAATTGCAACCTTTTATTTTCGAAATTCATGTAACTTTGTAGCTTTGGCATTGGCAGGCTGCCAGTCAGCAACAGAAAATAACCCACATGACATTTAAATGAATGTTTTGATACGCTTGTTTAATAGTTTTTTTTTTTTTTTTTGCCGCCCGTATTATATTATTAAATGATCATACAAATAACCAGATGTTAAATGTATTTACATGGTGATCAAACAATGTTTGGGAATTGAGAAAAGCAAATGTCGCAAAGTGTGTGAGGGTGGTAGACGACTTGTTTGAAAGCTACACTTACAGCCATTTTCACAATGTACGATTAAAAATTAAAGTAGACTTTAACGGCAACTTAGACGGCCATACAAAATTTGTTAAAGTAAACGTTAAGTCACACATTGTCAACATGCCCGATACATAAAGCTGGCAACTGCTCTTCTATTCTTAACAACATTTTCAAATTTACTTAAATTTATTTATTTTCGATTTAAATAGGGGTAATATGCCACCTAGAAAAAATACTGTAATCTGGCAATACCTAGCATATTATTACTTTCACGGTCACTGCGTACGACGAATTAAGTTCCACGCCGTTAAGTGCGATACATTTTAATTGGTCTCTATTTTCCAACATCAACTGAAAGTTTATTTAAGCCAAGATTTAACCATGTATGGGTGTATGTTATTGTTTGAATTTTGGGGCAACTCTGCACTACTTTTCAGACCAAAAAAAAAATTAACTTAAAATCTATTGTACTGTAGGCAACGTAAAGCTAACTTAAAGTTAACTTCGACTACTCAATGTCCTAAAAAGATTTTATAGTTTTTGAAATATACATGTACTGGAGAGCTCGCATAAGGGACAGAGTATATTAAATTTAATTAAGCCACTAATTGTTTATTTTTAGTATTACTATTAGAAAATTGGTGTAAATAAACGTTGAAAAAAAAACAAAAAAAATGTCCGACAGGTCACACATAACTTGCAACCATTTACTTGCATGTGTAAATGGTGTGTTAGAGCAGCTGCTGTAGATTACAATGAGTCTCTTACTTTGAAGTCACAAACGCTTAACTAAACAAATCACAGGAGATACTCGTAATGCAAACGGTGCATATCAGATGGCCTAAAGAAAGCAGGAGCTGCAAAGCAGCAACTTAAGCAACATCTGAACTCTTAAATCAACAGCCAAACAAAAAAAATTAAATAAAAAAAAAATTGGCTCAGATGTAACAGGCATAAAATTATGACTACATTTTAAAGACTATTATGCTGGGCTTTTTTTTCACGAGTTCTCCTAACAAAGCACAAGAAAAGAAACGGAAAAAAGCCCCAGGGCTGGCAATATGCTTACATACATATGCAAATATGTACTAACGTATGTGCACCACAAAAAGAAAAGCATCTCAAAAATAAAACTAATAAAAACACAATATTTTTACCACACTCACTTTGTTTATTCGAACAAGAAAGAGCAGCAAGCCTCAGACACAGCAACTTGGCTTTCAGTGAACGACTGGAAAATTTAGCAGCACCATAAATACATCACGTACTTTACATACAAACATACGTACTCTATTATATGTTTGCAAACAAACAGACAGTTTTTCCATTTTCTTGATCACTTGTGGCAGCAAAAATGCAAAAAAAAAGAAAAAACATATGTTTGCATTTTATTTGTTGCATGCAACACATGCAATGTCGTCTGGGTTTATTTCGTTGTTGGTTGGACGTCATTATTGCCGTGATTGTCAGCGTTAACTTTTGCCGTCAGTGCCACTCATTGTTATGCAAATTGTTATTATTTGCTCCCTGCCTGCACTCCCACTTCAGAAACAAACAAAAAACAACAAAAGTAGAAAAAAGCAAAATACAACCGAATATTGAAAAGCAAAAAAAAAATGCATCTTAACAACTTCAAAAAGAAATGAAACTCTATTATGTGCTGTTAAATACTAGGAAAATAAAAACTATATTTTCACACTTGCCCCAATCCGCTCATTCGCAGATAATACCACAACATAAAAGGCGAAACACCATTTTTTGTGGCTCTTGTGGGATGCGATTTAAGTTGCTGTGTAACAAAAGGACCACTTATGCAGTCTCTTAAAGTGCATGAAATCAAAATTACCCCCCCCCCCCCCCCCCCATACAAAAAGTAGGTAGGCTGCATTTTAATGAAATTAATCAAATTATCTGTAAACGGACTTTAGTTCAAATGATTGCTGGAATGAAAATTATTAATATTGGGCTGGTTCTGACACTCGGTGCTCTTTAAATCGCCGCCACCGCCAGACTATTGTCGCGTTCAAATTGTAATAGTATACTGAAGTGAGCTGATGAATTTACAATAAAGTTAACTTTAAGCAAATAATAAAACGATTAATAAATAAATAAATATTTCCCTTTGTTTAAAAACCAGTTGTTTTAGACACTAATTTTTAATGACTATATTCGGTCTAATTCGTAAACGTTGCATAAGACAAAGTACTTTAAAAGTACTTTGTAATTACAAAATACCAGAAATTTCAATTAATATTTATCAACGACAGTATCCTTGTATAGGCGTTTAAGAAATTGATGTACTTTTCTTTCAAACACAAAACTGCAAAGCTGCAGAAGCACCCAAAGCCTTCGGCAGGAATCGAACCTGCGACCTCGAGGACTCTACCAATTCATCCATCGAGGAGCCATTTTATGTGATAAATTAAAAAAAAAATGATATTATTAATTTCTCGGACGGTGTTGTTTGGCCAGCCAGGTCTCTAAGTGAGGAACTAATGTCCAAAAATAGTTTCCTGGCTCGAACGGATCTGGTACGCTGGTGGTTACTACGGCTTGAGCTCGTCGCATTATTTTTCCGTTGGATACACATAAAAAAAAATCGTGCCATTTAAGTGAAACTATAATTTCATTTTGCGAGGCAAACCCACGACAGAAAAGGAATTGGTGTCAACATCCACGAATGCGGGAAGATTATTCGAAGCGACCGCAATATACGGCTGTGTGAGGATCTAGGGACAAGATGTTGTGGTCCGTTTCAGGCTGACCACCCCTTTATGACTTGTTTCAGTCATCCTTTGACATTATTGTGGCCTATAAATATTGAAACAATGTTTTCTAATTTGGATTCATTTGCCATTATGAGAACTAAAAATGTTTACTGTGTATTAAATTGAAGCCTCATTTTTTCTTTGCTTTTTCATATTAAATTTCATTTCACATTTTTGAACTTTGTAATAGAATCTATATATAAAGAAATATATATAAAAAAAAAATTAAAAAACAATATAAATCAATCAGTTATTTTAGAAATGTCCCAACTAAAGCAAACAAATAAAATAAATTCGGTTTTGGGTTAAATTATTAGTGGTTGGTAGTAAAAAAAATGTTGGATGAAAAAAACTTTTCTTTTTTTTGCGTTTTGCTGAAAATGTAAAATAAAATTTTACATTTTAAAATTTTGCCAAAGTAATGTTGTTGACCCCAATAACAAAACAATTTTATGAAAATGAAAGCTTTTCATTAAAAAGCTTCTATTTTGTATTCACTTTTTTTGCATAACTAAAATGCGCCCAATTTTAAGTATCTGCTTTTAATCGTTTATGAATACAAAAGTTTAATATTAATATAATGCTTTTAAATAAATAGTTGATAATCAACTGAATTACTTTTTTCTATGAATAAAGCATTAAGTTTAAAAAAATGTCTAACTATTCCTGTCCATTGTTATCTTATATACTGGCGACTCGCACAAACAGCTGATCAAAAACAACCTGGTCAACGGTAGGAAAGCCATTTGTTAAGTTCAGAAAATTGCAAGTGTGAGCACATGGGTGTATTTTTTTTTTTAGACTTTGACCACTACTAAGGTACTGATGACCCCTACATAAATATTACACTGTTCTGGAATTAGAAGAATAGGGTATGGGAAAATGGGCAGTGTTTGTGGACGTTTTATTAAGCAAAAAAAATCATAACCTAAGAACATAACATTGTTGTTTGCAAAGGTAAACTGCTGTTAATTTAGCCTGTTCAGTGTCCAGTGTACACGCCTTCGACGCTACCAGAAATTTAATATGAAAAGTACTAAATTTTTGGAGTAATTTCTACACAAAGATTTCAGACAATCCGGTTGCTTGTCATATGGAAATTACAAAATTAATTTTTAGAAATAAAATTTTCCAAATTCAAATGTTGGTCACAAAAATAATTTTCTGGAAACCACGAAACGTTAGGATCAGTAAATCTGTCAAAATCTGCCCTGCAAAATATTGTGCTAATGGTGATGGATATTTCTTTGCGCAGGACAATCGTATGTAGTGTTAAGTCCAGGATAGTGAATATTTCATCAGCAATGACAGTCATCTAAGTCGCTAAATTGTATGTGTGATGGTGAATATTTTTCTATGTATAAATTTCGGTTTCCATTTCTTAGTGGCAAAACAACTTTTAGTTAGAAAAATAAATAAAATAGTTTTTGAGTGAGGAAAATATATAAGAGCAAATTTTTTCCTATTTTCTATATAAGGATAAATTTAATATAAACTTGAATTTGTTTTCCCTTTCAGTAAAACATTCCTCCCTAATACTCTCTCTGAAGTGTTCATTAAACAGCAGCCCCCATTGAGCTTGAGTACATCATACCTTGAAGTTTCAACAGTTATTGTTAAGTACCCATTTTTGTTTTTCGTATTTTTTATTTAAAGAAAAACCAGGCAATATGTCAATTGTGGTTTTCATAAATCACTCATATGTATATTGTATATTGAAATTAAAACAACAACATTAACATTTCATACAACAACGGGAAAACGAGCATAATAAACAGCAGGCAATGTGAATGAATTGTTTTGAATTACAGTCAAATTCACTGTTGCACATTTGAGTGTTGAGCAGCCAAAAAAATCAATGATTTCTTACATGATGAAAAATATTATTGCACTGTTAAGTACTCAAATGTAATGACAGCAAAAAAAAAAGCGAAAAGAAAAATTATTGTAAAAGAATTCGAAACTTATTATTTGAATTGAAAGACAGCGAAAACAAAAACATTTTTTACATTTTCAAATTTTGTCACAGCCTATTACAAAAAAGCCAATGCTGGAAAATGCGGAAAAACTATTTGATTTTGTTCGAAGACAGAGACACAACTCTTATCAAACATCAATTAAATGTTGTTATTTATAAGAGGTTTGAAGAAAAGAAAAACTTTTAGTTTAATTTGACTACATAATAAATAATTCTCAAAGCTAAGTGACTTTGTCATGGTGTATGAAATAAATTTGAATTGCATTAAGTGTCTGCAAACGGCTAAAAGATTTCGTGTTTTACATACATAAAAATATGCATATACACTTCTGTGAAAATATAATGAAATTAATGTTGTTTACCTGCTGGTAACAGAATATCGATAAGCAGCAGCTCGTTGAAAAAATTTATATGAAAACCACTCAGTTTCTTGAGTGATCTTACACACACACACACACACACACAATTTCTCTGTGAATTGTTTATCTGTGTCATTTACTCTTATTATTATACTTTTATCTTCTCTATGGTTCCAATATGTATTGTGATAAGCACTAAGCAGTGCGTAGTTTTTATTAGTGCGTAGTTTTCATTAAAAATTTCTTTCCAAAATGCTCCACAGCGCTTTGTATCTGTAGTACTGTGTACTTTGTATAGAAATTAAAATCGTCATTGTAGAAATGCGAAACATTGTTCACAGGAGCCCACCTCCTGCACACTATTTTTGTCCACAAGTTATGTTTAATTTTAAATTTTTGTTGCTTAACTTTATTTCATAAACGTGCGACAGATATTAATTCTGAATATCCCAAGCTTTCAATAAATCATAAACTAAAACTGGAAATAGTTCTCAAAAACAATGGCAAAATCGAAATTGCAACCAACATTAACCAAAAAAAAAATCTTTTCCAGAAGTCATACATTTATATTAAACTACGTTTTCAGGCTCAAGTTCAACCACTGGTCTGTCACTTTTAACTCAATATTAATCAAGTAAAGAAAAGTAAAATTTAATAGCTAGGTGGACAATCGTCATTCACTGACCTTAAAATTTTCCACAGTTATCGAAAATAAAATTCGTTCTTAAATAGAACAATATTCTGTGGAGAATAATATCGTAAATATTAAAGCATAATTTGTCTCTTAATAAAACATATAAATAAATACATTTTACAAATAAGTTGATATTAATTCTATTTTTCTATCCATGTCTTTTTTCATTTGGCAATTGCTGTTTAAGGTCAATTGAACACGAACAAAAAAAAAAAATTAAATATATACAAAGCACTCTGTGCCGCTTTATATATTTGTCAACATTGTGTCACCCTGATTTCTTACAAAGTTGCAATTTAAAGTCAATTCATTGAACAAAATTTTTCTCGTAAATCGTTTAATTAAATTTTGCTTAAAAGAGCAACAGCCCCAATTTGGCTTCAGTCTTTGGAAAATTGTAAATTTCAAGAATTTTAATTTTTAAATAATTTATAAATTATCACATGTTATTTGGCTAAAGTAAATAATATTTAACACTTAGCTACTGCTAATTGGTTACTGCTAATAAAACGAACTAAGTTCAGGGGCCTGGCTTAGAGGATGGTTTAAATTTACGCATTCAACAGATTCACAAGAAATAATAATTAGAATATTGCTATTTTGCTCACAGTTTCATTTTGAGGATACATAAATTGGGCCAACTATGGGACTGACTCGCACAGCAAGGTTTCCGCACTACCATGTAAATGGTACACAAAGATTACCCTTGTTATGGGGTAAACGTTAATTTTTAATTTTTTGTTTGTTTTTAGTATTTTTTGTAGAAGCTAGATGACCAGAAACACCATTTGAATTGCAAGCCTCTACCTCTTACGGTTCAAAAGTTATAGCTAATGTCAAAACTAAAGGGTGTTTCCATATTTAAGCAAAAATTAAATTTAAAATTGTTTTTTTTTTTAGGATTTTATTGTTGGAGAGGCCTGCAAAATGCATTTTCAGAAAAAATTTCAAGTTTTTATCTCTTACGGCTCAAAAAGTAAAGTAAATTTTCCAACTAAAGGGTGTCCCCGTAGCGGATGCAATATTTAAACTTTCACTAATTGCTCCACTGGGTCCTGGTAACTATATATTCTGCTCAAATTTCAAGCCGCTATCGCTTAGAGTTCAAAAGTTATAGCTAAATTCAAAACTAAAGGGTGTCCCCACGCACTGGATTATATTTTAATTTTACTTGTTTGCTAGTTTTGCTAATTTTTGTTGTGTTGTAACGGGTAACTGGATATATTGTGTAAATTTTAAGTCAAAAGTTACAGCTAATTTTAAGTTTCTTGTATGGGAGCAACCTTTGGTTTTTAAGTTTTTGTTGGTCTTATACTAAGGTATTTGCAGTTTGAGAAAATAAAAGCCAAATATCCTTTCCAGATTTTAAGGCCTCTGTCAAAAAGCTCAAAAGTTACAGGCAATTTTATCTAACTTCTTGAATGGGAACCTTCTTTAGTTTTTAACTTCTTGTTGTTTTTAGGTTTAGTATTTTTTGTTAAAGCGGATGGGTATGCCCATCTATTGTGTAAGTTTCAGCTCTCTGGCTCTCTGTCATTTGATAGAATGCAGCCTGTGGTGGAGGGACGGATAGGCGGGCAGACGTAGAACTCACCGCAATAGGGTTCCGTTTTCACTCCATGAGTATGGAACCCTAAAAATTGTAAATCTAACCCATAATAACATTTTCCCAAGAAAGCCGGATAGACGAAATCTGATGCAAGGCTTTAGTTCTTTTGTTCAAATAAATAATCAAACATTAAAGTGCACTATTCCTTTCAATTTGCCAAATATATCAATTATTGTAAAAGTCGGCTTTTTATGGTGCGCACAATCAATTTTATTTTAATGTGCGGTCACATTTGTTTTTTTTTTTTTAATAACTTCATTTCCCTTCTTTTAATCATCTATGCGCGAGCTGCTCCACAACACCAGAAGCTGGCCATAAATTGAAAAAAAGCCATTCAAAGATTTGCTTCGGCGATATTGGCATATGAATGATGCCAGGCTCTGTACTCATGCAAATGAGCCTGAATGCGAATTGAGGGCCGCTTTAGAAAATTTTCAAAAGACAGGTGTTACTTTCCAAATGCAGACAACCGTGCTATAGTTTTCACTGCATAGTTATTTATTTTATTTTTTCCTAATGATAGGTTATATTTCTTTTTATTATTTAGAGCTTAAAATGAGGCTTTTGCGGTAGAAGAAAAATTGATTTTGTACACACATTAAAATTTTAATGACTTCAAAGGATTTCAATTTGCGCTTAATGATCACAGTGTATCGAGGGTGGCTGCAGCAGGCATAGCACATATAATTACAAAGAGTTGTTAGTGGTTTGCTACACTTACACACATTGTGTAACAATCCTCATACATAATTTAAAGCAATTTATACCTTTCCCAAAAAACATACATATTTTTAGTTTGATTGGTTTCTTTGTGCACTTTTTCTTTTTTTTTTTTTGTATTATTGGTTTGTTTCGTTAATACATCATTGGAATTTCGAAATTAGGTGTGTGTGTGTGTGTTTGTTGCCACTTTTATATGCGGCCGAATTAAAACAAAAATAAAATATAATAGCAAAGAAAAGAAATCACCATAAAGAGCAAGCATTATCAGGCACAAAATAAAAATTTATAAAAGATATTTGCATGCGGAAGAATTGTTATGTAATATGAAAAAAAAAATGTGTATCACATAAATCATTCGAAAACGATTATCGCACAAATACAATAATTTGATGGCGAATTACAGCGCTCATTTGGCGTTTAAGTAATTTGTGTAAAAAAAAAAACACAACAATAAGCAATTAATTGCAAATAAATCTTTAGCGTATTAAAATGTTGTACAAATAGATTTAAAAATAATTTTTGGCAGAAATTATCCAACTGGGTTGGTCCAGAAATGTCATAAGTGGCAGCAGAACAGATGTTCTTTTCTGCTTTCGGTTAGCTTTTAATTATTTTTGCAATTAGTATTTTCTAAACAGAGCACAAATTAAAATAGAAGCTTGGACACAACTATTTTGAAGTCGAAACACTTCTCATCAACTACCATATATTCCAGCACTCTGGCTCTTATTTCAATGTTTATTTCTGAAACTTGCCCATAATTTGCCCAAGTTGTTAGTTACCACTTCCTTATCCATCTCTAAATTCTTAAGAAATACTAAAAAAAATTAATACTGATGACACCCTGCTTCTCAACAGCAATCTAATGGGCTTCGAACTCGGCTCATAACCAACAGGTACTACGTTTTTCAAACGATGCTCAAACATCTCACACAACTAAGTCCGTAATTTTGAAAATCTCAGCACAACCCCAACTTCAAACAGAAAACAATAACAAATTCAAAGGTAAACAAAACTATCACAGTGGCTCATGATATACTGACGAGTCACCCTTTGTCACAAATGCATTCCAACCAACACAAAAACTTAATATTTTGTTATTGGCTTGAATTTACATATTTAGAACAGTGAGCGGCTCGATGCGATATCGTGAGCCAGGCAGTATGTATTTCTTTCCAAATTATCGATATTTATTTAAGATTTTTTGTTTGTTTTATAAGTGATAAAAAAGAGTATCACTCAATAAGTAAAATATTTTCGTCAATATGTCAATATTCCAAACAAATACATATGTCAAATAACAGTCTTATAAGCCTGTTATAATTTTTATGAATTAGGGGGTAAATATCTAATCTATCCAATTCATTTTTGTCTATTCTATGCTGCTCAATATTATACATGTTAGATCTTGCTGTTCTTGGTGATAGCTCCGGTATATATACATTAAAGGTTTGTAAATTTTTGTTTCAGTTATACTAACTATATGCTGAGTACTTCTATTCCTAATCTGATTCACAAATCTATGAGTCAATGTAGCCGGAAAATCATTGTCTTCTAAAATATTCCTACGCTTAATAATAATATTTCTATGAAAGACCTCATCAAAAATCTTGAGAACTCTTTTTACAAAATTGGGCCTTACAATAACGAATTTGTTGTATTAGCGAAACAAATCGTTATATTGACATTCGGCTTTTCTGTCAGTGTACAATGGCATTTTCAATAAAACTCTTTATTTTGCAAAAAAAAAAAGCTGATAAATTTGCTCGTTTAGTTTTAAATAAGCAGTGATAACAATCTAAGACCATTCATGTTCTATAGACATTTTAAGCCATGTTTTAATTTTTTATTTTATTTTTTTGTCAATAGATGTTAACGCTCGCCTTAAACAAGTCTATTGAAACATTTACAATAATGTGCAACAAGTGCGTATGTTGGCCAAGATTTTTGTGCGGATTTGAAAATAAATAATGCAAAGTCATATTTTGGCGCAAAGAGTACTTTAACAGCGATACAAAAAAAAAAACTAGAGAAAAAAGCTGGCAGACCGGTCGCTTTGTGTCAGAAAGCATTCGTTTCGTCGCTCACTCATTTTCAGCTCACTTACTTGACTTGCAATACTGTTGCTGCCGCTAAACGTGACTGCTGCCTTAAATAACTATTGGGGACAAGTTAATGCAGACGGAGGAAGTTTTATTTTTGCTTTTTTTTTTTCTCTTCAACTTTTGCAAGATCCACTACCACACCAGGCACACCTAGAAATATTTTATGAAAAACAAACACACACACACTCACACTCCCTGACACACGTACAAGTTTCGACCATTTGGCTGGCGGCAAGCGGTGATGGTCAATCAGCATTGAATATTATTTTATGATTTTCAGCAATTTACTGCAGAAATAAAAAGTTTAGTCCGTCGAAAAGCAATTTAAAAATTTCAACGCTTCTGTGTACACATTTTTTCTAGAGAAGAAAAAAAAATACTTAATAGGTTTTAGTTTATTTCTATTTCATTAAACACAAGCTATAAAAGTGGTATATATTGTGTAGTTTAAATGTTATAAATTGAAATGAAAGAAAAAGTGCAGGAAATATACCCAGGCAGAAAAATATGACTGGGCGGAACGGAGGAAAAGCATCACACACTTTTGTGAAAATTTCCTTAAATTTTTAGTTCAACATCTTTTTATATTTCAGACGAAATAGCCGTATTGCATCATATCGTCCTCTATTACTACGTTTATACGTACTGCATATTCGCGAATAAAATTATTGTGAAGAGAAAAATTTGGCGTATAAACAGTTAATAAAATTTTTATTTGTGAATAGCTAAGTCACGAAAACAAGTGCTGATTAAAAAGCTATTCGCAAATAAAATACAAAAAGTGGCCACTTTTGAGCTTTATGTTGCGCTTGACAGTGTTACCAATTAGTTACATTTTTACCATCTGGCTTCACTAAAAAATAAATTTTCTGCATTCGCATTGACGAATAAACAGTGAGTTATTTATTTGCGAATAGTTTTTATTTGTGAATAGGCTACGTATAAACGTAGTATATATCTATTGCACCATATTGTTATCTATTGTTGTCACGCAGTGTAAGAAGTAAAATTTCGCCCAAGACTTTTTTACATTGGTTTGACAAAGCATCAATCTCCACCCAAAAAATAACCAGCAAATGCATTTTTTATTTTTAGAAATATACCAACCAAATTTTCTATAAGCACATACAAATAAATTGAAGCCAATCCATCATTATGATGATTTTCAATACGAATGTAAAAAATATTTTAAAAATGATTTGGCATGCAATGAATGTAGTTGATATGTTTTATTTAATTTTTTTTTTTCTTTTACTGACCACAACAAAAATCCACCCACTGCCAACAAAAATGTCTGATGGCGATTCCAAGAGAGTAGATTTTTCACAAAACAAATGCTAATGCTTGCAAATTTTGCCTGCATTTGGCACTTTTTGATTGTTGGCCAACATGAGTATGTCACAGATGTCTGTGCTTGCCCGACAATTATACCTGCCAGTTTTTGTTTAAGAAAAATTGCTAAAATTTTGTTGAAAAGGAAGTAAATTAGCTGGAGGAAAAAATTCATTGATAAATTTGAGGAACAAAAGTAAAATAAACAAATTCAAATATAAAAAAAAAAAAAAAAAATTAATGATTGGATTGTGGGTGAAGTAGTCATAATGGGCAGTTGTTCAAATGATTCTCAATAAAAATATTTAATAGTTTTACTATTTTAAATTTGTGTGCACAACATGTGAGTGCTTAAAGTAAAAATTATTGTTAATGGGCTTTTGCTTTAACTTAAACTGATGGCAGCAGTAAAAGTTTTTATTTGACATTCAACTCATTTCAGCGCAAGCGTACGTGTGGCAAAATAAAGTTGGCCCTCAAATTGGTTTTTATTTAGAATTATTTAGATGCAAGATGGCGTAGGTGTTGCTGTTGTTGTTGTTATTATTGTTGAGCTTGGACATTTGCACATGGAAAGTTAAAATTGCGTTTTGTGGTAAATTTTTTCAAAGATATTAAACATTACAATTACTTTACACTTATTTGCAAAACTAAAATATTAAAGTGACTTAAAAGGGCTGTTTTAGAACTTGAAATTAAAATAAGGCAAAAGAAAAATAACAATTACTTATTAATATACATGTATACATTAATATACCACGCCTGCTTAGGAGGCGTGATACAAAAATTCAAGAGAACTTTGGACGCTTCGAAAATTAGTTTTATAATAACATGCAGTCTTTCTTTTTCATAATGCCAAGACCTATTTTCCATACAAATTGATTCGGTCTAGTGAAGGTATTGGCTTGTCTCTAGAAACACTCAGACACTTCGCAAGCCGTTGAGCCGGCAGCTTCAAATCGAAAAGATCAGCCCACAAATTGAGTTCTTTCTCAAAGAATTTAAAAAAAGAAATACAAACAAAAAATTATTTGGATATTTAATCGAATATGTATTCGATAATTATTTTGTAGCTCTCACTTAATCAAATATTCGATCACTTATTCGTTTACCAATAAAATTATTCGCTTAATTATTTCTCCATACAGTGAATAAAAAATGTTTCATTCATTTTCCCATACAATTTTCAAATTTTGCTCAAAACTTTAAGAGCCGCTATTTATCACTTTGGGTGAATGCTCTGGTTGTATTTTTTTCGAAATGTGTATGAATATTAATTTTTAAAGCAAACAGCAACATTCACACATCTGCATATAAACTCATATCATACCAGTACCATTTGCTGATCTTTTAAGCGCCTTCACTTCAGCTGTCCGCAATTCGCTTATTACGACAGGACTTAAAATGCATAAATTTGTCGTGCAATTATAGTAAAAATAAATAATCCAACACACAAACTAGACTAAATTGTTGACGAAATTCTGTAATAAAACCAACATTATTATCAACTTAAAATAGTTGACAGCCACATGGAGACACTTTCAATTATCCAGCTATAAAATTGGGCAACTGGTTGTTTTTATTTTGATGTTTTTAGTTTTATTTTACACCAGTATCATAAAATTAAAAGTGAAACGATTGCCATGAAGCCCAATTCATAAGAAAAGAAATGGTCAACACTTGAGTAGAAACAACAAGCAAACAACAATCACGTTAAGTGGGTGACTACTTGTAGTTTCTTGTTGAAATGTTATATTTGTTAATAAAGAAAAAAAAAAATAAATAAAATTAACAGAAGGTGTTATGCAGGTTAGTAAAATTTATTGATTAAACCCTGAAATAGAGCCATAAAACTCAACACTATTATTTTCTTAAGCCTCTCAGCCAACACGTTTTGTTCAACAGCACAGATTAGGTGATGAAAATAAATAATCACAGGTTGCCAGGAATAACAAAAGAAAACTTAAGGTGGGACAAGTCTAATGTTTGTTGGAGGAACAAGTAATTTTCTCATTTTATTTGAAAAGGAATTGTATCATTTTCAAAATGAAAGGCTCATCAAGAAAAGTTACTTGATAAAATGTTTGTTTGGCAGTTATAACATTTTTCTTAAAAATATTGCTATAAATTTTCAAATAACTAATCAAAAAATTGTTAAGAATTTTATTGGGCTTTCTAGATCGATTTTTGTCTCTTCAAACTTGAGAAAGATTATTCGTTTATACATTCGAATAAATGTTTAAGTAAAAATTTCATGCCAAAATAGCTGACAAAATTAAAAGATTGTGAAAAGATGTTTCCGTGTTCGAAATACTTGGCATTCAATAAAAAATTCAATGAAAATGAATTTTTAAATAATTGCTCCCAAAATTATTTTTGTAAGAATCAAAATTTTTGAAATTGCTGGTTGAGTAATTATTCGAATGAATATTCGAAACCTATACGAATATTTGTATATACTAATAAACGATTGAAAACATATATTCGAATAAATATAAATAAGTGGAAATTTTGAATAGTGAGATAGATACCCCAAAAAAGCTAAGAACATTTATTTTAATAATAGAATCAAATTTACAGAGCCTATTCGCAGGACGAAATATTTACTTGGCCTTTAATACAAAATGTATACGAATATATTATCCGTTGAGTGAGTTACACGAATAAAAGTTTAAAATATTGCTTTAAAAAATATTTTTGTGGAAGCCTCAAAAATTTAAGCAGCTTTTTAAAGTATTCTTCGAATAATTATTCGAAAAATTATTCGGACATATATTCGAGTAAGTGCATTAGTGAAAATTTTAAGTATTGAAATAGCTGATAGTTTCCATTTAACAATCGAATAATATTTTAATGACCTTTTTTCATACGAAGAAATACATATATAACAATCACTTAATATTCACTAAAACATATATTCGAATATATGAGCCGCTGAGCAGTTTATACAAATAAATTTTCAAATAATTCTGTTAGTCCAGTAATTGTTTTTTGTAGGAACTCCAATTACTGCAATATCATTGCGATTAATTGTGCGATTAAGTGTTCGAATATTTTTTTTAATGACTTTTAACCGGCTCAAGTTCTACCACTGATTGGTCACTTTTTTGTCATTATCAATTAAGTAGAGAAAAGTAAAACTTTGTTTTATAAAATTTTTAAAATTTGTAGTTAATCTAACGATATTTAGCATAATGTTTGCAGCCAGCTTAGATAAAAAAAATATATATCATCGAAAATATTATTCAATATGTAGGAAAAATAAATATTCGGCTAAAGCTCTACAAATTGCTGCAGTGAAACCTTCAATTACTGTAGTTAATCGAAAAATTTATCGTTTTAATAATTGAATGATATTTATCATTACGTTTTGTTTCTATTTCAATAAAAGCCATATCTGGTAAGCTTTCAGGAAAACATTTCAATCAAATTGCAAATCTGATGAACACTAGGTGAACTAAACAATTAAAGAATCGGTTAACCATTACAAAGCTTTTTCGGAATAATCGCTTGGAAAAGAAGTTTCATTATAGAAATAGGTATGTGATATAAAAAATTATAAAGCAGTTTTTCATATGACTGTTAGATTAAAGAAAAACAAATTCTTCTTTTTTACAAATCGAGGCAACATGCCAAGTTTAAGTCAAAGAGACCAGAGCCGACTTCATTATTCTTCGAAATTCCTTGCTTGGTCCTCCTGTTTTATAAACAACGAAAAAACTCTGCTTAAATCACTTTACATGTTTGAACTCTGAGCCACTTGTTAATAACACATTTTTACAACGAATTTAACTTGTAATTTTCTTCCATCTACAGTGTTGTTCGAATTGAAAACTAAATGCTGGAAAAACATTTTAGCCATTAAAGACGAATAACAAATGTAATCCCGCTGTTATAATTCAAGACTAAAAGTGTGAATAATTGCTTTACAAAACACCTCCATGTAAAACCTCAGAATTTCAACTTTGCTTGAGCAGTTAAGAAATTTTGGGAGGTTTTCCAGAGTCGTGAGGTTAATTTGCAATCACACTTCAAATTGACTACTACTGTTTTTGGCCACTTTGGCAACTACTGTTTTATGAAAACCGATTTGTGTTTTTCTTTGGCTAACTGAAATTCAAAATTAACCAAAATACTGTTGTAATGTTTTTGTAATATCCAAGTTTTGACCATAAAAGTTAGTAAAAATATTTGTAAATGTAGAAGAAAAAAAAAAAAATAAATAACAAACACATACAAAATCGAAGGAAGCAGTTTTCATTTCTCGACCTCTTCAACAACTGATTGGTAACAAGAGGTCTGCCAATGATTTCTTATCGATTTCATTATGCCACCAACTTTGCAACCAGACAGTAGAATGCAGCAAATTGAATTTAAGGAAAAAATTAGCCTTTTCTTTTAACAGCTTTTACTTATCAAATTTATGCAGAACATGAAATTTAATTTGAAATAGACTCCAACATTTTTCCACCCCCGCTTTGTTTTGGTGAATGAAAAAAATAATAAAAAAAAATTCAAAGTAGTTTTATGGCAATTTGACTTCACAAACGAGATCGTTAAAAACAGAAGAATTTTCAGTCACTACTGCTGTGAAATGCACAAAGACAGAGCCGCAAAGGAGTTGTTTCTTTATAGTTTTTTTGAGACTGCTCTTGTGTTTATAATAATGCAATAGTTCAATGAGCAGCAGGGAGAGTTCTGCGATATTAATTCAAATTAAAGCTTTGGTAAAATTTCGAAGTAATAATTGTTCACCACACCCCATGGATCAACCTTTATAAGATACTGAGTACACTGAAGGGCTTAAAAATCTAAATTACAAAAAACCTTAACACCGGTATTCATAAAAAATAAAACGTTGCTCAAATACATTTTAAAAATTTTCTACGAAAAATTTCTGGTAAAATGTGTTTCAACAATGTTTTATCTTTTATGAATACCAGTGTAAGTGTTTGGCGAGTTATAATTCTTCCAATTAAAATATTTAATTTGTATTGATACAATGTCTTTGTTTTGAATTTATTTTTTGTGAAAGGGATTTCCGTCAATATTCTGGCTCGAAGTTCTAACTTGACGGTGGATCACACCATGTGGAGCACTTCTGGCGTTACAAGTAGCCAATCACACTGCTCGGGTGGCAATTTATTTACCACTGTTTTTGGTATAACGCCACCCTATTTTTGTTTTTATTTGCTATTGTTTTTAACCCATAACAGAATTGCTAACAGGTTTGAGCTATCTAATCTCTGCTGCAGTGCGATTCCCTGAATGGCATACAGAAATCACGATTACGGCTGGCAGCTTGAAGTTCTTAGGAACATCAGTTCTTTAACCAAACCTGGTGATCCTGCCACACCAGTTTATTATGAAGCTGTGTTTGTTGCTTAGCGACAGCACTACGGTCCCATTTGGACCCCTGAGCATAAGTCCAACGGTCCAAGCACACTTGTATTATCAACCACTGCTAGTCCGTTTCAGCCAAGAAAAGCTCTTTAGCCTTTGATCGGGCGGAAAGGCTCCGCAGAGTCCTGCTGGAGCACTGAGCCCTGTAGTGCTGAACTATTGTTTGGTGGAGGAATTCAGCAGGTCCCCGGGGACACTCCGCAACAGCTCAGGGTCTACCCAAGATTTCTGTTTACCAAGATAACAGAGGCACTCTACACCCCTTCTACTTCGGTGACATAGCACCAAGCTGAAAGGATCAGCCAGATGCATTACAGAGAGAATTCGTTCTTGAGCCATACGCTTCTTCTGTTGAATAAACTGCCTCCACAGCAAATAACTGCTTCGCAACAATTTTGATGCTGATCAGTGTAGTGAGGAACGTGAAACAGCCATGGCATGTACTTCAGCCATTAAGTCTTCAATTTTGCTTTTCTGGTTTTCCTTAAAAACGTTGCTCACTACAATTTTGTGGAAAAAAAAATCGCTCAATTTCGAGGAAGTAAAAATCGTACTAAAGCTTGATGAAATAATAAACAATTGTACATCCTGTAGTTCAACTATAAAGCTAAACTAATGCAGGTTGACGTATTTCCTGCCACTTATAGTGGGGAAGAGATGTACACAAGCTTTACTCCCTCTTTTCTCCTCGCCACAACCATTTGTGACATTTAGGGGCGTTGTCCCCTGAGTACAGATCCAAAATAAACAAAAAAAAATATTCTCGTTTTAGTATTAGTTTTTTTAATAGTAGTTATCATGCTTCATGCGACAGACTTGGACAGCGAATTTTTGGCCACGTCGAGCTGGGCGATATTCGCCATTCACTGCATTAGTAGAGTTCCCAGACAGAACAGTTGCGGTCCCAGAGAATAAATACAATGCTTAGCAATACATCTTTACTTGCACATTGAGTCCATGTTTCGTTGCCACTCCTTTAAAGTTCTGACTTTGCACAAATAGCTGTAGTCAAGGCATTTTGGTGCGCTAATGCCCGCAAGATTTTTGCGAAGGTTTTAATTTGCTTCTTTTTTTTGGCTTCAGCTGTGCAGCTCTACTTCATCTTTACCGTCTTCGTTTTTGTTTTTGTTTTAATTTTTATTTTTCTTTCATTTAGTCTTAGTTTTGGCCAACTATGAATTACATACGCCAAGCTTTAGATTTGTTACAATTTTCATTTTTTTGGTGCACGAGTTTGAATTTTTTTTTTCTTCTGGTTTACTAGAATAGGACATGGACATGTTAACTGTCTAATGTATGTGAGTGCGCGAATGTGTGTGTGTGCGAGTTTTTCTTTTTGTTTGAGAGTTAAACTGGGGTATATTTGGTCATTTAAGAGCTTCTAAGCTGGCGATTGTCTTTAGTTTAAAGTTTAGCTGGTTATATAATTTTTCAGGCCAAATAATCAATTTTATTATTTAATTTATTATTTTTAGCGTCGTGTTTTTTATTTGTTTTTTTTTTTAATTTCCATTTAAAATGAACGGGACATTTTTTTTTTTTTTTTGAAAGTGATAGAGAGAGAGAGAGAGAGAGAGAGAGAGCGCGCGAATAAAATGTTTGTTACAATTTAAGCTTAAATTTGAATTGTGTGTTTTATTTATAGAGATGTTTGCTATCTGTGTGCTGCTGTTCAGAGCCAGTCCAGGTTTGCGCTCCGTTGCGGTCCATAAATTTTAATTATCGTTATTAAGGATTTATCTACTGCTCTGCGCACAAAGAAATGTTCGCTTTTTGCTGGGTTTGTATGAAGTAGGTACTTTTTAAAGCATTTAGTTTTTTTGCTCAATGCTGTTTTAACAAAAATAAACATATATTTAGCACTGTCTTTAATAATTTTGTTTTAATACCTATTTAATGAGGTAAATAGTTGCCAGCTGTTTGATGTTTGAGTTAAATTAATATAAAGATTTGTTTAATTTTTAGATTGTCTAAAATTTATGTTGATAAGCGTGTCGAAAGGAAGTGAGTTTGATTTTTAAAAATTGGTTTCATATGTGTCACTGCCTTATAAAGAGGGACGGAGGTGATAGGTTTATCTCAAATGTACTTTAACTAAATTTATTTAATTATTTATTTTTTATTCCAATTAAAAATAATTTCTTGTCTGAAGCAGCTGAGTTGTGATTTGTTTTAAAACACGAATGTTACCGACCAGCTCAAACTAAGAAAAGTTATATCTGTTATTTCCAGTAAATGTATCAAGTCGATGGATGAATATATAGAGTATCCTACCAATAGGCTTCAGATATTAGGCTCGAAGCCTGCTGAAGGATTTGAGTGCTGACGAGGTTTTTGCCCTGCTAAAAAATTAACAGCTCCATTATTCTAAAATCATAAATAAACCGCAATCATGCAAACCGAAAACCCCGAAAATTTCTATTATTCTTTTGAGTTGAAACTTCTAAAACATAATTAAGCGCCAAGCAAGAGTGTTCATAAATCACAACTTCAAGTCTTTTATATCCTTATTGTGTGGTCACTCACTATTCATTGCTATGACATCAAGGTTTTCATTTAAGTGTCTTTCTACTGTAAAGCCAGAAAAAACGTGTTTAAATTTTAAGATCAGAGATCAGTTCTCTATCATTTGCACAAAAGACCGACAAACACGAAACGCTCTGGCTGGACACTAAATAATGTGCACGTTCTAAAAGGCTTATTGGCCAAAAGAACACCAAAACTCAAGCATTTATCGTATGCAATAGTATTACTATTTCTATTTTTTTATCACTTATATTTACTGAGCTAGTGCACGATTTAAATTTTCATTGTCCACACGGTGACACCGTAATGTTTAAACGTTTGCAAATTATCCATTTAAGAATCTAAGGAAAAAGTTTGTTTTATTTGTTTTTTAGTTTCTTATTTAAGAATTAATTATTATTTCTTTTAAATACAATTACTTTTAATCATAAAAATAAAATCGTAAAACAAACATTAAGTCATGTACAATTTAGCTCAAGCTTTTAAATCATTTCAACACAAATTTATAAAGCGAGTTTCAGCAACAAAAACTCCACTGAGTTAATAAATTTTTTATATGACTTTAGAATATTGGAAATGCAGGCAATGTAGACTAGCTAATGCCTTTCAAGCCAGATATTTAATTATCATTTTCGATATCAAATGAATTTTCCTAACAAATCGCCTGCTGATGGCTTCATCTCGCCATGCGGCTCTCCGTTTTATTTTCACTGAACTATCGACATTTTCTCCTCGATACAGAAGCCGTCGACACAAAGTATTTCATTATATAAAAATAAGAGCAAGGGCGATGAAATGAGTCTGGCGGCGAATTTTATATAAAAGCGCCTCAACTAAACATATTTAGAAGCAACTGAATACCTAAGTATTGAAATAATAAAATTAATCTTGACTTTTTTTTTAGCAGCAGATATGAAGTTTTTAATACTTACAGCCAATTTAATACATAAATGCAAGTATTTATTGTATTTATTTTCTTGAGCTGAAGGTATTTTTTATTACAGTATTTGAGTATAATTTTGGATATTTCACTCTCCTTCCGGTAGCTTCTTCAGGACAATAATGTTCAAAAACATTTTTCATTATTATTCAGTACAAAAATACTTAAATACTCTAATAAAAAGAACCTTCTTCAGGCAAAGAAAACAAATATATAAAATATAAAAACGGGCTAAACAAAAAAACAAAAATTAAATTTAAATTCAAGAATTTTTTGCAAACGACTTCGTTGAAATGCAGAGTCAAAAAAAATACTGGTTTAATAACAAACTATTGAAACTATCGAATGGCATGACTATCAATAGTTTTGCAGCTCTATAATGTTGTTAAATTAATGGAAGACACTTTCATATTATTTACTCGCAATCAAAGCCGTGGAACAAACACTACCCTTAAAAATGTCCCCAATTGTTTGAAAGTCATAAACTGAATTCATGGTGGTTTCCCTCCATCAATCTAATCAGTCCCAGGATACCCGTGAATAAATCAAACGAGTGACCCACCCTGCAATAAGTTTTTCTCTCCAATATTTTTTTTTTCGCTCACTCCAGCAACGTGCCACGACTCCACGACAAAAAATTTAAATTTGGGTGCCTTAAAAAAATTATCTTTTTGACATGATGCACTGCTTCTTAATTTCACCTGTCAAAGGCTGAAAGATCTTATTTGATTTGGACTTATTTTCATATGGGTATTTTTTTAGCACTTAAAATGTTTTAGTCTTTATTTTAGTTGAATGTGCCTGATGCGGATGCGCATCATCTTAAATTTGCTTACGGTTTAACAACACACTACATTATGTCTTGACGTACTGGTTTCCTTATCTATAGCAAATGACAGGTCCACTAGGTCACGTTTATTTCACAAAATGTTCACAGCTGTTCACCATGTTAACTGCTAAATTCAGGGTCTTAAAAGAAATCAAATCAAATAAAGGAATAAGAATTTTTAAACATGTTCCGGCTGCATAAACGAATAAATGTTGGTGTTAAATGATTGTTGCTCTTTACAGTTTGTATTTCCAATTATGGTGCAGTATCTTAAATGTACACTGTCAAAAAAAAACGCAATTTTTTTTATTATATCAATGCATTAAGTAAGAGTAATCACCACAACTGTCATAAATACTAGAGATGTGCAGCTGCCTTAAAAGTGTTGTTTCACTGGTGATTAAATTCTAGAAAAGCCATGCTTGATTGCCTCAGTCTGATTTAATACTTAAATTTCATGAGTAAAAATTAATAATAGGGCGTAAATACCAGTTTAAAAAAAATTAATTTTTACAAGTATTAATTTTTCAGTGTTCTGTACTTCAAATGAAATGCTATTACAAGTGTAGCTTTATTAGGCTAGATTGATTTGTGTGAATGGAAAACACTGAAAAATCGAATTCGAAAATGTTCCTATGGGCATCATGTTCTAATGGGCATCAAATACCAGCAAACATGATATACGAATGTAAAGCTGATGCTCTGAAACAGATAAAAAAAATTACCATCTTTTAATTTTTGGCGGTCATACACATGAGTTTGGTCAGCCTTGGATTGAATTTATTTTGCCATATAAACTTGTTTGCAATACTGATTGAAAAATTTCTTGGCTTTCTGATGCTTAAAAGAAACTTAAAAATTATGGGTGTATTAATGCCGCATGAGGTCGACCTAGACCCACATATTCTTAGTGTGAAAAATTCGATGCATTTTTCTTCTATTTATTTTTTGCTTCTTAATATTTTCTGGCAAAAAACAAAAAATATCACATGTGTTTTCTTTAAGTGTAATCAGAGTTTCTCTTATCTGAATGTGCAGCTAAAAGCACCACCTATTACTATCGATCTATTTATGCATGTTTTTAAAATTATTGTAAAAAACAAAGAATTGAAATAATTTTTAGCCAGGTGTTTAGCCCCTCATAATTGTTTATATTTGTTTTAACGCTCGCGATAAAAACCAAATCAGCACAAATAAAAAAAAATACAGTTAAAATGAAAAAATTCTTGTAAATTCACTTTAAGAATTAAACAAATTAAGCATGAACTCATGCTGATAAATAATTTTATTTAGTTAGTAAAATATAAATTAATTCGATGTATTAAATAACAAACGAATGTGTGATTGTATTTTGTGTTCAACCGTGAAGGCCAAACCCTGGGGCACACGAACTGTTTATGAAATTTAAGAAATTCTTAAGAAAAAAAGATTTTCTTTTTTGTGGGCAAATGGAAATAATTAAACGTTTGGGATGATATGGAAACTACTTAAAATGGTAGACTTGTGGTTGCAACTAAGCCAACAGGTGGTGGCAATTATTAAATTAAAAATAAATTAAAAATAAAAATTAAAAATAAAAAATAATAAATTAAATTAAATAAAATTAAATTAAATTAAATTAAATTAAATTAAATTAAATTAAATTAAATTAAAACAAAGTAAATGAAAATAAATTAAATTTTATCTAAATGGAAAATAAAACTAGTTTTTCTTATGAAAACAAAAAGTGGGCCACCTCAGTCTTTGTGCAAATGCACAATTCTAAGCATGCAAATGAGCACTAAAGAAAAAGAAATACAGATCACATTTCCAAGATTTATTCCACACTCAATATTAAGGAAAACCTTTGCACAAAATACTTTATTAAAGATATCGCATACTACTACTGGCAACTGGAGCTGAAAATAAACCAATTGACCATGTCACCCACACATATTATATATGCATAATGGAAGATTACCTTTATGGGAAAAACATCTATATGAAAATTATATATTGGCAAAGTGATTGTCAGCGAAAGAAAGTGATGACACAGCTGTCCTTAAAATCCCTCGTCAATTTAAATTGCAAAATTATCATTATTAGTTCTTCAAATCCTGTATGTCAAAGCAATTTTTACACAAATCGAAAATACTTTTCAGCCATATCCCCTTCGCGGCTCTCATAGCTACATCAAAGATTATGAAGATTTTCTTTAAAATTTTTTTAAATGTCCTTGACATCTATTTGGCCAGGTGGGATGGACATTAAGCCATATACAAACATGCCTTGCTCACACACATAACCAGCTCTATTTTAAATAGATTTAAGCATTTAAGTGCTCACCACGTCAAGGCTGTTCACTTAAAAACTGATACCTGGTGCTACAACATTAAATTCATGCTGTGTAAAACTGATCAGACAAACATATTTTGGTTGGTTTTTTCGACTTAATTTTGTTTTTTTTTTGCGGTTTTCAGCTTTTAAATGCTTGTACTTGTGCTTATCAAGAATTTTTATTTTATTTTTCATTCACCAACTCTGGGTTTTTTTGCTTCCTTTAAGACTGCAGTAAATAATTCAAAGTAAAAACTGTCGAAGCCAAAGTTTTTTGTTTTTTGCTGCACCAAGAAAACTTAAGAAACCATGGTTACATAAACATGTTTGAAATCCATATATACGTACCTTTAAAAATGGATGTGAAAGTGATTTTTTTCTGTTGATTTTTTGCTTGTAACACAATTAAAAAAAAGCAACAAAAAAAATTCGTTTAAAATTAATACATAAATGAATATTTGCACGAATTGATTGTTTGCAACATGTTTTATTAGTTCTGCTCTAAATTCAATACTTCAACGACTGCTGTTAAAATAAGAAATAGGGTAGCAATGCCAAGTGTAGGAAGTCAGTGAAATAAAGTTCGATTTGAAAGAAATTCAACTCATCAAGGGTTAGGTTAGGTTAGGTTGATTGGAGGGGTGTGTTTGCCCACGTCTTGCGACATACACCTAAGCCAGTATACGCTTGTTGTGCGCTCCGTGGATTAAACTGTGAAACACTTTGCCTCATAGGTCTATAGGAACTCCGTCTCATTCAAAAAGTTCCTTGGTTTCCCACAGCATATGCCCCGTAATTGGGTTATGTCGTGTAAGGAGTCTCTCCCAAGATGTCGGGATCGTATTTGTGAGAAAGCGAGACATGGGCATAAATAGTGTTCTAGTGTCTCGCTGTCCTCCCCACATGCTCTATATTCATCTTCATTCGCTATTCCTATGTGCTTAAGATGTAGCCTGTCAGAGCTCCCTTCAATCTACTTAATTCGGGCTGGCTAAGTCTCAGCAATCCCCCCATTTTTTCCTCATCAGATTTAGAAAATTTTTGCTAAAAAAAATACATTATCCTAGAAGCTTTTTCTATAACGTCACACATCAGACAAACCAAAAGGTGAACATTCTGTTCTCATCTTCCATGAAAATTCAAATATGGCCATATTTATTTGAACAAAAAACAAAATCTCTACAACCACTTCATAACATTTGAACAAGTTTTATTTGTGGCAAACATAATATTTTTGATCTATCAAATGGTAACCAAATGGTAATAAACAAAGTATTGTTATTTTTAGCAAAGTTTTTTTTGTTGCCGCTGACAGCCAATCTTTCTTCGAATTTTGGGTGTTGTAATTGAAAATTAGTTATAAGTACTTCTTAATAGATATTTTTCTTTTATTGAAAATGAACAAAAAAATAAATTAAATAAAAAATAGCAGTTATTAAATCCGACATCACACAATTGTGCAATACAAATTATGGAAGATATGAAGAGCTGTTTGTAGTTTGTTTGTAAGTAAGAGCTTTGATGGTATATACAACATGTATATGTAAATATTCAAATGAATTAAGCCGTTCTGGCCACTAACCAAGATCTTGTTGTATTCAATCAAAATATTGCCATGCCTGGCTGTACTGCCGTCATGTTCAACAAAAACACTATTAATTCTAACCATTCCATTGCTATTTCCCAACATATTATTAAAAAATTTTTGTGATAACCGTCTTGCAGTCAAATTAAATCATAACTTTGCGTTAGGGAATCTAGGCAATATTATCCTGTGTGCCTACAATCTGAAAATACTATGGTTGGATTTCACAAAAGTATGGCTAGATTTGACAATAGTATATTTGGATGGGACAATATTGTGATAGGAATTGTCGGATGCGACAGCAATATGGTTGAAAATGACATTAATATTACCAAAAATGACAATATAATGACTTAATATAACAATAACATGAATGTACAAGTAAAGGGTCCGCCAAACAGCTTTTTTTAAATGCTATAAAAACTACTCAATATTTTCTCAAATTTCTTTTTTATTTGAAAACACAATCCTTCCGGTTGATAATGGAAAATAATTTCATTCAAATGGAAAATAATTTCATTTGTATGTCATGCCAAGGTTTTTATGCAAAATTCGTCTCAATGATGTCTGCGAAATATTCAATTGTTGAGAACGACGGTGAATTGATGTTGATGGCGCTTCACGCTCAATTTCTGCCATATTCTCAGATGTACGCACTGTTTTTGGCTTTTCACTCTTTGGTTTATCGATGTGGATGCCATTTTCTTTCACTTTTTTCGCAAGATAACGAACATACGGAGCTGACGGTGCTTTTCCTCTTCCAAAATCCAGACGAAATGTTCGCATACATTCTGCAACACTGATATAATTTTCAAAGTAATGCCGCAATATTTTCCAGCATTGTTTAAGCGTATACACAACCATATTCGTTCAGCGGAAGGATAAAACTAATTATCTGTGAGATCAGACATGAGTCAAGTGTTACCAGTCACGAAATAATTCATTCACTAGTTGAAAAAAAATGTTAGATGGCGGACCCTGTAGTAACGATATGCATGTTTTATATAACTATTAATAATGTTAGTTTGTAATCACATATTTCTTTAATAGTATGTACGTAAGTACCTCAGCCATATTTCTTCTGTACTATGCGTTTGTTCTATTTTTATTAAGTTCTTCTAATGCACATTGCTAAAGTATTATATGGACAGCAAAAAGAAAAATTTTCTAACACCAAACCAATACATTAAATAAAACAATAATTCATTCGGCTAAAATTCAATACCCAGCAAAGTTGGTCTTAGTTTTTAGTCAGCCTCTAGATGTTTTTTTTTTTTTATTTTTCCAAATAAGTTTCCGGTTTAGGCCAACAATTTTCTACTCACGAAGCTTGGCTATGCTTCCCACTTTAAGCCAGTCAATAACCAAATTTAGTTGTAATTCATATAACAATATCTTTTGTACTTCATGGGCAGCACTGTTTTCATCAGAGTAGGGAGGGCTGCAAAAACGGGTCACATGTTTTATCAGGAAACATGATTTCTTTCAATGGTCTGCTTAAACGTAAACTAAAACTTGACAAATATAATACAAAATAAAAATAAAACTTTTGGTCATAAAACCTTTTAAAGTGAATGTCAATTGAAACAGAGATTAACACATTTAAGCATTCACCACAAAAACATAAAAACCCACCCATTGTGTTTTAATAAAAATAAAAAAAACATATTAAATGCTTTTAAAAAGAACTTTTGGTGGCTGTCCGTCTGTTCTTAGTCACACATATCTACATATGTATGTGTTTCTGCCATAGAAGGTAGATATTGTTTAAAGTTTATTAACTTGTTTTGTAACACATTTTCATACATATTCAAATGTAAGTTTTAAAATTTAAATCATTTGAACTGTACAACAGTTCTTTTGGAATTTTCAAATGCTCTGTATTTGCATTTGACAAATAACAATTTGTTTTGTTGTTGCTTTTCGAATTAATCATTAGGAAAATCAGTTTTTGTGCCTCAAGTTCCTTTTCAAAACGTGATCTTATTTAGGGCATGTGTCTTTGGTGCGGTTTCACTTTTTCTCAGCTGTTTTTCCCACTCGTATTGTTTTGTATGTATACGAAGTTTTTCATCTGTTAAGTGGTGAGACTTTGTCTTTCAGGCTCATTAGTGGACAGGTTAAATGCATGTATTTCGTGTCACATGCCATGCTGGTTCATGTCAGTTTTTCTAATAAAAATATATTTTTTTTATTTTCTATTTAAAAATCAAAGTACAAAGTAAATCAAAGTAAATCAAAGTACACAGATACAAGTGTCCTGCAGGTAATTCTTATTTTATGGTGATGTGAATGTTACAGATATGATTAAATTACAATTATTATTAATATCATTAAATATTATATTTGGTTATATAAGGGGTAGTCCAGCCAAGACGAGTGGTGTTAATTGTAAATCAACTAAAACAGTTTACAGCAAATTGTCCTTTATTTTTATTTATTTGCTTTAAGAGCCAATTGAAATTTTTCATTTTCGGCCCAAAAATCGATTTGATTAATGTTTTCTGCCTTTGTTTAGCCGTCTATATGCCGCCGATATTTCGTTGATGCAAATCAACTAATCAGTATACTCGAAAACTTTTTTAAAGAATTTTCGAAATTGTTTCAAAATTCCCATGAACAAAATGAGAATCAGAAATGTTCAAGCAAAGTCTTAATAGAGAAAAGTGTTGCAAGGCGAAAAAAATATTTCCTGTATTAAAAACTTTTTTAAATATTTCTACTTCCCATTTAGTTCCTGCGCCACCCAATTGTGTACCTTTTTAAATGTGTTTCTTCGTTATTTATTAATTTTATTTTCTTAAATTGTACATCTTTCCAGATAATGAGTACCATTAATGTCCTGTTGAGTTTTAATAAGATGTTTTCTATGTCAGCTCTTGGCTCTTTTGACACTTTTTTGTTCTCTTTGAAAAAAAATCTTTTTTTTTAATCTAAGTTATTAAAATTATTCGAACAACATCCATGCATATAATTTGTCTTCTAATTTTTATAACCTTGTTTGTTAACATGACCCTGACTACTTTCATTCATAAAAAACCGATATTTTACACACTTTAATAATGATTATTTTAAAAAAAAAAAAAAATTTTACTTTCTAAATATTTATAAATTTACTTAAATGCTTACAAATGCTCCAATTTGTCATGAAAAAAAAACAGAAAGCAAAAGTAGTCGAAAAATAAATCTATTGTTGCTCCACATAATCAGCAAAGTATTTACTTTGTTGATTATCTGTTTACCTACACATGATCCAGATGATTTTTTTCTTTTTTGCCAAAAGTTCAAATAAAAGTAAAATGCAAAAAAAGAGAAAAAAACCAGCCATGGCTGATTCAAGCTCTTCTGTGTATTGGTAAATCTAATGAGAAAGCCAACTGCTAACACGTTAAGTGATCAATCAAATTGCGATAGGAAAGTTTAAATCAAAATGAACAAGAAATATTTGTAGGTACGAGTTCATACCGCGTGCCGTAATATAAATAAATCTTTAGTTATAAAGTACTCATATGCCTGTTTGTGTATTGGGCTTGAAAAAAACAACAGCAAACATTATTTTCTCTTAATTGGCATCTTGTTGAAAAAAACAATTTTTTTTTTCATAGAGGCTTTAAAGCAGTTAGCTATACCCCGGCCCCTGTCATAATTTTTTTTATTTCTATCCCTTAATTAGTAACAGTCATAGCCTTTGTTTCGAAAAGTGAACTGCAACACACAGAGAGCATGTTCAAAATGCTGTATTGATACGAAAAAAATTAAAACTATGCTTCTACACATCCTTTCACACAGGTCCTTTCGCCACAAATAAAAATTTTCATAAAATATTCGTCTTCCAAATTGAATTATCTGTAGCTAAAATACTGCACAGCAACCAATTTTAATTAAATAGTATTCATAAAATTATTTTAGGTCTAAAAATAAACCTCAAAGTTTTCTGTTTTCTGCTAATCAACGCATCAGTAAACTATGTAGATTGAAAAGCAGTGGCTCAGCTATTGTTAAGGTACGTTGCTCCAGATTGTTTTTGAGCACTGTTTTTTGTTTAAATCAATGTATCCGTTTCACTGACAAATGCTTTGAAAAATTAGAAAGAACTCAAAAATCGGTTTGTAAATCAGGGAGATATTCAAAAATTAATAACTTCGATTTTGAAATGCGCAAAAATTGAACTCAACTCCGAAAATTTTGAATGTGATCATTTTGCTAGAAAACCTGTTAAGAAATAAAAAATAGTTTTAAAAATCGTTTTATAAGATATGTAATTAAAGTCAGCTTATGAATTACTAAGCCAGTCAAACAAAAAATTTTTCGATATCGAAAAAAAATTGATATCGAAAAAAAATAAATAAAAACTAAAAAATAGACAAAATTTGGCAAATCGAAAGAAAATTCCAATATCAGCTTATAAATAATAAATTTTTTTTAATTTCGAATTCGACTTCGAAAAATTCTTGGGTTAGACATAGCAAACGTATCTGTGCAAATTTTTTTAAAACATACCCAGTAGCTTGGGAGATACGCGATGGCAAACAAACTTCAAACTTAATCAACTTAATACTACATCATCTCAATGAATCGCAGAAGTGAAATCATCTCTTTGAACTTGAAATATTTTGTTTTCATTTGTTAAGTCTTTTTTCCCCATCACACAGGGCATTTAAAGTAAGATTAAGTCATTGTTTTAAAATATTTGCAAAAAGAAAAAAAGAAAAAATAACTGGCGCATAATGCTACACATGCCACAACCAGCAATCCAACAGTTAAGATGTTAAGCTTTGGCGTACAAGTTTTTAAACATTCAAACATTCAACTTTTACAAAATGTTTCCTCCCATCATTTGTTTGATTTCGTTTATGTTTTTTTTTTTTAATATCTTTCGATTTAATTTTTTACTTCAATTGTAACAGTTTAACTTCGCCAACCACATGTGTATTTACAATACACACGACTGACGGACCGCACCGACTACCTTCCGCATCCGCTGGGCTGGCGCTGCCCAAAAGCAAAATGCATAAATATATTTAAAAGCGAACGTTAAGGTGTTTTTATAGCAATTAAATTCGAAATGTATTGATTATTTAGCAGACATAAAAATGCTTTCATTTTTAATGTGAAAAATCAAAAGTGAAAGAAATCAAAATTCTTTGCAACAAATTTGTATTAAAATTAGAGTTGTGAAACACAAGAAAATAAATCAAAATAAATAAAAAAAAGTAATTAATTTAATCACTATTTTCATATCCTTATGGTTGGTTATTGCTTGTATTCAGGATAAGTAATTCCAGTGATTATACGATTTATTATCAAAATTGCTTTTTATTTATTTTATTTTAAAGTAGATTTGAAATAATTAAATTTTAAAAAATTAGAAAGTAAACTAATAACACAAGTTTGTTTGCTGTTGGCATTATCTGAAACAAGAAAAGCCAACCTACCCAAAACGAGTCACTTTAGGTTTGGTGCGGATTTCGGTCCAGAGCCATAATTGGGCCATTTTTCTTCGAAAATGAACAAGGAGTGGCTGATACAGTCATTGGCGATCGTTATAGGGCCATGTTGATCGAGTTTTTGTTCACAAAACTTGAAGAGGCGGCTATTGGCAACATTTGGTTTCAACAGAACGGTGCTACGTGCCACACAGCCGAAGCTACACTCGATGTTTTGTGCCATTTTCAACAACAAAAAAACTTATTTGGCGGACCCTTTATTGCTAAACAATTCCTTAAGTCATATTCACCTGGACTTTCGTAGTGATAAAGAAAAGCAGGTTAAATAAGAATTAACATATCAGCATGTGGATTTTACTTAACAGCGTTTGTTTGAAAGCGCTACTAGCGATTAGTTGCTTGGCTCATGTTGAGCTGTGCATCGTCTCGGTGTCAGGGTATGAGGAAATAAATGGAAACAAGAGAGCAAGTGAGTGTAGGGACCAGCCAGCTAGACACATACTGTGCAAATTTTAGGTTTGTACCTCTTACGGTCTTTCAAATTAAAGTGTGCCTCCCACCACTAAAGGACCATTTAAAGTTTTTGTTATTTCTTGTATTTGTTGCTGCAGAGTCCATTCGATCGCTTACACAGTACAAATTTTAAATGATAAGTCTCAATCTCTTTCGATCATTTTTACAATTTCTTGTGAGGGGACAGCCTTGTTGACGAAATCATAAATACCCAATAAACACCAGCAAGTTTTTCTATAAAATCTTACTTTTTTATAGAGAGTGGAGATTTTTGTCGAAAAAAAACAACTCTCTTTCTGGAAAATTTTGGAATATACGGCAGCATTGATCGATCGTAAAAATATAACAGTCAAATCAATTCTTTGAAGGTGTATCAGAATCTTTACTTTTTTTACAAACTAAATATTTATTGTCCCTATTAGTTCACATTTTAAAAAAAATTCCAATTAAAGGTCACACAAAATTCATACTTAATTAATTATTTAAAACATAAATTTTTTTTTTCACTCACAGTCAATGTCAAGTTTTACAGTCAGGCGATCTTAATGTCATAACAAATACAAATAAATCAATACAAATTTTTTTCACAAAACTTTCTGACAGTTTGCTGAAAAATAAATGACAAATATGCGTAGTGGGTGCGTTCCACAAACAAATGTAGTTTGAAGTAAATGTTTTTTTTTTAACCAAGTCTACGCTGAAGTTCTTAGCCAGGGCAAGTTTTTTATGGTACTTGTCATATTTGGCCACTTTTGTCATTGAAGGTAGTATTTTATTTAAACAAAGTTGAGTCTAGGTGGAACCAGGCAGCCTTCCTAGAAAATGTCATCTTTCGAACGAAGAAAAATTTTGTATTTGCCAAATTTATTTCTTCTACCAGAATTAGTTTGCTGGAATTGATAATTCATAAAATGTTTACTTAAACTGTTGTTATCCAGATATTATTGGTCTATTAGATTATTTATTGATTTGAGGTAATTAAGACTCCATTACTTAATACCACATTGTGACTAGGGTCAAAATAAAGGGAAAGTAAAAAAAATTAAGCATCAAACCTACTAATCCGAATATGATTCAGATTCTACTCCAATAACTTTTATCGCAATTGTTATGAACATTAAACTTTTATTGCAATTGCTTTTCTCCTTGCCTTTTCTCTTCCTCGTAGACTTAATGGAATGCTGCCAATAACAAAGTAATATTAAAAACAATTCAATTTAAGCCTTCTTTGAAGCCATTTCTTATATTTTTTGGTGTTGTTATATCAGCCATTTTGTATGATTTTTCGTGCCCTGGTTAAAACAAAATATTTGATTAGTTTTTATTCTGACAGTGAGTCTAGGTGCAACCAGTAGTTTTAGTGGTGACACTTTTGCTAACCAGACAAACGATGAAAATATGGGAAAGATTGCTATATTGAAATAAAATATTATGTTAAAAAGCACATGAGTAAATCCACAAAATAAAAAAATAGTTTAATTTTTTGCAATGAGAAGCAAAATAGATTTTGTATTAAATCACCTTCCATATGTCGACGGCATATAGACAGCTCAGACTAAGGAAGGATTTGCCAAAAGAACGGTTCCATTATAACGATTTTGTTTAACATATAAATCGTAGAGGATCTTTCAGGCTCTAGGTCTAGAAAAAAAAACCTCTACGATTTATATACAACAATTAGAAGGTCGAATAAATATCACAAACGGTTTTGTTTAACCAATTTTTGCAGTTTGTTTTAGGTCTTATTAGACACTTTTCATTGTTGCCTGCCTTTTTCAGCCCTCTTTATACCGAATAAATTAAATTACATTACATTAAATTAAATTAATTAAATTAAATTAAATTAATTTAAATTAAATTAAAAAAATTAAATTAAATTATATTAAATTAAATTAAATTAAATTAAATTATATTATATTAAATTAAATTAAATTAAATTAAATTAAATTAAATTAAATTAAATTAAATTAAATTAAATTAAATTAAATTAAATTAAATTAAATTAAATTAAATTAAATTAAATTAAATTAAATTAAATTAAATTAAATTAAATTAAATTAAATTAAATTGAATTAAATCAAATTAAATTAAATTAAATTAAATTAAATTAAATTAAATTAAATAAAATTAAATTAAATTAAATTATTTAAAGTCTCGTTAGACATCTTTAATTGTTTGCTGCTTTCTTCATTCATCTTTATGCCGCCGACATGTCGCTGATGCTACCCAGCTCGCCATTTGTGAAAGGAAAGCTTAAGCGCTATAGCACTTGTTAAATTAATTTTGCGGATTAATTTTGGTCCCGTAAGGCATTTATACTAGTTTCTTAGCCTTGTCAGCCATTCTTATGCGGCTGATGTTTCGTTGATGCTGCTCAACTAATGTTTTATATGTAGGCGACAAAAAAAAAAGCAGATAACAATTAAAAAATTCTATTTACACCAAAAACAATCTGCAAAGTTTATAATATAAGTGCTATAGTACGGCACCCTTCGTTTAATAAATTCATCCTCAATCTGAGCATTCATTAGTTTAAATAGCTTTTTGCCTTTGCATTCGCTGTAAGAATTAAAATTGTTTTCTAAATCCACTTTTCGTTTTGAATCTAAAAATATGGCTGCAAATGTTTGTGATATGTCTTTTTTTTTTTTTTTTTGTCATGGCACATGTGGGAATTTTAATAAAATATAACAATCTGTTTCATTTTATTTATTTTTTTGTTTTTACTTATTGTGTTTTTTCCGTCTGTCCTCTTTTGTAAGCCGCTGTTGTATCAGATAAACTGTTGAATTTTGTAGTGATTTTTTTTTGTTTGTTTGTTGCATTGTAATTTCAAATGGTGATTTTAAGTATTTTGCCAACAAATTGTTGTCTCCGGTCTAAGTGTTTATTTTGTTTTATTTTCTTTGTGTTGCTGGTGTTTTGTTTTAAATTTATAATGATGAAGGCCTTAAGAATGAATTAGTCGTTTGAGAAAATGTTCGAACATTAAAACGTTTATTTGTTTAGTATCTATGTTTTAATATTTCTCTTTTCTTAAAGTTACAAGTCTAATTGTTATTATTGCATTTGTTTAGGTGTATTTTTTTTTTTGTGATAATTTTTCCGTTTTGTGGCTTAAATGGTCATATGAAAATATTTTATGTTGCATTAAATGCCTGCATAAATCGTATCAGATTGTGTTTGAATGTCTGAATTCGTTGCTTTGTTTGTTTGTTTGTTTGTTTGCTTAACATGTGTATGAATGATTGTTGTGACTGTTTTTCATGCCGAAAACATGTATTTAAAAAAAGCAGTTCCCCAGAGATTTTATTGTTTTGTATGATTTAATTTTGTTAAAAACAAAATGCTAAATGCAATTATTTGCTTCATTATCTGTGCTGCGAGTGACCTTGAGTGACTAGAACAAAACATCGTGGAAAGGGAAATTTTTTGAAAATTTTTTGAAAAATTTTTTTTTTAATTATCGTTGAATAATTTTTCGATAAGATTCATCACTGGCACTGAAGTAGAATATAAGGCAAGTTATCATATTAAAGCATAGTCTGGCGGCAATTAATGAAGTTATTATATTATTTAGGCCTCTTCTGAAAACCTCTTTTTGTGCATGTGCACAATTCATTGCAAATTTGCACAAAGTATATTTGCACATCTAGCATTGCGAAAACCCTTATTAATTTTTTTAGTTTAATTTAGGAAAAACAAAAAATGTGTTCTACACACAAAATTTAAATAATTTTTCTATTTTTTCGCCCGTTTCATTTCTCAATAATTGATGAATTGCTTAAAATAATAAGTGAATATATTTTTTACTAATGTTTTTACTGAAACTGTCAATTTTCTAAGAAATATTTATGAGACCTGGAAAAAAATTGAGGATCTATTATCAAGAACTAGTGTTTCTTACTTCGATGATTTCTGTTGTGATTTTTGTCTTCGACATAAGGGACTGTTTCCCTTGTGATGTCAAAAACGGGGTAAATAAGTGATAAAACTATTTAAGCGATGGTTATCAATACGGAATACACTGTAAGAAGTTTCTTTTTAAAGGAAAAAAATGTTTTTCCAGGAATAACATATTATTTTTTTAACGGCAAGATAGAAGACATTTAAAAAATTACTTTGCGTAAAAGTGGCGTTTTTAAATTAGTTTCCACTAATTAACAACTTTTACCTTTTTTTAACAAGCTTTATTTTTTCATAATAGTTCTTTTAAAAAATATGTTCATAAAAAACTGGTAAAAACATATTTTTCTACCATTTAATTTTTCGCCTGAAAGTTGTTGCCATAAAATTTATTAAGTGTTGATTTAATTTCTGATAACGATTGTAAAACAACAAAAATTTGTTCAGAGAAAAAAAAAATAAAACTTCATCACAATGTTAATTAAAACAAGCTGGTTATAGAGCAAAAAAAAAACCAAAAACCCCAATTACAAATATTAGCCAAATATTTAGTTAGAAAATTACAAAATACATGCATACATACATACATACACATGTACAAACGATGGTGTTTGAATCGATTTAGTTCGTTTCGGAAACTGTGTGTTTTTTAAACGTGGGCTGTTCAGTGGCTGCTGGTGACTGGAAAAATTGCTTATAAAGATTGTAATAAAATATTTAAAAAAAACCGCTACAGCTGCAATAATAACAATTAAGAAAAAATTTAATATAATAAAGCTTTCATATGTATATATATAATAAAAAGAATGTCAAAATAAATCTGCAAAAATAAAAAAATTTGAATAGTTGAAAATTATAATCTTCAGGTTTGTTTGGGGTACCCCAAGCCAGTGTACTCGGTCCAAATTACAATTTCCAATTCATCCTATTTATATCAGACATTCCAATACCAGCATCAAATAATAATAATGGTAGCTACATTTGCTGATGACAACTGTTTTAATATCACCTCGCGAAAACGCCACATGGGCTGTGTAAAAGCTACAACAACTGCTCAATAACACGTTGGAGTGGTTTCGTAGTTGGGAAATACAAGTCAACACTGACAAAACAGCTCAACTATTGTACAGGAAAATACAAAATTGTTTGTCCATTTAAATAAATAGATATACCATTCTTTCGGATACAAAAACGAAATATCCTGGCATGATAATTAACTCCAAACTCATATCAAAAGGCCACATAAGGCAGAAGAAAACGAAAAACTAAAGAACTCAAGCCGAACTCACTTTATAAATAAAATATTAACATTAAAGGTGAACATTATACAGTTCAACGAAAAACGAATTAAGCAACAGGTTCGGACAACCATTTCGGCTGCCAGGTAGAGAATCCTAGCCAACAAGTCAAAACAAACTTCTCGCAAACAACACAATTTCAGAGCCAATCTGGAAGTATGGCGCACATTGGGGTCAAACGAAAAAAAATGGTAATAAATCTGTATCCTTGAAACTTGTCAGCTGATCACAAAACAATGTATAAAGTACTTATAGAGAAGGAAACAGTCTTTAAGAGTAATGAAATTTGAACCATCCTGTTGTTTCACATGGTGACCTATACATAGGTTATCAAAGTTGACTAACTCGGGTATGAAAATGAGTGTTCGATTCCTAGCTTTTGTAATTATAATTAAGAAGAAGATTTTTTTTCCAAAAAGGCAAGTTTGAACATTGTTTTAACAACAAAAGAATACATCGCATTTTAATATTAATTTATGTGGGTGTCTTTCAAAAAACCAAATAAGATCGGCAGCGGCTTATAACACTAAAATAAAGCCGGCAGCGGCTGCGTGCCAACTTGACGCCAATGCACTTCGCCACTTTTGTGGCATTTTGTGCCTTTTTATTTACCTGTTACAGTAGCGTTTTTTATTTATTACTTTAGGCCTAAAAATTTACATTAATGTTTTCTGTCTTTCTCAGCCGTCTATATGCCGCCGACATGTCGTTGTCGCTAAACAACTCATCAGTACACTCGAAAAATCTAAAAAGGTTTTAAAATTCTCCTAAACAAAATGAGAATCAGAAATGTTCAAACAAACTTTTTATACCGAAAACATTTTACGTCGTGCTAAGAAAAAAAAAGGTGTTGCAAGACATAAAATGTTTTCTGTATAAAAACTTATTTAGAATTTTTAAAAACAGAGAATTTAAACCAAAAAGCGAAAATAGTGTTCTTAAAAATGAAATAAAGAATTTGTAACTAAAGCAATGACTTTAACAGGCAACGATGGCAAGAAAAGACCCCGGCATAAACCAAACAGATTAGGAAAATTTGCACTCACGAAAAAGTGCACTCACGATCAACCATAAAATTAATTGCAAATTTGCACTACTAGCATGGTGAAACCCCTTATTAATTTTAGTTTAATTTATCAAGCTTGGCCTTTTAAAGATACCTTAAAGGTTAATAACATAATTTTTGTTGTTGTTGTTGCTGCTGTGACTTAAAATGAAACACAACATACATACAGAGGTATAAATGAAATTTTTCTTTAATCAGCCTGTATAAAATAATTAATACGTGGCTTTTTTTATTTTATTTTATATAATATCTTTTATTACCAAAATAAGTTTCTGGCATCAAAACCTATTCTGTAAGTCCTGTGTGAAGCATACATTTTATAGAAACATATTTATATATGAGCAAGTACATTTTAACCACTATTCTCACAGGCATAAAGTTCATTTCAAAAAAAAAAAACAACAACTAAATCGATTGTGCCATTTTCATTAAATTGTGAAAATTACAACAACAAAAAATGCAAATAGAAACGAGCACACGCATGAAATTCATAACATTTTGCAATAGGGCCGACCAGTTTTTTATATTATTTCAACATTTTTCCAGTTGTTGTAACAGACTAAGAAATAAAAATTGAAAAAGTAAACTAGACTAAAACAACTTTTGCAAAACTTCTGGCTGACGGCGGCAAAACGAAACGACAAAATCCACAAATGCTTATTTATTAAACCAGAATCATTTTGTGTGCAAAAATCCATGTCAGTTTGCCACATTCATTTGATTGAATTAAACAAGTTGAAAAATATTTTATTTATCATATTTTTTTATTTTTTCAACTATCTTATAGAATTGACAAAAATGATTGATTATGTTGGATTGTAAGTAAGTGAGTTATAAGACTTTTTGTTGCTAAATAAAGTATATTTCACGCACATTTTTGACGCATTTTTAAGCCATTGCGAAATTTTATTTCATACACCTTATTAATTTGCTTTTTAATTTTTATTAATGAACGTAAATAGCAAAAATAAATACCGGTAAGTCAAAAGATTCTGAATATTATTAAGAGCGTAAGAAAATGGAACAATATACATAAATTGTCCAAATAAGTTAAAACAAAAGATTATTAAGCGTAACAGAAAATCGTTGAACCCACTCCGAAACATGTCAACCAATTAAAACATGCTTTAGAAAAAAGCAGCTTAGTTTTAAAGCCTTTACTTAAATTTTTATGTAGACTTGAAACTTTTTAGTTCCTGGTTAATAAGAAGAACGAATTACATCAATATTTCAGGAGTAATATTTATTCATAAAAAAGAAAATATACATACATATGTGTGCATCTATGTTTCATTTCAAAAACAAATATAGTTGTCGTTACGGATTCTAATAACTGGCTATTTTCGAATCCAATGTTTCCATTTCTTGTATCATTTTCTGTTTCTTCCGGAATTGTTGTAAGTGCTGAGTATTGGTTTGCCGTATTTTATTTGCGGATGTTAAATTTTATATGCTTTTTAAAATTTTTGGAACATTTTAGTTTTTTTACTTTTGACACATGCAGTATTTTTTTGTCAGTCTACTACAAAACGAAGAAAAGCAACTGTGGGTCAATTTTTTAATATTGGTGTTTTGTGTTGTGACATACTTTACTTTAGCGACATCTAACAATTGATAGTGTCCGTTTGCACAACTAATTGATATTTATTTGGTTGGTGTATCCGCTGCTGCCAAATAGTTTCGCTACTTACCGCCCATCATACATAATTGTTTGTTGACAGATACACCAATACATATAAACAGCTCATACACTTTCGTGACGTTTTCTATTAATTTGCACTACCAGCAAGCTGCGTTAGGGAACTTCGTTCCAAAACTTTTGATGTGTAGCCATCCCTGGCAAAAATCGATTTCTCAAGAAGTTGGAACTGAACATGAACTTAGAAAAGTTTTGGTGCCAAAAAGCAGACATGAGTATTTTAGTATAAATTCCTGGGCCAAAAAGTGGCAAAGATAACTGCACAAAACACAAAGACGCCCCCAAAAGAGTAAATTTATATATTTTGTTTGGATCTCGAGGTCAAAATTGTTATTTGTGAAGGGTATTTAATATTCGACCCAGCCGAATAACACTCCTACTTGTTGTTATTACAACTTTCCTTTGTTTATTTGTTTTATTTACCAGTTCTTATTGCTCATCATGTCAATACAACTCAAACACTTGAGCACCGCCAGCCAGGTGTTTTTGTTTATTAACAATAAATTTTAAATTAAAGGCTGCACAAAATCGCCAGAAAAATTTTATTAAACTTATTGTTAAAATATTTCCTAATAACTAAAAAATTTTCAGTAATAAGACCCCTTTAGACAAATTGTATCCGTTTTTCTTTTTTCATGATATAAAAAAGATATATTGTCCACCAATCATTCTTCTTCCGCAACTCTTATTTGAAACGCATTGAAAAATGTTATAAAGCATTAAAAACATTTTGAAAATATTTATTTTCCTGGTACACACCATTCAAGAAATATTAAATATTATGTATTCATTAAACTTCTAAATTGGTGGCTTAAAACCGCAACCGACTCACACAGCAAGTCTGGCTAAAACGAAGTTGGTTGTCTGGCAAAGTGGCTGGCTTGCTTGCTTGGTTTTTTGTGATAAATTGCTTAATTTTGTTTAAAGTTTTAATTATATTAACCAGATCATAGTTTCAATTAAAATTTTTTAATAACAGCACAAAAAAAAATTAAAAAGGAATGACAAAAAATATAACAACAATTTATGCGAACATGTGATTGCACACAAATCGGTTGCACATGTAAATTGTAACCAACCAACAAAAAAAAAAAAAACACACCAAACAACACCAAACATTAATAACGGTCTGCCTTGAGGTGTATGGATGTATGTGTAAGTAAGTGTGTGTGTGTGTATGTGTGTGTGTGCGAGTATCTTGTGGTGCATTAACACACGCCGATGTTGCAATCAAAGCCGGCATCCGACAAGTAAAAGTTTCAATTTGTAAGTTTGTTGTGAAAAGAAGAAAAAAAAATTATGAAAAGAGATTTGAATTGTTGGCAAATATTTAAATGTGTCAATAAACTTTAAAAACTTATGACGCGATTCGCAACAAAACATTGTCGCTTTAAAAAAATGTATGATGCTATTTCTTAACTCGCTTTTTGCTTAAGAAAACAAATAGTGAAATTTTTTTTGCAAAGAAATTTTGAGCTTTCAAAAAAATTGAAAAAGTTTTATGACTTGTTGGGAAAATATAGAAAAATTTTTCGTGGAAAAAGTGACTTTTTTCCGAAAATCTGTGTGAAAATAGTTAGTTATTGTAGCATAAGCTGGCTGATGGAAACTAACACATGAACAACTTAACTACTAACACATGCAAAGTAATTTTATAGCTTTCAGTGTTGCCATTACAATGAATTTTTTAGTATTTTGATTTTTTTGTATTAATTTGGTAATTTTATTTGGAACTGGATATTTATGCATTAATCGTTTTTATAGGTTCATTTGTCCTTTTTTCTTTAAAAAAAAAAAATGGTGCTGCTGGAGTTTTTCCCATATTCAGTTTTCTATTGTTAAAACTGCTACTGACTACTGTTTTTCGTTTAATTTTACCTAAATATGTCTCTTTGAATAGTGTTTGGAAATTTTCGAAAAATCTTTTTTTATTTAATAATAAACAAGGTAATATGTAATTTTGTGGGCATTTTGAAAAAAAAGATTTCGAATGATCACTTTGCTGAGGTGGTAACGCTGGTTTAAAAAGAATACACAAGTATTAAAAAAGAAGAAAATGATAGAAACACTGATGTATGAACCCAACAGCAATGTCGGTCATATGATGCATCAAATTATTGCTGGGTGCTTTCCATAAAACAGTTGAGCAATTGAGAACAGATTATTTTATGGCGAAAAAATATTCCCAATTGTCAATTATTTTATCGAATTTGAGTTCAATTTTACGATGCTTACTCGGTATTGAAAAAGATTTGGTTGCTGACGGCCATTCGTAGTGGACATGAAAAAGCCGTGGGGTGTACCCCAGCCAAAAAGACTTCAACTTTACTTGTTTATTGTTTTTTTTTTTTTCAAAAATATTGATCAGTACAATTTATCTCAAAAAAAAAAACAAAATGTCAATTGGCTCCTATAGCAAATAAATAATTTAGTACATTTTTGAAAAAAATATCTTTCTCAATTCTGTGACCCACCCAAACAATTACACTAAACATATACTCTAAAACAAAATGAAGCTGACATAATATAGTTTTTTTGGGCATAAAATTGAAGACGTTATATTTATTTTATGAGAAGAGGTCTGCAGCAGCTTTTTCAAATAACTCATGCTGTAGAAAAAAAAAGCTAAGAAAAAATTCTATTCAAAGAATTTGAGATATTTATGCTTTTTATGTGGCTGGAGAAATATAACGCATTCAAACCAAATGTTTTTTTTTTTTTGCTGTGTGCATAGTGTAATCAAACCGAAATAATATCAACGATTTTAAATCTATAACCGGCAAAACTGCATTCATATATTTATGTATGCACTTAATATTCCACCTAGCCGAATATAGCGCTTTTATTTGTTACAACGAAATGCCCACGCACAAATTTGTTTTAAATAAGTTTTAAGCTTTTGAGATGTCAGACCACAATTATAATTGTGATGTGGTACAAGGGTCAAGTCAATGTCATGTGCTCCAGTTAAAGCACACAAAAATTCGAAATTCCCATTTCAATCTAAAACAAGCGCATGCATGTTTGCTGACACTCAAACAAACACATGCACTATCCCACACACACACGCACACTACAAAAGAAACTTTTAAATTAACTCAAATTTATTGGCATTGCTTTGCTGAAGACTTAATTTATTAATCAATGTTACATATCACGCAATTGTTCATTCAAATTGTTAATTAATTTAAGACTCTTTTGTATGGATTTTTCTGCCATTCATGGTTTGACGCGATGTTATTATATGCAAGTTGGGATATTGTATTTGTACATATGTACATATGTATGTACTTTGCCCACCATCACATCAATCTCAGACATGTATGTATGTGTGTGTATGATAGCACATTTTTGATTTTATTTTTCGCTTTGATTTTTTATTGCTCTGTGTTTGCAGGTAACAATTACTTTGGAGTTCAAGTTCATCACTGAGGTGCGGTTCTTAGTGGAGTTTGATGAAAAAATAAAAACAGAAAAAATAAACAAACATATTTGTCGGTGCGCTAATAATTTATTTTTTCTATTTCTATTTTATATTTTCTATTTGGTCATTCATTCCATTGAGATAAAACGTATTTCAACAGTGATTGTATCGTTAATGCTTGTTTCAGAGCCCGTAAAGTTATTTATTTTGAATTTATTTCTTTTTTTTTTTTGTCTAACAAATATTTTGTTTTGTTTGTGTGTCTGTCTATTGCGGGCAAATCAAAATTCGTTTTATGACTGCATTTAGCCAGACGTTATTGCAACGTGCAATAGCCACATGCATGTTTGTAATTGTCAGCATTTGAACTTGGTAATTAAGTAACGAAACTGTCATTTGAAATATTTGAACACACATTGCATGTGGCAAGTTATTGGGAACATGGCAGCATGATTGCCAACAATATTGCTAAAGCAATAAAACACTTTAAATGGATGAAAGTCAAAAGAGTACATAAACTAAATGTTTGTCTTAAGAGCATTATCAGCGGTCCTATTCTATAATCGTTAGAATTAGAGACATCGTTAAAAATCTCTAAACTGAACTAAACGATTCTTAGCGATGACTTCACTTTTAAAAACTTTTGTGGGAGAAAATTGAATTCGCAGATTTTAGACTGTTTTTCAGCAGAAAACAATTAATAACTTATATTTTTTAGACCTGAATATTTTTCAGTTGGCTCTTATAGAAAACAAAAAAATTATATTCAGTTCTAAAATAAAATAAGAAACGTTTGTTGTAACACTTCTGATTTTATTTATTCATGGCATTTTAGCGTAAAAATTAAGACGAATAAAAAGTTCCGCTTGCTGTTGTTGCTTATTTAGGGCAATTTTTTCTTTTACATGGTTGAGTACACTCATAACGCTGTAAGGACATGAGCCTCTTAGTTTAAAGACTGGTGCTGGCGAAAGGCATGGTGGCTTCGTACCAGTCATTTTGATTTTCTCATAAGCGCCCATTTTTCGAATTTGTGTATTTTTTCTTTTTTTTTCATGAATACGTTGCACCCAATTGCGATAAGGTTAATAATTTTGTGTTAAAAAAAAAACGAAATTAATTATAAATTAAGCGTTTTCAAAAAATTCGCCAGCGCCTAAAAAAGCAAATCGCACGTTTTTAAATCACATGATTTAAAAATTCAACATGATTATTACTTCAACGGGAGGAAATTTTATATTAAACATAAAGTTTTAAACAAAATTTTAGTCAATTTAGCTCTTGCCAAATCCCAAATTTAATTTAATTATAATTAGAAAATTTGAATATGAACTTGATTATTTATTTGCTTTAAGAGCCAATTGAAATGTATTAATTCAGGTCCAAAAATGAACTTTTTCAAAAAATATTTGCTGTATTTTTAAGAATTTTTCAAGTCTACTGATGAGTTGATTAGCAACAACGAAATGTCGTCGGCATATAGACAGCTGAAAAATACAGCAAATATTTTTTGAAAAGGTTCATTTTTGGACCTGAATTAATAAGAAAATTTGTTTTTAAATTTTTTTTTTATTTAAATAATACTTATTTAGGGGATAAGTTTATTTTCGTATAAATTTTCATATGAAAATTTTATTAAATTAAAATTTAAAATTTTTTTTAATGCAGTTTGACCTTGAAAATCCAGAAAATTTTAAGCAGAGTGGTTTTTAGATTAGATCGGATTAAGTTGCTTAATGCAAAATTAGTAGTTGGCGCTTATATATTTTTAAAGAATCAGCGCTATAGATTTTGCCCAAAAAACGTGACCACTACTTTATTGTTAAATGTAATCAAATAGAATGGTAAATTATGGTAAATTATAAAGACCGTTCAAAATACAAAAAAAGGGGAAGAAAGAAAATAGGAAATGCCTCAAGACTCTGTAGTTGTAATTATGTTGCTCTTCCTGAATGAAATGCATGTGACTAAAGATGCTGTAACCTTTAAGTAAATTAGAGCAAAACAAGAAATGCGGTCGGGGGACCCCTGTTAGGAACGAAGTTTCTTACGTTTTTTCTTCATCTTCGAATGTAATACAAGGTGAAATCTGTATGTTTTATTTTGTGTTGTATTTGAAATTTTTAAATTTTATAGGCTTCTTTAAATTTTTGGAACGTTTTATATTTTTACTTTTGACACATGCAGTATTTGTTTGTCACTCTGCTACAAAACGAAGAAAATTTTTCAATATTGCTGTTTTTTGTTGTGACATACTTTACTTTAGCGACATCTAGTAACTAATAGTGTCCGTTTTCACAACTAATTAGTATTTATTGGTTGGTGTCTCCGCTGCTGTCAAATAGTTTCCCTACTTACCGCCCATCATACACAATTGTTTGTCGACAGATACACCAATATTTCTAAACAGCTCACACGCTTTCGTGACGATTTCTACTAATTTTTACTACCAGCAAGCCGCGTTAAGGAACTTCGTTCCAAAAAAAATGCAACCACTATTTCACTTCGAAATATGAGTGAATGGCCGTCGAAGTGATGAAAGGAAGATAATTAAGAGATTCAAGCAAAAAAAAAAAAAAGAAATAAGAAAGTCTAGAAAAAGATCAGTGTCTGCCTGCCACCCTTAAACGATGGCATTTTCTATTCCAAGACTCCGTAGTTGCAATCAATACGCTGCCTCTTAAAGGCGATACATTTGGGTAAATGTTTTGCAACATTCAAATAAATTGGAGCTGCGGAAACTCTCTACCTTAAACACTGTGCATATGTTTGCTTGCCATAATTTTGTGTAGTTGATTTTAGTACACTTAATTATAACTTAAAACAATTATGGCTATTAATAACACAGTGACTGTTCATAATTGCAAATAATATTTTATATGAAAAACCTTCTGTTTTTAGTCTACCTAAACCATTAACAAATAAGAACTTTATTACACTAAACTGTATCAAGGTTTTGGTTTCTTAGATAATTTAGTGTATTAATAAGGAATTAAATGCTTTTATTGGCCAACATTTTTTCTATTTTTTTTGTCTCTTTTGCATTAAATTAAACAACTCTTGCTGATAGAATGTAACTAAAAATTTATTACAATTAATTTAAATTTCATTATTATCATTAAAGACCATAAAATTTAATTCTTTAGCTCAAGAAACAAATACACCAAAGAGTTAATAAAATTTTAAAAATATTTTAACACAAAATAAACTAAAGTTATTTATTTAGTAAAATTGAAAATTAACAACAAAAAAAACAAATTGCGAAAATTTGAAGTTTATTTTTCTTTTATGTTTCCTTTTTTATCCAAAACATAACTAATAAATTGTTTTAATAATGACCATTTTTATGAGCTGACAAGAATCATGTCAGCCCACTATACAAAAAACAAAAAAGCACTTAATAATACACCTTGCAACAAGCAATCAGCCAGCAGCCAAAAATCTCACGATATTGTTACCATTATTATTAATTTTCTTAAACCTAATATGTAGTTTGCAAAGAGAGAAAAACTCATTCAGCTATTTATGACATCAAGTTGTTGTGCAAGACAACTTTAATGTTGTAATTTGAAAACTACTGCAATTTTTGCCAGCATACGAAGGCACGTGCACTAGAGCCACAAAGTAGGTTTAGATTTTGTGGAACCCTCTTAAGGTCTGGTGCAGCTTAAAGTTATGAATGCTGCTCCCCTGAATAGCTGAATCTTCAGGGGAGAGTACGCACAATACTCCATCTACGATATTCGCTGAGCATCGAGAATCGATCAAGGATGGTAAAGTTTGTATCGAAGGTTTCGTTGTTTAACAAATTTTTTACTAAATGCAAGTTTGCTGTCAATAGAGTAGTGTGGAGCAAGAAAATGTAAGTACTTGAAATACTATTTAGTACAGCTTCAGATCGTTTTTTATATGAAAATTTTTATTTACAATATTATTCAATATTTCGATAAGAATTTGTTATCATCTTCAGGATAATATTCGTAATTAAATTGAAAATGTTGAAAAAAATTTTTGATTTAAAAAAATTCAAAAATTGAAAAATAAAAACAATATAAATAACAGTAGAAATAAACTAATACTAAATTTAAGCTAATGTTGCTATTTTGCGTCGTCCTTGTCGCAATAAGAGCTGGATGAACTGGTTTCATTAATCGAGCACAATATTCAATTTGCAACAGGCACTTGTGCAAAGCCAACAAGCTACGTCTGTCTGTCTGTCTGTCTGTCTGTCTGTCTGTCTGTCTGTCTTACAATATCCAAAGGATAAAATCCCACTTAGTGTAAAGACACGATTGGTTGTCAAAGTCTGAACTTGCCCATTGGCCAAACCACTGCATGCGCGATTGATCGAATTTCGTGTCCTACGCGGTATGTTTGTTGTTTACTTTGTTTTACATTAATTTTATTTAGTAGTTCTTTAGCTGTCGAATGTGATCATTGGACCACAGGGTTGTTCATCTGTGCAAAACAAATTCTCTTTTGTCTTTTATATGTTTTATTTTAATTAAAATAGTTTTTTTTCAATACTTAATGAAAATTTAGTTTAAGAAACTAATAGAAATAAGGGTTCAACTGGAGCCAATTAAGAATTATTTAAATAAAATACAAAAGCTTTCATTTAGAGTCTGCTCTAATTTCATTCGTAAAAGAATTCGACGACAATGAGTACATTTTTTGTATTAGGAAGCCATTGAAAAATATTTAGAGAACAAGACTACAAAACGATCTGCATTTGCAGGTTTGTCAAAATTGTCGTGTTAAATCTGTAATTTGGCAAATATTGTATACCGTAGAATGCATAGAAAACCCCCCAAGATGCACATATTTTTTCTATTGTATTTTTTCACGGTATGTAGTGTTAAATGCGGACTAGAAAATTTTCAAAAGACATTGATGTCGTATGCGATGGCAATATTCTTCATTTCTATGAGACATTGCATTCACTCCACAAGACTTGCACGTAATATTTGAGGTTTCGGCAAATACTTATTTCCAATACGAAAGTCTGCAACACCCTTAGGAGACAACCCTGCCCTTAAATCGGTCATATTTAGTATCGCACATGAAATATGTAAAAAAAATATTTTATTTACAGCTTCCTCTTGTGTGTCCATTGAATCATGTGTAATTAAACGCCAACCAACACCCATTAAATTATCATCTAATTAATTTCTGTTACAGTTGTTGTTGTTGTTGGTCGTTTATCCGCATTCGCATTGTCAACAGTGGTTGTAGTTGCTTGCGGTCAATGTTGGAAAAATCTACCGGCCACCTTCATGCTCTTATTTCTTTCATTTGGGATTTATTTCTTTTTTCTATTTGTTGATTCAATTTACTATCAATGACACCTGCTGAAGGCGGATATTGACATATTGTTAATGTTGTGTATTACTCAATAGAATTTAATTTTGTTTATTTAATATGAATATTTAATAGAAAATCTTATTTAATTTTTTACTTCACTTTAACATTGACATTGATAGTCTTGAAATATCCGCAACCTGTTAGAAAAACAAATGCAAAGACTGTTTTGTTTAATTTTTTCAGAGCAGTTATTTGTACCATTTTCCTCCCCAACATCCATTTGAATTTAATTGTGACCAAACGAGTGTTCTGAGAAAATCCCTATTATATCGTTTTAATTGAACTTGGTATTATTATCATTAAATAGATTTATTAACTAAAATTTCTTAAACTGTATCAGTGGTTGCCTGAACGTTTGAATTATAGTTTTTCTGAAGCTTTAAAACAGAAACATTGTTGAACAGTTTTTAATAAAAGAGATAAGAATCAATGTAATCTAGTATTAATATTTCACTATGTATCAAATTGGCGGAAGGCAACAATATTAATAAAACGGATGTAGAGACTGCCCACAATATTAGCGGCCGTAGATAAAAATAAAAGAAAAAAGGGTTTATTCTCAAAACTTAATGAAATTTAAATTGATCTGAAGATGACAATAAAAATAAAAAATCCAAATTTTAGTATATAAAAGTTCAGCAAAATACTGTGATTATACTTTTTAGCATTAAATCGTTGAGTACTAATGTTAAGTACACATAAAAAATTATGCTAAAAGTTTTCAGTAGAAAATCTTTTGGTAAAAATATTTAGTAGGAACAATTTTAGAACAAATACTTTACACCAAAAAGTGCATTATCAAAATTTTACATACAGATTCCTTTTGCCGAATTTGAACATAAAATGTACGGTGCTGAAAATTTTAGCACAAATTTTTCGTACCCAAAATATCAGCATAAGTTTTAAGTAGAAAAAATTTTGGTAAAAAATTTTCAATCACATACTTCCAATCCAAATATTTAGTACCAAAAATTCTGCTGCAAAATTTTTAATGCAAACGTTTTGTTAAAAAAATTAGTTGAAGAAATTTTAGAAGAAATACTTTGCACCAAAAAATGCATTATCAAAATTTTACACAAATATCCCTTTTGCCAAAATTTGTACATTAAATTTTAGGTGATGAAAATTTTAGTACATATATTAAGTAAAATGTCAGCATAAATTTTTAGTAGAAAAAAACTTTAGTAAAATATAAAAAGAAAAAAGAAAAATAAAAGAAAAAAACTTTAGTAAAATATTTTCAATTACATACTTCAATCCAAATATTTAGTACCAGAAATGTTGCTGTAAATTTTTAACAAAACAATTTCAGCAACACCTAGCCGTAGTTTTAGTATAAAATAGTGCAAAGAGTTCCTAGCTCTTAAAACATTTTTTTATACAAGTTTCTGCGGCAAAAATTTCGTTACAAACAAATTTTTCATTTTTCGTATGTAAGTGCTTATTGCAAGTAAAGTTAATGTAGCAAACTTTTTTAGTACACATTTTCAGTAAATAAATATTTTTTACAAGTAGCGTGCAAAGTTTAGTGCACCGTTTTTTGTATAAAAAAATTTAGTACAAATTTTTAGTACAGAAACTTTTAGTATACATTTTAGAACCAAAAAATTTTGTTTTAAATTTGATTAGAAAACTTTTCAGTAGTAAGTTTTTTTTTCGAAAAATTTTAGCGCAAGCTATTGGCACCAAAATATTTAGTACAAAATTTTAATACCAAAATTTTTAGTGCGAATTTTAACATCAATTTCAAGAAGAAAAAAAGTTTTAGTACTAAAAATTTCAGTACTTATTATAATAGTACTTAAAATTGAGGACAAACAATTATAGTACATTCTCTTTTAAGACACGCACATTGCATTGGGCGCGGATGTCAGTCAAGCTCTCACTCTTAAACGCTTTTCGTTGACCATAAAATTTGCAGTCATAGATTTTCATTATTTCTCAGTGTTGCTGATAAATTAAGTAATCATAAAATAAACTTGCAGCATTTTTCAACAGTTTATTTTGTTTTTTCCTTTGCTTTTTTGCTCTTAATCTTTTGTCACGCTGCCTGAAGGTTTTTGCTTACTAGAGTCCATGATATTCAATGGAAATTGGCAATTTTAGAGATATTAAAGTAAATTTCACACAAACGTGCTTCTTGTAAATAATTTTTTTCTCTACATACCAAATATTTCGTTTTTTTCTGTATTTCCTTTTGGTCAAAAGCCAAATTTACAAATATTTGTTTTTTCCTGCATTTTTGTAGTTTTTTATTTCTACTATATTTTTTTGTATTTGAAGCAGTGGAGCACTGTTATCATGACTCACATCCATTCATAAGCAAATCATGAGAACTTGGCAAAAAAAAAGTTATGAGTTGGATTTTTTTTAAGTATTTTTTTAATGTCGTTTTGTTTGCTTTCAAACGCTGGCAGATTAAAATCAGTATTACATAGTTTTTAAATTATGCAGCAATTGGGTGTGGCCTGCACTGTTTTTTTTTTTTTTGAAGCTTACATTTTAGCTGTTTTGTATGTTGACATATCGATAAGACTACTTTTTATTGCATATCAACATTTTAAGGTAATTTGTAAACCTTTTTACTCAAATTGACTTAATGATATTTCTACTACTAACATCGTTAACTTTTTTCACTATTCATCCTGGCGGGCTCAATCAAATCACATTTTCCTTAAAAAAGTCATACTTTCTTTTTCGAAGAGGGGAGAGATATGTTTGACTAACAGTAGTAGAGTTTATATGTCTTTCCTAAATAATAATATTTGCTACAATTTGACTCTTGATTTCAGCGCTAAAGAAAAATATTGATTTCTTTACTGTTCGGTCTTTTTGTCTACCAGCGTTCTATATATTTATTTTAGCTGAAACTGCAGCAATTTCTGTTGCCAACCACTTTTTCTTCGTCCGATTTGCCAGCAGTGATGTTTGTTTAATTATTATTTTGCAACATGACTTTTATGTGGCCACAGACTGATTGCTCTCATTTACTTTATTGACTTGATTTTATTGCTTTCAATTAAAATAAAATCAATTAATTGTCAGCAGAACTTATTTATGGTCGCACTTTTATAACTATTGAAAACAAAATTTTAATATGTCGTTTATAAACTCCAAATCCTTTTACCAGCTCTCTTTGTTTTTAAATAAAAATTTTTAAATAGAAAAAAAATTAATTGAGCAGTTAATGTGTAATTTGTTTCTGATTTTTGAGATTTTTTATGAGTGGGATTAATGCTTTATGTGGGCAGAGCAAAAAGTTTGGTTTCAGGGTAGTTTGCACAAACATTTACTGAATGTGTCATTCTCTTGTTGTAAGATGTCTGCAATTCCCTGGGCTTAATTTAACTTAATTGTGCTGAACAGATATATGCTTTCCACTAAAGCATGCAGAGGCATGTCTAGAAATTTTCAAACTTTATTTTAAGATTTTTTTTTTCATATAATTTTTTTTTTTTTATATAATAAAAATCTAAATTGTGCAATAAAATTATTATGCATTGAGTTCTTGCTTATTAAACTCTTTTATTTATGATTATTGCTTAATTAATTAAAAGCCCATAAAATCATTGGATTACTATTCACAGTCTAACGCGTTCAAAAGTTACTTTTTCGTTTAAGCCACTCTTTCAGAATTCAATATTATTACTTCTTAATCTCTAAATTTGTTTTGATTTTTACACATAGAATTACTTTAAAGCGGTCAATATTTTTTTGAATAAACTTTTAAATAAACGACTAACATAAAAATGCTTTAAACGTTGCCTGATTGCAGATTTCTACAACAATAAAGCTTAATGATGAAAAAAAAAGAAAAAAATATTAAATAAATAAATTATTGTGATTCAAATTCTTTTAAATATTTTTGTCATATGAAATTGTTTAGCTTATAAATAATATTCTTTTAGTTAATAATTTGCGTATTCTAAAATCGCAGTACAAGGCAACCTTACTTTGTGGTATTGCTGATGTAAGAGAAGATTTTGAAAGAATAGGCCTCTGAAGTGTTCAGGTGAGGTGGTCTTTGCTATTTTGCCTTCTGCTCTGTTTTTGAATCTATTTAAACTTTTTGCCTGCTATTTTTAACAATTTTGCAATATAAATATTTTTCGCGAAAGATCACACTTTTGCAAAATTCGCCTTTTTTTTAGCATTTTTTCAACTCTATTTAAAAGACTATTTAAATAAATTTTTAGATAATTTTTAATCTTCCACCCTGCCTCATTAGCCGTTAAAAAAAATATTACTTTCTGTTACTCTTTAGCATGTTTACATTTTTGGCGAAATTTCGCACTCTCTTAAAACCTGTCCCACGAGCAACGATTAATTTTAAAGTAAAGCCGCTGTTACATTATTTTTATATTTTTCTGAGAGCGTGGGCTCTGTTCTTAAAAAATTTATTAATTACAAAAATTTTTGATTGACTTCTGTTTTGACAAAGCAACCGCTTACATGCCAACATTTCATGCCTAATTTGACTTAAATGCCAAAATAACATACAGCAAAACCCCCATTAAAATATTATGCATAACAATATTCCTTCCAGCTTATATTTGTGCTCAAAAATTTTAAAAATATTTTCTTAGAAATATTAGCAATTTTACCAAAAATAAAAAACAATCCTGTTCTTTAAGGCATGTGGCAAGTAAAACACGCCCACCAAAAGAACATGCCTCAAAGCACACAAAAGTTGTACAAGTTTCAATTTACGAAGTATCAAATAAAAATACATTCGTTCATTTTTAGTTTTTGTTTTACTCAAGCTTGAATTTTAACTATTTTGCTTTTACTATTATTATGTTTTTTTTTTCTGTTGGTTTGTCCATTTAGCCATAATCAATGACCAAATGAATGAGTGCTTAAACGAACGTATGAATGTGTTTTGGTTCGTTGAATTGATTGATTATATATGATTTTCTTGGACACTAAGAACTTATAATAAAAACAACTGTTTTAAGTGAAGAAAAAAATAAATGCACAAATGAAAATTGTAACACATTTACCACTATTTATGATCATTTAAGCTTTCAAAAGTGTTTAGCTATGATATGTATTAATTAGAGTGCAGCTTGTTTGCATAGATAAAATTTTTTGGTCGCAAAGTTTGATTACGCAAACATGCGTAATCACTGCCTTCAATTTTTCATTCTGAACAATTCCTTGCAACAAACCAGCCCTGTTTTGCTCATCTCAAAGAAGGCTCCCATAAAAAACTATAATGTTGCTAAATTATCTCTGCATCGTCATGTGCCTCTGTGGCACAGGACATCAAAGAAATTTAGCAGGGTGGACTACTAGTTGTTTCGAGCCCCTGAGTTCAAAGACGGATGCTGACGAGAAAGTGTGGCGCGGCTTCGAAACAACCAGTTGTCCACCCTGCTAAATGCTTTTGATGTTTTCTTTGTCTAATTTAATTAATACCAATTACAAAAGATAATATAGAAAGAACTTGAGCCTGATAAATTTAATACAGAAATATTTATACCATACCTGTTAAAAAATTTCCAGTAACGCCCCTGTTTCGCCACTTGTCACTTAATTACATTTTTAGTCTTATGAATTTGCATTCCAAATTGTTTTTTTCTTATTTTCCAAAAACAATATTTTCAATTTGAATGTAAAATTGACCTTAAGCTACATTTTTCTGTTTCTATGTGTCTTTTTTTTTCTTTCAAATTACTAAAAAATGTATTAAAATGACTTTTAAATTGTAGCACATGACTTCATTAGTTTGCCTCAGCAAATCATTTGCTTTATGAACCTGCTAGAAAAATTAACCAAAATTGAGACACATTAAGAAATGTTAAATTTAATTCTCATAACTTTTTGCCAGGTATTTTTACAAATTTTCAAAGAGAGTTGCAGGCCAAATGCATGAAAATTATTAACGGAAATTGTTAATGCGTCATTGTAATTAATTAAATTGTTTAATACTTAAATCTCTGCAGCAGTTAGTTGCTCCAACAATCATACGAATCTTAAAATTGCGTTAAATAATTGTGGATAATTAAATTATTTTTTTTTTGTTTTGTTTTTATTTTGTTGTCGATTTGTATTTTACACCTTTTGCATGACCGACTGTCTGTTACAATTAATTGTTGGCTTTAAACGGTTTGGTTTTAGTTTTGCTTAATAAATCTATTGCAGGTTTTACTTGCTCTTTATTTTTTTTTATATCATGAACAACTTTATTGTGAAATCAATCAAGTGGACAATTTTATTTAATGAATTTAATTCTCAGTTGGTGTGTTAATGTTTAGAATATTCTCAGACAGGTGTTGACAGCTCCCCCTTAAGCACAACTAATTATGCTTCATTTATAAAAATGTGCATGAGTGGAGTTGTTACAAATAACTTCATCCCTGGGCACTAATTTATATGCATGCATATAAATACTTTAGAATGTAAAACTTAGATATTTTTGTTTTGGCTAATTTACTACTTATCAATTAGAATAATCATTTAATGTTATAAAAACAGTTTCCTAGAGGAAAAAACTAAACAAAATTAAAAATTAAAAATTTTAAACTGCCAGAATGGCAGTTATATGAATTTTTAGAAACATTTTGATTTTCAAAACTGCAATTTTCAGCTTATGGGCCTTAAACTCAATCTAGCAAATTACTGACAGCTAAAGTCAGTATTGTATTGGCCGTCCTTGGCAACAATATTTTATTATTTTCAATATGAGGTTGATTCTTGAATAACTGAAACATTTTGCACAGAGCAACCTAAAGTTTTAAGTTATGAAAACTAGTTGCGCAGGGAAGCTTATAAGATCCTAACTTTAGATATCGGCAACTTGTAAAATAATTATTATAGTTCAGTGACTTATTCCTGGTAAAATTAAGAGGTGTATTATGGAAGACTTAAGTCTTTTGTTTACTAAAATTCTCTAAGTGCCCATAGAAGAGTCAAATACATGACCAACGCTCAAAAAATGTTTTCTATACAGTAGTGTGTTTGAACAACTCCACCCTGTACCACGGAAGGCTGTCACACAAAAGCACAACCAAATTAAAATCTAGCACCTCGAAGTAAAATTTTTTCGATAAATTGCTTAATTATTTTTTTCAAGCCAAAAACGGCCCAAAAACCGTTGACCAAATATCGACACATTTTTGTCCTTAAAAATCTACTCTGTTTATGTTAAGTTTAAGTATTTAAAAACTGCAAAAAATAATGTTTTGTTCTTTTTTTTTTTTTGCAAAGTTACCAAGTTCATGGCTAAAGTCCTTACGACTAATAATTTTACATTCAACTGGGGGAAAAACAAATTTTTGAGCGGATAATGAACTCTGTTGCTCAAGTCCTTGCAAACAAAAAAAAATTTATTCCACTTGTTAAAACAGAAACCAGGTTTGTATCTTAAGTTTTTTGACTGCTAAAATAAATGGCAGTTCAGCTCATGTCTTAAGTCTTTAAATTTCAAACCAGTCGGGAAAAAGTAGAAATTGCTTGGGTATCAAATATGTGACCTGAATCTCGGTAAGCCAAACATTTCATTTTGAAGCACAAACGGGAAAAGGAATTTTTTGAAAAGTAACTTAGATTTTATACATACGGAAGTTTATTTTCAATCTAAAACATAGAAAATTAAACCAAGCTGGAGGCCTAGGCCTTTCAGTTGTGGAATTTTATTTTGAAATTAAGAGCATAAAATAATATAAAACATAAGCTTTTTATAAAAAAGCCAGGTTCGTAGCTAAGGTCTCATGTTTCCCAGAATTTCATATTAAATCCAGAAAATTATAAAAAAAAAAATTATTTTAGTTTTTCTGAAAGTAAACAGAGGTTTAGCCTTAAGGCCATATTCATAATAATTATTGTAAGTTTATTAAGCTCTTATTTGACGTACTTCTACGGAATATTTGTCAAATAAACGTGTAATAAACCTTCAATAGTTTTTATGAATATGGGTGTTAGACTTTAAATTTCGGACATTTTATTTTTAAATGAAAGTCGAAAAAATATTTTTTGTTATATCTGACAGGAACATTTAACACGACTTTCGATACAAAAATTTTATTTTCAAAAAAAACCAAGACTTTAGTTTTAGTTTCAGTACTTTTATGTCCAAGCCAAATAAAAAAACAATCATGAAGAATATCCGAAACGTGTTTTCCGCTTCAAAAAAAAAATTAAGTTCGTGCCTTAAGTCTTTCGTATACTGAAGCAAAGCCAAACTAACCCATGTTTCAAGCATTTGAGTTTCACAAAACAAAAACCAGGCTTCTTCAGAAACAAGCCATATTTTTCTACTAAGGTTGCATTTTCAGAAATTTAATTTTTAATTACAAAACTAAATCCGTAAAAATGATTGTGAAAATATCCAGCTTATTTCTTAAATCAAATCTGTCTAGTTTAGATATTCACACCTATAGTCACAAAGAAATAAATTGACGTGCATTTTTAAACAAGTTTTTTACCTAAAACTTGTTCTTAAATGTATTTGAACAGTCTTATTTTTTCTGAATACTGGTGTTGATGCATTTACATATATTCCTACAGACCATTTTTCATATTTCCATACTGATATAAAAAGGAATACCTTTATAATGCATATTTCCTTTAATAAAAGTGTAAGGTTTGTTAATTCCGGTTGTACTGAAAAACACTTGTTATAATTTATCTAGCATGTTTTTGCCACCACTGCGCTACAAAATACATTCCATTAGATTGCATCAGTGATTGAAATTCAAATGACTTAATTGCTCTAGATTTCTAAGACATTATAACACTTTTATTATCTCACAAGACAACAACTTCAGTTTTAAAAACTTTAGAGTTCAAAAACCACACAAACAAAATCTGCATTAAATTATTGTTATTGGTATTTGCTTTTTTTTTTGTTTGTTTTTTTTTAAATGGACTGTTTTGGTAACTAATGTTTAAATTTGCTAATTTTTGCTTTATATGTATACATATTTAAAATTAGTTTTTGCTTAAGCAACATAATTAACATACAAACTGTGTAGAGAAAAAAAGGAGAAGAAACAAATTTAAAATTATTGTTACCATTTCAAATTTGTTCACGACGTGTAGTTTTGATTTTTGCGCATAATTTTAAATTTAAAAATTTATTTTCAAATTTAAACACTTTCACTGGAAATTATTTATTTGATTTCATTCGATTTTATACGTTTTTCTTTGTTTTGCAAATTTTCTAAAGGAGTTTATTTTTTTAAGACTGAATTTTTTTTTTTTTTTTTTCATTTTTTAAGTAAAAGGTATGGTATTTATATTTAAACTCTTTTGTAATGTTGTTACATATTCATTATCGATTTCTTTTTTTTTTAGTGTTAATATCAGTGTGTGTTGTGTCGGTGTATGTGGTGGACCAGTTAAGTTTTCTTTCTGGCTTAGTTATAACGGTTTCTTAGTTAAATAGAAAAAAATATGTATTAATTGATACAATTTTAATTTATGAGTTTTTTTGTTTGTTTCTCAACTCTGCAAGGCTTTAATTATATATTCATGCACCAAAGTGTATTGGAATTGTGAGCCGTTGTGTTGTTTAAGCAGGACGGTACTCAGACATTGTTGCACGTGAATAAAGTAGATTGTATTGTTATGTCGGAAATATTGTAGGTAAAACATTTTTTATCTACCGCCCATATGTTAGCCGTACAAATTGTGGGGGCTAGAGGGAAGCGGGGACTTGTTGAAAATTTACCTTCACTGCAGCAACCTTAACAAGAAGACAACGATAAATTTTTATTAGGCACATGACTACATCAGCCTTACGTAGCAAACTTCTTGCCAAAATCTATGCAACAGATCCTTATACTGCTGTGTCATGAAGGCACTGTGCACCATTTCTCATGGCTCAATGATTTCATACCGTGTTTTCTGCAATAATATGCATCAGCATACAAAAAATTTATTTCGCTTTTAGAATAAATTAATTTCTCATCACCTTTTCTATGCACTCAGTGTAGGGTGCCAGTTAATTTTAAATCTTAAGAAAATCATAAGAAAAATAACTTGATTTCCGAGTTAAGCCTTAAAGTAATTGACCCAATTATGCAAGTCAATATATCTCTACTGTTTTAGTAGCAAAGAAAAACACAAACTTAAAACTTTGAAATGGATTTAGTGAATTTTCTAACCAACGTCTTGCAACACAAATTAAATTTATATGATTTACTTTTAATGTCTGTGAATGTTTCAGGCATTAATTTTCCGTCAGTTTTCTATACATATTAAAGCTTTTAGCAAAATAAATTAATTTTTATATTTTTATATTTTCATATAGAGTTTTTCTTTAGATTTTCTATTTCAATTGACTAATTGCTTGTTTTAACAAGTGAGGAAATTTATTTTCAAAACACATTTAAGACTAGAATTAAATGTAACCAAACTGCAGCAGCCTTAAAACCCACCGAATGGATTTCAAGTCTTGCTAAATGTGATAGCAACAAGTAGTTATTAAAGTATCGAGTTGAGACCGGCAAGACTTAAATCATATGTGGACATTTATCAAAAACAGACACTTGAATGCCTCAAGTGGCGTACTTTAATATAAATGTAGCAGGGAACTGCAAGGATGCAACACTAGCAGAGTTACTATAGTACGTAAAATATATCTAGACTATATAAAAAAAAGTTATAAAATTTTCTTTTCACTGGGTTAGTGTTAAAATTACTAAAATTATGATAAATGCTACTTAGGGAAATAATATGTGGCTTATGCACCGCCACTGGACTGACGACAAGTGCACACGTTACAGCTCCCTGATACATGTTTCATATTCGTGGACACAAAACAACAACTATGCAAATTTAGTTTTCATATCAATTTCTGGGAAAAGTTATTCTAACACTAACCATACAAGAAGAAATTAAATGGCACTGCATCATATTGTAACAAAAAAAAAAATTCTTACAAGATTTGTATTGATTTTCCAACAACGAATTGGGTTCAGTTAAACTTAATTTTCTAAAAATATATTGCCCAAAAAAATGTTTCCTTTAATATTTTTATTTTACTTTTATTTTAAAAAAAACTCCTACATTTGACAGCTAGTGAAATGCTACAATTTTGTGTTTGAAATCAAGGCGATTGTAGTCTTTCCATAAGACAGAAACTACATGGAGATACAAAGCAATTTGATATGAAAAAAAAAAACATTAACTTAAGCAACTACAAAAATGTATATAATAATTTTTAGTTTTTTGGTCATTAAAAATTATGTATGATCTGCTGGAATGAAGAAAAAAAACGAATTTATTTATTTGCCATTTTTTTGCGAAATGCATACAAAAATCAAATTGAAAGTTGAAGTTTTTTTCCAAACTGTTAAACATTCTTTGAAAACAATTAAATGAAACACCAGAGTTTAGTAATAAAATGATTTAAGCAATAGCAAGGAATATAAAAGAAAATTAAGATTATTTTGTTTGTTTTCTTTCAATAAAAATTAAAAATTTTTTTTTATAAAAATTCTTACTAAACCAAGTAACTGAAAAAAACCAAATATCCAAAACTATTAGACTAGTTTTAGCTTAAGTACAAAAATAGTTTTCAGCTAAATAAGTTTTAATTTAATATCAATTAATTCTACGATTGTCTTCGTACTTGCGTCCACAAGCTGTTGCTGTCGACAACTTTTATTTTTGGTGGTCTTTGCTTAAATAGTTTAGTGTTTAATATTGTTAACACTTTGTAATCATTGTGCATTTAATTAAATAGTTAAAACAAAAGATCAAGCATATAATGCTTTTTTGTTTTAAATACTCTTGCTATTTAATTAACAATTTAATTGAGTTGAGCACAATAATGAAGGACGTTTGGTAATTAATCATTTATTAGCGACTGCAGTTTGTTGAGACATTCAGAAAAAAACAATCAAGAGAGACATTAAAGATAAAATTTATTTTTAGCAGCTAAATGACAACAAAATATGGTTAAAGAAAAAAACTAAAACAAATAAAGCTTTTACAATTGTTAGTAAGTTTATTGGACTTCCCAATACAATTTTTAATTCCTTAAAATTGAGGAAGATTTTTTTTTTGTGATAAAATTGGAGTGATCAGCATTTTTTTTTTCTTTTAAAGATGACTAGAAAAGTAAATTTGAAGATTTTCTGGCTGTTGAAAATACCATGGCTGTTTTACGACCACACCGTCGCTCATCAGCATCAAAATTTGGTTCGAACCCAGACCATGACTATTTGTATGCTGTTTTTAAGCAACAGCGCATAGCCAACCCACCACTATATTTATTTATATTATTGATTTCTCACTGTGTTTTGCTGTTGACTGGAAGCTCTTACTAATTGTGGTTTCAATAAAACTCTGCATAAAATTGTGTGTGTGTGTATGCGTGTGTTTAAAAAAGAATCCTTCAAAATATACAGCTTAAAAGATTGGAAAAAGACTGCCCCAGAGTGAGAGGGAGCGAGAGAGAGAGGGAGAATATTTAAAAAAATTACCTGGAAACTGCCCGGTACTCAGGTATCAAAGAGTCCCCTACATATGCAAAGCATTACGTTTGAGCCAGAAAAAATTGTTAAAGGGAGGAGAAAATGGGGAGTGGTGCTTGTGTTCATTTGATTTGAACTCTTCTAAACTATAAATGGCAGCAAATGCAGGATGTCCGGTGGCAAATTTATATTTTTAAATACAATTATTTCATTATTTCAAAAAGTACTTAAGAGTGAGGAGAAAAGGTGGCGCTGCTGGAATTTACGATTATGCTGTCTTATCAGTCAAGCTGTCGCAGTGCTCAAGAGCCCATCGCTAGTTTTCTGTAAAGGAATTTTTTAAAGTTACGCTGCTTACGCTTGTCAACAATTTCGTTCACAGTCTGGCAATTGGCGGATAGTGTAAATGTAATTTGTTCTTGCATGCAGAAATGCTGTTCAACTGCTGCGGTTATGAATATCCCATAGCCAGGGTCCAGTCGACCTTCAAGCAATCCCGAAAACATTGACAAACTGGTTGAATGTAGTTCTCGTGAAAATCTTCGACTTCCAAAAGCGATTGTTAATGAAATATTAATGAAATAATTTTTTTTCCGAAAATTCTTGAGGCCAATAGACGAATGTTAAGGGAGGCTGAACACGCAGCGAGAGTTTCGATAAACTTGCTTTGGGAAATTTTTCCCAAAAACTGGTCAGTTACTTTGAGGACATTCCGTGGCCACTGCGGTTACCCAACTTACAGGGATTTGTTATGCTACTACTTCAAAAAAAGAGTTTTTTCGAGTCTACTCAGGAGTTAGTTGGCATCAACGAAATGTCGGTGACATCTAGACTGCTGAAAAGGACAACAGTTTTATAAGGTATATTTTTAGACCTAAAATAATACCTAGCAATTAGATCTTAATGCAAATAAATAAGTTCGGTTTTGTCTATTTGATTTTTTTATTTAATTTTATTTTATTATATTTTTTTAACAACAAACACATTTCAATAGCTACGTTATTAACTTTGAATATATGTATTTTAAAATAACTTCCACTAAAACTCGCTTCAATTTTACCACAATCAGTAAACTCCTTAAACATATGCTGCACTGCCGTCGAGACACCATCTAATTAGTGTCTCTTTGCACCTGTCTTACGTATTGGAAAATTCCACATCCCCAAAAGTAAAAATTTAGCAAATTAAAGACCTTTTTTTGGCTCTATTCCAAATGCCCACAAATTCTTCACAAACCACAAAGTGTTTGGTTTATTTTTTCCAATGAACAATAAAACAAATGCAAGTGCTCGTACAATTAATTTGTTTCGTTTTGCACTATCATAAAATTTTAATTAAATATCTTAACAAATTTATCAAATTCAATTACATTTGATTTTTTATTGTGTTTCTATAAGTCTGTTTCTGTTTTAAATTCAGCTAAAAACAGCTTACTATTACAGTGATATTTTTTTCGGTTCACTCAGTATTTGAAACAGAATATAATTTTATTTGTTTTTGGCCAAAATATTTCTGTCAGGTTTTTAAAAATGGTCAGCTGAGCCTTTAAAAACTCGCCTTCAAAAAAGTCTAAAATTGATTATTTGTTTTTTTTCCTCCGTAAAGCCAATACGGCTCTCCAATATTCATTGAGTAAAATCACTTACGCACAATTGGGTGGAGTTGTGTCAATTTATAGTGTTGCGGAAAACTACAAAAAATTATAACTTTCATTAAGTTGGCGAAAAAAAAAATTAAAAATGGTTCAGTTTTTGAAATATAAAAAAGTTGTAACAAAGTGTAAATACCAGTGATTCAGTGTTTCGTGCCTAAAATAGTATTAACTACTGTTCGTTTCTAATAAACCTTAAGCCAAAGACAACACTTTGAATTGTATAATTTTAACATGAGTGGAAAAATAAAATATGTAATCTAATCCGAAAATGTAATAATGGGAATAACATCAACGAAAGTTATAAAAAGGAGTAATAATGAATTTCTTTTCATATATTTATATGAATGACCAGTTTTTTTTACAAAAGCTGACTGATACAGTAAATTATCAAGCCATTGAATTAATTCTTTATAAAAATAAAACAAAATTTACCTGATCGTACTTATAATGTCTTCTTCTGCTACGAGTTCAAATGGCTGCTAAAGGGTGATTGAATCTTAAGGGTCGATGTTAAATGTGAATTATACCTAAAAGTCAAGCTTTTTTTACATTTCTCAGATTCAGACTAAATCAGTTTAAGTTTTGGAAAGATACACAAAAATGAACTTATTTATTTGTTTTAACAACCAGTTGATATGTATTATTTTAGGTCTAAAAATAGGACCTAATATTTTCTGTCTTTTACAGCCGTCTATATGCCGCCAATGTTTCGCTGATGCTAATCAACTCATTTGTTGACTGGAAAAATTTTTGAAAAAATTTAATTTTTTTTATCAGGCTCAAGTTCTTTCTATGTTATTTTTGCGATTGATATTAATTAAATAAGACAAAGAAGACATCAAAGACATTTAGCAGGGTAGACAACTAGTTGTTTCGAAGCCGCCACACCTTCTCGTTAGCACCCAGCCTTGAACTCAGGGGCTCATGTTTCTAAAGCGACAATCATGCCACTCACCCACCACAGTTGTTGTATATTTTTTATAAATTTTTATATACATATATCAAACTTACCCATTACTACTATTTCTTATTTTTGTATTATTTAATGCATATGTACCGGGTGTGTTTGATATAATTAAGGATTTAGACAGAAAACTGTTGAAATTTGATCCAGAAGCATTTGTATTTAAGGAGAATCAGAAGAACGAGAAGAGTGGGTGAAGATAAAAGACTTGAGAAATAAACTTTCTTGAAACAGTTTTTATAAGGAAGGCTAAGAAAAAATTAAGGAGAAAAGAAACATTACATCTAATATATTTTAATCACAAAATTCAGTAAGAAAACAAATAACAATGCACTCACGAAGCGCTTGTATTGTATTTACAGAGGAATTAAAAAGCGAAAAAATTGCACAAAAACTAAAGACTTGAGAAACAAACTTTTTTACACAATAGTTTTGAGAAGACGATTTACAGAGGAATTAAAAAGCGAAAAAATTGCATGAAAACTAAAGACTTGAGAAACAAACTTTTTTACACAATAGTTTTGAGAAGACGATTGAAAAAGCAAACGAAATTTTTTTCATGAAATGATGGCTATAAGTGAAAGTGAAAGAAAGATTCTTATTTTATTAATGGGAATTATGGAATAAGTAGTTGAGTTTCAAACATTCTTTTAAGAATTTTTCGAGTCTGCTGATGAGTTGGTTAGCATCAAAGTAATGTAGGCGGCATATAGACGGTTGAAAAAGACAGAAAACGTTAGGGATTATTTTATAGTTATTTAGGCTTACTATGAAAATGGGCGTTCAAATAAAAATGCATATGTTGCACTTCGTGACTTTTTTGGTCAATACAAAAATGCAAAACAAAACTTGAAAATATTTTGTAGTGGAACTTTTGTATCCTCATACCAAAAACTATTGGAAAAACTCACATGTCACAAAAGCGATTACTAAGCCCAATCTATAGGCTTTGCAATTTAATATTTAGGTAACCAAGCCTCTCATTTTTCTCCAATCACATCACCTGCAACCGCCAAACTAGGCCACTCACAAAATATGTATATAACTAATGCCTACAAAACCAAATCGAAAAAATAAATGAAAAAAAAAATAAAAGCAAACTATATATGTATGTATGTATGTACTCATGTGCGAACAAATAAACCTTGACAATGAACTTCGGCTTTAGAGAAGCAAAAAAAATGTGTGTTTGTAACTTAAAACTCCACACGTATTTGTCTGGTGCCACAAAAACACAAATTCCAGTTACTTACGAGTGGAAAAAAGAGAGATCAAATAAAAGTGCGTATCATCAAACGGTACCCAAAACATAGTTGTTACGAAGCAAAACTACAACTGGGTTATAAAAAATAACAACAAAGCGAATTTTTACAGATAACAAAAAAAACCAAACTATTAAATCTTGCCTTAAAAACAAAAGCCTTAGATTTTTTTTGAGTCTTAAAATTTTAAGGCGCATATTGTTAACATAACAACATCTTAAACTGCCAGGCAAAACACAAATTAAAGTCAATCAAACAAGTTTATATTAGCTTTAATAATTTAAATATTAAATTAACTACTTTGGTGAGTCGATCCAAAATAGGCAGCTACTGGCTGAAATTAATGAACGAGGACATGTGTTTAGGATACAAATATTTAATTATAAGAAAAAATTATAAAAAAAACAATTAAAGGAAGCCATAAATCTTCATGATTAATGCACTGCATTTTAAACAGATTAATGCACAATGGGAAATCTACAAAGTCTTCAATAAAAACTACTTACTCGTTCGGTTCCTTAGAAGACTGACAAAGGACTTTCTCATTTTTTTTTTTGGCTTGTAGTCAAAAATTTACAGTTTTACAAGTACTTCCCTTATTAAAATTATAATTGTTTTTACATTGCTCCATGGTGCAATGCTTGTTATTATGGTCTTTATTTATACTAGTTATCTACAAAGTCCAGCTTCTTTAACATCATTTTGGCTGTTGCCACAAACATTTCATTCACACATACCTGCTTGCCAAATAAAATGGAAAAAAAATGTTTTTATTTTGTTGCCATGTGGTTTTTGTGTAACATTCGTTTTTTTCTGGTGGCAGCACTAATGGCCCCGTTGTGTTTATTTTTATGCATTTTAAATCAATATTATTTTTACACCAGCAGCAAACAAGCAAAACAACAAAAAAAAAAGAGTAGAATGAAAATTAAATATTCAATAGCCGAAAAAAATCTGAACATGATCCAAGTGACCCACGTTCATAAGTGAATGAAAATTCGTTGAAGGAAAATGACGACCAGGCATGCTGGTGAGGTACGCTATACCTTAAATGGTCCACTGTGAAATGTGCAAAAACAGTCAGCTAATAGATCGTGAGGAGGTAAAATAAATTACCTGACAGGTCGTTCTATATTAGAATATACTTACAAACCCATCAATTTTAATAAGTCGGAGCAAAAAAGAAAAACTTCATCACGTCATATCAAAAAAATAATTTTCAAGGCGTCCAAATCTCATGTTTTATCTTCTTTTACAGGAGTCCTCTTACATAGATCAGACTACATACATCACGTAAATTTCAAAACCCTATAGCTGATTTTCGAACTAAAGAGTGTCCCCGTGTAAGAATACCAGTCAAATCTCTTCGCTATTTTTGGAATTTGCAAACTATTAATACGGTGAAAATTTAAAGTCTATTTTTTATCGTTCAACAACTTATGACAGTTTTCAAATTAAAGGGTGTTCCCGTATAATGGCGGACTTAACAGTTTTTACTTTTTACTATTTTTGGTATTTTATTGTTGTGTGGTAATTGCATATCTTGTGAAAATTCCAAGCCTCTATCTCTTACAGTTCAAAACTTATAGCTAATTACAATTTCCTAAATAGGAGCACCCTTTAGTTGTTAACTTTCTGTTAATTTGGTATTTGTTGTTGTAGAGTCTAAGCAACCACATATCATGCTAAAAATTTAAGTCTCTATCTATCTATCTATCTATCTATCTATCTATCTATCTATCTATCTATCTATCTATCTATCTATCTATCTATCTATCTATCTATCTATCTATCTATCTATCTATCTATCTATCTATCTATCTATCTATCTATCTATCTATCTATCTATCTATCTATCTATCTATCTATCTATCTATCTATCTATCTATCTATCTATCTATCTATCTATCTATCTATCTATCTATCTATCTATCTATCTATCTATCTATCTATCTATCTATCTATCTATCTATCTATCTATCTATCTATCTATCTATCTCTTATCGTTCAAATGTTACTGCTAATTTTATTTAATTTTCAAAAATTTTTTCTATGGCAGCACCCTTTAATTCTTATCGTTTTGGGTATTTATTATTGTAGAGCTTATGTAACCATATATTCTGCAAAAAAAATGTCAGCGCTCTAGTTCTTATGGTTCAAAAGCTACAGCAAAATTTTATAAAATTTTCACAGTTTCTTGTATGACAGCACCCTTTAGTTTTTTTTGGTTTTTTTGGTTTCCTTTTGTATTTGTCATTGTGGCATCTGGGTAAACACACGTACTGTTAAAATTTCAATTTGCGAACTCTTACCGCTTGGGAGAGTAGAACCTGTGGCGGGCGGATGTAGAAGTCTCAGTAATAGAATTCCGTTTTCACTCAATGAGTGCGCTCTAGTGTGGTAATGTAGACTAAAAGTCTAAGCGTGGAAAAGACTTTTTTACAAGTCTGTCGGGACTTTTAAAAACTTTCCAAAATTATCTTTCTCTAAGCCTTTTTCGAAGTTCTTTACAAAAATATAAGAGTGTAGCCATTTTGATTTGACTTTTTAAAGTAAGATAAAATTCTATGGAAATTGCAGTGAATGAATGTCACAAATGTGCAGGATAGTGAACACAATTTAAATTTAGTCTTCTTGAAAATGATTTGTTTGCTAAGTCGTAGTGGGACTTTTTGTTTCTCATGCCAAAAGATAACAAAAACTTAGCGACTCAATATCGTCTGCTAAATTTAAAAATCTTACTTTAAATAAGCATCATGAACAGTGTATAAAATGGTTTTTTTTTTACTTCCAATATACTAGTAGTAGCCAACGTTTACGATGCGATATCTTCAGCCTGGCAGAAATATTTTTACAATGTTTATATGTTTGCATTAAAGAGTAGTGCTGCATGATTTTAGCAATTATTATTCATATTTTTCCCAGCTTTTTTAGTTTTCTGTGCACTGTGTTAATATTTTTAAAACGATCACTTAACCTTTTATGCCATTGTTCAAAGATTTTTAAAGCATAATTCTCTATTTAAAATCATGTTTCGCCCTGAAGCTAAGTTGAAGCGCTGGCCTTACCATCCCTGATGCCTATCCTCCAATATGAAAAATATTTGCAAACGTAAAATAAAAAGTTTTGGGGCCTATTTCGAACCTGCCAATTTTACCGGTCATTTCAACTCTGTTCGTTTCCTGCCAGATGTGCACTTAAGCACATAAAACAATCAAATATGCTGTGGTGATATTTAATGTTGTTTGTTTTGCTTTTTTCCGCTGTTGTTTGTTGATTAATCTGTAAGTATGTTTAAGTGCTTTTAGCTGCTAAAATGCATGTATTGGCCTAAAATAATGTTGAAGAAGACAGAAAGTAATGTTGAAAAAAAAGCTGAAGTGTAACTGTACCTTAAGACTTTAAAAAATCTAAATCAAAGTTACAATGCCATCAAGAGATCATAAAGGAGCTGGCTTCTTTATATAGCTTGAATGGTTTCCTAATTATTTATTTATTAATAAATTTCTTTTCACTTCACATTCAATCATAAATATTCCAAGTGTGTTTTGGACAATCCGCCGGACATACGCATTCATTATCGTTGTTCAGCAGGTATCCCGGCTGGCACTGGCAACCAACAACACACCTCTCGATACAGACTATTTCAGAAAATGGCGCATTGCAACGTGGGGGGCAGATACTGCCACATTCAATGAACTCCTGATGTTTACCACAATTTAGTACTATATATATTGAAATCAGAAGTATGAATAATGAGCTTTTTCCAACCAACCGTTTGTTCCTGGGAACATGTAATTAAGATCATTGCAGTGATCGTCTTCTAATATTTAAAAAATGTATAATCACTCTTGATTGCACATCTGCAATTTAAGCACTTAGACCAAATTTTTTAGCTAATAATCCTTAGTAATTTTGTTTAAAGTTAACAAAAAAGCCAACTATAAGAGTTGATTTGAGAGTAAAAGAAAACGAAAAAAAAATTTTAATTTGGTCATAATGATGTAATGGAAATAATAAAATCAGAGCTGTTCAATTTTGACAGCGATTACCAATCAATTACATTCTTTTTTCAAAAAGAATCGTAGTGATTACATTATCCTTTTTCAGGCAATTTTTGTTCAGTAATAATTATGAAGACTAAGAATCTAAAAATAATTGGAATTATTTTTGATTATTGGAAAAGAGTAAGAAATTCTTAAAAACAATGCAATGATTCTTCGACATCGTCGAAAAAACTTATTTCGCTTAAAATTACCTTTCAAATGTCACTTTTCATGACATTTATGGCAACTAAAACAAAAATTAAATTTGTACTGAAATAATATGAAAATATGTGAAAAATATGCAAAAAGAATCAACAATAATCCTTGAAAGTAGTCGGACTAATTCTGAACCCTTTTGATTTTTTTTAGTTTTTTAGTTTAGTTTTTGCTGTTGTTGTAGTTAATAAATTATTTGGCAAATCAAAAGTAATCATATCACAATCAATTATTTTACCCTTCAAATAAAAATAATTTAATTAGTAATGATTATGATTACTATGCATTACTTGACAGTTACGAATAAAATATTTAGCAGAGTTTCGAACCTACTTTAAAGTTTCTTCAAATCCAGTAACCAGTAGCCCTATTCACTATTTTATAACGATTTTAAAAGTGTTTAACTTGTCTCCAAGTATTGTGCTTTGCACTTACGTTATACGATTTATTAACACCCACGGGTGCATGTCAAAATAATTTGCAAATACGTGGCAGCTTCGTCGAAAATATCGAAAAACACAAAGAAGAATACAAAAAATACACAAAAGTTGTCTAATCATTATCTTAAGTAAACAAATGTAATATTTATTAATTATAATACGTGCATATTTAACAAAGAGTGCTGAAATTCTAATCTTTGAATAAATCCTAAGCCAAATTTTCAAAAGTAATTTCAATAAAAATGTTAAAGTTAAAATAAACACCATAAATGAAATTGGCTCTAAGCCAACACCAATCAGTCGGCCTTTAAAAACAGCTGATTTTAAACGCCTGCAAATGTCTTTAAAAAGTATTACTGACTAACAAAAGCGTTAATTTATATGTTGTAATATTTAAACGATTTTATTAGCGATAAAATTTAATACTGAGTTGCTCTTCAGGAGCGGAGCATCAACTTGACTTTTCTCTTTTTCAAAAGCTGTTGAAAAAGACATTAATAAAGTCTCTTTTGGGACCTAAAATAATGTGTGATTAAATTTTAAGGGCCAATGTTGTTTGTCAACCACATCTAAAAGTCAAGTTTCTTTTTGTGTATTTTATTTGACATTTTTCGATTTTAGACTAACCTAAAAAAATTTAATTAAAATTACTATTCTTTTCCAAATTTCTAACTCCTTTGCCGTGCTTAAAACTGCAATCTCTAAGGGGAAATGTAGCGTATCTTAAGCTCAAGCGACAAAATTCAAATGAAAACAAAATACAACCAAAAACGAAAAAACACTCAATTTAAACTTGTCTTTAGCAACAAACATCCAGCAACTAAAAGTTGCCATTTGCTTCACTTTTTTTTTATCAGTAGTTATTTTCAATTGTGGACCAGTTTAAATGTATTTTGAATTTCAACTAAAAAGCAAATACATATTGCGAAAATAAAAAAAATTAAAATGAATAAAATGCCAGCAAATTCAAATGTGGTTGTGAAATACGAGCGGTCGAAATGTGGAAATGTGGAAATGTCAACAAACGTTTTTGGGGTTTTTGCAAAAAAAAAAACTTTTTTTTCGCGCTTCCAACGTGTAGATTTCAATACGAGGACATGTTTGAACTAAAACTTTTGCTGATAAAGAAAACCAAATACATACATATTTAATCATGTAGACAATTTTGTTTAATAAAAATGAAAAATAATTTAAAAGAAAAAACTAAATTTTCATTAGCACAGTGGCATTTTGAAATTTCAAATTCCTTTTATTGAAGCACACGAAATATGCAGCAAGTGAATGAAGCTCCCAGAGATAAACATTTATTGGCTGCAGCAGCTTAAGTTGAAGACATTTTGTCACTCAACTTTTGCAATTATTTATTAGCTTTAAGAAAGTAAACTTTCAAATCGATAATCTTTGAAAAGATGCAGGCTTTAAATTATTGCTTGTTATGATATTTTTATCGATTACACTTTCGCATGAATATAAAATATTTCGGCCGTTGTCTTATTATGCACCTAGAAAACATTAAGTTATTTTATTTATTGATTTATAACACCTCATTTGTTAATTCAGTTAATCTATGTCACATTGTGACAGGTGTAATAAAAGTGGTATATAAAACGAAATATTAGTTGGTGCAACCGATTGGCCACAGATTCGGTTTTTGGTATGAATTCGTTTTCTCTGAGTGTCTCATAATTGATATGAACGCTCAATGTCACTTCACCCTGGGTTTGTCTTAAAAGATACATATGTATAGCTTCATATACCGATGTGCTGCACGATTTAGTAACAGGGCGGGAATGTAACCCTGCCCTTAATGGAGCAACGAAATTATCTTCTAAAACGTTGGCCCACTTTAGATGCTTTTATTCTCCTTCCACCAGAATTCCTACTCAGCATTTCATTGTTTTGCAAAAGAATTGAACATTGTTGCACAGTGTAATTCACGATTATTAAATGGTTGTTCAGACTATTATTTAAGTAAAAATACTTTCATTTTGCCTTACGAGACAAAAGTCTAGACACAATTTGCGACTGTCAGCAAATCTAGCAAGAATTATATTTTTTATTCACACTATCGCGCTTCAAATAAAATGAAAAATAATGCACGCCATGGTAAAAACTTCATGGACGGCATTTCATTATTATGCAAAATAGTTGAAGATTGTTGCACAGTGTAATTCAGGATTATTAAAGGGTAGTTCATACTATTATTTAGGTAAAAATATTTTCATTTTGCCTTACGAGACAAAAGTCTAAATACATTTCTTGCAACTGTCAAAAAATTTAACGTAAATTATATTTTTTTATTCACACTATTGCGCTTCAATTAAAATGAAAAATAGTGCACGCCATGTTAAGAACTTCTTGGACGGCATATCAGTAGTTTGTATGGGCGACAGTCGTGCCGTCAGCTAAAAATACTCAATAGCTAGAACAATCGTTATGTTTAAAAGCACTGAAATATCTATAACCAAATCGCATTATCTGTAAACCACGGCGTAAACGAAATATAATTCTATACGGCCAACGGCTCGCTAACGGCGGCAAAGCTATCGACTCAGTGAAACGTTTTGGTGTGTGCTATTATACAAGGCAACCCTGATCCAATTAAAAGTATTATCATTTTTAAAAATTTGAAAAAACGACCAAGCTGCATGGGATGTCAAATTTTTATCGTATTACACTGTGGAACAAATTCAAGATTTGCAAAATTTAGGTCGATTCTGAAAGTGAATGGTGAAAATAGAGGCTAAATTAAAAGATACCCTATAGTGGCGTTTTTTTATGTTAGCTCGAATTTTTTTTTAGTCGTCCTTCAAACTTTGCAGTCAAATGCCGACATTCAGCTTATTGTTTATATGGTTTTCTGGCTTTATATTAGTTTTATATTCGTATATTCTGGTTTATATTCGTTTTCTTTTATATATTTTCTATACAATGCAGGCTGAGAAAGACAGAAAACATTTAAAAGGTCTATTTTTAAATCTAAAATGATACATTTCTATTGGCTCTTAAAGCAGACCAATAATGAAGTTCATTTTGGAATGACGTTTATTGTTCAAAAAAAAAAAAAAAAAAACATATGTGACAATTAGTTGCACAACAAAATATTTTACAAAAGCTCGTCATGGCTCTGACGGCATACATCCTTCTGATGGTTGATGTTTTCAATGACTCTAAAGGCCGTGTCAGATAAAACTTTGTTGCTTTGCGTGACGTTTATAACTTTGAAAGAAAAGCGTAAAACAAAAAGTGTATGTCACAATAAAAACTTTGACAAGACCCGTGCATTGTTTGTTTATCAATAAAATATTGAATATATAAAATATTTTATATATGTACTTATTTGTAGTTTTGTTTATTATATATTTCAAGTGAATTTATTCATTAAATTTATAAAATTTATTTATTTATTTGGAATTTTTTTTTTTTTTATTTCTGTTGACGCCAAGAGAAAATAAAAGAAAATGAAAGCAGCTAATTGTCAAAGCGTGCAAAAAGATGAAAGATGCCCAACTTTTTGCTTTGCTTTGCGTCAAATAAAATTTATGTGACAAGTGCCATACAAACATGTACATTTATCTTAAATGTCAAAGCGTGTATGTAACGCAACGCGAAGCAAAAGTTTTATCTGACACGGCCTTGAGTCATACTTGCGGTTCAATGTCGTTAACGTGCCAAATTATCTCATCTCTTAGCTAAAGAATAGTTCTTGGCTTATTGACGCATACACTTTTTTCAAATATTCGTAAGTCTAATGGTGTAAGGTCCCCTGATCGTAGTGCCGACTTAAAACCGCCACAGCTCACAGTGCTGAGAATTAGCAAAACGAAAGCCTTCATCGTGGAAAGATGACACCTTGTGCACAGATAATGATGGAGAAACCCAGGAAAATAATTAAATTTGGAAAATACTGGTTCCTGCTAATTCTCACCACTCATGGCTTTTCAGCAATCACTTGTAGATTCTCATTTGCCCAAATGCGACAATTCTGCTTGTCAAAGAATCAACAAAAGCAGTCTTAAGGCGTTGCTTAATTATGTACCTCTTCATGGCTGAATTGCTCGACCACTTTTATTAATATACCATTTATATTACACCTGTCACAATGTGACAACGAATAACTGAATTTTTATAATGGTCTTTTAATTATTTTCAACGGAACACTTAAATACGGAAATGTAAAATTAAGCCATCCAAAAACAGCTAAGGTGTGGTGGGACCACCCTATAATTTTCTCTAACGAGGTGTTTTATAAAAAATTTAAATAAAAATTGCATAAAATCATTTAAACGTGTTATCTTTAGCTGTTGGAATACCCATTACGATTAGCAAATTGTGCTGTTAATTGATTTAAAGATGTTAAATCGAAATCAGTTGGAATTGTAGTGATCGCTTTGAAAAAATTCAAGTTTGAATTTTGCACATTTAAATTAGTTTGCAGGCAGCACAACTTTTTCTCTTACATTTTGCAAATCGTTTTGCAAAAGCACATTAAAACATGTCTGCATTCACTGTGGGAAAAATAATTTAGTGTGTTTAATGTGTTTTAATTATATTAAACTTGTACGAGTATCATTGTTAAACAAATTAAAAATACAACATTTCAACAAACTTTTTGTATCAGATGTTAAATGTTTTTTTTAATTCATTTCAATCGAATGTGTTGATGTAAAAAGAAATTTTTTTTCGCTTTTACTCACTTACTGATTTAAAATTTTATAATTAATTTAAATATGTAATATAAAAGTGGAGCGGAAAAAATGCCAATTAATCTTCTTAGTTTTCAGATATCTTGAATAATAAAAAGATGCATATAAAAGGCGAAGAGCCAAAAGAAATGATTAATTATGTACTTGTTTATACAACTTATTTATCAACTGGCACAATTGTTTCACAAGCTTTCAGTGGCGAAAAGTTATTGGTCCCAAATATTGTATATAATATTGTTGCAAGTTGACTGTGTGTTGTGTAAATAACCAGAGAATAATTAAACAGAATTAAATTGTACGCTGCTTCCTGTTATGAATCAGCTGTCGGTGCTAATGAACCTGTAAAGTATTAAGTAACAACATTAATTGACAGCTATAAGATTATGTATTATTTTTTTTTTTTTTGTTATTGCTTTATATATTTATTAGTTTTGACTTTAGTATTCTCTAAGTATTTGGTATTACCTGAAACGGCCTTTAATTTTTGTAAAAGTTCCTGCTAATTAAACAGGACAAAGAAAACATTAAAGACGTTTAGCTAGGGGACAACTACCTAGTTAGACAATTTAGGTAGCAGACAGGATTAAGTATCCTCTACAGAAACCTGAGCCTCTAAATTCGAAGATGTGCATCAGAAGAAATTTTAAAATTTTTTAACCATGGACACAAACACTCAAAGTTAAAAGACCATGAGCGTCATGGTTAAGCCCAAAAACTCAAACAAAAATTTGAAAACTCTCACTTGCAGAATCAGCTGAAATTAATTGTCAAGAGGCAGGCTCTTGCATCCCAACTGCAATATGATTGTGTGATTTTGTGGTCTACTTTTTATTTACTTGCCAATTGCAATTTAAGAAAAGGTATTTTTCTCTGTGTTTTTTTTTTTGTAATTAAAAAAAAGGTTTTTCTTATTTGCGTTTGACTATTCGTGAATATATTCACAGGTCCTGGACTTCCCACTTCATTTAGTAGACAATAGTTATTAATTTTAGTTGTGGCTATTTTTAGAACAATGTTTTTTTCACTTGTAATAAATATTGCAATGTTTATTTTAGCTCATTACAGCAACTGAAACAATAAGATCGGTGATTTACACTAGCAAAAGCAAAAGAGCACACATTTAAATAGAAATTACAAATTTATATTTTGCACTTTTTTTTTCTTAAAAAAAAACAACACAACTTCTCTGTGGTTTCCAGGAGAGAGCTTTCAAGTTAATGTGTAAAGGTTCCGCCAAACAACTTTTTTTTTTGGAAAATGGCTCAAAACATCGAGTGTAGTTTCGGCTGTGTGGCATGTAGTGCCGTTCTGTTGAAACCAAATGTTGCCAATATTCTCCTTTTCAATTTTAGTGAACAAAAATTCATTCAACATGGCCCGATAACGATCGCCATTGACAACGACCACACCTTGCTTATATTCGGAAAAATGGTCCAATTATTCGTGACTCGTTTTGGGTGCGTTGGCTTTTCAATGTGGCAATTTTGCTTGTTTACATACCTGCCGTGATCAAAATGAGCTTCATCTGAAAAGATGATTTCTTTGGCAAAATCGGCATCTTCTGTAAGTTGATCGCAGACCCACTTAGCGCTTACCGAAACGTATACACAACCATATTTGTTCAGCGGAAGGATAAAACTAATTTTCGTTCAAATCTGAGCTGAGTGTTAACATTCACGAAATAAGCACTAGTTGAAAAAAAAAAGTTAGATGACAGACCCTTTAGATTACAGAAGCATTCTCTTTTTGATAGTGTTTTTGATAGATTAGTGTTTGGAGAAACGGAGCCCTATCTCCGTTTCTCCAAACATACAAATGTGTAACACAGGTGAAATGTGCGAACTGGGGCCCAGTTCGCCAAAACTTATAAAAATGTTCTTGTTTTTGATATTGATAGTATTACACCAGGGCTTCGTATTTCAGCTGTAAGTTTAACTATATAATACGGGTAAATTGAACGATTTGGGGCCGGTTCGCAAAGGCGTAAACATATTGTTTTCTTTTGCTTACTAGTTCTTTTCTTTGCTGACTAGTTTTAATTTTTTCCGTTTTAATTAATCAATCTCAGGTTTGATTTTTTCTTTTTAATATTTTGTTACTGAAAGCAATTGCTTTATTGATTAATAAAAAAGAAATATTTAAATAAATTATTCAAGCTTAAGAAATTTTCCAAAAAATAATTGCCAACAATATTTAAGCCGTATGATACTACATTTTTCTTGCATTGTTCAAGTTTTGGAGAACAGTGCAAATATAAAGTAATAGTAGAATTTAGCATGTACAAAGAGTTCAGTTATCGATAAAAAATCAGATTATGTAAAAAAAAATTTTTAAATTTTAAACTTAAAATTTACATTTCAAACTTGAATGTTGCTGTGTCAGCGGTTTATGGCGGTATAACTTTTGCGATTTAACACTTCTTTTTTTGAAATTTTTATTTCCTAGCGCTTTCTTAAAAATAAAAAGAATGCAACATTTAAAAAAAATATAAACAAAAAGAGAGAAAATGTATATTTGGTTCTTTCTAGCAATTGCTGTTTCTTTCTATCAATCCAATAGCAATTAATGAAAGAAAAATGAAGTATCATACGGGCTTTACTTTCGATATGCGCCAACAATTTTTAAGCATCGTCAGGAAAATTATAAGATTCAAATAATAAAAAATATATTTTTGAGTTTTATAAATATTTTTCTGGCGATGCTAGCAAGTTGTTGGCGATATATTGAAAATAAGTTGTTTCCGATATATTGAAAATGAATTGTTTCCAATTATTTTTTTTAAAAAAATCTTTAGCTGGAATAATTTATTTAATAACCTCAAAGCCAAATAATATAAAAATAAATAAATAATTACAAGAAACTTGAAAACGGGGCACTTCCAGATGTTTTTAAAATTTTTAATTGTGCTAACTTGCATTATTTTACAGCTGTTGCTCAAACCTTAACAGCTGACTGCCACCCACATATAAAAATTTCTAAATTTAAGAACTTGAACATCTTTTCGTTTTGAAGACCAAATCGCAAATACATTTCCATTATTTTGTCATTTTTATTAAAATTAAAAATTTTATTAAAATTAAAAATTTTATTTAAATTAAAAATTCTTAACGACCTAATTCCAGAAGAAAACCAGAAGTCTTAGCTGGTGTTTTAACTTAAGCCACTGTGATGAAAATAATGCAATTAAGCATGAAGAAAATTCAAATGGCATCAGCTGTATGTCAGCTTAAAATGTTCTCTTCCTTCAATGGGTAATTAATTTTAAACGTAAGCCATAATTTACAAAATTGAAAGTGACTTGCCTTAGGAATTTAAAAATTACACTTTGTGTACTAAGAAGAGATGGAATGAGGAAATGTAATTGATTTTAGCAAGTTTTTCTATATTGTTGTTGCTGCACTGTGTAATCAACAAAAAGTAAATATTTAATATTAATTATCACGTGAGAAGATTTAATTGATTAGAGCTTCTGTCAGTATAAATTCGAAGGGATGCTCTCAACAGCAAATTAGTTGCCCGCTTGCACAGTTATTTGTTGGAAGTCTAACAGAGTGTTCATACAAAAAAAAGAAAAAAATTGGAAATTCTAAACTTCCCACTAAAAATGTCTAAATATTCTATCGTTTTAGTGTTGCTGGTTGCGGTGGCTTTTGTTGTGACTGTGCGGGCTCAAGGTGTGTGTGTGTGTTAAAAACTTTACAAAATGTTACACTTATAAAAATTATATAATATTACAATCCCTTCTGATTTCAAAACTTAGGCCAGTGTGGCGGAAAAAATCAAGAGTTCACCGAATGCGGTACAGCATGTCCCCCAAAGTGCAATGAGGACAATTCCCAAAAAGTGTGTACTTTGCAGTGCATTGTTGGTTGCCAATGCAAGCGGGGATATTTGTTGAATGGCAAAAACGAGTGCGTGTCTCCGTCGGAGTGTTAAAAAGAACAATGGAAATTGTGAAATTAAAATATGACTTATACATATCAATAAAAAAAATTATATGAAAAAATGTATTGCAGCCAAGTGCCAGTAATAAAATAAAGCTAAAGTAGTTTTTATCTCTAGAAATATATGTAATATTGTACAAAAAATTAAGACATGAAAATGATTTTCAGATTAAATATTCAATAAAAAAAATCATTCTCGATTGTTTTGATAAGCAAAATATTTGGTTTGAAAATGTTTCTCTGAAAGTCCAGTAAATTAAGGCATTAAGTCTGCAACAAACTCATTGTTTTACCTGTTAAGTGTTTCACTCGCTCGATTAAAATGCGTTTATGAAAGGGTCAAAGTATTGTAATGTTTTTAATATAAAAGTTTTTGGCGAATAAAACAATAAATTTTAGAAAATTAGCAAATCCAGGTCATGCACACATATTTCTTATATAAATAGTAAGAATCAATAATTACAACAGCAATCAATTCATGAGAATTCCTGCTCAAAATTGGATCTATTCTAATCTTGGCCGAGCCATGCATATTCACACATTGCGTGGAGTCGGTTTTTAGGGCGCTAACGGTTGCTTATGATAAAAATTTTTTTAATTTTTTTTTGTATACACTAAAGCCCCGACTTGCGTCGCTTTTTAAAACTGGAAAAATTCGATTTGCGTCGTTGCGATTTCAAGTTGCGTCGGTTTGAGTTGCGTCGTTTTGACCCCGATTTGCGTCGATTCGACTTGCATCGTTTTGATTTCGATTTGCGTCGCTAAACACAGTTACATTTTTTACTGCATCATTGTGGATTACCATTTTTAGCATTTGTATTTAGCATCTTGAATGCATTAGTTTTTACAACTTCTGGCCACAACGATCGTCACTTGTACGTTAAGAAATTTTCAGATTGCGTGAAAAAAGGGAAATCCCCTTTTCTTTTTTATATATGTAAGTAGTGCTTAGAGCAGCTGTCTGGTTATGGTAACAATTTAGTGTGTGATTCGCCTTAAGGACGTAAAACATGATTCATTTTTATGTTTTTATACCCTTCACATAAATGTGTAAGGGTATATATAAGTTTGTGATTCCGTTTGTAACGCATTGAAATATCCATCTAAGACCCCATAAAGTATATATATTCTGGATCAGCATCAATAGCGATTACGATTGAGCGATGTCCGTCTGTCCGTCTGTCCGTCTGTCCGTCTGTCCGTCTGTCCGTCGGTCCGTCTGTCCGTCTGTCCGTCTGTCCGTCTGTCCGTCTGTCCGTCTGTCCGTCTGTCCGTCTGTAGTCGTTGAAATACCGTTTCTGAGAAAACGGTTTGAGATAGAAACCTCATTCTTTCGCTAAAACGTGTGAAACCCCGGTAGTGGGTCTGCTATTGAAATTCAGTAAGATAGGTCCACGTATAGCCGAGATATATTCAAAAAACCGGGTTTTGAGGGATATTTTGTGTAATTTTTGTATTCAGATTTTTGAAAAAAATTTTTTCTTAAAAACTAAACCATATCATTTTTTGTGCTCATTAAATCCTAGAAATGAAGGAATTTTTGAAATCGGCCCATATATATCCGAGATATAGCGTCTCCCGATTTTTAAAGAAATCGGCTTTATTAGCCAAATAAGACAACTTTTGGCACCGAAGATCAATCAAGATGGTATATATAGGCTATTTAGAGGCAAAAGTGGAAAATTTTTCCACATCGGCCCATATACACTCGAGATATAGCGCCTCCCGTTTTCTCAAGAAGTTGGCTCTAAAAGCCAAATAAAACAACTTTTGGTATCAAAAATCGATTAGAATGGAACATATAAGGTGTTTAAAAACAAAATTGGAAAATTTTTGAAATCGGTCCATATATATCTGAGATATAGCGACTCCAGATTTTTCAAGAAATCCGCTCTTTAAGCCAAATAAAGCAATTTTTGGCACTAAAAATCAATCAGAATGGTACATATAGACTATTTAGAGGCAAACGTGGAAAATTTTGGACATCGGCCCATATACACTCGAGATATAGCGCCTCAAGTTTTCTCAAGAAGTCGGCTCTAAAAGCCAAATAAAACAACTTTTGGTACCAAAAATCGATCAGAATGGTACATATAAGGTGTTTAAAAGCAAAATTTGAAAATGTCTGCAATCGGTCTATATATACCTGAGATATAGCGTCTCCCGATTTTTCAAGAAATCGGCTCTATAAGCTAAATAAAACAACTTTTGGCACCAAAAATCAATCAGAATGATACATATAGGTTAGTCAGAAGCAAAACTGGAAATCTTTTTGTCATCGGCCCATATATGTTCGAGAAATAGCGCCTACCGATATCTCAAGAAGTCGGGCCTGGAAGCTAAACGAAACAGTTTTTTGCACTAAAAATTTGTCGGAATGGTACATACAGGCTGTTTAGGGGCAAAATTAGAAAATTTTTGGACATCGGCCCATATGCACCCAACTCTTGGTACCAAAAATCAATCATAATGGTACATACATATGTATATAATATTATATACATATGTATATAATATTTGCGATCATGTATGAATGTATGTATGTATGTATGTATGTATGTATGTATGTATGTATGTATGTATGTATGTATGTATGTATGTATGTATGTATGTATGTATGTATGTATGTATGTATGTATGTATGTATGTATGTATGTATGTATGTATGTATGTATGTATGTATGTATGTATGTATGTATGTATGTATGTATGTATGTATGTATGTATGTATGTATGTATGTATGTATGTATGTATGTATGTATGTATGTATGTATGTATGTATGTATGAATATATGTATGTATGTATGTATGTATGTATGTATGTATGTATGTATGTATGTATGTATGTATGTATGTATGTATGTATGTATGTATGTATGTATGTATGTATGTATGTATGTATGTATGTATGTATGTAGATACGTTTGTATGTATGTAGGTATGTATGTATCTACATATGTATGTATGCATGCAAGTATGTTAGCATAAACAATTTTTTTGCTTTGGTGTAAAAATGTGTATGTATGTACATACATATGTATACACGAGCTTGAAAATGAAAGTGATATAAAGAATTGTTGAAAAAAGGGTACGCAATGAAATTCTTTTGAACAATTGCGTCTTCAAATTCATTCACACAAAAAATCATTTTGGGTTTCCCTACGTACTTACATATGTACATACACACACACATGTGTATGATGATACGCAATAGATCATCAACAACGTGCACAAGAAAAAAATAATTTTGTAAAAGCAAGCAATGTAAATATGTATGTATGTATATATGTATGTATATAATCATTGTTTTATGGAACACACTGAAAATATTCAATAACAAAAAATTTATTTTAGAGTTTTCTATTATAGGTATGTACATACATACATACGTATGCATGTACCCACATACGTAAGTAAATTGAAAAGCAAATCACACTTAATGGCAATGTTTAACATTATAATTCAAAAATAATGCAATTATATGCAATTTTTTGTTAAATAAATTTTACTATAAAGTTAACTGATAAATAATTAAGAAATACATTTTGCTTTTCTTTATTTCATTGATATTAAAAAGAATTGGTGTCACCTAGTGGTTGAACTTGAGCATATTAAGAATTATTTTAATAAAAGTTTTGCAGCCTGTGTTAAATCCCGGTAGTGGATCTGATATTGAAATTCAGAAAAAATCGGTCCATTTAAAAGCCAAATAAAACAACTTATCGCACCAAAAACCAATCAGAATGTATGTACCATTGTGAAGGGTATTTAAGATTCGGCCCAGCCGAATATAGCACTCTTACTTGTTTTTTCTTAATTTATGGTTTTGTTATTTCTTTATAATATACATACATAAACATTTGTTGAAGTAAATTAAATAAATAAAAACGTATTCCTACTAGTATTTTTTATCAAAAATACAACATTTTTTGCTTTCTTTTAAATATTTGCCCCAACAAATTAAATTTCAGTGCATTTATATAGAAAAAAGTGATTCGATTTGCGTCGAGTTTCTCCGGTCCCCATTAACGACGCAAGTCGGGGCTCTAGTGTATTTTCTTTTAATAACACGAAGTATGAAAAATTTCATAAAACCGCTTTTAGTTTTACAGTGTAATTAGCACAAGCAAATATTTATTTTAATTATTGTGCGAGCAGCTTGAATTGATTGCATTAGTCAATACAAATTCAAGGGGATTCTCTCTACAGCAAATTAATTGCCACCATACAGTGAGGTTTGTCAGATGTGTAAGGTGCTGTTTATCAAAACAAATCTGAGTTTCAGATTTTCATATTGTTCGAAAAGTGTATAAGTTGGCCATTATTTTGCTATTACGGATTACAGTGGCTTTTGTGGCGTTCGTGCAGGCTGAGGTTGTGTTGAAAATCTTATTAAAATATTGCTTACTTTGCTCTCTCGTTAGACTAGTTTCCAGGAAAAAGTTAAGAATTCGCAAAATATGGAACATCCTGCCTCAGAAAGTGCAATGATGATTATTTACAAAAGGCCTGTACACATGTATGCAGTGCGTTGTGGATTGCCAGGGCAAGCGGTGATATTTGTTAAATAACAAAAATGAATGCGTGTTGCGGTTGAAATGTAAAAAACAGGTGCCGGAATTGTGAAGCTCTTACTCAGTTTTATTGAAAGAAATATAATGAAACTGTATGCAGGAAGAATATTGTGGGATAATAGTCTTACATCATCTAAAAGAAAATAAAAAGATCCTTGCTTCTTTAAATATTATATTAAGTACATACAGGAACTAGTAAATTGAGTGAGTTTTAAGGTGGCCAGAGTTCATAAGGGTGCTGATGAGAAGCGTAGTGGAGTCGAAGTAGTTGGTTATAAATGAAATGTTGTGTTTTTTAGCATGTCCGCAGCTCATAAGGGGGCTGATGAGAAGCGTAGTGGAGTAGAAACAGCTGCTTATGAATGAATCTGTTAGATTTAAATCAATGTTTTTGTAAAAGATGGTTTTCTTAAGAAAAAAAAAATAATATTCATTAATGAACAAACTAATTTATCAACATTCGAAAAAAATTATTGTCAAATGCTAAATGTTTTGTCTACTCGGCTCAAAAGCGTTTATGAAAGAAAAAAATATGTTTGCTTTTACACTTCAGCTCGGCTTAGCTGTATCGTAGAAATATGGAAAATTTTACATAAATGAAGCTAGCAGCATACTGGGGTGCTGGCAGCTGTGGTGTGGCAGTGTAAACGAAACTGTTATTTAACACCCGTCTAATAAGGCAGGCATAATGGTTTCTACTACTCAAATATGAACTTAATTATTTATTTGCTTTAAGAGCCAACTGAAATGTATTAATTCAGGTCCAAAAATGAACCTTGTTCTTACGGGTTTAAGGGAATGGGTAAAAGTAGCAGGATTTCTTCCAATAAATAAAAAATCCTGGATTGCTGAACACGTTATAAAGGTAATATTTTTGTTATAAAAAATGTTTTGGTAAGCGGCCAATAATTCAATTTTTATAAGGAATTCATTAAAGCTATTTTATAACTATATAATCATACACAGAAACTAGCAAAAGATTATAAATCGAAATTAATAATGAATTTCACTGTTGAACTGCTAAACCTCTTGATTGGTTGAATTCACTTTCTATATTGTTTTATACTCAAGCAGGATTACTGAAAAATGTCAAAGCAGTTGGGGCATTAATGAAATAACACAGGGATGGAAAACGCGTTACATTGTTTACTCAGGTGAACAAACCTTTTCAAAAAATATTTGCTGTATTTTCAAGTCTACTGATGAGTTGATTAGCACCAACGAAATGTCGTCGGCATATAGACAGCTGAGAAATACAGCAAATATTTTTTGAAAAGGTTCATTTTTGGACCGGAATTAATAGGTTTCTACTGCTTTTAATACACATACATCTTAATTTGATTTCAAAGTAAATGGATCCATTATAATAATTAATAAGTGGAATATTTAAAGTTACAAAAAAACAAAATAATATTTTATCTTAAGTCTAAAAATGAACGTTATTAATAGTTTTCTATATATTTCAGCCGTCAATATGCCGCCGAAAATTCGTTCATGCTGGTCAACCCGTCCAGAGACTATTAAAATATTAGAAAAATTTTTGAAACACGTATTAAAATGTTTCGAGTCTAGTGACGAGTTGAGTAGCATCAATACAATGTCAGTGGCCTATAGACGGCTGAAAATGGCAGAAAACATTTGATAGGGTATATTTTTAGTCCTAAAATTAAACATTTCAATTGGTTCTTTCAGCAAGTAAAATATTTTTTAACAAAAAAATTATTATTATAATTATTTCTTAAAACCAGAGAAAATTAAAACTTTAGTTACCCTAATACTACCAAAAAGCAATAATAATATTTATAAAAGAATAGGTTTTTTTTCAATCTTTTTCTATTAGCTTATTCTTTTTTGAGTAGTAACTAAAATTCACTGTCACTTCCCAGCAATAAATTTCAACAACATTTAAATAACAAAACGTGTTATTTTAATTTGAAACGTGTTGCGCAAAAAAAGTGGCAAGTACTCGTGCAGTTTTTAAAAAAGTTTTTATAGTTTTTTCTTAATATTAAACTAAAGTTATTTAATTTAAATAAATCAGTATAAATTCTATAAATTTCTATCAGCAACAATTTAGTTGCTGACGAAGAGAGTTGTTGGTCGCTTTTTTTATTAAAAAATATATATTTTAAATATGAAAAGATTTTCTATCATCATTTTAATGCTGGTTGCTGTAGTTCTTGCTCAAGCATTTCCAACTCAGGGTACGTTAAGTAATTTTTGCCTGTAATAAAGTTTGAAAAACTATTTCTGTATGTTTTTTTTTTTTAAGATGAAGAACACCAGTGCGGAATAAATCAGGAATTCAAAACATGTGGTGCATCCTGTCCCAACCGATGCAATGAGGATCTTTCCAGTAAAATCTGTCTAGCGGTGTGTGTTGTTGGCTGCCAGTGCAAGCAGGGTTACTTATTGAATGCGAAAAATGAATGCGTATATCCCTCAGAATGCGAAAAAGTATGCTGAACAAATCATTGTAAAATAAAGTAAAATTATTAACGACTAAAAATTAATGTGAAGATTGGCAACTAAAAGTTGTGGGTTAAGTAAATGTTACGTCTCAAACATACATTGAGAAAGTGGCCGTATTTTTCTTAGTTTTCTGATATCATAATATAAAATAAACACCCACTAACACTGAGTTTTATTCATAATTCTCAAAAAGATTTTAAAGCAAAATATGGCAAAACAGTTTTTGAGAAGCAATATTTTTTGCCTTACAACACCATGGTTATTAAAAACACACCAAGCGCATAAAAAAAACTCTTTTTGTGGGTGTTTTTGATGTTTCTTCGGGCTGTAGTAGTTTTTGTCTCTTACTACAAATTGAATTTGTGACTTATCCATCCCTGGCGTCTGCCTACTAATATATCACGTTATTGGCAAACTGAAACTTTTTTTTGAAAAATATAAATTTTTGTCAGTAAACAGAAAAAATACGATCTGCTGGACACAGCATGTTTTTCATGTCGCAAAAGAAGCACTTGAATGATTTGATTTTTTGAAACGGTTCATAACGGACATAATTCACTCCAGCCCATCTCTTCAAAATTTATAACAACCAAAAATGGAATACAACTTTCATGTTTAGGCCGGTGCCTCAAAGTCTATTTAGCAGTGACAGTTGGGTATCCAACTCTATTGATTCACTGAAGCAACATCGCCAAGTGGGATGTGTTACACTGTTCTATCGCTATTATAATAAATTTTGCTCAGACGCATTTTGTTCCCGAACCCCACATATTTTTATGCAATAGATGTTCATGGTTAAGAGCACATCCGTTTGTAGTCGCTTGGCCAGTGAATCGCACAATGCATTACAGAGAGCATTCGTTTTTCAGCCGTACGGTTCGTCTGTGGCACAAATTGCCTGCAGACTACAATATAAAGAAGTTCAAGTCAAACTTACACGAACACTACTCTCTTTTTCTGCCTCCCTAAAACCTATTTTTCTAGTTCGGCCACGATGCGCATGCACAAATCGGGGCATCCGCTGAGTACTGGTCCAAGTTCAAAAAAAAATAAAATCGAGACTAGTCCTTACACGAGTGTAAAGAGTACTCCACAACGAACCAGGACTAGTCCAAAAGTAATGCAAATATATGGGAAAAACATGTTCCTTTTTACATTACAATGTCCTAGGAAAGGACTCTGTAATCCAAAAAAAATTACGGCAAACTAATCTAAAAACTAATGCAAGTAACTACTCCGCTCATTATTAATACAGGATTAATCTTAAAATTATTTAACTACTCCATGGATTACTACATGATAGTCAAATAAATTTTTTTTTCCTTATAGTCCATGTTTGCATTACATCGGACCATGTTGTAACTACTCTTTTTTATTTAAATCAGATCATGTACTACAATAATTTCTGCAGATTAGCACAAAACATGGATGCAAAGAGCTTTTTTTCAACCCTACTTTATTTTTTCTCCAGGTCTACCTGCCAGTACTCGCATAAATTTTGCATCGTATAATTGTGCTGAAAACAAAAACAAAATTTTATATATTTATATTGTTCTAAATACTAATTCAAGAGAGAAAATATTTTTCCGTCTTAGAAAGAAAATTGGCAGTAAATAAGAAAATGAGTTATACCATGTTCATACATGCGCCTTTATTGAGGTAATCGCAATAAAGTCCATTATTGAGCTCAATATTTCATACAAAAAGTCAATAAAGTTATTGCTCAATAAACTCTATATTGCTTTGAATATTGAGAAAAAGATGGAACACAACACTGTAAAAGATGTGTTTAATAAGCAAAAGTATACAATGCGAAATGAATGACGTGATAAATGTAAACAAAAGCAAACAAAACAAAATAATAAAAAATAAAAATAAATACAATAAAAATAAAAACATTGCAGCATTTCCAAATTTTTATTTCTCTTTCTTTTTATTATTGCCGCTTTGGAGTCTTAACATGAACGCACTACTTGTACAAGTTCCATATTTTTATTGTACAACACTAAAATCTTTTTAATAAAAGGCAGTTTTTCTTCCATTTTTCTTATTGGAAAATATTTTTCACTTTTTTTTTCTCACTACCAAAACAAAAACAACAACTTTTTTTCAGCTGTCAGATACTAATTTAGTTAGCTCAATATTTGTATGTATGAACGCAAAAAATATTATGTCAATAAACTGAATATTATCTCAATTAGAAATACATGTATGAACAAGGTATTAGTTTAATTTTAAACGTGTATACATATTTTTTTTTTTTACTTTTTTTAGTTTTTTAAAATTTTGTCATAAAATTCTATTTGAATATTAATTATCATGTGAGACGGAATAAATGAGTATAAATTCTAGAGCATTCTGCTGACAACAAATCAGTTACCACTGTTTAGAGTGGTATGCTAGGAACTTGAAAATTTGTTTTTATATTAAAAAAAAAAAAAAGTTGCTGTCTTTTATTCTAAAATGGATAAATTTTACGGAGTTTTGGTGCTGGCAGTTGCTGCAGTTCTCATAATGTCCGTGCAGGCTCATGGTATGCCAAAAAGATTACAAAGAGTTCATTTCATTTATTATTTATCATTCTTATTATCTCATTTAAAGACTGTACTATACAACAGTGTGGCGAAAATCAGGAGTTCACCGAATGTGGCACAGCCTGCCCTGAGCGCTGCAATGCTCCCATCTCCCATATAGTCTGTATCCAGAAGTGTGTTGTTGGCTGCCAGTGCAAGCCAGGTTACCTGCTGAACGACAAAAACGAATGCGTATGTCCGGCGAAATGTCAGAAAGGTATATGGAATCATTTCAATTGATTTTAGATATAAAATCATAAAATGAGATATTAATAAATATGAAAATATACAACAAAATATCTAAATGTTTTTGATATTTATTAAAATAAAATGTCCTAACAAAATCCAGCACAAAGAACTGTCAAAGCGGTTTGTTATGCTTGTTTTTCAGCATGTTTTTATGAATAGATTTTTTTGTATAGTTCTTAGCAGAGATAAGGTAAATAAAGTTTTAAAAAACCACACTTGGGTGCGTGAGAGTGATATAAAATTAAAATTTCGTGCATGATGGCAATTTTAAGGCAGTTCACGAAGTTTCTCGAAATTTCATGAAAAATTTAAGAAAGTAAATTTTTTCGTTTTGAAAAAAAATCATTTTCATATATTTCCTTAAATTATTTTACAAAGCAATTTAATTTATCTAAATGTCTACTACACATTTAAGGTTATTCATTTTGCGGTTTCAAAAGTAAACGTAAATAAAACAGATATTAAATATATTTTTTCTTCATAATATTTCTTTTTTATTATAAAGTTAGAACGTAAACATTATAGGTCATATTCATAATAATTATTGTAAGTTTATTAAGCTCTTATTTGATGTACTTCTACGGAATATTTGTCAAATAAACGTGTAATAAACCTTCAATAGTTTTTATGCATATGGGTGTATGTGTGAAACACTACATCATTTAAATGGCCACCAAGCAAAGTGTTGCCAGCATAGATTCTTTTGAGGGAATTCACGACCATTTTCCGATACGTATTGGGCGGCATCTCAGCCATAACCTAACGAATGTTGGTTTCCAAATGCTCAAGAATTAAAGGTGTATCTCCATAAATATGGTCTTTGGCAAAGCCCTACAAAAAAAAGTCTAATAGTGTCAAATCGCATGATCTTGGTGGCCAGTTGATATCGCCAGGACGAAAAATTAGGCGGCCAGAAAATATATCTTGCAATAAAGCCATATTCGCTTGAGTTGTGTGGCATGTGGCACCGTCTTGTTGAAACCACATATTCTCCAAGTCGTATTCTTCAATAGCAGGCAAAAAACAATCGGTTATCATATGACCATAACGATCCGAATTGACGGTGACAGTCGTTCCATCGTCGTTTTCGAAGAAGTAAGGTCCAATCTCACCTTCGCAGCAAACAGTCCACCAAACAGTGACTTTTTCTTTATGTAATGGCCTCTCTTCGATTACTTGAGGATTCTCAGAACCGCAAATACGACAATTTTTTTTTTTTTTTGTTAACCCAGCGAGAGATAAATGTGCTTCATCGCTGAAGAAAATTTTTTTCGAAAAATCGCCGTCCACCGCCTGTTGTTCAAGCACCGATTCCACATATCTACGACGTTGTGAATGGTCAGTTGTTGTGTGAATTGAACTTTATATGAATGTAGGTGTATATCTACATATTTTTTTGGCAAAATACGCCATAATGTGCCGTAAGACAGTCCGTCCTAATTCCTGAGGACGACGAGGAATTGACACATTCGGGTATTCGGCAACACTTTCACTTACAGCAGCAATATTTTCAGTGGAACGGGCAAAACGATGACGCACAGGCTTTACAATACTTGTAACCGCTTCAGTCTCTTCACAATATTGCCAATTGCTTGCGTAGTTGGGCGATTATGTACACCATAATCTCCCCTTAAAGCACGATATGTGGTGGCTGTGGCAGAATCACCATTTTTGTTGTATGTTTTGATAATTCTTATGCGTTGTGTGATATAGTTAATTGATTTAACAACTTAGTTTGACAGATGTTGAATTCCAGTGCTATACCTTTGAAACCACGAAATGAATAACCCGCTATAAAGCACAGCACTTTTAGTTCAGGGAAATACTAAAAATCAAATTTTCAGCATTTAAGTAAAAAAAAAGAGAGTTGCTAACATTTGATTAAAATTTTACAATTTCAATAAAATCTCAAGTCTAAACTAATATTTTTTTCTCATGACTGGGTTAATAGCCTTTTTACACTGACGTACATCTCACATCTTTCAACAATTTGCAAAGATGTTTACATCTTTCCATAATAATTATACAGGGCGAAAATTCTACATCAGCAGAAGCTGATCCTTTCTCATTTTGTTCCATCTTACATCTTTCGATTTTTTTAGTGCCATCACCAAAAAAAAAAAAAAAAAATTGCAAAAAAACGTTTGCTTTTGTACCATCACTAGCAAAATGACATTTCAGAAAATAAACACACACAAAATTCAACACAAAAAAAAAAAAGAGGGGAATTTTTAATAATTTATAAATAAACTCATTTTTATTACAGTGCTAAAGAAAGCTGGTGTTCAAATCGTATGGTCAATCGATATGGAGAGCATGTTGATTGACCTATGGGAAGAAAAAGGTCCATTTAAAAATTTTTTTTCATCTTTCACAAAAATTGTGCGTCTTTATTTGTGACAGCTAAATAAATGAAAGATGAAAGATGTTGTCAATGTAAACGACTGTTTCACATTTTCAACATCTTTCATGCGTTTCACATGGACATCCACAGTCAGTGTGAAAAGGCTACAAGTTTCAAATCTGGAACAGTTTAAAAACTGAAAGTAGTGATTGAAATTTTCAGGGAAGCGAAAAAAAGTACATTTTAAAGACTTTGTAGATACGCTTCTTATCTTTGTCAATACCTATTTCATCGTTTAATTTTTCTTAAAGCAGCTGTCTTAGGGCTTTTTAGAAAAAAATTTATAGTTTTACAAAAAAACTTGAAAATGTCATATGAAATCGCTTACCGGAAATTACGTTTTTGAAAGTTTTTGCCTTAAATGTATCTAAACGAATGCTTGAACTGCTGCAACATTGTGGAACGGGCAGTTAAATAATATTTGCACATATGCTCTCAATTTCATTTCATCTTTTGCAAAAAAGAATTAATAAAAATTTTTTTTTCAAATTTGAAATTTCAATTTATAAAAGATTATCAAAAACAACATGTCACATACTTTTCGGCCTACAACGTATGTATATCGTGACATTGATAAATGGATTATGTGATTACCACATGGGAGATCAAACTTGATAAAAACTACTTTGATTTTCACTTGCTTTTAATTTCGAATTGCAACAAAAACAAGTCTTGTAGTTTTGCATGTTTCAGATGAACTCCACTGAACAGTTCACATGCAACAACAACAACAACAACAAGTTGAATAATAAATCAAAAATAAAATTATTTAAGTCTTTCATTCATATTTGCGTTTTTTTCTCTGCCACTTTTTAACAAACTAATTACAAGCGAATTTCTTATGCTTTCATTTGGATTGTATGCAAAATTAAATTTTTTTTTTGCTCGAAAAAAAACTGGGAAACATACACAAGCAAAAAAAAATAATAATAATATTTAACACAATGTTGAATTTAGTGTTTTGAATCGCGCTTTTCTTTGAAAGTTGCAGTTGTAAATTTGTATCTGTTAATTTTACTTGATGAACCTCAATTGGCTGGCTGAAGTGTAAAGTCAAGTGTACAAAGTTAAAGAAATAATTGTATTTATTAATATTAAATAAAAACGATCAACTTTAGCGGCCATTAAAGACTAGATAGGAATAAAAAGATTTTCTTGAGGCTAGGCTAGGTTGAGGTTGATCGGCTGGGCCACATACACGTGCGAAAAATCATTTAAGCCAGTGCAGCCTTATTGTGTTCTCCGTGTATTTAACCACCAAAATTTTGACGCATATGTATATAGGTCTAAAGTGACTCCGACTCAAACACAAATTTCCTTAATTTCATCCAGCATATACCCCGTAGTTGATTTATGACTGATGACTTTCCTAACATACATATTTCGTCACAGGTTTTATTTATATATGATTATAATAATGATTATTTATAATCATTTATTATTTATAGTCATATTATTTATAATCATATTATTTTTATTAAAAATAATATTTCGTATTTTCTGTCTCGTTTTCTTTTGCAAAACTGCGTCAAAAGTTACTTTACATAAAAAACATCAAAGTCAACTACACATAAGAAAATTCAAGCAGAGAAACCCAAACCGGCAACACTGACTTTACAAACAGACATTTTTATTCTTAGACAAGCCAGCTCGTTACGAGGTAGTCGCATAACTACTTAAAGGTGAAGTTACATAGCCCGCTTTAGACGCGTCCACGCTTTTCATGCTTTTTATACGTTTTATGCGTTCTATGCGTTTCATACTACAAGTTACATACAACGCTTCGTATGCGCCATATTTCTTTGTTTTGATAAGCTGTTGTGCAAATATTTTTAACATACAAAACAAATAACAAAATATTAACAAAATGGAACTGCTCATGCAGCTGCTCTTTTATTTTTGTTCTGATAGAGCAGCAAGGTTTTATTATATAAAAGCTCGTGGTTTTTAACTGCATTTATTAGCTTCTCTTCCATATCGCTTGTTTTAATATATTGAAAATATTTGTAAACATAACAGTGATGATACTCAGTACGCAAACGCAATCGATAAATTGAATCAAAATTTTGTTAATGAAAAAAGTGTTGAAAAAAACAATTACAATTTGTCTTACTCGTGATAATGTTTATAAAATTTGTAACAAAACTTTTCTTTTTTATTAAAAACGTTTTTTGCAAAAGATTTTATACATTATTTTACGATATAAAAGATATTTATCGATAACGTTGAGAGTAGGCACATCATTGGTTAATAAAACCAGGTGACATTTTCTCATGACGCATGTGACGCATATAAAAGTAGAAAGTAGGTCTACTTTATGCGTTCTACGCGTCTTCGCGTTCTATGCTTTGTGCTCTGTAACTTGTCACATACAAATGCACTAATCCTACTTTTTTGACAACCGCGTGAAAAGCGTCGACGCGTAGAAAGCGTGCTGTGTAACTTCAGCTTAAAAAACAACAACAACAACAACAAACGCTTCATGAATTTTGTTGGTAGAAATCTTGAATTACTGCCAACGATTTGTTCGCGTCTGTGTATTTGTGTTGTATATTTTGACAGCTCTTCAAGCTAAAAGCAGCAGTTAGCTGGACTTGTAAGGCTACCTGGTATAGAGCTGCCTTGTTCTTAGACATATAAAAACCTTTGAAAGCGTTTCGGTTGTTTAATTTACAAATTTTTTTAACGTTTTTTTCCATATTTACACTAGTCGGCACATCTGTGCTTGTATTTGGTTTTTATATGCCAAATGTAATAAAAATCTAAATTGTCCATTAAAACTAAAACCTTATATTATGATTATATGATTTTGGAATGTGGTTTTCTTTTTTCTATTGCGAATCGCAGAAGCTTTTATTTGCAAAACGCTATAAGTAAATAATTAAATTATAATTTTTTCATTTGCATTGGAAATTGTTAATGGTTTATAGCAAGTTAACAAGATTTTCCAATGATAATTTTCGTTGAAACATCAACAATAAAAAGTGCAAGCTCTGCTCTTGTGTGCACACATCGAGGTTCAGTCGATGACTGAATTAAATTCGTAATTATTTGTTGTGTTGTGTTTTACATGGTCACGAGAAAAAAACGACAAAAACTGTCGTAGTATTAGTTTGAGGAACACTGGCGTATACCAGGCTTATATTAATATACTCTCTTGCTTTTGAAGCAAGTGAGTTTGCCCTCTCGTTTCTAGTTATTCCCACGTGTTCCGGCAACAATATGATGTGCATGAGTCGAGTAGCTGTTAATAGCATTTTTGCAATTCCAAACTGCTGGTTATTTAGTAGAGATTGCTTGAATGGCGATTTGAATATCCTTGAATATATTCACAGGTGCTGGCCTTTGTGTTTCATTGGATTCCCAAACACCGCCGTTGAACAAATTTTCGCCTGAAAAGCTGTACAATAGTCCGGTAGAAGAAACCGGACTAAGTTCTATATAATTACCAATTCCTGTTTTTCTCCTCCCCCCTGATTCATCCATGTAATAACGAAGCTCCAAAGAGGTGTGGTGCCAAGGGGCAGTCATCCAGGAATGGACGTCGGATATCAATGTTTACACATTTCCAATTCTCATGTTGTTCATAAGAATTTTTGAATAAGTAGTTGGACTTCAAACATTATTTTAAGATTTTTCGAGTCTACTGATGAGTTGATTAGCATCAATGAAATGTCGGCGGCATATAGACAGATGAAAAAGACAGTAATTATTAAAGTCTATTTTTAGACCTAAAATAATACATTTCAGTTGACTCTTATAGCGAATAAATAATTAAGTTCATTTTTGAATATTTCAAAGTTTTGTTAAAATATATGGGCCATCCTCTTCAAAAATCTCGAGTTTTAGAAAATCCAAAAAACTCTAAGCGCAACCTACCAGCAGCATATGAAGAAAGAGGTGACTTTTGTGGCAAAAAGACCAGAGTACATAAAAAATATGGTGGGTGTCAATGTTTTTCTTTTTTTATTTAGACAAGTGTTGAAAAGCAGAATTCCTCCAATCCGGCAATTTTCTTTACAATATTTTTATTAAAAACATTTATTTGTAAAAAGGAAGTTAATCTTTACATTATACTAATGCTGCCCCAGTGTCTTAAAAGCATCATTAAGACAAGCTGTCAGCTTCAAATCTTATAATCGCCTTTAAGTATTCAGATTTAGTTGCTTACTAATAATATTTTTAATATATAACAAAATTTATATACATTTTATGTCTTTATATTTTGGTTTAATTTTTAAAATCTATTTCTTTTTTTTTATTGAATTGATTTTCAGTAAGAGAGTTATTAATTTCCCTATGCGCAAAAACTCTGAAATTTCAAAAGAAAACAAAATCCAAAATACAATTTTTTAAAGTACTTCAACAGTAGTGTTTCTTACACATTAAACGCAGCAACAAAACAAGCAACTTTACTCTATCTTTTTAATGGCATTATTTAGTCACACCCCAATAAACTGCTTGATTTTGATATTTTAATTACGTTAATTTGCTCACACATCAATCCAATATAAACTGTGTGACCTTGAAAAGGTCAATATAAAAATACTTTGTTAAAATTATAGTTTTCCTGTTCTTTTTTTTTTTTTTTTTGGTCAAATACATTCCAAACTTAAAACAAAATAAATAATCTATTATATAAAATTTTGGGTTCGCGTTCAAAGACAAGGTCAAATATTTTGGGCCTGCGTTTAAAAACTACCTTTCGCTTATGTGTCAAATCAAACATAAACCCCTTTCAGATTTTTTTTTCTTTTTGTAGATTTTGCGTTCATAAATATTTTTCTAATTTATTGGCAATTCTATTTGAAATTTAAACGGAACGAATTTTCATTAATTAATCATGTGTGCAATTTTTTTTTTTTTTTTTTGCTTATGATATTAAATTATAACAAAGGCAAACAATTCAATTCACTTGTTGAAATATATTTAATATAAACGGAGCTGGTATGCACCCAGCGAAAAATGATAGTAAAACAATAAATGTTTTTATTTAGCAGCATTTTATTAAAAAGAGCTTACAGCCATATCGGCTTTAAGTTCTTAAAGTTAAGACATCCAGATGTTTCTGATGCGCCACGCTCGACGTCAGCACCATAATGAACTAAAAAAATCTTACTCTCACTCAATTTTATTTTTCTTTTTTACTATATCAACATTAACTTTTACTTTATCACCATTCCTTTTTACTTTATCAATATTCTGTATAAAATTGGTCATGACCTGGGTTCGAAGCGATTTTGGTACTGACGTGTGAGCTAGTGGTGGTAAAACAGCCAGTAAATTTTCCACCTTTCTTTTCTTGTCTTCTTTAAAAATGGTGATCACTCCAGTTTTATCACAAAAAATCTTTTTCAATTTTGAGGATAGGGGTCCAATATTTGTTAAAATTTTTTAACTTTTGTCTTAAAGTAATCTTTAGATATATTTTGTAGTAAAATTGAGAAATAGTTGTGTTTTTTCTGAGGTTATATTTAGCGCACACGTAACCAAATAAATTTGGATCATTTTTGCACAAAGTTTTTCAAATTTTATAATTTATTTTTAGGGTTCCGTACTCATCAGAGTGAAACGGAACCCTAGTACCGAGACTACAACGTCTGTCCGTCAGTCCGTTCGTCACACCTTCAATTTTTCGAAACGGTAAGAGCTAAAGAGATGACATTTTCACGGGATGATGCTGTGCCTTGGCGCTACAACAACAAATACTAAAAACAACAACAAAGCGAAAACTGTCAGGTGTCCCCATACAAGGGAGAGTTACAATTAGCAATAACTCTCGAACCGTAAGAGATCGAAAGCTGAAATTCGCACAGTATATGTATTTATAGATATTCTACAACAGCAAATACTAAAAAAAACAACCAGTCGAAAACTACTAGGTGTCCCCATACCACATAAAGCAACAATTAGCCAAACTGTAAAAGATAGAGCGCTGAAATTCGCACAATATATGTACATACATATACGCTACAATAACAAATGCTAAAAGCGACAAAAATTCGATAACTACCAGGTGTCCCTATACAACGTAAAGTAACATTTAGCTATAACTCTCGAACCGTAAAAAATAGAAAGCTGAAATGCTCACAATGTATGTGTTTCCAGATGCCTTACAACAACAACAAGTCGAAAACTACTAGGTGTCCCCATATAACGTAAGGCTGTAAGAGACAGAGAGATGCAATTTATACAATATATGTATTGCTATCTGCCATTCCATATGTATATTACACATACGTACGGAACGAGCCAGTGTGCGAGCCAGCCTCGTACTTGACTGAGTTTTTTTTTTGTCCAAAATGGGTATTTTTGCTTTTTCGGCAAAAAAAATAAACATTAACGCACAAATTTTAATAAAGGAGAGCTCATTTTATTTCTATTACATGCAGCTAGATGAATAAATAAATAAACTTGAAAATATTTGCAAATTTATATTTTTTATAAATTTTTCAAAATTAAAAATTTTGCATTACATATTTAAAAAAAATTACCTTCTTACCTTTTGTTACCTAATAACTCTTAAATTATTAAGGATGCCAAAAACGGATTTTGGCAGAACTTAAAGCTGGCATAATTTATAATTTTTTGACGCATTACGTGATAAAATCGAACACGCCGCTTTTAGGTTATGACTAGAGTTCTGGATCAACCTGAACGAAAATCTCATATTTTAGAAGAAAAAAATCTAAAAAAAACTGGTCCATAGAATTTGAAATTTTTCTGATTTTTGTAGTTAGAAGGCCTAACACATCAAAAAAAAATATACTGGTTTTTAGGTTATGACTAGAGGTCTGGATTAACCTTTACGAAAATCTCATATTTTTATTTCAATATTTTAATTAATTTCTGCTGCCATAAAATATAAAAACCCTTAAAAAAAGTCAACAAAAAATCGACGAAACATCGGGTACTGCAATAATTAAAACTTTGTTTTAATTATAAAAGATATTAGACCTTATAAGCTAAACCAGAAATGGAATAAAAGGCGTAAAACAAGGAATTGACCAATATATACAAAACCACAATTTTTATTAAATGATTCATAAAATTTGAAATTTTATGATTTTTGTACTAAGATAGTCCTAACACATAAAAAAATATTCTGGTCATCCATGTTTTTCTGGCTGTTGGGTAGTATATGTAATTTTTGGTTGTTTGTTGAGAATTACAAAACTATTGCCATAGAATTTTTCGTATTTTGCACTTAAAGATATTATATTCTAAATATAATTATAAAACTACCACATATTTTTTTTACTGTATACTTTATGCTAATTTTGGGAATTTTATTTATTCGTTTCTCAGTTATTCAAATTAAGCTTGAGATCAGTTTTTATTGCAAATACACCTTGTTGTCTTTTGCAATATTTCTCTGCTCCGCTGTCTATCTTCTGCATAAAAAATGTTTACTAAGTCTTCATACAGATTATAAGAAATAATCTTTAAAATATTTGCAAAGATTATTGATTTTATGTATTTTATTACAGTTTTGTTTCATTAAATTCAAAGCTATGGCGTTATGGAATTGATATGCTAAACTTTTTAGTCCAAAATATTTTTTTCCTTGAGTGTAAGCAAAAAAAAATTTACTTTTATTGTTAATTGCGAATCAACGATGACTTACAGTTTAAGCAATAGCTACGCCTTCAAATCGGTATTGTTTTGTTTTAATCTTTTTATGTGTTCCATTATTGTATTAATAATAATGTTTACATAATAAATCATGCTCTATTTTAGAGAAACAAATAATTGAACTTGTGTATACCTCTCAAAAAAGACTATTTGCAAGGTCCATAAGTTGATTCAGTGGATTTTTGCTTTATAACAGGATTGCGCCCCATTTCAAATCAAATCAAATATGGCTTCATTTTTTTTTGCAAAAATGCGTGGCTTTTATGTTCTAAAACACCGAAACTGAATTTAAAAAATGTTTTTATTTATAGTTCTGAAACAGGCTTTCAGTTTAAAATAGTTTTTTTGCTAAACTAGACTTATTTTCCGCTTAGCAATAGCAATACTCCGTATCAGTGTTCTCAACTTTGGGGTGGTGTCCGGATATAAAAGATTTTTTCGTAATTGAGGATGGATGGATGGCGTAAGTAATCATGAAAATTGTTAAGCAAAATAACGGGTTATTCATTTCGTGGTTTGAAAAGTATTGGACTGGAATTCGACATCTTTTAATTCTCTTCAGCGATGAAGCATATCTCTCACTCGGGGCGTATGCAAAATTGTCGTATTTGGGGTTCTAACAATCCTCTAGCATTTGAAGAGAGGCCATTAGATTCTAAAAAAAATCACTGTTTGGTGTGCTCTTGGGTCCTTGCTTCTTCGAAAACGACAACGGAACGACTGTCACCGTCAATTTGGAGCGTTTTTTTTTTTTTTCATAAAGTCTTTCCCCAAAAAATTAAAGAACTGATTTTGCATACATTTGAAATAATTTTTGTAATTTACCATTTATTTTGTCTAACTCTCCTTCCGACTGTCTCGTTCTGCTCTTTTTCTTCAGCTGCTGCGTTTGTGTGCAATTTATCATGTTCACCTTAAAGCTTGTTACTTGAACCGAAAATATTAAAAGTTCAAAATGCAGCCAAGAAATACAATAAATAAATAAGAGAAAAATTGAAAAATAAAAACACACCTTAAGATCACTTGACCATAACGATTGCCTTCTTTGTTTGTAGTCCCAGCCATGCTGTTTGTTGGCTCGACGGTGGCGGTGGGGTCTGTGATATTGTGCCAAAATAGCGTTAAATTTATACACTTTTAGTTTTTTGTTTTTTTTTTTTGTTTTTGGTTTTGTCTACTATAATTTAAGCAATTTTAGAAGGTATGTTTGTAAATATTTCAACTAAACACCACTGTTGTACAAATAAAGTGATTATAAAGAAGCCGTAAATTGAACAAATATATTAATCTAAAAAATACAAAAAAGGACACGTGTAGTGACAGAATTCCTACCACACAATACCTAAGAGTAACTATTTTGGAATCTGGTTATTTTTTGTTGCAAATCAATTTTGTTTTGTAAAGATTTCAAAATAAAATATTTAATTTTTTTTCGAAATGGCAGCTAAAGTTTTTTTTTTGTCGTAAACTTTTAATATGAAAGTGGTAGAAATATACTTTTACCCCCTAATTCATAAAAATTATAACAGGCTTATAAGACTGTTATTTGACATATTTGTATGGAAAATCTGTCAAATAAGAGCTTTATAAACCTGTTCAAATTTTTTTGAATTAGACGGTTAGTATACAGAGAAAATAGCACATAATAAAATAGAACAAAATCAATAAGATATCTCTATGGTTTTTTTTAAAGAAGGAAAACCTTATTGAAAAAATCAAAAGGGAAACTTAGAGCTTTTATTATTTATTCCTATTGATTTTTTTAAAAAGACTTTCCCATCGATTTTATTAGGATGTCATATTGATTTTTTAAGAAGCATTTCTCTTTAATTTCATAACGTTACCTTATTGATTTTTCCAAAAAGGATTTCTTCTTGAATTTATTAGGCTATCTTCTGGATTTTTTTAAAGACGGTTCCTCCTTGATTTTATTAGACTATCTTATTGATTTTTTTAAAAGCGGTCGCTTATTGATTTCATTTTTTTTTAAAAAATAATAATGCTCTCTATTTTATTTTTAAATTTGATTTTATTTAAAAATATTATTCTTTTTCTGTTTAGACATATATGTCATACAGTTGATACATATTGTATATTGTACATTTAATTCATTTTGATACACATATATTTAATAATTGATACATATTACCAGTATTTTTCCATTCGGATAACTTTAAGTCCGTCGTTAGGAAAATAAAAATGGATAGGCGGTCCGTCAATATCATTTAAATTGATTAGGATGTATTTTTCAGTCTCATTGCCGATTAAATACGATTGGAATCTTATCCATATATGGCAATTGTTTAGCAGATCTTTAAAGGCTGATGAAGTTTGAAAAGGAACAGAAGCAAAAAAAAAATATATATATATGGCAAACTTATGCCAGCAAACAATGTGACCACTTATCTTTTGTTTGCCGTTTGTCTGATCAAGATGGGTATATACCCAAAACTTTTGGTTGGTACACAAAAAGAAATTTTTTTTAAGGACGCCTCTGCTCAAAGGGCTGAGTGTCTTCTGCTGCAATTAAACGAATTAGGTCTGGAGGATGTGTGGTTCCAGCGGGTTGCAGCAAAGGCACAACCAATATTCTGAAAGTCAAACAACATCGGAGGATTTCTTTTGGCCCTCCAAAATCACTTGAGCTTTTTTTCATTTTAGAAACTGATAGAATAGAGTTCGAGTAAATGAAAATATGAAGAGCTCCATTGGTCTTACAATATTTTTAGATTGCTATTAATTAAATTGAGTTTACAGGAGAGATACAAAAATACTTCAAACTATTACCGGAAAAAATTTCAATTAGGTTTTTGTTACTATGGATTTTTTTTTACATACAGAAAAAGTTGCGATTTAAAAATAGGATGTGAATCATCATTTACAAAAATATTAGCTTCACTTAAAATCAAATTTCTATTTTATCTGCTGCACTCAGATTTAGCTTGTTTAAAATTAGCATTGTCAGTTTAGTCTAGGTTTGCCACAAATGAAGAATAAACCTGCAATGATTCTTAAACTACTATATAATTGCCTACAATTTCGAGCAGCTTTTGGGAGGATTATTGGACCCTTAAAGGCTTAACTTTCAAGCAATTTTTACACCATCTTACTGACCATTTGACAAATAATAAAAAATTTTACCAATCATAGATTTTATACAAGCCTCCTCTTTTACAGGACATCAGTATGAAAAAGCCATAAGGCTGCTTCTGAAGTCGAAACTTCAGAAAACCCCTTATAGCTTTTTTATGCTCATTTCTTGTAAAGAAGAGGGCAAACAATAGTGCCTAAGCAAATATTATATTTTCTACATTATGAAAAATATCCAAACAAGCAATTAAAATCGGGATTTTCGCAAAGAAAATCTGCAGGTCTCCTTTAGAATTTTTTCAAATAAAAATCAACAAAATGCAGAGAAATCTGTGAAATCTAGCAACGCTGTCTATGAGACAAATATCCATGAAACATACAAAATCTATGATTTCTATCACTTTAGCCTGTTCATTTGTGTGTCTGTTTAATTACTTTTCACTTATTTTTGATGTGACAAGTAACAAATATAATCCCTTAAAATAGATGGGTTGCTATTTGCTTATATTGTTTTTGTTTATTGTTTTTTGTTTATCCAGTTGGCTTTCTATAACCCTATAACGAAATATGCTTTATTATTTTTCCAATCACTGAGATTGGATTTACTTAAAATACCTCAGTCATGCTGCTATCAGATGGCACTATGTGATGTAGTGATTTTTTTCTTTCTTTCTCTTGAAAAAAAAAATATTGCAACTTTCATTTGCTTAACCAAAAATCCTAAAGTTTATTTTAATTAAACTCTTGCAATCGATTTCATAATGGGTCGTAAAAAATTCAGCTGTTATACAAAATTTTTATTTAACATAAAATTCGCATTTAATTGTTAATTTCGCAATATCGTGTATTTTTGCTTTCTTTTTCTTGCCAACCGAATTTTCAAAGAAAGTTTTGCTGGTCAACTGGATATGGGAGATATATGTACATATATATAATTTTTTAATTGGGTTTTATGTTAAACAATTTTTTTTAACATGTTTTTTTCTTATTAAATTTATGAGAGACATAAAAATAATTTTGTTGTTGCTAAAAAAAATTATTTATATTTAAATACCAAATTATGTTTATTTATTTAAGCAATATTTGAAAAGATATAACAATGACTTTTTTATTAGAATGTGATTTTTTTTGCCAGCAGAGAGGGTAACAAATATTTTTAACGCAATTAAATATACAAAACTGTAAAAAAAACGGAAAGAACTGCTGCAAATTTGTAATATGTGCGAGACAGCACGTGGTTTTTGGTTTTTTTTTATTACGAATAAATAAATTAACAAAATATTCAGCTTAAGACTATAACAAACAATTAATTCTTTTAAGACACAGTTCTATTTTTTTTATCAGTCAGACTTTGCCGGTCTAGACTCCAAACCAAACATTAACTTCCTGATATAGAATTGTAGCTTCACAAATTTGTAGCTCTTCTGCGCTTTGTGTCTATTGCTGACGAATTAAATGTCATGCGACTTTTGAATGACTGACTGCACACATGAAACCGTACGGCATTGTCTTGCTGAATGAAACCTCTCACCTCTTAAAAGACCTCTCATCCTTAAAATTTTACTTTTAGCGATAAGAGTTTCTCTAAAAGTCATTTTATAAGGATTAGAAAAATCAGAAGTATTTTTGCTGGTCCAACAAAAACATGTCGTTCGGTTTCATGGGTGAAGTCAGTCGTTCAAAAGTCTCACTTGACAGGAAATATGTCAACTCTCTCAATTAGACCAGTGAAGATCTACAGAAATTTTAAAATCTACAAATATCTAGTTTCTTAAAAAAATACTTTTGAAATTTTTCAAAGTAGTTGCTGTGACATTTATCTATTTTTTTTATTAGTACTTGCTGTTTGCTCGTCTACGGAAACGTGTAATAAAATTGAATTATATAGAAAAAATAAACTCAAGCTGATCTTCTTTAATTGCATTTAATGAGAGAATTTATGATTTAAAACAAGTTTAAAATTAACAGGTTTCGCATTAAATAATATTCAATTAAAATTTAAAATAAACATCCATACCTCCTCACAGTTTTTTATTAAAACATTTGTTGTTTAAACTAATCAAGTTTGTTGCTGGAGTCTTTTGTTTTTACTTTGCACTTTGTTTTATTATGCACTTCATAGAGAGTTGCACTCCTTAACATCATTAAACTTGACATTATTTTATAATTAAACATTATTTTTAGCACCTTAACGCTGACAATTTTATGAGAGGGCGGTCAATTCAAAAGGCTGCTCTGACAACAACAAAGCAAAAACGAAAAATTCAAAGAAACTGAATTTATTATAATTAACAGAATTGTAATAAAAACAAACAGGAAATAAATATTATAAGAGTGCTTTTAAATAATTTCATTTTTAAATTAAAGTTGGGCTTAACGAAAAATTGTCCTGAAATGAAAAATTTTATAACAAATGGAGATATTGTTATAAAGCTTTGATTTGCAGAAACTTTAATGTGTTGAAAATTCGTTAAATAAATTAAAACAAAATATTAAGTAACTTAAACAGTTAATCAACTTAACAGCCCATCTAACCAACCTACACCAATCCCTTCAATGCTAACACTTAAGTAACGGGGTTTCTAGAATCATAAAAACTGTTGTGTTGGAAAAACTACAAGGAAGTTTTTATTTTCTCTCAGCTTTTCTTTCCTTTAATTGCTCATGCTTTTTTATCTGCCTTTTCTCAGTAAGTCTGGCTCTTCCCTTTCATTCTTTTATTTGATGTGAATGCGTTACTTTTAGCACTTAAAAATTATGACTTCACTGATCAAAATTCCGTTTGTTTTGCCAACAGTTTATGATCTATTAACGCAAAACTGCAATTGTGCATTAGCAAAGGCAATTAACACCAATATCTATAATTTAAAAAATTTTAACCAAGAAAAAACTTTTTTTATATGCCTCGAATATCATTAGAGTTTTTTGACTAAATATTTTTTTTTATACTTGTATATATTTTATAATTCGTTTTAAAACTAACTACATAGTTGATTGTTTTTAATGCAGTTTGTAATTACTGTTAAACTTGATATGAAAAAAAATTATAAGAAGTATGTAAAGAAATAAAAAAAATATATTTGTTATAAATCAGAAAAGTATGGAGAAAAAAGTATTTTAAAAAGTAAGTTACAAGCACTTGAAGTGCAATTACTTGGCAGGTTACATTTAACAGCGAAGTGGGTCGTTCGAAATGTTACTTTTTACAGTTTGACTGCAGGAAAGGGAATGAAATTGTAACGGGATATTTTAAACCATTTTAAAGATTTCACTATTTGTCGTTGAAAACTGAAAATTTTATTAGTTTCGATACATGTATGTAAGTCAACAAAAAACGCAACCACTATTTTTTTGCTTTTTTTTTTTTTTTGCCTACATACATGTGTATAAATTATTAAAATTTTTAGTTTTCATGGCCAAATACATAAAAGATTCAAAATTATTTAAAATAGCCCTTTTGAATCTTTTTGAAAAAAAACGTAACCACTACTTTTTTTTGCTTAATGGAACTACACCCTTACCTAAAAAAAATTTGGACAGTCTGGTTTTCATATATTTTTTTATTGCAATATTTATTGGCGAAACCCTGCAAATGTATTTGTAGGCGCACATGACTTTAAGCGTAAAAACAAGTTCGCAAGAATGTTGTGGGTCACGCTTTTTTTATTTTTTTAATTAATATAACTTAATTCGCACATTACCATGCGCACTACGTAAATAGCTATAATGGACTATCAAAATATATATAATATCCAGCTATTGTCCACCTAGCTTTAAAAATTTTACTTTTCTTTACTTAATTAATATTGATTTGGTTGAACTTGAGCCTGAAAAAGCAATTTAATATATTTAATATATGTTTTAATTTTCTAATTTCATCATTTACCTATCAAAGGCTGCATTTTTGTTCGTCTGGCCACATACATATACTTGAATAAAATGAAAGCTAACATTAAAATAATGTTCAAACTTTTCGGACAAAAATAGTTGTTTGATCTAAAAATTTTTGCCACATAAAAATTTGGTCACGTTTTCTTTTCACAAAACTCTTGCTTAATGTGATATTTTCTTTCAACAAAAATAGTGGTCATGCTTTTTCATAAAACACTAGCTCAGTGTAAATTTTTCTACACATAAAAAATAGCGGTCCCATTTTAGCATAAAATACTTGCTTAGTGTGAGCATATCTTTGCGCAACAAATAGTGGTCACTTTTTTTCTCGAAATATTTGTTTGGTGTTAACATTTCTTTTCACTTAAAGGTGCTGACATTCTTGTGAAGGCAACAATTTAACAAAAGCTGAGGTCTGTGTTCCTTTGTAAAAACATTTGTCATTCGTTACTTTAACTCTGTTTCGATTTAAAAAAAAGTTCATTTTAAATTTAACTTTTAATAATTTATTTTTACGATTAATTTTAAATTTCCCTTAAACCGGCCAAATAAAATGAAACTATTTCTAGCCAAGCAACTTTTCAGTCGAGCCACTTTTACTTCATTTAAAAAAAAATTTGTGGGAATGCGTGTGAATGTTGGTCTCTATAAAACTGATTATTATTATTGCAGCAGCTAAAATATGAAGAAAACCGACTGCAAGAAAGTTGCAATATGCGGAACAATTTAATTTTTTTGTAGCTTAATTATTTCCTCACAATAAATATGTATATCGTTGCTTTTCTTACTGGCATAGAATTTTTTTTTTAATTTTTAGTGCTGCTTCTGGTGAATGCGTGAATACGACTTATATTTTTTCAATTTGTGAATCGCAAATGACATTAAAAGATGGTCTTTTTGTGATGATTTTTTTTTTAATTATGCCTAGATTTTGAAGTCGCAACGAAGCTGATGTTTAGAATCGAAATTACTAAAAATGAGAAATTTTATTCAATCAGAATAATTTGTTTTTATATAATTAATATTAATCACAAGGAATACTCACTCTATTGTTTGATCTTGAGCCTAATTAAGAACTGTTTTATTTATATGTCTTTAATAGAAGCAGCAAGAATATTTGCAATATTTATTTTCAATACTCCAATTTTCATTAACTACGGTGATGCATTAAATATGCGCTAGTGAGAAAAACTAAGCAAATTAATAAACTAAAGAAATTTTAACGCTCTTTGAAATATTTGAAATATGATTTTCCTAATCAGCCCAACTCTAAATTAAAAATCCCTTTTTCCATTCCTGCTATTATGAGTAAAAATTTCTTAGGAAAAAATATTTCAACGAAAAAGCTAAGAATTTTTTCTTCCAATTTTCTTACGAACGATATTGAAAATTGCACATGCACATTAACAAACACAAAAATATAAATATTTTCTATTAAAAATATTGTGCAACACACAGTTAATTAAAACTAAGAGCGAACTTAATGACTGAAAAAATTCTAAAAAGTAAAGCATTCAATGTCAGCAAGCAAAATAGCTGGTTTCAAAACAAGGTGTTAACAATTTTTCAAGTTCTTGTTGCCTAAGAATTTGAAATTGGGAAATTTTTACTCATGCAAAATATTTTCCCATAGAAAGCATTTCCGCAAGGATGGAATTTTTTTACTGAACACATTCCAAAGCAGAGGAAAAAACAGTTGGCTGATATCATTCTGAAATCATATGCAGCTGTACATCACGCAGAATCTGGTCAAGTCCAGTCTTTAGCAGATGCGGTATTTTTTACACTTTTCCATTTCTTATACTAAGAATTCCCTAAGAATATGAACAATCAAATTACTGTCTGCTTTCTCACAATTCTAGATGACGTATTTGCCCTTCGAAATGTTTACAGTCTTCTATTTTTTAATACTAAGAATTACCTGAATAGATGATTATTTAAATTACTGTCTACTTTTTTTTCTTTGTTTAAGTTGAAATCCAACTTGTATGGCACTTTAAACTTTCTTATTCACAAAAAGAGAAAAACAATAAGAAGACCTGCTGAAAGTGCACTTTCTTGCACTAAACTTGTTCACAAAGACAAAGATTTTTAATAAAAATAAAATTAAAATTTGTATTTAAACCAAAAAGTTCACTATTTTTAATTAAAAGCTGTTTTTTTCACTCACAAAAATGTCGTAGATCAGCATTGTTGCCATTTGACAACACAAACATCATCAATTAAAACAAGTCAGATGGATAAATGCAATTATATCATACCAGTAATATTTTTTACTTCTGAAATTGAAGAGAAATTAATTTGTTTATTAGTGGACGGGTCTCAGGACTGGCAGCCTGTGAAACATATTTATTAGGTTTTTCTCGTAAAGGAGCTGGCAGAACTAAAGGAAAATCAGCGAGATACCAAATAAGTATTTTTCAAAGATCATTAAAATATAATAATGCATCATTAGTAAGTTTGAGGTTAAAAAGAGAGACAAAGACCAGGGATGGAGATCATATGTAGACAAAGAAATAAGATAATATAAAGAACTAAATTGAATAAAATTAATTAAAATAAAAAAAAATAAGCAGCACTAAAAATTAAAAAAAAAAAATGTCTATGCCAGTAAGAAAAGCAATGATATATTTATTGTGAAGAAATAATTAGGCCACAAAAAAATTAAATTGGCCCGCATATTGCAACTTTCTTGCAGTAGGTTGATGGTTTTCTTCATATTTTAGCTGCTGCAATAATAATAATCAGTTTTATAGAGACCAACATTCACACGTATTCCCACAATTTTTTTTTAAATTAATTAAAAGTGGCTGTACTGAAAAGTTGCTAAGAAAATATTTCTGTACTAGAAATAGTTTCATTTTATTTGGACGGTTTTAGGGCAATTTAAAATTAATCGTAAAGATAAAGTATTAAGAGCTAAATTTAAAATAAACTTTTTTTTTAAATTCGGAACAGAGTTAAAGTAACGAATGAAAAACTTTTTAACAAATTATCACAGACCTCAGCTTTTGCTAATTTGTTGCCTTCACAAGAATGGCAGCCCCTGTAAGTAAAAAGAAATGTTAACACCAAAAAATATTTTGAGGAAAAATGTGACCACTATTTGTTGTGCAAAGATACGCTCCCACTATGCAAGTATTTTATGATAAAATGGGACCACTATTTTGTATTTGTAGAAAAATTTACACTGAGCAAGTGTTTTATGAAAAAGCATGACCACTATTTTTGTAAAAAGAAAATATTACATTAATCAAGAATTTCGTGAAAAGAAAACGTGACCACAGTTTTATGTGGCGAAATAAAATTAATTAAAATAAAATAAACTTATGTCAAAAATTGCCCAATAAATAAAAGCATAAAAAGAGGCAAATAAATTAAAAAGATAAAAACAATATAACTAATTTTTATGTTAAGTTGAATAGATTGCAAAAGATCTAGAGCAAAAGATCTAGTCTTAAGTTACACACTTAAGTACTTGCAGTACATGCTTATTGTGAGCTCCACAGATCTGGAGCTAATTGTGCACCTCGACCAAAAAGATCAAGTGAACAGGCCCTATTCCCTAAAGAGCGAGCTCTATACGATTAGGAAATCCTGTTGCGGTCGTCTAATTGAAGTTAGCGAGGTTCCAGAGATGCAACAGCCCAGCGCCCAGGTATATAATTCTTCATCTGTATGCAGCGGAGCATTCGCAAATGATATGTCTCGCCATTTTCTTCTCCTTATTATAATGTCTGCTGACATCATTGACTACCAATTGCAACTTTTTGAGATGGTAACTTGGCTTCTCCGTCTGCAGAACGCCTATTATTCTTTTCTCCTGCTGCAAACCTTTTAAGGCTCGATAATACTCAGCAGAGCTTTCCTCCTCCCATTTGAATACAATATATTTTATTCGAATATAATAAACATACTATACATAATATATTAATATATAAGTTTTTTATTTAATTGCGCCGTATACCACATATACTTGTTTGTGTGCTGCTAATTTTATTCATTTACTTCCAAAAAAGCGGATATTGTATTCCCTATTTCTGGTGTTAATAGTAACAACGGCAAACCCAAATTAAATAATCGAAGATAAAACACATCTCAACAGTTGACTAGATCTCCACAAAGTAGAAGTATGGCAGATCATTTGATCTTGTTGTTGTTTTATTTATTCTGCAGGGCTTAAAATATTCTGAAACAAAGCTTATAAGATCCCAATAAAAAAAAAACGTTTTGCCCTAGTAAGCAATAAAAAATGTTCACGCTTTTCGAAACTGCCCCAATGGACGGCATCGCTTAATGAAAATCATGTCAGCCATATATGCCCTTAAGATCAAATTTATTTTATCAAGCTACGCAATGCGTCCTCCCATGTTTATGAAGGTGCAACTGTTTCGGCGATTAAGCTTTTTCTAATCGAAAACAAATTTTGCACTCATTACTTCTCGTCAAAAAAGATTACTCGCTGCAACAACTGCACCCTCGTGAGAGAGACTGGATACACTAATAAGCATGGAATATGGCATTATATACATACTATGATATCTATACTTCTAGGGAAGTTTAAAATAAACTAACAACTAGCCAAGCTAGTCCCAGCCAACTTCGACATTTCACATAAAAATCATATGATGACGAAGTAGGTTAGTAAACATTATCACATTACCTCTTGCTTTTAAACCGGCTTGCAGGAAGACCGCTTTATTTGCTGGAATACAAGACAGCAAGGAGATAATATTTCTATTTATAAAGTGGCTCAATGGCATATCCTAAATATAGTTTTTTTTTTACTGAATACTTTAAATCATTAAGAAGCAAACGATAACAAACAAAAAATTTTCTTAGAATTATTTTCAAAAAAACTTTCCATCTCTGCAATATATCTCAAGCAAACAATGGAATAACAAGTCACTTATTGTACGAATATTATTTTAAGTTTTTTGTGTTTACTTATTATTTATTTATTATCATTGTTATTATTAGTATTATTTTTGAACAAACTAAATAAATAAATAAATCTCAAAATGAACACTCTGATAACTTTGACTTGTATGTACATAAACACAAACGAACACAAAAACAAACAAACAAACAAGCAGGCAAACAAACAAGAAATTACTATAAAACAGCCATTGACTTGTCGGCTTTAAAATTTATTTACAATTTATAATTTTAATTCGTACCAGCCAGCATGATGGATGTGCACATGTGGTGTGTTTGTGTAGTCAGTCAGTAACTAAATTTACAAAAAATAATCAGCGTAGTAAAATAACTGTTTTAAGAAAATAAAACAACAATCACAACAGCAAAAAAATGCATAATAAAACAAAAACTAAAGCAATCTGCAGCCAGACACCAGTTAAAGCTCTATTTGTTGATTTCAATTTTTATTCTTAATGAAATACTTAATTGGCAACAATAACAACAACAGCAACAAGATTGAAGGAAAAATCTTTAGCATATCGTATACGTGATTAATACATATAAATAAATACTCTCTCACGAATTTGTTTTTATTTCGAAGTATGAAAGCTTTTTGTTCTTGAGAGCGAAAAGTGTAAAGTAAATGAATTTTCAAACGGTACTTTTACAAATAAAATATTAAGAGAAAGGGAGAGAGAGAGAGAAAGAGGGAGAGTAAACATTTTAATTGGCAAATAAAGCAGAGGTTTTCCTTTTGAGAACTCAAGAGTAAACCTTACGAAGAGAAAATTTCAAACAGGTCACACGAAAGACTTAAGAAATGAACTTGTTACTAAAAGTGGTATTTTAAAGGGCGAATGTTTGTGCTAAAGGTTTCTTTATCTGTTACAATTTCTTTAAAGCTAATTTAATTGATTTAGTTGGAAAATTATCACAAAAATTTTTTCCATAATTCTAAGGAAGTAAAATCTAACCAAAGTTCTATAAATTAATTGTCAACTTAAAGTTAAGTTTCTAAAAAAAAAATTTTTCAATCTGCACAGCAGTTTCGTAGGAGTTATTATTTACAAAAATACATAAACTTTTGATTAACTGACATAAACGCTTTAGATTTAAGACTTTGCAGGAATCATTCTTCATAATTTTTATTTTTTTTTTTTTTATGAAGAAACATTATTATGTTTGATTATTCATGTTATGAATACATTGTCCGAATCAAAAATTTATATTTTATGCTATAAATGAAATAGTTTATTAATCCCAGCCTAATATCGTTTTCTTTCCCACAATAAGTGAAACATTTTCAATATTGTTAAACACCTAAAATGTTTTTAGATTTTAGCCTGCTTTTCTTTAGTTTCTAATCTCGCTAAACTACTAGAAATCATATTTTAACAAAAAACTGCAGAATGAGTGCATATATTTTTCCGCATAAAAAGCATTACAAGCATTTTAATATGGTTATCTATAATAAATTACTCTTTATTGTGTCCGTCAATTTCTTTTACAGCCTTTAATATACAGGGAGAAGAAATAGTCCAATACTTGATTACACATTTGTTTTAATCTTGTCTCATTTTCAGCCATAAATTCTCAGTATTTCTTCTCTCTATGCGGTCAAACATAAGCAGAAATTGTAAACTATAATTTGTCTTTCAATTTATTCTAATTAAAATTTGTTTAAACAATACCTAACATTAATTAGAACCATTTAGCAATATATGTATTTCCTATTAAAAAAACATAAAAAATATTTTACTTGTTTTAGAATATCTTCTTAATTTAATTTTTTTTCCTATGTGTAACAATTTATCAGCGAATGCATGTTTTACAAAATCGTTTACAAGTATCTTAAATATGATGGCAATAACAATTAAACCTCATTCATTTTTATCAATACCTATTGTTAAATTTTTTTTCTCATAATACCGACATTATTTGAAGGCACTGCGTGGCATCTATTTCAAGTTTTCCAATACCTCTATTGTTTAATATAATTGTAAAACTATTCATAGCCTAAAATTTATATATGAGAGACAAAGTTTTAATTATTAGTCAAATTTTAAGTCACTGGTTATGGGCTCAATAATAGACAATTAACAGCTAGTGGTATTTCAATTTACATAAAACCTTCTTGTGTCTTTTTGTCAGGCGGTAACAAAAGGCCAGTGGCAGTTTGAGGCACATTATACGCAGCACAGGTCGACCTTAGAAAATAACCTTTTTATATTAATAGCACACTCAGTAATTCATGTATTGAAAACCTTAACATAACAACACATTCTGATTGTTGCGATGGCTGAGTTGGTATGGCAGCTGCTTTCAAGTCAAGATGTTGCATACTCGAACCTCAGCTGATGCTTTGCGATACAAAAATTAAATTAGCGAATTGAAAATTAGGATTATGCAGTAGAAAACTATAATTAAACAAAATGACCACCTAAGAAAAATTAAAAAAATTTTACATTTAATTACTTAACAGTTAGAATAAAAGAAACATCATTATTCTTACCGATTGGGTTCCGTAAATTTTTGAACATTTAAATCCAAATGAAGTAATTAGTAAGTATAAACGAAAAATAAGTACGATGGTTTTTAAATGAATTTTCACTTATTTTAAAAAGAGTTTCCAACTCAGTTTACCGACAAAATTTTCTGCGTCCAGTAATATTTTCTGCAGAACGAGCTGTACTAACATTTGCTTTGAATGCCTATTTTCTTAATAAGTCTGAATATTTTTAATGCTTTGCTCGATTGTGTATCATCCCATAGTTGAAATTGAGTTATTTTAAAAGGAAAGAGCGACAAAGGAAAAGCAGAAAAGAAGCTTGACGTTTAGGTGTGGCTTACATTCAACATCGGCCCTTTAAAATTAACTTTCAGTTCTATGTTTATTCTTATTAACAGGAAAAGCAAGCTAAAAATCAGTTTACATTCATTAATTGTGATGGTGTGTTAAAGCCTTTTATGAAGTTACTTTTATTGAAGCTGGTTGCCTCAGCCAGTCTCTACCTATTTGCTATAATTATGTATGTTTTTTTATTTTTGTAGCCAGCTGTCTAGTACAGGCGGTCTTCTTCTTCCCCTTGTTTATTTTGATCTTATTCTGCACTCTTATGTGATTTTCTTTTCCGCATAAAAATATTGAATTACTTTCTTGTTCTTCTAAGAAATGGCATTTAACTCTTGATTGTTGATATATTTTTCCAATAAATTAGTATTGTATATTTAACAACTTCACTGGCGACATAATTTTATTCACTTTGTCAAACATAATACAACTATCGAATTGGTTAATCATGCACGTGCATGCACTGGCATTGCACACACATTAAGCATTCACTGTATGCCTTTGCTTGATATAGTATTTAAAAGGTGCAAAATAGTTTCAGTATTATTTAAGAGAAATATCTGTGATATTAAATACACAAGCAGACATTAATTATTGCAGATTCGCCACAAAGTTTTCGCAAATCGAATTTTCTTATTCCTGGCATTTACAGTTTTTTTAAGTTTTGCAAGAGTCTTAAAGCTGTAATTTTATTCACCATTCAATACAATGAGAGTTGGTAGTACATTTAAGTTTGTTTTTAATTTACTCATCCCCTTTACCTGCCAACAAAAACAATTTCTCTTATAATAATTGATTTTCCTACAAAATGAACTTTTTTCTCTTACTCCTAAAAGAGAAACTTTTCCTAAGGTTCATTTCTCAGTTTTTCACCCAACAAACTTAAGACTTTGCATCAATTGCAATTGCTGCAAGCAGCACAGCAAAGATTTCCAATGTGTGTAAAATATCTGAAAGCAACAATCTGCATTTGTAATGTTTGGTCTTTAAACCAGGCAGCTGGTGGTGGCTTAGCTGCTGAGCGTGGCAGCTGCATTTGCAAAAGAAAAATGAAAAAAAGTTTTATTTGAAATAGCGTAAAACGAGCACAATAATTTGATAGCAGCAAAAGCTGGCAAATTCGAAACATGAATGAGTGAATGTGTGGTGGAATGGTATGGGGTCTGGCGTGAATTGGATTTGGTTTTCGTGTAATATAAAGTAAACGCACAGGTATTGGCCTGCAGGCAGCAGCTTTTTAAATGACTTAACCAGGGATTTTATATCATATTCATTAGTTTTATTGTTGTGTTTTATAACAACAATAATAATAAAACACACAGCAACAAATAGCAGTAACAGGCAGCTACAATAGCAGCAATAACCACATTAAATACATGTGTATGCATGTATTTTGGCCTGTTTTAATAACAAAATAACAACTTTTTCTCTGGCTTTATAGCATTAAAACAACATTTTTTTTTTGTTATTGTGATTCATTTTCTTTTCATCGCCGTAGTCAGTCTTAGAGTCTTGAGAGTTTGCCTTTGTTTTCGCATGACTGTATCTGCATGTGTGTGTGTGTATGTGTGCGCGTGCATGTGTGGTAAAATTCAAAGGCATTATTGTATCCGTTACTATTACTCTGATTTTATTAGTGACTTTGTTTTTTTTTTTTCTGTTTTAGCTGCTGTTGCTGCTGCTGTTGCCAGCTGTGTCTTTTGTTTTTTCATTATTTGTATCGTAAGCGTTCACTGCAGTTGGCCATTAGATTAGAGCTCTTGTGCTTAGTGCTTAGTGGTGGCTTGCTTCAATACGTTATTTGGAGGTTCATTCAGAAGGTTTTATATATCCGTTCGTTTAACGTTTGGAATTCAGTTTGGTGCTTAAACGCGGGGCGCGTAATTCGTTCTCTGGATAAGCTGCAAAAATTGTGGCCTGGCGTATTCTTTCTGCTACAATTTATTGGATTATTAATTAAAACTATTTCTTTTGGAACTAAATTCAACTCAAAGAAAATAAAGAAGCAAAACTTAACACGATTTTAAAACCAAAAAATAAAACACTACGACCAAAAGAAAAATAACGAAACAAATTTTGAAATTAAAATTTTCAACTTGAATGGTTGCCTACAGTTGAGCAAAAGAAAAAGAAACACAAGCATTTTATTAGTTTTTCAAATCTATTGCTTTCGTCGTTCATGTTTAAAGGCAGCACAAAAATTGTGGAAAATAAAACAGTTTCATAATTAAACTGTAATCTGTTTGCGAAATAATTGTTAAAAATTCGATGTAAAAAGCAATAAAACAAATTTTGCCAATTAAAGTGTTCATTGAAAAGCAAAACATATAAAAGTATTTGCATGCTACAAGTGCAAAAAATTAGTACATACATATAGTATTGAGAGCAGTTAAGAGAAAAAAACCTAAAACAAAAATTAAAGAAAAACAAATACTCAAAATGTCGGTTAAGTGGAAACTAAATTTACTACTGGCAGTGTCCTTTCTATTTGTGGATTTACAATTGACAGCAGCAGTGCGTATAGCAGGACAGCAATCGCAGCGTTTAAAAGGTAAAATAAGAAGTAATAAATAAACACAATAAAAAGCAATAAAAAAAACTCTTCACGTCCTCGAAGAGCGAAAAATGTGTGAGAAAACAAAAGACTTAAGCAACAAAATGTTTTAAAACAAAATTTTTGTGTGAGAAGACTGGGCAAAAAAAAATTTCTTAAAATAAAAAAAATGTTTATTTTATTGTATATATTTTGTTTATAAAATTATTTACGGCAAAAAATAAATAATTTTGCTCCAAAGACTTTCAAAAAAATTCTTTTTTTTTTAATAAAAAAAAATATATATTTATTTTAATGTATATATTTTGCTTATAAAATTATTTAAGGCAAAAAATAAATAATTTTGCCCCAATGACTTTCAAAAAAACAAAAAATTTGCAGCAGAAAAAGTATATGTTTTGTTTTTACTTTGAAGTGTTGTTAGTAGAATATTATTCCTTAGAATATTATTCCATATTGCCAGGTTGAATTAACGATTTTTAAAAACAGCAAGTTAAACTTCAATTCTTAAAAAAGAAATTTGAGCAGATCCTCTACATCCTGTACCTCACAGGTTGCTTCAAAGACCCCTCAAAATCTTGAATTCGCTTAATGCATGGTATGCTTTTGACAGCAAAAAATTATGCGATCAGCGGTTTAGGGCTCAAAACATGTGTCACAGAGGCAATAACTTTTTACTTTTCTTTATGATATTAATTAAAAAGTGAAAAACCAGGGGTTGAACTGCAGCCTGAAAAGTAATTTAATATAAATGAATAACTTTAGTTTGGCTAAAAACATGGTGAGGCCAGTCTTTAACATATTTATAATCTTTTCTTTAATTCTTGATTCCATTCTTTCTGTATTTGCTATGGAGTCGAACTTGTTGCCTCTTCTGCTGTCCATTTGATAATGTACCACAATTCCATTCGTAAAAGCATCTCTTGCAGCCAAGTCAGCTTTATCATTTATTGACACTCCAACTACTTCTGCAAGCTTCATTAGTTTCATTTAAAATTTACATGAATTTTGAGAAGCATATTTTGCATAACATATTTGGTTATTTTTGTATTAAGTTTATCAGACTCAAGTTCTTTCTATATTATTTTTGTGATTGATATTAATTAAAAAAGACAAAGAAAACCTCAAACACAGTTAGTAGCATGGACAACTAGTTCCGCCACACTTTCTAGTCAGCACTCGTCCTTCAACTCAGGGGGTCATGTTCCTAAAGCGACAATCATGCCACTCAGCCACCACAGTTGTTGTATATTTTCTGTCTAAATTTTTAATTATATCAAACACACCCATTGCTACTATTTCTTATTTTTGTATTATTCATTTTATATGTAGCGGATGTGTTTGATATAATTAAAGATTTAGACAGAAAACTGTTGAAATTTGATCCAGAAGCGCTTGTATTTAGGGAGGATCTGAAGAACGAGAAGAGTGGGTGAACATAAAAGTTTTTATAAGGAAGGCTCAGAAAAAATTGAGGAGAAAAGAAACATTACATTTAATATATTTTAATCATGAAATTCGGTAAGAAAACAAATAACAATGCACTCAGGAAGCTCTTATATTTAAAGAGGACTTAAAAAGCGAAAAAATTGCATGAAAACTAAAGACTTAAGAAACAAACCTTTTTACGCAATAGTTTTGAGAAGACGATTGAAATAACAAACGAAATTTTTTTAATGAAGTGATGGATTAAGTGAGGCTGTATTTAAGGAGAAAGAAATATTACATTTAATATATTTTAATCACCTAATTTAAAAAAGAACAAATAAGAACCTCTACACACATGCATGTATGTAACGTATGTCTTTTGAAAAAACTATTTTTTAAATTGAAAACCTATAAGTTTTGGAAAAAACCTTTATATGTATTTAACAAGACTATCTTCACCCAAAAATTTACATTTCAAATGAGACTTAATATTTTTGCATTGTAACCAAAAAAAATTTTCTTTTTAGCAAAATGTTTTTTTTTTCTTTATTCCACTTTTAAGACCTCAATTGAATACTTTCTTTGATATTATAACATCCATATATTCAACTCTTCGTTGACAAAAGTAGCAGTGACATATCATTCCATTCAAAAGTTATATAAGAAATGAAAGTTGTGCTGCTTCATTTTTTTCACATCCATAAAACAAAAAATCAAAAAACTTGCAAGCCTTAATTCAATCAAATAGACAAGTTTTATTTGAAAGATGCATAATATTTGTAGTGTTTATTTTATTTAATAAAGAAAAAAGTGTTCCGCCAAAGCCTTGTATTATTATTATTTTTTTTCTGCTTTTCATTGAACTTCCAGTTCATTGTTTGTTTTGTTTTTTTTTTGTGTTTGATGAAAAGATGAATTGTATGTCATTAAAGATAAAATCATAAAAGATATTTGATAAAATTTAAAAGTTTAAAATTTGAAAAGAGCTTCGTATTAATGTTAAAGAACTTGAGCGGATTAGAAAGCAAAAAAAAAAAAGATGTGTTTTGTTCAGAAAACAAATAAGTAATTTTAAATAGTGAATATAACGAAATAAATAGAAAAAAGCTGTTGTTTTCTTGTGCGAAATTTTAAAAAGGTGCTTTTGTTTAAACATATAAAAATATTTGTATTACTCTTATTCAACTTCCCAAGTTATTATCAGTTCTTGTATTAAGAAAACAGTACGAGAATTCTCAATGAAACATTGACTACTGAGTTGGAGAATAAATTAACTGATGAACTTAACGGCCTGTTTCTGTAAATGCAATCAAAATTTTTATTCACTTTTTCAGTTAAAAAAAAAAAAACTTACAAATTGTTAGTAGTTTATCACCCATATTCATAAAAACTAATGAAGGTTTATTACACGTTTATTTGAAAAATATTCCGTAGAAATACGTCAAATAGGAGCTTAATAAACCTACAATAATTATTATGAATATGGCCTTATAAGTTTAGTTTTCAATTAAACATTGACTACTGAGTTAGAGCACAAATTAACTGATGGTAGTGGCGGCCTGTTTCTGTAAGTGCGATCGTAATTTTTGTTCGCTTTTTCAAAAAAATCACAAACTGTTGGTAGTTTTTAAGTTAAGTTTTTAGTTTAAGGGCCTATTTCTTACCTGCAAACGCTGTCGTTCGTTCGCACAATTACATTGAAAGCAAAAACAATATTCAATATTTTGTGTTTGCTTTCAATGAAATTGTGCGAACGTTCGCAGGTGAGAAATAAGACCTTATTTGATATTTCACTTCCGAAGAATTGAGAAAAAAAATGTTTGTAATAAAATTGTAGTGAAAGGCCAGAAAAGTATAGTTGAATAATTATTGGTTGGGGTACATTCACACTATGTTTTTTTTTAATAAAAATATACGATCGAAAACTTCGTTGGTATGTAGAAGAATTATTGGCTGGGGTACGTACCCATAATTTTAATACAAATTGTGGAGCAAAATTTTGCTTGAATGTTTGGGATTAGCTCTTAGCAAACTACAATATATTTATTCCCAACCAAGTCCAGCATTGACTATGTAGTTTAAGTTAGATTGATTGGAAAGGTTTAAGTACCCATGTCTTGTGACATACGCTGAAGCCAGTACAGGTTCGTAGTGCACTCCTTGGATTTTATTTTGTAAGAATGATAATTTAAAATATCGAATTTTATTGTTCTTATTATATTTTTTTTAAATAAAATTTTTTTTTTTTTTCAAATAAATTCGATTTTATTTATTGTTTTTAGTTCAAAATGATCAAAGCAGTAGAATAGATTAAGCTGGAGGACATCTTGTAGCTTCAACTAGGCTCTCAAACAGTTCCCTAGTTACGCCTGCAGGCTCTTAACTTTGTGCAAATGGCTTTAGTATAATGGCACTAAATGCCATAAAAGTAAAAACATGTGCTGCCAGATGCGTACAAATTTTGTACGCGAAGCCACTGTTGGAGGAGAAAATTTTCAGTAAAAATGTTAATAACGCAGGGCACGGCGTAAATGTTCAAATTGTATCAATAAAAGAGCATCTAGATCTCAATGTTGCAAAAACAGAACATGTAGAAAAAAAGCTTTCATATAAACAGAGAGCAAAAAATAACAGTCTTCTGAGATGATAAAATACCATCCAAGACTGCAAAAAAAATATCATTGCTTTGGTTAATGTTTGTTAAGTATAAAAACAGAAAATAAAATTGCGTGAGCTTTGGTTGCCGAGTGGTTAAAGCCGCTGTGCCAAAATTGTGAAATTTGACACGTCCAAAGTTCATAGAGTGCTGATGAAGGGTGTTTTGCTACCCAGAAACAGCCGGTTGTCCACCTAGCTATTAAATATGACTTTTCTTTACTTAATTAATATTAATGTTGTAATCTTCGAACTTCTTTTATTCACTTCTCAAATTCAATTAATTAATTACAATTGCATCTTACACACTAATACTCATAAAGGAGCGCATAATTTATATACATGTATTTATTTAGGAATTGTTCAGAAAACGTATGATTTAGGGTGACCCAACACCTCCCCTTTTAAGACTTCAACTGGGGCTGAAACAGTTGACTGGACGGCGTTGCCGCTGAAATCTTCTAGGTGTCGAATTGGCAGCATCATCTTGAAGATTAGATGATGTTGTAGTGCCAAGGGTTGAACTTCAGCCTGAAAAAGTAATTTAATATAAAATTTTTTAGGTTGCCTAGAACAAATTTTTCATGGCTATGAAAAAATGTATGACATGAAATTTAAAAAATAAAACCAATTTCCACTTCCTCGCAAAAACTTTTCTCTGGCAGCATTGTTTTAGCAACATTTTCGTATATTCCTTAGTAAATTTCTTAACTTCAACATAAAATTAAAAAAAAAAAAACTAAAAGCCTCCGGCAGATTATGACTTCAGTTTTGGGAGCCCCACGAACCCCTTTACATACCTTTAAATTTTATTTCTTTCAAAACCTGGCTCTTTGTTCTGAAGCTTACCTGTAGCTTTGAATGTACACTTCTGCAGAGCCAATCAAATGAAAAATTTTATTATTTCATTTGTAATAAGAGAGTTGTCTTATTATTTAAAAGCATTAATGGGTTAAACAATTGTAAATATCTAGATGAACTAATACTTTAATTATGTATAAACAGATAAACCTTTTTAAAATTCTTCTACACTACTGGCTAATGTTTCGAAATCACAATTCTGCTTAGGGTTAAATATTTAAACTAAAATATGCTTTATATTCAACTCCATATTTTCTCATTTCTGCTGCTGTTCATAAAATGCTGTGGCTTACGAATACTTCCTTTCCATTTTTTTTCACTGGCAATTATTGTAACCAGTTTTGAGTCTATTTACTAATATAAATCTTTGAATGTTAAGAAAGCAATGTATTCTAATATTTTATGTGAAACAATATTGTATTTAGATTCCGTTTTTATTTGCAATATTTGCCTTAGCAGTTGTGTTGAGTTAAGTTGAACGAACTGCAACAGAATTTCAAGCAGCACAAAATTCAAAATTAAAAAAATTAAAACAAAAGCTATTTCTCTTTACTCTACTTTGGAGTCCCGTGGGATGCCACAGTAGAGTAAAGAAAAATTGGAAATACATAAGTGTGAAAAAATATTTTGAAGTATTCAATATGGCAACATCATCACGAACCTCTCTGATAGTGAAGCGACGATTATCTAAATTCATTTTTTTCATTGCCCCTATTATTTCATCGGCTATTGACCCGCATCGTCGTTGACATCTTCTGGGCCTTCCTTAAACCGGTTATACCACAATTGAACCCATAGTAGACTCGTCAAACGCCACAGTCAACATTTCAAATGGCCTTGCGCATTTAAGTTCATTTTTTGCACAAAACTTAATACAATTTCTTTGAGCCATTTTTTTTTTTTTTTTTTGAATAGTAAAAAATCGAAGAGCGCACCAAAACGCATGACTACGTTCGTCATCTCTCAAAAACAAACTGACAATCCAAAATGGCTGATATTACCAACACATATAACAGAAAGGTGTGTCAACATGACAGAAAAAATTAGAAAATCTAACATACGTAACTCTCGAAATTTGAAAATAAGGGTTATTTTTTGGTCAGCTCGCGTATAGTAATAAAATCCTGCAGAATCCAGTGGCTAGGTCCACAGAAAACAGGATCCTTATTGTGGCTTTCGTAATCGAATGAACAGTGATCGAGTGATCATAATTTAGAACAAAATAAAAATAGAGCACAAGCACACAGCATACGTGACGGAGCTCATGCGATCACGAATAACGTGATTTGGTCTCAGATTTTTACTTTACGATAATCAGCTTAAAGAAGAATTAAAGAGAAATGAGTATAAATATTAAAAAAAATTTTTTTCCAATGGACCAAAAAGCTAATTTATTTCATTTACGTCTACATTGTTACAAGTTGTAGCAACAATTTGCAACACCATACGATTTTTACCAATTTTAATTTTAAAATACAAAAGCCTAACAAATTTGCTAGAGCAAACAAGTTTTTGCTCCTCCTTTTCTCCTCTCGGCCAACAAGAAGTCTAAATTCTGATCAGCTTAGCTTAAAAACTTGCTTGATGTGAACTGCATCTAAGTATGACAATTGGCATTTGATTTCGTTCTTTTTCAATTATTGACATTATTTATTAATGAACTTGTTTGTGGGAAATAAAACATTGAAACAAATCGCCCGATAAGGATCTTGTCGTTTGACTCAAGTGGTGGTTGTGGTGGCTAAAAATAATACACGAGTCAAAAAAATTGAGAACATCTGAGATCTGTTTATTTTCTCCACTTTTTTTTTTCTTTTCTTTTTTTTTGCTTCTCAACATTCTTTTGTGAATTGAACACACACAAACACATTTACACCGGCAGGCCTTTAGCCATAATATTGATAAGCAAAAGTGTGCTAGCCAGTTTTCTAGAAGCTTTTTGTTTTTAAAACAAAACGTAAACTTTCTTAAACCTCTTCAATGGCATTTTGTACTAAAGAAAAAGAAACAAAACTCTTAACAAACAAAAATCCACTTGTTGATAAAATAATTGCAGTCAAGTCATTAAACTCGTTTTCATGTGACATTTAAAACAGATATTTTATTTTATTTATTTATTTTTTGTTTTTTTAGTCCACTTCACTGGCGAGATTGAATTGTTTTAATTTGAAAGAAACTTGGCTAATTAATTAAAAATATTGTTTTTTGATAGCAAAGAGAAGAAATTAAATACGAGTACATTTTGTGTACATAGAAAAAAAAAAAAAAGAAACTTGAGCGAAAATAGCGCATTGAAAGTGGAAAGAAAAATTAGTTTAATGGAAGAAAAAAAAATTAAATTAAAGCCATTAAAAAATTGATAAAAATAACTGAGGCACGTGTTTTGAAGTTCGATGCCGTTATAGTTTTAATATATATACACACACACACACATACGTTTGTATGTTTATTTTTTAATGGACCACTCTTTAAAGTATTCAAATGGTAGACAACATTTGCGTTTAACTGCCACGAGTGCTTTATGCCATTAAAGTCAAACAAGCGGTTTATTTTGCTGCAAAACTCAGAAGAAGAAAAAAAGTTTGTTTGTTTCTTAAGTAATTTCGGTTGGTTGCCAGCAGAAAGTGAGAGTGTTAAACTCGTTCTTCAAAAAATTAGAACAAGTTTTACTTTTATGGCTCATTTCTAAAAACCAGACTTTCTTCTTTTTTTTCTTTTCTGTATTGATGTCAGAGACATGAGCATATACATATGTACATAAGTATGTAATTTTTACTTAACTGCATTTGAGTGGCATAATAAATATAAATAAAGTATGCTAAATAAAGTCTTTGCAAGTCAACAGGAAAATCTTCAAATTTACTTTGCTTATCTTCTCTAAAAAAAATTCGTTCGCTCCAATTTCAATCACAATAAAAAAATTTTTTCTCAATTTTGAGAACTCCAGCCTGATAAAATTATTAATAATCGTTAGTGTAAACACTTGGTCTAGCCATTAAATAATAACCATTTTAATCAAAATATTTTTATATAGCATAAAAATAACGAGATCCTGAAGATGAACCGAGAGGTTCGAAATATATAGATCAAAGAAAGAAGACAAATTTTTATTACAATATACATCAAAAAGAGGCAATACAAAAACAAAATATAATAACCATTTTGTTTTAAAGGCGATTTGTCTAGGGGCTTTTTTTGCCTGAAACAAAATTATGCAGCAAAATTGTGGCAGGCGTGTTTGAGGCAGGCATTTCAACAGCTTTATTTGGTTTGAAGAAATTTTTTATGTCTTTTTTTTCAAAAACCATAAAGTAATTGTAAAGCAATAAATCTTCTTTAACATTTAAGTAACAGCGAAGTAATTAAATATGTGCACCATTCTAGTATTGCATTTCATCCAGCATTGAGGTTTTATTATTTTCCAAAAAAAAAAACACCATTTGGACCAGTTCCACCACATTAAATATAACTCAAGAAGCAACTCAATTAATAAACTGGCCTTTTCCCTTAACCTAATGACTTTAAATGAAACTTGAGAAAACAAAAACTAATTTATTATGGAAACCTGATTGGCTGACACTGATAAATTTTGAACATAAAACAATTAAACATATAGAGGGCTTTAAATTTATTGCCACTTTTACGAAGACTGATATTAAAATTTTTATTTAACATACTAAAATCCAAATCATTTTCTTGCCAGAAGTATGACTTAATTAGCCTTATACTTGTTAATTTTTTATATATTTTTTTAATCGTTTTACTATTAACTAACTGTTAGTGTGTAACAGAAGTGATTTGAAAATGAAAATATGTGAGCGGGGCCGACAACGGTAAAGTTGTCGTTGAGAAATAAATTCGCCACGCATGTGTTTTAAAGCCTGCAGTAAATATCTTTTTGAGCATTTGATTTGCTTTTCTTGCATAAATTACGCATATTTCATGCCTGTTAATCAAATAATATTGAATGCTAAGTAGTTCTTGCTAGTTGACTGGTTGGTTAATGAGTATGGCTAAAGTAACGTTGATATTTATCGCTGAACCAGTTGAAATGCTGCTGATGTGATTTCACAACACCTTGCAGCCAGATGTCTGTTTCCATAATTGCGCTCGTTTTGAGACAAAAATACGCACTAAAAAATGTTGTCAAGGTAACGCTGTACATATGAAATAATTTCGGTTTTATTAACTGTTAAATACCAGCTGTGTAAGAAATTTAATGGTTGTACTTGCAGCAATTGCTGTATTTTATAATTGTTTAAGACTTTTTTAAATTGGACACCGGAAGGTTTTGTTTGTTTGCTTACAATATTGTTAAGGCTCACGGGCAAGAAGACCTATTTTTTCCTGCACATATTCAGTTTTTATGTTCTTTTAAAATCTAGAATGAAGTTGGTATTTGTGTTGGCTATTGTCATATGGCATGCATTCCACGAACTCTTTTAGTAAAAAACAATGAGAGAAGCACATTCAATAAAGATTATTTATTTATATAATAGCTCTATTTTTGGGGCTGAATTAATACATTTCAAATGGCTCTTAAGGCAAATAAATAATTAAGTTCATATTTGTATTATTTATTTAGTCAACTTTGAAAAAAAAATAAATTTTTGAATGCAGCAAATAATAAAATCGAAGGCCTGTTTCATTATTAGAGTCATAAATTATGTGTTTAGTAGCCGGCAACTAGTGGTATCGATGAAAATGTCGTTTTTTATTCGAAAAATAATAATTCATTTGTATTAATGGAAATCTGCCTCAAAAACCTGTCTCAAGTCTCCAAAGAGAATTTATAAGATTCACTTAACAACACATGTTTAGTGCAATTGCTAAATGTTTTTTCAAGCTTTAAGTGTCCAGCGTTCTGTCAGAGAACAAGATTTCACCAGAAACTATTTTTGACAAGAAATTAAAAAAAATTGTATATATAGAAATTGTATATTTTCGAGAAATTATTGTATAAAAAATTTTGTTGATTAAGATTAATAAAACTATTTTTTAAAGCTTAAGGTCTTTTATTTATCTTTATTAATTCTTCAATATTTCGCTAACAATTTGTTAGCATCGTCAGGAATCTTTAATTGTTTTTATTTTATTTAATTTATTTTATTTTATTTAAAATTCCTGACGATGCTAACAAATTGTTGGCGAAATATCGAAGAATAAATAAAGAAATATAAAAGACCTTAAGCTTTAAAAATAGTTTTATTAATTTTAACAATAAAGGTCAAAAATTTGTTGATGAAGTAAAACCAAAAAAAAAAAAAAATAAAAAAAAAAAGTTTTTTTAGTGCATAGTGTTAGAAATTATATAATATCTGTTAGGAATCATAGATTTTGTGTTTTTTTTTAGCTCTTTTACTATGATCTAAGTGCCAATTTTCTGATAAAAAAATTGTACTCATTAAGTACCAAAGTTAAAATTTTCGATTTTCAAACCGCATGTGATTTAAAATCAGTTGGTGTGAATTGTAAGCTGAAGTAAGTATGAAAGCTTAAATTTTCGTTTTTCAAACCGCATGTGATTTAAAATCACTTGGTATAAAATTGTAAGCTGAAGTAAAAATCAAAGCTAAAATTTTCGTTTTTCAAACCGCATGTGATTTAAAATCACTTGGTATGAAATTGTAAGCTGAATTATGATTTCAGAAGATTAAAGGCCTACCTAAAACAAAACAGTGGAATAAAGTTTATAGAAGTGCAAGAGTCAAACGTTCGATTTGGAAATCACATGCGTTTTGATATCATACTGTTTCCAAATTAGACATGGTTAGTACGAAGTTTGAAGCTGAAGTAATTATTTCTGAGCATACTTAAGAAGCTTCATGAATCTGCTGAGTCTGTTTCTCAAGTTTAGTTTTTTTGTTTTGCAGTAATTTTACCTTGATTTTTCTGCTTCTGTAATGTTTAATTGCTTCTTTCTATATTAATGCAAAACACAAATTTATTGAACCATAAAATCACACCATTGATTTCAAATCATTGGCAGTGTGCTGCTCATCACCCATTTTTAATTTGCGTGATTTTTAGATGAAGCTCAGCTTTATTTCAATAATATAAATTTGTTCCGTTAAAAAAATAACTTTAATTTACTTCTTAAGCAAAATGATGTTTAAAACTCATTTGACTTCTAGTCAAGGGGAATTTTAGCTCATAACTGCCTTTGTTGGCATGTCATTTTGGAACACTTAAATTTCTCTCAAAATATGCAAAAATCCACATGATTTATGGCACTATCGATATCACATGTTCGACTTCAAAGAAGACATATGATATGAAATCGCAAGATTTTTGAAACGAGAATTTAGAATTCAGAGCCAATTTACAGATTGGCATTATGCAAGTAACATGGTAATATTTTTTGTGCTTTGAAAAGTTTTATTTGTCTTATTCGCTGTAGTTGCCTTAAAATTTAAAAGTCCTTGTCAGGCACTTAACTGCCAATTAAATATGCATTTATATTCACAACAGCAAAATAAATAAATTATTTTTTAAATTTATTTTTATTTAAACGAAAGTTAGTCACAAACATTCCATTAAAGTTTTAATTAATATGAATATCAAAAAAGATATAATTAATCTCTTGATTTTTACAATAGATATTTTTTATTAGAAAGCGTGAAAGTTTATTTTGTTTTTTTTTTCTTGGGAACAATTAAAAAACGTTTATTTAAATAAAACAATAACTTTTAAGCAGATTAATTTCTTGCCACTTTCAAAGGCTTAAAATTCTTGTTTTTTTTCAATTAAAATTTAACAAAATTTTGTCAATTTGCAAACAACTTTCCCCGCTGTTTCTCTTTTTAATTTTATATTCACTTTAACACTCAATGTCACTAAAGTATTTTGCTCTTTTTTTCTTTACATTTCATGTATTATTCAACTTTATTCCACGACATAATTCAAGTCATTGACACTTATTCGTAATTGCATATCAAAAGAAAAATAATGAAAATAATAATGATTTTTTTGCAACTTTTATCACAATTCAGCTGCGGACAACATTGAAGCGTGAAAAATCTCAATGTATTTCCATTAAAAAATATTTAATAATATTTTGGTTTCTTTCCACTAAAATAACAAAAAAAAAGATTATGCAAAAACAATGGCGGAATAAAAAAGATGAGCTCGTTTGCATGAAAATAAATTGAAAGTAAAAATATGCTGTCATACATATATTGTAATATGACAGCGTGTCGAAGCAGCTTCTGTGGAAAGGAAAACGAAAGATGATATGTTTGTTAAAAGAAAATTATAAAAATCTATTAACTTTTTAATTTGTAATTATTTTTTCGGACTTTAGTTGGATTTTGACTTCCTCAGAGTTGAAAAAGATTTGTTTATGTGGTCAAGTGGCAGCGATCAACATTTTTGGAGAAGACAAAACAAAAGTTGAAGATTTATTGGCTGGGGAACCCACCATAGCAATTTAAGTTCATCCACATTGCTACTTTTTGAAATGTGCATGAACTGAGTTCTTTCGCCAATATCCAGTGAATTTCCAAATAATCTTGCGTTTCTTACTATTGTATTAGCTTTGCAAACTTTGCTCCTGGGCCAGTTTTAGAACTTTAATTTAACTTTATGGTTGAACTTTATTACTTATAATCGTTGATTATCATCGGGCTTTAGTTCGATCTTACATCCTCAAAATTGAGAAAGAGTTTCTTGGGTTAAAATTGTGATGAACATTTTTAAAGAAGACAAGAGAAGTAAAATTAGAGACTTACTGGCTGGGGTACATAACTTAATTGTGTCACGACCACCACGTCACTCATCAGCACCCAGATTTCTTCGTATCCAGGCTATAACTTATTCTATAAAGATTTTTAAGCAGCAGCAAAGCTGAAAAGCAAAATTGTTGCAGGACGCAAAATTTAATCTGTATTAAAACTTATTTGAACATTTCTGATTCTCATTTTGTTCATGGGAATTTTGGAATAAGTAGTTGAGTTTCGAACATTATTTTAAGATTTTTCGAGTCTACTGATGAGTTGATTAGCATCAACGAAATAGCATCGGTGGCATATAGACTGCTGAAAAAGACAGAAAACATTAAGGTCTATTTTTAGACCTAAGATAAGGGTAATTTTTATATAAAAAAAAAAATAAAAAAGTTTATTATTAAAATAATTTTTCCATCCCTGATAATGCGCTTCGCAATTTGTGGCAAAATAATGGAAATTTTAAAATACAAAACTGGAAATAATTAGATCTCTATCTTAAGCAAATATTAACATTCTTACGGAATTCGTGTTTTTTTTTTTTTTTTTTTTTTTTGTAAGAAAACTTTTTTAGGAGAGTTTAGCAACAATTTTTATTTTCTTACAATTATGTGATGGAGCGCATTGACCGGCGTTTATATCAGAATATGCGTAAAGAAAAACTAGCTGTTTGACTTTGCATCTTCCGCGAACTAATAACGCCAGCCTGAGGCCTTCATGTATCTGCTGTGGTTCTGTCAGCAATGACATAAATATTGGCCAATGACATAAATTTTTTTTGGAAAATTCAAGCCAGTAAGAAAACTACAATTTGCTTTAGCAGAATATAACAAAAACTTACGGGGAAAAAGCTGTTTAAATGTAAATTGTTTTAACTTCAGGGAAGGAAAATTATTTTATCTAAAATATTACATTGTTATGCTTTCAGGGATGGAAAATTGTCTCACATTAATACTTTGTAACAAAAATTTTCCAGCAACAAATTTTTACAATTATTTATTACACATTTATCTATTTTATGATCACTCGAATTACCCATGACTTGTTTACAGCAATTAAATTAAATAATTTATTTTTTCTTCTTCCTTTTTGTTTTTGCAAAAACATTTCTCTATTACGCCAAGTGTGTAATAAAACAAACGTGTTAATCCACCAAAATCATACCGCTTTTGGTTATAAAATTGGTCTTCTTTTCACTAAAAACCTACTTACATAATGATGCACTAACAAGGAAATCTGTTGTACACTTTCAAACACTTTCTCAAAAACGGATTTCCCTACCAAAACTTAAATGCCGCTTTACCAACCGCATGGAAAAGTATGAAAAGTAAAACATGTTTGCAGCCACATTACGCCACAATCTAAAGGCGTTACTACTACTGCAGGAAACTGGGTATTGACTGGAGCCACTTAATAAATACTTCATCTGGTTTTTGTTTTCTTTCTATATTTTTGTTTTCATAATTTTATTTGAATTTATGTTTCAGCTAAAAGTGTTTCGATTGCACAAAAAAAACCCACCTCTAGAAAACATAAACAAAAGTAAAACAATCATATTTTTTTCTTTTTCTCAAACAGTGGCATGTTTTATTGTTGCCAAAGTAATTACATTATTATAAACCCTTAGGTTGTAAAGCGGCATATGTTACTTACTTCTAAGCAAGGCAACCAAGAAAAAACCTAACTTTAAATCATAAATAATGTAATTTCTTCTATACGATTTTCAATCAAGTTTCTATTTACAAAATATTTGCTCTACTTTTGTTAAGTTTTTCTGATGTCGGTTTTACGTACTCTGTGTTCAAAAGTGTGTTGATTTGTTTGGTGCTATGAAACACATGTTGTTTTCAGTTTTATGTTGCATGACTTGGTATGCAGGCAGTTGTCAACATGTTGGCAATTTACTATCAGTTTGAGTGTATGTGTGTGTGTGTGTGTAAGTTTTTTCTCTCTTTGCCCAGTTTTATATAAAATTAAGTTTTTATAAACTTGTCTTTTTGCCATTTTTTTCAGTTTGTTTTTTCTTGTTTTTGTTGCAATATTAACACATTCTTTGTTGCTATTGTTGTGTCAAAGTACGAGTATTACATTTGTTAGACGACATATATTTTTCGTTTTTTTCTTTTTCTTTTTTTTGCAACTGCTGACTTTTAACAAAAGCAAATGTTACATTAATTATTTCGTTAACAGTTTTATATCTCTTCACTACATTATGTGGTCTTGCTAATAATGTTTTTCTGTTTTTCTGTTTTTTTTTTTTGTTTTGTGTAGCCAAAATATATAGAGCATATAAGTAGAATGACACAAGCATGTTCTTCGTTGACACAGGCTTAGAAAAGCACTAAATAATAAGGCTGCCAACGAATGGAAAAAAAATATTCAAACGTGATGAAATTTTATAGTCTCAAGTGTTTTATTTTTTGTGTTTTAATTAAAATCACACCTTAAATAAAAAGTAAAAGGGGTTTGAGCAGAAATGTGTTATACGCACAGCTTGCAACAAACTGAATTGGTGACAATTTCAAAAAAAGTAAGCAGACACAGCATAAAAAAAATCTAGCTAGTAAACATAACTCTTGAGGCCAACAGCAAAATAGAGAACAGTTTTTAGCTTGAATTTTAAGGCATAAGCTAAATAAAAATCATTATAAGGCAAATATGTTATAACAAATGATCTGCTATCACTTCTTGTTATGGCAAAGTTTATTTTATTAAACCGTTCAACGAACTACAACAAAAATAAATTTCAATTATTAATATTAATAAAAGAATTTTATATTTGAAACGTCTGACATTTTTATTTATTTGAAACGTCTTTGACAAATTCCTGAGTATACTAGACTATATTTGGTACACAAGAAGTTTAAGGAACTCCACTTTCTTTCGGGTTTCCAAAGCCAGACTTAGGTTAAAAGTTTGTGTTTGACTACCGCCAAAAATATCTAATTTCAAATAAAAAAAATCAAAGCTAAAAAAATATTTCAATAATGTTCAGCAAGAAGTCTTAATCAGACTAAACAACACAGTACGAAAGACTTAAACTACAAACTTGAATAGCAATAGTTTAGTTTCATTTTTCAATTATTGCTGCTAAGTATTTTATTTATTTTTTTTCTATACACCACAATACATACACCACCACATATGTCTGTATTATTCAATATTTTCTTTTTAATTACATTTTTTTTATAAAAATTACACTATTTTGCAACATGCATGACCACTGTGATGACTTCAGCCGTTTCAAATATAAAATTCTTTTGCTAATTTTATAAATTCATATTTATTTTACTTGTAGTTCGTTGAACAGTTTTTCAGTAAGAAATTTTTCTAAAAATTTTCTAAAATGATATCAAACACAACTGAACTATTTGTTATCACCACTCTTTACTAGCATGCACCAGATCGCCAGCTTAAAGCTCTTACTTTTGTAACCAAAGCCTAAGCAATCCTCTCAGAAAAATTCCATGGTTGTATGTGGAACGATTAAAAATCTTTGATACAACTTTTACTTTCTGTCCCAAACAGATGTGAAATTTGTGTTTAACTATTTTAATGCCTGTCAAAATAAATAAAAAAAAATGTTTTTTCTTTTTGTTAAATTAATACCTAAAACTTAGTTTAGTTTATTGCATTTTTGCTGCTGGTTTTACATGATTTGTTGCATTTTACAGCAACTATTTTTTTTTTTATTTTCGACTTTTAACTAAAACAAATGACACTAAATGTTAACTAGAAAAACTTGTTTATCTTCAAATTAAAAGTGACATACGCAACAGGAAAAAACTAATTTAAGGAAGATTAATGAATTAAAAAAATTAATTTGCTAAGCATTTGCTTCATAAAAAGCTGAACAAGCAAGTTTTTACAGGCAAAGCTATTGCAAATTATAAGATGTTGAACCAAACTCATTTATTATATTGTTACATATTTAATATGAAAACAATAAATAATTTTTTAAACTGGCGAACAATTTTTTTATGTTTTTTTTTTTTTTTTAGTGTAATACAAATACCGAGAAACTATTTCTTGGGACAATTGTGAGAAAACGATTCAAAAGAATAAATACCAAAATTATTCAATAACTTAAATTATTGAATAACAAAACTGTTATAAAAAAATTATATTTTTTACAGTTTTGAAGAACTAAAATAAAAAACTTAGTTTCCGGAAGCTGTAAATCGCACAAAATATTTTATTATACAAAGCAGAACTGGAATATTGATTTCAATAAAATTATACTGCTATCATTTTTAGCCAAACATCTTAAATTTTACTGGAAGTTCTAAGCGAAGTACACACACACATACATGCATATAAAAAACATATAATTGTATCAGTTCGTCTCATTAAGGTCCTTTTATATGGTCCTTCTTGGGCCCCCATAAACATTTCAAATTACAGATATATCTAGGTTTTAATAAACAGTCAAACATAAATGAGAGCGTTAAGCATATTATTGAGGTCTAAACCACTTACTTTGTGTGTAAATGGATGCTATAGATAGCAGTAATACACAAATAGTTTTGTTTTTGCGTAAGAAGGAGGAAGAAATATTATGCAAAACTAAAATTAAAACCACTTGCTTATGTGAAAAAAATTAAGTTTTTTCTGTACTGATTGACTCATAATAAACTAGAATATACAAAGTTTAAAAGTTTGTGAAAAAAAAATAAATTGTAAATTTCCTGTTCAGTTCTATTAACAAATTAAAAGAATCAAGCAAAAAATATTAATTCACATGATTAAAAGTAATTTCAATTTGTTGAAAGCATAAAAAATTTGCTGGCAGCAGCTCTAAATTTATCGAACAAAGTAATAATTCATACTTGAGTTAGAAAGATTTATTAAGCAGATCAAGATAAAACCAGACCACATTATTAAAACTGCATTAAAATCAATTCTAAAATTAATGATACTAACACAAGCATAAAAGAAAATACACGTAAAGAATATTGTGACAAATATTCTGCAATATTTGTTTTGGCAAGTAGGCTGCTTTAATAATTTAATGGTCATTCGAATTTTTTTGCTCAAAGTGAATTTTTTTCACTTTCTCTATGTTAGAAGACTGTTGTAACTCGCTATACCTTACAAAGAATCTCTTTTGGGTCTGGAACAAAGTTATGGATAATTTATTTATTTATTTATTAAATAGTAATTTGCACAAAATTTTATATTCTAAGTAAACAAATATTGCACAGAAATGGCTTTGCCTTATATCTTAAATATTAATAGGTTTCAAAATAGAAAAGGAGGTAAATGTGTTTATAAATAACTATAATTTTGAAGGAAAACTATTATTAAAACCTTCAATGTAAGGTTATGAATAATGAATAGGAGAAAAAACAGCGAAGCAAACTTACCAGAAAAATCACCTTAGAGATTGCCAAAATGCCCACTTTTCAATTTGTTTGCTTGGTAACTGCAATACAAATCCACAAATATATTGTTCAATTTAAAGTTTAGTAAAGCCAGATAAACCTAAAATAATTTTAATAAATAAGACCATAAGTAATATATAAAAGAAGAGATTTAACTGAACGAAAACAAGAACGACTAGACTGCTTTGAAAAATTCCTGAGTATACTAGACTATATTTAGTACAAAAGAAGTTTAAGGAACTTTCTTTTGGGTTTCCAAAGCCAGACTTTAGTTAAAAATTTGTGTTTGGGTACCACCAAAAAGATCTAATTTTAAATAACAAAATCAAAGCTAAAAAAAATACTTCAATAATGTTCAGCAAGAAGTCTTAATCAGACTAAACAACACTAAACGTAAGACTTAAGCTACAAACTTGAATAGCAATAGTTTAGTTTCATTTTCCAATTATTGCTGCTAAGTATTTTATTTTTTATTTTTTTTTCTATTCACCACAATACATACACCACATATGTCTGTATTATTCAATATTTTCTTTTTTAATTTCATTTCTTTTCTTTTTTTATAAAAATTACACTATTTTGCAACATGCATGATTATTAAGCGGTTATTAAAAATTGTTGTCACAAAAACATCACAAAAGGCAAAGAAAAGAAAATTATGCAAACTTTTCTTTTTCATAAAAGAAAAACAAAATAAATTGCAGTGAAGTGAAGTGAAATAAAGAAAAATGTTGTTTTAATTTGCTGTGTAATTACAATTAGTATAAAAGTTTGTTATTAGTTGTGATCAAAATTTTCGCCTGGCAATACTGGTTATTAAAGTGACTTCAGGCAGATATTAAATTAAAAAAAACAAAGCTAACTGATTTACTTTATTGCTCATTTATATAGCAATTATATAATTTTTGTGGTTTCAAGAATCCAACATTGCTTTTAATTTGTAGGGTGACTCATTTTTCCACTTTTCATTTTATATGTTCCACTAATAAAGTCTCTTTTGTTAAACAAACTGATCATGTTTAATTACACGGTTTTGCAACCAGAGTACTTAAATAAACTCCTTAATCGAACTCAGACTTTAGGCATGTGAAAAAAGTAATAAATTTACATTGTTTACATGTAGTGAAAAATATTATTTACTTTTAATATTTACTTTAATTCGGCCCAATTTTTTTAGCTCATATTAGTAGTTTCTTCCACAAAAAAATCAAAATTGTTGCTGTGAAGAAGCTGTCCGAAGTAGAGCGAAATATCGGCAAATAACAAAGGACATGTGGCTCAGTAAAGTACTAATTTTATATATTATTTACTTTGTTTTAAAATAAATAATGTTTGGAGAAAATCTTTTAAGAAGTTTTCTTAAAAATAATATGATTTTTAAGAATAAGAGTAAAAAACTTACTTTTAAGAGATAACAGAGTTGGGGTTGGATTTATTATGTTGTCAGTTCTTTGTCAACTCACCCATTTGTCTTGAGCTTAACTAGATGCTAAGAATATTATTATTAGAGCGCCAGCAGTCAGTTAAATACTTTGAACTGATATACAAACTTAGTTCTACATTACATTATGAATAACAATAAAAAAGAACCACTCCTTAAGGTACCTTATACCTTAAAAATATCCTTCTTTTTATGAGAAATACTTTTGAGACAGCTACTGAGATGCTATAGTTTTATACAATTTTCTGTAAAGGCAGCAGTTTATTTGTAAAATATCAATTTTTAAAAAAAGCAGCTAGCAAATTAATTTAAAGCAACTTTAATCTATAGAGAATATGGTTCAACGTTTTAAAGACCTCTTCAAAGCAAATTGTTTGTTTATCATAACTCTATTTAATAATAGTTGTTCCAACAAAAGTTTTTGTTTTTACTGATATCAACAATAATTTTAGTCTTACGTCAAAATTAAGTGTTAATTTTAGATTTTGTTGCCACACCAATAAATAATAATTTTCCTAAAACATTTTCCATAATCGAGCCATATTTTCTTAAGACCACTTAATCTGTGCTCCTGAGTAAAACCTACATTGGATTGGCCACATTATTACAGCAATTTACAAATTTTTGATGGCTAAAATTATGAGGAAAAGCTGGCTAAAATCAAATTATAAAAATTAGCATACAGTAACAAGTAGATATTGGCAGAGATAAAAAAACGCTGTAAAAACACATTTTGATTCATAATATTGAATAAAAAATATATTTTTTGTGGTAAAACACAAAAGCAATAAGAAACAAAAGTTTGGTGTAACGGCAAGCTTTTTCAAGGAAATTTTTAAAATAAATTTTGAGATTTTAAAAGCAGTTAAGAGATGGTTGTGAAAATCTTAAGACAGAGATATTTATTAAACAATTGTTTGCTTATTTTTTAATTTGTATTATTTTTTTTGAACCTCTGCTTTTTGGCAAAATTGAAAATAAAAATTAAAATACTTGAAATGTCAACTTTTGCCTTAAACCACAAGCGTGTCATGCACGCGTGGATGTTTAAGATAAATTGCCGTGAAAAGGCATGAACAAAAATACACTTTTTTGTGAAGAAAAACCCAAATACCAAACACGAAATGTCATATATATAAACTGATTGCCAATGACATTAGGATTTCTGCTTTTTTTTTATTATTACATTTGCTAAAACTTGTCTTTAAAAATTTGGGGAATATTTCGAGCATCCATAAACACGAAAGACTTAAGAAAAAAACTTGTTTTTGTTTCGATATTATTGTTTGTGTATGAAAACAAATAAAAATTTATTTTATTTATTAAAAGAAAATGTATTTAATTTAAAATTATTTGAGTATTAGAAATTAGCTTTAACACAAAGAAAAGTTTTAATGTAAAATTAAAAAACTTAGGTTTAGGTATCTTTTTAAATTTATGCAAAGAAAAGTGCTCTAATTTGAAACTGGCTCTCTACTTAAATTTTAATTCTAGCAACAGATATGTGGATAAAACTGCTGGTCATGACTTAGTGAGGCTTCGATTCGTGGCCAGCCAGAGGCAAACACAAGTCTCTGTCATACAAAATTTAAACAAATAAAGGAAAAACGAAGAAAGGAATACTGTTGTCATCGGTCCCCGAAATGTTTGCTACACTAGTTTTTCTAGCTTTATTAATAGTTGCTCTTTGGCTAAGTATTTGGAGCTTGAGGTTGCACTTGGGTAAAATTTTCCAACAACACACAATGATATCAGGAGTTTGTGATTTGGAAAAATAAAGTAAAAATTGTTAAAGTAATGAATTTCTTAAACGCCCATAGTCCAGGATCAATATTTTTTTTTTTTTTTGTTTTTTTCACACTTTTTCAAGCGTCGAAGCTTTTCTGCCGCTCTGTTTGAGGTATCTCAAAAACATGCATTCTGATTACAGCAACCGGCTCTTCAGGTGTCCAAAAAACGTTGATACCTCAATTTGGTTTTTACGTATGGGAATAAAGAGAAAACAATCGTTGTGTAGCACTTAGAATTGACTGCACTATGTTGTTCCAGTTGAACATTTGCGACATTTCGAATTTTTTTCCATAAAACAGGGGACCATTTGCTTGGAAGTGCCTCATGTGAGAACAACTTTTATTGGATTTTGCTCATCTTGAAACATTCGTGGGGTCGATGTCATAGATGTGTAGCCAATATGAATTAAATTGTTTATTTGCTTTAAGAGGCAATTGAAATGTCCTGAATTAACAGATGTGTTTCGATAGTATTTTTTAGCATTTCGTTCGACCAATCGACACGATCCTTTTTTTTTTTTTGAGCGATTTATAAATTCTTTGGAGTCCCGCGCGAACAGAGTTTTTTGAAAGTCAAATGTGTATGCAATATAGAATGTATACTGATCCCACTAATGCCTGACATTATCTCAATCTCATGACAGGTCACATGAGGATCTTGCAATATCAGTTGGCGCACCGGCCAATTCGTGAAAGAAATTCGTTTTGGAGCAAATTACTTTCACAATTGAATGCACCATACCATCAATAAGCACTGGTTCTTGATTCAGCTTTATCGCCAAAAATTTAAATGAGGTCATCTATGCGCTGTTGCTGAGTTAATGCATGACTTGGCCCCTGTTTATTTCATTTGCGACTTAGTGTTATTAACTAAGGTTTTTTGATTTTTGGGGATAATTTATTTTTTTGTTCATAATGCACCCAATGAAAACTATTGCTTATTTCAAGTTATCGCTATGATCTTTTTTTGCAGTTTTTATTTTGCAAAATTTCAAGTTAAACATATATTTTAATATCTTCTCTTTTGCATCACACCTCTGCCATATATTGCATATATTAGTAGTTTTAAATGTTACAAATTTATTAATTAGCATTTGTTGGCAAACAGTTTGCAAAAAAAAAATTCATATCAATAATATTTTGGTAAAATGAAATCTATTAAGCGTTTGGTTCGCTAGATTTTTGCACACTTGACCCAAATGTGTTGATATTGCAGCGAATAGTTTTTAATGCTCTTCGTTTCTGAAAATATGTTCCATAAATTATGGAATGTTGTCATTAAAGTTTCTACTTTTTCGCTAATTTATTTATTTTTTTAACTCAGTTTGCAAAAAGAAACCCAGTTATTAGATTTCTGATAACAAATATTTGTTCAGCAAACTTTCGCTTTTATTTATGGCCATTTGGAGCAGTTGTTTCGTAAGACAAAAAATACCAAAACAGGGAGTAAATTTATGCACATACATACATTGGTAGAGTGAAGCAATCAGTATTAAAAAAAATTACCCAAATATAAATAATTAATTTTTTTTCGAAATTGTAAAAGAAATAAGGACATTTTCTTAAAACCTACTTGAAGAGTAATTTCTAACGCCCAATTTATAATATAGTTTATAATAACGGTTTGTCTTTGTATGGTTGTTGGCCGGCAGTTTGGTTGACAGCGTATGAAAATGATAAGGCAGTATAGGAAAATGGTAATGCAGTTCTGGAAGTGATAGTGCCCAAAGTAACAAAGTAAAAAGCTGCAAGGAAAATTTTAATTGAACCATGATTTTGGCAACTAGAAAACCAAGTCTCTCTACTGATTTTTTGGAACGTAAAATTTAAGATAAATTTTTAGCTTTAGTGGATCTTCAAGGCAGGACAAAATGTTTCTAACTCATCACCGAGCAAAGTTTTTATACAAAATACACAAAAAAGTGGCTTTGCTGATGGCTTTTATACTTTACGTAGGCCAAGAATAACTTCCCTGATCATATTTACACTTTTAGTTCATCAAGAAAATGCATTTTAAAAAACTGCTTTTAAAAAATGGTAACAGAAGGAGGTGGGAGTAAAAGAATTTTCGATTGCATGAAGAAAAAGTTTTGCGTTTTTTTGTGTTGACGTACTTTATTTTAATTAGTATTTTATTTAAAGCAAACTAAAAGTCTCTTCCCTGGCAGAGATGATTTAAGCAATCTTTTTTAAAGAAAAATAAATACAAATCTCGTCTTGACCCCCTTGATTTCATATTGAATATAAAATAATGTTTTACTCTTAAATTGAGATATATGCAAAAAATGTATTTCCCCTGGCCACCCAAAAATATCGTCAGGTTTACAGGATTTTAACCACTGCAAAACATAAATACTACTCAGCTTTACTTAACCACTTGTCTTCCAGTTTACATGACAGGAAAAATGTATTTGCCCTGGCCACACTTTTTTCCCGTCCAAAAAAATATCAATACCATTTCCTGCCATTTTAAATTAATTAAAAATACTTAATATTTAGTTATTTGACCCCTTTTTTTCTTTTTTTCTTTTTATATTTTATATATTTATTTGAGCTTAAGGTCTGTTTGAAATTTGAGTATTTATTTTTGTCAATATTTCGCTCTCCTTCGGAGAGAAGAAGCTATCCGAAGGAGAGCGAAATATTGACAAAAATAAATACTCAAATTTCAAAAAGACCTTAAGCTCAAATAAATATATAAAATTTAATTAAAAATATATATTCTTCAATCTTTTTAAACTCTATTTCAGAAAAAAAAATAACTGATCAGCCTCTTGTCCACAAGTTTCCAGGATAGGAAGTTAAATATGTTGATTTTTATTCCAATTAAAACAATACCAAAACAATTTCCTGTTACCTAAATTAAAACAATGTTTTCTTCAAACTATGCAAACTTTTTTCCAAAAAAAATTATTATGCAACATCTCTAACATTTAACATATTTAAAACATATTCATATATTCTAAAGAAACATTTTCAGATGATTGATAAATAGCAGCATTTTTTTCTTCTTCTCAAAAAAGCAATTAATTAAAACTGTTTATTGCTTCATATTAATTTAATATCGGTAATATGTTTCCTCTTGATGTATGTCGTTTTTTCACTCCGATTTAAATATTGGAATTTTTTTGCTAATAGTTATGAATTAGAGAACAGCGCTTAAATAAACAAACAAAAAATTGATATTGCAAATTTCAATTACTTAATCATAAAACTGGTACAACTTGTTGCTGCTTGGTTTAAAAAAAAAAATACAAAAATAAATACAGCGGCGGCATCAGCTTAGATATAAAATTCTACTAATGAAAAAAAGTATAATATACATATTGGCAATTTCAGCAAATAATAACGATTTTAAATAACAAATATTTTAAATTGAATTTCTAAGCAGTCAAGTTTGATTTTTATATTTGCGAGTATCATATGTTTGTGCTGACATTTAATAAACCCAAAGTTTGTTGGATGCATTTAAAAAAGTAATTCAAAAAAAAAAGACAAAGAATGTATTCTTAGAAAAAGTTAATTTTTTTCAGTTATTGTTCCATGCAAACGGCAAACAGACCACCTTTACGTTCAGGCTTCATCTTTTTCAGTCAATACACGTTTTTCAATTGCAAATTCACGCCGCAAAAAATGAAAAACAAATAAAATTTTCGTATCGCTGCAAACATCTCGCGATGGCATGACAAAAACTTTTTTAAAATACATTTAAGCCTAAAACATAAAAAATGCAATTATTTTTATTATTATTTTACTTCTTATTTGTATTATTGAAGTTTTGTATTTGAATTTGTTGCATTTATGTACATAAACAGTTTTCCAACAAGTAAATGGAAAATAATCATGAGACGTCGGTATAAAACTGATAAGATTGCTTTACTAAAGCGGTTCTACTTTTTTTGGACTATGCCATTTTTGGCTTCCATTTAGACTTCCATTTTAAAAAAAAAAAAAAATAAATAAAATTTCCCTACTACAAAAAAAATTCCCTCAAAGGAATTTTTTTTTAAATGAAAATTCATATTATTGATTTGCTTTTACAACTTAATAATCAAATTAGCACATTATTTTATACACAAAAATTCCCCTAAAAGCGAAAATCTCCTAAAGGATTTACCTATGGGGTAAAAGTTTTTCTCTAAGATAACAAATTTTAAAAAATTTCCTTGGAAAAAATTGATATTTATTAAATTTAATTTCTAATGAAATTTATTTAATTTAAATTTTCATGAATATTTTAAAATCCCCAGTAATAAATTTTTTCAAATTAAAAAAAAAATCCCATACATTTATATTAAATTACTATTCAGGCTCAAGTTCAATCCTTGGTTTGTCACTTTTTAAATCAATATTAATTAAGTAAAGAAAATTCCCATTAGGAAATTTATATTTTCAGTCAAATATGATGCATGCAACTCATTAACTTCCATAAATTATTACTAAAAATATTCGATTCCATCAAACAAAAAATTTCCCAAAAAGGGAAATTTTTTATTTTTACCAAAAACTTGTTTATTTATTTTTTTTATAAATTATTACTTAAAGTATTAAATTTTCCTACATTTTATAAATTTCCCTAAAAGGGAAATTTGTGTAACTATCTTACGTTCGCAACTTGGTTGCTAAAAGCATTCAATTTTGTGAAGTATAAAAAATTTCCCTACAAGGAAAAATTTTATTTTCAATAAAATTGTAATTTTTGTTTTTGCTTTTACTAAACACTATTAAGATTATTAGATTTTCCTTAGTTTTAAAAATGTTTTTAAGAGGGAAATTTATATTATCAAGTCATTTGACTATACATATTATCGGTCTTTATAATGTGTTCAGAAAATTATAATATTTCCTAAGCTTTAAAAAAAATTTCCCTAAAAGGAAACAAAAATCATTAAATTTTCTTAATTCAATAATTATGTAGCTCATTTATTTTCTTAAATTATTGGCAAAACTATTACGAGTATTAAATATTTAGTAAATTGTTCTCTCCAATCACATTAAACAAAACGTGTTTAAGAAAGTTCCCTTATCATATTGATTTCGAGTGTATTTGTAAGCACAAACACATAATAATTACCATATTGGTCAAAACATGACAATCACAATTTGGGTCATTCTAACAGCAAAACTTAGTCTCGTTTTACTTTTTATTATTATTAGTTTTTTTTTTCTTTCCTTGCAAAGTTGGAAACTGTAAGAATGACATGGCTGCTGTTGTGGATGTAATATCTTGAATCTGTTGACTTTAACACACAAAAATGTTTGAGTAAATCAGCAAAAAGTTGAAAAATAAAACTAAACGGCAACAACACTTTTATCAAGGTGTCTAGATAGCAGACAGTTTATAAAGTGTGGTCGTTGTCTCATAGAGGTCTCTAACAAACATATTTTTCTGTTTTTTTTTTCTTTTTTAACTTTGCTTAACACTCTACAGCAATAATGGAATATTAAATTTGGGGGGCAAATGTCTGCGCCTTATAAAAATAATCAAGAATTGTAAGCATCAATGCTGCAAGTTGCAGCCAGAATTTAACACATTTTTTTATTTTTAAGGAGTTATTGTAAAATCTAATTATTTTAATAATGATGAGATTTGAAAAAAAACGTAGAGGGAAACTTTTAATTTAAACAATATATTAAAGGATTTTTATGTAACAAAAACTTAATCAGGTTGAAACTCCCTCTTTTCATAAACTATTCCTGGTGCCAAAATAAATTTATTTATTTTTTGTTATAAAAGGCAACTTCAAGTCAATAGCTTATTTATATATACTAGTTGATTAGCATCACTACAATGCCGGCGGCACATATGTACATGAATAAAAAAGCCAGAAAATACATTTTAGTTCTATTTAAACCTTGAACAATTATTGCTTGTGATTAAATAATTAATTAATTTTAAAAAAAATCCAATTTCCCCAAAAAGGGAAATTTTTATTTTTCACAAACACTAAAATAATCTAAAAAAAAATTTAATAAAAAAAAACAAAATTTCCCTTCCAGGGAAAATTCTTTAAAAAAAATTTTTTTATTCATTTAAGAAAAAACATTAATATAATTTTTGAGAAAAAGCGCAAAATTCCTTACAACAAACCAATTTATTTGATTTCTTAAAAGCCTGCTTGGATCTCTCTTTTAATTCTTTGGTTTTGAAAAAAAAAAAGAAAAAATGTCCTTTGTAGGAAAATTTTCCCAAAAAAATTTTATATGTATATATAGCTAGGCGTTAACAACTATATATTTGTTTTTTATATAAATTTATATTAAAAATTCCCCAAATAAATTTTCTTTGGTTTGGGAAAAAAAATTTCCCAAAAAGGGAAATTTTTACTTTCAACAAAACTTAACATGTTTGATATAAACTTTTTAAAAAAAATTGAAAAATTTGGAAAAAAGTAAAAAATTCCCTTTTAGGGAAATTTTACCAAAAACATTTTAATTTATTTGAGGAAAAATATTGCTATATTTTTAAAGAAAAAAAAATTGTTATAATAAACAAATTTATTTGATTTCTTAAAGCCTGCTTGTATCTCTCTTTCAGCTCTTTAGATTTGAAGGCAAAAAATTCGCTTCTAGCAAAAAGCTCCCTTCTGGGGACATTTCTCTCAAAAAAAAAATTTTTTATTTATTTAAGAAAAAATATTCCTTTTAGTAAGCAAATTTATTAGATTTCCCAAAAGTGTAACACTCTTTCAATTCGTATTGCATTAGAGATATTTTGCATTTATTTGGCCTTTAATATTTGAGCACAGCTAAAAATTACTGAGGCTGTTAGAACTCCTTTACTTGTTAGTATATTCGTTGCTGTTGAAAATATAATAATAGTTGTTCTCTTTATTGTCATTGGACTGTTGTCAACCATAAATTAATTTTAAATTATTTGCTAAAATGGCATTTTATACAAATGTTCTTTACGGTGTGTTATTTATGCCATAAAAATTTAAATATTATTTTTTTATGTTTTTTTCGCATACACTTTATAAATAAAGTTTTTGCGCTGTAGTAAAATCCTTAAGAATATACAAAACTAAAGTATTTCAAATACAACAATTGCTTTTACCCAACCATGTATACATGTATACAAAATCAAAAAAAACAAAATGTTAATGCCTGATTAAAGTACTTTTTAAAAATAAAATTTTTTTTTTATAAAATTCGTTCTAACATTTACTTCAAATAAGCACTATATTATTTAGTATCTGCTAATTTACATTCCCGCATTTGTGTGTTTTAAAATGTTCAAATCAATTAGGTTGTCGAGCTCTTTTCAAGCAAAACTAGTAATGAAATCAACGTTAATTATCACAGCCATTTTAATAAATTTTTCTTGATGCCACAATTATCATTTTAATTGCTTGCAATTGAATTGCAAAATACTTCCCATTTTTCCAAAAGTCACATTTAATGATGATAGGGATCTTAAAAGAGTTGCATAGAAAAACTAATTAAAATCACGCCATTCATTAACGCTCTATTCATTATGTAAAATACCTTAAACTTAAAATAGTGCCAAAGAAGTAATTAATTAAACTCCAAACAAATTCATACTGCAAACAAGCTGCTCTTAACGTGTGCAAAAATGGGTAAAAAAAATATCAGCCGCCAACTTGACAGCACTATGTTGTTGGTTGCAAAAGTTACATGCAACACCACGTTTGAAAGCTTAATGAAAATTGCATATAAAAAATATTGCCAATTAAACTGTTATAAACCTTTTTTTTTTTTTGCTTTGCAATAGATATTACGAATGTACTTTAATTTGAAATTTGTTGATAATTTTTTAGCATTTCTTGACTGATTAGAGCATGTGATAAATTTTGCTTGAGGCAAAAGCACTCTTGTACAATTTCTTTACAGCATCTTTGAAGTTCTATATATAGAGTTTAATTATTACAATTTTTCTCTTTGCAAGTATGCTTAATATACAATGACTCTTGATTGCTTCTATGAGTAAGTCAGCAATAGTTTTCTTTTATCTAAGTTTGGTTTATTAATTCAATATATCTAATAAACATATTAGAGGTCTACAATGCTATTGAATACTGCCAGAAAACGATGAAGTATGCAGTCTGACTAATTATTTTCAATACAAGCTATTACAAGTATGAATAACATCACTTTTTATGCAGTTAGTATTAAAAATTCATTTATGGAATATTTTCCAAAGTTCGTTGCCATTTGGGTACCTGGACATGGTTGTATAAAGAATAATGAGTCTTTTAAGAGTGCTAAAGTAAGCCATAACTGAGTCTCATACGATTCTTGACGCGCTGTTGCAAAAGGCTCTTTAGGTTACCCTCCCAAACGACTTGATCTACGATTACCATAAGTATTGTTCGAGAATCGTAGAATTGCCTCGTGTAATAAATAGTTACTCCCATACGAGAAGTCCCGTCTGAATAAATAAATTCAGTCAAGTACGAGGCTGGCTCGTACACTTAAGGTTCCCTACGTATGTGTAATGAACGTATGGAATGGCATACGTGAATAAATATATTTACGGTATTCAAAGGGTCGTCCTAAAGTCAGAAGTCTTAAAATAATAGCACGAAAATATATGACTGCTGTGAGCAACCTGTCATAAAGTAGTGTGCTATAACAAATATGAATTAGCTGTTAAAGAAAAGGAAAGCAATTTCAATAGTTTTGTCAAAATGACAAAAATAAGTGAACAAATGAAAATAACAGCCAGTTTGTGCAATAATTATCTATTAGATGTTTTGATAGCTGATTCAAGTAAATTTTAAATGAAATATACTCATATTTACGAACAAATATACATTTTAATGCATTTATATCTTAGGTGACGCTGTGATACTGTTAACTTATGACGAAGCACTTAAGACAGTCGATGAAGTCCTATTAATTTATGACTATTTTTGTTTGCAGCACAACAACAATGTTTTTAAACTATCATAAAATGTTAGTACTTTCTGACATTATGACACAATATGAGACCGTTTGAATACCGCGATTGTATTAATTTCATCTCTCTGTCTCTTACTGCTTGAGAGTTACGTTTAATTGTTACTTTACGTTGTATGGGGACACCTAGTAGTTTTTGACATGTTGTTGTTGTTGTCATTTTTTGTTATAAGGCATCTGGAAACACATACACTGTGCCAATTTCGACTCTTTATCTCTTATGGTTCGAGAGTTATGGCCAACTATTACCTTACATTGTAACAGGGATACCTGGTAGCTTTAGGGTGTTTGTTGTTTTTAGCATTTGTTGTTGTGAAGCATATGTGAATACATATATTATGCAAATTTAATCCCTCTAACGCTCACAATTCGAGAGTAACGGCTAATTCTTACTTTACATTGTCTCAGGACACCTGGTAATTTTCGAGTTGTTGTTGTGTTTAGCATTTGTTATTGTAGGACATATATGAGTACATATATTGTGCATATTTCATCTTTCTGTCTCCTACAGTTTGGGAGTTACGACTACTTTTTACTGTACGTTGTATAGGGACACCTGGTAGTTTTCAGCTTGTTGTTGTTTTTAGCATTTGTTGTTGTAGGGCATATGTAAACATATATATAGTGCGTATATCAGCTCTCTGTCTTTTACAGTTTGGAAGCTACGGCTAATTTTTACTTTACCTTGTATAGGGACACCTGGTAGTTTTCGCTTAATTGTTGTTATTAGCATTTTTTGTTATAGAGCATCTGTAAGTACATACACTGTGCAATTTTCAGCTCTCTATCTCTGATGGTTCGAGAGTTATATCTAATTGTTACGCTTCGTTGTATGGGGACACCTGGTAGTTTTCAACTTAATGTTATTTTTTGTTTTTTTTTGTGATAGCGGCAAGGTACAGCAACATTCTGTGAAAATTTCAGCTTTCTAGCTATTGCCGTTTCGGAGAATGGACGCTGTGACAGGCGGACCGACGGACGGTCGTTCGTAGAAGTCTCGGTAATATGGTTCCGTTTCACTCTGATGAGTACGGATTCCTAAGAACCAACTAGTCAGCGAGCAACTACGCTCTCCGTAATACTCCTAATACACTCTTTTGCGATTGCAAATAACAGCTAGGTCTGTCTTAAAAACATAATTATCCACTTTGCACAACTTACTCTCACAAGTTATTTATGGCTACTGCATGTTTTCATGCATGTGTGTGTGTGTGTGTCTTTTTCTTATCTGAAGCTCATTGTTAAACTAATATTCTGTGTAGAGATGCCAACTAAGACAGTTTTGGTATTTTGCATAACTTAAAAAAAAAATACTGCTTGCGACATATTTGTTGCTTGTGTGCAACTGAAAAACAATTAAAGTTACACTTTAAACAATAAAACAAAGAAACAGTGCAGAGGTTATCTCAAGTATTTTATTTAAACTCGTTTTAAGTAAAAATTCACATGCAGAGACTCAATTTTGTATTACCAAACCAAACAGCGAGACTGCTACGGAGCAAAAAAAAAGCCAATTATTTGTGATAATTTGTAAAGGTCAGTCAAACGACGCCACGAAGCAGTGCTGGCTGGCGTGGTGGCGTTGTAGAAACTGTTTCCGTTAGAAATTAAATATTGAGACGTGTACGAGTGCAATTAAAAAAAAGTACATATATTTATATGCTTTATGAGGTCTGAAATGTTAATTGTGAAAATTACATCGAAATCAGAAACTTATATCTACTCTTAACATCTGTTCTGAAAGCTGTAATAAATCAAATACAGTCTAGTTCTGAGTTCCGCTTCGATATTTCTCTCTCAGATAGAAATAATTATTCCCTGGGAACAATAAGCCTGAAAAAAGACAGAGTCCGGATTATGGCATTAGTGATCGAATGAACTATCAAGTAAAAATTTATGTTAGACAAAAACCAACAAACACACAGCTTTCCCTCACGCCAGATATTTTGCGCTTTGACATTGAATTTGTTTGCTGTGTTGTCACTCTCACATGCACGAGGAGCAAAAACATCCTCACGAATGTTTTGTTTAGAGTCAGGCTGAATATGTTTTTCTATATTTGTACTTTAAAAAAGCGCTCAACTTATTAAAACTCTTGAAGAAAGAGCCGATAGAAATGCTTCCTTAATAAAAAGAAATAATAATATAATTTCTTATATTAAAAATTACATCTTATAATATAATTGTGTGAATAACATAAAAAAGTCGTTGCATTATTTGACAAACAAACAACTGCTCTCATGCCACCGCATACCTTTCATTTGTATGTCACAATGTAATTGCTGAGATACTCCAGCTCTGGGCATCATTAATGTGGTCATTAAGATTTTTATTTTCTTTATGCCGGCATATTTTTTTTTTTTCATATTTTTCTGTGTTGTTTCTTATGACTTAATTTTTGCTTTTGTTTTCAGAGAGAAAAATGTAATAAAAATGTTCGCCGCTAATTAAAATGTTGTGAACTGGGAAAATTAAAATTTTTCGCTTAACTTAATGTAGGGTGTGTAATTAGTTAAATTTAAAATTATTTTAAAATAATTTTTATTTCAAAATAATTTAAGGCAGTGTTTTAATTTTGAAATAATTAAATTTCTATAAAAAGTGAGACGACATCTTTCACCTATTGTTCAATAGTAGTGACAAAAAAATTTATTTTTTATAATAAAGCAAATATTTTCTGCTTCCAGATGCCGTACATTTGATTAATTGATCATAAAGTCAGCAATCATTTCCCTTAAGCACAACAACCACTTTTTTCAATTGTCAAGCACACCGTATGATTATTTCAACTCCAGCTGTGCAGAGAGTAAATGAGTGCCTGATCAGAAAGAAAAACAAAATCTTTTAAATTCAATAACATGACAGTAAACATGTCTATTTAGGGAATTTTTTCCTCAACTTTAAGCCTGGGAGCTGGTTGTAACAACTCAAGCCAGCTGCTTTTGCCAAAATCGATCTGACTTCAAAATTGCTTCAAAATCAATTTCTAAATTGTTACAACCAGCCAGCAGTTCATAAAATCAAACAAACTATGAAATCGAATATCAATTGAAAGTGGCCTTAAGCAGAGCTGGTGGTTGAAACATACAATAATGAACACATAAAATGACATGACACGAAAAGCAACCTGGCAATATGTTGTACATTTATACATACATTTAGAACTGGTCATAATGACAACCGCCTTGAAAATGTCTATCTGATGTATTTTTGCAAAAAACTTTTGTATATTTTTCTGTATGTTTTATCTGTTCTACTTAGAACTCAGTAGCAAAACAAAAGTTGTAGGAATTTTTTTTTTTTTTTCAACAAAAGCATAAAGTGGTTTGGATTTTAACAGCAGCATAAAGAAATTAAAAAAAAAAACAACAACAAGAACTTGCAAGGTTGAAAAAAATCGTGCACAAAATCTAAATTGGATTTTTCTATCCACAAAATATTTAAAAAATTGCAAAAAAAAAATCCAAAAAAATTATTTAAAACTTATTACTCGAACTTTTTCTTATATTATTATCTAGTATTACGTTTATCAGACTCCAGTTTATTCTGTTTTATTTTTGTGATTGTTTTTAATCAAATAAGATCAAGAAAACAGCAAATTCTTTGGCAGGTTGAGCAAACAGCTGTTTCGCACCAGCCACACTTCACGTCTGCAATCGCCCTTAAAGTCAGGGGCTTATATTTCCAAGGCGACTGAGTAGCGTGAGTATTGCTTTAGTAAACCAGGTTCAATTAGTATGAAATTTACAATCACCCTTGAAATATATAAAAATTAAATTATATTTTATATATTTATTTGAGAATTTGACAAAAATAATTACTCAAATTCTAAAAGACCTAAAGCTCAAATAAATATATAAAATATAAGAAAAAAAGGGGTCAAAATAACTAAATATTAAATCTAAAAATTAAATTTACTTTCTGTGGTATTATTGTTCTTTTTTCTTCGAGGTAAATAAAGGAGTTGCAGGAAAGACAATATATTAGAACAAATGATGAAGTGATAACACTAATCTTGGTCTCACATTTGAGTGGCACTAGCTAGATTAGTTGGCTTGGCTATTGCAGTAGGTTATTACTTGAGTTTTTCGTGTAGAGAACATATAAATAATATGTAAGGAAAACTTTATTTAGTCTTAGGTCATCCATCGTCTTAAAAAGAATTTCGGTCAAAGGGATTTTTAGGCCAATAATGAGTTAAGCTTTTTATCAAACAAACCTATTTTTTTTTTTTTTTCTTAAAATATTTACCACTCTGACTGCTTATAACATTTTTAGGCTTATTTTTCTTACTGAATTTTTTTTTTTTTATTACTCTGCAGTTTTTCCATTGAAATTTTGTGAAAAAATTTGCTGCACAAAAATGAAGGGGTCTTGTAAATTTGATTGGCAACAACATTTTTACACACACCTCTTGTTATGTATTTGTGTGCCTTATTTTTTATTATTTATTTTTTTTTTTTTTTTATTCGCTTTTAACATTAAATTAAGACTTTTAATTGAACATTTTACACAAGCCTTAAATTCGTAGGTTTTGAACCATTTCGCAACTTTGTGTTGTTTTACGTTCAATACTTTTTCTAATTAAAAATGTCTCACGCGATTTTAATGTTTTTAGGTGGTTTTAAATTTTTTAAACAAGTTGATTGATTGGAAAATTCTTAACTTACAAAAACATTCGAATTGCATAATTTTAAAAGCTTCAAAAAAAAATGTAAAAAATTTGGCAATCCCTAAAAACAAATTTAGTTTATGAGGCAAATACTAAGATGAGGTTTTTTTTCAAATACTAAGACGAGGTTATAGTAAAGCATTCCTCCGGCTTAACACACAACCCCAAGTCTGTCAGCACATAGCCCTTCTTACACTGGCAGCCCGGAACACACTGCTTTGTGCAGGGCCTTGGACAAATTTCACCGCATTTCTGTGGGCATGCGGTGCCACAACTGTTATAAACTTGATTTGCAGGACATGTAACTGCACAAAAAATAAAGAGAATATTTTTTTTCATATACATATGTATTTTTAATTTGTTTACCAAATTACCTTGAGCATTTATAGCGAAAATCAATGCTGCCAGCAGCAGGAAAATGTAAATAATTTTTGACATTTTTAGGTTTTTCTTTTTAAATATTTTGTTTCTGTGGGGAAGAACAATTTTTAAAAAAAATAATTGCTTTTTACAAGACTCTTCGCTTTTATAGCAATGCAGTGAATAGCAAAAATTTCAAATAGATACATTTTTGTTCATTTTTTTTTAATTATCTAACATGTAATTAGTTCAAACAAAGTATTGGTTTTATTATCTTTGCTGCAAAACCAAATAGAAATCATTTTAACCGCAATTACCAGAATCTAAAATAATAACAAATGCATGACTTTGCTCTATTATATCTTCACACCTTTTTCTAATATTGACTTAATTGACTAACTGAGTACAGTTGTTTCTATGGTTTTCACAAAAACGTATTTTGCAAAAAAAAAAAAACTAATTAAATTGAAAAAAAAAAATTTCAAAAAGTTTTTTAAACAATTGCTGGATTTTCATACAATTTTACAAGTTTTTTTTCTATTTTGATATTCCTTTAATATCACTAATTTTTGTTTCTAATAAGCCAGCCTAGTTCAGAGCTGTCCAAGTCCCCACTTTAAGTCGAACAGCAAAAGTACTGCTGATGCGCTAATTTAGGTGGGATTTTAAAGTTTCTCGATAACACAACATGCCTGCAAAATACTTTTCTATAATATCAAGTTGTTTGAATTATTTGACTTTATGTATTTTAATACACATTTCTATAATATACATTTTTTTTATAATGTATTAAAAAATGTTAGATAAGAGAAGTTTTCGATAACACACATTTTATGTAGAAAGTAATTCGATAACATAAATATTTCTACCAGCTTCACTGCTCCAAACCTGTTGCAGCATTCCCATAAACACATTTGAGACCAAAAAAAAAAAAAAAAAATTTGAACATTTCAAACAATAATAAATTGTTTTAAATGTATTGATGCGAACTCTCGAACAGGTTTAAATTGTAATACTGGTGTTAACGCCAACACCAAAATTAATGATTTTATTTTATAAGTCTGGCATCGCCAAATTATAATTTTCTAATTGTACTAATTTTCCAAATAACGAAAGTATTTAAGGTCAGCTCTGTAATCAGAAATCGTACGAGCTGCGCAACCAGTTAAGTCGAATAATTTTGTAACTCAATAAACTTTGTAATTTTATGAATTTTATCCTGGTGATTTCCCCACCAAAAAGTATGTATCACAATTTATTAATTTGCGGATTTTTTTAAATTTCAATAAATGACCGTTTTTTTAAGAGATGTATAATTTAAATATACTTTGTTAACTAAGTTTGTTTGTAATCCTTGTTAAGTATTAGTACGTAAGGAATTTTGTGTTAATAGTAAATATAATAAATTTAAACTAACTTTGTAATATTTTGGAAATAAATCAATCAATCAATCTATTAATTAATTGTTAGGAATTATATTCTCTTACATTGTTTGAATTTAATGTAGGAATTTTAATATAAATACACTTTGCTACTTGGATTGTGTGTTTTATACAAAATTCCGTGAGAGTCGCTGGGACTTGCAGCTGATGTGCTCTTTTACAACTGGCATTGTACCAAAAATTTTGCTGAGAACATAAATTTAATGAAGAGGGCATTGAAATAATACAAATATGATAAAAAGAATTTTTTCTTTTTAAAAATATTTTACAACATAATTTTTTTTCCTCTTTTGTTAATAAAATTTTTCTCTGAAAACACAATTGGCCATAGAAAGTTTTTATTAACAAAACTAACAAAAATTTGTAGTAGAACATATAGGAAAATTATTGGCCCATTTCACAAAATCGTATTTTTATACTTTCGAGCAACTCAAACTCAAATTTTATGGCATTCGTTTTAACTTTATAGTCGAGCTTTATGCTTTACAGTTGTTAATGATTTTATCAGGCTTAAGTTCGATTTTGACTTTTCCAAATGGAGAAATATGTTTTTTGTGATAAAACTGGAGAGATCCACATAAAAAAAAAAATAAGAAAGTTGAACACTTATTGGCTCAGAAACATACTAAAGCTGTTTCACGTCTACCAGGACGCTCATCAGCACCCAAATCGGTTAGAAGGCAGGTCATAACGAATTGTATACTGTTTTTAAGCAGCAGCCCATAGCCATCGTACCAACTGGTCTCTTCAATACTGACTGTCTGTATATAATTTTATTGAAATATATATATAATCTTATTATGTAAACAAAACTATTTTATAGCATGAAAATGGACAAGATCGCACTGAACTAGTCCCTAGACTTCCATATCAATAATCCGCTCAAACCACAAAGTCGTAAGATTAGTTTTATTTACTTTGCCAAAAATCGTGCTATTTTACATTTAATATTTACAGAAATTAAGTTACATAACTAAAAAGCTTAAAAAATTATTCAGTGCCGCCAATATTATTGTATTTATGTTCAACATTGTTCCTTTCTAACACACTCCCGCTTGGCACTTAGCACGTATCCTTTCTGGCAGTGACAGCCAGGAACACATTGTTTTGTGCAGGCTCTTGGAGCCACTTCACCGCATTTGGCCGGGCATGCGGTGCCACAACTGTTGTAAACTTCATTCTTAGCGCAAGTAACTATACAAAAAAAAAGGAGAAAAAATGACATTTTCAAAATTATTGGAAATCGAATTTTTAATTTCTAACTCACCACCAGCCTGCACATTTATAACGAGCAGTAAAACTGCGAATAAAAGCAAAATGTGGCGAATTTTAGTCATGTCGAGATTAAAGGATTTTCAATGACCAACTGTATAATAAAAACCAAATGTTTCTTCCACACAACGCTAGAGTTTTATAGTTCTAGAATGAGTAATATAATTTGCCATAAAATATGTATTTATTCATAATTTACTGAGATTCCACAAAGTAATTAAAGCAAGTAAAAAGTATTTGTTGTGGTTTTTACCTGATATAAAAAAGCGAGAAGTGTTTACACTACAAGGGGGTCTTTCCTTAATTAAACTTATTACAAATGCAAAGGCCTTTCTAATTTGTGATGATATATTTAGAAAAATATTTGTTGTTTGTATTTTTTTTTAAATATTATTCAAACAAACAAAATTTCTCCTTATCACAAAATGTCTCTGAAAACTTCTACAATAACAAAAAAAAAAATTCTAAATAAAATGAGAAAAATATACTAAAATGAGAATAATATATGCCGACATTTCCGCTGGCAGGAAAAATCGTAAAATAATGTTTGTAACTCAACTACTCATTGCAAAATTCCCAGGCTGAGTTTCAAACGGCTGAAAAAGATTGTAAACATTAAAGTCTACTTATACATCAAAAATAATACATATCAATTGGCTCTTAAGGCAAATAAATAAGTTCATTTTTAAAATGAAAAAATATAGTGATCACCCAGACACTGAATTTGAGCTAAATGAGAATTATACAAATAAAAATAAAAAATTATAATAAAGGGTACGCCAAATAACTTTTTTTTTTTTTGAAAATGGCGCTAAACATCGAGTGTAGCTTCGGCTGTCTGACACGTAGCGCCATCCTGTTGAAACTAAAGGTTGCCAATATCCTCCTCTTCAATTTTTGTGAACAAAAATTCGTTCAACATGGCCCTTGAATGATCGCCATTAACTGTAACGGCCACTCCTTGCTCATTTTCGAAGAAAAATGGCCCAATTATGGCTCTGGACCAAAATCCGCACCGAACAGTGACTCGTTTTGGGTGAGTCGGCTTTTCAATGTATGCGTGCGGGTTTTCTGTGCCTCAAATGCGACAATTTTGCTTGTTTACATACCCGCCAACATCAATATGAGCTTCATCTGAAAAGATGATTTTTTTTTTTTTGCAAAATCGGCATCTTCTATAAGTCGATTGCAGGCCCTCATAGCGAAGCGTATACACAATTATATTCGTTCAGCACAAGGACAAAACTAATTATCTGTCAAATCAGACATGAGCTGAGTGTTACCATTCACAAAATAAGCACTAGCTGAAAAAAACGTTAGATGGTGGACCCTGTATTTGCTTGTTGCACACACATAACCTTAAAATAAACTGATCTTGTGATATTTAAAATTTTTACATTTTGCTTATTGCTTTATTGATGCGATTTTACTTGTTCGGATTTAAGACAGATTCGTTTGTGGTAAAATTATAGTGATCAATACAACTTTTTAACTTTGTAGTTGCACTTTATGATTTACAATTGTTAATTACTTTATCGAGCTTTAGTTTAACTTTGCTGCCTCAGAATTGAGAAATATTTTGTTGTGTAAATAAAAAAGTAAAGATGATTTCGCCCTCTACGGTAAGGTACTTTTACCTGCCATATCCTGCCCATGGGGCATATGGTGCAGGAAACTAAGGAACTTTGTGTATGACACCAAATTCCCATAGACCTTTGAACCAAAACAATTATGATTAACTATACAGAGTGCACATCAAACCTACACTGGCTTAAATGTATATCGCACGATATGGGCTGTCATATCCCTCCTATCAATCAAACCTAATCTACCTCTCTAGTATTAAAAATGTTGATCCTGCACTGCATTTATCGCCCCTTGGGTGCTTCAACTAGAAAATGAAAGTAAAACCAAACTTGAGCTCATTTAACAAGCAACAAGCTAACTCTAATGGCCATTTTCACAATGTATATTTTAGACTTAACGTTTACTTTAACGACAACTTTTGCATGGCAATCTTGCCATTAAAGTCCACGTTAAGTTTTTGGCGTACATTGTAAATATAAAAAAATTAAAAAATGTAAAATCAAAAAAAAACCTAACTTGTACCCCTTTAACATGCAACAAGCAGTTGCTAACTCTAATGGTCATTTTCACAACGTACGCTTTAGACTTAACGTTTACTTTAACGACAACTTTGGTATGGCAATCTTGATGTGAAACTCCACGTTAAATTTTAATCGCGCATTGTGAAAAGAGTGTTAAATAAGAGTGAATTATTTACTTGTATTTTTTGTGGTTATAAGTCTGTATTATTATTCGCCCAAAAATATATTCAACTTGCCGATTTTGTAATTTAAAATGATATCTGAATATTAACTATAAGTAACCAGCTTTTATATATTTTCCAATTTTTTTTTTTTTTTTTTTTTTTTGATAATTTGATCAACCTCTGTTTCTCTTCCAATTTCGTCTCAATTCTTGACTCAATTCTGACCTGCTGCCGATAGCTAAACAAAGCACTTATGTAGTCATTGGCAATTGACAAAATAAAATATTTTTTTTTTTTTTTGTAAATAAGCAAACATCTGTCAAAATTCAAACAATAATTTTCCAAACAACAACATATGTAAATAACCCCATATTTCAGCCAGACAGTGAATGATCTTTCAGATGGTGGTGAATAATCTTATCTTTTTTAAACGGGTACCTGGAGGATTTCGCAAAAATTTTAGAGAGTAAAATTCAATGGATATTTCATATAGAAGTAGCACGGGACATGATAGAATGTTAAAGGAAAGTTAAGAAAAACTTATGGTTCCAAAAAAATTTCAAGAAGAGCAGGCCAGCGCTCTTTCAACACTGGTCTTGAAGCGCAGCTCCTTAATGCTTGCGCGCCCTTAAGCAAACCTTTTTAGCACATTGTATCAGGTGGGTGTGTTTCCAATGTGTTGGTAGGTTGCCAATGGGATTGGTTGCTTGTGGTCTTTGGATCAGAGTAGACGTGTTTTTGTATGATGTGTAGTCGTGAACATGTGCTTTTTTATGGGCTTATTTAAAAGAAAATATAGCATGTACAGTCTTATGCTTCAAGTCAAATTTAAATGTACATAAAAACAAAATATTTTTTATATAACAACTAGTCCAACTGGAAAATATCCCTAGAATAGTTTCAATTTGTTATGCATGGCAGAGGGCCAGTGTGGCTACAATTAGAATTCGAATATGAATTTTAAAAATTGTATTATTGCCTTAGGGAAAATTAATCGCAATGTTCTGGTAAAACGCACTCCTCACGGCAGTTTAATAAATATCCTGGCTTACACTGGCAACCAATTACCGCCTGTAGAGTGCAAACTTGTGGTGGAGGTTGTCCGCATCTTAGAGGACATGCTGTACCGGCCGTGGTAAATACTTGATTCGGAGGACATTTGCAATTACATTGTGAGGGTGGCACACATTGATTACAATCGTTGAGTAAAAATCCTGGTTCACATACGCAGCCGCTGAAGATGACATCAGGACAAGCGATCGGCGGAGGTTCACAGCATCTAAGAGGACAAGCTGTGGCGCCAGTAGTGAATATCTGATTCGGTGGGCAACTCGCTTACGTGGTTAACAATTTTACATAAATATATGAATTAGTTGTTTTCAGTAAGATATCACTTTTATCACTTACGGGGTTCCACCACACCTGCCAGCAACGCTGTCACAGTGGTTGCTAAAACAATCAGAAGTTGATAGAGATTTATCATGTTGAAAAGTAGTTTTCCAAACGTTACGTTCCCTGAATAGTTTGCTGCTTTTATATGCATTTAGTTTTCAATTCATTTTATTAATATGCACGATTTTTGAAAACAAAAATAATTTATAATTTGTTTTTCTTATCATATTGTTTTTACTGCTGCCAAAGCTAAAAATTACTTATTTTAAATACGTTGCAACTTATTTTTAACCACGAGCCACTGCCTTATGGCAACTAGATTTCAGAAAACATGTGCAGGTTATTGGTACATGTGATTTAAAAATAAAATAATTCTAACCAACCTTTTTTAGATCGCTGGTAATTTTATTAAACCAAAAATTTTTTTAATCAACTTGAGTGGATTTTATGCGCATGTGTGTCGTCAGTGCCTATAAAGTTTTGAAAATCAACAAAATGTGCATATGAGTTCTAAAGCACTTCTTCAGTGCTCAGTAGTATGTTTATGTTCCTTCTGGATCAATTTTTCCATATACTGTGGGGTTGTTGGTCGATGTGGCCACCCCTGTAGCCACCAACCAACAACCCCCGAATTTCAGGGGTGGCAGCACCGACCAACAACCCCATAGTTTTTCTCCACGGGTGACAACACTGGTCGGCATGAGCCAACATTTTGCATGGAAAAAGTGGTCCAGAAGGATCATAAACATACTACTGTGCTATATAGTATGTTGAATTTCCATTAACGTTTACTCTACAATATTGTTTCAGAACATAAAAATTATCATTCTTCCATTTTTATAAGACGCCATAGAGATTATTCACCCCAAAATAAAAGGGCACTGTCTGGTTATATGTTTTCTTAATCGTTGAAATATTATTTGACTTTCAACTGATGTTTGCTTATGTTTAAAAAAACGTATTTTTTTCAATTGCCATTGACTACATAAATGCTTCATTGAACGGTTTACTACAGGTCAGAATTAAGGCGAAATTAAGGGAGAAACAGATGTTGATCAAAATAATTCCAAAGTCTCAGAAATATATAAAAGCCACTGACTACTGACATGCAGTTATCATTTCAGGACATAAACTGAAGAAGTTGAATATTTGGAAACAAGCAAATTAAAATACTAAAAAAAATAATAACAAAAAAAAGTAATAAGAATAACAATTCTACTATTCAAACTTCAGCTGAAACTAAAACGAAATAAACTATTTTCGAAACTTTAAAAAAAAAATGGCTAAATTTTTAAAACAAATTTTACTTGTCTTCGTAATTGCTTTTGTTTTCAATGTTGCTGCAAAACCGCAAGTTATTGAACGTAAGCGAAGAATTTCTTTAAAAAAAATTTTCCAAAATAAAAATTTTAAACCAACCTTTTCAGCTGAAGAGTGTGGAGTACATGAAGTATGGTCGAGGTGCGGAAGTCCCTGCCCCCTCAGGTGTAATGAGGAACCAAAATTGTTCTGCATTCTAAGGTGTGATAGGGGTTGCTTTTGCGAAGATGGATTATATCGTAACCCTGAAGGAAAATGTGTACCAAAGAGCGAGTGTGCAGTTGAGTAATTTATTGTTATCATCAAAATAATGGAAGAATGTAAATTTAGTATTTTAAATAAAGTTGTAACTTTGTATTTATGAGTGTTAATAAATATTTTAAACCTTAAAAAAATAAGCGTTTAAGGGAACAAAATACTTTTTTACAGCTCTGAAAGTTTTTGAAATTAATTATTCTTCAACAAAGAAATGTGCAAATATTTTGAAATATATTATGGAGTCTCTTTAGGCAGGCGCGGATGGGGAATTTTGTATGGCACAAAATAAAGTCTTATTATTGGTAAATCGCTTATTAGCGAAATGAATATAATTATCATTTGGGGGGAATAACCTTTTCCACCCCCTGCATCCGCGCCTGCTTTAGGTAAGTTCAGTTTGAGACCTCAACCTCAACTTCGGCAAGACTCTAGACTGCTTCAAAAAAAAATTAATTCAGACGCTTCTTAGAATCAAAATCTTGTCAAATATGAGTCAAAAACAAGTTTTTATTTTATTGTTTTGCCATAAACTGTGACGTCAACTGTTACTTTTTTTGAAATGGAATTACTTTGGGCTTCTTAGTGCACACAATTTCTATCTTTAAATCTTTTTTTCCTCTGATATCAATTGAAAATTTCTACTTTCCCAGCCCTGGTTTCTGTCCACCAAATTTTAAAATTTTTTTTTTTTTTTTTTTTTTGCTGACATAAAGAAAGACGCTTTTGCTTAAAAAATGGTTATTTTCGTTAACAACTAAAGTTTGATATACTTTGAAAAAATCAAAGTTTATATGGATTTTAAATGGGACAAGGAAAGCAAGCAGAACAGAGTGGCCATTGTTGATATTTTTATTGCTTTATAAGCTTTGTTTTTAAGCTTTGACATTTTTTTTTTTTTTAATGAAAACTAGTACTTTTGAGAAAAAGTTTCATGAAAGAAAAGTGGTTTTCTTAAACCTTATAGAAAAAAATTTGTATTTTGTTGTATATGAAGCAGGGATGGCAAAGTTAAAATTTATATATGATAGTATTTATTTATTTATTTTTTTTTTTTTTACAAACACAAAACTGCGAAGCCTCACCCAGAGCCTTCAGCAGGAATCGAACCAGCGACCTCCAAGACTATTGGCACTCTATCAATTCATTCATTGAGACGCTCATAGTAGAATAAAAAATGATTGCAAAAAGAAATGTTCTTATGACACTGATCTGAATATCGATATACAAAATTTAAGGCTTGGACTACAAATGGCAATACACTGCCCAAAAAAACTTTTAAAAAAAATTGTCTATTCTCTTGGAATTTTTCTTTAATCTGTGGCAGACCTGTTTCCTATTTTTGTTGAAAACCAAACCACTCTCTTAAGCACAGAATTTCCTTAATTTTCCAGCAAAGGGAATCCTTTTATTGGCCTGAACCAAACTTCCCAATAGTTCAGTGTATAAATGCTCTTCGAGCATTTGGCTGGAAATAGCAGAAACCCAAGTCAAACCAAAAAGAAATATCTCATCTTCTAATTTAGCCAATTGCCCTAGTCGTTAGTATTTCAAAGGAATCGGATCTTAGATATACCTCGGCTGGGAAAATGAACTACTTCTTTACTAGTTCAAACTGTACATTACTGATAGTTAATTCAACCGCTGCCTATAATAAAAAATTAGCCAGACATGATTCCAAAAAAAGCTTTTTTTCATGATTTTGCCAAGACGTGTGGCATTGATTTGTTAGTTTTTTTGTTTTCTGTTTTATTTCAACCTTTTTTTGTAATTTCATTTGCAACACTAGATCATAGTGAATACTTTCATTATCATTTAACAATTCCTCTTTAACACACACTGCCCATTGGATTTAAGATAATATCCTCTCTTGCACTGGCAACCAATCTTACAATTGAGAGTGCAGACATTGCTAGGACGCTGATTACACCTGAGGGGACAGGCAGTGCCACACGATGTCCATTCTTGGTTAGCGGGACAGGACCTTGCTGAAAATATTGAATCACAAGATTAGTGGAAATTCTGTAAATATAAATTGGTTTACACTTCTCACATCGGGAATTTTGTGGTTTCGCGGAAACGTTGAAAATAAACACAATTATAAATACTAATAAAATGTGTTGCAAAAATTTAGCCATCTTATATTCAAACACAATAACTAGCGTTACAATTAAAACTTCAAGAACAACTAAATTGTATTAAATCAGTGCTGTGATTTAAATAGTGGAGAATTTATTCACATTAATTAGTAGTCGTTAATTAGTTATTTGCTGTTTGCCACCTTTATCTAGTTGCTATCATTGGCTCATACATATTTATTTCCATCTTCCCTAATATCTGATTACACTAAACATTTGCTCTAGTATGTTTTAGATACAGTGAAACTTCGATATAACGAATCTAGAGAGGATCGATCAAAACATCATTATAGCATTGTGAAACCTTGTTAAAACAAAATTTAAAGAAATACGACAGAAATTCGCTATAACTACATTTTTCTTTTACAAATTCTATTTTACATGAAAATACTATCTACTACAAATTCACTATTTAAGAGGTAACAAAAAAACTATGTTTTTATGATTTTGTTATTTATAAATTATCAAGCCAACCTTTACTAGCTTTAAGATCGTTGTGTCCCAGACGCGCTGCAAAATGTTCAGCTTTGGTTGTACCATCGCTCCTGCTAAAGGAACCTTTCGATTTTCACATTGTGTAAGCCATTTAGATAAACATTGCTCAACGTCTTCTATTTCTATTCTAAAGGTTTTGTGTTGCTAATAATCCGCCGATTTTTAAAATTGTAGAAAGGGTAATCGGCGGTATATTAAATTGTTTAGCAATTTCTTGCCTAGATTTGGCACCACCATCAACATCATCAATTATGGAAATTGTTTCTCGTATAGAAATTGATTTACACTTTAATACACTGATTTTGCAAAGAACCAAAACGCAGCTGACTATGTAATTTGTGGCACCTTACAAGTTCACCTGCAAAGGCATTTACCTTTCGTTGTTTTTAAAAAGGGACTTCCCCGTTTTGCCTAAAATTGGATTTCGCTTTATGCTTTATTCTGGCTTCGTTGTATGGAGGCTATAGTTCAAGGCTTCGTTGTATAGAGGCTTTTGGAAAAAATACTTCGCTATATAGAGGCTTTATAGCTCAGATTTTTTTCATTATAGCTATAGAGCATTTTTGTATGAAAAACTTTACAATAAAAAGGTTTTTTTTCAAGGGACTCATATTGAGTATATTGAGTTTTACGTTATAACGAAGTTCGTAATATCGAAGTTTCACTGTATTATTGTTTGTCTTGATCGGCAGCCGTTACTCGTTCAATATCGCCTTGAGCTTATTTTTTTTATTCTTAGTAAAAAGTGTTTTCGTAAACATTGACTCAATTCCGAACTGTTTCAAGCACATAAACAAAGTAGTAAGTAGCAAGCAATTGGGAAGAACGTTTTTATTTTTGTTTTAATTAAACACACATCAATTGCAAGTCAAGTATGTTTAACAAGAATTTTGAAAAATCCCCACAATTCACCCAACCAACAAAAGTGTAATCAGCTGTTTTTCACTTTTATTTTGCAGTGAATAATCTCTACAAATTTTCTCTCTTTATTACGTGAAAGATTCTAGTGACTTTTGAGGAAAGTAAGCTAGTGAACATAACTTAAATCTCATGATAGTTTTACAATTATCAAAAGCAGTACTCAAACATTTCAGTTGATGATTATTGAACCTTCAAAAGCCGGCTTTGAGATAAGCGCTCTAATTGAGTGCTTGACTCACATTAAAAGCAAAAGTTTTTTTTTTTTTTTTTTGATAAGCTTTGGCATGAAAATCAGTGACGGACTTACTTTTTGCTTTTATTTCGTTCATAAGCAAATAAACAAATATGTATATGAATTTGGCTAAAATATTTAAATCACCTCAATATTTAAATCACATATTTAAATCACATATTTAAATCAAATCAACAGATTTAGTTATAAAAAAAGAAATGCGGTTGGGGGACCCCCGTTAGGAATGAAGTTCCTTACGTTTTTTCTTCAGCTTTGAATGTAATACAAGGTGAAATCTGTATGTTTTATTTTGTGTTGTGTTTGAAATTTTTAAATTTTATATGCTGCTTAAAATTTTTAGAACGTTTTATTTCTTTACTTTTGACACATGCAGTATTTTTTTTGTCAATCTGCTACAAAACGAAGAACATTTTTCAATATTGCTGTTTTTTGTTGTGAAGTAAAATATTAAAGTAAAGTATTACTTTAGCGACATCTAGCAACTGATAGTGTCCGTTTTCACAACTAATTAATATTTATTGGTAGGTGTCTCCGCTGACAGCACCAGAGACACCTACACAATTGTTTGTCGACAGATACACCAATACATATAAACAGCTCACACGCTTTCGTGACGATTTCTACTAATTTGCACTACCAGCAAGCCGCGTTAAGGAACTTCGTTCCAAAAATTTAGAGATTTCAACAAGTTTCTGAATGTTTTAAGTACAAACGAAACTGTTGGAAAATATTTCAAAAATCTAAATTTTTTATACAATATAATCATTAGATATACATATAATCAATAAAATTATTGAAAAACTGTTAAGCATTAAAGGTTTGCTGGAACATTTCTAGTTCTCATTTTATTCTGGGAAATTACGGAACAAGTAGTTAAGTTTCAAACATAAAATGAGAGTTTTTTTTTTTTATAAAACTGGAATGATCAACATTTTTAAAGAAGACAAGACAAGTCATGGTCTGGGTTTGTTGAAGCAATTTGGGTGCTGATGAGCACTCAGCAAGTAAGTCTTCAGCTTTACTCTTCTTGTCTTCTTTAAAAATCCAGTTTTATCACACAAAAAAAAACCTTTCCCAATTTTGAGAACTAGAAAGCCTGATAAATTAACTAACAGTGTGAATTAGCATCAATTGTTAAAAACTTTGGCTATTAGCCAGCAAGTGATGCTAGGAACACAATTGGGCCGAACAGCGAATTTTTCGCCGCGATTATTCGCCGTCAAAAATAAAACACACTGGTGTATACGTCGGTCGAAATTCGTTCTATGCGGCGAACTTGAAATAGATTAATTTCTATTTCTAACGCCGGCGAACGACGAACAAATCAGAACCATGTGGCCATTTTGGTTTTAGTTTTCAAATGTTTCAGTAAAAACAGTTAATTGTTACTTTAATAGTTTTTATTTTAAGTGCTAGGCTTTGACTTCTTGCATTTAAAATGATAAGCCATTATATTAGATTATAAAACATGTTTGTAGTATTTAATTTTTTGTTTTTGGTAATTTTTTTTTGCAACCAATCTTTTTAATATGGTCACCCCATCAGCTGTTCAACTATAATAAGATAAAATTAAAAAACTGAGAGAATGGATACAAGTGAAATTATAATTGATAATGTTAAACTTCAAGGCTTTTACCATAATGAACATGATGTTCATTATTTTAATTATTTTTACAAAATTTGAAAATCTTTGATTCATTTGATTTTTTTATCTTTGAACAAACAATAAACAACTTTATCACTTACAACAGATGTTTTTGCTTTTCGTCGTTATTGTGTTTCATACGACGAATTTATACAGCGAAATTTAAACGGCATATTCGTCCCAGTTTTGTTCCTGGCATGACTGTAAATCTGACCATAATTAAAAACTAATGCGATACAAAATTGTCCATTAAGAGCTCTTAATAAACAAGAAACATTTTTGATAAATAAGGAAGTAAAAAAAAAGTATACTGTTATAAGAAAGTTATAACAGTATAATAAAATTTCAATAGTGCTGCATGTGTTAATTAGTAATAAATAAATTAATTAACTGCCTGGAGAAATCCCTCCAAGGAAGAGAGCTTCTCATCTTCGCTATAATCTAATTAAGCCAGATCGATTTCAAAAAGCGGCATTCACAACCAATATGGCGGCCAAATTCCTTCTGTATTTATTCAAAATTATATTGAAGTCATTTAAATTTACAAATAAATTTTTAATATTCTGAGTTTATCCTTAATTTTCTTAGCCCCAATGACATTAAGCTGGCACCTTTTAGCAGTCCCTGCTTAACACACAATCTCCATTCTGCTTCAGCAAATAACCACTCTTACATTGGCAACCAATCTTGCATTGATAAGTACAGAATCTGGGAGCAGGCTCGCCACACTTAAGAGGGCAGGCACTACCGCAACCTTGCCACTCTTGATTGGCTGGACAAGGTTTGGCTGAAAAGGATGTTGCAGAAATTTAGTTTAATAATTTATCTCCAAAAAAAAATTTTGCTTACGTTCAAATTGTGGTTTTGCAGAGACAGTCAAAACAAAAACAATCACGAATACTAATAAAATTTGTTGCAAAAATTTGGCCATTTTATTTTCAAGCACAACAAGATGCGTTGGAATAAAAGTTTTAAGAACAACTAATTTCCATTATATCAATGCCGAGCTTTAAATAGTGTCTAATTTGTATACAAAAATTGATAAACTTAATTTTTTTTTTCTTCTTATTTTCTCGCAAGCGCTTTGTGATTTGTTTGTTGTTTTTGTTAGCAAAATTCTTGAGAACTGGCTATTAATAATATTTACTTATGTACATATGTAGCATGTATTTCTTTCTATGAACATATTTCATTCGGCTCGAATATTCAATATCACAAATACAATTTATTTGATCATTCAATGACCTAAAACAGTGTGATGTAGAATTTTTGCAACAACTAAATACATATAAGGGTAGTTCCATGATGTTTGGACAAAAAAAAAAGAGGCTCCTTGCATGCTGCTGATCATTGTGGTGGACGAGAAACAGCCCTGGTATTTTCCGCAGCAAATTAGCCTTCAACTTTGCATTTCTGGTCTTCCTTAAAAATGCTGATCGCTAAATTTTTACCACAAAAAATTGTTTTCTCAATTCTAAGAAAGTAAAATCGAACAAAGACCCTAACGAAACTAACAATTGAATTCGCATTTTTAAAATATGAACTTAATTATTTATTTGCTTTAAGAGCCAAGTGAAATTTATTAATTCACGTCCAAAAAGTTGCAAAGAAAAGTAAAACAGTTGCAAAACGAAAAAAAATGTTTAGATACTGTGTTAAAGAATTGTTTGAACATTTCTGATTCTCATTTTGTTCTTGAGAATTATGGAATAAGTAGTTTGAAACTTTCAAGCATTCTTTTAAGAAATTTTCAAGTCTACTGACGAGTTGATTAGCACCAACGAAATGTCGTCGGCGTATAGACAGCTGAAAAAGACAGAAAACATTTGAAAGGTCTATTTTTGGACCTGAATTATTAAAGTTCGATTTTTTTTAAACAACCGTTTAGCTTGTGAAAAGGGCTTAGGGATTTGGCTATACTTTTTCATTTCCCGAGATTCTGAGGAATTTTTTTTTTTTTTTTTTTTGGGAATCTTTACAAAGTAAGTAATTTTTTGCAGTACCAAATTTTAAATAAATTTGCAAAACTGATGTTTGTTTTTATACAAAAATGAAATTTTTGTTTGAAATACCCATATCTCAAGTGATATTTAAATTTTCTAATACTTGTTGAGGTTTTGTGTTTTCTTAAGCATCACTTCTCCATTAGAGCTGCCCTCGGGCTGTTTTTGTTTGCAAAATTTTTACCAGAAGTGTGTTGAAGATTATTGTCTAATGCTTGTATGCAAAAAATAATAGTGTCTGCTTAAAGTAAATGTTAGAGCAAATTTAGAAAACAAAAATTCTAACAAGCACTTCAAGTTTTTTTATTTATTTATTATTTTTTTCTGCTTAAGAGCATAAATCTTTTATAAATTTAAAGTATATATTTAGCCTGAATATTGAATACAAATACGCAATTGATCAGATTAAAGTTCGTATACATACAGTCTCCATTTAAACGAAATATACGCAATCGATTTATTTGTCAAGAAAACAAAACCCCCAGTTAACCCAGCAAACAAAAGTTGTAATGATTTGAAATATTCCGCAATATAAACGGTGTGATAAATAATAAGAAAGCTGGCTTAATGCCTCGTTTTATAAAACGTGCAAACATTTGTCTGCTTGTATGTGTTCTGGTTTTCAATGTAAATTAAGGAATCTGAATTTTAATACGTTCTAAAGGAAGAGGCTGCTGCTCTGATAATACCACTCAATCGAAATAAATAACCATTTATGAGCAAATTTAATTACACTGTGCTTGAATTTAATACATTAACTTAGACCAGCTTGGGCACACGACTGGTGAAGGCGAATTCATACAACCTGATAGCAATTTAATTCACTGCACATTGCAAAATTAATGCATGCATATTTTCTGAGTAAAATTCACCTCAATTTTGTTTTATTTTATATGAACTTCTTACTGTAGTAGATTTTTAAGTGTTTAGATTTTCCCAGCGAGCAATTCACCGCATATTTCGTAGCGTTACTATACATTACGATGAAACGTACAAGTATCACGAAACAAGCATCGACGAAACAAAGTATCAGACTTTGAAGAAAATCCCACATGGAATGCTATCAAAATATAAAGCAAAAAATTTTGCATGAATTAAGATGTTGCTGTGTATGTAGTCTATGAAAAACATATAAATATATACAGCAACATTTTCTTTTTAGTGTGAAATAAATGAAAAGCCATATGTGCAAATAAAATTTTTCGATCACAGCCCGGCTTTGTAACATATATTTAATAAGAAAATCTTAGTTATATATAAACTCCTGGAATAGACAACACTGACTAAACGTCACATTTTCCATTTGAGTAAATCAATGTTGCTCAACATTTTCCACAGTTTTGAGCAGAACACTTACACGCCTTAAGGCGAAATATCAATTTTAAGTTATGAATATGTAACATTCAATGAGCGCTATGTATAATTGAATACATAAATATATCTAACAAAAAAAAAAAAAAAAAGATTGTTAAACCCAATAAGGTGAGGTTATGTTAATGTTGCTTTACAACATTGTTGCACAACAACTAAGTTGGTCAAAAATTCAAAAATTCTCCTCAAAAGCAATAATTAAAAAAGAACATAAATTAAAACAAAACAAGACACAAATACCCCAAATGAATTTTCAATGAGTTGTTATAAATTATTGCTAAAACAGAGCATTTTGAACTAAAAATTTCATATCGAAAAGAAAAAATGCTTGTTTCATGTCAAGTGCTTTGCAGCCGAATGTTTTTTCTTAAATTTTATCAAACCATAAAGAAAACCTGAGATCTTAATCAATTTTGAGAGCTGAGTTGGTGATCGAAATACATAAACAGTAATTGCTTTGTCTCAAACTACATAAATAAATTACATTATTATTAAATCTATTTATTATTAAGGTGGCACTTTACATGATCAGCAACATGAGCATTGTAAATAGTTGTGGCATATTTGCGGCAATTATCGTGAGAAACTTTTTAAAAATTAATATCTTTTCAAAGCTTGAAGCTGTGCACAATATTTTGCAGTTTTGCAGTTATGAAGGTCAAACTTGAGATAAATGTGTGTTGGGAGAATTTAATACAGGGAAGTGATGCAGTCAGTATAAATACGTGATATGTTAAGCAGCAACATGTGCAAAGTTAATGATGTTAATGGGAAAGGCTGACAAATAATCAAAAAAAAAAAAAAAAAAATTAAAATGTGAGAAATATTAATGTAAGATAAAAGACATTTATAAAATAAAATTGTTTAATAAACACTTTTGCTGGAGTAGCAGTTCCCAGTTGGCCTAATTGTCATAGGCAACATTTTTGCTGAGACTTAAGCTAAGTAGTGTGTTCAACACTGGGAAAAATGTTGAGCTACAAGGCTGTGTTTTGATAGCATGCCGCTACAGCTTAATACTAAGTGTTAAGGTTGATACTCTTTCTGAAATTGCACCTGGAATGCGTTTAAAAATGTTGCTAAGAAATGTTGCTAAAAAAATGTTGCTAAAGTCTAAAACTATGAAATGTGGCCAGCAACATTTAATTTTTTCATTTGCTCCAAGGGAAATACGCAACGACAACTATTTTCCTATTGCAAGCGTAATAGTATGGTAAATGAGCAAGTTTCAAATTATATAGAAGCGCACGTTAATTTCATACGTACAATTGCTCGTATAAAATAATGAATGTTGCCCAACTTTTCCACAGTTTCGAACAGAATACTAAACATAAAACTTAAGGGTAACTGCGGAAAATGTTAAGCAACATTGGTTTTCAATTTTACTTTATGTATTAAACGCTGCTGTTTAAAACAGTACGCAATTAGTCTGGCCTGGGTTCGAAGCGAATTCGGGTACAGATGATTGTCATGGCGCATGGTGAAACAGCCAGTTTATGTTTATCCAGTTCTTATGTGACAAATTTCTACACAATATTTGTCAACCAAGTGTCCAATAGACATTAAATATATATTTTATACAGTAATAATTTTTTCCCACATTCTATTTAACAACTAAAAAAATTTCTGTTTTTCCTTGTATCTTTTCAGGTAATTGTTCTAAGCCAACATCAGGCCACATCAAGCCTCTATAACTCAGTAATGCTTTTAAAATTTAAAACTGCCTTTTTAGGTGGTTTGCGTGCGTTCTAAGAGCTAAGACGCTGCTGGAAAAAAATATTTAAGACAAATCATAAAATCAAAATGTCAATAAATCACACATAATCTTCAGTTATTCGAACAAAAATACAAAAAATTAAATAACAAATTTATATTAAAATTAAAATAAATATTTGACAAACTTTGTTTGTTAATTTTTGTTTTGTTTGCAAACACCATATCAATCAAATGAGCTGCGAAAAAAAAACACACACACACACAGCTGCAGAAAATTATACGGCAACAAATTATTTGAAATATGAAACGCTGATCAAAGCTAAATAAATACTAATGAATAAAAGTGATACAAATATGCCGCCAAAAGTACTCACATTATGCAAACAACTTTAAATGTGTATTTGTAGTTATATAAATATAAGCAATTGCTTATAAACAATAACTTTAAACATATCAAAAGATGGTGTCATAATGATATTAATATACAATTTTTTCCAATAAACTATAAAATTTTCGTCAAGTTTTACTTTCGCTTTAAAACTTGAATTTTTAGAATGTGCTGCCTGAAACGTTTTTTTAAGTCTGGACTTTAGCAACACTGTTTCTCTTTTATACCTTTTAAATTTTATTTTATAGTAACATCCTTAAGGCATACAATTCTATTTTCATAATTATCACATTAATACATATACCTCCACTTTTTATTTTGTACATTTATAGCGCGATATTTTGTCCGAAATTCCATGCGGAATGCTGCCAAGAAAAATAGCAAAAAAAAAAAGAAATAAAAAAATTCATAATGAATGCTGAAGCATCATTGTGTCAATATGTATTAAAATGTATCCAGCAACATTTTATGTTTGTTGCGACATAAATGAAGCGCCTTTCACGTGGAATTTTTAATTATAACGCTAAGGCCTTATTAACAGGCTTCTCAATTTTATCGGTATATACATAGTAAAATGTATGGTTACGCAAGCGCTACAGCCTTTTCAAAGTTTTTGTGACTTATCTTGTACAGGCTTTTCAACATAATATAAAAAAAAAATTTGTGATGCAAATTATGTTTCCAGCAACAACAAGCAATTGTAATAAAATTATTTAAATTTTATTATTCGAACTTTTTTAACTTTATTTGGTTTAATAAATGAGCTCAAGGTCACTATTGTTGTTCAATAAATACATTTTCTATTTATTGATAAATTATTTGATATTTCGATACTCTTTTGGTGTATCTTCTTCAGGAAAATGTGTTTTCTAATATTTTATAAATTTTCAAATTTCAAAACAAATCATAATGAAAAAATAATTGAAAAATAAAAAGGGTTTTACATACATAAATAAGCTTTACATACATACTTATTATCTATACAATTATATATAACTTTAGTATAATGTTAACAATTATTTTATACATAAAAACGCTTTTAACATAACATTTTTTAGTTTTTTAAATAAAAAAGGCCGAAGAACGAGTATCTAGAACATTCTAACTTTTTCTTATAGAATTCTTTTTCTATTAAGTTTATCAGGCTCAAGTTCTTTCTATATTATTTTTGTGATTGATATAAATTAAATAAGACAAAGAATACATAAACTTCCTGCTAAATGTCTTTGATGTCTTCTTTGTTTTATTTAATTAATATCAATCATTAAATTATATAGAAATACCTAAAGTCTGATAAACTTAAGACAAAAATTGTAATAAAAACAATTATTCGCTGATTATCTACAAGCCACGCAATATGTTGCATACATTTAATTTACGCAAACCGTAATAATTCTATTGATTATTTTGTAGATTACGAAAACATTTGCCAAACATGTATTATATACATATATCGAAAAGTATGCAAACTTTTCGATCCACTAAGCCAGCTTTCAAAGTCGTTAACATTTCCTCACCATATGTTGCGCAACAAACTGTATTTTTAGGTATTAAATTTCCTGTTTTAAAAAAATGTTGCTAGATAACTTTTAAATTGTCTTACCCAACCCTCCTTTTATTCAGTGCCGTATTAGTTGTTTCACTAATTCCAAGCTGAACGGCATTTCCTACAATTGCCCACTTTCAGGGCATTGAACTTTCCTTCAGTAAAATGTTGACATACTCATGTCACATACTATTCAGTAATATTTCTTTTTTATATCATACTTTTTAACACAATTCCAAAGAGAACTTCCCTTCAAGGTACATTAAATTGTGCATATAAAACATGTGACCAGACACATTTCACAGATATAGATCTGGCAACATTGTTTTGTTCCCTAAGTTTTTTAATCATGCACTACAAAAAAGAGCAAATATTAAAATGCAAATTTCTTGTTAGAATAATTAATTTTAGGTATTTTTTACACCCATTACTTTGAGGCTTATCTGTTTTAAGTTTACATTTATATTCTTATTGTAAGAACCATATACAAAATATTGGCCACACAAGAACATGTTTTTTGTAGTTCTATAAACAAAACAATTTAAATATATTTTTTCATTTTTTAGATTTTTTTAAATTATATTTAATACAGCTCATTTAGTTTCAATGATTTTAAAAGCTTTTAATCAACACTCTCTCTCTCTCTCCAGCAACTTGTTGCTTAATTGTTAATGACGTATTCAATGAATCTTAACGTAAGGTGTGTCTTTGCAAATTCTTTTGTGAATGACCGAAAATTGTTGAAATTAAACGTTTCAAATAAAACCCTCAATTTGTTGGTTTAAATATTTATATTATAAAAGCAACTAATTACAAGTTCATAATGAAAACGCCTTTTAATAATAAAAATCAAAACAGCAAACTAACAACATTTAACCTTGACTAATAACTGTGGCAATAAAAGAAAAAATAATGTGCAATTCATAATAATAAAACTCAGTACTAATCACTATTTGTAATTTATTTGAAAAGAAACCAGACCATTAGTTTTGTTTCTTTTTACTCTATGACAAATTGTAGATTGCAGTTGACTTGAACTAAACAATTCAGCAATTTCTTTGGCTGTTTTCTGGTTGGATTTTTTTTTCTTTTTTTTTTGGCATCCGAAAGGTGTGTTCTACATACTATTTATTATGGTTTAAGCACATATTTCACTTTTAATACGATATAATCTTTCAAATTAAATCATAATATTTTTATATTAAAGGTGGTAGCAAAATGAAAAGCCATGTTGATATAAAACTCCATGATTGTTGTTTTAAAAATGATGCTAAAGGCAATATATTTTTAATCTGATTTGAAACAATTAATATTTTTTTTAAATATTTCTCAGCAGTAAAACACCGCTGGTTTTCTTGTAACAAAATCTAACACAAAAAGAGATCTGACCAGCCATATATAACTGGAAAAAATCTAGTGCACAGTTGTCATGCTTTATTGCTTTAATTTCTGAGAATTAAAATTTTTATTAAATCTTAAAATTTTCAAGGTCCATTTGGCAATAGATTTATTAAATTTCAAATAAGGATATAAGATTAGCTCTTGTTGGATGTAGTAAAAGAAAATATATGGTTTTAAAACATTTTATTAAATCTTAAAATTTTCAAGTTCCATTTGGCACAGTTTTATTAAATTTCAAATAAGCATATGAGATTAGCTAATGTTTGATATAGTAAAAAAAATTAGGCGGCTTAAAATTATTGACAAATAATTTTCTTAAATTTACTTTGGGAACTCCTTCAACACATAAACTAATTTTTTCTTCATAACTATATTAATTACTTTATAGTCAAAACAATATTTGGCAGCAATGTATGTATGTATATCTGCATTCGTGGCAACATTATGCAGCATTCTTTTAACTGCAACATGTTTTCTAGCAACATGATGCGCGAAAGTGTAATAACTTCCCTACTTATTTGTTTATGTTATTAAAAAAGCTTTAAAAAATGTTGCCAAATAACTTTCATAGTCGCTAAAGCTAAGTACTCTGATTAAAATTCCATGCGGAAAGTTGTCAAAATGCATGTAAAAACAATTCGCATGAACATTTCGTGAAAAAATGTTGCAAAAGTAGTACTCTGCTCATTTTGAGAAAATCCTATGAAATGTATCTGGCAGCATTTTCTTTTTGCAGCAAAATAATTGAAGTGCCAATTCTTTTACGTAAAATTTTTAGCAACAGCTGACTGCTTATATTTTCATTGCAAAAATTTAAGTAAAATTTTTTGGACAACAAAAAAAAAAGAAATGTACAGTAATAAAGAAAACCAAAAAATTATCAGCCGTGAAGAAAAAGAAAATTATTTGGGTTCTTCTTTGTTCAGTTTGATGTATTTTTATAAAAAATTAACTTTTTATTCTATAATAAAATTTTTCTCATCACAATCCAAATTGCAAAAAATATGGGTTTTGTTTACAAACGTAAAATAATGTAGCATACTTTTAAAGAAAAACTTTAACGAGTAAAACCGCGGGATAGGCAACATTAGATACATGTCAAATTTTCCATACAAAAAAATCAGTGTTGCTCAACATTTTGTGCAGTTTCGAACACAGTAATTACCTTAAAGCAGCATTTTTTTTTTTTTTGTCATTTTATGGACGATATTGTTTTTTTTAGTATTCTGCTCGGAAGGCTGTGGAAACGTATATGTGGAAACGTATATGTAAAAACATATGTGTGAAAATTTAGAGAAAAATGTTGGACTAAATCTGAATAAGTTATAAGTATTAGTTTTCTTACAGTGCTATTTTTTAGTGTTCGATTGCTCTGTAACCATGAGCCAAAAAAATCTCAAAATTGGCCGAAATGTGCCCGTCGATATGGAACATCAATACGTTAAAAAAAATAAAGGAAATCAAAATAGTTTTTCTGACAACTGTTCCAGTTCACTTGGATTGCGCCATATATTTTTCAGTGTATGTAGCAGCAACATTACTTCATAGTTATTTCGTATGAATTTTTTTTTATATGGAATTTTGTCAGCATTTCGAACGAAAGGGCGAACAGAGTACTTTGATTTTAAGCATAAACTAGCTTATTCATAATACATTAATTTCTTATTAATATTGTTTAGAATTTTCAGATACAAAAACTAACTATAGCTAAGCTATTGTTTGTAAATCATTTACTTTTCAAGCCATTGTGCCTACAACTCAGTCACCGCAGATATTTTCATTTACGTATTTCCTGTTATTTTCCACATAATTCATATTTTATCTCAGCTCTCTTGCAACATTCGTTTCAACTTTTATATAACGTTTTTATTTTTTTCACCGACATCTTGTTGCACAGCAAATTACAAGTATATACGAAAATGATTTATGCGAAACATAAATTTGTATTAAATCACTTCATAAAGACCTGCAATTAAGTGTTATATTAACAAGTTAATTTATTAACTATAGTTAAAAGTAAATAATATCAATCTCAGGGTAGTCAAAATCAAACCACTCTAAAGTTTATTTTATAAATAAAAATTTGTTTACAAAATTAAAATATGAACCACTTTTGAAGAGTTTCACTAGCATTGCAAGAAATAGATAATCTTACGCTTGATTAAGCGAAGAGAAACTTTATATAAATATTTTTTCTAACAAAATATTTTATTTTCACTCTACAACACATTGATTATTTTGCTTTAAAAAACTTTAATAAAACACAAAAACTTCAAATGAAAAACGCAATTACCTCATCATCAATTTTAGCAAACGATTTTGTGTAATAAACATTTTTCACATCTCTAAGCCAGTAAGTGTCTCAAAGTCAGTAAGTGTCTGTTAATGACCAAAAACTGTCAGCACTGACAACCTGAAGTTGATTCAAAAACTTGCTTTTAAAGTTTCAAAAATTGTGGCTAATTTTCTTTTAAGAAAACTTGGTGTAAAAAAAAAAAGAATTCCATTGGCAAAAGTATAAACATATTTTAAATATGGCATAAGCAACATTTTACTTTGATTACATACTTTTTTTTTTATGGCAGCGACAAGGTTGCTTTTATTAATAAATTATTTTTGTAGAAAACCATGAAAACATTTTGTCATAGCGTATGAAGTTTTGATAGGCATCGGACATTAATGTATAAATTTAAGAATAATGAAGTAACAGTTTCCAAGCGTGTTGTAAAAAACACTAGGCAGAGACTTCAGCAACATGTTGCTGACAGCATGTTGAATATGAGAGCATATTAAGAGATCAATGTTTCTCTTTTTTTTCTTGGTATTTATAATATATGTATTTAATGCCTAGCTGGACCATTAGAGTTGTTTATTTATAACTAAAGGGCTTGATTTAATATGCTATCAGACAATATGATAACTTTTCTTTTGAAATTTTACTAAATTAGTTTATGTTTATAAATAAAGCTTAGCTAGAATTACAACTGCCCTCTAACAATTGGTCTCAAAGATTCTCGTAAATAAAGTTTTTATCTCAGAACTTTCGTGATTAATTTGTACACTGACTGTGATAATATCCAGGGCTTACAAGTATGAGCATTAGTGCGGTTATTAGGCACTGAAGATGGTTCGCAACTTAGATATTTCTGGAAGTTAAGTTGTAGTATAAATAGTGATGAGCGTTCGAGTTTGGGATTGGTATTATCTTGTCTTGTCTGGCTACAATTAACAAAAAGCTTATAAAGTGAGTCCGATTCTTATGACAGTGGTGTAACAGTGTGAAAAGTGTTTTCGTAAAGTGTGACAGTTGAATAATTAATTAAAGTTGATTTGAACTGAAAGTTCTGTAAATAAAAGTAGCAAAAAGGGTAAAAACGTAATGGTATGCTTCCATTACGAGTTAAATCACCCGCTTCGCTCTCTCAATTATATTTATGAATCACACTGTTTACACAACTCATCTAAGTGCTTCGATTTAACTTTCGTTTTTTAATAAGACAACTTACAGTTTGCAATAATTTCGTGAATTCAAGTTTTCTAAATGGACAAACAAAGTAGTTAAGTGAAAGTGTTGTGGCGAAAAAAAACCACATTCAGCTGGAAATGTCTTCAATGTTGTTATTGCACAGCATTAAATATAACCCAGAACTTAAATTTTATTTTTATGGCACAATTACAATTGTTTTGTTAAGTGTTTTTAAGTTTCTTCTTTAGCTGGTGAGGCCTAACTTCTTTCTATATCAATAAAAATTCATTTTATTTTTATTAAATATTTTATCCCGACGTTTCGTGAATTTTATGTTCACTTCTTCAGGGGTGTGTGTCTATTTATTAATACCAAAAAAGAGAAAACAACAACATCAATATAACATTTATACAATTATAACAACATAGAAGTTTTATATCAAAGTTGATTTACACTTAGTTCGTTTACATTAGTTGGTATCGGTAAAAATTTGCTATTGGAATATTGCACGTATTTTAAACATCTTTTCAAAAATATTGTTTTGTTTTGTTTTTTTTATTTTATTTTGTTTTTTTTTTTGCCTACAATCTATGATTTAGACAGATGGTGCAATAAACTTGAGTTATAAATTAGAGAAGACAGGAATTTTAAGTACTTTGTCTGTAGCTTCAATATGAAGCAGCTTTATTCGCTCTGAAAATTTTGTATGGCAAAGCAAATTGCTTCGCTCCTGATTAGGGTGTTAAGCAGAAATAGAGAGCAAAGCATATGTCGTGGAAACATGCTATTACAGTATATTACATTGCGATATGCCTGTCAATAAAATACAGCTGTTATGAAACATATGGCTCCTTATTTATATCGCTACAAACATAAAATGTTGCTGGATACATTTCAATGTGTTTTTCACGATCTAGACAGAGCACTACTTCAGCAATATACATTCAAGATTAATACGTGAAAATGTTCTGGACTTTCGGCAGCTTAAGTCTGGTCTTAATGTTCCAAATTTTCTATTAAAATCTTTACTCTTCTCATGGGTAAACTAAAAATATTGCAAAATATTTTCTACAACTTAGTCAAATGCCATTTAAATATTTTCTCTTGTTTTCACTTTCATTTAAAGTTATCATTAAGTCTTCATTAACCAAACCACTTGTCATGTAAAATAATACTTTAGGGTATTGTTATGACTGTAATATGAATCGTGACCCATTTTCTGGCTACAATGTTTACAAATACACACACACACACACAATAAACATACACATTTTTTTGTTGTCTAACCATGTTAAATAAAAAATAAAAAATAAAAACTTTAATGCTCATGATCATTATGAAACAACATCTGTTATAAGCAGTGTTTAGCCCAGGGAAGCAAATAAGTTCATAAATCTTAAACAAAATTTGCAAAGCCAAGCTTTTGGGCAACACAATGCTTTAACTAATATACATATGTAAATGTTTTATTCTTCAGCTTTATCACCAAAATCATATGCAAATGAAAACTCATTCAATTCTATTGCAAAATCCAAACGAGTTGCTTGTTGTTTATAGCTTTAAAAATAGTTTTCAAATATTTATCGATCATATGCTTGAGATTTAAGTAGTAAATACCATTATTCATATTCACACCTTTATCAGTTGAAATTTTCTTATAATTAATGACATTAGTTAAAAGTGTTAATCTATAAAATCGTGTAATGTTATACTTTTTAAATTAATACCATTTTGCTTGAGAAAACCAAATTCCAAAATTATTATTCTCAGAAGCTTTTCTGCCTCATATCGTGGCCAGAAATACAAAACGAGCTAATTAATGAAAAAATAATGTGAGAAAAATAAAACAAAAAATTAACGAAAAAAAGCGCAATCAAGATCCACAGGCTTCATAAGCAAAACGTGTCCAAAAATGGTTAATAGATTCGTTTCATGGGGCAATTGGCATTTCAGGTAGCGCGATATTTATTGATTAAATGTCTAGCTTGTTTGTGTTTCGAAAAGATTTCTTGTGTTAAACATTAGTTTTGTCCATATATTATTTAAGCAAAATATCAACAATTTGCTTCGACTTTTTATGCTTCTTGATGATAATCATCAATCACTCAACACAACGGAATCTATTTTCAGTAGATTATTTTAAAGTCTTTTGTTTATAGGTTTAAGTTTGTTATTTTATTTTATTTAAGGTTGGGCCAGCACCAGCACCAGAATTACATTATCTTAAGACCTTGACTAGTGAAAAAAGTCAAATATGTGAGTTTGTTTGAAACAAAATTCCTTAAGCGGTTGACTTTACTGTTTTTCTTTTATTTTTTTATAAATGAAAATTTCAAATTTCAAACCACCAGCATATAATCGAATCGAATAGATTTCGTGACCTTTGGAAAAATTTGAAGTTTTATTTAATAGTTACATTAAAAGATTTATTATGTCTAAAGGGTAGTGAGCTGTAATAAATAATAAATACAAACATTTAATTAAAAAAAAAAAAGAAACAAAAATACAGGCCACGAGGAGAATTCTAAATGCCTGCGAATGCTGCAATTATCCACTGTAAAAAAAAATGGATGGCAGGATAATTTACTGTGCGCTTTTGCTCATAAGAAAATTTTGTAATGTTCTATAAATGAAATCGAAGAAAATTTAATTTTAAAAGTGTAGAACTACCTGAAAAAAGGACCTTAGAAAAATATTCCTATCAAAGGAAATATATTTAGAGAAAAGTGGCAAATAAAAAAGGGTACCTCTTAACAAAAGTACCTACAAAAAAGTGACTTCAAAGAAAAATCAAGGACTTTTGCAAGAAAAGGCATTTTAGAAAAGGTACCTTTTAAAAACAAATACTTTAAGAAAAAGTACGTTTTAAAAAAGGGCCTTTTAAGAAAGGTACTTCCTAAAAAAATTACTCTTCAAGTAGCGCCTTTTATAAAAAAGTAGCTTTGAAAAAGTAGCTTACAAAAAAGTACCTTTTAAAAAGTACCTTATAGAAATAGTACCTTTTAAGAAAAAGTACCTTTTGAAAATAGTACCATTTTAAGAAAAAGTACCTTTTAAAAAAATCATATAAATAAATTACCTTAGAAGAAATTACTTTAAAAAAAAATTACGCAAAAAATAAAGTAACAAAGTACTTTTCTTTAAAAAGTGCCTTTAAAAAGCAGCTTTCAATAAAAAATACCTAAAAAAAAAAGTAGCTTCAAAGAGAAATTAAGGAATTTTGCTTAAAAAAGACATTTAAAAAAAGGTACCTTTTAAATAAGGGACTTTTAAAAACGGTACTCCTTAAAAAAGTACCATTTGAGTGGTACTTTTTATACACAGTAGCTTTAAAAGAGTAGCTCACAAAAAATACCTTTTATAAAATACCTTTCAAGAGAACCTTTTAAAAATAGTACCTTTTAAGAAAAAGTACTCTTTTAGAAAAAAATCTTTAAGAAAAATTAGCTTTAAAAAAAATCCTTTTAAAAAGTAGCTTTTTTAAAAAGTACCTTTTTGTAAAAAAGTACCTTTCACAAAATTAGCTTTTAAAAATGTACCTTTTAAAAAAGTACCTTCTATAAAGTACCTTTTAAAAATAGCGCCTCCTATTTCCTTCATAAAAATGAATTTTGAAGTAAGTGGATTAAAGAAACTACATATAAAAAGTACCTTTTGCAAAAAGGACCTTCTGGTAAAAGATCTCTTAAAACAGTGCCTTTTAACAAAAGAACCCTTTAAGTAAGGGTATTTCAAAAAAAATCTTCAAAAAAAATCCCTTGTAAATAAATTAAATTTTTAGAATATCTACCTGCTGAAAAATTTATATGCTAAATAAACTTCCTTTTAACAGAAGCACCATTTCAAAAACTACCTTTTTAAATAAGTACCTTTCGAAAAATATGCCTTTTCGAAATAAGTACCTTTTAAAAGAAGTGCTTTACAAAAATATCTTTTAAAATGCTGGCTTTTAAAATAAGTACCTTTTAAAACAAAGTACCTTTTAATGAAGTGGCTTATAGAAATAGTACCTTTTATAAACTGCCTCTAGAAAAAGTATCTTCAAAACTGTACTTTTTAAAAAGTGCCACTGAAAGTTACTTATTGAAAAGTACCCTTTTCTGAAATGTACCTTTTAAAAACGTACCTTGTAAGAAGTAACACTTTTACGACATAGCGTTGTAGAAAGCGCCTTTAAAAAAACTATATTTTGAGAAACGACCTCTAAAAAAACACCTTTTGAAAAGATTACCTCTGAAAAAAAACCTGTTAGAAGATAGTTTTTACAAAATGCATTTTAAAAGAGTGCCGTTTGAAAAATTTGCCTAAAACATTATTATAAGATTTCTTAAATTTCGACCTTGAGGTTGAGGTTTGATGTTTTTATTTTTATTTTTATTTTCAATATTTCGTTTTCCTTTAGAAAAACTTCTTCAGGAAAAGGAAATATTGAAAATAAAAACAACAAACAACGACCTCAAATGCAAAGGAAAGCAGTCAAAGCAAATAAGATAAACTAAAACATTATTTTCAAAACTGATACTTTTTTCTTAGAAAATTTACTATTTGAATTACTTTCTCAAAACAGCACTTTCAGAAAAACTACTATTCAAGAAAGTACCCTTGATATCAGTTAGTCTTTTCCAATAAGTACCAGCAGTAAAGTATCTTTAAAAGAGAATTTTTCAACCACACTGTTTCAAATAAGTAATTTGAAAAAAGGTAAATTTTAATAGTGATTCAACAAAACAATGCCCTAGTTTTATAAGAATTTACCCCAAAGACCAATAGCGAACAAAGGCCTCTTGCAGCTGAATTTCAAATGTAGTCGACAACATTTTATATAAAAATAAATGAGCTGTCATGCTTTAAGCAAACGTAATCGATATATTAATTTCTACTTGACTCAGAAAACTGGCATCAGAATTCTCTCAACCTTTTTTAACAGTGTAAATTTTATGAGTGCAATTATCGTTTTTATTTCTTCACGAATTAAACAACAGTTAAACAGCCATTACAAACAAGTTCGTCAGTAACAGTAAAGCAACTTGTAAAAACATTTAAACACTTCAAGCAAAACAAAAAAAAAAACAACGACATCATCTTTGCCTCATTATTATCACAAAATACAAACAGTAGCGAATAAAACTTAAAACAAAAAAACAAATACAAAAACAAAACTCTCAACCAATTACAAAGTAAAGCAGAAAAAATAAACAAAATACAATTTTGTATTTTTAAATGAGCAAATTGTTGATCATTTCTTTCCTTTCAAGTTTAATATCACCACTGAACTTGATGCCCACTTAAAGTCATCGAACTCTTGTTTGGGTGTTGAATCTTCAAAAAAAAAATGTGTAAACGAGTGGGACCTGAAAATGTAAACAGTTTTAGGCCGTTTTTAAAACATCTGCTGAGCAGTTTGACTACTGACTCACGCTTTTCCAGCCAGTCAGCGCGCCAGTTTGGTGGCTCAGTCGATAGAAAAGTATTAAAGACATGTTGTATGTTTTTAATTGATGTGAAATTTAAGTGCGTAAATCTTTCACGGCACCCAGAGAAATTAATTTGCATCACACAAAAGTGGTGTCTACTGGGCGTAACATTTATTTGAGTGTCTGTGAAAAGTCTTCACAGCTGGAATTCGTAATTATCTTAAACGAGAGTTTAAACACTTGCTTTCAAAATGTTTAAGTTCAAGTAATTCATGCAACTATTTTTCTTTTTGGTTTTGTTTTGCTCTACCTACCCTGGTAATCAGCTGAAAAATTGAAAACAAATGTATCTCATATAATTTCTCTGAATGGGATCATTATCATAGATTTTTATGGACTTGATCTAAATTCGATTTCTCGGCATCAAATTGTACTGTTTTTGACTCCAACTGCCAATATAAAAAAATTTGTGAAATAACATTTTCGCATCCAGACAAACTTCCATCATTAAAGCAATATTCTGTTTCGTAGTTGGGAACAGAGCAAAACCAAAACAGGACCACCTTAAATCATAAAAGAAAAATTCCAAAAGCCTGCCTAACAAATTTATTTTATCTATTAAAGTTGCCTGAATCAAAGCTAAAATGAATTGCATAATTTATGGACTTGAAACTGTAACGAGCTTGTGTCTTGAGTCTTTTGTGTTTTGGGCACATAAAAATGGAGGGAAACATAAAAGCAGCCCCCAAATTATGTTATCGATTACCTTTCTATTCGCCTTTAAAAACATTTAAGCCGGCAGTCTGCACATGTTGTTTTGTTTTATTCTTGTTTGGTATTTGGACCATAAATTTATTTTAGTTGCACCCCAAGGGACATGTGTAACATAAAATGCACCATATGATTATGTAAGAACGTACAGAAAACAAACAATTTAATGGAATTTAAATAGTCAAGATAAAAATACGCTGTCTATGTTTTTATTCTTTCTATTTTACTGCCACTTAAAATAACTTGAGTTTATTTGTTATTAAACTCAATTAAATGGAAAACTAATCGTGTGAAAACTTTAATACTTAAGGGATCTGTAAAGCAAAGAAATATATATGTATATAATCAGCAGAATAATAAAATAGTTAGACTAAATCTAATAATCAGTTGAAACAAGAGGTGCTAATTGCAATTAAAATTTTTATCGGTTTCTTTCCAATTTGGACATCTGTCATTAAGTTGTCTTTTTGGTTGGCTGATTATTTTATTTATTGCTGAGAGAAAATAATATATTATTTATTGACCTTAATTAAATAATTATTTGCTATGAATTAGTTTATAAACTTTCTATATAATGAATTTTATACAATTCAAACAGGCCAAAAATCTAATACATTTTAAAATAAAGAAACTTTTGCTCAGGTACTTATATTTAAATTTTAGTTAAATGGTGGCATATGGCTAGTGGAAGGTAACTGGCAAATACCACAAGAGATTAATGTAGAAAAAAAAACTAATTTCAAACCCATTTTCAAAGAGCTTTTCAATAAGTAATATAACTTTATTCTCGAACTAAATGATTTAGAATTTTAACTTCAAGTTTACAACGTCGAGTTTCTTTTCGCATGCCATTTTTTTCATTTCTCCATTTCAGACTAACTCAATTTGAATCGTAGAAAGTTACACAATCGGGCAACGTGTTAAAGTTGTTCAGACTTATTGTGAAAATGGGAGCTCAAGTCAAACTGCATCTGGTGCAGTTCGTGATTTTTTCTGTCAATTTAATCATACAAATATGCGTACAATCTGAAAAACCGTGCAAAAGTTTAAGCATACTGGTTCTGTAGGAGTTGTGGCAACACCACTTCATGCTTGTACAGATCCTACTGTAGAAAATATTGCTGCTGTTCGAAATAGCGTGGCTGAAGAGCCTTTCACCTCAACTCGTGATGGTGAACCTTTTGTGCTGAAAATTATACATCAAGACTTGCATTTACACACTTAAAGGATGCAATTGGCTCAACAACTACAGCCTCTTGAGCATTCCAAGCGTCGCCATCTTCAGTGATGATCCAAAAGTGATTGTGAAAAAAACAATTCACCCACAAAGGGTGACTGGTTTTGGTGCAGTTTAAGGGCTGGTGACATCATCGGATCGTGTTTTCTTACTTCTTCAAAACGAATAATGATTTTGTTTTCTTAAAGACTACCAGAAATTTAAATTTAAGGAGTTATTGGCTCAGAAACCATAGCTATTTCGCTTCCCCCACACGGTTATTTTTTTCCAAATTCTTTGAGAAAATTTTGCTTTTTATTTTAATTTTTAAATAGATTGCAAATAAAATAAATAAAAAAAAATTCGCTTCCACCACGTCACTCATCAGCACCCAAACTACTTCGAACCCAGACCATGACTAGTTGCTTACTGTTTTTAAGCAGCAGAGCTTATCCATTTTAATACCTGAGTGTTTCATTAGCGATTGCCTGTACTTAAGTTATTGATTAATTTCCAATTTTATCACCGCGAAAACATTTTTTCCTCTCTCATCATTTGTTGGTGCATTAAATAATTCATTCTTGTATTATTAACGTTCATATATCTCCAAAATATGAAATTTCTTAATATCAATTAAAATTTTTTTTCTAAATAAACTCAAAAAAAAAGAAGCTGAATTGAAAAAGTTCATTTCATGAACAATATTTTTCATTGAGTAAATGAAATTGTGCATTGGTGCAGTGAAGAACATTCAATGAAGCCCTTTTATTACCCGAATGCATGAATTTTCTCTTTGTGTTTTTAAGATTGCAAAAAGAAATCAGGGGTCTATCTAATTTGAGTTGTAGTTAGTCCAGTAGGTCAAAAAAAATTTTAAATCATTTTAAAAGTTGTTTTGAATTTTAATGGAAAGATTCCCAAAAGGAAACAGGAGTCTACCTGAATTAAGTTGTAATAAGTCTAACAGGTCAAAAAAAATAAAATCATTTTAAAAGTTAATTTTATTTTAATGGAAATTGCTTTAATTATTGAGAAACCATCAAAAACCCATAATTAGCCAAAACTTTGTGAGTCAAGCAGTTGGCCATATTGAATTTAGAGTAAACAATTTATAACAAACTAAATATTTTCATTGAATAAAATAAAAACACCAAAGTGGTACAATTTTTTTTCTACAATATAATTTTTTTCAGCACTTGTAAAATAATAACAAAAAAGTAGATGAAACTAAAGCAAGAAAAAAACTCTTCCACAAAAACATGGTCTGATAGCAATGAGACCGTAACGGAATATTAAAAAAAATAATAATAATTTTCAAGCCAATAGAAAAAATTAGTATTAAAAATGTTTCTGCATTTAGCAGTTAAATGTATTAAAGAGGAAATCGAATATGAGTTGCTGCAGTTGCTGTTAATAAAAACAACAACAACAAAATATTTCGTATAGACTTAGATTTTTTTTTTTAATTAACAACATATACAATTTATTTTTATTATTTGTTATTGTAAGGCTTAAGGTATTAAAATTGGTTTGTTCTTTGAAGCAGACAGACGTTTTAGGCCTAAAAGAAGTTTGCTGCTTAAGTCTTTTGTTCAGAGACTGGTAAAAATCAAGTCAAAATGTATAAACATAAATTTCAAACTATCTTAAGACACCAAATTTCTTCAATAATTTTGTTTGCTAAAACCTTTAAAAATGAAAGTGAAAATGTACACTAAAAATATACATGTAACAATGCTTAAAAATAAAGAACTTAACACTTATAAAAGCGGTTAGTAAAAATTTGTTTTGCAGAAAAAAGACCTTGATTTCAAGTTTTATAAGCAAATAACTGTGTTTTACATTCAGAGGGCTGGCGTAATAGAAACAACTCTAATTGCCAATACAATTTTAAAAATTATATTTACGCATGATTAATTAACAAGACAGAAATATTAATTAATTATTTATGAGATAATAAAAAGATCTCACTTTTTAAATGTTTTTATTTGTAAACCTCATACTGGGAATTTTTTTTTTTGTAAAACTTAATATATTATAAGGGGTGTTTATGCAGAATGCTGGTAGCAGTATAAATATTTCTAACATTTCAATCGAAAAAAAATCATTAATCAAAATTTCACTGAAGCGTTGAGTTATTTTGACATTTGTTCATGATTTATTATTTCAAGCCAACATCAAAAAAAAAATTAAGTTGTGAAATAAAATATGTATTGTAATGTAATTTGAATTTCGTTCAGTATCTTGTATTTCATGCTAGAGTTGAAAAAATTAGAAAATACTATGAACAACGCAGGAAAAAATTCACTCATACAACTCACTAAGTCACAGAAAGTTTTGTCTAAATAAGAGTCAAAAGTTCACAGCCTTTTCTATGAAAAGTCTTTTTACAATGGCCCTAGCAGTTTTTTTTTAAATGTCCTTTCACGGGCAAAAATTGCTTTGGCAAGTTTTGTGTTCAACAATACAACATTTCGTTGCACACATCTAAAGAAACAAAATATTTCAAAATAAAATCACAATACCCATCACACCAACTGTTACGATTTCCTAACGAATTTGTCAAAATAAGTGGGTAAAACCTTTCAATTTCAAAACTAAAATCGATGTTAGTTAGTAATGAATATATAAGGGTTAACCTGAATTCTTGGAGATACCCAAATATGAAATCACACAGAAATATAGCGAAGATTTCCTTAATAAACTATGCAACCAGGCGAAAAACCCCGCTGATAATTCCTTGTATTTTTTGATTTGTTAAGATCCCCTTACATGACAATTTTTGTGCCATTATTTCAGATTTTTTAACATTCGTTTTTTTTAAATACAAAAATTTTGAAGAGGCAGCTGCAGAACTCTAATCATAAATTTGAAATAGCTTATTCAGTCCTATTATGTTAAGTTTAAGCGCCAGTTGTCTGATTTTTAGTTCTATTATTGTAACATATCTGGAGCTATTGAAAGAAAATTATTTTTAAACAACTTTTTTTCTAAGAAAATTTTAATTTTTTTATATTTAAAAGTTCGAAAAAAAACTTAAAAATACCATTCAGCCTTATTGCTTATTCCTCAGGCTGATCAAATTAGACACCAAATGAATCTTCGCTCTTTCGGGAAAATCAAGAGCAAAATACTTATTTTATTCGAGATAAAAAGCACCTGAATGCACGTATCACGCTCAGCACCTGAGCTCAAAATTCAAAGATTTTTTGTTTATATGCTTAAACTATGCATAATACACTCATTTCTAAAAACTCAAAAATATATAAAAGTTTTCTATATCATAATCTGTATGGACTTTCTTCTAAATGATCTGTTTTTGTTCTTAGCTATTTTTATTTATGTTCATTTCTTGGCTTGGCTGAGAAATTTGTATAATAATCACTCGAAAAATTGAATGTTTTCCATACAAAATTTCTTGACAACTCGCCTGTTTATGATATAGAAACTGCACACTATTCAAAAAACAAATGGATCTTTTCGCTTTCTGAAAAACGAAAATTTTGAGTAGTCACTTTAGAGAGATTGCTTTGAACAAGAAATATTCGGCAAAAAGAACTTTCGTTAAAAAGTACTTTTGCTAAAAAGTACTTTTACTAAAAAGTACTTTTGTTAAAAAATACTTTTGCCAAAAAGTACTTTTGCTAAAAAGCACTTGTGCTAAAAAGTACTTTTGTTAAAAAGTACTTTTGCCAAAAAGTACTTTAACCAAAAAGTACTTTTGCTAAAAAGTACTATTTAAAAAACAAATGGATCTTTTCGCTTTCTGAAAAACGAAAATTTTGAGTAGTCACTTTAGAGAGATTGCTTTGAACAAGAGGTATTCGGCAAAAAGTAATTTTGCTAAAAAGTACTTTTGCCAAAAAGTACTTTAACCAAAAAGTACTTTAACCAAAAAGTACTTTTGCCAAAAAGTCCTTTTGCCAAAAAGTCCTTTTGCCAAAAAGTACTTCTGCTATTGCACGTAGATGACTGAAAAGTCAGACAGAAAATAATAACAGATCTCTTTTAGATTTCCAGCAATAATTTTTTGAAGGGGGCTTATGAGCAATACTTTTTATCATGTCAACATCTGTAATCTTTTAGATCTTGAATATCATTTAAACATTTCATGCACATTATTTGCTTAAGTACAAATTTTTCTAGACAAGGTTGTGCTTCATTAACTGCCTCTCAAAAAAAAAAAAAATAAATAAATTACTTCTCCAAAAATTGAAAACGTTTAAAAACTCATTTTAACACTGACCAATTTATGACCGCACAAAACTAGATCAACGTTAACGGAATCTTTTATGCAAAAAAAAACAGTTTTATCTTGAAACAGACCGGGCGAACAATTTCTTGATTAACATTTTGTACGCCAGGGTGTCATTAATTTTTGCTTTTAATGCGTAACAACTGTCAAATCTAACAAGCCATAAATCGCATGTCATCAGCACTCTTTTATTTTCGCATTGAAAAAAAAAAACTTCTGCTTTTATTTACGAAACAGTAATGAATTAAAACTATGGGAAAATAGTTTAAACAAAATTTACAGTTTGTTATTTTAGACACGTCTCACGTAATGTCAGCCTGATTGGAGGAACAATTTTATTTGGTGGATTTTGTTTCTAATTTATTTTCATTAATAATTTATGAAGTGTTGGAAAACAACACGTGTTTTAGACCATTTTATAATGCTGGTTGTGAGTGTTAATAACAACAGAGGCAAAGATTTAAATAAAATGCAACCAACTACAACAAATAGCAATATGTTGTTAATACATTTTGGAAGCCACAAAAAACTTGTACGACTACAACCTGGCTGTGTACAAATGAGACGGTGTCACTTCATTGGATTGCTAAAATCATTGGAGATTTCGTGGAGCATTTGCATTGCAAAGTTTATTGTATTGATGCCATTTAATGTTTTGTTTAGAAAACAAAAAATCAGGTCAATACGGGTCTTAAGTTTGAGAAAATAAAAACCAGGCAGCGAGCTTTGCAAAGTGCTTAGAAATAAATGAGCAAATGAAAAGAGTTCAATGTGATGCTTTCAATATTTATGTTTTAAAAGTCAAATTGGATAAAAATGCAATTTGCAAAGCAACATATTAGTTGCATTCACATTTGCATACATTTAGGGCTTAAAAGTTATGCAGATGCAAATATTTTCGATTGTTAACTAGTTTATTGGGTTTTACTTTGATTTTACTTTCTCAGAATTTGTTTAAATATTTTTTGAAGTAAAATTTAAAGAAAGATCAGACACGTAAAACTGAAGAGTTATTGGCTGAAATATATACCAAAACTAATTCACTAATTAGTGAAGTCTGGTAAAATCAAGAAAGTGACTTATAAAACGAAATAAAAAAGAAAGCAAATAATAGTTACAAAACATATTAAAAAGATATAAAAAAATATAAAGATATAAACAAAGCTATGAAAAAAAGTCTACAGACAAGGGACCAATTTTATGGGCTGTTGGAAATATTAAATTGATTTTTGCAATAATAGTTGGAGTAACCGCAAAATTTTGTTTGTCACAATGAACCTGGTTTTGAGTCAATTGGCGTGCGTAAAATTACTTTATGCTTCTGGCAACACTAAGCCATACATAAAATTTTCTCTCGCGCTCTCTTCTAGCTCTCTGTTGTTAATATACAATTCACTGTTGCATATGAAGAGATACTGGAAATTATGAGTTTCATGTGTTGCATATAAGTACATAGTATGTTTATTTTCCTTCTAGATCACTTTTTCCATACAAAATGTTGGCTCATACCGACCAGTGCTGCCACCCGTAGAATTCGGGGGTGGAAACACCAACCAACATGGGGTGGCAACACCGCATTATTTTGACACAGCCGCTTTAACCACTCCATTATGTACTTAGGTAACATCTATTTATATACTTAAGTAACATTAACCAAAGCAACGATTTTTTTTTTTTGTAGTCTATTTGATGGATGATTTTTTGTCATCTCAGAAGACTGTTAAAGTTCTTAATGTCAGTAGTGTAAAAATATACTAAATCTTCTTGTAATTGCAATGACGCACTGACATTTGCACCAAATTGTGAATACAGCTAATAGCTGAAGTAATAAAACCAGGCATATTAAGTGCGTCTCACAGTTTTAAACTATATCAGGGACTTAAATAGGCTCCTATTAAAACAAACTCTTATTGGTGCATCAACTACTTAACAAAAGCTTAAAATTGTTTGAAGCATTAGTTGCAATCCTTGCTACAGCGCTAAGATATTCATAGAAATTTTGTAATTTTCCCCCGTCATTCTTCATTCCACAACCACTTGCTCTAACACACTCATCCTCGTGCGATTTGAACCAACCAGCATGGAACGCTATCAAACTTAAGTTTTGATCAGACCAAGAAAACTACAACAGAAAGATGTATTAAAAAACAAGCCAGTAAAAATCTGGGTATTGCAGACAGAATCACCAAGCTGGAGTATTGAAGAGAAAAATGCAAAATATATGTCAGTGCAAGTAAGTGGTTGGCTTCTTTGCTGGCTGGCTGGCTGGCTGGCTGGATAAAGTGGGTCAAGCTGATTTCGCAAAGAGACCAGACAAGCAGTCTGTTGCAATGTCTGTGTCAGCTTGCTGCAATAAGAGTGTGTGTGTGGAAAACATAATTCTTCTCGTTGTCTGTGCAATTCTGCTTTTTTTTTCTTTTTCTTTTTGCTTGTGTATAGCAATTTCACAACTTACAATGCAATCAATGTCTAATGACTAAAAATGGTCAATGAGATTATTTTTAAAACTGTCAGCAAGACATCGTCGTTGAAACTAAATTAAGTAAAAGCGACTGCAAGTAAAATGCATCGTAAGACCACGAAGTGATTGCAGACAAATGCTTTGGCGTTATTTGGCGTTTAATCATGTCTTTAAATTACTTTATATAGAAATTCTTGGCAATTAAATTTTCTTGTCACACTTAACATTCAAAGTTTCTTTAAAAAAAAATCTCAGTTTAAACGGAAAAAACAAATATTAGAAAAAATTAAGAAGCTAAAATGTATGTTTTTATGAAAAGAATTTTTTGCAAAAATCGTTTCTTTAAAAAAAGATCCTAAAAATAAATTTAATTATTTGTTAGCCATAAAAGCCAATTGAAACGTATTATTTTAGGTCAAAAAATATACTTTAATGTTTGCTGTCTTTTTCAGCCGTCTATATGCCGCCGACATTTCATTGATGCTAACCTACTTATATGTAGACTCGAAAAATCTTATGGGCTATTCTTAGACCTAAAATAATACATTTCAATTGGCTGTTATAAAGAATAGCTAATAAATACTTAAGTTCATTTTTGTATATTCAAAAAACTTTAACTTTTTAATACTTTCAAGAATACAAGTTGTAGTAACCTCCCATTTACACACGCAAGTGCAAATGTAAGTAGTTCAATACATTGACATTATTTTATTACTACAATTATGCTTCTGCAAGCTGTGAACTCACTTGCAAGAGATTTTGATTTCTAGTATTTTTTTTAATTGCCTGTCAGTAAAATGACAAAAAGCAAAAACAGTGTTACCGTACAAAAAATTATACTTTAATTTTAATAGAAAACTTACTAGGAAATGATTTTTAACACAATTTTTTTTTATCTTACGTACCGCAAAATAAGATAAAATATAAACAAAAATTTAATTAAAATATGGTCTTTATAAATTTGTAATATAAATTTACTACTTATTATTATATTTAAAAAAACTATTCATATAATTTGCTTTGCCATAACAGCTCGTATGACAATACTTTGGCAACCCAGACTATAAAAAGTCAAGTAGACGGACAAAAACAGAATAAATAATACACAAAAAAGACAAAAAATATTGATTTTTAAATGAAAAAAAAAATGCAACAGTGATTTTGTAGTTTTTTCCGCATAATTATTTTATTATTATTGTTTTCATTTAATTCTTTTATTTTGTAAAGTAGAGCAATTTTCTTTAAGATCATTTTCTTTGACGAGCTTGGAACTTGCCTGTGTAAACAATTAAGCAAGTAGCAAGTAGCTTTTTTAGTCTCTGTCAATGTATTGGTTGTTAAAATGTACACACAACTTGCAACAAGTTACTTGCATGTGTAAATGGTGTGTAAACGGCGGTAACCCACTGTGAGTAAGTTTTAAGAAAATCAAAAGAGTTGCAAGACGACAAAATGTTTTCTGTATTAAAAGTTGGTTTAAACACATTACTGATTCTCATTTTGTTCAGGAGAATTTCGAAATAAGTAGTTGGGCTTCACACATTCTTTTAAGATTTTTCGAGTCTACTGATGAGTTGATTAGCATGAGTTAAGTAGCAGAAATGTCGGCCGCATGTAGACGGCTGAAAAAGACAGAAAACGTTAAGGTCTATTTTTAGACCTAAAATCATAGATCTTAAAAATATACAGTGCTTAAAAATAAGTTGCTCCTTTAGTACTTATGATAACAAAAGCAGGTTATTTAAAGGCTCAACATTAAACAGTTCATGCTTAGCGATGCTCTACTTTTTACCAGGCTATGAAAATGTCTAGGGGTGTCCTACTTTTTTGACCAGGTTATCTAATCCGGTCTACTCTAATTATAAGAAATCTTTGGAAATTTTTATATGAGCATGGTGGATGGCAGCTTTCACTTGGCCTTCGTTTTCTGGCATGAGGCTTCCAGCCGGGCACATCTAATATCGTTGAGGCGCAATTCACTTGGCCTACGTGTTCAGGCATGCGACTTCCAGCGGAGCAGTCTTAATATTGTTGAGTTGCAACAAACTGGAGTCCTGCTGCTTGTAGTATTTGAAAGAAAGAGTAAGGTGACTAAGAGACCGGTGGACAGCAAAGTCTCAGTAATAGACTTCCGTTCTCTCTCTCTATGAGTCGGGAATTCTAAAAAGCTTTCAATATGAGTGATTTAGTGTTTCTTTTTTTCTGGAAAGGCCAGTAAACAATTAATAACTATTTATTTAGACCTAAACTAAGCAATTTTTTTATAAATAATTAAATTTCTTATAAATTAATTAATATTATATAAATTTAATATCAATTAATTTTTCTCTTTTATTTTCATTAAAAAAAAAAATTGTTAACATAAATGCCTTAAGAGCCATTTCTGCAGTTTTTTTTTTATCTAAAAACATCTGTGTGATTTGATCTACAAATTAAATCCGTTTTCTTGAGATATTTTTATTAAATATGTAACAAAAAGCCACCGACATTTCTTTAAGCTAAAAACATAGAAATATTTGTCTTAAAATTGATTTGAAATCGACTGCAACTTTATTTAACGCCGGCAATGAATTTAATTTATTTTGTTTTTTGCAATTTCTTCTTTCCATCCTGTTATTAATTTTTAATTTGGTTTCCTCTTTTTTAATAATAGCAAAAACGAAAATATGAAGTCTTTTATTTTATTACCATTGATTAAGTTGAATAACATTTTATTAACAAAAAAAAACACGTATTAAAAAAGTTTTAGGCACGAACAGCTCTCCAAAAATATTTTCACTTTCATTTAACGGAAAAGAAAACGAAAATTTTGATTTGAATTATTAGACCCCCTCCCCAAAAAAAAAAGTATGTTTAACTCAATTTAACCTTGATTATTATCGCATTTAAATGATAAATTATGGCTAATAAAGAAATGTTCAAGGAAAGAAAATAAAGTTGGAAATTTTTCAATTCTTTCTTTTTTGCACCTAATTTAACTGGGCTTGTAGTGGAAAAAAAAAATAAAGAAAAAATAATTATAAATGCTTTTTAATGAAACTATTCCACATTATTATTATGGGAAAATGTTGGTGATTATGTTTTAGTTAAATTTTATGCATTTGTTATACTTTCACTCTCATAAATAATTTCATGTTCAATGTGCTGGCTGCTTTTGTTACACTCAAGTGAAAAATCAAAAGCTTTGAAGGCGGCTTATAATACAACATTTCCACGCCCGGTTAGCATGACTGGCCGAAATTAAGTCCATGAAAAAAAAAAATTAAATAGAAATGAAGATAGTTCTTGTTGGCATAAAATAAGTTACAGGCATGACGAAATTTATAAATATTTTTAAAGCTAATCTATATGATTTGCACAACATTTTTCTTAGGTTAGATTATGTTGGGGGAACAGGGTGCTGGAAAGTGAAATAGAAAGATGTTTGGCCCACGTGGGTCCATTGCACAACGATCGCTTTGTGATAAACAGAAGAAGATAGGAGTGGAAAGCAGAAGGTACAGCCCGTGTAGTCAGAAAGAAACTGAAAAAATTCAAAGAAAACAAAGGAAAAAATCCTAAGCCAGATTCTAAAGTATAGAGAAACTTTGTATATCATTTTTCTTTTATTCATTTCATAATAGAAATATATTCGAAACAAACTCTTTCAGAAAAATTACCCTTCCACCAAGTTTACCAAAAAAAAAAAGTCATCCTGGCAAAAGAGTTCCTTTTACAGCAACCTTCTCGAAAAAGTACCTTTTCGAGAAAGTACCTTTTTGACAGAAAGTATTTTTTACGCCCCATTTCTCAAAACAAGTACATGTAAGACAAAGAATAATATTAAAAAACATTTTAACACAAATGTCCACCATTAAAAACTGAATTTTTGAAAAAAAAAATGGCATATGACAAAAAATTGATTTTAGACAATAAATGCCCCATGGGCAATAAGTACCCTTTAAAAAACCCCCCTTTCGCCCACAGGTAACTTTTCGCCTGAAAGTAGTTTGTTGCTAAAGGGTCAGCTTTTGACAGAAAGTACTTTTTTAACAACAAAAAAAGTGCCCCTTTCTTTTTCAATGACAATACTTTTTTTGACAAAAAAAAAAAATTAAAAGACAATTAAAAAAAATAGGGGAGATACAAAAACTCTATGGGAGAAAAGTATCTTTTCAAAAAACCTCCTATTTACCCAAAGGCCCTTCTTGACATAAGGTACCTGATGAAAAAAAGTATTATTTTGACAAAAAGTACCTTTTTAAGAATACTTTTTTGAGCTTGCGGACAAATAATTATGCGCTTATGACACAAAGTACCTTTTTGATAATAATACTTTCTTAGCCAGAAATAGAATTTAGATAAATTGTATCCCATTAGCGAAGAAAATACTTTTTTAAAAAGTACCGTTTTTCTCAAGAAAAGTAAAGCTGAAAACTTACAGGCTGGGGTACAAACCATGACTGTTTCACGTCCACCACCATTCACGTCAATACAATTTGAGGGCTGATAAGTGTAGTGGTGGCCAAGAAACAGCCATGGTCTGTACCCCAGCCAGTAAGTCTTCAACTTGACTTTTCTTGTCTTCTTTGAAAATTTTGATCCCTACAATTTTGCCACAGAACAAATCTTTCCCAATTTCACGAAAGCAAAATCGAACTCAACCTTGATAATTAGTTAACAATTGTTAATCACAAAACTTCGACTTAAGAGCAAAATTAATTAACTAAATATATTTTTCGTAAAAAAAATACGTTTTTCACAAGCCAAAATATCATTTTGGCAAAAACCAAATTTTTATCGAAAAGTTCCCTTTCGGCCCAAGCAATTTTTGGACGCACAGAACCTTTTTGTAGGAAAGTACCTTTAAAACCAAAAGTACTTTAGTCTATTCAAGGTTTTGGGTCTTCACGGTCATGTGTTGTTGTTTTTTTCTTTTACTACAACAACAACAATGTGTAAAAATTGTCTGTTTCTTTTTTTTTTTTTTGTTTTTTGTTAACATTCAAATTTGTTTTATATTTGATAGTCGGTCGTTACTTTAAGCGATTGCTGGCAGCAAACAATTCATTATCAAATTTTAAATTATAACGATTACAATTATTTTGCATTGTAATGAAAAAAATAAATACAAAAACTAAACACAAAATATATTTTTAGTTGTTATTTTTGTTTTTCTAAAAGTCATTCTCTTACAGAAACAGACATGACAAAATAATAAAACTATTTTAACCTGCCAACAGTTGTTGCTTGGTGCTCGTCGTATTGTTGTGATTATAAGCATTTTATCTCTCAACTGGCCGCAGGCAAGGTTGACTCAAATTGTTGCTTATTTTCACTTTTTAAACTTTTGTTTCATTTTACCATGTACTGTAATTTGGTTACAAGGTATTTTTGAGATTTTAAAATGCTCTAGTTTTTGTTTTTATACTTTTTTATATATAAATTTATTAAATATTTGTTTTTACTATGATGTTGATTAAAAAGCTGTGGTGTCAGGTTGCTTGGAACTTAAAGCGTGTTATTGTTGTTTGCTTGAATAAAGCTTTTGTTTTTTTTTTTTGTTTTTTTTTTTTACTGTGCAACAAAATCTGGGCATTTATTGTCTAATTGAGAGTACAAACAAAAATCTAAGAGATTTGCATGCTCTCAAGAGAAGAAAAATTAATAGTAAATTGATTTTCAGAATAATTTAACGACGCTCGACCGTTAGCGCCTGGTTTATTTAATATTGTCCTTTGACTAGCGAAAATTCCTAAAAACAGTTAATATTAATTTAAAGCCTTTAGGCCATAATTTTGTCATTTACATCTCAACGCAAAAATTTAATAGTAAAACAAAAAGAAATTTAAAATTTAAAAAAAAAATATTATTTCTTTGTTTACACAATTTTAGTGGCAGGCTCAGGTACATTTTATCAACAGGGTAGTATCAATAATGTTAGTTTTTGTCAAAGAATTAACTTGAGTAAAAAAATTCGTTTCTATAGAGAAGAATTTTTTTTTTCTTTTCTGGCAAGAAAGCACTTTTAATAAAAGCACAACTTTTTTTCCAAAAAGAAAGTACTTTTATCAAATGGTACTTTTTATCAAAATGTGGTTTCAATCAAAAACTGTATTTTCTATTAAAAAGTTGTGTTTATCCAAAAGTAGTTTTCATAAGCAGGTTTTTTTACCAAAAGGTAATTTGATCCAGAAAGTACTTTTTTGCAAAAGTTACCTTTTTCATCAAAGAACTATTGTCTGTAAAAAATTAATTTCTTTTTTGCAAAGGCATTTTTTGCATGAAAAATAAAGACCTTTCTACAAAAGCGCTATATTTTATCAAGAAGGTTCTTTATGTGAAAAATTTTCTTTTTTATCAAATAACTAAATTTAGAAAAATGCGATATTTTATCAAAAAGGTACATTATATAAAAAAAATATTTGTGACCAAAAAAATACTTATTGGCAAAAAAAAGTTATTTTAAGCAACAAATTACTTTTTGTAAAAGAAGTACTTTTTATAAAAAAGGGATTTTTGTAAAAAAGTACTTTTAATAAAAAGTACTTTTTTATAAAAAGTAAAAAATACAAAATTATAATCAGAATTGTTCAAAGTACTTTATTAAGAAAAAAGTACTTTTTATAAAAAGTACTTTTTACAAAAAGTACTTTTTTCTTAATAAAGTACTTTGAATAATTCTGATTATGATTTTGTTCATGGGAATTTCGGAATTTCAAACTTTCTTTTATAAGTTTTTCAGTCTACTGATGAGTTGATTAGCATCCACGAAAGTCGGTGGCATAAAGACAGAAAACATTGAGGCCTATTTATAGACCTAAAATAATAAATTTCAATTGGCTCTTAAAACAAATAAATAAGTTCAGTTTTGGATTTTTTTTTTCACTAGAATGCTACTTCTTATAAAAGAGGTACTTAATAATAAAAATAGTAATTTTTACTATTAGAAAAATATGACTTTAAATAGAAGAGAAACTTCTTGATCTTCTTTTAAAAGTACTGTTTACCCATATATTTCTTATAAAGAAATATATATATTCTTATACTGCTGCAAATACTATAAATTTCTTACATTCCTCTACAATTTCAAACCAATAAATCACTTTCTCTATTCGCAAAATTATAAAATGTGCACTTGAGCATTTTGAATTAAATGAAATCAAGTGCTTAACATGACTTTCTGGAACTGGTCCAATGTTAATTGCAAACAACAACAACAACAACACTTATGTCAATCCCAGTCACATGACCAACATAATAAACGAAATGAGTGAAAAATGCGTAATCAATGAAATGCGACATATAAAGAAACTTGTAAAAGGAAATAAGATTTCCATTAATTGTGGCGAAAAGGCAATATTTTTATTTTTATTATTAATGGTAAAAGGATATTAATTTCCGTTGGCAATTAACAGCATACAAGCATCTTAATATGTTTTTAATTAAATTTGTTTTCTTGTGCTCAGGCAAACGTTTAGCATTTCAAAAAACACTCTCCAACCACTGTGTAGCAACTGTTTGAAACAATTTGCATAAACTTGACTTTGTAACATGATTTCGCACTTGAAAGCAAAAATCAACAATACAACAACTCAGCAAACGCATTACAATCGTTTTGTTGCTGTCTAAACAGCACCACAGAAAAATAAACAAATTTACCTTTCGTTTTTGTTGTTTAAATTGAAATTAACACAAGAGCGCGCGGCAACAGCGGCAGCAGGTGCAATAGAAAAAATATAAAGACTTTGAATGAAAATAGATGTTTGAAATTTGTTTTTGCTTGAGAAACTATTAGTCAGTGTCAGCCTTTGTATATATACATATGTATCTATCTATGTATATACGTCTCATAATAATAGTTTGTAAAGTTCAACACTTTTTAAATGTTAAACAACAATGAATATCCAGTTTGGCTTTTGCATCTGATGTTTACAAAACAAAACATTATTTCAGACATAAAAGAGTGTGTTTCTTTGTTTTGTTTGCATTCGCCTAACAGCAGTGTGATTGGCATGTTTAGTTGCAAAGTTTAATGCAAAATGCCATTTCGCAAAATAATACGTATATACATACTTTTTTTTACCAAAAAGGTAAATTTTTCAAGCAGTTTAGTTTTTTTTAAGTGCTATGGCAAAAAACTCTTTGCTCCAATGGTACAGAAGCTTCTAATGGTCATTTTCGACCACTGCGCTGGAGCTAGTAGTACTGCTGCCGCAATTTTTCTTTTTTAACAGTCAGCTTGAAAATAAAGTTTTGATAAGAGCTTTTTTTTAAGAAAACTTTCAGCTTAAAAATAAAGTTTTGATAAAATCTTCTACACATAGAAAATCTAAGAGTTACGAGCTGTTTTCTGGCTTTCAGTTTTCAGCATGTATTCACGCCATCGACATTTTGTTAATGCCAACCAACTCGTTAAGTACCCGACAGACGATATGTTTTGCACATTGTATTTGTCAAATTTTACACATGTAAGCAACTGCATACCGCTTACAACATTGTATGAGTAAAACTCATAAGACATATTTTCAAATAGAGCATGTTATATTTTGTTGTTTACAATTATATGCCATCAAATGCCTTTGCCATGTGAAAAGATTTGCCGGCTGAATGAAATATTTTGAAAAATTAAAAAAAGTTTTTTTTTATACATAAATAGCATTGTGGTTTTGATACAAAAAAAAAACTATATCAAAAGTATATAATTTGTTGATGCATTTAAGACATTTTGTAGTTTAAAAAAGCAAACAAATAAAAAAAAACCCATTGGATTGCCTGTACTTCAGTGAGGCACTCAAAAATAATGTCGACGGCCACAATACATTTTGCAAACGAAAGTCTAGGATATTTACATAGTGAAAAAGAAAACGCAAACCAATAAAACAAGAGGATTTTTTCTTTAATTGTAGATTATTGTTAATAAAAATGTGTTTAACAATTACTTTTAAAATTAATAGTAATAATTTTTTTTTCCTTCGAAAACATTTTTATCAAGCAAAAAAAAATTTATTTTTTTTAATGCATCAGCTGTTGCAAATGAACATGGCCACTATCAGATGTAATTGTACACGTATTGCTAGGAACACAACTAGAACGAACGACGAATTTCGCCCAATATGACGAATACGCCGGTTAAAATTCACTGTTTAAATTCGTCGTATGAAGCATAATAACGACGAAAAACAAAAACATCTGTTGTAAGTGATAAAGTTGTTTATTGTTTGTTCAAAGATAAAAAAAAATCAAATGAATAAGAATTTCAAATTTTGTAAAAATAATTAAAATAATGAACATCATGTTCATTATGGTAAAAGCCTTGAAGTTTAACATTTTCAATTATAATTTCACTTGTATCCATTTTCTCAGTTTTTTAATTTTATCTTATTATAGTTGAACAGCTGATGGGGTGACCATATTAAAAAAAATGGTTGTTAAAAAATTTAGCATTAGCAAAAACAAAAACTTAAACACTACAAACATGCATTATAATCTAATATGTTGGCTTTTCATTTTAAATGCAAAGAGCCAAAGCTTAGCACTTAAAATAAAAACTATTAAAGTAAAAATTAATTGAAAACTAAAACCTAAATGGCCACATGGTACTGATTTGTTCGCCGTTCGCCGGTGTAAGAAATAGAAATAAATCTATTATAACGAATTTCGACCGCAGCTGTGGCTGGATGCATTTTCATATACATCAATGTGTTTTATTTTTGACGGCGAATATTCGCTGCGAAAAATTCGTCGTTCATACCAGTTGTGTTCCTAGCATATGTTTGTGACCAAAAATTCACAACCTTATGGAAATTGTAAAATTTTGATAGACATAAAAAAGCATGTGTATCGAAGACTTAAAAAAACGTGTGTAAAAACACATCGTGTGGGGGGTACTTTAGTAGACTTAAAAACACGCATGAAAATCAGTTCAAGCATCCTACTTTTTTTTTGATAGGTGTTTTCAAGTCTACTGACGAGTTGGTTGGCACCAACAAAATGTCAACCGAATATAGTAGACATGCTAAAATTTTCCACCCAAAAAGCTGCTCCAAACTTTTTTGGTGTTTTGAAAATTTACTTTAGCTTTAATAATAAACTATCCTCTATACACTTTCATGTAATTGAATTTAAAAAAGGAAGTACTATAATAAAAACACAATACAAAATAAATCAATTTCTTAAATTTTGGGTTGGGCTTCTTTTTCTTGTTTAAGACGCCAATCAACAAACAATATACTGCAAACCTTAAAATTTTACACTTTAATTAACTTTTAACTTAACACAAAAAGAAAAAAAAAGAATTAAAATAAGTATCGAAAATATATAAAATTATCCAATATCAAATAAACAACTCAAGAATATTCAAGGTAACAATTGTTATTTTTTTTCGACATTAAATTTTCTGCTCTAAATCATTAAATTGCGCAATTTTTATTAAACAATTAGTCTAACAATAGAACAGCTATTAACACCTTTTTTTATTTATATTTGTATAAAATGTTTAACCTTCTTTTGTTCTTCTTTCTGTTTTTATTTACAGATAAACTCACTGATCAAACGCCCGCCAGTTCGTTTTGGCAATCTCATGTAGTCACACCCTCCACCAGCACACCCTATGAGTCATCCTTCTTTTCGGCCACACATGGCATTGTGCAAACACATCCCGCCCTCAATGGCAACATACCACGCCCGGTGCCTTTAAGTAGCAACAGTTTGGGTGCTGGCAGCAAGCCTGGCTTGACAGCGGGCAGCGGCTATTTAAATTCACGTGGCAATTTCCCTTCAGCGGCGCGGTATCCCACCACAACGGGTACTGTGGTCAATCCAAATCCCAGATCACCGTTTAGACATTTAGATTTCTCAACAAGTGCCACAGCGGAACTGAGAAGAAATTCAGCACTATCGGCTCCCGATGAGTGTGCAAGAGCTTGTCGTGAGGGCGAACCGCCAAGAATTTGTTATTATCATTTCACATTGGAATATTATACAGTGTTGGGAGCGTAAGTAAAAATAGCCTACTGAAAAACTAGACATATTTTCTAACAAAAGCGCGGATAAAAACAAGTCCAGCGTGATAAAGAAAAGTTTCTTTGCGACAAAAGTTTATTTGTGATATTATTGTGACAATATTCAGGTATTCAGGCTCAGTACGTTTTTGAAAAAAGTACCTTTTTTGCCAAAAGTGTTCTTTTTTGAAAAAGTTGCTTTTTTGGCGAAATGCTTCTTTTTGATAAAAAGGAATTTTTTGATAAAAAGTACCTCTAAAAAATATCGTTTAGATACTTTTCTGCTAAAAGGTACCAATTTCATAAAAAGTACCTTTCTGACGAAAAGTACTTTTTTGACACAAAATTCCTTTTTGAAAAAAGTACTTTTTTTAAAAATACCCTCTTAATAAAAAGTGTCTTTATGACAAACAGTCCCTCTTTGAGTATCTTTTTGAAATAAAGTACCTTTTTGAAAAAATTTTCTTTTGTGATAAAAAAAAGTATATTTATGACAAAAATACCATTTTGAAAAAATACCCTTTTGATGAAAATTTCCTTTCTGATAAACAGTACCATTTTGACAAAAAAAATATCTTTTCGAAAAATAATGTACCTTTTTGACAAAGTGTTCCTTTGTGATAAAAAGTACCTTTTTAACAAAAAAAAAAGGTACCCTTTTTACAAAAAAATACCTTCTTGATAATAAAAAATACTTTCGAGCAAAACAAAAAGTTAGAAGGAAGTAAAATTACCTCTTAGGTAAAAGGTATCTCTGTGATAAAAAGTACCTTTTTGGTATGAGTACCTTTGTGAAAAAAATTTGCTTCTAACATATATGATAAAAAGTACCTTTTTGCAAGAAAGTACCTTTTTGGTAAAAAGTACCTTTTTAGAAAAATACCTGATAAAAAGTATCATTCAAAAAGAGCCTATTTTGTAAAAAGTACCTTTCTGTTTTCTATGCAGTTTTTTGGTATGGCATATTTGTCAAATTACAACTTATTCGGTGAAAGTCTGACAAATCTGCAAATGCAGATCGTTTTGTAGTCTTCTTCTCTAAATATCTCCACTTTCAAATTTTGTACACAAGAAATATTTTAGAAAATACAGTAGAAACAAGTTGTGCATCTCGGGGGGGTTTCTATGGAGTTTTTTGGGTTTCATATATAATATGATTTTTGTCTAAAACAATAATTTTGTCTAAAAAAATGGGTTAATTTCAGGATGCTACCCTTACGCAACAGGACGTAACTTTCAAATTTTTTTTTTAAATATTTTTGAAACAATAAGCTTTTAAAAAAAAATATAAACAATACATACTTTACTTTGGAAAGTTCTTCCAGAAATAATAAACAATAAACTTACTTTTTGCCCTAAAAATATGCTAAAAACTGACTTTTTTGGAATTTTTAAATTGTGTTGAATATAACTTTTTCTTTATAAAAGAGTTTTTGCTCAAATTTTTTTTAATAGTATTGAAAAAAATACTGGCAAGCTAATAAAACTTATTTTTGAAAAATCGGTTAGGATTTGAGCTCAAAAATGTGAAAATACTGGAGCAGGGTTGGTAAAAACACGAAAATTTATTTTTTTAAACTTGAATATCTCGAAAACTTTAAGAGGTAATATATACGAGTTGCAACATTTTTTGTAGGCCTTGATTAGAAGAATTAAAAAAAAAATTTACAAAAGAATTGGAAATAAAAAAATTATATCGTTTTTAATTTTTCACATACCCCAGGTGGCCTACTCTGGGGGCGCGTGGACACGCCCACTTAAACGCTATATAGCCCAATCTCAAAACTTAAGCTTGAATACATCTCTTTTATGCCTGTCTGAAATTTCATTGCAATCGAGCCATCCGTTTAGAAACGGCAGAATTATTTCCAATTTTTTTGCAAAATCCCCCACTGTGCGATGGTAGATCTCGAAACATTGAACTAAAAAAATATTAATTTTTGTTATATAAAACGCAACAGTTTTATTTAATTGTAAACAGCTGACCTTGAGCCTGAAATAAACTACCAAATATTTAAAGAGCATAAGGTCAAAGAAGAAAATAAAATTATTCTCCGGAAGTACCTTTTTGACAAAATCAGATTAGCTTCTTTGAAAAAGGTACGTTTTCAGTAAAATTACTAAATATTTCTAGCCCAACAGAAGCAAAACAAAATGTTTTATAATTAAAACTAAAATTAATATTAATTCAAACCAGTCTGGAATTTTATTTAAAAAATTTTTTTTTATTCCTGTTATAATTAATTGCTCTCATGCTTGAAACGTATTATATAAAACATTTAATTTTTGTTTTTGGCATTTTGTGCCTGCACCAACAGGCACATTTTTATTAATAGTGCTGTCAATATAATTTGACTTTCCGTTTAAATTTGTTATTTAAGGATACCAGGAAGGGTATCTCACTTAGTGAAAGCCAAGCTGGTCACGCTGTTGCCTTTCATACATCAAAATAGTTGTACTCTTTACTAATTCTCTGCAGATGGTGCTGTTCAAAATAAAAATGGCAGCCAATTTGTATTTCGGTGAAAAGCATGTGACTGCATACGAGTCTGTTTCTTATTGTAATTATTGTAATTGATTCAATTTACTGTTCCAGCAGCATTAAATAATTTTACTTAGTAAAAAGTATAAAATATATCAAAACAAACTTCCGCAGTGAAGGCTTTTGTATAAATTTCTTTCAGACATGAAAGTATTTATTCACATCATAAGAGAGATGAGAAATAAAAACATTGTACGTTTAAAGCAAACGAAAGTCTGGTGCTTGTCATTTCTTAATTTTTATTGTTATGATTGTTGAAAGGAATCATGAAAAATTATTTAATCATATTTAACAAAAATGTTCATAGATGAAAATCAGAAAGGTATAGAGATCGGAATTTACAGATGAGTCCTTCTTAACGCAACGGGAGATTTGTTGTTAGAAACTAAATTGTTATTAAGAACTCTGTTTTGAATAAAAAATGCTGCTACAAATTAAAAAATTGTTGGAAGACGTTTTAGAACAAACAAACAAAATTTAAATAAATTGGTTCTAAAACGTATTACAGCAACATTTTAATATTTATGGGTAGCGGCGTAAATTTTTAATGAGAAGTACTTTTTTGCAAAAGTATTAGCCCCAAAATAACTTTTGTTAATTAATTAAGTGAAAATCCTTCTAAAAAAAGTCCTCCATTAAAAACGGTAGTTTTTCATTAAAACATTTAAATGTTCTTTTCATAACAAGTCCCTAGTGATTTTCCATGAAAGTATACTTTTCATAAAAATTACGTTTTTTCTAACAGGTACGCTTTCGATATTAAGTACCACTTTCACAAAAAGTATCCTTTTTTATTAAAAAGTGAATTTCCAAAAACTTCCTCTTTCATATCAAACTGTTTTTTCATAAAAAAGGCGTGCATAATGTACATAAAATGTATATTTTTCATAAAAGGTACACTTTTCATAAAACTTGCATTTTTTCTAACAAGTACCTCTTCGATGTTAAGTACCTCTTTCAGAAAGCAATTTTACCATATAGAGGAATTTTTTTTAATTTTTGCCATAATTACTTTTGCTTTTACAACAGGCTCGAGATCAAGAAAACCAAATTAATTAAAAGTGAATAAAAATATTCCAAAAATTCTGTTAAGAAAATCATTTCGAAAAAAATTTCCTTTGCATATGAACTACAATTTTCATTAAAAAATATACGTTTCTCATAAAAAGTAACTTTTTTTCAAAAGTACCCTTTTGCATAAACGGTACCTTTTTAAAATGTAAATGTAAAGTTTCGGCAAAAAAAAATATATTTTGCGTAAATGGTAATATTTCCACTAAAAATACATGTTTCATAAAAAAAATACTTTCTTCATCAAAAGCAAATTTTTATAAAAGTTATCTTTTCCAAATAAAGTACCTTTTTCAAAAAAGTACCGTTTACAAAAAAAGTATCTTTTTTGAAAAAAGTACCTTTGTTGAAAAAAGTACCTTTGTTGAAAAAATACCTTTTTTGAAAAAGCACCTTTTTTGAAAAAAGTACCTTTATTGAAAAAGTACCTTTTTCAAAAAAGTACCTTTTTTCAAATAAGTACCTTTTTCATAAAAATACTATTGTAAAATTTATCTTAATTAAAATTATAAAAAAAACTGACTTTCAAACAAGAAATACATTTTCAATAAAAAGTATGTATATTCTTTGGACAAATGGACCTTCACGAAAGTAGATATTCATCAAGAAAAGTACAATTGTAGGAAAAAGAATCTTTGCTTTAAAAATACACCTTGCTCATAAAGGTATTTTCATAATAAAAAGTAGTTCTTTTTTAATAATAAAAAGTTCTGTTTTAAAAATACAGCTTTATAATATTTCGTACGTCTTGCATAACAAATATCTTTTGGCAAAAATCTTGCTTAGAAAGATGTGCTATTTAAAAGAACCTTTTGCCAGCAACAGCGCAAGCTTTTACGTTATGAAGGGAGCACTAACACAGCGTTACTGTCTCGTACTTTTTTTCCATGAATTCTTTTTCCATGAATTCTTTTGAAATCAATTTGTAAGAAAAGGGGAACAGAATAATTATGCCCTTCTCGTTTCTACTGCAAAGGGCAACATTTTTAATTTTGTTTGGCAACCGAAATGCTGAAGTGCATTGTTTTGTTAAAATTTTTTAATTATTTATGGTTATGGTGACATTTACTTTTGATCTTAGTTTCATTTATTTTGAATTTTTTTCATTAAAATCTTGTAATTTTGCGAAGAAACGAACACGACATTAGCTTAAGGGGAATTTGATTTGCACGTACTTTGCCTGCTTCCAACAGATGGCGTAAATCGAGACCCACCTGTATTTAATGTATTTAATTAATAAAATGTTTGCTTTTACTCTCCAAAAGCCAGCAGCGATAAAAATTGAAAACTTGTCTGCTCTTCCTTAGTATCATCACATTATCATTATTATAATGATAATACTTTTACATAAATCATTCATTAGCTGTTTCGCTACATTTGATTATCATTAACAATGTTAACATAATTGTACGATCATATGTTAACATCATTACAAAAACTTCCTCTATGAAGCAAAAAAAAAAAAAATTAATTTATAAATTTCTTACTTTTGTCTGGGTAAGTTTCAGCTCAATACACCTGTTCGAAAGACTTAAATGTGTTACAAAAAAAAATCTGCTAAGCTTTAAGCTGTCAGCAATAATTTTGTTTGTTGTCATAATTTATAAACGCTGTTATATATTTTTTTTTTTTTCATTTTATTTAAAATAACACATACATACAATTATTGTTTAAAGTCTGGTTGGTTGCAACAAAAAATGAGAAAAGAAATATTTTTCTTTCATTGCCTTAGTTTTGCCGCTGTGCAGCAACCAGAGGTGTTACAACAATTTGCCAGCAATAAACTCTTTATTTTAGTTTGAAAATATTATTCACAAATGTTGTAGAAGATACCTACATACATACATACATACATACATACATACATGTAGGTATGTAAAGTAAAAAAGAAAGATTGGCTTTATATTGTTATAAAAATGTGCAAATAAATAATAAACTGAGCCATATAAAATACTCATTCGTTCGTTTGTGTTGTCCAAGTAAAATTTACAAAATTAAAGTGATTTTAAATGAATGTCTTAATACTCGTAAGGCTGTTATAAATTACCTATAATTTTAAATAAACAAATTTCCGTGAAGTTTTGCATACATAATGCATAAGAATTCATTTTAATTGAGGGTGACTAACGGCGAAGGTGTGATTGAAAAGATTACGATTTATTTCTTGGGAGGAATTGTAAGTTCTTGAAGGTGTTTATTTATTTTTATAGTCAGAGTTTGAAGTCCATAGACGTTTTAGGCTGAAAATCTTTCTAATATCATAAATTTCAAATTGAATCAATCTTATTACGAAGATTGTATATTTTATTCATTACATTGAAAACACGGGTGGTTTTCTTATTGAAATGTTTTTGTTTACTTTATTAGTTCTTCTTTAGTTTATTTAGTAAAGCTTATTCCTGCAACTTTGTTAAAAGCCCAGATGATGTACTTTACTATTCAACGCAAGAATTCTAATTAAATTCTCATCCAAAGTGCTGCTGCTTTTATAGCAGTCCTAAACGTTTATAATTAATGGTTGTATCAACTAGTAGTATGAAATCTTAAACGTTTACAATTAATGGTTGTATCAACCAGTAGTATGATATTTGTAACAATTAGTACTATAAAGTACGGAGTTGTATTTATCAACTTCCGTTAAACTCAAATATTAGGTACAGAGTTGTATTTAAAATAATAACTTAAATTGTTGTATATTAATATATAACCTGCTTCAAAATTAAGTCTTACTTCATATCAAACAGCTCAGTCCGGCCTAATATAAACATAGTATGACCTTTCTTCGAAAGCATACTACATATTATGCCGGACTGTTAAAGTTACTTTCTATGAGAAAAGTAATTTTTATCAGAAATAGTACTTTTTATCAAAATAGTACTTTTTATTAAAAAAGTATTTTTATCAAAAGTAGCCTTTTTCCTCAACTAAGTACTTTTTATGAAAATAATACTAAAAGACCTCTTTAGTTGTATTCTACAAATATGTTTTGCCTTTTAATTAATGCAAACATTTCAACAAGTTTTACTAAAAATATTGTGTTAACAAAAACATATTTGCTGCAAAAATAACTTTCAATCTAATACCACGGCTATTTTGCTTTTCCAAAATTACCAGCCATTCACAAAGTTTTATATTATACATATATTTTCAAAAATTACCATACTTTTCCTTTCTTATTTAAACTTTTAAAATTCATACATACTTTTATTAAAGCGTGTATCTATGTGTATTTTGTATACAATATTTTTTTTTTCTCCAAATAACCTGTTGTAAAAGAAGCAGCATAATAATATTGTTGCAAAACGAAAAGCGAAAAAATAAACATTAACATGATAAACAATATTGATGGTTTACTTTCACGCATTTCTATTTCGTTTAGTTAATAAAGTAAACCGTCTCTATTGAAGGCACCAGTCAAACAACCACAAAAAAATCAGGCAGAAAGAAGACTCTACCAGACACATGATACAATATCTTTCGTTGCTGCGTTTTGTTTGGCTTTCTGTGGTTTTGTACAAGTTTTGTGCATTCAAGGAAGAAGTAAATTACTAGTAGTTTGCAAATTTTTAACTACTACAATAATATTGCACTTTTCTGTTAGATCTTCTTGAAGCTTTTAATGGAATTCTGGCTCCCAAATCAATGATGAATTATTGTGAATTACAGTAGCGGAACTCACCCTTCATTGCAAATTACCCTTGCAGACCTTGCAGATATTGCAACCGTAGCATATGTGCCATAGTCTGCAACACTACAAAAACAAAATGTATGAAAACGAGGTTTGCATCACTTAAGCAAATATGCAAAACTAAAAACCATTGCAGATCCGTATTTGCAAATGTTGCTAAATGCTACAACAGCTGCTTGTTTTTCTACATTTCAACACGTAAACTCCTGCGCTCAAAAAACTGTATGACGGCAAGGCCGCCACAAAACATGCCTGTGCTGGAATTAAATTAATGCTAACGTTGCTCAAAGAAGCATTTACAAAATAGTAAAAAGTGAATATTATACCTATTATTAAGCATAATTTTTATTAAATTTTATAAAATAAGCAAAAAATCGGGCGGTTGCTTCACGTGCAAATTTTATCGATGGCGTTGCTTTTCAAATATTGGCTGCGGCTTAGCTTATCTCATGCGGCAAACTCGCTTTATTAAATTTTGTAAACAAATAAATAAAACAGGGAAGGAAATGAAGAAAGTAAAAATAAAATTAAGGCAATTAAACAAAAAGTCAACAATAAAAGACGGTCAACGAAAAGATGAATAATGAAATTTTTGCAATTTGTTTTCTAAATTTCCTTCTCAATTTGCAAAACAAAAATATTTATATTTTCCGTTACTCTAAAATCAGCTGATATAATTATTTTGCTAAACACTTGAAAAAGACACTCACGCTTTGTAGCAAAAAATCATGCTATATCTGCTAAAATTGCAGATGTGCAACCAAGGGTGATTTCCGCTAGTGTTAAGTCTTAATGTAAAATGCTATGCATTTAATTGCATTTAAACACTAATGGCAACGAGTTAGTGATAGCTAAAGGCAGAATTTTACAGGCCACAGCGTACGATAGGATTTTGTAATATTAAAAATATAAGTTCCCCAGTGGCAATTTTCACCAGGCAAGTTACTTGTGGCACAAAGACTGTATTGATGTCTTGGGCTAGAAACAACTTACCAGACTTGACACGGAGTTCCTATATAGATATATAGATCAAACTTTTTTGTGATTAATCATGCAAAGCACACAACTGGCTTAAATGTGTGGCTCAAGATATGGGCAATTACTCCCCTCCAACCAAACTAACCGAACCCACTTGCAGCAAGTCTTATTATATCGAACGTGCTTTCAAGTTCGCACAAAGCAAATTTACTTGAACCAGTCTCAGTATAAATGTAGAATTTTTCAACATGGCGAATGGTCAGAAAAAACGAATTTCCAAATACGAATTTTCAAGAGCAGGCAAATGTGTAACAGTTTTCGGTCTCTTCTCTCTTTTTATCTTTTTTGCTCTATAAATTTAATAATTGCCTGCCGCAAGCAGCTTGTCCTGTGAAAATTGGGACTAAAACAGGGTTGTAAGTTACAAAATCTCAATGTTAGGCGGGGATAATAAAATAAGTGTGTACCAGCTTTGTATCCCTTCCCTGTTTTTATTTTTATAAAAGATATACACCCATATTCATAAAAACTATTGAAAGTTTATTACACGTTTATTTGACAAATATTCCGTAGAAATACGTCAAATAAGAGCGTAATAAACTTACAATAATTATTATGAATATGGCCTATAAACTGAAGAATTGCCTGCCGCAAGCTGAAAAAAAAGGTTAAAAAAATAACATGATTATTTATTCGCTGTAAGAGCCAATTGAAATTTATTGCTTTAGGTCTAAAACTATACCTTAATGTTTTCTGTCTTTTTCAGCCGTCTATATGTCGACAACATTTTGTTGTTGCTGGACTAGAAAAAAAGACAGAAAACATTAAGGTCTATTTTTAGACCTAAAATAATAATAAAAGGTTGTAAATTACAAAATCTCAATAGCCAACAAAATCCCATGTTTGACAATATCTAGGTTTTAAAAACGATCCTAAAAATTCTCTCAGTGTTTGACATTCATACGTTATAGGTTATTTCCTTTGCAATCCTTTTTTTCTCAAATAAAGAAAAATATTATTCATTAATTTATTTCTTTACAAGCATTATTTTTAAACTTTCCCACCACATCTTTATTTATATACTTTATCTATTTATTTTTTGTTTTTTAATTTTTTTCATTTCAAATTTTCACAGCGCATGTCAAGTTTGCACACCCAATGCCACCAACACAGTTTGGTCTCATTGTCAATGCGTTTTAGCCGATGGCGTTGAACGTGGTATTTTAACAGCAAATCGCATGATACCGGGTCCCAGTATACAGGTGTGTGAGAATGATAAAGTTGTCATTGATGTAGAGAACCACATGGAGGGCATGGAGGTAACAATACATTGGCATGGCATTTGGCAGCGTGGCTCACAGTATTACGATGGTGTGCCCTTTGTAACACAATGTCCCATCCAGCAGGGCAATACATTCCGGTAAATTGCTTAAAACTTTATAATATTTTTATATTATTTGTATCTTCCCTTTGCCAGCTATCAATGGACTGGTAATGCCGGTACTCACTTCTGGCATGCCCACACCGGCTTACAAAAATTAGATGGTCTTTATGGCAGCATTGTGGTCAGACAGCCACCGTCGCGTGATCCCAACTCACATATGTATGATTTCGATTTGACTACTCATATAATGTTGATCAGTGATTGGTTGCATGAAGATGCTGCCGAACGCTATCCTGGTCGTTTGGCGGTCAATACGGGTCAAGATCCCGAGTCGTTGCTGATCAATGGCAAGGGTCAGTTCCGTGATCCAAACACTGGCTTTATGACCAACACTCCTTTGGAAATATTTACCATAACACCTGGTCGTCGTTATCGCTTCCGCATGATTAATGCCTTTGCTTCGGTTTGCCCGGCACAAGTAACAATTGAAGGTCATGGCTTGACAGTGATTGCCACAGATGGTGAGCCAGTACATCCGGTTGATGTGAACACCATTATTTCATTCTCTGGTAAGTTGTTGTCTTAATTTACATATTTTTTGTTTTTTTGTTTCATTAAATAATCTACTATTACAATTACAATTGTTATAAATTTAAATGATCGTGAATCAGCCAAGAAAATCGGTAGATTAAAAATATATCCGTAAACATAAAAACAATTGCCGTCTAGCAGACAATGGCATGGTGGTGACAAAAATTTGCATAAGTAAATAAATGAATGTGTCTGTGGCTGCACAGTGTAACAATAAAAATTATCTCCAAGCTGCATTTATTTCCATAATTATTTATCCATGTATTCAATGAAATTTTTCATTGAAATCCGTTTTTTCTTTTCTTATTCATATGACCAGTAAAACTTTACATTTGCAATTTGTAATTTATTTTCAAAATTGTTTTTACACCTTCTTTCGTTACAAATTTAAAAAAGCTCGATTTTTTTGCTTGCAAATATTTCTCTGCAATAATTTCAATTAATGGCAAATAAAATGTTTTTCCAAGCAAAAACAATTTTTTGTTATTTCAAATATTTATACATATGTATTTCCTTTTAACAAAAGCGAAACTTTTTTCACTAATTTTATGTATTACACATGTTCAAGCTAAACTTAGCTTATGGTTTTTAGCACCCTACAGCACTTCTTATGAATAAATTATTTTTTGATTTCAAACACAGTTTCTTAGCCCAAAAAAAAAACTACTTATATGCAAAAGAGTAAAAGCACTATTAACAAAAATGGGATTTGATCAAAAAGCAGCTTAAAAGTCTCATTTGGCAGAAATACCATTAGTCTTTTACAAAATGGTTCTTTGTATAAAAAAAGTACTTTTTACATAAAAGTATTTTTTTTACAAAGAGGTACGTTTTTTTACAAAATACACTCTTTTACAAGAAACACTTTAAAAAAACACTTTTTTTACGAAAAAAAAAACTTTTACATTTTTTCCAAAGGATATTTTTTACAACAGGCATCTTTAGTAGCAAAAAATACTAGTTAACAAAAAAGTTTATTTTCTTGATATTTAAATATTGCCTAAAATGTACTGCGTCTAATGGCAGATGGCAGATGCTCAATACGAAATTTTGTCACAAAAGTACTTTTTATAAAAACTAAACCGTAAACTTTTGATAAAGGTACTTTTTACTAAAAGTATTCTCTTTTATATACAAGTTTTTTTCTTGAATGGATAGTATTTCACGAAATGGTACTTCTTAGAAAAAGTACTTTTTGGAGAAAGTACTTTTTACAAAAAAGTACTTTTTATAAAAAAATACTTTTTACAAAAAGGTGATGTCTTGCAAAAAGTTAAATGTTTTCGAAATGGTATTTTTTACAACAGGCACCTTTGGTACCAAAAGGTACTATTTAAGAAGAAAGTACGTTTTTTGTTGCATATAAATATTAACAAAAAAAGTACTTTCAATGGCAAACGAGCTCTTTTAGCACAAAAGTAATTTTATTAAAAACAAAACCGTAAACTTTTATTAAAGGTGCTTTTTACCAAAAGTATTATATTTTATACAAAAAGAAAATTTTTTTATAAATAGGTAGTTTTTTACAGAATGGTACTTTTTAGAAAAAGTACTTCTCACAAAAAAGTCCTTTTTTTGCAAAAAGTAATTTTTTACAAAACTCTGCTGTTGTACAAAAATTGAAATTTTTTAAAAAGGGTAATTTTTACAAAGGTACCTTCTTACCAAAGGGTCTATATAATAAAAAAAAAAGTGCTTCATAACAACAAAATACCTTAAAAATCAAAAAAAAACGTTTTATCCCAGATTTGTATACCTGAATTTTGTACCATGACTTGTCACAATCCAAACACTTAACATTAGTATGACAACTAGTTTGCCTGTCAACCCCTTCAGAAGTTCTACACGCCCAAAAACAACAACTTTGACTGGCGCTATTTCACACAATCCCAAATTTGTGAAGTGCTAAACATATTCGTTCACCAAGACCTCTTTGGCACTTTTACTTGCTATTTAAATTTGTTCATTGTTGTTGTTTTCTTGTTGTAATTCTCTACATTAACATGTACTTGTATCGATTGTACCAGATATTATGCACCAATTGTTTTAAGTTTGCAAAAAAAATCACTTAATAAAATGCATGATTTCTTTTAAATTACAAAGCAACAAAACATTTTGTTGTTGCAAAAAAAAAGTGAAAAAATTTTAAACGAAATTGAAAACCTACAAAAACAACAATTAAATGAAATCTTTAAACAAATTCAAGCATAAAGAAAATAAAGATAAATGGAAGAACGATGGAGCAGAACTATGGAGCATAATGGCTTTAAATTTATTTTGCAATTAAAAACTTTAGGACGCAAGTAGATTTTTCTTTTCGAAACGTTTTGTGTTAATTTTTTTAACATTCTTAATAAATTCCTCTTTTAAGAAATACCTTAAACATATTATTATTTAGCCGTGCAATTACAATTTGAAAAGAGTGCTGCAAGCCATAATTAAATGCACGTTAGTAACACAGCCGCATTGACCCTTGTTGGTTACAAATGAAGTGATTAAAAGGCTCCACCTCTTTTAAACGCCCCTTTAAACTACTTAACTGGCCCTTCAATTTTTTTTTTTTTGGCTTCGCTCAAAAACCTTGACATTACATTTGCTTTGTTACAGTTTTAAATTTGATTTTTCGTTTTATTTATTTATTATTTATCCTTGAATGACTTTAAAAATCAAAGCAAAAAAAATACTTGACCATGATATTAAATTTTTTGAAGCTTTTAATATTAATGCCGCCTTTTAAGGTGAAACCCCAAAGCCCTAAGCCACCATTCATCCAGCCAGCAGTGAGCGAGCCAGCGACCGACCGCACCGCCGGCAATCGTTATAAAAGCGCTAAAACAATGAATTATTGCAACAGATTAAGTAAAAACCTTTATTTGGCTCAATAATGACACAGTCGTTGACTCAAGTTGTTAATATAAAAATAAAAAAAAATTAAAAGTAACCAACCAACAGCAATTTTTGTTACAAATTATATTTTTTATATTTTTCTTTTGTTTTTCAGTTTCATTAAACGCCCTACAACTGCCAAGTAAATGATAATTATTTTGCTAAACTTGAAATTATTTTGTGTAATAAATTGTACAGCAGTTGTTTCATTTGTTAAAAGACAAATCAAATCTAAGATAACGTTTTTAATTTCTTTTCAACTTCGTTCATTAACAACATGGAAAAAATACCATTGATTTAAGTTTCAAATAATTTGCTTTGATTTTATAGTAAAAATCGTTTTAAACTCATTTACGAGGGCAGCAGCTGCACTAGAAATGTTGTTTCATGAAAGACTATAAATTTGACCTTTTAAAATATGTATCTAATTTGTTTCTCTTTTTATGCGAAAGGTAGCCTTACAAGATATCAGGTAGCCTTACAAGACACCCGCAGACTACTGCTTCTAGCCTGAAGAACTAAGTGTCAAAAACTACACAACACAAACACACAAACGCAAACGCAAATGAATGGGTGACAGAATTTAAAGTATTTCTACCAACAAAATACATGAAACGTTTGTTGTTGTTGTTGTGTTTTTTGTAGTTATGTGGCTAACTACTGGTATTAAGATACCTTGGCGAAAGCTTTACTATTTTTTAATTACTTTGTATGTTAAATAAAAATGCCAACAAATCTGAGAATAGCATACAATGTTGCTAAGAATTTTAATTAAACTAAACTGTTGTTGTAGTTGTTGTTCTCAATACCAGTATATGCAAATAAGGCTGGTTGGAACTTTAACCGTGTTATTTAGGAAAATTTAGGTTTAAGTGCATAAAACCGGGAAAACATTAAATTTCACATTGCTATTTTTTTCTTTTTTGAGGTTATGTTTGCTCAATGAGCAAATACAAAATTTAAAGCATATAAAAATTTTGATTTTACAAAAATATTATGCACTAGCAAAATAAAATTTACTCAAATGTTTTTGTTAGCTCAAAAACCTGTAAGCTGTAAACTTTGTATTTGCTCATTAAGCAAATATAACCTTAAAATACGCTCTCACAAAAACTAGTGACATTTTTAGGGAAAGAATTAACACTAGTTATTATCATAGTTTTAGTAATATGAACTTTTTTGTCGGTCTACAAAAATATTCAAAGCAATCTAAAAAAAAGGAAAAACTTTAGAATAAGGAGCCAGGCTTTGGAAGACATGAGTTTTATAGGCATGTAGAGGGAGTCGTGGACCTCCGAAAACTGCAACCAAAGTCTGCCGAAGGCTGTTAGTTTCTTATTAAGTGTATGCTTACTAAGGAAAATATGAAAATGTTGGTAAAACAATACTGCCAGAGAGAAGAACATAAGATTGCAAATTCGCGACCGGTTTTATAGCAGCCAAAATCTTATTTGTTTAATTTCATTTCATAATATTTTTTCCACAAATATGCAACAATTGTACTTGACACTGGAAGGGCTAAGGGATATTCTCCTCCATGGTATAAGCAACAGCGGCTTCACGTGCTAAGTCTGTAAGCGTCTGGCATCACACTTCTTCATTCTATGCCAATTGATACCAATATACCCAAAAAAAAACTTTAGTTCAATAAAATACTAATACTTTTTCAAATTTCTCAGAATATTTTTGTAGATATGTCGCACAAGTAGCGTACGAAAATACCTGTATTAAATAAAAAGGGATCGAATGAAACCAGTTATTTAATTAGTATATTCCTCGATTTAAACAACAACATTAATAACAAAAAAACAAAACATTTTTTCTTAATATTGAATATGAGTATATTTTTTCAGCATTCTCTTTTTTATTCCTTATATATTTGGCAATATTTCGCTTTCTTCCAGATATTACCCAGAAAATATTGGCAAAAATATAATGAGTCCCAGAAGAGAACCATAAGAACAGAATAATATTCGATATTGAGGAAATTTTTTCTGAGCTTTCATTTTGTTCTTATTTGTTCTTGCGCATGTACAACTTTGCCCGCTTGGAAGCATGTACTTGGCCAAAATAAATCCAACCAGAAAGTAGTGGTTACGCTTTCTTCTGCATATATCTGCTTAATGTGAATATACCTCAAAAACACACATTTTAGGTCTGAAAATAGACGAAAAATAATGCATTTCAATTGCCTCTTAAAGCATAAAAATAATAAAATTCATTTCTTAAATATTTAACGAAATGTATTAATTCAGGTCCCAAAATGAACCTTTTCAAAAAATGTTTGTTTTATTTTTCAGCTGTCTATATGCCGACGACATTTCGTTGGTGCTAATCAACTCATCAGTAGACTTGAAAAATTCTTAAAAATTTGTTGGAAACTTAACTACTTATTCCATAATTCCCATGAACAGAATGAGAATCAGAAATGTTCAAACAAACCTTTAACACAGCAAACATTTCTTTTTCGTTTTTTTTGAAAAGGTTCATTTTTGGACCTGAATTAATATATTTCAATTGGCTCTTAAAGCAAATAAATATTAAGTTCATATTTGAATATTTAACGAAAGGTTATATATGACCATACATATGATCGCCATCGTTGATCGAAATGCAACAATATAACAAAGAGTTGAATGACCTTAATAACCCTCCGGTAGCTATTAAAAAGTAATTTAATGTACTATAAAGTTAACTTACTCTAAGGTTAATAGAAACTACATTTCAATCCCTTTTCAAGCGAATGCTTAAGCCATAGAATACTACACACACGCACACCTACACACATCTACATATAAGCAATTGTAACAGCCACCATTAAAAAATTAAAGTGCCATTTTCTAAATAACCATTATTTAAGTCAGCATTAAGCCGTTAATAACTATGTTTATTAATGGGGGATTTTTTCTTATTTTACAAATAAATAAAAAACGCCAGCAAAAAATGAGCAAAAACAAGGAAACAATTTCCAACTGACATCTTAAATTCAAATCCATCAACTTCAATCAGCCATCAATGAGAGTGACAAATCTGTAGTGTAACCATACATTATAACTAAACGTTAAGCGCACACAGCGAGTGCTTTAGTACTTGTAATTTGTAGCAGCTACAGAAATTGAAAGTTATTTAAGAAATTATTAAAAAGGCATATTTGAAATTCAAATGTGACAAGATAATTATAGAAAACTAAATAAGCAAATTTAAAAGCGTTTAAAAATCGGCAGCTAACTAACAGCAGGCTGGCTAACAAGCCAACGAAAGACTCGTTTAAAATGAATTTATTCAAAAAAAAAAAAAAAAAATAAACAAACAAAAAATTAAAAATAAAAGCAATTAGGAAAAGAGTTAAAAAAAATTCTAAGGAAAATCCAGCTGCCTCAAAAACAAACAAAAAATCTATTTGCCAATAGTGGGTTATTTACGATAAATTTTTATTTAATTTTAATTGGTTACTATTTACATTTTATTTATTAAATTAAATTTGTCATATAAAATCGAACAAAGCGGCTTTTTGACATGACAAACGAAACTGTTTGTGGTTTCTTTTCTTTTTTTAGCAATTGGATGCAGCCTGAAAATGTAACTGTGTGGTTGTGGCCACAAATGAATTTATTAGACTTCTTGTAAAAATAAATACATAACTGAGTAAAAATTTGGATTAAGAACACATGCATGCATAAAAATAATTTAAATAATGATATATGATACTTCCTAGAAAATACAAAACTGCTGTTCGGAAGGGAAAACCATATTTTACTCAAGAAAAATTTTTAACATGATATGAAAAAAAAATAAATTTTAATATTTCAGTTCATGTTCTATGCCTTCGAAAAATAACTTTTATTTAAGCATTTTTTTTTTTTTTTTTTGCTAGATAATTTATAAATGGGAAGAAAATGTTTAAACCTTTTTTGTTATCACTGATACAATAGCAACAAACACGAGAATCAATTAGATGGTGGTGAGAGAATATAAAACATATTCCAATCAACAGAAAACCTTAGTGATAAAATGGCAAGTTGAACAATAAGACTAAATAAAGACAGCCAGTAATGAAGAGCTCAGGTAGCAGGATGGCTTTTTTTTTATTTTTCAAAATATGCATGGCTTTTGCATGCGCTTGAACCAATTGTCGAAGCACTTTTGCCACGCTGATTAAGGTATCTCCAAAACATGCATTCTGAATGCAGCAACCGCTTCGTCGGGTGTCGAAAAACGCTTTGTTTATTTGTTTGTTTGTTGTTTTTCATAAGGAGATAAAAAGAAGTCCTTCGGTGCCAAGACAGGACTAACTAGCGAATGATTCATAAAATCGATGATTTGTGTGTTGCACAAATTCAGTTGTTTGTGCCGATGTGTGAGAGCTCGCATTGTCGTGTTGAAGAGTGACCCGTCTTCGGCAGTTAGTTTTTCCCGATTCCCTTTAAGACAACTAACAAACAAATCATTGTGTACTACTCAGAATCGACCATTCTGCTTTTGTTCTAGTGTTACGGTTGTGACAATTCCAGATTTCCTGTAAAACCAGGCGAACATTTGCTTGGCAGTGGTTCGTGCACGGCCAGCTTTTGTTGAATTTTGCTCATCTTGAAACGCACATACAGTGGACTGCTGTTCACTTTCGGGCTCATACGCATAAATCCATGATTCATCGCCTTCATCACGATGTCATAGATGTGTTTCGAAGCACAGCGAACGTGTTTTTTTGAGTTTTTCTTTCGACCAATCGACACGAGCCTTTTTATGAGAGATTGGCAAATTGTGTGGCATCCAAGGCAAACAAATTTTTTTGACACTCAAATGTTTATGCAATATTGAATGTATGCTGATCCCACTAATGCCTCGGGCTGTCTCAGCCTCACGGTAATATCAGTTTGCTCACGGCATCAATTGTTTTTGAAAGAACAACTGATTTTGAATGACCTTGACGAAAATCATCTTGGAGTTAACAAACGACCACAAAAGAATTCATACCATACCTTCTATAAACATTGATCATTGATGAAGCTCCATAGCCAAAAATTTAACTAAGTTCATCCTTGCTCCGTTGCAGAGTTAATCTACTGCGAAAGTTGTAAAAAATAATCGCACGAAAATGTTCACGACTTAATACCATTTTTGGTTTGAGATGAATCTTTTAAGTTACTGTAAACAATACAAATTGCGTTCGCATGTCAAAACGTTCTGAGTACGTATAACCTCAAAAATGTCTAACTTTATGGTAGAGCTGTCAAATTCTGAAACATAAAATTCCAGACTCGTATTAATTAGTCCTGGCCTGAATTCGAAGCAATTGGATGGTGATGAGCAAAGTGGTGGTCGGGAAACAGCCATGGCATGTAGCGCAGCCAGTAGCTTTTCAACTTTATTTTTCTTGTCCTCTTTCAACATTAGTTTTGTATAGTTTATCAGGCTCAAGTTCTTTTTGTATTATTTTTGTGATTGATATTAATTAAATTAAATACATTTAGCAGGATGGTCAAATAGTTGTTTCGAAGCCGCCACACTTTCTCGTCAGCACCCGTCCATGAACTCAGGGGCACATGTTTCTAAAGCGACAACCATGCCACTCAGCCACCCACGTTGTTGTTTATTTTCTGTCTAAATTTTTAATTATATCAAACACCCCAATTCTATTTTTTATTTTTATATTTATTATAGCATATTTACATATATATTTATATGATGAATATAAAAATAAAAAATAGAATTGGTGTGATGACAATTGGAATATGGGAGACTAATTTTATAAATATACATAAGTTTATAAAATTGTATAGACTGAAGCGAGTTCGTTAAGTAATTACAAACACAGTTTACATTTTATGTAGAAATATATTTATTTTCTTGAGCTAAGGGTATTTTATTGAAATTATTTCATTATTTTTGTCCGAAGGAGAGCGAAATATCGATAAAAATAATTAAATAATTTTAATAAAAGACCTTTAGCTCAAGAAAATAAATATATACACGCATATTCATAAAAATATTGAAGGTTTATTACACGTTTATTTGACAAATATTCCGTAGAAATACGTCAAATAACAGCTAAATGAAATTACAATAATTATTATGAATATGACCTATATGCAATATAAAAAAAGGGTCGGAAAAAACCAAATAACAAATTTTATGTAGAAATTTAAATTATTTCGCCTTTATTTTATTTAAACTAATTTTTCGTTTTTATTATATAAAGTTTGAACGTTGACATTATATGGCTATGGCGGCATCACCATTTTTGTAGTATGTTTTGAAAATTTTTCTGCGTATAATTGACAGTTAAGCGATCCATTTTCGTCAATGTCAGACTTTCAATTGAGAAGAAAAAAATTGGTTTAACAACTTAGTTTGACAGATGTCGAATTCCAGTCTTATAATTTTGAAACCACCAAATGGATAACCCGTTATTTTATTATTCCGCATTTTAATATTCCTTAAAAACTGAGTTTTGCATTGTTAAGATGATGCTTAAATGATTTACAAAAGATTTTTATAATAAAAAAATTTATCTGTGTCAAATTTATTATCTGTGTTAAATTCAAACAAGCCTGTTGAATTAATTTAACATAAATTCATAATTTTCGATGTCACCTGTTTAGCATGTTCAATAAAAATAAATTTCTCACCAATCAACTTTAATTTATTGTAAAATTGTTAATGAAGTTTTTTTCTGTTAATTTCTTGGTTTGTTTGTTTGTTTGTTTACAGGTGAACGTTACGATTTCATTATAACAGCTGATCAACCAGTTGGTGCTTATTGGATACAACTGAGAGGCCTGGGTGAATGTGGTATAAGACGTGCCCAACAACTGGCCATATTGCGCTACGCTCGCGGACCCTACCAGCCAGCGTCAGCGCCACCAACTTACGATGTTGGTATACCACAGGGTGTGGTAAGTACAACCATAAATTTGCATAAAAGAGATAATGAAAGAAAAGAAGAAAAAAAAAACAAAAATAAACATGTATAAATAGTTTGTTGTTTTGCTGCATGTAGACAATTGTTAAAACAACAAATATTTACGCTGCCAATAATGGTATGTAAGGTGGCTTAAGCCAAAGAGTTTTAGGTTTGAAAGCAAAGTAGCAAATAAAATAAATAGGTTTATAGCTTAATTGCTGTAGATCTTTAACTGGAAGAGAATTCGCTGAGATATTTGTTGCATGCAGTTTTTTGTAAAGAACTGTGGGATTAAATTGTTTTTTTTTTTTGTGGTGCAAGTTTTGCAACAATTTAAAATGCTAGTAATGTAAAAACTATAAAGTCTAGATAATTTTAGCAAATTAAAAATCATTTATTGGCAATAAAATTGTTCATATCAGTTTGTAGTTGATGATTAAGATAATGGGGGCCTATTAAATTGGACACCCACATAAGTCTGTGGTATTTTCTTTAAATGCTTTATTAAAACACACTTTAAACTATTGTTGTTTAAAGGTAAGTACTGGTTTTGCCTAATTTTTGTAGCTGTAAGTCGTGCAAAAAGATTATAAAAATGTACATACATAAATCAAATTATTGCATTAAAGAACAATAAAACATACAAGTTGGCCTAAGCAAGAAGCATTTGCAGAATAGTGCAGAATGAAAATAAAAATAAAAAATTTTTTTTTATGGGAATCAATCATTAGGGTGGGTTAATTTTGTAAAAACCTTGAAAATCTTGCTCTTCTGCCTCTTGTGTCTTAAAATAATTTCTTTTTTAAATCTAAATTTTTGCCAAAGCCACTTGTATTTTGTTTTCTTTTCTGCTCCTAAAATTCATATAAGATAATACTTTTTATGATTTTTAGGTTATTATTCTTGTATAAAGTGTAAATATTTACACCGAAATCTGTAAAATACACTAAAATATTTTTATTGTTTACTATTATTTGTAATATTTTTTTATAATTTTTTATAATATTTATTTTTCTTTTTTTAATTCCATGTAAAATAAAACCAACACCACATAAAACCTTTAACCCTTTTTGTAAAATAAAAAACCAAATAAATCCCACCTTTAAACTGTCACCTTTAAAATTAAAACAAACCAAAAAAAAAATAATAATAATTAAAAAATAAATACAACACCTGCATAATGGTGATTGTTGAAATAAAATAACCATGTATATATGCACCATGCTTCTTTTTAATTGACCTGAATATGTATGTATAATAAAAAAATAAAAAAAAAATATTGGCAAATTGCAATTTTTATGGTACGTACCACTGTACAACCACCACCGATACGATAACAACAACAACAACAACTACTATGTGCACATTTGGTTAACATATGTATATAAAATCAAAAAATAAAAGGTTATGAATCCCTTGGATGCCCAATGTAATCGTCAACGTAACGATGCCATTTGTGTCAGTCAACTGAAGAGTGCCTTGGAAATTGATCGTGGCATTTTGGCCGAGAAACCAGATGTCAAGATCTTCTTACCCTTCCGTTTCTATTTGTATAGACCTGAAGAGCTATTCCAGCCCAATACCTATAACAGATTTTTGGGTACGTCGAAAAATGTGTAGATGTGAAAGAGTTTTTATATATTTTTTTTGATTCCTTATTGTTTCAGTTGCTCCCACTGGTGATCATGTCATTTCATTGATCGATGAAATTTCTTATCTATCGGCACCGGCCCCCTTGACTTCACAATTCAATGAAATTAATCCCGAACAGTTTTGCAATGGCGATAACAGACCAGCTGACTGTGGGCCCAATTGCATGTGTACGCATAAAATTGACATTCCACTGAATGCTGTGGTCGAAGTTGTACTCGTCGATGAAGGTAAGTTTGGCGAGAGCAATTTAAGATTTAAAAAAAATATTTTTATTAATGTGCACAACAAGCGGAACTAAATTCGACCTTTTTCCACTACACCAAAAATTCCACTTCTATCGTTTATTATTATTTGAGATCGCTGATGGTAAGGCTGGGCACCTTTTTTCTGCATCAGCTGTACAAGAAATGACTGATGAAAACCATGATACAACTAATAAGGTCAGCTGAACCGTTAATCATCTGATTTACTGCAAACTGTCAAGAGACTACAGAAATGAAAGGCAGCAAGAACGAGATATCAAATCAGCGCAAGCTCTGTTCATCTATCTCCTGTAAATGCAGAAGTGGAGTCTTTTTGACAGTTTGCAGAAGTTGTACAAAAACAAAATGCATGTTATTTTTATTGAAGTTGTTCTTATTGTAGTGAAAAGGTTACCTTATTAGTTGTATCATGATGAAAACTAATATACATGAGCAATTTAATTACTAACGAATGCAAAGCAGTTTTATAACTTCCCGCGTTGCCGTATTTCCGTATTAATTTGGTGTTTTCATTTGGAATTACATTTCTGCAATAATGTTTTTTATAGACTCCTTTGTCCTTTTTTTGTTTTTGTTTTTGAAAAGATAGTACTGCAGAAGCTTTTTTCATATGATTCAGTTTGCTGTTGGTAAAAATTCCCTAAAATGTGTTTCAAATGCTTTTCAATTTGTTTATGAACACTGTCGTTAATGTTTTGCGTTGAGATGAAAAAGTGAGTTTTGAAAGTACCCCAAATCAGCTGATAGAACGCCTGTCAAAGAGAGATAGGTATACTATGCATTGCATAATCTTTATTGCAATTTCAAGAGAAGTGTATAAAATGATTTTGGTTTTTTTAGCGCATCTTCAGGGGCGAGATGGGTAGAGCTTAAGCTGATTTGCTTCGTCGTTTTGGCCACCTTTCAGCTCTCTATACTTTGAAGCTCAAAGGCTAAAATTTCTGATTTTAAATGTAATTTAATTATTCACTGATTTAAAGACTTGTAAGTCTAGTTTAAGCTGAAATTAAACCAAACTCGAAGATGAAGTAGCACTGATTTTTCGGGCATTAGTGTGAATTTCTGAATATGAGCCACTGATTTTACATTTTTGACAATTTGCATTCGATTGTCTAGATTCTACTATTCCAAGCCCAATAAAACAAGATGCTTGATCAAATTTAAATTCATTGTAATTTCCCACATTTTTCTTCGTTTTCAGTGGTGCAATCATTTTTCTACACTTCATCACCTATTGCCTAATAACTCATATACACACTTATGTAGTATGATGTTGTGCCTTTTAAGGCAAGTGAACAATCAAACCAAAATTAAATAACAACAATTGCACATAATTAAATACAACCACATGAATTTGTAGCACTCTTTTTGTTTTTGTCTTATTCAAAATGGTACAAATTTTAAACGTTTCCGTTGGAAAAAATTGTACAACCAAATTACAGTCATAATAAAAAAAAATATATATATATACTCCAACGCATGGTACGCTTTGCTTTTATTGGCACAATAAATTCTTAATAATAAAATAAATTTTCGCAAAAAAAAAATTACAATACTCCAACACTTAGAGAAATAATCAACGAGTACTGAGCAAACAATGGAAACAAACAAAAGTTATTTTATTAAAGTACATAAACTTCTTTTTAATATTCTTTTTGTTAAATATATAATTTAGAAAAGAAAAAAAAACATGATTATTTTGTGTCTGGGGTCATTAATGCAAGTGGTGACTGACCACTTGATGCTGCGCGCTTATGATTTGCTTTAGGTTTTTATGGGGTTTTGGTTACTGATTGAAAAATAACTAAATTTAATAATAATATATATAATCTTTGTGGCCAGCATAAACCAAATAGAATTGAACTGAAATTATGTGTACATACATATGTATGTGGTTATTTATGTATGTGTAAAGAAATGAGTAGGTAATAAGTACTGCCTGCTCCAGTTTGGAGTTTATTTGATTTGATTTGATTATAAGCTAAACCTTATGGCCATTGTTTGTGGATTTCAAACCAAACCCACTTTTATTTCTTAAGAGTTGTTGGTTGCAACCGCAAAAGAAAACAAGAAACATTTGTATTGGGGTAGGGTGAGAATTGAAGGTTTTTTTGCCGGTTTTTATTATAGAATTTAAAAGTCACAAAGATCAGGATATAACCGGCATAAGGAGCAGTTGTAGTTTTACTAAATCAACATTTTACTGCAACCACAGTGATAGAACTAAAATGTAGATCAATGGATTAAGTATAGACAGCCAGTAACGAAGAGCAAGGCTAAGCGCTGCTTACGAGCCCCTGAGTTCAAGGGCGGGTGCTGACGAGAAGTGTGGCGGCTTTGAAACAACTCTGGTTGTCCACTATGCTAAATATTTTAGATATTATCATTGTCTTATTTAATTAATATCAATGGCAAAAAGAATATGGAAAGAACTTAAGCCTGATAAACAAGCAATACAAAAATAATTATGTAAGAAAAAGTTCGAATAATAAAATATTAATTGATGGTCCACACTATTTCTAGTGTCGTATTTTATAAATTTATTTTTATGAAATACTTTCAATAAATAAATAAATAAAATATTAATTAAACCAAAAAAACATGTTTAACAAAGACCTTCAGCTCAAGAAAATAATTACATTTACTTTGTATTACAGTACAACAACCCAATTTGTCACATCCCTTCCACTTGCATGGTTATGGTTTCAGTGTGGTGGGTATTGGTCGTTCGCCGGATACGAATGTCAAAAAGATTAATTTGAAACATGCATTGGATTTGGATAGACGTGGTCTATTGCACAGACAATACAATTTGCCACCCACCAAAGATACCATAGCGGTGCCCAACAATGGCTACGTGGTGCTACGATTCAGAGCCGATAACCCCGGTAAGCATTGGCAGAGCAAAAAAAAACACAAATCTTCTTAAACATTTTTAATATTTTCTGTTTTGTTTTTTCTAGGTTTCTGGCTATTCCATTGTCATTTCTTGTTCCATATTGTAATTGGTATGAATTTGATTTTGCAAGTGGGTACAAATGCCGATTTGCCACCAGTGCCACCAGGTTTCCCCACATGTGGTGATCACACGCCCCCCATACCAATTAACTAAATTCATTATTAAACTAATTAATGCTATCAATTAAACATAAAAGAAAACAAATGCACAAAACATAACTTAAAACAAAAAACCACAACGGATCCGAACTTAATGGTGTTAGAGAAAATGTTCTAGGAAAGTTTTCCACGAAACACATGTACAAAGTTTTACAACAAGACATAGACATAAAACACATTGAATGAGTATATTATGTAACAGAACAAGGAAAGAAAGAAAGCTTTTTAAAGCTTTTACGATTTTACCAATTACAAAATAAAGCACACAAAAAACCCAACACTATAACTTTGCTGATTTTAACAATTATGTATTTTGAAAACATCTTATTATTATTATTATTATTATTTGCTCTCGCAATGCTTTTTTGAACAAGAAAAAATATGATTAGAAAACTTTAAGCTTTAATATAAACAGCTTAAGCAACACTTGTAAAAAGCCATACATTTAAATACTCTTAAAGCTCTGTTTATATTTAAGCTTCCAAGGCTGCTTGTTTATGTAATCGACAAACTAAAATAAAGAAAAACATTATTGTTTTAGGGGGAAAAGTTTATACATCATTTTCCTGGCTCTAATAGTCATCAAACTATAAATTATTTTTAAATTCTTTGCCTCTAACTCGAGTACGTCTTAACAGAAATGTAGTTAGACTTATCTGGTTTACTGTTCTTTAACTTTTCTAAGGCCAGGCACACGATGTCATTCGTCAACGCTCGCTCGCTTAGTTACATGCAAAACAAAAACAAAATTCAAGACTTTGTTTTTGCCTTGCGTGTTTTTCTCTAAACGAACGATAACGACTGGCATCGCGAGCCTGTCACTTAATCTGTCATTTGTTCTTTGTATTATAAGAAAAGTTTCCTCACTCAAGCTCTTTTCCCTGCTCTTATGCTCTCATGTTTGTAACACTTTTGCAACTTTCTTGTACTAATTTCCCTCTTGTTTTTCTTCTTTTTTCACTTTTGTATAAAATGTTAAGTAATTTGTACTTGTATTGTATTTTTCTCTTAGTGTATATTTTTATTATAATAATTTTTAAATACAGAACTGCAATAGTTTATTATTATTTTGTATTGTTTTTAAGTTTTTTACCTTTTGTAAAAAATGTTTAAACATGTAACTTGTTAAACTACCTACTATTCCTTGCCTTATTCTTCACAGTTTTTGTATTATTGTATAATTACTATTTTTTAATTTTTTATTTCCTTTTGTTTTTCATTTGCACAGTTTATTTAAATGTTAATTTTGTTTTTATTTTTTTTTTTTTTTAATTTTATGTTTTTAATAAAATGAAAATTTTAAATGAAGTAAAATAAAATAAAATAATTGTATAAAGACATGTAAAATATTAAATATTATATTTTTATGCGAATATTACTGCCGTTAATATTAATTTTAATTATTTTTAAAATAAAAATAAAATAAATTATATAACAAACAAAAATTTCATTACACTGATGTACAAGTTTGCACAATTATTATTTGGGTTTTTGCGCCATGTAAATACAAAATATTTTATAATAATTTACTAAATATATATATATATATAGATAATATTGCTTGAACTTGGGTTCATTAATTTGCAAAAGAAAATAATTAGGCATCATCAAAGAAAGTATATTCAGCGAAGAAACAGAAACTGATTTAAGCGTTAATGAAGTACAGTATTTTTCGGTTAATTGCACATCAAAATTTGCACAACTTTTTGTTCAATTAACCGGGGAACCAATTAGCCGATACCTGTTTAATTGAACAATTCGTTCAAGTACAAGAACCCTATTTAATTGAACAGTTTGTTCAATTACAGAAATCACGCATAATTGGAACTATGTACTAATGAATTAAAAGAAATCGCATATGTGCACTTTAAGTTTTTCAAAATACTTTTTTTTACCTTAAACGAAAAAAAAAATGTAAGTAACAGCAAAAAATGTACATATATGTGCCACCCAGTGTTTTTCACAAATGATGTCAAATATGTATGTGCAAAAATGCTAGATTATTTTTCAATGCAATTAACCGGGTAAAAGTAAGAGGAAATTTATTTTTGATGACATGAATTTTGAACTAATTAAGCGGGAAAATCAATTAACCGGGTTCAATTATCCGAGGAAATTCACATGGTGTTCGTATGCAATATTTTTTTTGCCCGATCATGTGGTTCAATTAAGCGTGGAAACCAATTAACCGTAGGGTCAATTAACCGAAAAATACTGTACTTAGAAATTTCACTTGTGTTTATGGAAGAAGGCAAGTCATCCAGAGAATGAAACACAAAGTTTTTTAGACCGTAACATTTTACATGCGATATGACAAATTTGTTTTTGGTGGAACATATAGGATTGTCAGTTGCAAGGTACCTTTATACCAGCAGGCAGCCTTACGAGAACAGCTGAATACTGCTTCCAGCTTGCAGAACTGTCAAAACGCAAACGAATGGGTCACACAATATAAAGTATTTCCACCAAAAAAAAAAAAAAAAAATGGAAAAGGACTTTTAAAATCGTTAAGTAATGTGCGAAGAAACGTAAAAAACTATGCGAATAGAACTTCGGATGCCCGAATCTGATAGTGGGTAAAGCTCAGATTTTGAACTAGTACGAACAACACATTCTAAACAAATCATACTAAATGATGAGGAGAAGTAGAAAGTTATCGTTATAATTTGGCTTTAATTTATTAAATCTTTCAACTGGAATATTTTACGTAGAATTGAAATTTTATTTTATTATTTGGTTTTTTTCGACCCCTTTTCTATATTTTATAGGCCATATTCATAATAATTATTGTAAGTTTATTAAGCTCTTATTCGACATACATATTTCTACGGAATATTTGTCAAATAAAAGTGTAATAAACCTTCAATAGTTTTTAAGAATATGGGTGTATATATTTATTTTCTTGAGCTAAAGGCCTTTTTATTAAAATATTTCATTATTTTTGTCGATATTTATTGGCCTGAAGAAGCTATCCGAAGGAGAGCGAAATATTGACAAAAATAATCAAATATAAAGCCCTTTAGCTCAAGAAAATAAATATATAAAATTTTATTTTATTTTGTTTTCTTTTTGTGTAAATAAATGGAGAGTTATTAAATTACATAATATACGTGTTCTTAGGACTCAACAAATACATAAATACACAAGATTATATTAAGCACATATTTTTACTATACAAATTCCAATACTTTATTGGAAATTTTTTTTACTTTGGAACCAAACTCTGATTTTTGTATGGAGTTAGAGTCTCCTACAATGCTAATCGCGTATAACGCGGAGTTTATCAGCAACCTATTCACCGCGTTGTAAGAGGTTTACCTGTACTAGTAAATATGTAAAAATAAACAAAAAACAAAAATTGCTATTTTTCCTTAATGAAGCTGTAAAAATTAATAATAAAGTGGCATTACTCGAAATTTTCATCCCATTGATGAGGCTTTCATAGTAGTAGTAATGAAATTTTTCGCCGTAATAATGAAAGAATAGTAAACGAAATGATTTCATTGCCGTAACGAAATATTTTTTGTTTCAGTGTAATATAAATATGCTCACTGAGCTTCTCTGAAGATTATTTTTAGACGTTTCAAGCAATTTTGAAAAAGGATCTAAACAAAAAAAATATATATAGCACATGTAAATACTGCTAATACTTCAAAGGTACAAGTTTAACTTGCCCCAGGAAATGTTTGAAACCCACTCCTACCATCCATTGTATATATAACGCACCTGATCTAAGTTAACAACTCAAGGAAGTCCTTCAAACTGCATTTACATTTACGCAAAATCTAGTACATATGGTATTTCAAATCAAAGCAAATACTTTGAGACCAGGTTTTGAAAAATCTCCCCAAATCTATTCAATAGCGGGAGATGCAACTGTAATTTTGTTCATACAACACAAAACTGTCCCTAGCCCCTGATCTGGACCAGTAAAAAATATATTTAACATATATTGTGGCAAACGTTAAACTCATATAGGCTGTAATACTTTTTTATCTTGGACCAATACTCACGGGCATATGCGCTGCATTGTGCCGGAACTAAGAAAATAGGGAAGGAGGAGGGAGTGAGAAAGTAGGAAGTATTTGTGGGAAAATTTAATAAGTGAGAACGAACTGCTTTTAGTTTGTAATTTTCGTATCCAGTATAAATAGTTTCGACTCTACTCAGTCAACAGCAATTGACGCAACTTCTTCAGTAGTTTGCACTTCGACGATTCGATACAGACAGAAGACAGATGTGACACAATAACCACGACAAGACCCCATTACAATTCTATTTCTATGCTCATACATTTAACATAAAACCAAAAGCTGTATGGTAACACATGGCGTCTTCGATCGCAAAATGATGGCTGTTGTTACAGGACCATCATAATCCCAATGGGTTAATACCACGCTGGCCAAAAGTAGACCAGATCAAAACTCAATTGATGCTAAACAAAATAAAAAGGATTGTTTGTTTGGATATCACAGGAGCTCTTAATGCCTGCCCAACAGCTGCCTTGGAAGTGCTAACAGGATGCACTCCTCTTCACATTGAAGAAGTGTGAAAGCAGCTCTTAGACTTCCTAATCTGCTCAAACTTAAGGAGGGCAATCTTATAGGACAGGATCGTATTCGGAAAGTTTGCTGGGATATGCCGAATCTTGCTGTCTCCGAGGGAAAGTAAATAAAATACTATCGTTCTCTAGAAATAAGTGCTCGCTCATCCTAGAGAAATCATAATGCGAGCTCACAACTCTGGCATACAGATTGCTTCAATTTCGAGGATGGCAGTGCAGGCAACTTCAAACAATGGCAGTTTTTCAGGTGGAGGTTCTGGCCATGGAGCTTTGTGGGCGGGAAGGCTTACGTAGTAGGGCCGGCACATGCTTTCTCTCTGTGAGTCAAGCAGCTCTAAAAGAGCTAACGTCTTACTCCTTCCAGTCAAGGCTACTTTGGAAACGTTACGAGCTCCTTCAGGGCCTATCCTTGAGGAACTGATTAGTTATCATATGGATACTGGGCCACGAAGGACATCTTACTGATTCCACTCTAGGTTGCTTTGGAAACGTTACGAACTTTCTTCAGGGCCTATCTTTGAGGAGCAGGCTAGTTTTCATATGGTTACCAGGCTACAAGGGATATGCAGGCAATAAAAAAGCGAGCTGCTTAGCCAAAAGCACCACATTCTATGGCAATGGGAGAAGGAAAGCTTAAAGTACTGGACTCAACATTGACTGAAATTATTGAAATACCGTGTGAAATGTGTGAACATGTAATGAAAAATGTGCTCAAAAGAGATTGCATTTGTGAGGCTAACAGAGGCGGACATTTATCTGACATTGAACTCCATACATAATTGCCGACATTACAAAGGATCACAATGTCCCCCAGACCTAGTTTTTTTTTTTTTTTTTTTTGGAAAACAAACACAAAACTGCGAAGCTTTTGGCTTGTCTGCAAGAAACACCCAAAGCCTTTGGCAGGAATCGAACCTGCGACCTCGGGGACTCGTAGTAGGACTCTCTACCAATTCATCTATCGTTCAATTGCGGCGGAAAAAAACTCGGTTAACATGTTCCTTGTCGTTGTCGTTTGGCGGTATACTCGAAAAAATAAATGAAACGATGACTTCTCCAGCATGAACAGTGCACCATGCAGTCACTCTGAGCGGTTGTAATAGCACCTCGTACATCATTTGTGGATTTTCGGTGCCCCAGAAGCGATAGTTTTGCTTGCTTGTATACCCTCATCCCTCATTATGATTTTGATATAAAAATCATCCACTTCGTCATAGACACGATTACACCGCCTTTTTTTTGGGTATTGTATAGCAACATGGCTTGTTCCCTAGTATTCTATAGCTGCCTAGATCACAATCTGTAAAAACAGATTTAATATTGGCTGTTATTTGCAAAACTAAGAGCAACTGTCAATAGGGTGATTTCATTTAGCCCACCTGTTATGAGTTGGACGTCTGCAGCAATAAATGCTAAACATATTTATTGCTGGTTTAGGTGTGAGTTCAATATGATGTGCTCACCAGGTGAATCCATTACTTCAGTCTGTATTTAAATCTTACAAGATCTACTAGATTCAGCGTAGGTGTAAATGTGGTATAACGACATGTAATTGAAGCAAGTAAGTTTTACTTTAAAGTTTTAGCCATCTCATAGTCTATAATTACTGCTTAATTAAGAAGAAGAAAAATAAATTTTTAAAATATTCCTTCTCAAATTTTTTTATTAGGTTTTGAACCCCTTGGATGCGATTTGTGATCGTTCACGGGCCGATGCGATATGTGTGTCAAATTTGAAAAACGCCAAGGCTGTGGACAAAAGTGTTTTGGTGGAGAGACCCGATGTGAAAATCTTTTTGCCCTTCCGTTTCTATGTGTACGAGCCAAAGAACTTATTCATACCCAATACATATAACAGATATTTGGGTGAGTTTTGCCGAAACATATGTACATACTTTAAATAAAGTAACTGCTCGCTGTTGTTATGGCATTTCAAGATTTTGTACATTTCATGTTTATGTTCATGTTCATGTTGATGTTAATGTTCATTTGTGTAAAAAAATATTTATTTATATTTTTTATTTATGACATGTACTATTTTCGAAGGAACTGGAAAGCCCTGCTACAGGGCTTTTAACGTTGCGGGCTGATTTAGAATGCAGCCTCGAAACGTTGACGGTTCCTTTGTTTTGTTTGTTTTTCCATTTCATTAGTTCATAAGTTAATGCTACATTTTTTCTTCTCTCATTTTATTTACATATGTATACATACCTATACACACACACACACACATACATACAAACTATGTACTTATGACATACAAAAATATGTACATTTTTAGTGGTACCTAGTGGTGATCATTTGACATCATTAGTTGATGAGATTTCTTATGTGGCACCGCCGGCACCGATGCTCTCGCAAATACATGACATACCGCCAGAGCTCTTTTGCAACGGCGACAATCGGCCGCCAGTTTGTGGGGCCGTTTGTGAGTGTGTACACAAAATTGATATACCATTGGGAGCTGTTGTGGAGGTGGTGTTAGTTGACGAAGCACAACAGCCCAATCTCAGTCATCCATTTCATTTACATGGCACCGCATTTTATTTGGTGGGTTTGGGTCGTTCGCCCGACAAATCGATTAAGAAAATAAATTTAAAACACGCTCTCGAACTGGATCGCATGGGCATGATTGAGCGTGATTTTAAGCATCCGCCTCTAAAGGATACCATCGCTGTGCCCAACAACGGTTATGCTGTGATGAGATTTCGTGCTGATAATCCCGGCTATTGGATGTTCCATTGTCATTTTCTTTTTCATATAGTAATAGGCATGAATTTGGTCTTTCACATTGGCACACATGCAGACTTGCCGCCAGTGCCTGAAAAGTTTCCTACCTGCGGCGATCATAGGCCGCCTGTTTCTCTATTCTAAGGCGTTCTCTTTCTTGGGGGACATACCATACGGAAACAGAGAGACAGACTGTCTGGTGTCTTAACTTAAATTATACTTTAAATTTTTATATAGTTTTAAAAAAGAAAAAAAAAAAAACAAAAGCAAAGAAAAGAAAAGAAACTCAACTAGTAGCTGTAGTAAAGAACATTAGAAAAGGTTTATGAAATTTACCTTAAAAACTATTTGTGTATTATATGAAAAAGAGAGTCAGTCATAAAGAGAAAACGACGGGCCATTTTATGTATATGTATATATTAAATGAAACCTTAACTAGAATTGCTGTATCATTCGCAAGACTCATACCAAATTATGTTTACTAATTCATCATTCATCATTCATTCGCTAAATCTAAAACTAAAAATTACTAAAACTTAATTATGTTCCACAAAAAACAAAACAAAACAAAACAACTAATGTAACTAATGTGTTTCTTTAAGTAAAAAAATTTATATTAAAATGAAAAAATTTAAATGCTTTTATTAATATTTATAATACATTAATTAATGAATGTATCTCGTTACCATTTCCTTTTACCTTTCATATCTTTATGTAGTGATATTTCTACTGTCAATAACATATAAGTCCATATTTGTTTATTTTTTTTAATTATTGTTTCGTTTAAATATTTGTTTATTATTATTTTTTTTTTAATGTAACTATATGTATTTATAATAAATTGTTTATATATATATATAAAAAAAAATTGATTTGCTTTATGTAAAAAACAAAAAACTTCATTCTTAAAAATACAAAGTCATTACGAAACAAAGTCATTACAAACAGTCGACACCTTATATTCATCTAAGGGTAAGTTTTATTTTACTGTATCATGTGATCTAACAAGAACATCTATAAAATACACTGTTACATTTTCTACTAATCCAATACCCAGACATTGAAAAATACTGGGTTTAAAATAAAACAAGTGTTCTTAACAACGCTTTATACATACTAGCATTTAACTGAAGCAGCACGGACACCATCCCAGACAACCACCTGACACCGGAAAGACGTGTGTACCCCAAAACAAGCATAAGTGATTTTAAACCGCTTACTACAGGTTTCAAATCACTCGTTTTAAAACATGCATACCACCACAGACACAGACACACTACAATCTAATTTTTAATCAAAGAGAAAATTGTTTGGTCCAAAAGAGTACTTTTGCTAAACAAAACTATTTTACGCCATAATGGTATTTTTTATCAAAACGTGATTTCTCTCAAAAAAAAAAAGTACTTTTGAACAAAAAAAAGTACTTTTTTGCAAAATAAAAAAAGTGCAACTGAAAATATACTTTAATATAATATTTGCACAAAAAGAAATTATATTCAAAAGGTATATAAGTACCTTTTTCTGCTACTGAAGAAGTACTTTTTGATCGCAATAGTACTTTTTGCAAAAAAAAAAAAAAGACTTTTTGTCAAAAAACAATATATTTGTTAAAAAAAATAGTATATATGAAGTAATAATTGTTAAAAAAAATAATCTTCATCAAAAAGGTACTTTTTCGTGCAAACCACTTTAAAAAGAATACTTTTTCCAATAAGTACCTTTTGAAAAAAGAACGTACAGTAGTAACATGATTGTCCCTCATAATAAGAACTAGGCTCTGTGCCTATTTCAAGGTGAATTATACTACTTTTCATTATTCAATGATACTCAATACCTTTCATTTGGGTACTCAATACCATTATTCAATATTCAATACTTTTAACGGCCATAATTACAACTTGGCGGTGAGGTTGGTGATAGTTAAAGATACCTTTAATTGAAGTGAGCGACAAACTGGCTGGTAAGCAATTATGATGTTTGCGTCTTTTATGGAATTTCTGCAGCAAATTATTGAAATCAACGACACGCACACAACCAAACGTGAGTGACGACTTTGTTGCCCATTTTCTTGGACTCTTTTTGTTTCGTTACGAATTTTAGCACATTTCCAAAGGTGAGAGAGCCGAGTTTAATATAATTTGCTATCTCGTTTTGATGGCGTTTCACCGCTGTATACTTTATGACTTGTAGTAAAATGGTATTATTTATCAGAAAGTTACTTATTGTCAAGATGGTACTGCTTTATCAAAAATATATCGAATTTTTATGACAAAGGTACTTTTTTTTTATCGAAAATCAAATTTTTATCAAAAAGGCGTTTCTTGTCATTAAGTTACTTGGTACATTTTTATTAAAAAATTTAGTATCAAAGAGATACTTTCTTATCAAAAAGTTAATATTTTATAAAAAAAAAGGTACTATTTTGTCAAAAAAAGTACTCATTATCAAAAAGATACTTTTGTCATCTATTTTATATTTATTTTACTATTTTATAAAAATAAAAAAATTATAAAAAGGTACTTTTTTATCAAAAAGGTACTTTTCATCAAAAAGATACTTTTTATCAAAAAGGTGTTTTTTTATCAAAAATAAATTCTTTGTAAGAAAAAGTATTTTTTTTTTTTTATCAAAAATGTTCTTTTTACATCAAGTTATTTTTTTAAGGTAATTTTTATCAAAAAGTACTGTTTATCAAAAAAGTCGTTTCTATCAGGAGGATAATTCTTATCAAAATGGTACTATTTTTCAAAGCTTTTTATTAAGCCTATATCTTATATTAGAAATGGACATTGTATTAAGAAAATTCTTGCCATTAATTTGTATGGTAAAGTTATTTGTCAACCAAAAAGTACATTTTATTTTAATGGTACTTTTCGTCAAAAAAGCCTTTGTGTGAATAAAGAGAATTCACTTTAAAAAAATATATATATATATATATATATATATTTTATAAAAACGGTATTTAAAAAAAAAATAATTTGCTTAATAAAAAAATAGTACTTGTTTAAAAAAAGTATTTTTTCTAAAAAAAATTTTTTTTTTATTTTTTTTTTTTTTGAGAAGGACCTTTAGTTAAAAAAGTATTTTTACTACGAGTAGAATAAAATCCTTTTACTAATTCTCTTTATTAAAAAAAAAAAGTAGTTTTCAGCAAAAATTGTTTTTCCAAAAAATACTTTTATCCGAAAACGTACTGCTATAATTGTTAATAATTTTATCGGAGTTTCTAGTTCGATTTTTGCTTCTTCAAAATTTGGAGAGAATACCACTGCTGTATAACAAATTCTCTTTTGGTCCTGTTCTGTAAAGAATGTGTTTTAAGACTACGCGATTTCAGTAACTAAAAATATGTTTTCTTTAACAAGACATGTTCTAGATAACATTTTAAACGTCAGAACGGCCACAAAAGAGCAGCATAAATTCCTTGTTTGATATAATTTGTCCACAGAAATCAGGAGATTTCGCGATTGTCAGCACAGGGACGGAGTTCCGGCATTCGTGATGTAATAAACTCGATAGTTCACTGTCATAATACGAACATTGAGCTATCGTTTTTTGTTTGCCTTATATAATAATGTAAGCAACAAATACACAATATTCGATTATGAATTCGATCGATTACGAATGCCTGTTTAGTAAAAAAGAAATTGTTTTTAGCCAACGTACTTTTTCAAAAAAAATAAATAAAAATAAATTATTTTAACCAAACACAAATATACTGCTATGAGACAGCCTACCGAAAACGCACATACGCATACATTAACAACTACTTACTTACGTACCCGCAAAGACCCGCTTGTCCGCCCCAAATTCTTGATACAAATTGTAATACTTTTTTACTGAAATTTTTACTTTAAACAGTCGCTTCGGATGCAGATCATTTGACATCGTTAATTGATGAAGTCTCTTATATACCGCCACCCTCACCAGTCCTCTCGCAATACGATGACATACCCAAGAGTTACTTTTGTAACGGTGACAATCGTCCCGCCAATTGTGGAGAGAATTGTGAATGTGTTCACAAAATCGATTTGCCACTTAATGCCGTTGTCGAAGTGGTGCTAATCGATGAGGTGCAACAGATCAATATCAGTCATCCGTTTCACTTGCATGGCATACCGTTTTATGTAATCGGTATGGGACGATCGCCCGACGAGGAAACGCAGCGCATGAGCTTAAAATTGGCCCTCGATTTGGACAGACGTGGTATTTTGGATAGAAAATTCTCAATGCCATCGCTGCGTGATACAGTGGCTGTGCCAAATAATGGTTACACGGTTATAAGATTTCGCGCTGATAATCCCGGTGTATGGATGTTCCATTGTCATTTCCAGTATCATATAGTCATCGGCATGAATTTGTTGTTTCAGGTGGGCACAAAAAAAGATTGGCCACCAGTGCCAGCAAATTTTCCTAAATGCGGCAATTTTGTACCGCCCATAGCGGTACATAATTGAAATTTGATTTTTTGTTTTTACAAATTAATAGCTTTTTCAAAATTATTTTTTTATGTACAAGTCCCATAGATAAAGGAAATGTTGTGAAAATGTATTATTTAGTTAAATATTTTATTGAATATTTGTTTTAGCTTTTGTTGTTTTAGTTAAGCCGTTGTAGACATTGTGCAATTTAAAAAGAAAAAAAAATAAATGTTATAGCAATAAAATTTTTTTTAAAAAAAGTGAATAGAAAAAAAGGGAAAAACTATTATATGTTTTAATACTATAAGTAAATTGTTTTCTCAGTGTATATTTTGTTTTAAGTTTAGTAAAATAAACATTTGACTTTTTATTAAAAAAAAAAAACTGTTTGAAGTGTTTTGAGTATTTATTTTGAATTCTGGAAAAATAAACGGTGTGAACGGTTAAGCTTCATAACCAGGGCAAGGAGTTTTAGGCACCACCAAGCTTGATATGTGCTCTTTAAGCTTTTTAAAAGGTAAGCAATACAGCTACATATAAAGTAAAAATGTCAAGCTTTTATTTCCTACGGTTCAAAAGTTATAGCTGATTTTGAAAGTAAAGGGTGTCCTCCAATTAAATTTTAAATTTTTGGTATTTGTTATTGTGGAGGCCTGCAAACTACATACATATACTGTGAAAATTTCAAGTCTCTATCTTTTGCAGTTCAAAAACCAAAGTTGGTTTTTAAATTAAAGGGTGTCCCCGTATCAGTGCTGGGCAAAATACAGGCATACATGAAAGTTGTATATTTGAAATGCAAAATACAAATACTTTTTATTCCATGTATTTAAAATACAATATACTGCATTCTAAAAGCAAGTATTTGAAATAGAAAATACAGTGTAACAAAAATATATATTTAAAATACAAAATACTTTTAATTAAAAAAGTTTTATTACCATTCATAAACACCAGCTTTTCAAATGTGTTATGAGACAAACATGAGACAAATGGCGAATGAACAAAACCAGCTAACGACAAAATCTCTATGATTTTCTATTAGAAAACGATATTTTATTGAAAGACATATAACGGAATTAAGAAAAAAGTGACAATTAAAAAACGTTTCACCAAATGCTATATAACTATATATAGTCTATCCAAGTCAACATTTGATTGACTTTTTTTTTCTCTTCTTGTTTGGCCAGAGACTAGTCCGAAGTGGTACGCAACAGCGAACGAAATCGGCTCTGACGTTCTTGAGCTAAAAGCGTTGTAACCAAGGCGAATTAATTTATTTATAAATTAATTCGCCTTGGTGAATTAATTTATTTAATAATTTAATATTTAATAATTTGGCGAATTAATTTATTTATAAATTAATTCGCCTTGGTTGTAACTAACAATGTCACTCTATATACATATGTAAGTATATACATACATACATACATACATACATACATACATACATACATACATATGTATCCATCCAAATAACAGAAACTGTAGAGCCTCAACTACAGCCTCCGAATTGAAAGTGCAGCTTAAGCCGAAGGAATAACAAATATGCTGGCAAAATTACGATCATAGATTATTGGCTTCGTCCACGATGTTCCCCCAAAAAAGCAACGGAATTCTTTAAATCCTAGTGCTAGCGATCCCCCCCACCGAAAGCCCTAGTGATTTGCTTACATTTTTTCCTTCCGAATTCGCTTAACAATGGGAAGCTTTAAATGGGCAAAGTATTATGCAGAATGGAAATCCTGGTACGAACTTTTTTTATAGAACTTTCTTTATAAGAACTTACGCACAAAAAACTTGTCGTAAGGTTTTCCATTACGCACCATGATGTAAAAAAGTAATTGCAATCCCACACAAAAACACTTCTATTGTCGAGAAACGATTTCATATTTAATTATTTACTTTCTTATTAAGCTTGACTAATTATTTCAATTACAAGGCATTTGCCATTGATAACGAACTTGCTCAATATGAGCACCTAAATACATATATAAGTGGGTATATAGGCCACTGGCACTTTTCTTTGTATCAAACCATATAACGCTTCACTTCTTAAACATTAACAAACAGATCATTAAAAGCCCGATATTTTTATTTATCGCACTTGGAGTGCCTTTAAATAAGGTAAGAACTTGCACCATATACAGGGAAGCATATATATTTACATATGTGGGTGTGTAGGCCGCTGGCACTTTTCTTTGTATCAAAACATATAATGAAAAAAAAAACGATTCACTTCTTAAACATTAACAAATAGATCATTAAAAGCCCGATATTTTTATTTATCTCACTTGGAGTGCCTTTAAATAAGGAAACAACTTGCACCATATACATGGAAACATACATTCATACATAAATGTATGCTGGCATGTAATGGAAAAAAACACTGCACTTATGAAACACTAGCTAATAGATCATTAAAATTTCGTTTATATAAACTTATTTCACTTAATATGCATTAATATATATGCATTTATAAATTTTCATTGAACAATTTTCTTATATTTTCACCACGGAGCAAAGATTTAGACGTCTACCGGAAGAAAAAAAAGCTCGGAAACTTAAATTTGCACAAGCACAACCGACATAGCAACTAATGGTATGAGTGCTGCCAGCTGAAAAAAATAGTGGATAAAAACAAAACATGCTAATTTAGAAGAGCAATTACTCAATTAAAATCAATAATAAAATATTATTTCCATTCATAATAGAGTTATTATGTATTTAAAAGCGAATTTAATACTAAGTCTTCACATTACTAACTATAATATAATTTTAAACAACTCATACTCTTGTCTGGCAGACGTTATTTAATAACAGTTTAATGCTGGCATTGATGTCCACTTTTCTAAATGTGATATCATTACCAGTGAATAGCAACTCCAGCTGGGTTCTGTTGTTATTATACACAACTATAAAAACACACAAGGTACCTGATGCTTGAAATATTAAAATAATGGCTAGAAAAGATAAAGAAGGTTGTATGATTTTATAAAAATATAATTATTTTTTTAATTTAAACATTCTATAATTGCATTTCTATAGATCACTCCAAGGAAAAGCATAAAAAGAAGCATAAACACCACAAGGTCATTAAAAACATCAAATCTCACGCAAACTTGCCGCTGGACGATGAGGACATAAACTTGGAGCCTGAAAGAAATAACACACCTATGAGTATAAACCAAAGCAAAGAGTCCTTTGCAAATGATGATGAAAATATAGATGTTGAAGGCGAAGAGGAGTTACTGGACGAAAGTATGGAAAATCAAACAACAATTCCAGATCAAAATAGCGTCAGTTCCATAATACAAATAGAAAAACCGATAAGTTCTAAAAAACCTGCAAAAAAGATGGAAAACATTGAAGTCACAAATCCAAGGGCCCCCGTAACGCCGGCTACTACGACTACCATTCCCAAGAAAAATAAACGACGTCGTGATAGTGGCACATCCAGCGAAGAGGAACGTTGGTTAACTGCTGTAGAGTCAGGCAAATTGGAAGAAATTGAAGATGTGGAATTGCGTAAAATAAAAGATCCCAAACTAATGACTGCACGCCAGCGTGCCATGTATGATCGCAATAATGACGTAGAATCGGCACCAGGATTTTCGGAAACCTTAGTAGCCCTGCCAACGGGCTACAAAGAAAAAGAGAAACCACAAACTGCCGAAGAGTTACAAAAGGCTGCCCTGAAAATACTCAAACGCAAACAACAGGCAGATGAGAAACGGGAGAAGGATAAAAAGAAAACGATGGAACGTTTACTGAAAAAACAAGAAAGTAAATACAGATCAGGTAATAAGCCCAAAACGGCTAAAGAATCAATACCAATGATAAGTTACAAAAATTCATCTGAAGGCGCTGTTATACAATTGCCAGCGGGTATGGAATTTCCTTTAGCAGCTCAAGCGGCCAAAGAGCCACCGAAACCGCAGTTATGTGGCATTGCAGGTTGCAACAATCCTAAGGTTTATAATTGCTCGAAAACTAATATGCCATTGTGTAGTTTTGCTTGTTATCGTAAAAATGTACAATCTCTTAGAGAAATTATATGCTAAGTTATTTTGTACATAGTAATGTAGTTGGAAATATTTTTATTTTATTTGTTTATATAAAAAAATTTTTTATAATTAAAATTTGTTGGATTTCTTCAAGAGTTCTTGCAGTACCTCTTCGATAGGTCGCAAATATTGATATGTTCTTTTGATAATCTAGTTCTACATTTTTCTCTTGTATTTTATTCTATTATAATAATGGGGAATGGATTAGAACGTTGTTGAACAAAAGAAAAATCAGGCACCGAATTGAGGCATTCATGATCGGAACAATTCCGCCTGACTTGCTGTATGTTTGTTGCTTGTTTTGTTTTACATTATTTTTACTCGATACTACATTCGACCAAAAATTCCGGTCTTCGTTCCCTACTTCGCTTAGGTTTTGCCACTCCACATCCTCAACAATTATCTGTTGGAGTTCAAGAAATATGTAACATGTTAAACTAATTGATTTGTTGTTGTTTGTTATTTGAAGATTGTTGTTATTTGAAGATACAATAAATAAATTTATTATATAAAAAAAATAATAAAAAAAAATTCTGTAGAGGTAAATAGAGTGTAAAGAACAACTCTTCTTGAGAAACTTTATCGCTCGAGACATGAGTCATGATTTATTATGACTTATGATTATATTTGATTTATTAAGTCATGTCACATGACTTAATAAATCAAACACTCGCAATTTAACCGCTTCGCTTGGTTTGCGATCGCTTGACAGTTTTTGGTTTTAATATCGAAAATTTGAAAATAAATGAATATTATTTTTAGCGTGAAAGTAATTAATCACTCTTTTACCACTAAACCTGATTTCTGAAAAAAAAAATGTTTCCAAATGTACTTGCCTTGCATATCATAGAGTATTATTTGTATTATACTTTGGCATGTCAATTAATAATTTAGAGCATGTTTAATTTTTGACAAAAATGTATTTTTTTATTAACATACAGTATATATTATTTGTGTGTCTAAAAATTTTTTCAACAATTTTGAACATAAACCCTGTTATAAATTCATTTGACTGTTAAATTAGAATTTGTTCCAAATACATACAACAAGAAATATAAAAAAAAATTAAGAATAGGTAATAAATTATAAAAGAAATAGAATTATACAAGCCATTTTTCAAAAAGGATATACTTATAAATTCGTTTGTTGGATAAAATATATATATTTTTGCTTTTTATTATTTGTATGGGTGAACCATCATTCATTCAGTTGGCACTTTTTCTTGTAGGAAATAAAATCAGCATATTTTTGTTAAAATATTTAGAATATGGTAAATGATTTTTGCATATTGGCGGTGTGTTTGTATTGAAATCCTGCTTGGGATTATTTTTCTATTTTGTTGGAGTTGCTTTATTTAAGCACTATCACTACCACTGGTACGCCATAGTTAGGGAAGTATAGGCCGAGGTCGAACCACATAGTGGGTTACAAATCATGTAGGATTGTTGCGTTTATTCGAACGCAAACGAGCTAAGCCAGTGCGCTCTTCCTCTTCATCACTTGTATACTGATGTATTCCACTAGATCCGGCACCTGAGGCTCCAGATGATGATCCACCTCCCGATGGATTACGTACCGATGAGGTGGCCTGTAATAGCTCTTGGTCGGGAGCATTACGATTTTCATACAACAAGACTTGTAAAGTTTCCTCGTATATACGTGCTTCAGGAAATTCCACCTTTGTGTGTTTACGATCTGTGGCATATACAATGGAAGTGCAACAAACTTCAGCCACCTTTTTGCCATGACCATAAAAAGACCAGCAGCATATTTCGCTGGGACCAATCACATCCTTGATAAACAAAATGCGTTCATTAAAACGCAGCGAAAGCTTATCAAATAGTTCGATATTTTTTAATAGATTATCATCAGAGTTGCTGGTATAAGAATATTTATTGTTTTGTCTTTGCACCACCAAGATCACTGCGGGTTTGGATGAAGAACTGATAAGCATTTGTTCTTCTTTTTGTGATGTTATAAGGGGAATGCGGCAAATAGGTTTGGGCTCTTGATGGGCCAAAAGGGCGCGTTCACATGACATGGCCAGTTCGGTAATGCAGTAATATTTTGCTTCAGCTAGTAGTTCAGCGATTTCACGATGAGATTCTGGTAGGGGGACTGTTCCATCCCGCAGATAATTAAGAATGGTGCCAAAATGTTGACCACAACGATCAATGAGTATCCAACCTTAAGATAAGAAAATCAAATAACATTGTAACAAAAGCAAAGCAATTAAGTCATACGTTTCTACTTCACACACCTTCTGAATCTGTTAGTACCTCCATACGACCGCTGAACATGGCGCTAAGCATTGTATCATTATGTTTGGTCAGTGTTCCAATGGTGGTGTAATACAAACGTCCACCAACATTAAGTTTAACATACTGCGAACTATGACCTTTAATTAAAGTCTTTTGATCTCCGGACATTTTTGAGGTGGTCACCAAGACCAGGTCGTCACAAGGACTGGCAGTTAATTGTAATTTATCCTCTATGGCGCGGGTGACAGACACTAAACAAGAACTATTACTTGTACTTGGACTGCTATATAAATTTGACGATGTGGAAAGTTCAGATTTAACTAGTGAATTGCTACGGCTTGTTCCCTCTAGTTTCTGCTTTGCTGCATTGGAGCCTTTGCAAACGCTGTCTTGGGCGTTGCGTATGCTCGTTAAAGTTGCTGGAGTAGCAATTTTGACGTTTTATTATATAAATTTGCTGGCAAAGAAGCCAAGTTGTGTTTTTTAACAATGAAATTTTGCTGCAAGTTTTTGTTTTGTTCAAAAATTTTATCTATCTTTGTAGACGCCCTTTTTTACAAAATCCAAATATTGCTGAACTGTCAATGAGTTTTGTCCGTCTGTTTATACTTTACAGATGAATCATCCAACACTCTCAGTGTTGTGATTTCATGGTAACGATTTGTAAAGATTACTACTTTATTCAAGGGATTATAATATTAGTTTTCTTTTTTCAAGTATATTTTATATATTTCTCTTTATAAAAAATTTTGATTTCCAAATACACTTAGTGCCTCTTCTTTGCTAACCAAGGTTTTCTTGGCAGTCACATGGTTATGATAGCACTTGTCAGGGTACGAAAGTGCTGTTTTTATTACACATTACAGTGACCTGCGCCGGCAGCTGATGAATATTTCGCTAGCCGGCTGTAACCGAGAATTCTTAAGCTAGTTAGTTGTTTTACTTACCTCTTCTACAGAAAATTGGCTGGAAAACATAAACATTAAGAAGAAGTACATGCATACTAGGGAATGGCCAACCATTTTTCATTCAGATTATTTAATCTATTAATCGTAGCTCAAAATAATTTTTTTTTAAGTCGATTAATATATTTTTCATAAAATAAACGCACTACGACTTAAATTTTTACATAGTGCCAAGCGTAGCTGGGAGGCATTTTTTTTAATATTCACTTATTTTTTTGTATTATAAATTGCATGTTATGTTATGTTACGCGGGCTGCCGGTCATGAGACCGGTCCACTTGGGTCCTAGAGAGATCCCATTGTGCAAGTTTTATTTGATAAAATTTTCACAGCCAAACACTTGCTTTGTTTTCTCTTCAATAACTTTAGTGGTGGTAGCTTTCTATAGCAACAACAAAAACTTCTTTTGCTTGCAGTATGTAATGAAATAGACGTTTTTGCTGTCGAACTTATACAACAGGTAATTTAGTTATGCTTTGTGGCTACCGTTTCAATTAATCGACGCCAAAAATCGATTTCAGCATAAAGTTGGCAATTCACAATCGATCAGAAAATAATCGATTTTTAGGACTGAAAATCGATTATCGAATACCATCGAAATCGATTTACCATTCCCTAATTCACACATACTGCGAAAGAGTAAAACGAACATTAACATTTGGCTCGAAAACAATGTGTAAGTTCACCTCATGCCGAACGTGACTTATGTAGTTTAGATGAACCAGAACATGTGCAACACTTTACAAAATGCTTTTGAAGCATTTTTTCTAGCCATGTTTTTGCGGAATTTTAGGTATTGATGTACATTGTACATCACCAGTGTACATTGGTAAGGTTTTATTGAAGAAATTTTTGTATGAATGCTCACACAGGTCAAACAGTTAATAATTTCGTGTTCTTATGCAAATCTAAGACGAATCTATTGCAGATGCCCGCAACCCAATTCGTTTCAACATTTTTCCACGATTTTAAGCTTCTGAGTTGTCATAGCTGATAGCAAATAACAACAAATCGTATGCCAACTCGAGAGAAATGTTGCAGCGAATTGAATTGCGTCCACGTGTGGTTGATTCGCCTTTTTCTTTCAGTGTATTAATTAAATTTTTTTGTGTATGTAATATTGACAACAGATGAACAAAATTTTCCGCCAATATAACAACAATTCATAATTAACTTTTGTATTATTCTCCCTGCATTGCTACACAACTGACTAAAATAAAAATGTAATTAATTTGTTCTTTTTGTGCACAGCTCAAGAGTTTCGCTCGTTACAAAACAACTTCCTTAAAAAGTCAGCAAATAAACGTAATAACTTTTATTTAAAATAAAATTTTACTTTTTATTAATGATAAAAATTTTATTTGTTGTTTAAGCTTAAAAACCCGTTTCACAGTCGTTGGTCCTTTTATTTATTCACACAAGCACAAATAATCTTCTCGAAATATAATATACTTACATATATACAAACTGTATACATTTATTTATGGTATATATAATAAATTTAACTTAATTTTTGTTTATTTTTGTTCATTGATATTGACTTAAAATTAGGTTTTGCAAAACACTTAATCTGAATAGCATTGACATTGACAGGGTCAATAGACTCCAAGCAACCGTAAACAGAGAAACGTGTTTATTTGTTTACTTACTTTTTTTCACTCTTAACTTACAAAAAATAACAATTTAAAGTTGTCATTCAATAAGAGGAATTTATCGGGAACAATGAATGGGCTTATTAATAAGATAGTTTCGACATTGGAATTTAAAAATTACTGGGCTTTGTATAATTTTTATTTTCAAAATTTAATATACTGGTTTTTCAATAAGCAGCGAACAAGTATACATATAAATATGAACTTAATTATTTATTTACTTTAAGAGCCAATTGAAATGTATTAATTCAGGTCCAAAAATGAACCTATTCAAAATGTTTTTTGTCTCTTTCAGTTGTCTATATGCCGACGACATTTCGTTGGTGCTAATCAACTCATCAGTAGACTTTTAAGAGTTTTTTAAGTCTACTGATGAGTTGATTAGCACCAACGAAATGTCGTCGGCATATAGACAGCTGAAAGAGAGAGATAAGATTTTGAAAAGGTTCATTTTTGGACCTGAATTAAAGTCTACATATATTTTGAAAATTATTGCGGAAACATGACTGCAATAGGAAAAGGAAATAAGTATTTCATATATGTGATAAACTGCGTAACTCTGTTCAGCTGGTTATATTTTATTTCTTCATCCCTGGAATGCATATGTAAGAATAAGTACATTTATCTATGCATGTTTCACGGGCTACTAGTGTTGAGACCGGCACACTTGGGTCTTAGAAGGACCCGTTGTGCTTTCACGGTACATCTATAAATAGTTCGATATTTGTTTTTTCAATTATTTCCTTTGATTTGAGAGGATTTATTTTGCAACTACAATTTACATCCAACCTAAATTAGCGCATCAAGAGCAGTTTTGCTATCTATACAAAACGAATGGATCAGGCAACAAAAATACATTTCTCGCTCGAATTCAAGTTATTCTATTAATATTAAAATTTTGTAATATGAGTAATTTCACATCCCTGGTTGTCAATGTTGCCGGTATTTAAAAAAAAAGGTTACTTTAGAAAAGGGAATTTCAGACCTTCTAATTATATTGTAATTGAATAATTGATTTTGTTTTTTTCTCTAAAACGTTGGTAAAACCTTTGAAAAAGTGCAAATAAAAAGAATATTAAACTTTTTGTACATTTTTTTGTATGATTTATTAAAAATTATTTTTTCGACATAATGGGCATTTTATATATTCTGAATGATTATTGTGAGCAACATGTGTGTATGATTTTTTCAGTAGTATGCTTCATTTCCTTATTGTATAACAGCCACGTAATAATTATTTTTAGTTCCTTATAAAGGCTTTAGTGGTCAAATTTTCTCTGCAAAGATAAATAAAAATATTTTTATTGAAAAAACTGTATAGGTTTAATATTAAAATAAAAAATATTGCTGACAGTGGGATCTTCTATTTTCTTGCCTGCTAATCACTTGTTTTTCTGTGAATATTTATAATAGTTTTACTTTGACAAATAGACGAGTCAAGTTTAGGAGGACAAAATAATGATGTCAGAAATTTACTGCTAATAGTATGTTTCCATTACAAGTTGAACCACCCGCTTCGCTCTCTCAATTATATTTATGAATCATAATGTTTACACGACTCATCTATGTGCTTCGATTTGACTTTTGTTTTTCGTAAAGCAAATTTTTCTAACTGGACAAAAGAAGTAAGTGAAAGTGTTGTCGCAAAAAACCACAGTCATATGGAAATGTGCTCGGAGTTGGCACTGCAGAGCATTAAATACAACCCAGAACTTAACTTTTATTTTTATGGGACAATTACGAAAACTAACACATTAACAACTTAATTAGTAGCGCGTGCAAAGCAATTCTATAGCTTTCAGTGTTGCCATTATACTGATGTTTTTTATATTTTGAAATCCCCGTGTAATATAATTAGGAACTACGTTTATGCATCAATGTTGTTATAGGTTCATTTGTCCATTTTTCTTTGAAAAAAAAAACGGTGCTGCTGAAGTTTCTTCCATATGACTTAGTGTTCTATTATTAAAACTGCTACTAACTATTGTTTTTCTTTTAATTTTATCTAAATGTATCTCTAAAATAGTTTATTCTATTCTCTTTGAATTGTAAATTGATTTCATGAAAATTGTAATACATTCACAACTTTTCACTAACACATTCATATTTTTTCTACTTTATGAAATTCTCAGGTTTTGTTGACATTTTTATGATGTGTCTGCAAAAATCGCATGATCTGCAGTGTAAATGCAGTGTATGTAAATAAAAATACATAATTGAAATATATCTAATAATGAAAAATAATTTAGCTTATAACCTTAAAAATTTTAAAATAAAATGGTTAAAACAGCACAAGTCTTATATATATATTTAAAAAAAATAAATCAAGTACTCACTTTCAATATCAATTATATTGACAATTTCCGCAAATGGATATTCCACAAACAGCGCAACCACAAATCCTATTAAACTAGAAGTGACGTACAGAAATATAGAAACCATATACTAAAGAAAGAGAAAATATTAGATAAAAAATTACACAAATAATTATCATTTTCCTTTTCAATTACCAAAAGAACAAAACTCTGATGTAGAGGTTCGGTGAAGTATACAACTAAATTTAGCAGAACTACTATTTGCCACAAATAGACTTGAAATGATATGCGCGCCAAAATCCGGAAACCAGACCATTCAAGAAAACCTAAAAGGCAACCGAAATTTAATATTAAATTAAAAAAAAAAAATCAGCAACTATTAAACTTAAACTTACCCCCCTTCAGACACATGCTTCTCAATATAACTATAATTGCCACAATGGCCAGACCCACATGACGATGCAGTAGACCATAAGCTGCTGTCCAAACGGTTGTCTCTTTGTGCGCAATAATGGTTGTGCCCAAATAGAGAATACCCAGTATGCACAACCACCCAATAAAGCGTGAGTTTTGTAGAATCTTACCCAATGATTTCTTGTTTTCTGGTTTCCCTCTCAAGTACTTCATATAAATGAAACCGCACAAGATGCCCAAAAGAAACGAGTGTATATTTGTGTAGGAAGAAAAGTACAAATGGCGGCCGGTTCTGATGTCATTAAAATAGAAATATCTATAGGATCTGAAATGAAAAGCAATAATTAATAATAATTATTGCAATACATGTAATTTCATATAAATATGTAGAGAAATTAATAAGTTACAAGAAGCTGAAGAGAAAGAAAATATTATCTATGAAGAAAAATTTCAAAGAGGTAGAGTCATCTTAAGCCAGGGTAAAGCACTTGACTTTATTCATGTTTCATATTGAATCGACATGTTTTAGAATTATTCATGACAAGGCTTCTAAACTAATTGGGCCTAAACTATAGTCAAATACTAAAGTCGGGTTCTTTTTAGAAACAACTTAGATCTTAAAAAGTGTTGCTAACTTTTTTTTCAACTATAGTCAAAATTAAAGTTGGTTTTAATCCGTCATTTAGACGGGAAAAAAAATGCCTGAAAGTTGCAATACACTCACACTTTTTTACTAACACACTCACCATTTTCTGACTTTCAACTCAGCTGTCAGCAAAACTTTCCTGAAAGTAATTTTTTGCCATTTACCGAAAGTAAAGTGACAGCTGGTAGTAAGCACGGTTGCCCACTTCACGGCACATACGAATTTTCAGTGTTGCAGTAGAATAATAATGGTGAATTTTAAATTATTTTGTACATTAGAAAATGTGTAAAACATTTTTACAGCATATGAATAAAGTATATTTATTGTGATAATTATTAAATTAGTTAATAAAAGTTTAGCAATAAAAATTATTTTCGAATGTTGCCCTGTAAAGTTATGTTTGTAGAAGTGTTGCCAACTTTATTTCAGTTATAAACAAAACTATAATACTTGCAACTCTGCGCTCTGACGATATTTTTAAAATGAACTTTCATGTTCCTTTGAAATTGAGCAAGAAATTTTCATGAAAGTCAAAGATTTCATTGACATTTTTATTCATAATAAGTATACAAAAATGTAATGAAGGCACCTTCCTGTTTAAATGCCGGGTAAGTTGAACCATCTTTAAATTATTTATCGAAAATACAACCATTTACAAATTTAGGTAAACTCCCATCTCTAATAAGATTACTCTCAAAAATTATGTATAAAAGTGAACACACACACACACTCCTAAACAAATGTAAAATTGTACTAGTAAGTAAACAAAACACGTCAAAGCGAATTCAATAAAAGTAAAATTTCAATGAAAATTCTGATTAATAATACTTCTTAAAAAAATCTTTAATTTAATTAGTTAATGTAAAAAAATTTACATTAAGAAGCTTTTACATTTAAAAGTGACATTTGTTTAGCACAGCTGTTGCTAAATAAGTTAAAGACAACTTCTGCTGGTTTTAAGTTTAGAGCAGACTTTTGCGGGTAAAGTCTGCTTTTTCTCGTCTATAGTAGACAAAAAGTTTACTTTTATTTAGCAGTGACTTAAAATTGCTTAAAGTATACTTTTTCGATGTCTATAGTTATGACCCATTAACTTCATTGTAAAACCATCATTACATAAGTACGTATACGTTCTGTAATTCCACACAGTTCAATCAATTGACGTATCAATCATACGTAACAGTTGTCCAATCATGGGTTTCGATTTCTTATATGTTTGCATTTTGGATTTTGTCGTTTTAAAAATCTACAATTTAAATTGTACACAATTTTCCATTTTTCATAAATTTTCAGAAAACTTATTTTGTACGCAGAATACAGAACAGCTGATGGAAAAATTTTTGCAAGTAAAAATTTTACTAGCAAAAATTTGCATGCATTTTTTTGTGTCGCCAAGTTTTACTCTCGTTTGCTGCTCTCTCATTGCTAATTTTTTTGGGTTAATAAACACTTTCCTGTAGCAATTGCCATAAATTCGTAATAATTTTTAGTTGTTGAACACACCTAATGTTATTAATCTTAGAAATAATGTACTTATCCTGCAAGAATAAACAACTTAAGCTTGTTTCATACTTACTCCAGTCGCAACATGAATATTGATTCTAAATTGAGAAAATAATTAAGTCCAAAATTAATTGCGGCTGCAAAAACTGTTACGCCAGCCAAAATATGAACTTTGAACTCTGGATATCTGTAATTTATGGAAAAAAAATTATTGAACATGGATTAAGTGCAAACAGCTGCAATGAAGGTAAATCTTATGAGACAACTTAATCACAATTATAAACTTACTTTGACATAATAATTAATATAATTAAAAATAAGCCGTACAGTTGAAAGTCAGCTGCAATATACCAGGTATGCATCAGACACTTTTGAAAAGAAAATGAAATGAAAATATTGAATAAATATGTATATAGATACGGGACTGTTTTGCAAATCACGTGCTTTCAAATCACGTAATTTTGAAAACCTAAATAAGTATTACTTCAATAAAATAACATTTAATATTATTAGTGAAGTCGGGAATACAATTTAAGTAGGCTTAATTTTAGCAAACTAACAAAAGATCTGCATAACGCCAGATTTTTAGTATAATTTTCTTTTAAAAATCATGTGAGTTCAAGCCAAGTGATTTTCAGAACAAATCAGGTCAGTTAGATTTTGAATGGAATCTAAAATAATATAAATAGTTATAAAATTAGATATAAATAAAACCCCACTAAAATTTATAAAAATTAAATTAAGTAGTATTATAGAGCGGACGGCTTAGAAAAAATGGGTGCGGTAAGGTTCTAAAACGTTCTGGCTTGCTAACAACAGTTTTAAGGACATTATTCTACGACAATGGGAGGAGAATAGCCTTGCTGACTACTGGAAACTCCTATACACTAAATAAACGACAAGCGGCAGGCAAAAAGGCTTATAGATCCCGGCAAAGTGAAGTCCGTCCGTATTGTGTACCAAGGCAGAAGGGATATTAGACTATATACAGAGCTAATGAGGAAGCACGGAAGATGGTAATCTCAAAAGACTGAAATTAGTAGACAGTGATTTCTGCAGACTGTGTAGTGAGGAGAAGAAAACGGCGGAACATGTTATTTGCGAATTTCCCGCTGCGTATAGTCACAGAGCCATATACCCCTGGGCTCTAGGTTGCTGGATACCAAGGACCTCGATAGCATCAAACATGCGGCCGAAATTCGTGAAGAATCTAGGTCTCGTAGTATAGGGAACAAGGTGCCCAATTGGCCCTAAATGATAATAATAAGAGTGCTATACTTGGCCGGGCCGCATTTTAAGTACCCTTCACAAAACTCACTTTTACTTATACTTTCTTTTTTTTTTAAACACAAAACTGCGAAGCTTCTTGCTTGTCTGCAGAAACACCCAGAGCCTTCGGCAGGAATCGAACCTGCGACCTTGGGGACGACTCTTAGTAGGCCACTCTACCAATTCATCCATTGAGGCGCCGGTGTGGTCTATGTGCAAACCGGTTTCGAAAATTTTCATTTTCTGTCTTTTAACACACTTTTTATACAACTACAGGTACTTTTCACCACCAAAAAAAAATACCTGCTCGCAGAAGTTTCTAAGGAACCTGGTTTTCAATATGTATCCAGTAGATTAATTAATTTTTATTATTCCAACTTTATTTAGACTTAGGGTGGAGAAGAATCTGTTTATATTTACATATGTTTTAAGAAGGAACCAGCCAACTTACCGAACTTTTCATAAAGAAATTATTAACCATAAGAACATTGAGCCACCAAGATTCACGACAGGCCAAACAATTTCCATCTAGTAAACTTCTTCCCAGCGAATTCTGGCCATGATACTCTGTGATATTCGCTGTAACTACTATAACAAATAATAGCGAAGGCAAAAATCTGAAATCATAGCAATCATATATGTATATTATAGTTGGCGAATTCAATTTGATATTTTTCGTTCGTTTTAAAACTTATACTTATACTTTGCACATGCAAATACAAATTTTGCTTTGAGTGAACATAACCTTAAAATACACGCTAGAGAAATTTAATGATTTTTCTGTTTATTTTTGCTTGTTGTTCTATCTATGTGATTGTATATGCATTTTTAGTTCTTTATAATCCTGTATTTGCCCAAAATAAAGGTAAGCAAGAATGTAGTGGTCACGTTTTTTGGGCAAAAGTTGATAAATGTTTGTTCATTTATGATTGCACCTTAAATCCAAATTAGATGTTATTAGTTTAAGAGAAAAATGTTTATTGTCAGACACTTAACATAAAATGTATTTGTACATGTACGTGGGCAAGGCCTATTTATCAGGTCCTCGCATCTCTTCATATGTATAATATTGTATGTTTGCACAGTGAAATTATTTAAAAGTTGTTGTACGTATGTGTTTGTTGTAAGTTTTGACTGTTTCGCCGCTGTTATTACACGAGCGAAATACAAAGTATGTTTTTGGTTTTGCACAGTTGCTTTGACCTTATTATATGGGCTTGAGTTTCTTTGTTACTCTATAAAATTTCCCTGTTACGAATTCTCCTTGATTTAAAATTAGTTTAATTAATTTTTGACAAATTTTAAACTTACCTCAAATACCGAGACACAAGTAGTCGAACAAACGCATTCACACAGTCGAAAACTGTAGATTTGGGTGTGATGTATTGCGACTTTTCAAATTTCACATACAGCAATAGGCCGCTCAGAACAAAAAACAATTCCAACCATATCAAAGAATGTACCAGTAGTTTGATAGCCAGCTGGTGCCAAATGCTTTCAAAAAATTCTGTGTTTGCAACATGCAGAAATTGCATCAAAAAACCATGTTCAAAAACAATAAGAAGACAGAGAATCGAACGAAAGCCATCCAAGAAACTCAAATCCACACCAATGTCACTTTTATTTGTTACCAGCAAACGTTTGTAGTTGCGATAAATGGAAAACGCTGTTAAATATCTGTTGACTGGAATAATGTATAAACATTTAATATACCACCTATGTACTATATATGTATGTATGCATAGTATTTCGTGGCAGTTCGATAAGCCAGCGGCTTTTGTAATTTGGAGCGTAAATTTTTCTCATATATCACAGGTTTCTCGATTTGGAACAAGTAGTGCCCTTGAGTTTTCGCTTATGGGCCTTGGAACATTTTTAAATTAAGGGCCATTATTACAACTCGCCGGTAGCTAAAGGATATTACCTGCCGAATCTCACAATGAAGTTTCCTAGTTTGAAACTTTGAGCATGATGGCGATTCTTGAATGAACAAAATTGTTTGTTTTAAAGGTGGAATGTTACATAGCACGCTATGTAACACTCAGAATATGCTATGTAGAATCAGTGCATCTATATGTGACAAAATACATAGCACAACGCATAGAACGCGTAGAACACGGGGAGTAGATCTAAACAGGTGGCCCAAAAGGAGTCATCCGATGTTGTTTGGCTTTCGGAATATCGGTTGCAGCTCGCGCAGTTTGTGCCGTTACTCCGTCCTGTTGGAACCATATGTCCTGCAGATCTAATTCGTTGAATTATGGCTGAAAAACTTGGTTAACATGGCTGTAAAGCGCGTTGTCGTTTAACCAGCAACATCCTCGAAAAAAAACGACAAATAATATGATAAAAAGCTTTAAATTCAACTGAAACACCGTCTAAGTGTGTAACGAACTCCCTCATGTCAGAAAAGTTGCATCACAGACTGATCACACACACACACACACACACATCAACTCTTGAGTTTGTTTGGTGAGAGGTTGCCTCCCTTTTTTTACTTCCTTTTTGTTGGGGATTTTTTTAAATTTCAATAAATTACCTTTTTTTAAGAGATGTATAATTTAAATATACTTTGTTAACTAAGTTTGTTTGTAATCCTTGATAAGTATTAGTACGTAAGGAATTTTGTGTTAATAGTAAATAGAATAAATTTAAACTAACTTTGTAATATTTTGGAAATAAATCAATCAATCAATTTGGTGAGAGGTCAAATAAGAACGGTAATCTTTTATTTTAGGTCTAAAAAAAACTTCTTTTGTGGAAGCATGTTAATCATTACCGAACTGCTTGTACTGGTTAACTAGTTTGAAATTGTGTCTGAAGAATTAAAATAAAAAAATTGAAAAAATTGTATTAGTTAAAATTGTTTGCTCTGTGTGAACCTTAGGGGACTATGAATGAGAATTGAACACAGTTCAAGGCAAGCGCTTCAGTATCCCTACCCGGTTCCAAGAAAAAACATTTCCATCTCTGGGAATGGTTTTCTATGCTTCCACTTAATCTTACCGGGCTTTGCGTGTCCCACTTTTAATTTCAGAACAAGCCTATTGATATTTGCATCTTTTATTAAAAGTGTTTTTCCAAATTTAGAAAGACATAAATATTCTCCTTTTCTACCTTTCCGACAAAAGCTTAACCCTTGACAACTTCCAAAATATGTTCATGCAACATTCCGCCTAATTTAACAACTTCAGCACTCTTTTCCATTTAAAAAGTCAACGACTTATCGAACTGCTTTCATATAGCAGAGAACTGCAATACCTTTATCTGCGTGCTTAACTTCATAGTAGTTGATTTTCTCGTCTGGCTTTGATAGCTGAGACTTAAGTTTGGCATCGTAAAGGGTTGATAAAATATTGATTAGAATGAATGAGATGATTAATAGTACGGCTAAATTGAAGTAGATATCTGCAAAAAAAAATTAAACATAGATATACATACATATAATAAATAATTTTGAACTTTTTTTAGGTTATACTTAATCTCAATCTTTATATTAACCCATACAAAATTATCTAAATCTTTTTGATGAATTCAAATGTAATGTGTGTTTAATTAATTTGATTACAAAAGTCCAGCTTCAGTTCAAGAGCTCAATTTTTGTGCCTCAAGTTTCAATACACTTGCACTTTTCGTGCTAATACTGCATATACAATTTCAAAAACAGACACTAACTTCTCTGAATTTTTCTTTCCACAGAGTGCTGCGATTCGACGTAAAGAAAACAGCTGAGAGAAATGTTCTCCCTCAACTTTATACACCTAAAAAGGATAAATATATAGAGTTGCTCCTTTTTTAAACATCGCTTTTGAAGCCAATTTTGAAGACAATATATTGACCTTAATTTTACATTACTCAATATTTAACCGTCTTTTCTTGCACTGTATTGAAAATGGGTAAAATCGAGATATAAAAAAATTAATTACTACTAACTGCTGTTTTTTAGTGTAAGAATTTTCCCTTTTTTTTTTATTATAGTTTTGTTGCGCATGTTCAGGTATGTAAAAGTTGCTACAATTGAACTTAACACAATTTGGAAGTAGGTAAGGTAAAAATTATGTTAGCGAATATAATTTTCGAGGCTAGCTTACTTGGTTTTTTGTCTAATCTGTGAATGGATTTTTTTTTTATTTTTGAGTTATAGCTAAGTTATATTAGTTTTAAGCAACGTAAGCTGGTTGCATGAAAATAAAATACAGCTTTTGGAGAAGTTTTATATATTGTAGTCAGCATCGTAGCGGTTTTAAAGCATTTTGTTGTTTTAAAATTTTCAAAAGAAAAAATGTTTAATATTTTGACAACAAAGCGCATTTCTCAGTTATAAGATAAGAGTACCAATAACAGGTGTGCCAACAATTTCGTTTCGCCACATATCTTGATAAAGGGTGTATAAGATTCGGCACGGCCGTGTATAGTACTCTTACGTGCTCTTCTTTTTTAGGGCTTGAAAATAAAAATGTTTCGAGGTTGTGTGCAGCCTGCATCACACCTTTCAATCTTGGTGACTTTTGTCTGGCGGTATGTGTAAAAAATTTGACAAAAAAGAACTTGATCGTGCAACCACAAGGCTACCCAATAATTTGGTATGCATTATAATTATTTCAACCAGGTCTGCCAGATTTGAAATTCTAACCTCAAATTTTCATCACCAAAGAGAATGAAATTTTATTTTTAGGACAAATATATCAATACTTTCAATCAAAATCACTGTTCTCTTTCATTCCCCAAAGAAAGACTTACCCTTTTCCCTGCCTTGGTGTGAATCGAGACAAAAATTGATAAATGTTTTTGTGCTCAAATTGTAAGTGTCCATATATTCGCGATTTATACATTGATGTATTTCTTGCTGGTAATGATAACGCATAGCACGATCTAATGTGTTATGGTAATACTTTTGAAACATTTCTGTGTGCTGGGGGAAATAGGTAAAAAAAAAAATATTGGAAAAATTGAAAACTTCAGGTTAATATTTTCTGATTCACTAGACTTGATCCCCACCTCATTCTCCAGCAAGCCATCGTCAACAATTTTAGAAAGTCCATTATTTTTCCACACAAACTCACACCTTTCCACACACAGGCCTCTGAATAGTAGATCATGACGATAGTTAAATTTATCGGCGTTCATTGATTCTATTTGCTGCCACACTGTGGAGTCATTGTCCGGTTGCAACTCAACAAATACCATACAATATTTTGCTTCGCTGTTACTCATGCAGTCATAAAAATCGTCATATTTGTATAAAGCCGGCATGTGTTTGTATTCCGTTACTATGAAAGAAACAGAAATTTAATTTTATAAAATTTTCTGTTATATTGGAGTTTTAGGGTGCACTTACGATTTATTTGACCTTGACAAAGGGTTAAGTAAGTACAAACTAACTGCAGCATAAGGGCAACCCGAAAAATTTTGTTTGACAGCATGATTCCTAAAAGAGAAATAATAATGTTATTTCAGCGCAAGTGCCCACATATAAGAAAAATTGTTTTTATAAAAAAATTTGTTTTGGTATTGAAGAAACAATTTAATTCATTCGTGCTTAAGCCAATCCCAAACGCTATCATTAGTACAGTAAGTACGAATTTCCTTAAATCAGGTACATTTCACTTGCTTTAAGTGTGGACTATTCAAGAGCTAAATACTTAATTTTAGCTCTATTCAGTACCGATTCCGTTTTGAATATGTTTAAAGTTCGTGCCTAAAAACCAGTCCAAGTACTTGATTTGAGCACATCTGCACTTACCGTATTTTTGACAGCGATTTTGCTTGATTTAACCCCCAATTTTTGACCTGGATTTAAATGCCATTTCAATTTAAATTTGATTTAAATACAAAATTGAGTCAAACAGTTGCTATTTAAATCAAACTTAAACGGCCTGCCGTGCCCATTTACAATCGATTTAAATTTTTCGTACTGCCATATGATTTTGACAGTTTAGTTTTGTTCTGCAAATTAAGAAAATTGCACACGTTTTTTTTTTTTGTTGTTTCACAATTTGATTTTTTATTATTTTATTTGATTATTTATTATTTTATTTTATTTATTTTATTTGATTATTTATTATTTTATTATTTATATAATCAACTTCTGTGGCAGTGAAATTGGCAGTGCTTTCATTAGTTTTGCTACTCATTTTAATAATTTTTACAAACCAATTTATTATTTTCTAAACTTTTCACAATTTCACTTGCTTCCAAATTTGTTTAATCAGCTGTTTTTTATTGAGTTATCGATAATTTCTTGACACTTACATTGTGCCGCCGTACTTTTATTGCAATTAATTACCAAAAATTATTTTAGACTGTAGAACAGAAAGCTATTTTAAATCCAACTTAAATTTTAAGGAAAATTTACAAATTTTGTATTTAAATCCCAAGTCAAAAATCGGGGGTAAGTATGGAAAAACTAAACTTGTTTTGAGCGTAAGCCATGGCAACACTTAGAAAAAATGCGACAACAAGAAATTAAAGTAGAGTGTTTGTGTGTTGTTATTTGAATGTGTGGTAAACTCTGCATTACTTTTCAGTTATTTTATAGTCAGTCCATAGAAAGTGAACTACAAATCGACAGCATAGTGTATAAGAGTTAATTATTTTAGTAGCTGACTACTCAATATCCGACAGGGTAGATATAATGAACTTTTTGACCTGCTATAAAAAATTTAATTAGCTTTAATAGCAAGTAATGAGCTCATTATTCTTGGAAAACAAAAACATAATAAATATTTTATTATGTTTATCATGTAAAATGTCTACTTCAGCACGTTTTCTAGAACAGATACGATTGTAATATGCTGCTGCAGTTCGGATGATTTGAAGTACTACATTGCATAGTTTATGTAAAAACCATCCTTCAAGTACTTTAAAAGTTAATATACAGACCAATTATGAAATTTTTGCGGAATTTTACTCTATGGCGTAGCATTTTTCTGGTGAAATAAGTCCTCCGATTTTAAGTTCGTAAAATATGAAAGCAACAAAAACATGAGAAATTGACAATACCTAGTTCTAGATTTCAATCTGCCATTTTTCTTGCGGACATTCAATTGTATACTTCTTAGTGTTTTTAATTTTTAGTACAAAATATTTATATGATTTTTTCTGTTAATCAAGAAATTATATTTTTAATTGTAGTTTAAACGTGCAGTTTTCATTATCTTCCATAAGAAAAGCTGAGGAAGAACATGAAATTTTTTGCTGGGATGTTTTTCCCAAAGAAATTTTTATTCATAAACTAGCGGACCCGTTGCTTGCTTCGCACGGCAAAACAAAAAAAAAATAAGAAAAGAGAAGAAACACACTTGTAGTGTATAAGTTTGGTTGAAATCGCACGACGCGTTTATGATTAGTTCGGCGACGTACATATACGGACTTATTTTTTATATATGTATATAGATGAAGACATGAAAAAAAAAAAATACAAAACTAGCAGAATTTTCATTTAGAAGTGGGCTGATAGACTATTAGATACTAAACTTTACAATAACTGGCTGTTAACGAGCGTTAAGACTGAACAAAATTTATAACGGGTTCGCCATCTAGCGTTTTTTTTCAACTAGTGCTTATTTCGTGAATGGTAACACTTAGCTCATGTCTGATTTGACAAATAATTAGTTTTATCCTTCCGGTGAATGAATATGGTTGCGTATACGCTTCGGGCCTGCGATCGGCTTACAGAAGATGCCGATTTTGTATAAAAATAATCTACTTTTCAGATGAAGCTCATTTTGATCTTGGCGAGTATGTAAACAAGCAAAATTGTCGCATTTGGGACACAGAAAACCCGCACGCATACATTAAAAAGCCGACGCACCCAAAGCGAGTCACTGCTTGGTGCGGATTTTGGTGCAGAGGCATAATTGGGTAATTTTTCTTCGAAAATGAGCAAGTAGTGGCCGTTACAGTCAATGGCGATCGTTATCGGGCCATGTTGAACGAATTTTTTTTCACAAAAATTGAAGAGGAGGATATTGGCAACATTTGGCTTCAACAGGACGGCGCTACGTGCCACACAGCCGAAGCTACACTCGATGTTTTGCGCTCTGTTTGAAAAAAAAAGTTATTTGGCGGACCCGTTACCTATATGCATGTATACATACGTACTGCAACTTACAAATATTATGCTGCCATTTATATAATTTAAATCAAATTTCACAATTTATTTTGTCTTCAGCACAACCGTGGGTCAAAAAGAGAGATCATTGTTATTGGCACAATTTAACAATGTCCACATGGTTTAGGACCATGTAAAATTTATATTAAAAAAAAATGTGTACTCCAACACATGATACAACTAACAAGGTAGCCTTTTCGCTACAATAAGAACAACTTCAATAAAAATAACATGCATTTTGTTTTTGTACAACTTATGCAAACTGTCAAAAAGTCGCCACTTCTACATTTACAGAAGAGAGATGCACTAAGCTTACGCGGATTTGCTACCTCGTTTTGGCTGCCGTTCATCTCTGCAATCTCTTGACAACCTAAAGTAGTCAGTTGATTAACGGTTTAGCTGACGAGGCTACCTTGTTAATTGTATCATGCTCCAACATATTTTTATTAATTTTTTTTTGTACCAAAAAGCACATCCACAAATTAAGGACATTGTTATACCTATAGTTATTTTTTCTTCCTTTTTTTTTTGTATTGTATTTTCATAAATAATCACTTTAATTTCGGAATTTCTTTTATTTTTGATTTCTTAACTTCTTTTAGTTTCCTTGATTGAACGAAATTTAATTTTAAAATTTAACTTACAAGATTTGCCAGCTTTTGTAGATGAATTATGAACGTATGAATTTGAACTGAGAAAAAAGAATTAAATTTAATTCAAGAACAGAAAAACTTTGCTTTTCTGTTTTAATTGTTATTTTTTTCAAGAATAATAATTTTACACTTGATCTTTAGATAATTTAATGCTCATTAACTTATGTATAATTTATTGAAAAAAAAAAACTATAAACAGACATGTGTTTATGCAAGTATAACTACATACGTATGTATATTAGCCACTAATAAGAAACTATAGCACTGAAAGAAATTTTGGAACAGTTGTTAGAAAATAATACCTTACAGTAGCACCCAAATTAGCGCGTCATCCGTATTTGAGCAGTATAAGGCACCTATTTTGCATGAAATGGGCTGTTGAGACAACAAAAATACGCTTGAATAGAAATTTTCGGTTGGACTCTTAGAAGTTTTGGTACTAGAGATAAAAGTTACAGGAAATATAACAGAAATGAATTGAAAGAATTGTTTTCGAACAAGATAGAAAACTAAAACTTTGGCAAAACTTTGACAAAAAAAAATCAGCATTACAGAACAGAATTTAGTGCGCTTGTGTGTATTTTGATGATGCCAATTAGCTGGCAATTTTTACTACTGACATTCATATAAGCTGACAGTTTTAAACTAATAAATTTATTGTCAGGCATAAAATTGCAAAATTTTCTTACAATTGTCTGAGCTGATAATTTGCTTATTGCTGACAATTTTTCATTTCCAATAGATTGCCAGCACGCTGTTAGGTTTTAAAATGCTGTAGGATCTGACAACCGTCCGCATGAAGCGCAAGAGTTTTGTACTTAAAAATCACACTGCTGAAGAAATGCAGATGTAAAATGCAAAAAGCTGTTTTTTTAATATTTTATAGTTTTAAGAATGAATTTCAGTGAGAGTTTCGTACCCAAAAACTACATTGTCCAAAAAAATAGAGATGAAAAATGCAAAAAAAAAGGAGCTAATGAGTTGTTTTTTCAAAATATTTTATAGTTTTAAGAATCAATTTCAACATTTTTTGTTACGTCTTACAATGTTCTAAGATCTGACAGCCGCCTGCATGCAGCTTGAGAGTTTTGTACCCAAAAAACTACATTGTCTGAAAAAATTGAGATGAAAAATGCAAAAAAGGAACTAACGAGCTGTTTTTTGAAAATATTTTAAAAGAATCAATTTCCAAAATTTTCGAAATGCAAAATAACAGGTGGGCCAAAAGAAGTCATCCGATATTGTTTGGCTTTCAGAATATCGGTTGTGGATCACGCAGTGTGTGCCGTTGCTCCGTCCTGTTAGAACCACATGTCCTCCAGACTCAAATCGTTCAATGGCGGCAAGAAATAAAACTGGGTTAACATAGATCAATGGCGCGTTGTCGTTTAACCTGCGACATGATCGAAAAAAAATGGGCCGATGAGTCCTCCAGCGTGAATAGCGCACCTAAATTAGCGCCTCAACCGAATTTTTTGCTGTGTAAACCACCCATTTTCATACAAAATTGGTGGCTTAGATGGCAATAATACGCTTGACGCACTAATTTAGGTTGGACTGTTAACCATATGAACACTATAATTTTTGAAAGTTCCTATTTAAAGTTCCTGTACTATAGAAAATGGTGGTGACACAACGCACGTTCTTAATGCATCAAGTTGATGCCGGCAACGCACTAGAGACGTCTGCCTAAAGGGTTAAAATAGTATGTCAGCATAAGGCAAGCTACACAAAAAATCCACGACGCTTGAAGCTCAGCAGTTTTTCACTTTTTCATTTCAATTAATAAAACGATCAATAAAAGCAATTAAAAAAATTGTTTTTGGGGAAATAACAAAACTTATAATTTAAAAAATGTAAAAACAGCAGATAAATGCCTTAAAAAATTACGAAAAAAGATAAGAATTATTTCTCTAAGCTGACAGTTGAGCTGAACGCGAGAACGCCTATAAAGCGTGCTATGTAACTCCAACTTTAAAAACACGTTAAAGTACACTGAAAAAATTATTATTTTAATTTATTTAAATTTAGTTTATTGTTAAAGGTTTTTTACCAGTGTTTACTTTTAGTCTCATAAACTTTGACAACAGAAGAAAATTTTGGTATTCAAACCCACCAGAAACATATTTAAGACAAACTTGTATCACAGAACATACTTACAAACATTGTAATTAACTCACATTGGCAATGTTTTTTTATTACTACTTAAATTACAAAAATTATACTTATGAACTTAATTTGAAATGTTGATTAGCTTTAATGAGAAACGAGGAGTATAAAGGTGAAATATTATACAGAAAATAAAGCAAAACTAGATTAGCAGACACTTAAAAGTAAATATGTATCATTTCCTTTCTGAAAACATGTGACAATAAATAATATAAGCAAATAGTTTTATGTTATATAAAACTCAGGTTTTTTTTTATTAGCCAGGCCTAACGATATCATTATGTGAACTGAATACGGGTTGCATTAAAGCACAACGTTAATTATTTCAAAAGTGTTTTTGATACAAGGTGGTCCAAAAGAAATCACCCTATTGGAAGTTGCTCTTATTTTTGCAAATGGCTGCCAATGTCAACTCTGTTTTTACATTTGTGAACCAGACAGTTGTAGAATACAAGTGAGCAGGAGATGGGGCGATACACTCCTTAAGAACGTGGAATAATCGTGTCTATGACGAAGTGGACGATTTTTCGACTAAAATCATAATTAGTGATGAGGATCATTTCCATTAAAGAAAATCGCTTCTAGGGCAACAAAAGTCCAAGAGCGATGCACGAAGAGCCATTACACCCACTCAGAGCGACTGCATAGTGCGTTATTCACGCTGGAGAATTCATCGGCCGCAGGTTAAAGGACAACGCGCTTTGGGACCATGCTAAGTGACTTTTTTCTGCCACAACTGAACCAACTAGGTCTGGAGGTCATGTGGTTCCAACAGGATGGAATAACGGCATGCACGGCGCTAGCCACAACCGATATTCTGAAAGCCAAACAACATCGGATGTTCTACTATTAGCGCATCTTATTTCGCTTACGAGAGTGCGATTGTATGAGCGAGAAGAAACACATGGATTTAGTTTTTCCAAGAAAAAGCTCGATCACTGAAACAGTTGCATCCTCGTAAGCGAAGGAGAATGCACTGTGTAAAATAAACTTTTTCACGTTAATTCTTTCTTTGTCTTAATAGTTTCCTATTCTATCTCTTTTCTTTTCAAAGAAGATAACACATACATATATTTCACATCTTTACCTGAGAGGTACTTCTCCTAAAAAATATAAAAAATTATTATAAAAAAAGTTAAGTAGATAGATATAACCAAAGCATTAATTTTTTTCACACCATCAAAACAATAATATTAAAAACTCTAAATCATTTAAATTCACTTTCATTTCTTATTAAGTATGCCCCCACCTTTTACTGTTGTTGTTGTTGTTGTTGCATTTTTTGCATTTCCATATTTTGAATGGGAATATTTCATAATTTAAATAACATTCTTAGAACATCACGACAGACATCTGTTGCAGCAGGCAATGTTTTCCAATTGAAAGACATACTAACAGCTTCATGATTTTTAAATTTTTATAAGTTATCGATTTTAAAGTCATCTATTTTACGTAGCAAGAGTTGTGAATGCAGTCCTAAATTTATACAATTTTCGTTTTGTGTAAATACGTATAAATATTACACGTATGTATGTATAAATCAGTAATTTACACAACTGAAAAAAAGTTTAGGAGAACATAAACATTTAAATTTTTGCCAGCCAGTATTTACTTGTGTGTGTGTGTACAAATTTAATACGTTTATGAACTTGATTTTTATATGAGGTAATCACCTTTTCAACCATTAAGCTGTGACACTGCGCAACAAAAAAAGGAGTATAAATTTATTGTATTCTCGTATAGAAAATTTTGATACGATCGTAAAGTTTTTGATACTGAAGCGTATCTAAAGGGTCCACCAAATAACTTTTTTTTTTTAAATGGCGCAAAACATCGAGTGTAGCTTCAGCTGTGTGGCACGTAGTGCCGTCCTGTTGAAACCAAATGTTGCCAATATCGTCCTCTTCAATTTTTGTGAAAAAAAAAAATCGTTCAACGATCGCCATTGACTGTAAGGGCCACTCCTTGCTCAATTTCGAAGAAAAATTACCCAATTATGCCTCTGGACCAAAATCTGCACCTGTCACCATTCACAAAATAAGCACTAGTTGAAAAACAAACGTTAGATGGCGGATCCTGTATTTTGCTTTTTTTTTTAAGTGTTAATAAGAACTCTCTTTGAAATTATTACACCCTCTTAAAAAACTACTATAATTTTGGTGCCGCCAATCACAATCAGAGTTAATTTAACTGTATGGTCGAAATATAAGATTTACAATGATTAATCATTATATCGCTCTTGAGTTCAGAGCTTATTTTGGCTTATTGTCAAAGCGTGTGGCGAAAATTCCCAAAATTGCCACAACGACGAATTTCGTTGATGAAAATTCATCGTTTGCCTCAGCTGCGCTCCCTGCGTAATAGTATGTCTTATCAGCGTTACGTTAGCATAGCCTTCTCCCAATCCCAATTCTCGCTTGACGGTGTGACAGACAACATATAATTTTATTTCATTTTTTTTAATTTGATTACTTTATCTTACACACCATATACATATGCAAGTAATTTGTTGAAAGTTGTGTGTACATATTAGCAACCAATACATTGACTGAGGCAATAAAAAGTGTTGCTACTTGCTTGATTGTTTACACAGGCAAGTGGAAGCTCATTTTCAAAATGTCAAAGAAACTGGTCTTAAAGAAAATTGCTTTACTTTACTAAATAAAAGAATTAAATGAAAACAATAATAATAAAACAATTATGCGGAAAAGAACTACAAAATCACTGTTCTATTTTTTATATTGAAAAATCACTATTTTTTTATTCTGTTTTTGTCCGTCTACATGCCTTTTTAAAGTCTGAGTTGCCAGAGTATTGTCAAATAAACTATTATGGGAAAGCAAATTATTCGAATAGCTTATTAATAATATAAATAGTAAATTTATATTACAAATCGATAAAGGCCATATTTGAATAAAGTTTTTTTTTATATTTTATCTTATTTTTCGGTATGTAAGATAAAAATAATAATGTATCAAAAATCATTTTCTAGTCAGTTTTCTATTAAAATTAAAGTATAACCTTTGTACGGTGACGCGGTTTTTCTTTTTATCATTTTACTGGCATGCAAGTAAAAAAATTACTTGCAAAAAAAATTGAGCAAAGCTCATCGGCAAACTTTCAAAATGTCCCTATCAGTATTAATTTTAGTCTTACCACATTTTAAAACGTAATTTCAAAAAAGAAAATTTTGTTGTACAATGTTTTGTTTAAATATGTATCGTATATAACAGGCTTGAAGTTGTTTGAATTGTTGTATTTATTGAAAAGTACTTAAACGATTTTCATTTCCTTGACTTATTTCAAGAGTGACATAACTTAAAAATATGAGTTTTAAATTGAAAATTGAAAATAAATATAAGGGATAATTATATTTTACAACAATGATAGCTTAAATGATTGATACGACTCATATTAATAAAATAAAACGACCACATAAAACAAAATTGCGAGCTAAGCTGGGGAATAATTAGCAGTTTTGAAGCCGCCACGCTTTTCATCAGCACAACTATATCTAATACCATGATACAACTAACAAGGTAACCTTTTCGCTACAATAAGAACAACTTCAATAAAAATAACTTGCATTTTGTTTTTGTACAACTTATGCATTTTATCAAAAAGACGCCACTTCTACATTTACAGAACAGAGATGCACGAGCTTACGCGGACTAGCTATCTCGTTTTGGCTGCCTTTCATCTCTGCATGCTCTTGACAAACTAAAGTAGTCAGATGATTAACGGTTTAGCTGACGAGGCTACCTTGTTAGTTGTATCATGATCTAATACAGGGATGCCCACGGCCTATACGCTTGGTACGCTTTTGTTTTTGTAAAAGCGCGAAGCATTGGCTGATCATTCTAATATGTATACACAACTCTTTGTATAAAATACACACATACACACATATCCCAAGTTCAAAGCAACAACACTTTCATATGCACAGCAATAAGAACGCAGACTTTGTTGGTACACATTGGTGCCAAGCGTAAATTTTGTTGTTGTTTGTTTTTTTGTTTTCATGATTTTGTTGTTTTTTTTTTAATAATTTCGTGAGTATGAAACACTTGAAGAAATCATTTTTTGTTATGAGTTTATTTCTGTTTTTCTTTGTGTGCGTCAATAAAGTGTATACGTATTGGTGTTTGCGCTTCCATAAGAAGATTTTGGGCACCCCTGATCTAATACATGGATATTTTTGCGGATGGCTTTTCCCCATCTCACAGGCAAGCAGTATTGCCAACAATAAAGTACAAAAGTAATAAAAGAGTTTAATAGTTATTTCACCCGTATAATTTGTTAATGAATTGAATTTTTTATGAGTTGTTTATAACACTGTTAGTGTATTATAAGGTGAAATAAGAAATTTTTATGAATTACACCGTTAACCATTAACCGTCTAATTCATAAAAATTATAACAGGTTTATAAAGCTCTTATTTGACAGATTTTCCAAATATGTCAAATAACATTCTTATAAGTCTGTAATAATTTTTATAAATTAGGGGGTAAATAAATAAATATATAAAAAATTTGCTCATATTTTGTTTCCTACTATATTTCATTATCTAGCAGATTTTCCCCTGGTGAGTAAAATATTTCCATGTAAGCCCATATTTTTAGTTAATGCACTGTTGTAACAAATAGTATATGTATTTTATTTCGATTTTATTATTTTTCATAAAGCATTTAAGTTACTAAAATTTTCGAAATTATAAAATATTTAAATATAGATATATTTAATTCACTGCCAACTGGTTGGCGCCTTGTTCTTGATCTTCAGAATTTGAAGTTCCGTTCAGGTTTAAATATGCGTTTCATTAACTATATTTTATTAAATTTGTTTAGTCTCACTTGATATGATTAATTTCTGTATAATGATTTATTTAAATATAGGTCAGTATTAATTCCTCTCAATGTTGTGCACAGTGGCAATGAAAAATAGTTTTAACTGATCAAACTGTCACCGTTAAACAAACAGCTGTACTGCTCAAATTGAAATTTATTAAGATTTAATTTTCCAGAACACATTTATTTTATTTGCAAATTTTATTTGTTTAATATCCACATTTCTAAGGGCATAAGAACAATTAAAATGTTTGTTATTAAAATCAATTATGTTATATGTTTCAATAACAACAGCACAACCAGTTATTTTCGATTAAATAATTGCACTTGTTATCTGTTACATTAAAAAAAAACTATATTGAAAAATGTAAACAATCTTTTGTTTTTTATTTAAAAAGTTCTAACAATATTTCGAATTAGTTGTATATTCAAACTCACGCGCAAACGGTTCAAATTGTTTTCAAACGATAACGAAAATATACAAAAATTGATTTATGTATTAAAAATGAAAAGTTGCTTGATATGTTTAATAATTTTTATTAACGCGCAATTACACCAAGTGAATGCAGTGACATACAGTTAGTATTTTATTTAATTTTTTAATAAATGTTTTCAAATAATTCTGAAAATAAAAAGCTAAACTAAAGTTACATAAAATATTTGCGATAAAGGAAAACATCTCAACAGATCTTTGAGTAGCAATAACAAACAACACAGCGTTGCCAGATGTGTTGGAAGGATGATTATAATTTGGGGAAATATTATAACCGTCTAATTCATAAAAATTATAATTGGTTTATAAAGCTCTTATTTGACAGATTTTCCATACAAATATGTCAAATAAGAGTCTTGTAAGCCTGTAATAATTTTTATGAATTGTGGGTAATACTTTATGTTCGTAAAATCACAGAGAAAATATTATGAATTTAAACGAATGCATAAAAATGCATCCCTGATCTAATGGCGTGTGATGGTTTTTTGAAAATTTTCAAAAATTTTCTGTTATCATATGTAAAATCTACAGTCTAAATCGCCCTTAAACAGTGAGTCTGGGCTTTTGAGATCTTAGTTAAGCTAGGTTTAATTGAACTGGAAATATATATGCCTCGTCATTGCTGCGAAAAACAAAACTAAGTTGTATTACTTTAGTTGAAATAATATACCTTATTAATGTTTTCTGACTTTTTCAGCCGTCTATATGCCGTCGGCATTTCGTTGGTGCTAATCAACTCATCAGTAGACTCGAAAAATTCTTGAGTTTGAAACTCAACTGCTTATTCCAAAATTCCCATGAACAAAATTACAATCAGAAATGTTCAAACAAACTTTTAATCGAGAAAACATTTTTTCGTCCTGCGAGCTACCATCGGTTACTACGATTTGTAGTATTGAAAGTACCAAGAAGTAAAAGTGTTTTGAATATTCAAAAATGAAATTAATTATTTATTTGCTTTAAGAACCAATTGAAATATATTATTTTAGGTCTAAAAATGGACTGAGTTGTTTTGTGAAAAACTTTTATTTTATTCAGTTCAAGTTCTCAGTTAAACTAATAACTGAGATCTCAAAAACTCAGCCTCAATCTGTTTACATTCGAATTAACTTTATTACCATAAAAATCAGCTTACAAAATCTTCCCATGCTGTAATTATTTATTTACATACATTTCTAGCAAAGAGCGATTTGTTTCCACCGCTATATAATTTTGATGACTATGATGCCTGCCTCAACGATGGAACATCGATGTTTGATGCAACTTATTGTATGGTCTATGCCGAAATAAGACCACAGAGCAACTCTAAATTGTGGAGAGAAATCAAGCAACATATTGAAGAATACAAATTCCATTACAGACGTGATCGTTTATTCTTTGGTGTTTGCATGAAACGGTGTAAAACTCTCAATAACCGGCAGCAAAACGATAGCAAAATCGTAAACCAGGTAAATAATTTAGAGATAAATCTAAAAAAAATCGTAAAAGGAAACAGAATTTTTTGTCCATTCAAAGAGAGATCATAATTGAAAGGAGGGAGACAACGACAGGCCTTTGAATTGATACGATACCGATAGGAATATATGAAAAGATATATTAGCGAAGGATATATTAGTGAACTTAAAATTAACAAAACAGTAGAGTAGTATTTTTTATTACACACAATTACCGTGTAACAAATTGTTGTAAGAAAAGTGTAGCAAAAATTTTATTAAATAAGTACCGGCATCGCAGAAAAAAATGTTTGTTCATAACAAGTAAAAAAAAGAAAGTATAATTGCATTGTTAATAATATATCGCCGATGCCGTACTGACATCACTTGCATCTCTAGTTGAAATCTGTGTAATATTTCTTGGGAGTGTAATAAGTTAATTATAAAAAATATGTTGAAAAGTTTTACCAACAGTTTATAATCCAAGTTCAAAGTTGTTGATTAAATATTTAATTACTTTAATTATAATAATTCTTCATTCCAAAAGATTACCCAATTTTTCGATGTTGTCCATAAGCGGCCCTTGGATCTTCGCATGCGCTCTCAGTATCATGATTTAGTTCATAATTGTTTAAATGCTGAGTTTGAAAGTAAATTTGGTTTAAACATAAGAACTTATATTGAATACTGTGAAAGGCCTGGCGAAGTTCTTCAACAAGGTAATGAATGCATAATGATTTCCAAAGTTAAATATTTTTTAAATTTTAATTTGTTTTTGTTCGTAGATGCTGTTGAAACGATATTTTACAAACTTTTGGAAATCATTTTAATTTTGAATATCCTGTCCAGCCTTTATGACTACTGTTTGAAAAGAAAACAGCCCAAAGAACAGCAAAATGACAATTTTTATAAAATTAATCTCCAGCAACCAGGTAAAATCATAAGATAATATCAATGTAGATGGTCGTGTTACAGATTCCGATTGGAATGGTTTTGATGCCGTAACTTCCCCAAGGTTAATTGATTCACAGTCCAATTCAAACATTTTCTTCGATTTTTAGCTTCTGAGTTGTCAAAGCTGATAGCAAACGACATCAAAACGCACGACAACTCGAGAGAAAAAGTTGAAGCGAATTGAATTGCGACCACCTGAAGTTGATTCGCCTTGATCTCTTACAAATTTTTTTCTCTTTGCTGCCAAAAAAGTTGATGCCATTTTATTCTAAAAATTTTTGGTGGTAGAAAAAAAGTTTTGTGACTATAATTTTTTTATTTTAAAAGTGTTTCAAGCACAAATATAACTTTAAAAAATACTTGGCAAATATTTAGACCCTGACAAAAAAGCACTTACCCTAGCGGTAAGTGCATGTGTTAGTTTGTGTGTGCTGTGCGGCGAATTCTAATGTACCTACCTGGTCTGGAATCTGCCTTGATCGTGTATTTTAATAATTTGTTGCCTTGTGTTGTTTTTGTCTCGAACAAAGTTTTCAATAAATCGTAAAAATAATTATTTTTTTTAATTGTTAATAATTTTATCTGGCTTGCCAGTTCGATTTTTACTTCCTCAAATTTGAGAAAGATTTTTTGTGATCAACAGCTTTAGAGAAGACAACAAAAGTAAAGCTGGAGACTTACTGGCTGGGGTACATACCATATGGAATAAAATAAATAAAGCTTAAAACAGCTGCTAAGTACATGAAAACCAGTAACGTTTTTGTTTTGCTGTTTTAGTGCTTTTGTGCAAGCAAACAGTGCCGAGTGACATTGTGGACCTGGCACTCAATTTGAACAATTAATTTGCCATTTTGTATTTGAACTTATGGTGCTGGCTGACTGGCAATAGTATTTGACAGTTGCAAACATACTTATTTCAAAATCATTGCACATGGAGTTCTCTAGTTAAAATTGTAGGTTTCCATTATCTTTGATTTCTTGTGCTGCCCAAGCTAGCTCGATAGGTAGTCTTACAAACCCAGCTGACTACTGCTTTTAGCTTGTAGAACTGTCAAAATACACAAGCAAACCTGCATACGCGAACAAATGGGTGACAGTAGTTCAAGATTTCTACCAACAAAATACATGAAGTATTTATTGTAGTTATGCGACTACCTGGTATGGAGTTGCCTTGGTGCTGCCAGTATAAACAAGTTTTACAAAATAATAATATGGCAGTATTAAAAAATAATTTCCATATTTTTGAACATGGTAGCGAATCGCGCTTGGAAGTAAAACTTTGATAAGTCTGAAGCTCTAAACACATAGACGACAGCAGACAGCAAGCAGCAATATGTCAAAAATAAAATGCATGTGTTTAAATGAAAACGATTATTTTGACGGCAGCAGGGCAGCACGACTGCACAACAGCATTTGCTGCTGCTGCCAACTTAAGGTGGGATCATACGATTGCCGCAATGCACCAATTTTTGTTACATTTTGTGTGCCAATCGTGTGATAGCACAATTTATTGGCTCATGCGGCAACCAAAACGAATGTTGTTCCTATTTGTCCCAATCAAATACAACCCTGATGCGACAACCGTGTGAACACTTGACATACAACTAATCACCAATAAAAATTCTAAAAATGCACCAATATTTATTGTGTTCTCATGCGGCAACCAAAGAAGACAATGCCCGCTAATATACATACATACTATGTATGAAACTAAATAAATGTATACATATATTTATTTAGTTTCAAAATTGTTTAAACGCGTCTTACAAACATGATTTCTGCTTTTCAATCAGTAAAATTCAATTGTTGTTACTATTCATTTTTTGCTTTTTCAGCCCGCACAACATTATAATAATAGCCGAAGCAATTTTCTTTTTAATGAACAAACCATATTTTTAACATTTAATTCATTTTTTTTTTTTTGGGAAAACAAAGTTTGTCATCAGCTACAACAGCTGTTTCACACAATCGTGTGACTATAATCCGGCAATTATTGGTACTAAATTGTTTTGCGACAATAAAATTTCAGTAAAATGTGACAATCATGTGATGATGTGATGCAGAGAATTTGATTGGGACAAATTTTTTATTATGCTCCAATTCAGCCCAATAAAAATTGTGTAAAATTGGTGCATTGCGGCAATCGTGTGATCCCACCTTTAGGCTATTTTCTATTTTGACGGGCACTATTTGCTGCCCGTGTTGCCATTTTATATATAAATTGAACAAATTAGAACAAAAACTTTTTTTTTAATATTAAACACAAAGGAACATTGCAAAAATACAATAAAAAATAAATGTATGTGTTTTTATAGTTTTTTCGTGATATTATTACATTTTCATCAATATTTTCAATTTTATTCATTATGAAATAAGAATAGCATCCCTGAAATTAGCATTGCTAAAATACACAGCTGTTCATTTTCAATATCAAAACAATTTTTTTTCGTTTGAGCTAATTTTTTGTGATATTTTATTTAATTTTCATCCTGGTTGCTTTGAAAAAGTGTTCATCATCTTTTTCCTTGAGCTGTTGTACACATGTTTTGCAAATGCCCTCCTCATCACGGGTTATATTTACTGGGCGAACCCACCATCTTCGGTTTCTTGTACTATTCGTCTTATGGGCTTTATACACTTCAGCTGTAGTCTGAGCTATTTTAACAATTGTTATAATAAAATTCGCTAAATTTTCTTCGCTCAAATTTTTGTATTTTTAAACTTTGAATTTGTAATATTTATAAAAATTCGAAATTGATTTACACACCAGCTGATTATTATGTTGTTGCTGTCTTCAAAATAATTATGAAGCCGACTTCAGAGCAGCATTTGAAGTTGGCTGCACTTGAAGTTGGCAGCATTTGCAGTCTGCTGTCGTCTATGTGTTTAGAGCTTGAGGAGAATAAAATTTCACTAGTTCTGAGGCAGGTATAAATTTTGCCATTAGCGGATCACAGTAGTTTGGGCTCAATCTGAAAGTAAAAATTCTGTCTACCCTACAGGTCTGCCTTTCTTTCTTCCGTTAAAAACCCATAAAAATTGTTTTTAAGCTCTAATATCGTTTTCATAGTGCCAGGCCCGTGATGTCACTCGACATCATTAGTTTACACAAGAACAGGGAAAACAATAACAAAGTTTTAAATTTTGTTATTGTTTTAGATGTAAACAAGGGAGGGATGTCGACTGACATCGTGGGCCTAACAGATACATATTTTAGAGAGTAATACTTTTTTTGTATTTATTCAGGTGGAAATTAGCATCATATATCATTTCTAGTATTTTAAAAACTCATTATGCCTGCCCATAACATAAATAATGCAAAAGTATCTCCAAAAATTATTATATGAACTAACTAATGCCTCGTGTGGTGGTTCATAAATCGATAATGAGGCATACAGCCGATATACATACTTATGTATAAGAATGAAGTAAGAGAATTCGATTTTTGTTATTTTAATGGCTTTCTTTGCAGCTTCCAATCTTTTGACAGCTTTTTCTCTACGCCGCAATTACTATCGTCTAGTTGAACCATACCGCAGCAAGATGGGCATGGACTTGAGTTATTTAGACGGTATACGATCGTTTGCAGTTACCTTTGTCGTGATAGGTCATGCATTTTTTGTACAATATCATCACGTTAAAAATCCAAATGCTTTCGAATATTTTACCAAAAGTCCTATACATTTTTGGTTCATAAATGGCACAATATTATTGGAAATTTTTCACGTTTTAAGCGGCCTGCTATTGTCCATCAAGTTCAAAGATTTGTTTAGAGTAACTGCACTATCGAGTCTTGGGCACTGTGTCAAAACGTTTTGTAATGGTATGCTATTGCGTTACATCAGGTAAGAAAGTTCGGTCATTTGTTTTATTATATTTTTGTCAAAGTGAAGTTTTATGCACATTGGAAAAAATGGGTTAATACCTTTTTATATTAAGCCGTTGTTACATAAGTAAAGTAATGTCTCTGAATTTTTTCTAGGTTTCTGCCTTCATTGGCCTTTTTTATAACTGTTCATGCTACGTTTTTTACTCGTCTGCAAGATGGCCCATTTTGGCGTTCCATAACCGAACCGGCTCGTACATTTAGTCGTGAAAAATGGTTAAAGAATTTGCTAATGATTGATAACATTACAGAAAGTGTAAGCATTTTTTTTTTTTTGAAACATATTTTTCTTTCTTAATCTATACTATATTTTCTTTGAATGATTTTCGTTTTCAAGGGTTTTCCTCATACTTGGTATATGACTACAGATTGGCAATTATTTGCATTTTACTTTTGCGTTGTCATTGCGATAAACAAGTAAGTTTTTTAATAATACATAACAAATACATAAATTATATATTTATTATAAATCAATCAACTCCATTTCCTGAAATAACCCCCCATTTACACATGCAAGTAACTTGTTGCAAGTTGTGTGTACATATTAACAACCAACACACGGACAGTGACAATAAAAGCTGTTACTACTTGCTTGATTGTTTACACAGGCAAATGCAAGCTCATTTTTAAAATTTCATTAAAGAAAATGGTCTTAGATGAATAAAACAATTATGCGGCAAAAACTACAAAATTAATGTTCCATTTTTTTATATCTAAAAATCAATATTTTTTGCCTTTTTTGTGTATTGTTTTGTCCGTCTACATGACTTTTTAATGGCTGGGTTGCCAAAGTATTGTCATACGAACTGTTATGGGCAAGCAAATTATACGAATAGCTTTTTTTATCAAATAAATAGTAAATTTATATTAAGAATCCATAAAAGCCATATTTTACTTCAACTTTTTTATATTTTGTCTTATTTTTCGGTATGTAGATAAAAAAAAGAAATGCGGTCGGGGGACCCCCGTTACGAACGAAGTTCCTTACGTTTTTTTTCATCTTTGAATGTAATACAAGGTGAAATCTGTATGTTTTATTTTGTGTTGTTTTTAAAATTTTGAAATTTTATGATTCCTTAAATTTTTGGAACGTTTTCAAACTAATTAATATTTATTTGTATGTGTCTCCGCTGCTGTCAGTGGAGACACTGCCAATAATACACAATTGCTTTTCGACAGTACACCAATACATAAACAGCTCACATGCTTTCGTGACGATTTATACTAATTTCCACTACCATCAAGCCGCGTTAAGGAACTTCGTTCCAAAAATCATTCCTTGTAAGTTATCTATTAAAATTAAAATATGAACTTTATAAGGTACCACTGTTCTTGCTTGTTGTCATATTGCCGACAGGCAAATAAAAAACATTACTGGCCATAAACATTTGTCAAATGTCAAAAAAATGTCAATGTATTGAGTTACTTGCACTTGTACTTGCCTGTGTAAATGGAAGGTATGTTATTGTGGAAAGAGGTATTGCAGTAATACCATGGTAATCCTGGCTGTATGCGATATGGCATAATAAATTTGCTACATCTCTACTTCGCTACTGCCAAATATGAACTGTAAAGACTAATGTTTGTCAAAATGGTGGCAAAACAAAGTAGTATATCTATGCTTCGGACACCCTATACTTTATTTGCCATCATTGAAAATAATCTTTAACTCAATTGTTCATTAATTGCTATGGGGCAAATATGTTTAGATGTATTTCGTAGACGGTGAAGCCACCCACCACATCCATAGATGCTTGTTAATATTTCTTTGTTTATGAAACCATATCAAATGTCCTTTTTTTGTAAGAATCAGTGATATAATGCCACAGTGCATCAAGAAGAAAACCTTGAAATAAATCAAAACAGCCAAAGTTGCATTACAATAACCGGTGAGCCAACACCAACAGCAGCTGGCTGGACTGGACTGGAACGTGAATATGCTTGACTTAGAGGGAACACACACAACATGCAACGTGTAAATTCAAGTGGCAGTAAATCTATATATGTATGTACATACATATTTCTAAAGTATTTATATTTGCAAATAGTTTTTGACAAAACTTTTGGGCCCAGAAACGACTGCGTTATACATATGTATATCAATGTTGCCAGATATTTCTAAAAAAAAGTTCTAACCTAGAAAGTTTTTACAGAAAATTTATAAAATGAAAAAAGTATTCGACATAATTAAAAGAAATTAAACTACATCCTAGACGTGATTGAAAAACTTTAATGGCCAATTTATTTTACTTATTCTCTTTCAATTGCAGATACCCTCACTACAAAACAAGAATACTAACTTTATTGGCCGTTTTAACAGTCTTAATACCCTGCGGCGTTGCTTACTATTGCAATTTAGAATCAAGTTTTATGATAACACCAGAGTAAGACCAGCTTTTATAATATATATACACTTTTTATTCTAATGTTTTGTTATTTCATATTTTTAGAAGTTTTCGTTTCACGCATTCGATTGGCGAAGAAGCATTCAACAGATTGTACACTCCATTCTATACAAATCTAGGTGGTTATTTGTTTGGTATAGTTTGTGGTGAAGCATACGAGAGATACAATCACAACGAAGAATTTCGCAAACTTGTTAATTGCATCCCCAAGCAACTATTTGAATTCACATTTTGGGCTTCAATAGCTGTTGGTACCTGGATTATCTGTATGGGCACTGTTTTCATATTCAAACAGCCTTCAATATGGACCGCTCTGTATGCAGGCTTAAATCGAAACGTATGGCTGGTGATCGTTGGTGGTGGTCTAATACTTGTGGGCATGTTTTACAAATCATGTAAGTGTAGAAAGTTTGTATTAGTATTACAAAAAAAACTTTTTAAAATCTATTCTTCCATTGCAGTGTTTCTGAAAAGATTTTTGAGCTGCTCTGCTTGTCGCGTATTGGCCAGATTGTCGTTTCAAGTTTATATGTGGCATTTTTCTATTTTATATTTGCTAAATGGTCACAAACGTCAACCCATTTATACAAATCATTTCGAACATGTAAGTTTATATATTCAGTTATTCCAAAAGATGTTAAGTTTTACTGTGCATTTTAGTTGACACTTACGATTTGCTTAGTTACACTCTCACTTTCGCTGGCAGTTTTTATAACGATCTTCATAGAATATCCTTGCCATCAAATCGCAAACTATTACTATAAAAAGGTAAGTTGACAGCAATCATATTTTTGAGGCATTTAAAATTTTTGCATAAAATCTTAACATCTAAGTGATGGGAAACAAACTGTGTAATTTAGATATACATACATATGTTTAGTATGAACACTAATTGGCTAATATAAAAATAATTATTAAAAGAAAATCTTTGTGGGGGGGAAAGTGAATACGAATTTGCTGTGGTTTCTTAGAGTGCTTTTCATAAACATAATTATGGGTTAGAAGAACACCGCACTATTAACAACTACATACACGTTTTTTTATTATTATTATATTTTCGAATCACTTCATCTTTCCAAATAACATCGAGGCCCTCTATCATCAAAAATCATCCATTATAGTTTCTTATTTTTTGTGCTCGCCAATAATAGTTTAACCCCCGATTTTTGACTTGGGATTTAAATACAAAATTAGTAAATTTTCCTTAAAATTTAAGTTGGATTTAAAATAGCTTTCTGTTTTACAGTCTAAAATTATTTTTGGTAATTAATTGTAATAAAAGTACGGCAGCACAATGTAAGTGTCAAGAAATTATCGATAACTCAATAAAAAACAGCTGTTTAAACAAATTTGGAAGCAAGTGAAATTGTGAAAAGTTTAGAAAATAATAAATTGTTTTGTAAAAATTATTAAAATGAGTAGCAAAAGTGATAAAAGGACTCCCAATTTCACTGCCACAGAAGTTGATTACCTTCTGGAAATAATAAAAAATCAAATTATGAAACAAAAAAGAAACATGTGCAATTTTCTTAATTTGCAGAACAAAACCAAACTGTCAAAATCATATGGCAGTACGAAAAACTTAAATCGATTTTAAATGGGCACGGCAGGCCGTTTAAGTTTGATTGAAATAGCAACTGTTTGACTCAATTTTGTATTTAAATCAAATTTAAATTGAAATGGAATTTAAAATCCAAGTCAAAAATTGGGGGTTAGTGATTGAATCGAAAAATCCGATCTGTATGAACTTTAATTTTTTATTGACAATACCTCACTAAAGACTGACACCAGTTCAATGATATCGATCCTGTTCGTTCGACTAAATTCTTTTTATAGCATGTTTCCACCAGATGTGCTTCGCTCTCCATTTGTGCTTAACAGCCCAATCAGGAGCGAAGCAACCTGCTTCGCCATACAAAATTTTGAGAGCGAATAAAGTTGCTTCGTATTGAAGCTACATGTGAAGCACGCAAAATTACTGTCTTCTCTAATGTATGTATATCGCAAGAGTATCTACACTATCTGTCAAAATCATACATTGTGAACAAAAGAATAAAATAAAAAACAAAGAAAACGTAATTGTCTCATAAAAATAAAAGTTAAGTTCTGGGTTGTATTTAATGCCGTGCAATATCAACACCGAAGGCATTTCCAAATGAATGTGGATTTTTTGCGACAACACTTTCACTTACTTTTTTTGTCCATTTAGAAAAATTTGCTTCACGAAGTTAATGGAGGACAATTTATGTTGCCTTTTTAAAAATAAAAGTCAATTCGAAGCACATAGACGAGTCGTGTTAGCAGTGTGATCCATAAATATAATTGCGAGAACGAAGTGGGTGATTGAACTTGTAATGGAATCATACTATAATAGTAAAAAAATTTCGTTTGCATCTCTTTTCGAACTCCGTATCGATATGTGATAGTTTATATAATGTAGTAATTCTTATGGGAATGCAGATTTCTCTCAGACTTCCATATCAGCCTTTAAATGGAATTGTGCAACGAGCGAACAGGTTCGATATCGACCAACAGGCATTAAGTTTACCTCGTCATTGTGATTAATTGAACTTTATTTAATATTTATTTTACTTATTTTTAACATGATTATAAAATTGTATCATTTTCAGGAATCCCGAGCAAAGTCTCACCACTTAAAGTCCTGAAAAATGTACAAAAAATATTTCTTAACGGAAAATCTTAACTCTGAAGTTGGGAAATAAATTTAGCATAAGTATTTCTAAAAATAAGCTTAGAATTTTGTTTCAGATGTTAGCTTAATACAAAATTAATTAAGTAGCAGAAAGTAAAGCAAGTTTTTAATGTGGTGTCATACTTTCTGTACTTACTTGTGTGTTTTTTAATGGAATAAAGAACTATCAATCTAACTAAGGCTGTGATTCACTTTGCTACACAATCGTAGGATCTGTTAAAAAATACAAGTGTGTTCAAAAAGTGCTATTGTGTGGAGTAATCGTCTGTCCGATTGGCTAATGCTTTGGAAATTTTTTTAAAAACGATTTTTTTCTATGCGACCAGGGTTGCCTTTTCTAATTGGATGACAAAAGTATAGTAGTGCAGCGGTTATGAGATGACTTTTTGAGGTTTGGCAGTATTCTATCAGATTTATCTATCAATTTTCAGTGAATGAATCGTATGGTTGTGTATGATAGTGAATCATGGTTGACACTGTGCGAGCCACAACCGATATTCTGAAGTTATGGTTTGCCTCATTTCTCGTTATGGCGATTTGCACTGGCCCACAAAATCTCCCGATTTAACCGTTCCAGAAATTTTTATGGGGTTTTTGAAGTACCGTGCTGACATAAACAAGCCCGATACCCTGGAAGCCCTCAAGGAAAACATTCGACACGAGTGCGAGAATCTGTCGCCCGAAGTTCTAGCCGAAGTAACGAAAACGACTTTATTATTTCGGCTTGATTCTGATTTCGTTTTATAGAGTCATTTTAATTAATCTTTCGCTATACAGAGAATATTTTGTGCACAGTTTCTTCATGATAACCATAACCATGTGTTTTTGTATGAACAACTTTACAATAAACTGGATTTCTCAAGAGACTCAAGAAAGCGTACGTTATATTGGATATTTAGATATAACAAAGTTCGTTATAACGAATCTCCACTGTATAAATATGAATTTATATCCTAAAAGTATGCCTTCAAATATTTACAGCAAATAGAAATATTTCCAATCATTTCCGCTCATAAATTTTTAGTGACTGAATGATTACATTCTATTTGCTGTTTTGTTGAAGTCCAGGGCTGGGAATAAACACATTTAACATTAAAGAAAAGGAAGTATTATTTCCGGCTTAAAGATCATTGGAACACTGCATCCAACGCTTTTAACTAATACAACTTTTTTGTTCCATTGAGGAAAAATATCTACCATATACTATTTTGAGATCGAGAGAAAATATTCGAATTGAATTCCTATCGAAATCCAATCTGATTATAATACAATTTAATTATTAGGATTTGTCTTATACTATAAATCTTTTTGGAGTTTATACCACTTGAACTGAACATGTACCTATTTCACTTACCTAAACCAAGGCGAATCTATTACAGGTGCCCGCATCCCAATTGTCTTCAACATATTTTCACGATTTTCATCTCCTGAGTTGTCAAAGCTGATGGCAAACGACAACAAAACGTATGACAGCTCGATACCAGGTGGCCTTACAAGCCCAGCTGACTACTGCTTTTAGCTTGTAGAACTGTCAAAATACACAACACAAACACACATACGCGAACAAACGGATGACAGTAATACAGTTTTTCTACCACCAAAATACATGAAGTGTTTGTTGTAGTTATGCGAGAAAATGTAGAAGCGAATTAAAATGCGGCCACCTGTAGTTAATTCGCTTTGAACTAACCTAGTCTGATGCACGATTATGCATAAATGAATGTGTTTGTATTTCAATCGAAGCAACAATACTTTGGAATTCTAACACACGAATTTTTGTAATAAAATTTTTAATAAAAAACACACATACATACACTTATACATATGTATATTACATATGCTGACTATACCTGTTTAATATCAAATACATACGTCAATATGTTTGACAAAAGCAATTCTTAAATGGAAAATTCTTTGCAATAAATAATAATGACCAATGCATCAATACACTGTCTGATAGGCGTCTAATTTGACTTCCCTGTGCAACAAAGATTTTTGACAACACGTTTCAAGAGCAAGAAATAGGAAGAACAAACAACATTTTTACGTAAATATACTTAAATTAGAAATTAGTAAATAGTTAATTAAATAATTGATTAATGGTTGACTTTTTCCCCCGTCTAGGTTTCCATCAAAATTTAAAAACTATTTTTTTTTTTATATTTAGGTTTTGTATTCAACAATTTTTTGACAGTTTGGTGAGTTTGGCTATGTGCATGTATTGAGTTGTATCTGCTTTATTGAAAATAATTTAAAGCAAGGTATCTTAATACCAGATAGCCACATAACTACAACAATCACAACAAACAGCTCATATATTTTGTTGGTAGAAATACTTCAAATTCTATCGCCCATTTGTACGCTTTTGTATATTTAAGTTGTGTATTTTGACAGTTCTTCAAGCCAGAAGTAGTAATCAGCTGGCCTTGCAAGGCTACCTGATTTCAAGGTACTTTGCTTTGCATACGAAAAAAAAAATTTTTTTAAATTTTCCCTTCAGAGAGTTTTGTTATATATGGGTTTCGACTGAAAAATGCAACACTGTACAAAAATAATTTCACTGTTTGAAAGAAATGCCTACTAAAAACCACAGTTCAAACTGGAAAAGTTTATTTTCAATAAAAATTATTTCTCAAATACGACTGCAAATTTAATTAAAAGGCAATCAAATTAGTCACACTAAAAATATAAAAATTTAACATACACTCATTTGCCTATTTACTGCAAACGCAGCTAAAACAAAGGCTTTGGAATGAAATCTTGATAAATGTAAACAAAAGAGACTTCAAAGTAGATTTTAATTGAAATGTAATAAATTTCACATTATTGTAACTGGCCTATAAATAAATAAATAAATTGTAATTGTATGTGTTTACCAAATGAACACCTCAATAGAAAATTTGAAATGAATGATTGATGAGCCCGTCAAGCACGATATGCAAGCACAGGTATACAAACGGACAGCAAGCAATTTGTTAGCGGCTAGGCTAAGAGGCTTAAGAGGTAATTGGATAATTATAAATATACAGGTGCAACTTCTGCTGCCCCCAAAAACCATGATTTGAATATGTTTTATAAACTCTTCTGCTTGCAAGAAATTTCTTACGAAATTCAAAGCCCACAAACAAAAATTTGTTGCCCTGTGTAATTTCATAATAGACTTGTTGTGGAATTATACTCTGGCGCATAACACATAAAATAATAATAGTTAAAACAAAATTGTAAATGACGTTTTCAACTCTTGATTGAATAAAAAACCTCAAAGGAAAAACACCAAATATGTAATAAATAATCTGGTTTTTATTTTCTACCAATTGCAAAATTATTCCATGACCTTTACGGAGCCGGTATTGACAGCAGGAAAGCAAATAAACTGATTCAATGGATATAGTTCCCTTAACCTTAAATGCTTTAAACAATGAAGTCATTAAAAATTGACAAAATAAAACCAACAAAATAAACGAAGGTGTGTGATCTGCGAGCATCAACAACAGGGAAGTAAACCCATTTAAGATCGCGCAATAGCGAAATATTTAATTGTAATCATTATTTGCTAATGTTTAATTAACTGATTGAATGATTCAATACATACCTATTTTAAAAGACAATTAACACTTTGATTATTTTTGTGCGCACATAAATCTATTAATTATTGGTGGGCTGGCAAACAGTTTTATATATTTGTTAATTAAAAGACTTGATAAAAAAAAATCAGTCATTAGAATATTACAAGTAAAGGGGATGTTCGCTTATAAATAGAAAATCGTAGGGAATTTCGGCCACAATGAACTTTTGATCAACAACAACAATTGTTCAAAAAAAGTAGATGTTTTTAATTTTATTGGGCTTTCTAGTTCGCTTTTTACTTCCTACAAATTGAGAAAGAATTTTTTTTTTATTTTAGATCTAAAATACACCTTAATGTTTTCGTTTTTTTGTTTCAGCCGTCTATATCAGTGTTCCCAGGTCAATGTATTTCTTCACCCCAGAAAATTTTTAAAACCCCTTAAAATTCAATATTTTTCTACACAATCCCTCTAAAATATTTTGGTGAACATTGTGCTTTAGTTTGCGAATCACCAATATTAATGCATTGACAATGCGGAAAATGCATAAAATTGTTAAATTTTCCCCAATTAAAAAGAAGTAAAATTTAACTGATTATAAGTATTTTTCAGTACATATGTATGTTATGATTACAGGCTTATGTATATTTATTACAAATTTTTGATTTATTTGTATTCACATATTTTGAGATCTAAGTACATATTTATAGGCAGCTGGAAATGGTTATCTGCGTATCTAGAAAAATTTAAGTTTCTCCAAAAATATGAAGAGTTTCTAAGTCTTCTTCGCTGTTTACGTTCTTTTGACATTTTCGTAAAAAGAATTTCAATTTTATCAAAAATTCTTAGATATTTTAATTTTACCAATTCCTAAGAAACGGAAAAAATTCATTCAACTCAACAAAAAAAAGTACTTAAAATTACCAGTTGCAAAATTCTGTACTTGAAGCTACCAGATGAACATAAAATATCTCATTTAATTTTACTTTAAAAATCGTTAAAGTCTTCAAATTTATTAGTTGAAAAATCTTCTAACTCCTGCCATTTTACCGTTCAACCAAACACCGACATCCCCTAAAAATACCCCAAAAATAAATTGTTTCCCCTAAATTTTCCCCGAAAGAATTTAACACCCCAAATTCACCCCTAAAAGGGGAAAACCCCCTAAACTGGCAACACTGGTCTATATGCCGTTAATCTACGTTTCGTTAATGCTAATCAACTAATCAGTAGACACGAAAATCGTAAAAGCATGTTTGAAACTCAACTACTTATTCCAAAATTCCCATGAAAAAAATGAGAATCAGAAATGTTCAAGCAATCATTAAAAATAAAGAAAACATCTTTTTGTCTTGCAACACTTTTCTTAACAACTTTTATACAACGAGTTACCATGAATTACTAAGATTTTTATTTTTGAAAGTATCAAAAAGTACAAGTTTCTTGAACATTTAAGAGCCAATTGAAATGTAACATTTTTCCAGTCTACTGATGAGGAGATTAGCATCAATGAAATGTCGGCGGCTGGAAAAGCTAGATAACATTAAGTTATATTTTAGACCATTTCGATTGGCTCTTAAAGCAAATAAATAAGTTTATATTTAAAATTGGAGTGATCCATGGCTGTTTTGCGGCCACCAACTCGCTCATGCTCGTTTCAATTGGCCACTTTAAAATTATAACCGAACGTACTTGTAAAACGAGGGAATAGTGTATACTTAAATAAAGAACTACTATGAACTTGATGTGAAAAAAGTCAGCCACTTGTAATTCAGTTAAGCAAAAGGTAAATAAATATTTCATAAGCTTATTTTTATGGCTCTTATTTTGCTTTTGCAAATTGGCTAAAATTTTACAAATTATTGATTCCCGTATTGAAATCATTAAAATAATAAACCAAGCTTAATATTTTCCTCTTGTTGTAAAACAATTAAATTTGTAAGTGTGAGATTATATTGTTTTTACTTCTTATTTAAATAGAACAGACTTGCAATTATTTTTAACTTTAGTTAAATATAGTAAAAGCGCTAAGAATCAGTTAAGTTTTGAAAGTCAAACGTGACGGTTTCTACGGCTCAATTTCAGGGATATTGTTTGTGTGTAAATTTTTCGTGCCTAAAAATGAAGTTGACAGTTGATGTTCCCTTCGTTGGTGTAGTCATGTTTGTGTGGATTTTATTGCCAGGAAGAATAGTTGGCCAAGAAAAATGTTAGTATAAAAATGACAAACACCTAAAAATGTAAAGAAAAAATTATAAATTAAAAATAATTAAAGTAAATGTAAGAAAACAATGACTCTGTATTTGTAATTAAAATGCAACAGATGAAACAATAATAATAATGAAAGGAAAGTAGGAAATAAATTAAGCGAAAAGTGAATAAAATTTCAAGAATCAAATAGAAAATGTAATATACTAGTTCTGAAAATTAATAAAAAAAATATTCAAAACTAAATTTAATAGTTACCATAATTATTTTTAAATAATTAAATAATTATACAAGAAAAAGTTCGAATACTAAAACATTAATTAATTTAATATTTACTATCACAGGCAAATAAAATTTATTATTTTAGGTGTAAAAAGATCTTCTTAATTTTTGTTTGCTGTGTTTTTCAGCCGTCTATATGCTACTGACGAGTTGAGTAGCGTCATATAGACGGCTGAAAAACACAGACTACAATTAAAAAGGTATATTAAGACCTAAAATACTAGACAAATTTGTATTAAATAGTATTTTTATCATATTATCATGCCACTTTTTATTACTTCAGCCAATTGGGCTGGAGCAATAGCCGGCAACATATCTTTACATGTACATGTGCATAATTCCACAAAAACATTTTGCTTTACATAAGCGAAATTAAAAAAAAAACTTTTAATAAAACCACTGAATTTTTTATTATTCTTATTCACGTGTATGAAGAGTTTATTGATCAGAGTTTTTGTTTTACTTCCTCCAAAATCTACTAATATGAAAGTTAAAAGAGCAAGAGAGTTAAGTAACATAAGCTTGGTATGAGCGAAACCTTTCGAGGCAGTTAAATCTGAGCTAAAGAATTGGCCATATGGAGCCTATTTAACTCTCTGGAATAACGAAACCGTGCGCAAACGCTCCCCGTTGGAGTTCTTTCACCCACAAATACCTCTTTCCTATTTTCCCAGTTCCAGTACAATGCAATGCACATATAGGGGTACTGGTCCCAGTCTAAAAAAACAAAAAAGGATATTTAATCGGTTTAAGAACAAGTTCAGCTAAGTGAATTCGGTTTATAGAAAGAAAAATTCGTTTATGGCACAAGAAATTCACTCGGACTTGATTTACAGAATATACTTGTATATATTTGCCACCTTTAATTCCTTAATTTTATTGTACAATATTATTTGAAAATTATTCACAACAATCTACTTAATATGCTGATTGATATTGCAGCGTACTCCTCCCTTGACTTCCCACCTTTATACAAATTCGATGACTACGATTCTTGCCTGGCAAGAAGGCATGCTGACTCTCCACCCACATACTGTATGGTGTATGCTGAGGTGAAACCAAACAACTTGTCAAATTTGTGGCAGCAAATAATACATCACTATAAAGAGTATCCATTTCGATATAGATATGATCGGTTATTTTTTGGAGTTTGCGTTCAAAGATGTTTGGAGCGTAAAACAATAATTCAAAATAAGACACTGACAGAAGATGATTTAATAAACAATGAGGTAATGAGATGAAAACAAAAATATTGGTATAAAAACAAAGCATTTATTTCAAGTGTTTTTATTTAATAACAATAGATTACTGATTACTTTGGCAAAGTTCATAAACGATTTTTGGACAAACAGTTTCGAAGTGAATACCACAGTATCATACACAATTGTTTGGGTGAAGAGTTTCAACAAAAATACGATTTAAATTTACGAACTTATATAGAATACTGCGAAGGGCATAAAAACAATGTAGAAGAAGTGCTAAACAAAGGTAAGGCATTAAAATAAAATTAATTTTAATAATAACAATTAAGTTACGCATTCGAACCTTCGAGCCATGGTTATACAAATAGAACACTTTCGACAAAAATTTTGCAGGCACATTTTCTTCAACATGTATGTATAATAAAAAATATTTTCTTTTGGTTATCTGTAAAGGCCGTGTTACACTATCCAACAAATTGCTAGCTAAATCTGATAGAATTCTGTCCTACTTTAAAAAATCGCATCAAAACGGCCACACTATTATGCTTTTGTAAACAACTCCGAAAAAGCGACTCTGATCGCATAGAAAAAGATAGTTTTTGAAAATTTTCAAAAGATTTACAAATCGGACAGGCTTGTCAAAAAGTCTTTCACGCACATACACTTTTAGTCCAGACTATCACACTTTTTGGACACACATGTCATTCAGCAGGATGGTGAATCATGGTATTAAGTGTTAATATAGTAGTAGTCTTTGATAATATGAAAATCTTTGCCATGTTTAAAAATTCGTATTATTTACGAGACAATAGGTCTGTTCAATAACTCTACTTGCGGAAATTTAGCATAATATCAAAAAGTAAATGATGGCAAACCTGAGTAGTGTTGTAATACTCACATATAGACATATATGAGTACTTAAGAACTACTTTTGGGAAATTTTCAGTTTTAGCATAAAAATAGTTTGATTTTAAGTAATTATGTTTGCTTCTTTTGAGTCAAATTAATACAAAATGTTCGTAACCATGTCAACCACATTTTACAATATATTATTATTAAGCCAATTATTTTAATTTCTCTAAAGAACCAAAGAAGTTTATTAGTTAACACTAAAAAGGTGATGGATGAGTGGATCGATCTCAAATCTCTTTTGGGTCAAAGTGGCCCACGAACTATTGCATTACAAAAATGTTTAATATACACACATACATATGTATATATGTCGTTATTGTCAATGTACACAAGTATACAAATTCTGTAGACTTTTGCTAGAATAACTTAAAAATATGCCAAGAAAAAAGTTAAGGTACAACAAATTGTCAATTAATATAAAGTTTTTAGATCTAAAATAATACATTTCAATTGGCTCTTATAGCGAATAATAATTGAGTTAATTTTTGAATATTCAAGAAAACCTTTTTCAAGAATACACGTCGTGTTAGCTAATGATCACCCGCTGTAAGGAAGTGTTGCAAAACGTAAAATGTTTTCTGTATTAAAAGTTTGTTTGAGCAGTTCTCATTCTGTTCATTAGAATTTTGGAATAAGTGGTTGGGTTTCAAACATTCCTTTTCGATTTTTCAAGTCTACTGATGACTTGATTAGCGAATCAACGAAATGTCGGCGGCAGATAGACGGCTGAAAAATACAGAAAATACTAAGGTCTATTTGTAGACCTAAAATAATTAATTTCTTAATTTTATTTGTCTTTGTTTTACTTTTTCTAAATATTTCATTGTATTTTTTACTTCGTTTTATTTATTTATAATTTTTTTTTATTCTTTCCCATGTATTTTAATTTTAATTTCTTTTATTTGCTAAAATTTGAAACCGGTTTTTGTTTTAATTTTTAATCGCAGATCCCTGGGAAAGTGTATTGTATAAAATAATCGGTGCTATAGTCATTTTAAATATTTTGTCTACAGTATATGATTTTTGCTTAAAACTGCAACAACCAGAAGAAAATCAAAATAACAATTTTTATAAAGTGAATCCACAGGAAATAGGTAACCTGTTTTATATTTTAACTTCAATCAGAAATTAATTTTACTTATTGTTTAATTTTCAACAGTTCCCAGATTGCTGACTTCGTTTTCTGTGTGCCGCAATTATTATCGTCTCATACAACCCTATTACAGTGATGTTGCCAAAGACTTTCGATTTTTGGATGGATATCGTTCCGTTTGTATGATGATGGCCCTGTATGGTCATACATTTTTTTCGGAATATCAGCACATCGCAAACCCACAATATTACGAGAAAAACGCCAAAGATGAAAATTATTTATGGATTTTGAATACTACTGTGATCATAGAAACGTATTTTGTCATGAGTGGTTTGTTTTTGTTTATTAAAATGCAACAGATGCGCTTAATCACTCCGCAAACAAGTTGGCAACACTTTATCACCACTTATATCAAATTGATCTTACTCCGTTATGTGAGGTATGATATAAACTACAAAAACTATTTGACAAGCCAGCACTTTCGGTTTGCACATAGACGATACAAATATAAATTGCGCAAACACAAATTTATCATTTTTGTTTTCGATGAACGAACGCTGATTAAACTGCGACAATTTTGCTCGTCAGATCAAATTTTGTGCGCTTCTTCTTGCACATTCAACTCGTTCAAAATTTTCATTTAAATGAGAGAATTCAGAGCTAGGCAGCACAAACCGTTTGATGTTCATACAAAAATGCTTCCAACATTTGTGCAACCCAGCAAACATCCCCATAGACATTGTAAAATCTTAGTACAAACCGTTTGTGTAGTCTATTTCATCCTTAAATTATAGCCAATCGGAAATGTTTTAAATTTATTTAAAAAAAAGTTAAAACCTGTTGACGACGTGCAGAGTTTTGTATAGTCATGTTCACACGAACGGATAGTATCGTAGTTTGCTCTCCCATTTGGGGTTCGTGCTTCAATCTTGACTGATTCGTCATGCAAAGTTTTGGGAGCAAATCTTCTTGTTCATGTTGAATCTTAATGCGAAAAAAAAATTCGTTAGGTTAATAAAATAAAAAGAAAAATCACGTGTTGCATAGTGATTTATATTAAAAGAAAATTCAAATATTTAAAAAAAAATTCATAAAATAGTAATTCTTTGAATCCCACGACCAGAGTGGTCCTAAAATTTGTGAAAAAGTCAAGGTTTATAAAAAAATCAAGAAAATTAAAAATATTTTATATTAAATTCCAAAAATCTCATCGAAGCCCACTGTACAAAAAACTTTTTTTTCGTTTTTGGATAGCAAACAAAAAGTTATTGCTAACAATTTTATTGGGTTTTCTAGTTCAATTTTTACTTCCTCAAAATTGAGAAAGAAAAAAAATTTCTGACAGCTGCCCGATATCCACTTATCTTATATATGTATATATATAAAATTTAAATCAATTGATTTATATTATTTTTGATGCTAAAATCAGATATGAATACTCAACTGAACATTGAGGCTGATGTAATTGCGGTTGGGAGAGTGCACCCACAGGTTGGTTTCGCGGCCTGAAAATGAGTTTAGCCTCTTCACGGAAGCGTGGAGAGCACTTGACTTCTGTTATGCACTGTAGTTTGTTTTGTATATCGAAATTTTAACGTAGATCCCTTTTCAAAACAATAAACTTATATCTGACTTGAATTCTGACTTGAATTCTATTGATGTGAAGTCTTGGATTTTCAAAATGATTTCCAAAAATATATATAAAATTCAATATTTATTTTTTTTTCTCCATTTCATTGACATATAACTCCATGCTAAACAATATCTTCCAATCATTCTTATAGATTTTTACCTTCAGTTGGTTTGCTTATACTTTTCAACGCCACTGTTCTAACACGCTTTCAAAATGGACCATTTTGGCGACACATAACGGAACCGCTACGCGTTTTTAGTCGCGAAAATGGCTGGAAAAATTTATTGATGATAAATAATTACTTTAATAAGGAAACTGTAAGTATATTGAAAATACTTTATTCTTTATAATTAATATACATACATATTTAAAAACTTCACTTAATCATTTTTCTAATATTTCGCCCATTATTCTAACAAAGTATTTAAAAAGCAAAGCAAACAATTAATATGTAGCATGTTTTCACGACATGCGCTTCGCTCTCTATTTGTGCTTAACAGCCTAAACAGAAGCGAAGCAACATGCTTTGCCATACAAAATTTTGAGAGCGAATGAAGTTGCTTCATATTGAAGCTACATGCGAAGCAAGAATAATTCCTGTCTTCTCTAATTTATATCGCAAGTTTATCTGCACTATCTGTCAAAAGCATATATTGTAAATAAAGAAAACATAATAATACATAAAAATAAAAGTTAATTTTGGAAATCAATGAAATAATAAAACGTTAAAAACAATGGAAAAAAATTTGTGTGTCCATTTAGAAAAGTTTGCTTCAAGAAATTTTTGAAAAATGTATGTATGTTTCCTTATTAAAACCAAATCTCAAATCGCAGCACATACACGAGTCGTGTAAATAGTGTGATTCATAAATATAATTGAGAGATAGTAGTGGGTGATTTAACTCGTAAGGGAAACATACTGTTATTCATGATACAACTAATAAGGTAACCTTTTTACTGCAATACAAACAACTTCAATGTTTTTGTACAACCTCTGTATACTGTCAAAAAGCGGCCGCTCTGCATTTATAGAAGAAAGATAACAGAGCTTACATTGATTTGGTGTTTCGTTTTGGCTGTCTTTCATCTCTACATTCTCTTGACAACCTAAAGTAGTCAGATGATTAACGGTTTAGCTGATGAGGCTCCCTTATTAGTTGTACCATGCTATTATTCTATTCTACATCTTTCGATCAATTTTGTGACATATCTAGAAAAATTACCTATGACTCGATAAGTTTTTTTTGTCACCTTTAGTAAAATGGCGTTGTTTTCTTCATGAACATAGAAGATGTGGTTATATTTTTTTTGGACCAAATTTACGGTTTTATCCGTTTTTGGCTCCAGAATTTGTATGGTTTTGATTTGTATTTTCTCAAAATTTCGCACATGTCATTCCTTTGTCAAGCAAATTAGGTATGCCGAATTTCATTCACCTGGGACAAGTCATTATATTTTTGGCTGCTCGTTGTATGTATGAAATCACCACACTGTGGGACGTTTTTAAAATTACTACATATCTGTGGTTAAAATTGAAATGCGAAAGAAAAAGACAAAGTATATTTAATATTGGTAGAATTTGGCAAACTAAGAAACTAATAGAACTCGCTCCTTTAGTTCAGTCGTGTGAGCAGTTCGATCGAACTAGTTTGTTCGCGAACTAGATATGTATGTATCTCTATGTTTGACAAGAGAACTATGTAAACTATTCATGGAACTTTAAATTTCATAAGGGGGTAAGTGTCTTTTGACTGGTGTCAAAAATGTGGCAAAATACAGGCATACATATGTATGTATATGTACCTACATAAATATGTATGTATATACAAATTACAAAATAGTTGTAATGGAATACATTTATAATGCTCTTTATTAGTATTCAATTAATTTTAATTATTTAATATAAATTTCAACTATTAATTATATCTTACGTTGTTATTTTATAAAAATAAAAAACAAAGGCCAGTCATCATACCTGGTATATTGCAGCTGAATGGCAGTTATTTGCTTTATATTTACTAGTCATCATGATTGTAAGCAAGTATGTATGTGTAATTTCTTTCAAATCAAAACAGGTTAAATTAATATAAAACGTACATAATCTCTGTTTTCCTTTTCAGATATCCTCACTCTAAAAAGTATACATATTCAACTCTGGCGATTTTGTCATTCGTCTTACCATTTTCAATCAGTTATATTTGGAAATTACAACCCTGTTTTATAATTAAGCCAGAGTAAGTAATGTTTATAAAAATAAAATAAAAAGGAATCATTTATAATTTTTATAAATTTAAGTGTTATAATAATATAAAATTTATAAAACATGTTTCAGATCTTACCGTTTTACATACTTTGAGAGTGATGTATATTATAAAGTCTATACACCATTTTATACAAACTTATTCGGTTACTTGTTCGGCATTATATGTGGTGAAATCTATTTGAAATACACAAGCCACGAGGAGACACGCAAATTTTTGCGTGAGCAACCAAAATATATAGTTGCTGCTCATTTTCTGGCAATTTGGGCATTTTTATTGTTTTGGTTGGGTACCATACTAGACGTTAGAGAACCATCAATTTGGTCCGCATTATATGCAGGCCTACATCGTAATATCTGGGTAATGACCGTGTGCGGCATTCCTTTACTTATGATGAGCTGTAATTGCGGCTGTAGGTTTTTTAAATTAATAAAAAGTAAACTACATACCTAATGAAATAAATATTATACAATTTCAGGGATCGCTTATGAGTTTTGCTGCCTGCCAATATTCCGCGTTTTGGCCAGACTATCGTTTCAAGTGTACATTTGGCACTTAACAATCGTACACTTACTAAATGGTTATCAACGTCAACCGTATTATGTTAATAGTTTTTATTTCGTAAGTGTTTCTTTCTAAAATTCTAATGAAGTTGCCTATAAAAACATTTCGTCTTTCTTTGCAGTTCACACAATTTATAGCCTTATACTGTATCTCGAATGCTTTGGCATTTACACTAGCTTTATTCTTTGAATATCCCATTGCCCAAAGCATACAGGTCTTACAATCTAGAAGTAAGTATACATATGTATGTACATACAAAGAGCTCGAAAACGTTCAAGTTTTTGGTACCGACACTCCTGAATGTTGTATAAGATCTGAAAAAAAAAACAAATTGGCATAAATTTCAAAGAAATTCCTTATCTTTCTCAGAGTTTCTTCCAAAATCTGGAGCTGCAAAATTTCACCTTTTTTTAGGGCCTGTTTTCCACCTGCAAGAACAACTTTCAAAATTTGATTTTGCTTTCCATATATTTGTGCGAACGAACGACAACTTTTGCGGATGGGAAATAGGTTCTTAATTCAATGTTTAGTAATCGATATTTGTTAGCACAAATAGTTTTCAAACAAAATCAAACTTGAAATTATTATAGTTATGCGAACGAATGGGTTCGACATCGATGAACTGGCGGCAGTAAGATTTACTTTTTATAAACACAAAAAACAAAAATTAATTTAATTACAAGTTGTTAGAAGAGCCAATTGAAATGTATTAGTCTAGGTCTAAATAGACCCGCATTAATTGTTTTCTCAGTAGCATCAATGAAATGTCAGCAGCATATAGATGGTTGAAAAAGACAGAAAACAATTACTAAGGTCTTTTTAGATTTAGACTAATATATCTGTAAAACTGTCAACCATTCTGTTTTATATATTTTATAGGTGTCTAACACTTTCGTTCGTTCGCATAAATACACTAAAGGAATTTTCAAATATGATCGTATTATTTTTGGACCTGGGGCCAAATCATCGCATTCGATATCGAATGAACTATCGAGCAAAAATAATGTAAAACAAAAACAAAATAAACAACAAACACACAGCATAAGTGACGGAATTCGTTCGATATCGAATGCGATGATTTGGCCCCTGAACTAAAGGAATTTTGTTCATAAATTCCATGAATTCTGAAATTAATTTTATGAAAAAATTCATTATTTTTCAACTAACGTTGGCGTTCATTGAATCAATGAATTCTGATTCATTAAATTTTTATTAACGATCGTTTCATTAAATATATGAAGTTTAGTCATTAAGTTAATGAAGCATTTGATTGGTTTAATGACAAAAAATCATAAACTAAATGAATCGATTCATTAAATATAGCAATTTCTTCATTAATCTAATAAAAACAAAATACAATTTTTATGATGTATGTACATACATATATTATTAAGCTTACGGATAATTTTATTATTAATATATATGTATATTCGAAAAAAAAATCGTTTTATTTGTGATGCCACTTTTTAGATGTTACTCGCAGCAGTGGACTTTTGCGAAATATTGAAATATGTTGCAATATCTCCAAATTCCTGTACAAATCGAATGAGAATTTTGAAACCTCAATGAACGAATATATTGATTTAAACATATTTTTTCATAAAACCAATGATATTTTTCAACGAAATTATGAAAATTAATGAAATTTATATATCTATAAAAATTCATTGTCGTAATGAACATTTTCATTAGATTAATGAAAAATATTAATACAATAAATTCATTAATACATACTATGAACGAAATTTCTTTCCGTGTAGGTTTAACACAAAAACAAATTTCAAAGCTTCGACAAAGAGCCAGTTATAAGTATATTCTTTATAGTATAATTATACAATAATTGGCATTTAATTTTTTTTTTTTAATTTTTAACTTTATTATTTGTCTTTTATCTTTGCAGAAAGCGATAAGAATGTGAAAAAGTCTACATAAAAAATTTTCTGTGCTTTTCTAGATAAGAATTACAAATACTTTTAGCTTAATATAATTTATATAATATTTAATTTATGTCACCACCGTTTTGTTTTCCGCAAAAGAAAATCATATTATGATAATAAAGTTTCCGGAAAATGTTTTGACGAAAAATAAGTAAAATTATTTTCAGTATACAATTAGTCATGACCTGGGTTCGAAACAATTTGGCATGAAACGACCGACCATGGTACGTATTCCACCCAATAAGTGTTCAAAATAAAGAGTTTTGCATGTTTAAAATGAAAGCTAAAATTAAATGTAGTGTAAAGAATTATTAAACAATTAAAAGAAGTCACTACATATGTACATATGTATTTACAGCGAGCCATTTGTTTTTTTTTTTGCTTTTGTTTGTTTTCTATTTGTGAGTGGCATCAGGGATGTAAGGGTTGATACAATACCACTTTTTTCCACTATTTGAAGATAAAAAAACAGTATGTATTGTCCTATTGATTGGCTTAGCCCTGCAAAAATTAATTATTAGTATTAATAATAAGGTTATCTACTCGTAAAAGCGTGGTATAAGTGAACTTCAATGCTTCTGATAAAATACACTCTTTCTAGAAATTTTGCTTCCCATCCCTGACTTGCATACATATACTTGTTGCTGTTGCACTTACTGAAAGAGTAGGAAGCCGGTGTAAAATGAAAGACGGCGGCGTCTAAGCAATGTATGGTCGGCGGCGGTTAGTACAAAACACGTTTATCACAAGGAGTGCAAAATGAAAAATGTATTTTGACTACATTTCTATTGAATAAGACTGAAAAGGGAAATTTTTCACCCTAACTGCAACTAAGACCTAAATGGTCTTAAATTTACAACGTTTTTTGATTCTCTTGTGAAAAAAGTAATGTATTTCATTTATATTAAATTACTTTTTCAGGCTCAAGTTCAACCCTTGGGTTTTCACTACTTTTTAATCAATATCAATTAAGTAAAGAAAAGTAAAAATTTATTTGCTAGGTGGACAACCGGCTGTTTCTGGGTAGCAAACACCCTTTATCAGCACCCTATGAACTTTGGACGTGTCAAATTTCACAATTTTGGCACAGCCGCTTTAACCACTCGGCAACCAAAGCTCACGCAATTTTACTATCTGTTTGTATACTTAATTAACAAAATATTGTTAATTAAGCATATGTAATGTATTTGGATGACGATATAAGCTTGCTTGCGTATTTCTAAAACATGATTTTTTTATTAGCAGTTGTATTGTGTAGAAATTTGTTAACTGAGAACTTATTAAATATGAAATATTTTTATCAATATTCAAATATGAACTTAATTATTTATTTGCATTAAAAGCCATTTGAAATGTATTAATTCAGGTCCAAAAATGAAAAGGTTCATTTTTGGACCTAAATTAATATTTTTATCAATATGTAATTAATCTTGTTTTTTTAATATTAATTATTTTTCACTTGAATTCTTATGCTCAAATAGAAATAGAGATGCAATTTAATCGATCCAACTAAATATCAGAAAGACAGTGAGGTTGCATGTTGTAACATGCCATTTTTTAGGATATTCTTAATAATATATAATTTAATAATTTTTTTCAATATGTATCTACTTTTTTCAATATGTGGTTCATAAATATATGAAGAATAAAATGCATGTGCGAAAATTTGGGTATGATTAAAAAATCACAATTATTAATGCCCAAATTTTTTTAATGCGTGCCGCAACAAACCAAATACGCTGCTGATGTTGTAGATTTGCACAAATCTTATTAATGGACCTTGAATAGATTCCAGTGCAAATAATATAGTCCGACGGAAGATGCGCTATGAATTCTATGTGACGGCTACATACATATTTATTACAAAAAACAAAGTTTTCTTACCCTGCATTTACAGTATTGGAGCACAACAACCCTGTCTGCATGACACATTTTTTTTTTTTTTTTTGTTATCGAACATTACACATCGCCAATATAATATGACAAGTCAACGAGGAAAAAATCTAAAGACAATAACGAGACGAACAATCAACAAGAAAATACCATTTTATACCAGAAATATATTATTTTTTTAAAAAATACGCATAGAGCTAAAACTGCTCTTTAAATAAAAAATAGTTAAATTATAAGTATAAAAATATTAAAAGCTGCATAAAAATTTCATCTTTGTTACGTGTAAGTGAGAAAAAGATAAATGAAAAGAAGAAAAACCACGAACAAATAGATAACATTGGAGGGGGCAAACGAAAATGAATAAAAAAAATTAAAATTTAAAAAAGACGTGAAAAAATATTTGCACTTAAATTTTGCAAACGAAAATAGTATTACAAATTAAACTGATTAATCCAAAAAGCATATACAGTTGAAGAATTTTAGCATTCATATGACTGCTCTAAATAAACCTCCAAAAGGAAACTTATTGAATAAATAAAAATTGGCCCCTGCGAAAGGGGCCATTCAAAAGAAAGCGAGCAAAATTGTTTTTGTTAGTAAACTTACCGCGTGGAAATGTTTTAAGTAAAATATATTTCAAAAGCTTATAATTGTACAAATGGCCTTCTACGATTTATAAATGGCTCTAAAAGATCAATGTTCCATTAACGCACATTTTCTCCAAAAAAAAAACAGAAACAAAAAAAAGAGGTCAACAATTGCGTCTTAAAAAATTGTGTCAATAATTATAATTTCACAATAAAAAGAAACGAAAACAGAAGTGCATCTCATTAAAATTCAATATCAAAATCTGCTTCCAAAAAATATAAACATGAATGAATACTATATATATTAATTTTTGAAACAAAGAAATCTTCAAACATTGTACACACATACATTTAAAAAAACGAAAACTTCGAAAAAAAAATACAATTTACCTCGCCCTCTGAGCAAAAAAAGTGCCAACAGTTTTCGCTCGCCCCAAAATAACCATCAATTTCTTTTGTATAAAATCAACAATTCGGGGTATTGCCACAGTTAACTCTTTTCTTTTATATTTTAAACATTTGGTCAATTAATTTATTTTATTTTCGTTCAATGTTCGTGCGCTGCCGCTTTAGTCGTCTGTGTGTGTTTTTGATCTTGCAAATAAATTTTTTTCGAAGGTTTCTAACAAAGTGTTAGTGTCACTTGAAAAAAATTTTAGAGATCATTCCCATAACCGACGCATGCCGCTAAAATCGCCGTTCAAATTAAATTTAATGGAAGAGCTATGAACCTAGACCGTCTGAAATTGACGCTGACGCAGATTGGAAATTTGGTCAAACAAATAAACAAGAAAAATTTCGCTGATACTGCAGTAAGACTAAATCAAGTAAGTGAATTTTTTTGCTAACTTACTACTAACACCCTCTTTTACTCACGTACCATCAACAACTTTATGTGTGTGGTTTAGTGATGCCGCTTGAAACCTGTTAAAACCAGTTATTTATATGTATGATTTAATTGAAAAGTATGCTCGTGTAATATGTACCTATGTATATTGCATGCAAAATAAACTACAAACCAATTGAATAACATCTCCCTCCGTAAGAACCCCAAAATCTCAGGGCCAAATATTAATTTGCATATTCGAAACAGAAATGCAGTAAAAATTGGAAAAAAAAGCGGCTGTGCTACAATAATTACGAAATTTGCTACAACCCCAATGTTTGATTGTTGGCTCAAATGTTTGCACGAAGAACAAAAATAAATAAAAATATTTCATATTAGCACAATTCGTGCGGCTAGCTTGTGGCTGTCGGCATATGTGATTTGGTAAAATATCAACTGTTAAGACAATTATACCACACGTTTAGCACAATCAACCAATATTTTTTATCCAATGCTGGTTTATCAATGTCAAAGCACATATCAAATAAGTGATTTTTCATTGCATTTGTATGCTTGAGAACGGTGGAGCCCTTGCTTTTCCTTGCCTTTGAGTATATTTACAGCCTTCCGTTTAAAGTGATTGTAGAAATTTGCAAGAAAGTTTAAAAAGAAGCTTTGAGAGATACACTTTTAGGTGTATTTTGAAAATGACTAATAATGTAACTTCTAAAAAAATAACACCAAAAAGTTGTCTTTATGATTATCATTTATTGATAAACTATATAATAAACCGTACTATCTTGATGTAACAAAAATTTAATTCTCTAAATTAAGTGATTTGAAAAAACAGAAATGTTTTTGACTGTATTTTTAAACTCTACTTCTACATAACTTTTCAGCAAGTACCTGCATCATTCAAAAAATTACCTATTTTAAAAAGTAAAAAAGCGCTATTTTAAAATGCAACATTGAAAAAATAAGTTTTGAATTCATGTACTTTTTTACACTTCACAATTTTGTTGTACAAAGCAAATGGCTTGTGCAAAAATTCCAATTTCCTTATATGACAACCTGTTGTGTAGTTATCTGCCCTTAATAAAATATTCAAAGAATGCAATTGGGTTAAGAACTAACGAAAAGCTCAACCAAATATAGATCAAGCTAATGAAAAATTTGGCATTTGCACAAACTACTTGTGTCGTTTATGTAGATGTTTCACTGTTTGCACATAATTTGCTTACAAATAGATTTTTCTCGTTTTTTTAAAAAATTATGGAATACTTATATAAATTTGCTTCGTATAAACAGTATTACAATCACCTAACTTAATATTACTGCTTTTGGTGAATACCGATAATAATTTATGGTCATTATTAAAGTGAAAAGTGTGGCAGCATTATTTTAAGTATACATACGAAACACACCTCAATTGCTTCGTCATACCGATATGTTGAATAAACATCGTATAAAAAAAATTGGCAGTTGGAAAAATTAGTATGAAACAAACTTTCCGCGTCTTTTAATTAATTTTTAAATCCAAATCAAACAATCTGTTTATACATTATATTTTAAATTATAATAAATAGTGTAAATAGGTAATTATGTACGAAAGCAATTAATAAATTAAAATATTTATTTTGCGAAATGCTACTTATAGCAACTGTGGTACTTCAATCAACCATTTTTGCCGACGCCATTACAGTTTGCAAAGAAAAATTTCTCTGCTTGTGGTTTATGTGTCGTCTTGTAAAAAAAGAAAATTGTTAAAATTCAGCCAGAAAACCTATTTCGTTTAATAAATATACATCTAAAAGGTTTGCAACTTTAACCTCTATTTAATGTTGTAGTAAACGTTTTAAAATAGTGCAGTGAAAATGTTTATGAGCTAAAATGAAAATTTCCTAATTTCCTTGTGATACAAAGGAAAAAAATGCATACGCTTTATTCGGTGTCTCGCATATTTTCGTCATCCTTCTGCTTCTCTAATCAACAATCAAATAACTGTTTTTGGGAAAGTGTCACAAATACTTGGAAGCAAACAAACTGTTGTTGTTTTGTTAAAATTGTGTTGTTAAATAAAAAAAAAAAAAAAGTTGATTTACATAAAAAATTTGCATAAATAAAATTTTCAGCTTAATCCTTTATTTTAAATGTGATTTGCAAACGAGAATTTCGTATCCTTTCGCATATGATTAAAGTGGAGCAGGGCAAGTTTTGCAAGGACTATATATTTGTCTCTTTCTGTGTGGTTTTAGGTTTATGTAAATGTGTTCAGTATTGTATTACTGTGTATGGGTCTCCGTTTTTTTTTTTTTTTTTTGAGAAGTGGAGCAAAATTGGAGTAATTGTTTTGTGCTGCCAGATCGTTTACTGAGAACTACAAGGTTTTGTAAGTTAATCCGATTAAGCCCAGTGTTTTGTATTGCAGTTAAGTACTTGGTACAATCCTAGTTTAATGGGCCCATAATGGCGCACGCAAAGTAAAAGGGAGCATTAGCAATTCGGAAACTGATGTTCTCAAAATTATTTGAAACATTTTCATTATTTAATTTGTTTTTATTTTTATGTTGTCGTATTTAAATTATCAAGATATAAAATTTTCTGTTTATAGTTAATTGAGGATTTTGGCTTGGAAGCGGACCGTCATTGTCTGCGTTGTCTCTTCTCAAGCATTAATTTTAACGATCCAGCATTACTATCAACATCACCAGCTTCATCCTTACAACATCAGCAGCAGCTTCTGCAAGCAAAACTTTTGCAACAATATTTGGAAAAGCAACTCAGCCGACCTTCAGTTATTTCAAACATATGTTTTGCCATTGACAACTGTTGGCCGCAACAGAAGGTAAGTTTAAAATATTACATTGGAGATTAAATTATACCATATGGTTTTGACACAAATTGTTTGAAATATGTAATATTTACTCACACATTTTTTTTCAGAGCCTTAAACCCACAAACCAACTTATCAATCAAATAGTTCGAGTGACCGGCATCAATAAATTGTGCGAGTGTGTCTTAAGCTTAGCACTAACACATTCACAGCAACCTGAATTGCGCACCTATGCCGGTGAACAGCTCAGTAAAGCTCTGCCGGAACTTATCGATTCGTATTTGGGGAAGAATTTCCAGTCGGCTGGTGTAATCAGCAGTTTGCATGACGTTTCATTGGACTTGTTGCAATTGTTATTGACTTGCTTGAATTCGTATGTAAAACAGGAAAATCTACGTGTGCAATTTATAGAAAAGTTAAAGGAAGAATTTCCTCGTGATCGGGTGCCACTTATTTTGGCACCATTTTTGTATAGTACATTATTTGAACCAGTAAAACCCCGAACATTTGCTGCTGCAGGTTCCGAGAAAGATTCGGATTTGTCTGACTGCTCAAACTCCACTAATGGCTTTGTTTTGGCGGAAGTGCCCATAGAAGAAATCTATGACAATATATGCGAAACAATATTCTCTTCCCACGAACACAACAATATTATGGACACATCTTGGATAAATTTAATACTGGAAATTGGTTATGAATTTACATCAAGTGTTGAAGAATGTAAAAATCATTTGCGCAGTGGCACAACCGGAAATGCAGCAGGCACTGGTGCAGGCGGTGCTGTCGCGGGTACGACAAGTGTTTCGTCAGCTGCAAATCGAGATTTGCAGCCACAAGATGTGGCAAAAATTATCGGCCTCATGTGCCGGCGCCACACCTCTCTGCTCGACTGTAATGTAAATTTACCCACACCGGCCAACTTTTGGCCCCAACAGCAGCAACAAACCGCTCAAAATGCTAACCAACCACAGCAACAAAATGCCAACAACAATAACGAGAATTCAGCAAACAATGCAGATAAATCGAATAATGGCAATGATAAAAAAGACAAAACACCTGGTGGAAATTCCAGTGGCACTGGCAGCACAGATACAACACAGGCCTGGAAGCCAGATGTATTCGTCCAGGCCTTAAAAGAAGTGCAGCCTCAACTTAATTGGAAAGAAGTGTGCATGGAACTAGATCATCCAGAGTTCATAATAAAAGATCGCATTGGCTTAGATCTCTTATTGACAATATTCCGTTTGGCAACACAGTCAACTTTGTTTCCCTATTCGGAATACATTTATCGCCATTGGCAAAACCTCGAGGGCCAATTTTCTCTTATCACTGTCATGTTGAAGAACCCCGATCTCTTCTCATTTGCCGACTACATATTTACTTCAGCACCTGTTGAAATATTGAAAACCCCGCCTGACACTGAGAACAAAGAAATCTGTGCTTGGAAATCGCTACATTTAGTGGAGGTTCTATTGCATATAGCAGAACACGGTTACTATGCACCGGTGCATGAACTCTTTAAATTTCCAGCTCAACATTGCCCTGATGTGTTGTTTTTATCACTGCTGCATATAAATCCACCTCTAACAGGCTTGAGGCAAGAATTGTTCAATCAGCTAATTCCCACCTTTTTAGCGAATCATCCGAACTCTGGAGTTATGTTGGCCAGTGCTTGGAACTCGAATCATTTCAACTTAACGCTACGACCAATTATAATGCACGCCATGTCTGAATGGTATTTGCGGGGCGCAGAATATGATCAAGTAAAGTTGTCCCGCATCCTAGATGTTGCCCAGGACTTGAAAGCTTTATCTACACTGCTGAACATTCGTGCATTTGTGTTCGTTATTGATTTGGCTTGTTTGGCGTCTAGACGCGAGTATCTCAAACTGGAGAAATGGTTAAGCGATAAAATAAGAGATCATGGTGAGTCTTTCATACAAGCCATTTTAAAATGCCTACAAAGACGTTGCCCTCAAGTGACAAATGCAAAAATACCGGACGATCAGCTGCCACCAAAACAGGCACAACTGCCTCCCGAAACAGTCAATACTATGCTGTCCTGTTTGCAGGGTTGTATAGGCAATGTTCCACATGAGATTGCTGAAATAATAATGCAAATGACAGCAAACTGTTCAATAATGGCGAACAAAGCAAGAGCAGCTGCAGCAGCTGCTGCACAACAAGGCCCCCTGGTACCACCACAGAGTGCCATGCGTGGCCATCGCGGCATGGATATGACAGCCACAGGCGTAGGTGGTGTGCCTGGAGGCGTGCCACCACCATTTTCGGCCAATCTAAATGCACAACAAATGTTCGGACCCACCATGGATACGCTCTCGAACCTGACCACCAATATAGCTGGTCTCAATTTAGCTGGTCCCAATGGTGCTTTCAACTTTGGCAATGTTCTGAACAATCTTGTCTCGACACCAGCATCTCCTTCGCGCCTTATGAATCCAGCAGCGGCCAGTCCATATCCACTGAATCCGATGCAAATGCCTGCACCGCCACCTTCTGTCGGCGCTCTGGGACGTATGCCACCATCGGCCCAACAGCCAACGCCCACACCGCCCAACCCCAACAATCCCATAATAGCAGACTTTCAAGGTCCCGTCTCCAAGGAGATTGAAGATGAAGCCAATTCTTACTTTCAACGTATCTACAACCATCCCCCACACCCGACTCTCTCGATCGATGAAGTCTTGGACATACTGCAGCGCTTCAAAGAGTCAAATATACGTCGTGAGCAAGAAGTATATCAGTGCATGTTGCGCAATCTCTTCGAGGAGTATCGTTTTTTTGCCCACTATCCAGAAAAAGAACTGCAAATAACCGCTCAACTGTTTGGTGGCATAATTGAACGCAATCTTGTGCCAACTTTTGTAGCCTTAGGCTTGGCTCTGCGCTGTGTCCTTGACGCTCTGCGCAAGCCAGAAGGATCCAAATTGTATTATTTCGGTATAACTGCCTTAGACCGTTTCAAAACACGTTTGCACACCTACAACAAGTACTGCGAGTACATACGTTCGATACCACATTTCAAGGACTTTCCACCTCATCTGCTGCAATACGTTGAGTACGGATTTTTGGGACAAGAGCCACCAGCTGCCAAACTGCAAATGTTAATGGGAGCGGGCAGTACAGGCGGTGGAGGAGGCGGCGGCGGGGGAGGAGGCGGAGGACAGCCACCACCTGATTCCATTTACCGTAGTAACTCAGTAACCGGTAAGTATTGAAACATCTACACTTGGAAATTAATTCGCAACATGTCTTAGAGAAAATAAGAAGAGAAACTGTAAGTTTTAACCTGAATTTTAAGGTAAAACTCAACTTACTTTGCTCGTTTGTTGAAAGAGTAGCGCAGTTTCAAAAGCTTGTCTTCTTTGCAACTCTTTTGTTTTAACAAATGTCAAACAAAAACAACTGTATTTCGTTGAAAAAGGTGTGGCAAATGTTAGCCCGCAAACAACGTGACCAGCAATATTTTGTTGACCTTTGCTTTGGCCAAGTACGTGGAAGGAAATATCTAAAAATGCATATACATGGATCAGTAAACACTAACAAAAAGAAAAACTGGGAAAAATGCATAAGAGCGCAAAATTAAACAATGGGAATTTTTTAAGGTTATGTTTGCTTAACGAGCAAATATAAAATTTACAACAAATAATAATTTAATCGTGCAGAAACTTTGCATTTCCTACGAAATGTTGCATTTGCTCGTTAATTAGACATAACCTTAAAATATGCTCTTGTAAAATGTAATGTGTTCGCAAATATAAAACATAAATTACCATTTTTTAATGTTCTCTCCAATTTTTTTTTTTTTTCAACACTGGGAATCGCGTACACAACTACAAAAACTGAAATTTTGGACATCTCGAAGATGATTTTGTTCGTCATGGCGAAAAGCTATGGGAAAAATCGATGACACAATATCGTTTGCTAGGTCCACAAACCCTAATGTACATATATGCCCAAAATAAAAGACAACCAAAAAATGGTGGTCACGTTTTATTTATTTTTTTTTTTTCAAACATTGGAAAATGTATATCTAGTTCGATTTGAACCGTAAATAAAATGTATAAATCTAGAAAACATGTTTCCAGTAAATCTTTTATGAATTCTTCAATATTATAAACCTTAATTTATCAAGAAATTCTTCTAAATTGTCCATGTTGATATTTTCAAAGAAATTGCTCAACATTGAAAACACGGCTTTCTCGAAACTTATATTTTAAGGCTTAGATTGTTAGTGCTTCCGACGTTCTTTTACATTTATATTTTGTTTTAATAGAAACGTGATTGATCGTGAGAATTTTTTTAGTTATTCGTGAGTGAAAATGCGTGATTGATTTTTTCATGAGCATGCGTGACGTAAGTTCCAAAAAAAAATTCTCGTGAGTGAAAATTAATTTGATCGTGAGTGAGCCAAGAAACACTCACGCGCACATCTCTAATTTTAGACACGACGAAGATTTTTTTTTTTATGGCAAAGAGCTATGGGAAAATATCGATGCTAAGTCTACAAACCTAAATAAAGAACAAAAAAGTGGTGGTCACGTTTTGTTTTTTTTTTTTTTTTTTTTTTTTTTTTTGAAAAGTTGGAAAATATGAATGTAATTTAACCGTAAATTAAATGAATAAACCGACTTAAATATATCTACTTATTCATAATTTGTATATGATTTTATTTTGTAGGCAACATTGTTACTACACCCACCCAACAGAAGCCAATGGTAGTGGCTCAATCGATACATCCATCCCGCATGAAATCCATTGTAACGGCCACAAATATCGACACCCTACTGGTGGCCAATCAGGAGGAGAAAGTAACCGTACCGCCAGAGGGCGTGCAAGATAAGACTGCGTTTATATTTAATAATCTAAGTCAGTTAAATATCCCCCAGAAGGTAGAAGAAATAAAAGATATCATGAGCAAAGATTATTGGCCCTGGTTGTCGCAATATTTAGTATTGAAACGAGCCTCCATGGAGTTCAATTTTCATTCCTTGTATTCGAATTTCTTAGATGCTCTTAAAAACACTGAGATCAATAAATTTGTCACAAAGGAGACCATAAGGAATATCAAAGTTTTGTTGCGTTCCGACAAAGGTGTGGTCAATTTCTCTGATCGCAGTCTGCTAAAAAATCTTGGCCATTGGCTGGGCATTATGACTCTGGCACGTAACAGACCCATTTTACAAATAGATTTAGATCTGAAGTCATTGCTGGCGGAGGCCTATCACAAAGGCCAACATGAGCTGTTGTTTGTGGTGCCGTTTGTGGCCAAAATTTTAGAGTCTTCAAATAAATCAAAAGTATTCAAGTCTCCCAATCCCTGGACCATGGCTATAATGAATGTGTTAGGGGAATTGCATCAGGAACCCGACCTAAAGTTGAATTTGAAGTTTGAGATTGAGGTGTTGTGTAAAACTTTAAATATTGATTTAAACAAGTTGAAGCCCATTATATATCTCAAAGACCCCGCACGTTATAGCATGATTGAACATCAAATGTCACAACCCAAACAGAAATCCATTGAACCCGGACCGTCCCAGCAACAACAACAGCAACAGCAGCAACAACAACAACAGCAGCAGCAGCAGCAAGCTCAGCAGCCCACACCTACACCGCATCAGCAACAAATGATGACAGAGGCGGATGCACAAGCGATGATGATGGCTGCTAATGCAGGCGCTGGTGGCGTGGTGGTGCCTGGCACCTCAATACCATCACCCAGCATACCCAATGAACAGTCCGGACAAATGATGATGCCAGCTCCCGAGCCTCGTTATTCGTACGTCGACATAAATGTTACTAACTTCCAGTTGATAGCGCAACATGTAGTATTGTCCCCCCAAGTTTCTTTCTTACATGTGAATCCAAACATTAAGCATTTGGTATTAAATGCCATTGAAAGAACAATTACAGAATGGCTGCAACCAGTGGTAGATAGATGTGTAAGAATTGCTGCTTCTACGACCGAACAAATTGTACGCAAAGATTTTTCTCTCGATCCCGATGAGCATCGCACGCGCACTGCAGCCCATCAGATGGTACGCAATCTAGCAGCTGGCATGGCCATGATCACCTGCAAAGATCAAGTTACACAAACACTGAACAACAATTTGAGAAAAGCCTTTATGACCACATTGCCGGGACCACCCAGTTTCCAAGACATTGAAGCTGCTTCCATGCAACTGACCAACGACAATGTGGAATTGGCTTGCGCATTTATACAAAAAACAGCCGCCGAAAAGGCCACACCAGAAGTAGACAGGCGCTTAGCAGCCGATTTTGAAACAAGAAAAATGGCTCGCGAAGAAAACGGCCGCTATTTTGATGCACACACCCTGGCCTACCAAACGAAACGTTTACCGGAACAGGTGCGTCTTAAAATGGGCGGTGTGCCACCCAACCAGTTTGCGGTCTATGCTGAATTTGCTAGAAACATACCCGGATTTCAGGCGATGAGTGATCGTGATATAGCTCTGTTTCTGCCCAAGCCGCAGGAAATGCCACCCACATTTGCGCAAGACGAAATGGGCCTAATGTACTCAGAGTTGGCCAGCAAAATGGAGGCCTTCCTCAACAGCTGTGTCAACAATTCGAATTTGCAGCTACAGGCAAGTAAAATGCATGCTCTGCTTAACGCTCTCATGGTTACACGTCGAATTCGTGACAATGATTCTGCCCTCAATCTTCTCACTCACTGTGTGGAAGGTTTTGTGGAGGGTCTCATTAACATACCCGAACATGTCGAACAATTGAAATTGTATCGTGACATACATTTGCGCATACTAACGCTCTTACAAAATACATTCAGCGCTCCAGCCACCGAACGGGCCATAACTAAGTGCATTTTCGATATACGCGAAGAAGCCCGCTACAATGTGGAGGCCATCAAGTTGCTGATCACCTCACAATTCCTTAACTTGCATCAATTCGATTTGGCGTTACGCGACTGCATGGACAATGGCAATAACTTTCTGGCTGTCACATTTGCCATCACACTAATGGAACGACTTTTAGTCGATGACCGGTCCACCTCAATTATAGCAGAGACGGAATTTTCCTGCACCACTGATCTGTTGAGCCGTTTGACACAACATCGTCATCGTTATCCAGAGGCATTGTCTAATTTCATTGATATGCACTTTGGTAGCAGCAATACCATGGATGCGGGTACATTTGGCTCGGTAACCGATCGCTATTTAGCCGGTGCTACACAATACATACATTCGGGCATGCAACATGTCAGGGTGAGTATTTTGAAAACTTTTTTCAAAACATTGTTTTCTTCAAATTCGACACAAAAAAAATCACCATGTTTTGTTTTCAATTTGATGAAATTTTTTTTGCCATTATCGGCAATAGACATTCACCCCTAACCTCTTTAAAATGAGAAATGTGTGACGTACCCATAAAATTTTAATTCCCCATAAAGGGGAATTTTTTTTTAATTTTATATAAATTTTATTTTAAAAAAAGTAGTTCCTTTACAATAGGTTGCCTCAGCGCCCAAAAGGCGCTTCAAGTGAGTTGGCAAAATTTCAGATTTCAAATATTCTCAGTTGTTGCAGAATCCAAGTCAGAATTGTGAATTATCAGAATTGAAAATCAATTCTGATTTGAAATGGTGTCATGAAATCATCGTCTTGGTTTTGCGCTGATTCGAACACAAGTAAAACCCATATTCGAATCAGCTGTTTTGTTTTGCTTGTGCTATTGTTAACATTTTACAGTAGATTTTCACATATCTTGTGTTCGTACAACTTCTGAAAACTGTCAAAAAGATGCCACTTCTGCATTTACAGCAGATAGATGAACAGAGCTCACGCTCGTTTTGAAAAACTTGTTTAATACAAATTAAATAAACTACATAAATATTTTTTTTTATAGATTGAGCTGTCAGAACCCTGACGTTTTCTTTTGTGATAAAATATTTGTTTTCATCCGTTCCCGTAGTTTTGTGCACGTTTGTCTCTTATTGAGAGAAATTATAGTTTACTCTCATTTTACCGAAACAGGGCTATAATGTCAATAAAAACAAGCTTAATAGAACTTGACTTCAAAAGCTTGAAAAATCGGTTCATAAGCTGCCGAGTTAATCGGAACTTGGATCATTCTGTTGCCAAAACCTTTCAAAAGGTAAAAATCAGGGTGGAGTAATATTGGAACATACGTAAAAAATTACACGAATAGATTTCTGCATCCTTTTGCGAAGTCATAAAAACAAATAAGAGTGCTATATTGACGTGGCGGTATGACTGATATCTTCACAATAGTCACGTTCGTATACATATAAGTTTGCATTCGCGCTGCTTCGGTCGGCTATAATTTCAACATCATTGAACTTGTTTTGGCTCGATTATTGGATATACTCAAAATCTTTGGATAATTTTTTTTATTTTTTTTCTGTTAGAGTCACTTTCTTTCCCCAAAAAATTGTTTTAGTATGACTTTAGGCCATAAAATCTTTTAGTTTGTTTATAAGCGAAACTCGCTGAAAATGGTGAATTAAAAGCGATGCTTTAACAGCACTTATCTGTGTTCAAATAAACTAAAGTTAGCGTAAATAAAAATTGCCATGTTTGTAGAATTAAATTTTTTTTTTTTTAGTAAAACAAGTTATTAAGTCATATTCATAGGTCATTTATAACTTCTTCATATCCAGAAAAATATTTATTTTGAGAAAAAAAAACCTAATTCCGTTATATCATTTCTGGGGGTCCGATTTAGTTTTTTTTTTTTGTTTTTCATTTTGAACAATTGTATATCTTACTCCTTTGGTTATATATTTGACTTCTCTACGGGCAGGATCTTGTGTTTTTCTATAAAACCCTCCTTAAACCCAGTATCTATACATTTAAATACATATATAATTTCCTGATTTTTAGTCCAACGATTGCGACGATCCGCCAGGTCTGCAGGAAAAAACTGAATTTTTACTCAAGGACTGGGTCTCGATTTATTCCCAATCTCACAATCTGTCAAGAGAAACAAAAAATTTCGGTTCATTTGTACAGAAAATGAACCTGTATGGAATACTGAAAACCGACGATTTAATCACTCGCTTCTTCCGTCAGGCTACACAGTTTTGCATTGATTTGGTGTATCGCATCTTCAACGATCCCTCGCATACACCAGTGCAGGCCAAGACGAAAATATTTCATTGGATTGACGCCTTTGTGCATTTAATAGCTTTACTTGTAAGACATTCCGGCGAGTCCGGTAATCCGACAACAAAAATCAATCTGCTGAACAAAGTGCTGGGCATTGTATTGGGCATTCTGTTGCAAGATCAAGAAGTTCATGGTGTGGCCTTTCAACAACTGGGCTATCACCGTTTCTTTGTTATGCTGTTCCTTGAGCTCAGCTCGCCGGATGCTGTGTTGGAGTCGTTGATGCATAGCATTGTTACAGCTTTCTCGCACACTTATCATCTGTTGAATCCATCGTTAGCCCCTGGATTTTGCTATGCCTGGTTGGAGTTGATCTCACATCGCGTCTTTATCGGCCGTATATTGGCCCAAATACCTCAACAGAAGGGTTGGCCACTTTATGCCCAGTTACTTTTGGACTTGTTCAAGTATCTGGCACCTTTCTTGCGGAACGCTGAACTAGCGAAGCCAGTACAAATGTTGTATAAAGGAACGCTTAGAGTTTTGCTTGTACTTCTGCATGATTTCCCGGAGTTTTTGTGCGACTACCACTTTGGCTTCTGTGATGCCATACCACCCAATTGCATACAAATGCGTAATATTATTTTAGCTGCTTTTCCGCGCAACATGCGCCTGCCTGATCCTTTTACGCCACACCTCAAAGTGGATATGCTGGCTGAAACGGCTACAGCACCTAAAATTTGCTCCAACTATGTTATCAACATACAACCGGCAAACTTTAAGAAGGATCTTGATTCGTATTTGAAAGCCAGAGCGCCTGTCACTTTTCTTTCCGAGCTGCGCAGTCATTTGCAAATTTCAAACGAACCTGGCTCCAGGTACAATATACCACTAATGAATGCTCTAGTGTTGTATGTGGGCACCCAAGCCATCGCACACATTAGGTAATTAATTAATTTTATTATGAAAATTTACTTTGCCATTAACATTGAAAAAATGTAATTTGCAGAAATAAAAACTTTGTACCCAACACCTCAAATATTGCCCACAGTGCTCACATGGATATATTCCAAAATCTTGCTGTCGATCTTGATACAGAAGGACGTTATCTATTCCTTAACGCGATTGCCAATCAATTGCGCTACCCCAACAGTCATACACATTACTTTAGTTGTGCCGTTTTGCATCTATTCGCCGAGGCCAATTCGGAAGCCATACAAGAGCAAATCACCAGAGTTTTACTTGAACGTGTTATTGTCAGCCGTCCTCATCCTTGGGGTCTGCTAATAACCTTCATCGAGCTGATAAAGAATCCAATTTACAAATTTTGGCAACACGATTTTGTTCATTGCGCTCCCGAGATTTTGAAGTGAGTAATTTCAAATTAATTTATAATTGCGGTTCGATAACAAATTTATTTTTTCATACACTTATTTAAGGCTATTTGAAACAGTAGCTCGTTCTTGCATGGTTAAGTCAAACCATCCCCAGCAGATGAACAATATGGATGGAGAAATACAAGAGATTAATTGAATTTCATTGCAACCATCCATTCATCCCCAATCAAACTTCTGAGCGATTGAGTGAGTTAATAAATGCAAAAATTTAATATTAATCGAAGAAAGAACAAGAAAAACACAACACACATATGATAAAGGAAAAAAGTAACTGTTTCTTTTTTAAGCTAAAGATAAATTATCCCCAAAAAATGATTTACGGTTAAGAGATTGCAACCCATTTCTAATTTTATGTTTTTAAATTTATTTTTTAGTTCCATTATTTATAATATAGACAGGAAACCAACAAAAAATAAAACAATAACTTCTTTTCTTTTTTTTAAATATAAAATTACTAATTCTGTAAGTAGTTTAATATATGATTTTTGTGAAAAATATATATTAAAAAATATTTAATGAGGAAATAAAATTTTTAATTGAATTTTAAAATGATAATTTTTCAATGTATTATAAAAACTGAAGAAAAAAAATTAAGAAATCTAAAAAAAGCGAAAACCATAAAAAATGATTTCGTTTCTATTTTTACAAAGAAAAATATAAACGTAAATCATTAGAAAAAAAATTGAAAAAGTTACAAAATGTTAGGTTAGGTTACCTAACCTCACCCAGCAAAATGTAGAAATTATAAAACCATTAAAAACAGCTCGTGTACATAATAACTACATTTAATAATCATTTTGTTGGCGGTCAAACAAACACAACAAAACTTTGGAAACTTAAAAAGAAATAAAGAAAAAAAATTTCGATACCGTTTAATTTAAGCTTTAATATCGATCAAATCTTTTTCATTCTCTCTTCTTTTATTTTGCGTCATGCAATAATAAGTGAATCAATCCATAGTCTCTACTTCTGTCGAATGTAATAAACGATACAAACAAAAATTGAACTAAATGTATTTATTAGCCGGTCTTACTTTTGTTTTACAACACCAAATGTTTAGCAACAACTCAAACCTTAACAACAACAAAGTTTTTAAATGTGTATAAATAATAAATATGTATCTGCAAAATTTATGTAAACCTTCAAAAGAAAAAACAATTGTAAAATTTAAGAAAATATTAGATCCTCTTCCTTTATACCAACAAATTCTTATACATACTACATGTAATATTAATAATGAATATTTAAAACAAATCTACTTATAAATAATATGAATGCATTAAAATGAAAAAAAAACTAAACAAATTAAACAAACCCACAAAACAACACATATAATGTTAAGACACAAACAATAACAATTAAAAACAACAAACAAAAAAAAACTAATGAGAAAATATAAATCATATGTATAAATAATTGCAAAAAACTCCGTACTTTTATTTAAAACAAAAATTACAAGTCAGCGACAGTGACGGAAAATGGTACTTTTGTATTACAATTGTTTGCTTTTACAGGTAAGTAAGTATTCTGTTTAAGCTTGGTTTTTCATAGGGGAAAACTTGACGTCTACTCAATGAGGGGTTTCACGATGGTAGTGCAAACGAAGCAAAAATGCTCTGCTTTCTTTTCACACAACAGCAAAATGTATGTATTTGCACTAAAAAATCTTTGAGCAAATGAAATGTGCAAAAATGCTCAATTGAAAGTAAATAATGTACACACCAATAGATGGCGCCAGCAGGTGGCGAAGACTACTAACAATTTTCCGCAGAGTAGACAAAAAATAGCGGCGGTGACAAAAAAAAATTTAATACAATAAAACACGTATTCATGTGAATTAAATACAAGATTTTTGTGTCAACATGTGCAAGCATAAACTTTAAATTAATAAAATTAAGGATACATCGCGTTTTAATTTATATGGGTGTCTTTCCAAAAACAATATAAGATCGACCGCGGATTGTAACACAAAAATAAAGTCGGCAGCGGCTGCATGCCAACTTGACTTTGCCCTCTGTCACATTTCGTGCCTTATTATTTCCATATTACAGTAGCGTTATTTAAAATTTTGACATACATAAAAGAATTAAAAAAACAAAAACAATTGTGTTCTATGGCAACCCCGATAGTCCTTTTTGGCTCTGGACATTTTTGTGAAAATCTGCTATAATCTTCATTGAATTTTTTAAAATTCATTGCTTTAGCTAAAAAAACTTTTTATTTTTAAGAACACAATTCTTTTATGCATTTCAAAATTCTAAATAGCGCTTCTGTAATATGTAAAATAAGGCTCAAAATATCACAGAGGGCAAAGTCCATCGGCGTCAAATTGACACGCAGCCGCCGCCGGCTTTAATTTTCTTATATTGTTCTTGGAAAGACAGCCATATAAATCAATATTAAAACGTTATTTATTCTTTTGTTATTATTAAATTAATGTTTATGCTTGCATTTATTGAAATCTGCCACAATCTTTAAAACTCTATAAATAAAAGCTTGCCTATTATTGCAAATTATTCATAAAACAATTACCACCTCAATTTTTATATCGCAACAGAAAGAGAATATTGCTAGATACTGCATTTACGAACGTACCCACTAGCTTTTTATTGTGAATGATCCCGATCATCAGCTTTAAGTGCATCCGTCCACAATAAAGTTAATAAAAATAAATCACAAAGCAATATATTTAAGAGATCATCAGCTTTAAGTGCATCCGTCCACAATAAAGTTAATAAAAATAAATCACAAAGCAATATATTTAAGAGATATTATATACATATTTATAAAATTTTATTCAAGATTGTTTAATGACGGAGTTCAAAATAGTAAATAAATCTTAAAGCTAGCAGTCCTTGTGTATTTTTTGTTTTAATTAAAGATATTTAAACACACAACCGAAAAACAGTGGCTATTTTCTGTCTTTACATTCGATTTTTTTCAACTCGTGAGGTGGTGGCATTTACGAGATGGCGGCGGCATAGAGACTGATACTGAAAAAAGACAGACACAGCCACAGCGTTTTCACAGGTTATGTTAATCTATCAAGTAGAGTTTGTCAGTAATAGCGCATAACTAATTTTTTAATATACATAGTACATATTTTTGTAAAATTTATCTAATCTTATGTTCACAGTTTACTTATATATTTAAAAATAAGTAATATTGTATTACATTTTGTAAAATATGTAATGAGAAAAAGCATTTTTAATTCATTTATAATGTGCATACCTCATTTAAGACTACTCAATTACTTAATTATATTATTTTGGATCTACTAATATACATATTTGTTTAACGAACAATTTTTATTTATAAATTTATTTCCATGCAGTATTTTAAAAATTTACAATACGCTCTTACTAAAACATTTCATGTTCAACAACAGATAGTATTTTAATACTAAATAAACACAGATTTATGTGCATACATATGTATGTATGTATGAAATTGTCCGATTATACATATTTATACATCTAACAATTTCAAATGTTGACGCCGATGATGCATACGTACTATGCGCACTGAAGTAAACTCCTTGTTGCAGATCAAACATCTAAAGGAAAATTAAATATTCTTTAAAATCTTTACAAAGCGAAGAATATAGGAAATATGGCAAGCGTTTTTCTTTCCGAACACATTCTCTTGAATTCTCTTCTGCAAATTATTTTATTTGTTAAAATAAACGTGACCACTACTATTTTGTTGACCTTCTAGGCAAATATATATGTATGTACATATTAACAATTAAAATATGCATATATGTATGTATGTACACACCATTCAACCGCGACAAAAATAAAAAAGAGATAAAAAACGTCAAAAATATCAAATTTTACAAAAACATGTTTTAGGATATTTAACAAATACTAAATTTAGAACAAATTTGCGTTTGCGGTTTTTTTATTTATTAAAAATTGTATATGCCCACTGATCAAACATAATCTCATATTCTCCAGTCGCAAAGGATAACAGGCTACATAAATATTAAAAATGGCAATTTAGAAGAATTTTGTGATAAATTAAAGATTATTTAATATGTATGTCTTTCAGAACATTTTGGCTCTGGAAATTGCATAGGGCTAATATTTTCCATGGTCAAATTTGTAACAGCCGCTCAATATTTTTCTAAGGATGAATATACAAATGTTCAAATATTCAACATGTACATAAACACATACATATTAACTTTATTTTATTTTTTTCATTTCATTGTATAATATACTGTATTTTTCAGACTGTAAACATTGTTATTTAGTAAAAAGAACAGCAAAACTATTTCGTTCAAACAAATTCATTAATTTTTGAATTTCTCAATAAAACCACGAAGCGGAGCTTGAAATGAAATTACATGAAATCTATTTGAATTGCAGTTTTAATAAACAACCCTAAAGCAATTTGGATATATTCGAATTAATTTGAAAATAAGAAGTAATTCATTGCAATATGGATGTGTACATGATATGTTTTATCAAATAAAACGACTTCCATTTAAATCGATTTTCTTTTAAGCGAACTGCTTGGTAAATTTATTTTTTAGTTTCGATTAAACGCATTTTTTTAAAGGTATGCACTTAGCCGAATCCAACTGTTATGTATCACACATTGCTTGTTATATTTAAATTACCGGCAATACCGGCCGCTGAATATTTTCGCACTAGCAGACGCCGACGCCAATGAAAAGCCCTCGGCGCAAGTCTGTTGAGGGGATATTATTAATTTCTCATTAATTTTAATGAGCTGTGGGCAACACTGTTATTGCCTTTGCTAAAACTGTATGCTAACCATTATTGATGATTGCCGTTATCGTATCAGTTTTTTTTTTTTTGCAAAGCTGTTACACATACTGCTGTTGCTTATAACTGGGAGCAAATTAACACGAAATAAATACAAAGTTAATAAACGTAATAAAAATTATTATACAGTTTGTGCACAGTGGAATAGTTATATTAGTTCGTCGATTGTACTTGCAAAAAAACGAAATAAGAAAAAAAAAAACAAATCGCGGCATTTTTATAAGCGTCTCGCGCTGAAATGAGAAATTATTACATATACATATGTATATAGGTATAGTGCGTGCGGGTGAAATCGTTATATTAGCTTGTGGATTATACTTGCAAGAAGACAAAAATGAAATAAGAAAAAAAAATCTCGCGGCATTTTTATAAGCGTCTCGCGCTGCGAGAAAATTGAACCGGATCGTATACACTCGACAACAGCATTTCTGTCATGAAATTTTTTATTGGTAATAAGTACAACAATTAGTTATATTTTGTAAAAGTATATAAAAAAAGCATAGCTTTCTTAATTTTTTGCACTCCCATTTTCTTTCTATCCGAATCTATTGAAAAATATTGATGATGCTCCCATTTTAAATGTAAAATGAATGCATATTTCTTTTTAGAAATCAAAACGGTCTTTTGTGTTGCTTTTTAATATTTCTCACTGCTTACCATAATTTTAAATTAATTTTTTGAGATTCCACCGAACCAGTAGGAAAATCAGTAGAATTATAACTGATAGGTACATATATCAAAATATATAAGTATGCACTATATGTACATACATTTTTATATAACGTTTTCTTTTCTACAGTTAGTGCAACATTTTCAATATTATTTTGCACAAAACATGTAGATGGGATTACTTATTTACGACCAATACTTTTTATCTTTATTTCGCTAAGCTTCAAAACTCGCATTTTAAGAAAAAAGTGCAAAGGAAATGCACACATTTTTCCCAGAAAAGAAATCGGCAAAAGTAATTTTTAAAATGTGGGAAAGGCCAAAAATAAACGACAACGACAACGATAAATTCAATTTTATTTCCTGAATACCTATTTATTATCAATAATTTTTAGTTTTAAATGAGAAGTCATTTATACCTATTTATTATCAAAAATATTTAGTTTTAAATGTGCATGCAAATCATACAAATTCTATCTTGCGTACTTCTTTCTTTCTCCATTATCAACAATTGCTATTTTCTTTTCAACAAAATCTTCCGAACTGCCTGGCAATATCCGAAAGAAATATAAACGTCCGTCATGGGCAAACTGCTTGTATATTTCATATTAATGCAAATATTGTAATTTTGAGACTTACTTCTTCGGTTTATGGCTGTTAGAATGTTTCTGTAGATGGGATAGGAAACGAAAGGATTTATTACAGCTATTGCATTTCAATGGTTCCCTATAGTGGCATCGTCTACAAACATAAATAAAAACAAATTATTTATTATTCATATATATTATATACTAGTTTTGCTATTACTTTTCATGATTATTTCGATTACATACATCCGAAAATGATTCACGACAGAATCTGCAATAATACGGTTTGATGCCAGTATGTTGGTTGACATGACTTTGAAAAGATTGACGCTGACTGAACTTTTTGTGACAGATTCTTTTGAAGGTTTGATTAAAGTATGATTAAAAACTATTAGATCATTAGTAATTATTATTAAAACTTACGTGCATTCATGCGGTTTTTTATGTGTGTACGAGTGATGACGTAGAAGTTCCTTCGTTTTGTAAATTTTTTTACAAATTTGACATGGCCACTTTGTTTTTTTTAATTCTGATGTTATTACTACAGGAATTTCGGGTACATTTTTTACTTCTTTATTGTCCAATTCACTATTATCATTATTTACCTCCACAACTTTTTTCAATTCTGTTTCTGTTAAAGTTTTTCTGCGTGTTCCGTTTTTTGAAGTGACACTTGCCTTTGACTTCCTGTCTTTCGTCATCAAGTCGCTTGTTTTATTTTCCGAACTTTCCCTGGGCGAATTTTTTAATCTTAACAATAATACAAGAGGCTGTTTTGAATCTGATTCTTCTTCACATGCTGGATTTGCTTCCACCTCCATAGAATTTCTTGTAACAATACAATACTGCTTAACATTCTGGCTGCTACCATGATCAACAGAATTTTGATCGTTATTCGTTTCAGTTAATACATTTTCTACATCTTCCTTAACGTAAGTAGTAATTTGTTCCTCTTCTTGGTCGATTTTAAGGACTGGTATGTTGGAAATCTGTAAAAAAAAAATTTAAGCAAATTTTTAACGAAAAGGCATTGGAATTCGATTTAAAAAATAGTCTTTGCAAACTTGCTTTAGCTGATGCAGATTGTCCTTTTCGATTATAGCTCACAACTGGCAAGCTGGTGAATCTAAACTAGTATTCGAGGTCTGAAAAACATTGCTTTTACCGTTTTCTTTCTAGGCCGACCATATTTGTTTGATGATATTCAACTCGTCAGTAGACTCGAAAAATTTTGAAAAAGTGTTTTATTGTTTTTGGGAAAATTATTAATAATTTCATCTTAAATTCGATGAAGCTTGAATTTTTAGTTTCTAAAAATTGAGAAAGATTTGTTGTGGTAAAATTATGGTGATCAATATTTGAACAGCTTTCTGAGTATATTCACAAGTTGAGTGGCATCAATGAAATTGCCGTCTTTTAGTTGTTTTTTAAAGGAAACATCTAGTCATTTTTTTAACTATATATACAAGCTCTATGTTTAGAGCTGTTTTCTGTCTTGTAAGTTTTCAACATTTCCGCCGACGACATTTCGTTGGTGCCAAACAAGAATACTGACGAGCTCTAAATTTTTTATGCATTTTCTTACATTTAATCTGGTTTTAAAACAAATTAACTGTTACTTAAACTATTATAAATAAATGTATAAACTACTGTTTTACCTCAAATACTTCAGCTTTATTCTCTTCTTCGTACAAAATGGCATTTGCCTCCATCTGCTTCTGTAAAAGATCACGGTGGCTGCGTTGGCACTCGATACGAAAATTCATTGTTTTCCAAAGCCTTTTCAGACATGATTCACAGATTTTATCTGGAAATGAATCGTCCTTCCTTACCTACAGGATTAAAAACAAAAGTAACAACACTATAGGCATAAGAACCAAATGTTAGTTTTTGATAGAAACAATACTGGAATTCCGCCGCAATCTCGCAGCATTGTCCAAATATTATTGTAAATCGTATCCTCAAATAGATTGTACATCTCGTCTTGTTGCTTCAAACAAACGCGACAAATAATCCAAAATTTTCGAAACATTATTTTCTTGATTAGAAATGAATATAGAAATTTGAACTTAATTTTAAATTAATGATATGACTTTATGTATGTAAATAGAATGTTGGGTATCACCACAAAGCAAAAATTGGACCATAGCAAATACCACGTAAACTTGGCAGCACATATTATAATTATTTGCATGCTCTTTTCCAAGGCGATTTTTAAGCCAGATGAACTTGGCAGCACAAGTGATATATATATATATTTTTTTATTTTTAGACTATATTTAGCACTGCTTGTTCATACAAATATGTTTCCGTTATTTTACTCTAAATATATTTTTGGTTGAAAATTGTACGATTGTGAAGGTGTTGTGTTAATTGTTTACCTTTAAGTGATTTTAACTTGATTTTCATATAATACTGTATTAAAACTGGTTTTATTCAAATTAATTTTAAATTAATGATGTGATTTAATGTGTGTAAATAGAAAGTTAGGTACCACCACGAAGCAAAATATCAAAGATAGTCAAGGCAAATTCATTATCACGTAAACTTGGCAGCACATATGATTATTATTATTTAATTGCAAGGTGAACTTGGTAGAACAGGTGAATATTTTTTGCTTCTTCCATCAAGGAAAAATATTTTTCTCTTTGCATACAAACACGTTAGTGTCATTTTATTCTAAAGATTTCTGGTGGTAGAAATGTTTTGTGATAGTAATTTTTTTATTTTCATGGTATCTAAAGCACAAATATAACTTTTAAAGTTCAGACCAAGGCGAATTAATTTATAAATTAATTCGCCTTGGTTCAGACCTTAAAAACTGAAATCACCATGATACAATTAACAAGGTAGCCTCGTCAGCTAAACCGTTAATCAACTGACTACTTTAGGTTGTCAAGAGATTGCAGAGATGAAAGGCAGCCGAAACGAGATAGCTAATCCGCGTAAGCTCAGTGCATCTCTCTTCTGTAAATGTAGAAGTGGCGTCTTTTTGACAGTTTGCATAAGTTTTACAAAAACAAAATGCATGTTATTTTTATTGAAGTTGTTCTTATTGTAGCGAAAAGGCTACCTTGTTAGTTGTATCATGGAAATCACTTTACGCTATGCGGCGAATTCTAATTCAGCTACCTGGTAATGAACCTGCCTTGCCAATCAGCTTTGAAACACTTAGCTGTACCCCAGCAAAAACTTTAGTATTTCTTCTTTATAATTGATGCTATTCTATAATCAATAGTTTATAAAATTGGACTTGAGCTTTATTAAGAATATAAAAATTTAGACGTCAATTGCATTTTTTACAATATTTAAATAAAAATTAATTTCATATAATAGTGTATATGTAGAAGTTTTTTAGTTCAAATGATTTCTATGATATGATATTCATTATAAATCACAAATTATAACTTTAGCTGGTAAACAACTAGCTGTTTCGATGCCGCTATTTTATTACTTGCTATTTGTATTCTATTATGTATGTATGTGACTCTAATACATGCAGTTATAACTGAACTAGAAATACACTACAAATACACAGTATTATGTAACAGGTAAAGTTCACAAAAACAAAATCAATACTAGAAAAACTAGTTAAAATTTTCCGTAAATTCAATTTGCAAATGGGCCAATATTGGCTGCTTTCGCCATCATAGCCGGTATATTCGTTTGTTCGTAGTTTCCGTTGAAATACTGCTCATATGGTCCTGATGCAAACACGGCAACATCATCGCCGCCATGAGTTTCAGAACCTAATGGTACTGTAGCCATATATTGAAAATTTTCATCACGAGTTTCTTTGGCGGTGATTTCCTTGCGTCCATTACTGCCATATGTTGAATAGAAGCCGGGCCCATTAGCGTATGACAAAATAGTGTACGGTAAATTATCATCAGCTAAACCATTGGCCAAACCAGTGATGTCTTGGTCACGATACTTAAATGAAAAATAAAGCAATTTAATGAACTAATCAGAGCTTCCAATAATTAAGCGTTTCATGTGAGAGAACATCTTATCGTTAAGTGTCTTAATACGGATTCAACAACAATAGAAAAAATGTATAACAGGAACTGTTTTCATGTTTTTCATTGTTTTATTTAGGGCTGCCATTGCTACTATTCGTACTAGAAATGAGAAACACAGTAGGCTCCATTTATGGGCAGTAGTAAATTAGTGAAATTACCTTCACATAAACATAAATATAGTATGTGGTATATAGCACATTGGTTAAAATTTTATGTTTTAATGTAAAATTTCTTGTTCCGCTGACTAATTAAAGATATTTATTTGAGCTGCAAAACTTAATTAAATTTTTTTTTATATTTTTGTGAATAAATTTCGCATTTTTTGGACTACAATTATTTTCACTCACAAAGATCTAGTCTAAAAGAGCTTTAGGTCGGTCACTCAACCAATTCCGACACAAAATCTCCAGTGAAAACTTAGTGCCAGGCTCGCGATGTCACTCGTCATTGTTCGCTTACAGGAAAACACTGAAAACAACAACATTTTGAATTTTGTTATTGTTTTGCATGCAACTAAGCGAGCAAGTGACATCATGGGCCTGACAATTAGTATGTTTCATGCATTTCTATTCTTTTTTTGACTAGTATATACAAGTCCATCTCCTTACAACTAAATTACAAAAATTTAGTGTTATAAATTTAGCTGCAGAGAACTTACCGGATAACCAGCGATTGTCATTGTATGGGAATGATCTGATGTAACCACAATCAGTGTATCATCTGCGGGTAACATTTGACGTGCCACTTGCACTGCTTTAGCAAATTCCTCTGTATCTTCCAAAGACTTACGCGCTTTTGTATCGTGATGAGCCATATCGATACGTGCACCTTCAACAAACAGAAAGAATCCGTTTTCGTTTTTTTGCAAAATTTTTATGGCTGCCTCGGTCATTTCACTTAAAGAGGGATCAGCTGATGTCAAATGTTTGCGCTTCAAATCACCATGATAGGGACAGTGAGAGGCAGAGAAAAGTCCCAACAAATAATCAGTCTGATTGAAATCTAACGAGTGCAAACCCTTGCGAGACCAAACATAATTTGCTTTCGCATTTTGTTGACGTTTATCCGCTAACCAGTCTTCTATTAAATTTCGACCATCACTGCGTTGGCCGGCTGAACCTTCTTCATCTCTAATGCCAGCGTCGAGGAAGTTTTGGCGCCCTCCACCCATTATCACTTTCAGTTTGCGTCCTACTTCCCACTCAACCAATTGACGGGCAATGTCCACATTATCTTTAGCACTGCACTTGGAAGACTTAATTTCTGCATCGTTTTCCCAATTACGATCGGCTGTATGGGCATAAACTCCAGCTGGAGAAGCATGCGTTACGCGAGCCGTTGTTACTAAACCAGCATCTTTACCTGCATCTTGAGCCCACTTGGCTATACTATCCGCCCAAAAAGCGGGATTTTGCCCAGCGTAGCAGTTGCCACGTTCGACGTTTGAATTGACGCCAATGGTGCCATAGTTTCCCTTAACACCTCTAAGATAAGCGGTGGCTGTACACGCTGAATCCGGCACTTGACGGTCAATGCAATATGTTTTCGAGAGACCCACAACTGGAAATTTTTCAAAATACACTTGCTTTGAACTGTCGCCCATAAGATTTCTGGTGGCTGTAATAGTGTGCACTGACATGCCATCGCCCAAAAACATTATAATATTTTTGGCCTTCTTTGCTGTTATAGTTTCCGTATGTAGCAGCTTTTTTGCCAATATATTTTGAGCTTTAGCAAACCAGTATTCCGTTTTACGCTCATGTTCGTATTTTACCGGATGTGACTCTGCCGAAAGACGTCTTATGTTTCCTTTAAAATAAAAGTTGTAAATAATTTTTTAGGTAGATATAAAAACGTTTTAAATCTTATTTTAAATTAAGCTTGGAGTATTGGGAGAGATAAATCTTCATTTAAGGGGTCCTAACTCGATAGTGAAACGCATCCACTGCCTTGGATGGGAATTTGTTAGGCCTGTCACTACCCCCTTGGTGCGTAAGCTTATCTATCTTATCTCTCTTGCAGTGTACTTCGTCGGACAGCTGTGATTCAAAAGATGCTTTTAACCCAGCCCTCCTTACAAAACAGACCAACTTGCAATGCAAGAGCAGACCGGGACATACATATTTGAATTCACAGATTCGAAGATCCGTAATGGCTTTTTCATATTTTTCTACATGTACATACATTTTGTTTCCGAAAATTTCTTCTTTGTGAACATTCGTTGAATGTTCGAGTTTTTACAAAACAGCTTTTGTAATTTCGCATCAACAAGGGATTGCTTTCACATCGACAGGAGTACAACAAGCAATCAGACAGCAATGCTGCTGCTTATTTTGCACCTTATCCCCGGGGTATCGATTTATCCCTTTCGGTGAGGGTTCGCCGGAGGACAACCCTTTAGTATACATCTTAAAGGTCTTCTCTTCCTAGAATTTTCCGCCACTGGAAGTAGAAAGTCAAGAGCTGGTGTCTACTCAAGACCTTAACTTACTCCTGTTAGGATTGTACTTCACATAACCCCTTTCTGAGGAGGTCGAGACAAAGCATGCCCGGTGGCGCCGACCCCTGTGGTGCCGACTGACTTTCGAAACAACAACATGCTTGCAGTGTTTCGTACAATAAGAGAAAACTATGCTCACAAATGCTCTATTTCTTTTGGGATAGAAAAATGGTTTTTAGTGTTCTCGTACTCTTTTGCCCGTTACTGAGAGCAGTTCATTGTCGCTCTCACTTTACGTTCGCTAAAGTTACGGGAGCAAACTTTTTGAAATAAAACAAAGTTCATATTTCAATCATTATATAATTATTCAATATTAAACATTGTTCAGGGCTGTGAAAATGTAATTCTTTTTCACAAACAATTTTGCGAAAAGAAATAATTGGTAATAATTTAATCGGACTTGAGTTCGACTTTTTATATCCTAAAATTTAAAAAAGATTTTTTTTTATCAATAAGACTAAATATAGACAGCCAGTAATGTAGAGCTCATGTGATAGTAAGGTAATCCGCTGCTGCTTAAAAACGGTATTCAATAAGTCATGGTCTGAGTTCGAAGCAAATTTGAGTGCTGATGATTATATCACAAAAAAATCTTGTTCAATTTTGAGGAAGTAAAAAATCGAGCTCCAGCCCGATAAAATTGTTAACAATTGAAAAGAAATAATATTCGTAATTTCGGTAATTTTTCTATTTAGGAAATATTAATAAAGAGCAAATTTTGCTCCAGAATTTGTACGTATTCAAATTCCGCACAAGAGCATATTTTATGTGAACAAAACATTGAAAGCACTTTCTTTACACACCCAACAGTTTTTACTCACACTTGACTTTATTTCATTATTAAATTGAAATTATTCAGATTAAGTTTTTCCCAAACTACTAACCATGATCTCGGGCTACAGCAGAACTTATGAAAAGTAACACAAACAGTTTAAGAAACTGAGGAGCCATTTTTGTTGGACAAGCTATCAGTTTAAAATCATCCACAAGTAATTTAATGGCCAAAACAGCAAAGTGCACTAAAGTGTTACAATCACAGAAGTGCCTGTTAAACTTCTAAGGCAACAATCAATTTAAAATCGGCTAATCTTATCAATAAAAACGCACACACACACCTTTACTCATTCACCTTTACAGGCTGTTTTGAACATTTTTAATCGGATGTTGTAAATCTTCAATTAATTTTATTGATGCCTTGTTGCGCTACTACGATAATTTCATTCTAAAAGTCGCCTGTAGAATCGTTTAAGTGGGGTGCTCTTTTCTTTTTCTTTTTGATTTGAAATAGTAAAATGTGTACTAGATTTTGTTTTAGTTTGATTATATTGCTGTTGTTGTAGCATTTCTCTTCTCAATCGTTTATTGCCAGCAAAAACAGTCATAACCATGCGGCCATCGTTTTATAGTTGGACACATGTTCAGGCTTTGCATAAAATTGTGCTTAAATACGTAAAAAGGAGAAATTACGGCTTCACAAATATTTGCCACATACTTGCCTAAGAAAAACGTGACCACTACTTTCTTGCTCAACTTTATTTACGGCAAATACATGCATATAAATAAAATAAAAAATACATGTACATATATGTATATACCTAGATATAACAACAACGAAAAGAAAAAACAGGGATAAAAATAACTAACGCAAAAACATAAAATGTCACTACACCATATTTTGAGGTTATGTTTGCTCAACTCGTAAATATAAAACATAATTGCTCCTTGAGCAAACATAACCTCAAAATATATTATTGTGAAATTCAATGTTTTTAGGCTTTTTTGTTTGGCTATTTTTGTCTTTTGATGATGTTGCGCAAAAGTATTACATTTCACAGTACCATATTTCGAGGTTATGTTTGCTCAACTCGTAAATATAAAATTTAGAGTAAATTCGTATGTGCTCTTACAAAGTTTTTATAAGATCGAATACATTTTCGCTTTAAATTTTTTTTTTTTTTTGCTTATTAAGCAAACATAACCTCAAAGTATATTATTGTCAAATTCAATATTAGGTTTTTTTCTTGCTCTTTTTCCCTCTCGAATTTGTTGTGGTTTTTTAAACGCTGCCGGCGTTGTTCGTTGAGTTAATAAATTGCATAGCTCAGAAGTTCAAATTGTTTAATATTTAATAAAGCAGAAATATGTAAATATGCACATTATCTTCATGTACAGTGCTAGTAAAAATTACTCGCACAGAAAATCAAATATTTTATTTTAAATTAATTTTAATTATTTATTACACTGCATGGTGGGAGGAGGAAAGTAAGTTAGAATGTTCTATACGGCTTTGTCGAATCTTGAATACCATTTACAATAGTCCCGTTAGAATGTACATGTTAGGAATGGTGTGAAGATAAATTCGTGAGTTAAGTACGTCCCACACTACTGTTAACTGAGTTCCACAGTGATGTTAAAAACAGTTAAAAACGGTATTTTTTTAATTTTCTTTATTTTTAAGTAAAAAGAGAAAAATTTAACTTTTTTTTTGTTATATGAAAGAAAACATTAAAAAATTATAAATATAAAAAAAATATAAAAATGTTGCTGGCCAAAATAAAATTTTTTGTATTTTTGTATGGGAGTTTCCTTAATAAAGCGTGGTAAGGAGTGGGTGAGTTAATAAAAATATTGCAGGGAAAAATTATTAGGAGATTAGTCATACATTTTTCTCATCTACGAGCATCCTGGGACAAAACAGTGTGATGGGTGGGACTCCGCAGCACTTCCAATATTTTTTTTCTAAAATATTTTTTACGAATACACCGACCCCGCACCACGCCTCCTTCGGATGTCTCGAAAATAATTTTTGTTATATGTCATAAAGCAAAATTTTTTTCCTCATGCCAAAAGCTATCGAAAAATCGATGTCACAATATCAATTGCTAAGACGACCCATCCTAATAAACAAGCTTGTGCAGCATTTTAATCATGTATAGATATATGTATACATACATATGTATGTAGATATTGCACTTAACGTGCTGCATACATTTTATTATTGCATTTATGTAGAACGGATATTTACCTATCAAATGAACGATTTCCGCTTCGATGAATTTTAATTATAGATGTCAAATTCGCGTTAACATATTTTACAAATTTACATACATACATATGTATGTATGCTCATATGTATGTATGTAAGGAAATCTATCTACATATGTATGTATGTGCACAGGTTGGCACATTTTTTTACATTATACGTATGTAAATATGCCAAGTAAAACAACAAAAAAGTCGGTAAAAATATTTCCCATGATGACAAAAAAAAAAATCAATAATTAACAGCAAACATCATAATCATGCACAGACATGAGCAAACAAGTAATTTTTGCACAAACATTCATAGAAAACATTGTTAAAACATTAGGGGAGCCTTTAGCAATATGTGAATTTTCCTTCGACAATTTGTTTTTTTTTTATCTCAACTTGTAGCTTGGCACATCATATTGACAAAACATTTTGCTGTAAACTTTTCAGATGCCTCGAATTATGACTTCTAGGATGGAATTCATTTCTTAACGTATTCTTTGTGTTTGCGGCTTTTTGTTTTGCATTATTTCTACTCGGTAGCTTATTGCCGTGATTCGACCCCAGACGCCGATTCGTTCGTTGAATTGGTTTTTCTCTCACCTTAGTGAGTATTGTCAAACAATTTAGATGCCTGTAAAGTTTTTAGATGCCTCGATTAGGATCCAGGGATCGAACTATGACATTCGAAGTCATTTACTACACGATAAATATTGCGTCTTGTTGGCACATTGTTTCTTCCAAAAATTTCATGTAACTCTCTCATTGTCTCAGTAATCGACGATTGATTTTGATAACATGTTTTGCCATAATAAATTTGCCACGTCTCTACTTCACTACTGCCATTTATGAACTGTCAAAACGAATGTTTACCAAAATGGCGGCACAACAAATTAGTACACCCGTCCGCCGGACACCCTACATATGTAAGTTTGTGAGTTCGTTGGTAACTTCCATAATTTTAATTTCCGACCCCATAAAGTACACATATTTTGGATCAGTATCAGTGCTAAAAGGACAAGCCACTCGATGCGCAAGTGTCGAGGAGCACTGCTGGAATCCCAGATGTGGCCATAATACAAAAACGTACTACATTTTATAGTTTCTATTAAATTTGAGCGAGCTGGCGTGGGCTAGGACTTAACCCCAATCTATTTAACTAAAAATTTTATCGCATAAAATTTTTTCAATGTTCTTTCTATAAATTAGCGGGGAAGACTTGAAAAAGTAAAACTTCTACTTTTGAGGGCTGCCCTAATCTGCATACCTGTATTTTTCACCTGGAGTTATTTTTTTAATTCAAACAAATGCTGAGATCATTTCCAGTGTTAAATGGCATGTGGCTTTCCCATTTATAACTAAATTCGTAAAAGGGGGACTTACAAGGCGTCATAAAGTTATATGCGGGTAGTTGGAAACCAAAAGCGGCACACTTTATTTTTATAATTTCTGTAATAAGAAATGGATGCATAGTTTTCTGTGATAAAAGAGGAAAAGGTGAATAAAATCAAAATGCCACTGAACACTTTTCATATGAGATAATCTAAATTGAGGATCCCACATTTCAAAAGTTCTGAAAAGACTATTAGCATTATATTAAAAACACCCCCAGACTAAAAGCACCATACAACAGTTTTGAATGAATACGTACGAAAACTGAAGGATTAAGTCAAGATGAAGCCGACATTTTTAAACGCGTGCAAGAAAGACAATTTTTAGTTACACACCATCAGTTTTGCCAAAAAAGTATAAAGTTGATGATGGTCACCACGAGTGTGGCGGCTCAGAAACATCAGGATGTCCACCATGCTAAAACTTTGTTTTAGCTTCAATGCTCAATATTGAGCAAAAATAGCAGCATTTTAGGAACTTAAAGACTGTATAAACGATTAAAAAATGATGTTGCATTTTTTTCAGACTGGGACCACTGCTCAGGGGATATGACCCCTATATATTGCATTGCATTATATATTGAAAGAAGAATTGGTGGGTGAAAAAACGAAAATGGGGAGTGTTTGTGAACGTTGGATTAAGCAAAAAAAAAAAAAAAAAAAAAATTATAACATGAAAACAGAACTTAATTAATTTTCATTATTCGAATAATAATAATTATATAAAAATAGAACATTTATTTTTGGGAAGCTGAGTACATCAGACTGTTGCTAATTGGTTTGTTTAGTGTCCTGTATATATACCTTCGACTCTATCCAGTTAACAATATTTAACAAAACCTTTTCAGTATTGCAAAACATTCACTATACAAACTTATTTTTAAAAATATATCATGCTTATTAAGATCGCATTTGGCAAATATCTATACATGATTTGCCAAATAAACGTTTAATAAACATTGAATATTTTTTAAAAGAAGCCAATAAAAGAAGCACGCATTCACCTATTACGACTACACATCACAAAAAACCAGGGACCGGAAATAAGAGTTACTTTTCAATTTTTGAAGAAATAAATCATACATAAATGAACATCGTAGAAATCTTTTAATTGCACCATCATGATTGTTAGGCGAAATGCATCCATCATATTGCATGATTTTTAAATTATTGATTTTTATTTTAACAATCAAAAATAAGAGTTATTTTTGATTTTTATATTTTTAAATGAAAAATAAAAGTTATTTTTGATTTTTATACAGTCAAAGCCCGGTATAGCGAATACTCAGTTTAACGAATATCCGATATAACGAATGGCGAAGTTTTTACATTAACTGTCTTATATAGCGAATGGCAAAAAAAAAAGAATCTCGATTTAAAACTCATTACAGAATCGTAAGATTGTGGGTGTTTTTGGCTTCTTTGCTTTGTATTGAAAGAACGCGTGTGAGGCGTTGCTTTTTTCCTTAAAATTTCAGTAGTTTTGGTAGGTTCATTGTGAAAACGAGATGTCGATTTCTTAAGAAATTAATAATATGAATGAAATGTAATAATAAACCTACACATGTTAATAGCGTCCAAATATAAGTAAATATGTAGATGCACCTATGTACATTTATGATTTTTAATGAATTTTCATATTAGAAATTAAACAAATCTTAAATACACATCAAAATATCAATTAAAGTTTTAAGTTATTAATACAATTAAATGTTGATGTTTTCAAAACTGCGGACCACCGTCTTATTAAATTTTAAGGTAAAAAATTATTGTTCGATATAACGAATATCTCGGTATAACGAAAGGTCTGAACATTATATCATTCGTTAAACCGGGATTTTACTGTATTTTTAAATGAAAAATAAAAGTTATTTTTGATTTTTATATCAATAATAAAAACCAATTCAAAACTCTTATTTATTTGTTGATGCAGTATATGTTATAATATTCCGCTTCATTCAAATTTCTATATGAATATAATCAGCCCAATCATGAATATTCTCAAGGAATTTTATTCCTAAGGAAAATACGTTTCTCGAGAAAAAAATCCTCCAATCATAAATTACCTGAGAAACAAAAAAATAAAAATTGGTAATATCGAAATTTTTTATAGGAAAAAACATATGTTTTTAAAATACCTATTTTTTCCTCCGCTGACTATTTTCCTCCTTCGATGTGGCTAAAATAGGGAAGGTTAAAAACAAATTTCCTAAGGAATTTATCAACATAATAAGAGGAATGGGAAAAGAGAAAAATCTCCCCCGAAATTATCATTCATGATTGGGCTGAATATATTATGTGACTCATCCATTATCAGCTATAAAAACATGAATTCATAGAAATAGCTTATAAGTTTTGGCTGCCATTCAAGTCAGTGTTAAGAGGTCGTTTTCAGGTGTTCAATTTTACCATCATAATTGATTTTAAATGTTCCTCAGATAAATTATATCTCAAATCTCCCAATATTAATCTGAGTGCTGAAAATGACCTCTCTACACTGACTTGAGTGGCAGGTACAGAATGAACAATTAAAGCTAATTTTCGAAGCCATGGAAACACAAATGTTTTGCTCCAATAAATTAGCAGAAGTATCGAAACGCTTTTCTTTGTAATTGTCTATTTCAAAACAAGCTTTGCGGACGTATTACCTATGTCACGAATTTTGAATTGATTTTTATTATTTATGTAAAAATATAAAAAAAATTACTTTAATTATTGATATAAAAATATAAAAATCAAAAATAACTTTTATTATTGATATAAAAATATAAAAATCAAAAATAACTTTTGTTTTACATTTAAAATAATAAATATCAAAAATAACTCTTATTTTCTATCTAAAAATATAAAAATCAAAAATAACTCTTATTTCTTGATTTTTTTTTTTTTTTTTTTTTTTTTTTGATAAAATTCATAAGAGTTACGGTCCCTGCAAAAAACACCTCCGCTCTGCTCAAAAATTCACAAACAACTCCACCAAGCGATCAAGGCCAAACTTTTGGAATTTTTAAAGTTTTTTGCATTTTAAAAGAGGACAGTTTTCAATACTTTGGCTCTGCATATTTATGAGCTTGATAAGTCAACATTTAAAAATTAAAATAATGGAAACGTTAAGAATTTTCCTTTTGGCAGTTTTAATCAATTCAAACCTCTTCTATTTGAATTATCTGCGTCAGTGTTTCTCTTCTGATGAATGCAATCGTATGCTGCAATATCCTTGCTGCATCACTGACATTAATGAATTCTTATATTATACACGTTCGCATACAAGTGCATTCATTCTGTGCATGTGTTTGAGTAGTTGTTTATACGCTGCATACAAAAGTTTGGTTTTATCTGGGGTAGAAACAAAATCTCTACTTATGTAAACCATTTCATTTATAGGACACTAAAATGAAAGAAGCAAAATAAAAATAAAAAAAAATGCAAGAAAAAAAATTACGCTCTATACAACATTTATTTTATGTTGGCCTAGATTTACATTGCCATATCTTGTGCACACATACAAACGAACACACACACACACACACACACACACACACACACACACACACACACACTTGCACAAATTGACCTCTTAGCGCAAAAATATGATATGTTATATTTTCATAAAAATCATTATGGGCTTGATGGACAAGAATCTTAAAATACTAAACGCACTCAAAAGTAGTGCTCATTACGCTTCTCGAAATGTTTGGGAGTTTATAAAAGTCTAAAGAAAATTATTCGAATTTCTGTAGTCTATTCCTTTCAAAAATACAAAAATTTTGGTAAGATATCTGCAGCAGCTTTCAAAAACTTAAAAAAAAAACTAGTTATGGAAATAGTAAAATAGTGATGATTTTTGTGGTTAGGAAACCATCATCAAAACGCATCAAAAAATTATGATGGTGGCCGATGATATCTACAATTGCTAATAATTTTATTGGGCTTTGTAGTTCGATTTTTCCTTCCGCAAAATTGAGAAAGACTTTTTGGAATAAAATTGGAGTGACCAATAGTTTTAAGGAAGACAAGAAAAGTATAGTTGAAGACTTACTGGCTGGAGTACATACCATGGCCGCTGATCTTTTTTTTTTTTTTTTTTTTTTAGTGTTGCTTAGTATAATTCGAGAACCGTAATAAGCACGATTAATTCGTATATAATTTATTATGACTTCATTTTATGATTTAGTATGCTCAACATACGTTATTTTTGCTCAAATCTCTCGATGTTGAAAACAAGGTCCCCTTACCTACTTCTTTGTATCCCATAAAATTCGTGTAGGCTCATTTATATACTGTTATCAAACGAATCTTGCAAAGGCATATGTTCAAGTTTTAAAATAATTTGAAGAAAAAAAAATGAATAAAAATAAAACTTAATAGAAAAGGCAACATTTGAATAACGATAATGTATAAATGTAGTATGCATAAGTATGTATGTAAAGAGTCACACCCATCTTAATAAATTGTTTACTTAATAAAGTAAATTTGGTTATTTTATTCAAAGTTTTTGAATATGTATGCGATTTGCTGCATAGAACTAAATGTTGCTGGCGTCTTGCAGACAAACTAGAATAATTGCTTGCTGAGGCATAGAAAATGTTCGTAAAACTGTACCACAAAATCTATTTTTTTTTTTCAAACAAGGTTTTGATTATGGATTCTGGCAGGGAAGTAAAACAAAGAAACTGAGAGCAAAATTTAATTGAAGCAATATATTAGTCAGGTTACGAAATTTAAATTTTTATAATTAATTAGTGTTTTATAATTAATTAGTGTTCACCGACTGCTCATAATATGAAAAATGAAAGCTTTGAAATAAAAATTGATCCTAACATTTGAACATTTATGCTTCTAATTGGGTTCATGGGAATGTTAAGTTATGCAGCAAAGTTTTCAAACATACCTTTAAGTTTTTTTTTCGGGTCTACTGACCAGTTCAGTAGCATCAACGAAATGTGGGCGGCGAATAGACGGCTGAAAAAGACCGAAAATAATTAACAAGGATAATAGACCTGAAATAATAAATTTCAATTGGCTCTTAAAGCACATACATAAATAATTACATTTTTAATATTATTTTTTATATCAATACTTCGTACCATTTTATTGACAACAAATATTATTTCAATAGCAATGAAAAAAAAATTAATCTAAAACAAGTTTTAGAAATTTCACCATACCTTCTATCTATTTATTCCATTGGGCCTAAGTGAGCCTCTTGGACTGTGGCCAATCATTGATTCAACGTACTCCCCCTTAATCTTCATGGATTTAAAACATCCAAGAAGACGAGTAGCTCTCTCAATGACAGCATTTAATAGCTTGTATCTTCTGTATGCAAGTGCTGTGAAGTTAGATAAGCCCATGCCTGTCTATTCTATATGTGAGTGCTTCGTACAGTAATTTTAGTTATTTTTCTTTAGAGTCATCTCTCTCAATTTTATTATTTAATTATCAAATTAACTGCTTACTATGAATATCAGTGTTAAATAAATATGAATATCAATGTTAAAAAAATTGCATGTACACTATGTTAAATTAGAGAATATTGTATCCCTCCCATTCTTTAGTATTAAAATGTTGCTCGGAACCAATTTTCATTCTACTAAAAATATTAATCTATTTATTCAAGCTTTAGATCTTTGTTTTTTTTTTCTAAAAAATAATTCGAAACAATTATATTTATTTATTTTCAATATTTCGCCAAAAATTTGTTAGCATCTTCAGGAAAATAATTATAAAATTCAAAGAACAAATTATTGAGAAAATTTGATTAACAAACATTCAAAAAAATGTTTTTCCCGCCTTAAAATGTATTAATAACATCCTTGAACAGTATAAATATCAAAAAACAAAAATACAAATTGACATACAAGTTCTACGACCAACATTTTCTATGTTAACGTTTACAACATGTTTAATACTAAAAAATAATAAATTAACATTTCAAATTTTGTTCATAGACTAATATAATGATTATAAATGTTTTCCTTATGATATCTAACATTTTAACAACATTAAGCTCTTACCCCCGATTTTTGACTTGGGATTTAAATACAAAATTAGTAAATTTTCTTTAAAATTTAAGTTGGATTTAAAATAGCTTTCTGTTTTACAGTCTAAAATTTATTTTGGTAATTAATTGTAATAAAAGTACGGCAGCACAATGTAAGTGTCAAAAAATTATCGATAACTCAATAAAAAACAGCTGTTTAAACAAATTTGGAAGCAAGTGAAATTGTGAAAAGTTTAGAAAATAATAAATTATTTTATAAAAATTATTAAAATGAGTAGCAAAAGTGATAAAAGGACTTCCAATTTCACTGCCACAGAAGTTGATTACCTTCTGGAAATAATAAAAAATCAAATTATGAAACAAACAAAAAAACATGTGCAATTTTCTTAATTTGCAGAACAAAACCAAACTGTCAAAATCATATGGCAGTACGAACAACTTAAATCGATTTAAATGGGCACGGCAGGCCGTTTAAGTTTGATTTAAATAGCAACTGTTTGACTCAATTTTGTATTTAAATCAAATTTAAATTGAAATGGCATTTAAAATCCAAGTCGAAAATTGGTGGTTAATCTTTTCTTAACTAAATATCTATAACTTTGAGCTAAATTGTCAGTGTCTAACTTAGAATTTATTCTCTGTGTTGCGGCGATTTTTATAATTATTTTCTGTTCTTAATACTGCAACATTTTCAAAGCGAGGATAGTGATTTATTGATAGATAATGCTGATCTTTGCGAATTAATATGCCTATACTTTTGGTCTGATTTATGCCCTGTAATTCTTGTCTTTAATTTACCCAATAAGTACTACTATATAAACTTTATTGCAATTCTCTTGATCATTTCCCCGACAAGGAATCTTATACACCAAGTTCGACATATCCCATTTATATAAGCAGGTACTATAAATAAATCAAGGACAAGAACTACAGGACGAAATATTGAAAATAAATAAATATAATAGTTTCAAATTATTTTTTCTAAAAAAGAAAAAACAAAGATCTAAAGCTTGAATAATTAATTTAATAATCTCAAGATCAAATAATATAAAAATAAAAACATTAATCTGCTAATTACAACGCTCAAGTCATACATAATCTTATTGCTTAAATATGGTTATTTTATAGACGTTTGTATGTACATATACATATATTTATACTCGTATGTATGCATGCACATCTAATCGCATATTTAAAATGCAGCCTCCATTTCATGCCATAAAAATAGTTTAACAATTTATTTTAAGGTTTAATTGAATATTTTTAAACAACTCGTTTTCAGTGTAAATTTAATTAACGCGAACAAAAGTTGAACTTACAGGGTGACAAAGTAACACAGCTCGTTGGTTACTCAGCAACATATTGGCTCTATTCACGATCTTGCACATTTGAGGTGGCGAGTTTATGCAATTCTAAAGATTTTCTATCAATTGCAAAATATCTCACTGGCTTTAGTTTGCAACTAGTGATGCCAGAATTTTAAGCAGGAAAATGTTGATACGTTGAGGAGTAGAACTTTGGAACGCTACAAATTTCAAAACGCGATTAAGACATTGGTATAAGATGTGATATTCGTTTCGTATTATCTTTCGTTTATATACCACATTGCATTCACACTATCATACTTGCATATATTATTTAAAATCTTGACAAGTATTAATACACAGTATAAGAGTCTGAACGGCCCTTATATACTATAGTATTACTAAAATATGTATTTACTTCTAACAGGTGTGCCAAACGAAGTCATCCAATGTTGTTTGGCTTTTTAGAATATATAGAGAAAACTTAGAAAAATGGTAATTTTTAGCTAGTTTTTGATTTAAAAAAATTTATGTAAATTTTAATGTATTGATCAAGAAATAAATAAAACCAGTTACCAAGCAAGTACAATGAAAAAAAAAACTTTTACATTAAAATATAAAATTTTAGCACATGTGCTGTACACCACATATTTGTGTAATGGTATTTTCATTTATTTTCTACAGCCCACAGAAAGAGCATATTTCTAATATAAAAGTAACAACGGCAACCCTACATAAAATAATCGACGAAAAAAGAACATCAAATTTGTGTCAGTAGCTGACTAGATTTCAACAACGCAGGATAGTTACGGATATTTTGATATTTGTTTTTGTTGTAGTTCTTATTCATTCTATTCTGCCCATCACTGATTTGAACATTAATGCTGGTATTCATAAAAAATAAAATTTTCCATATAAAATTAGTTCTAAAACATTCTTTCCGAAAAAATTCCTAAAGAAGATACCCATTGAGGTATCGAAATATTGAATTAAACAGGCATTTAAAAAAAACCAGGTGACCTCAAGATCTAATTATTAATTAAAAATATCATAAAGAGTTATATCTTTGTTACAACTAGTAATATGGTTATCACAAAATTTAACCTGTAACAAATTTAGCTGCAGGGTATTTATGTATGTATAATATGTATGTATGTATGTGTAATAGCTCGGGTCGATTTGTATGAAAAAAAATTTTTTTGATATTGTACCCAAGATATTTCGATAGCTTTTGGAATGAGGAAAAAAAGTTCCACTACGACATATTAAAAAAATAATTTTCGAAGCGTCCGATTTTCAATTTGGTTTTTATTTCTGTATGGGAGCATCTCTAAAGAGGCATGATACGGGGCCGATGTGTTCTTAAAAAATAAGGGCGGAGAAAAATTATTGGGGGTTTGTCATAAATTTGACTCCTCTACGGACGCCCTGGGGCAAGTGGAAGTGACGGGGGAAAAATTTCATCTTCCAATTGCCTAAATGTGACCTTTAATGCTAATCAATCACAGAGTGCCCGTAAAGAATACATGGCCAACCCCCCATCATTTTTTCTCCCCACTTTTTTTTCGAACACATCGACTCTGTGCAGAGAAACTAAAAAAATATTTCAAAATCGTTTGCTTTCAAAATGAGTTCTTTGATATGTTGTAATGGAACTCTTTTTTTCCTCATGAATAAAAAATCCATTGCCAAATCGACCCACCCATATGTATGTGCATATGTTCATAAAATATACAGATTCATGCATATACTCGTGCACATATGTTCATACATTACATAACGAACAACTGAAACAGCGTTTCAAGCATCCAAATTCTGTCATAAAAAGTATCATTACAATTCACAAGTGACTGATGACAGACACTGAAAACGAAGAAACGGACGAACGGACGTTCGTTTGACTGTATAAATGAACTTTAAGTTAAAATATGCATACAATTGCACCATGAAAAATCAACTTATGCATATTTAATATTCGTTTGTTTATTTGTGTAATTGATTGCGTGTGTTTTTGTACAAATTCATGTATGCACACACATACATTTTAGTAAATTGCATATTACAGTTTGTCAGAAAAGTTGTTTCACAACCGAAGTAAACTATTAAGAACTTTGCTTCGAATACTAAACTAATACCTAAAAAATCAAGTACACCTAAACTAGAGTTAAAACTATAGTTTAACAAAACCTTACCGTTATTTAAAATGCAGAGTCAGTTTTTCAGTGGTAAATAAGTTCTTGCATTTAATTACATCCAAGGTAGGGTAGCACCTTTTCAATTCCACATCAAGTCAAAAATTGTCCATTAATACATTAAATTAAACTGTAATTAAATAACAGAAAAGTTATATTTTTTTTTTTAGCTTGAAAAGGTTTATTTGACAAACTGTATGTTTTTATAGTTCATGCAAAGACAGCTGCGTGCAAACATTTAGAAGCAACGATATGCAGTATATATTATGCGGAAACTTCAACAATAATGCAAACAAAACTAATTGCTGTGCTCTTCACTTTTTTACTTCATTGCTGTATACCATAAAAAATTAGTTTTTCAAAATTAAATTTAATATTTGCTGGCCTAAAACCACTTTACAGTAGAGTTTTAGGTTTTAGTTTAGTTGCTACACAACTTTTCAGTAGACGTGGTTCCTGATTTGGCAAAAATAAAACTTCCAGTTCTCGCTTCCAGCCTTTTTGCCAGAAGGAATCACCAAATTATGGCAACATAATTCGCTTAAAACTCTTGTATTAAAGAATATAATAAAAACTGCAAAGTTTAAATGTTTTAAATATAAATAGAATTGCTAAATGGTTTTTAAAAATTGTAACTGCATACGAGTAGGCGTTAATATGACCACCACTGTATAAATGTTATGTATACACTGTAAAATATGTATACAGTTTATATAGTCTTATGTATTCATGCACATACTTGCAGTATGTATGTATGTATGTGTGTATGTATGCCATCTATCACATCATAGTTTTTGGTTTTTATAGTTGAACAATTTGATGCTTATTACAGTGTCAGCAAATTAACATTCATTTATTTCGGTTTTAGTTTATTTTACATGGCATTCAATGCCTTAGGAACAAATGCATGAATAAACCTTAGTCGAGGCTAAAATTAAATTGTTGTAGCACCATTTAAGTTTCTCTTGTTGTCATCTGCGTTGTCATGTCGGCTTGAAAAATTCCACGATGGTTAGTTTCCAACTGATGTAGTACCCTTCAGCTGCTGAGCTCCTTAAATTTTAGCAGGTCTCACGAAAAATACGAAACAAATCGGTGAAAGACCAAGTTCTTATGAGCACAGCGACATCGACTGCATTGGATGGATTCTTCTGCACACAGTTGCGCACAGCAACATTGTTTCCGGGTCACATCACTCTGTAACAAATGAAAACTTTTGGAAAAATACTCGGACGGGACAGTATTGAATTGGCTGACAAATAGGCTTCATTATTCATGATCACAGATGTCTGCACTTGCAAGCTTTAGAGTTAAAGCTCTATTGCTTTAAAGCTCTTATTTATATAATACATACAAACTTTTGCACTGTCATACCAGACCAGTGGCATTAGTTGTTCCTTGCCATTTAATCAATATTATGACGAAAAGTTTAGCAAGTAATTTTGCTGGAATAAATTTAGTATTTTTTTCCAACATATTGACACAATCATACAACTTTTAATTAAAATCGAACACATGCAGTTTAGATAACAGAAAAAAAAATATTTATTAAAACATGCCATGTGTATATGAAACTAAACAATAACTAAACAGACTGCCAGACCGACCGACCGACCGACCGACCGACCGACCGAGCAAACACAATTTTAAAGATAAAATTTGCAGCAAGGGTCGCTTTAACTATTCAGAGAGGTTAATAGAAGATAATCATGAACAACTTTAATTGATTGATATTTTTTTAGTGCGAAAATTTTTTAAATTTGAAGGCGGCAGTTTTTCACGAGCAACTTTGTTTAATAAAAAAAAAATGTATGCATTAATTTAACTTTATAGTCAAATTATATAATTTACAATTATTAATTATTTTTTGAGCTTGAGTTTGATTTTTACTTCCCCCAAAATTGAGAAAGAGGATTTTTTGTAATAAAATTGTAGCGATCAACATTTTTAAAGAAGGCAAAAAAGTAAAGTTGAAGACTTAATGGCTGGGATACATGCCATGGCTGTTTCAAGTCCACCACAGCGCTCATCAGCACCCAAAGTTTGTATGTCATTAAGGTTACTGCCAGGCTGGGCAGTATTTGAAATAAATGTATTTGAAAAACTTAATTAAAATAACTTTATTATGTTTTATAAATGAGCGTAAGGTCACTTAATTTTCAATAAATATATTTTCTATTTATTGATAATTTTTCAATATTTCGATACGCCTTTGTGTATCTTCTTCAGGAAAATGTATTTCAAAACAAATCGTAATGACAAACTAATTTAAAAATAAAAAGGGTTTTACATTCATAAATAGGCCTTACATACATACATCTTATTATCTATGTATACAATTTGAAAATTTATAAAATATTAGAAAATACATTTTCCTGAAGAAGATACACAAAGGCGTATCGAAATATCGAAAAACTACCAATAAATAGAAAATATATTTATTGAAAATTAAGTGACCTTACGCTCATTTATAAAACATAATAAAGTTAAATAAAAAAAGGTCGAAGAACGAGTATCCAGAACACTTAATTAAAATAAAAATACGTATTTTGTATTTGTGTTTTGAATACGTCTCATGCATTTATTTAGTATTTTGTATTTTAAATACTAAGCGCTTGAGTATTTTGTATTACAAATACTTGTGCTCTCAAATGTAAGAAAATAAATTCTGAAAGTTATTCCATTCATACATCAATTGAAAACGGAAAATTTTGCTGCTGTTTTATTTCCAAAAAATGTCAATACTACCTACAATTTAATAACCAAACGCAAAGTACCTGTATAAAGTAAAAGCATGTGGATGTATACACACTGAGAAAGTCGCCAAGCTGTCAGTAAGTTAAACAATGAAAAAATGAAATACAAGGAAAAACCAGCGTTTGACATTTTGGTCTAAAACAAGAAGAGAAAAATATACGAATCAGATGTTGACTTGGCTACACTATATAGCCTTTAGATATATAACCTTTCGTCATTTCTGAATTCCGTTATTTCTCTTTCAATAAAATATCGTTTTCTAATAAGAAATTATGGAGATTTTGTCGTTAGCTGGTTTTATTCATTCGCCATCAAGAGGCTGTTTGTCTGATAACACATTTGAAAAGCTGGTGTTTATGAATGGAAATAAAAACTTTTTTGATTAAAAGTATTTTGTATTTTAAATACATATTTTTGTTACACTGCATTTTGTATTTTGTATTTCAAATACATACTTGGTTTTAGATTCAAGTATTTTGTATTTTGAATACATGGAACAAAAAGTATTTGTATTTTGTATTTCAAATACATACTTGGTTTTAGATTCAAGTATTTTGTATTTTGAATACATGGAACAAAAAGTATTTGTATTTTGTATTTTAAATGCATCAAAGCAAGTATATTGCAGAATATATAAAATGCCATTTTATGTGTGATGCAACTTTTAGGTGCTAATCGCAAGTACACTTCAGAACCTTTGAAAAATGTTACAGTAATCTATTATATATTCGATTTTCTTTACAATTAACTTGAGAATTGAAAAGTCAATGAACGATTTCTTTGACTTAAGGATTTTGTGCATTGATTTAATTGTTAAAGTTTGTTTACAAATCCAATTATATGTTTTAATGAAATTGTGAAAACCAATAAACAGTTTTTAATTAAATTAGTTCACTAGATCTACCAAAATTCAGTGCCATAATGACAATTTTTGTTGGGTTAATGAAAAAATATTGATGGAAAAAAAATTCATTAGAAATATGGATGAAAATTCTCTGAGTGTATGCAGGTTTTTCGGTATGTAAAAGCTTAAACGAAAAGTTTGAGTTAAGCTTTTTCACTTTCAAATTAAAATTTCTCAATTTCATTTGGAATTTTCTCAATTATTAAATAAAAATTTCTGGATTTGAAATCGAAATTTCTCAATTTCAAATTCAAGTCGTCCATTTTACTTAGAATTCACTTAACTGTATTCAAAAATTATGTAGAGTCACCTTAAAATATTTTTAGAAAGTAATTTTCGTCCTTGACTTCAGCCCAATCTCATAATGGCCATTTACCATCCCTGATTTTGTGCACATATTTATTATTAGTTAAAATAGTTTTTACAAAGTTTATCTTTTCATACCAAAAGCCAAACTAATAAATAGAATTTAAAATCAACTTATAATTGTTATAAACAAAAAAAAACTTTTCCAATTATGGAATAAATTTAAAATAACGTTAAAGCATTCTTGATTGTAAAGCAAAATCTAAACTTGTTTAATAATTGAACAAAGCTTGCCTGCATGCATACTTACATACAATTAAATGTATGTATGTATGTATAATAGAGTGGGTCAATTTTTTTCCTTAACCAAGTGACTCTGAAAGTTGTAATCTACAAAACTTCGCCCCTAAAACCAGGGATCTACAATGCAGCTTCTTAACGATAATCTTTTGATTTTGGTTATTCCAAAGTTTCTCATAACAAATTGGAGGCTCGATTTTGATATCAAACCCCGTCTCAGAATTAGTAGTAGATTACGATTTTGACAACCGCTCTGCTGATTTGTTTCAATGACTACGAAATCGACCCACTCTAATGTATATGCATGACTGTTCGTTCTCCTTCCAGCACATTGATGCTTTTTTTTTTTAACAATATGCAAGTTTATGTAACTTATTAATAATGTATGGAATTTTTTTTCTCAGCTTAGAAGTTTGTTAGTTGGCTTTTGCTGTTGAGTTTTTTTTAATTCGTTCTGTTCATGAGTGATCAGTCATTAAAATTAATTGTCTAAAATTGCACACAACGACTATCATTAGAGATCAATGTTATTTTTGCTCCATAGAAAATAAGTTGTTTGAAATTCTTTTTTTTTATTACTTGCAAATTGTCAGTCTAAAAATATGGTGATTTTTTTTAATGAACCTTATTGTTATAAAATGGATTTAAAACTTGAAGAACGAAATATTTTCTTAGTTGGCAGTTTATCAAAATTTGACAAACAAGTTGTGCATCTCGGGGGGTTTTCTATGCATTTCTATGGTATACATTATTTGTCAAATTACAACTTTTACACGACAAATTTGACAAACAAAACAAACAGTCTATTAGATGTATTGATTCTTCAATCAGGGGCCGATTCGTTGCATTCATGATCGATCGAGTTCCTTACTTATGTTGCCCATCTCTGTCTACAACCCATAGTATATGCAATCATATCTTTCAACAATAATATGTTCCTATTCAAATACATCATTTTTCTGTGTGTAAGCAAATGCACAACATACAATTATGTATAGAAAATTCCAATTTTTGAAACCGCTTTGGAAGTCACTTCTTTTTACAGATCAACAAAAAGGAACACCCTCTAGTCATAACCACAATAGAAACGTCATACAAAATGTATACACACGTGAATAAACATTATTGCGTTTATATAATAAATAGTAAAAAAATGTTAAATACAAACATAATTTTTTTTGTGCTGTCTAAATATGGTGATGAACAGCTTTTTTTTAGTTTTTGGCCTTCAAAGTTTTTACACTAGCAACTGTTTGAAAGATCATAAAGCTTTAAACAATCAGTCATCTAAAAATCATAAAAGATACACTGTAAAAAATTGAAGGTATAATTGCAATTTGAGGGTAGCCAATGCAAGAACTGAAAAGGTCATACGGGGCCTATAAGCAAATTGGAATGCTTAATGCATTATGGTCTGAGCTAAAATGCCGGTGGATCTTAGTTTTTCATTCGTTAAGTGTTGCATATTGTGGCCTTACACTCTTTATCTATGTATGTATGTATGTGGCAAAACAAAACTTAAAGAACTCAGGCTGCGACCTCACGCCAGAGCCATTGCTCTTCATTCAAATTCATCAGTTGAAAAATCTTCTAACTCCTGCCATTTTACCATTTAACCAAACACAGAAATCCCCTAAACATACCACAAAAATCAATTGTTCCCCTAAATTTCCTCCGAAGGAATTCAACACCCCAAATTCACCCCTAAAAGAAAAAAAAAACCTCCTAAACTGGCAACACTGGTGTCCACCATGTTTGCTATTGAGGTTGGTTTTTTCTTTATATTTTTTAAATGTTAATTTGAGTTTAGATAATTTTATTTAAAGAGTACATTTTCATGCATAATCGAATGCAGACAATTTTACTTAGACATTATAAGCAGGTCTTAAGTTTTTTCGTGGGCGTTAAAAACTTTTATGATTTTATAAGCCAGCATATGTGTGCTCTTGCAAACATACATATCTACATTTGTATGCATGTTTGCATATCCATAAGATTATGTCAGTTTGTGTATCTGTTTGAATGCGTTCATTAGAAGATTTAGATCTTTCGAAAATCATGTTTAAAAACTCTGGCCTTTCAAAATTATTAAGAAAAGAGGTGGCTTTATGTGTGTAGCCGCCTCTCTGTATTTGTATGAATGCCTATAGAACTGTATATGTATGAGTGCATTTCAAGTTATTTGTTGTTGTTTTTATTGTTAACATTTTTCATGTGCAACGCGCGTTTGCGGTAAACAAAAGCTCTTATACAACAAGCTCAAAAACTTCAAGGTTAACTACTGCTACAAGTACCGAGTCTTTGTGTTTTATTTAAATTATTTGTCGATTTAAGTGTGCAAGTATAAATGTACCCCACCCACCCAGTTGACCAAGTAGGTGGCGACAACAAATATTATCTATGATGTAACTTGCGTATCTAGCATTGAAGACGAGTTGGATGACGACAGAATTGTACCAGAAAAGTCACCAGTTTATCGGACTACAAAAATTACCACATTTTCTTACAAACTTCATCAAAGTGGCAGAGAAATATTTATACAGCTCTCTGGTAGACTCTGCCCTTTTTAAGTGCTCAGGACATGTGCAACAAAGCCGTCACTCACCTTTAAATGCACGTAAAGAAAAAAATATGATTGATCTGTGTGAACATTCAAGCAGCTTTAAAAGAGGATTGACAAAAATGTCTTTAAAAGAAAGTTTATTTGTGTGAACCGGGAGTTCATTAGTAAATCTTTTTTGTCTCAGAAATTACATCATGGCGAGCATTTGTAGTCAACACTTATTTGGACAACTGGGTGGTTAAGAGCGAGTATGTATGAGTAGTTTACACAAGCAACAATTAGTGGAGAATTATTAACAACAGCATTAGATATGCAAATGCACATGAAAAAATTTTTGTGTTTTTTAGGCAATTTTGAAAATCCAAAAATTTTAATATTTTATTTATATATCGATTATATTGAACTATGCTGTAATATATAGCATTTAAATGTTTAGAACAGGCACAACTTCAATCGCTGGCTTGATCACTACTTTTGTAATTTTAATTAAGTAGATAAAACTAAAGTTTTATAGCTGGGTGGTCAACCAGTTGTTTCGACGCAGCAAGCAACCCCTCTCTTCAGCAACTCTATGAACTCTGGAAGTGCTAAAATTTTTCAATTTAGCACATCCAAATTGCATAGGTATGCTGAAAAGAGGTGAAACTGCCGAGGATACCTTCCAGAAGGCATCCTATGGCTAGTAAAGATGATGGGGAAAATTTCCAAATTTCATTAAGAACTGAGGGTAGGGGTTTTGTGTTTTTTTAGGAAATGTCGTAGGCCAACTAATACGAGCTGAACATACATTCTACTCCAAAGTAGAATGATTCCAAAACTATTTGTGTATAAAAAAGGGAGCTAGAAAACTAGTTTGTTCTGAGAAAATGTCCAAAACTATTTTTGTGTAGGAGCCCCCTAAAAAGGGGAGCTAGAAAATTAGTCTGAAAAATGAGGGAGTTGGTAACACGTTTTACTCCTCTAGAGACACAGTGTAGCTAGTTAGCATAATGGGAAAAATTTTGATAGCAATTTATATACATCGAATCTGAGCGTCAGGAGAGTGGATTGTGAAGGGTATTCGGCCCAGCTGAATATACCACTCTTACTTGCTTTGTTATGCAATCTGAGTCGAAAAACGTGAATAGCTTAATTTATATATTTTCCTTAAATTTATATATTTTCCTTATCGATAAAATGAATAAGATTTTCCACATGAAAAAATAACGAATCCCTATAGAAAAAGCTTTATATCTGTCTGCTGGATTACCTCTGAGCCTAAAAACCTCTGAGAGAAAACCTTATTTATTTCATTAAGTAATTTTGGCTCCGTGTAACCACACAGATACAACCCCATTTTTGTTTCTCAAGTATTTGAAAATATTTAGAAGATAGTGCAACTACTTTGCCATCCCTGTTTACATTTGCGAGGTCACTCTCGAAGTTGCTTTCATAAGAACGTGTTCATATTTACTTGTTTAAATGTTATCTTCAAAAGTTTATCAAAAAGCAAATTAGTTTTTCTTTTTTTTGTTTTTGCTTTAAAGCTTTTTTTTTAATTTGATACAGCTCACAAAGAATTTTCCTTGACTGTAGTGCGTACACGTGTTTTTTATGACTACAATGAATAGTTTTCAGCTTATCATTTTTTAAAATTTTTTTTTTTTTTCTATTTAATTATTTTATAACAAACAAACTTGGCTGGCTCAATCATGCAGGCGCTTGTAAAATATGATGATAAAACTTAAACAATGAGCAACACAATGCTTTTTTAACTGTTAGAATTTGAACCCATTTGCTATTATTCTATGTTTGTTTTTTTTTTTTCTTCTTCGTTTATGTAACATTTTTTACTTTAAACAACAGCTACTGAACGGTTTGCTGCTCCTAAAAAAGAAACGACAACAAAGCAAACAGCCCCACCTCGTCATTGTAAAAGCCATTAGGCATGTCATGACATGTTCTACGTTGCTCTACTCTGCTCCATTCACTGGAACAACCAGCCCACAAGACCCACTCCAGTGACCCAGTTTCTAAAGAATGTTGTATGCTTTTTAGCCTTCCAATTAGTGAAATTAAATATAAACACGAATATTCATGATGAAATACGAGTACAATGAATATGTGTGTAAACGCGCAGAAATACAGCAGAATTTAAATTATGTATAAAACTTTTTGTGGTACAGCAGCAGCAGCACCGAGACATCGGCATGGATAAAATGGAAATTGCATCATTACAAATTAGGAAAATTAATTTTCGTTGTAACTACATATTAAATGGAAATCAGGTAAAGGTATGAAAAACTGAGCCAGGAAAATAAAATCAGCCGAGATTTTCATTTTAAATTGAAGTGGAAAAAAAATTGCTGTAGTCAGGGATGGAAGGTTTCAGTGCACTACGATTATCAGGTAGTTTTGGAAGCTAATATTTTTTTAAATATTCTATGTGCAGATGTTAGAAGCGGGATAATAAAATCAGTGGGATAATGCTGTAGTCAGGTATGGAAAATTTCTGTGCACTGCGATTATCAGGTAGAAAATTTAAAGCTAGTATTTTTTTTTTAATATTCTATGTGCAGATATTAGAAGTGGGACAATAAAATCAGCAGAGATTGCACTGAAAAAAAAAAATGCTGTAGTCAGGGATGGAAAGTTTCAGTGCACTACGATTATCAGGTAGTTTTTAAAGCTAATATTTTTTTTAAATATTCTATGTGCAGATATTAAAAGTAGAATAATAAAATCAGCAGAGATTTTCATTTTAAATAAATTGCAGTGGAAAAAATTGATGTAGTCAGGGATGGAAAATATCAGTGCACTGCGATTCTGAGGTAGTTTTGAAAGCTAACTTTTTTTTTAATATTCTATGTGCAGATGTTAGAAGTGGGATAATAAAATCATTGGGATAATGCTGTAGTCAGGGATGGAAAATTTCGGTGCACTACGATTATCAGGTAGATTTTAAAGCTAATATTTTTTTAAATATTCTATGTGCAGATATTAGAAGTGGAATAATAAAATCAGCAGAGATTTTCATTTTAAATTGTAGTGAAAAAAAAAACTATTGCTATAGTCAGGGATGGAAAGTTTCAGTGCACTACAATTATCAGGTAGATTTTAAAGGTGATATTTTTTTTAAATATTCTATGTGCAAATATTAGAAGTGGTATAATCTTGTGTGTATATCCTTAGTTTTTTTTTTTTTTTTTGCATAAATACTCATGCACTTAATGCTTACAGATATGTGAAATTTGTGAATCCATCTTGGGCTTGAATTGGATAAGAATTGGATGAAAGAAGAAATAAAGAGCCCCATTTGTATTACAACTGCTACAATTACGTGACGCATTTGATACTTAGACATGCGTGACAAGTAATTTAATATAAAATGTAACAGCTCTCGTTTATGCCAAGTGAGTGCATCAGTTAGTGGATCAATTAGTGGCTGGCTTATTCATTATTTTACTTCACCGACGAAGGAAGGCACTGTGATATGTATTTTTAACTGCATAGAGATGTCTTATAGCGCATTAGAAAAATTATTAGTGCCCAGAAAGAAAAAGCTTGTTCTAAATTTAAGTTTTTTCTTCACTTGATTTTAGTACGAAACGTATTTGAAAATCTAAGTACGCATGACACCGACAAGTGTACTTAAAACAAGCCGAATAGGGATTATTAAAGAGAATCAATCCTGTTAAGGGTTAAAAAAGTACGAAATTCTTGTGTGTATTTGTATCAGTATTGAGTTTTGTTTAATTTCCCTGTCAGAAACGAAGTTAACTTTAAACTAACTTAAAGCTGGTCCATTAGCTGCCCAGACGAATGATTATGCGCACCGCTGACATGATGAAGTGCTCTGTTACTTTAGCGAACTGAGCGTGAATTCCAGCAGTGATTATTTTTGACTTGTGAACTTTGTTCTGGTGTAAGTTTTTACACAACGATTGGCCGAAATGTACTGAAAAGGGTCAAACTTACCTCACTTGTCGTAAGTTCTATATCTCTAAAAAAAAAAAAACAACTTTTGTATAGAAAAATATATATTTTAAACGCATGTTTTTATTAATTAAAGCAAACTTCCATTTAAAAATAAATTTTTTGTCTTTTAAAATTTTTTTAATTTAATTTTTATTTTGTTAATGCGTTTTTGTTTGTTCAAATTGTGCCGGAAGTCCATCAAGTCTAATTGCTATTCCTTTAAAATGTTTCTTCATTGGCAAAGCACATACTTTATTTGATCGCCTCATTAATGTTTATTTTCCACTGTTTTGTTTAAATATATATATATAGTTTTTTACAATTGTTTACACAAGATTGTAAAGTTTGTTTAATTCTTTTGTTTATTTTTGTTTAACATTTTCTTAAAATAATAATGTGCTAACACTGTGCAACACAATTTGAGGTTTCAAGAGTGAGTCTTACCAATGTTCCCAAAAAAGATAGAAGTACTTTTCATCGATAAACTGCTGGAAAATATTTTTAATACTCAAAAAAAAAAAATGTTTCTGGTATATCAAATTACCGCAATGAGAGAAAGCCTCACTTCCCAAATATAACTTTTCATCGGTTTGAATGGTGAGCGTTATGCGAACCATATGGACTTACCCTTTATGTAAGCAGGTTGTGAGACAGACAAGTGCTGTAGGTCTATAAACTTTCTAAGATATAAGTTTTCAAAAGTTCTAAAATATATGTAAGTATGATAGATTTATGGTTCTAAAATCTTTCGAAGTGGTGTGCGAGGTTCATGTTTGACAAATTTAGGTTAAAACCCTTGTTGATCATTGGGGCTGGTGAACAGTAGTCAATGGTCCTACGAAGGTTGTCGATGCGTAGCCTGATTTCACATCTTTCCACGTATCACCTGCTAGTAGATGCACCGCTGAATTCATAGCGGTTGTCTTGACCATGAGATCAGACTAACGCCTTAAATAGTATTGAGTCGCAAGTGCTAGTAACCCACAAATTGGATGTGGGCAGCATGCCTTAGAAAATCTTTTAGTAGGCGGTTTTCTCCAGTGTCCTCGCCAATACAAATGCCACATACGTTAATATGGGCTTTACGATCGCACTAAATAGCCAAAAGAAATGTGTGGCACTTTCTGGTGTTGACAATGGCCCTTTGAGACAGGTATACGGCACCAACTGTCTTGCTAACGCTTGCCTGAACATCCCGTTGTCATGTCAGCTTAGTGTCTAGGTAATTGCCAAGATACTTCGCTATCTCCGACAATTCAAGTTCAACCCCTTTTATAGTTGGAAGTCTAGACGGTAGAGGCTCATATTTTCGAGTAAAGTGAACTAATTCTATTTTCGGCGGGTTAACGCTCCACCTGCTATGGACGCCAGATCAGATTGCATTAGCAGTAAAGAATTGCCATGTTTTAAACATCACTGAGTCCAACTCCACTAGTAACGAGTTCAAGCCGATGTTCCTTGTATTGTATTGTATTATGACTATTCCAGGTCCAGGATGGCCCTTTGCACTTCGACCATAGATGATCTATTGTGCAACCCTTTGTCCTTCACAAGTTTAATACATCAAGAAACAGTATTAGCTCCTTCTGTGGAAGCCTTGGCAAGTCCTGTGCAAGCCGATGTTTCTTAGTAGTGGAGAAACAATTTCCAGTATCGACTGTCCGTTGTTTTAAAATTTTGAAATGGAAAAAATCTTAATGTGTTGACAACAAAGTGTATTGAAAATATTCTTATTTTTCCAAGATAATTTGTAATAAGAATATTTTTGTGAAAGTGTACATAAATATATGCCTATGACGTCACGATGTAATTGGAAAACATCAGTTCAGATATTCATTTTACTCCTTACCTTGGTAAAGGGTATGCAAGACTGGGCACGGCCGAATATAGCTTTCTTACTTGCTTTTATTTCAAATTGATACTTATCCAAAAAAAAAAAAAAATGGAACTGGCGGAACACGTGCACATCTCTAGTGTGAACATTAAAGCAACTTTGCAAGAGAATCGACACAAGTTGCTTTAACAAAAGTTGATTGATCTGTGTGAACCGGGAGTACGTTTTTTCGTTGAAGTAGCTTACGCAGCTCTGTTTAAAAAAGGAAATTTGGTATATTCTTCTGTGAAAAAGCCATTCATCATTAATAACTGCAGGAAATCTTAAGTGAAAAATTGTTATGCTCTTAACAAAAAAAAAAAAACAAAGACAGTCCCATGAGAAAATCCTTGAGTGCCTTAAATTCTCTAATACTCATTTTTATATTCGCACCATTAATTTGATTAAAAATTTTGCACATCCACACACAGTTCTTTGATTGTTCTGCTTTTCTAAATTTGAGTTTTTTTTCTGTTTTCTTTGCACTAAAGCAATTCCGGTTTGAGTAATTCTTTGTCATTTACTAAAAGGTTGATAAAGAAAACACATATAAAAAAGTCAATGTCTTTTTTTTAATCTTAAATGTTAAAATTTAAATTTAAAAAACTTGTTTGCTTATTTTTTGTCGTTAGTAGTAAAATGTATACGTATCTCTGTATGTGGGTTAATGTGTAGCAACATTGTATGTTATTTGAATTTTATTCACATTAAAACGAACAGATAAGTTAGACAGATCTTTTCAGTGGTCGCCAAAATGTCCAACAGAATCATCCAAACTTAAAGAAAAGATTTCTATATACATATATAGTCATACATATAACATGCTAAAAGATCTCTATTATATTTTCTTTTGTTTTCAATTTTATTTATTTATTTTTTTAGCAGTTTAATATTTAAACCAACAAAGCCGTTATCAAAATCGCTTTGCGACCTCTGCTATTTATGTATGTTAATTCGTTGATTTATGTTTATTTTTCGAAAGTACTCATTTCAAAAAAAAAGAGTTTAGATTCAAGAACGTCTGATCGTTGACGTTATTTTGATACCGCTAAATAGATTTAGCTACATATGTTTGTTCATTTTATTTAAGTGTATTAAACTAAAACACGAGTTTTAATATACCTACATGCATACAGAGATAAGTTTGTTTGCATACTACACTTATTTATATGTATATGGGCATTTCCATTCTATAAAGTAGTATAGAGATCAAAAATGTAAATAAAATAAATACATGAAAAAAGATAAATTCATTCGAAATATGGTTGTGTACTGCCCAAAAGCACCTCACAGACAATGTGGTTTTCATATTGTATCTGTTAAATTTTACATATCGTGTGTTTAAAACATTGCTTGTGTAATAAACATAACGAAAATTCATAAGACATACACATTTTCCAAATAGAGCGTGTTCAATTTTAATGTGCAGAAACATGATGTGACATCAAATGTCTATGCCATGTAAAAACATTAGACGGCTGAATGAAATAATTTACAAAATTAAAAAAACTTCTTTGTAGGGCTCCGTACTCATCAGAGTGAAACGGAACCCTATTACCGAGAACCCTATCTACGTCCGTCCATTCTCCGAAACGGTAAGAGCTAGAGAAATGAAATTTTCACTAGGTTGCGAAAGTTATAGCTAATTTTAGTTTCTTGTACGGGAGCACCCTTTAGTTCTTAACTTTTTGTTATTTTAGGTATTTGTTGTTGTAGAGCCTATATAACCAAATTTCAGCTTTTTAGCTCTTATGTTTCGAAGGTTATAGTTAATTTATCTTAAAGTTTCTTGTATGGGGACCCCCTTTAGTTTTTGTTATTTTTAGTATTTGTTGTTGTAGCGGCCCGATAACTGTGAAAATTTTAGCAGTTTTGATTTCGAATTGATTTTTGTGTTTGCTGTTATTGTATCAGTGATAACAACGGTTTCAAAGTTGATCAATAAGATTAAATACAGACAGTCAGACATGGTCTTAGTCTTAACATAATTCAAATCATCAAATGTTTAAAATTTCATGGAAACGTCCATATGTATGTCTTCATGTAGCAACATGACACGTACGTAAGCAATTTGATAACTCTGTGACTTTTTGCTAGATTTTTTTTTTTACCCAGAAATAGTTTAACTCAAAAAATTCTTTCGAGTCAGTGTCTTTGTACAGGCTGACGCAAAGAGTTTTCAATGGTTAATATTAGGAGAAAAAAAAAAGAGGATTTGAATTCAATTTCTTTAGTTGCGTATTAAGTTTGCACAAGTCTTCTTTACAACAGCCTGAAAAATAAAAAGGATATTCACGATATTTTTACAATTCTGATACAGTCAGTGTGATAAATATTAGCCCACTAACAACGTAACCACGACTCTCTTGTTGATCTTTGTTTTGGACAGAAACAACGAAAAATTTATGTAGTATACAACGACCTGAACCAAACACCAAAACATAAAATCATTGAATTTCACAGGAATATAAAAAATACATTCAAGGAAAATTCATTCATTCGGGTAATGAAAGTGCTGCATTAAATGTTACTCACTACAGGTTTGTGGGTGGTCTTTCAACCACATCCTGGTAAATAGAATTTCGCTACCACAATTTTTCATTTAATTCAAATTGCCTTTGATTAATTATTTATTAAATAAAATAGGAAAGTATACCCAGCAAGAACAGTGCCGGCCATTTGATGCATCATATGACCGACATTGCTGATGGGTGCATACATCAGGGTTGCTATCATTTTCTTAAAGGCAAAATTAAAAAAAAAAAAACAGATGTGAACATTCATGTACGTCTTGTGATTTCTTTTTCAAACCAGTGTTACCACCTCAGCAAAGTGATCATTCGAATTTTTATTTTTCAAAATGCCCACAAAATTACATATAATGTTATTAATTTCTTTATTATTAATTAAAAAAGGATTTTTTTCTAAAAACTTCAAAAAACAATTCAAATAGTAGTCAGTAGCAGTTTTAAAAATAGAAAACCGAACCATATGGAAAAAACTTCCGGCATCACAATTTTTTTTTTTTTTTCAAAGAAGAAACGACAAATGAACCTATAAAAACATTAATGCACAAACGTAGTTGCAAATGAAATTAATTTAATACGGGAAAATGAAAATACTAAAAAAAATCATTTTAATGGCAACGCTGAAAGCTATAAAATTGCTTTGCATGTGTTAGTAATTAAGTTGTTAATGTATTAGTTTCCATTAGCTATTATAGATGAGTATACTTTCAATGTTATCAGTAAAAAATACTTTTGTGCCGTGAAATAATTTTTGGTAAAAAATCTTTGTAGCAAAAAAAAATTTGTGATAAAATTTACAAGCATTATTTACTGCGCTTTTTTCATCAACAAAATTTGCACGTAGCAGGTGGGCCAAAAGAAGTAATCCGATGTTGTTTCGCTTTCAGAATATCGGTTGTGGCTTGAGCAGTGTGTGCCGTTGCTCCGTCCTGTTCAATTGCGGCAGGAAAAACTCGGTTAACATGGTTGTCGTTTGACCAGCGGTGTCCTCGAAAAAATAAATGGCCCGATGACTCCTCCAGCCTGAACAGTGCACCATGCTGTCGCTTTGAGCGAGTGTAATGGCTCCTAGTGCATCACTCGTAAATTTTCGGTGCCTTAGAAGCGATAGTTTTGCTGCCCGCTGAGCCTCATCGCTCACTATGATTCTGATCGAAAAGTTGTCCACTTCGCCATTGACACGATTATTCCGCGTTCTTGGCTTGTTCACTTGTATTCTACAACTGTCTAGTTCACAAATGTAAAAATAAATTTGTCATTGGCCGCCATTTGCAAAAATATCAGCAACTTCCTAAAGGGTGATTTCTTTTGGCCCATTGTGTAGAACCTGTGAAGAGCATGAAAAGTGCAGACCCGTAGAAAGTGTGTTGTGTAACTTCAGCCTTAAGCTGGGGTACAACTGTTCAATTCAGTACATTTGTTTGTTGCAGCCTTGGCATTTTAGCCCGATCTACTCCGCTCGAGTTCTGCAAAAAGAAGTGGTGCCATTTATTTATGTTTTTGCTACCAAAGAATTCATTAATGGCGAATCTTTTACCCGCGAAAAGTATTTTCTCTGAGTAAGACATACGTTGAGCATAATCAGCTTTCTTCTGCATACATATATGTATGTATATACATAGGTTTAATTTTGAATATAAACATGCATTTTAAAGCCCAATTTGCTTGGGATTGAAAGAGAAATCTACAAATCTCTTTCAAGTTTCAAGTTTTGTATTATTTTAATTAACTAGAAAATTAGTGCAAACTTTTTTGTAAATATGTACATAAATTTTAATCTTTATTTTTAGTTTATTTTTCTTTGAATGTTCTCTTTTGAACTTTACAACAAAGAGTTTGTACAACTTTCATAAAATTCCCATCACACGTTTTTTCTTTCTTTTATTTACTTATCACTACTGTTCTTTTGCTGTGTAGTGTATGTGCATGTGTGTGTATGCATGGGTAAGTGTGTGAAATCTAGGTTAATAGAACCAGATACAACAACTTTACATTCAAGTTTGTAAATATCTTTTTTTCTTCTGTTGCTTTTGTAACAGTATTATTTGTATTCGTATGTACTTTTTAATGTTTTACAGATTTTTTTTTTTTTTTTTGGTTGTATCTTTTTTACGTTTTCTCCACTGTGATGCAAGAGTCTGCAACCAAAAAAAAAAAAACTATTTTTTAAAGTACCTACACAAAATACATCCACACTTACCTGCATAAGGTACCAAAAAAAATAGTTTTTCTTTCGAAGTATCTTTATGAATATTTAACTGGAAGTTGAGGGAACATTTTGAATATTTACTCGTAAAAAAAGTTTCTTTTTTTTTAGTAGTTTTTTGCTAAAGAAATTTTTGTAACAAAGTAGAGAACTGCAACGAGTGTTCATTGAATGGGCAGCTCTAAATCATTGAAGGGCCTTGAATAAAAGAGATTATATAAATACAACTACGAAAATATAAAATTATCTGCAACACTCCTGCTTTTTTCAAAATCAGTCAAGTATTAAAGTGTCTGGTATAAGTGTAAAAAAACTCGTCACTCCTTTGATTTCGTACATGCTCCTCTCCATGTGATTTTGTGTGTTTTCATTGTGAAACTGTCAAAAGCTGTACAGACGTACATATGTGGTTGTTGTAGGTTTGACAGTCTCACCACTATTATTACACAAACAAAATACAAGCTGGTTTTTTGTTATTGTAGAGTTGCACGGATCTGCTAAATAGGCCTGTACGTGCGAACGTTCTTCTTCGGTTATACGTACTTGCGATCGGTTCTGCCTGCAGAAAAATTCAAAAGTTTTTGATATTTTTACTGAAGTAATTTCTTCCTTCCCGTGTGCACTATTTCGCGACAGAAATTTCGTAGTACACTCAGAATATTTTTGCAGTAACTGACCATAGTTGTTTATTCCGGAATTAATCAGTGAAGTTATTTGTAAATGACAAAACGTTTAAAAATATATGAAATTTTAATTTTAATACTGATTTGTACAGTTGCTTAAAAAACTAACAATAGATAAATATGGATTTTCGGTCACTGTTCATAATGACAGTAGTAACTTATGTTACACATACATGAAGCTGTACATATTTATAATTTGTTTTCTACATACATATGTAGCATACCTACTTTTTACTTAATTTGATTGGTGTTGAATTTTTTCTAATTGTTACGATGGCTGAGTAGGTAAGGCAGCTGCTTTCAAGTCGAAATGCCGTATGTTCGAATCTCAGCAGAGGCTTTGCAGTACAAAAATTAAATCAGCGAATTGAAAAAGGAGATGGAAAACTATAATTAAATAAAATGACCACCTGAGAAAAAATAAAAAAATAAAACTTTACAAGTTGATTACATATTTGACAGTTAATTATGTATTTGACAGTTAGAATAGAGGAAAAATCATTATTTTTACCAATTGGGCTCCGTAAATTTTTTAATTTAAAGTTTTTAATTTAATTTAAATTTTTTAAATTTAAATTTAATTTTAAATTTAAATTCAAATGAAGTAATAAGTAAATTTAAATGAAAAGTAAGTAGGACGGTTTTTAAATGAAGTTTCATTTATTTTAAGGAGTGTTTTCAATTAATTTTACTGACATTAATTTTTCTGAGTGTACGTAAATGTAGGGATAAAAAAAAACAGAAGCAAAATGCGAAATTTTTGCTCCTATCTGTTGATTTAAATAAAGCAGGTATGTAGGTATGAAATGTTTTTGAAGATTTTATGGAAATTTTTTGGTAAGAAAATGTTGGCCTTCGTAGCAGCTCTGGTTGTGAAATAAGAATAAAAAAATGCCCCCGAAATTTACTAAGCTGGGTGAACCGGCGACCAACAATGTACGTGAATGGCGACCAACAATGGTACGTTCCCCAGCCAATAAGTCTTCAGCTTTACTTATATTGGCTTCTATAAACAAATTTTGATACTTACAATTTTACCAAAAAAATTTTTTTCTCAACTCTAACAGAGTAAAATCGAGCTAAAGCTCGATAAATTAGTTGACAATTGTAAATCATAAAGTTCGACCATAAAGTTTAATAATCTTTTCATTATTTTTTATTTGTTAATTTTCTATGGTTGACCGTGTACCAGTGTAACCGTGCGGTCCTCTGGTACATATGTACATATTCATACGCATATTAGTTTATATTTGTCGTTATGTCTTTATAAATATATTTTATCAAGATGAGTACCCACACATAAATGCAGCACATGTATTTATAGTGCTTGGATGTTTGCAATCAAAATCTACTCAGATATGTTTTTTGTTGTTGTTGTTGTTCATAGTTGACAATAGAAAACTTTCTCCCGCATGTATGTATTATACCTACTCAAAACTTAAAAAAAAACCAAACAAACTTTAAATTTGACTACAATGGCAGTGTATTAACTGTACTACATACATAAACACGTTAAATATGTACGAATATTCGAAATATATTTTAAATACATACTGTGAAAAGAAATTAACATTTTCTAGCATTTCACATATTGTTTGGATAAATCGAAATGAGCAGCATTTATTTGTTTAAGAATCAGGAGGATTATTCTGTGTTGAGAAATTGATCAAGATCAACATGTTCACATCCATACCATGACGATCGCTTTGCATGACCAGTAGCAGTAGAAAGTTGTGAGCAAGCATTGCTGTGACGAGTGTCTCTCAAGCCAGTCAGCGACCGTCAGCGCTACTGAAGTATAAATAAAATATGGACATTTGTTTTAGATTTCGCAACGATAAACTTGTGTGCGCAGCTCTTTCTATGACAAATTGCCTTTTTTTACCTGTATTAAAGTTGAGAAATTTATACAGATATGTATAAGGAATTTTTATAACAAATTTGTTAGTAATTTCTCCGATGCCCAAAAGTGCCGGTAGGTTCCTACCTGCACAGTAAACAGCGTAAACAACCAGAAAGATATACTACATACATACTGTCAAGGGATGACTGCAAGTCACTCAATATTAAATTTGTCACTTTAGCGCATTTTGAGGTTTGAATGCGTATACAATATCCCTGAATATTAATAATAATAAATATATACATACATACATACATAGACCTTAAGCTGAAAAAAGAAATCAACAATTAGTCCCCAAAAACATTCCACATACTTCTTTTATTAAACTTTCTTTTGACTTTAAAAAAATATGCGAATTAATCCACAAGTAAATCAAAACATTTATCAAGCAAGCACAATGTAAAAAAACAAGAATTTTACATTGAAAATAATATTTGAAGAAATGTACAGTATACCACTTATTCGTGTTTGTGTGTTGGCAACTTCCTTCATTTTGCTGCAACCCACAAAGAGAGCATATTGTATTAATTGTTTCCAGTTTAAATAGTAACAACGGCAGCCCTGAATACATAAATCAAATATAAACAGCTTAAAATTTGTCTTAAGTGGCCAGGACATGTGCAATAAAGTCGTCACTCACGTTTAATTGTGTGTGTACGAGTGTCGTTTATTTTAATAATTTGCTGCAGACATGCAATAAAAGACACACACTTCATAATTTTGTGTGTGACTTTCTAGGGGGTTTTTTTTCTATTATGCAGTCGGGTGGTGAGTTATTTTCGCCTTGTGCTGTTTTTTTTTTTTTTTGGTTCAAAAAAACATTCCAGCGCCGCTCTCTAACATTTCAATACCACTTTTGTAGAACGATTTATCTTCTGCCTCAAAATAGGCCTCAGTTTCGTGCGAAATTTCTTATCGGCGAGCATTTTTTCAGGTCCGCGAACAGCCAGTAGTCTCTGGGAGCCAAATCTGTGCGAATACGGTGGATGTGGGAGCAATTCGAAGTTCAATTCATGTAGTTTTGCCATTGTTTTGATTGACTTGTGACACTATATAATATTCAATGTTAATGGTATTTCCTTTCTCAAACTGAAATACCATTAACCCAAAATACCGAGGTCATAAGCTTTCCAGCCGATTGTTGTGCCTTCTGCAGCTTTGGACGAGGTTCACCAGTTTTAGCGCGTGTGATGACTCTTTGTACATCACTCGTGGATTTTCCATGCCCTAGAAGCGATGGTTTTGCTTGTTCATGTATCGGCTAAGATGGCAATGAGCTTCATCGCTCATTATGATTGTGGTCGAAAAATCGTTCACTTCGTCATAGACACTTGTTCACTTGCCATCCTATAGGTGTCTAGTTTACAAATGTAAAAATATATTTGACATTGGCCGCCATTAGCAAAAATAAGAGTAACTTTAATAATAATAATAGTAATAGGGTGATTTCTTTTGGCCAGCCTGTTACAATTCTTAATCAGGCTCAGGTTTCACCCCTACAGAGTTCCTTTTTCGTTTTTTATTATCATTTTTTTAAATTTATTTATTCGTTTTTATTTGTTTTATTTATTAATTTCTTGGTTATGTCATAAAATAAACGACTTGATTTCATACAATACTTCGACTTCGAAGAACAGGCTAACTGCCTGTTCCTCAATGTCGAAGTTGTGCGATTGTTCGCTTTCTAAGCGAAAGAAAATTATTTTGGGTTCCTCTATGACGTTCTTTTATTCGAACGAAGACTCGATCGACAAGTCGAAAAAACGTAAGTGTTTTCATACAAACCCCGATTCCTCAATATCGATCATGTCGTCAGCACTAAGATCACAAACGTCAAAATCAAGCACTTGTTGTTTTGCTATCGAGTGGGAGCTTTTATAGAAAAAACTTTATATTTATTTTCAGAAAAAATGGGAAATAAAATTATACACCCCACATATTTTTATATTTTAATTTTTTTTTTATTTAATAAATATATTAAACAATTATCATCTGTATGTATGTAGTTTTCCTAAACAGTTCACTTGTTCGCTGGATGGAATAAAAATCTTGAGTTTGCCAGAGGAATGCCAGTGTTCAGTGCGTCGAAGTGCTTATTAAATGTATATGGAAAAAAATATTTTTAAATTTTAAAACTACACAAAAACTAATACCGCACTTTCAAGATGTTAGCTTTTTTATTTTGTACTTATTTTTTATTTTGTATGTGTTAGATTTGTCTTGTCAGTTACAGCTGACCAGTTTTAGGAAGGGTTGTATTTACACAAGAACAATTTAGTAGTTATTGTTAATACTTCAGCAAAAAAAATCAACCAAAACTTTAATTTAGTGATCTGGTATGTCTGTGAAGTAAATGGCAAAATTTTAATAACATAAGCCCCTGCGAAAGCGAGCTGTCGAAATAGAGGAATTCAAATTGATTCGAAATCGAGCGACATTTTGAGTGCTTGTTTTCTTGCGACATAGAGGTACAGGCAGTTAAAACCGATGATCTGGATCATTCACAATCAAAAGCTTGTGTATCATTGAGCCCGATCGTTTCAGATTATCAAAAATTATGTCTACAATATTTTCCATTATGATATTTCACTGAGTTAGCTATTACTGCCCATAAAATTTTATTTATTTTGATTTTTTCCCATTGCGTATGTCCGTGGTCGTTCTTTTTGAGTAGCCCGAAGAAAACACAATTTCAAAATGCCCAAAAGTATGCAATATTTTTGTATCAAAAATATACCCAATTATGCCAGCTTGAAAATGTTGGAAACAGTGAATTCATTCTCATTCTCACAAATTCCCATAGGAATTTGTCTGCCACATGACAGAACAATATTTTTCTAATCATCTTGAACTTTTTCACACCTCTCAATTTTAGGGTTCTTTGAACTCATTATTTTTTTTTTTTTTTTCTTTAATTTTGAGTTTGTGTAGTTTGTGATTTATGTACCTATTAATACTTTTCGAATTGGATTTTTGATTAGTTTTCTCTCAGGATATTTTTGAAACTCATAACAAGAGACATAGTGCAGAGTGGCTGCATTTGCAGTTGTTGTAAAAACCACATTGCTACAGCAGGCATATTTGTCAAAAGCTGTGTGCTCACACATTTTCACACGTGTTACCACCATTTGACATTTATTGGCTCTGTACTTCCGTAAGAAATAATTCTCAGCTGAAATTGCGATAACACCACCTGGTAATAATATACATTTTTGATCGAGGTGCACGTAGAGAATTTTGTTTAAAGATTTTTCTCATTTTTATGAGATCTTTTCTCTCAGCATACATGGTTATTTTGAAGCTCATGACAACAGGCTAGGTGTAGCAGTTGGTTTCGAAGTAGCTCTCTATTGAAAGATTGGTGTTGTTTTTAGGAGAGGGTTTCTTTCAGCAGATTTAGAATCTCATAACAGGACATTGAGTGATTGTAGTTCCCTTTGACACAGATCTCTCTTTTGGAATGTTGCAGTTGATTTTCACGCGTATGACTCTCCTCTCTATCTCTCGTTTTAAATATTTTAACAATTTACAGTTCTTATCCTTGACAGTTTGAAACAGTCCATTTTCTTTTTCTCTTAGCAACAATCGCAACAAAGTAATTTTCACATGCACACTTTTATTCCACTCGCATTGCTGCTAATTATAATAAATTATTCACTTTGTACTGTTGTTACACCCGCAATTTTTTATAGGAGAGAGAAAAAGACTGACTTGTCAAAACATTTTTCATAATGAAAAAGAGGTTTTTGATTAAAATCACAGTAAGTCCCTATCTCGCTCCCACATAGGTTGCAGGCGGTGGTTGTTTTTTAAACAAACTTTTAAACACATTTTCACACACTTTTTTTTTTTCTTTTATAAAAACTATGATACACTTTAGATACATATGTATGTACATATGTGAGTATGAAGGAATGTTTCTTTATTTTTTGAATTTATGTAACACATGTGCTTGTTGTAAATTCCAGGGCCAGCTGCAAAATTAACGTCTTTTGAACCAAAAATATAAAAAAAAAAACATCACATTTTAAAACACGATCTTGCCCAATCGAAGACCTAAAACAAACTCAAAGCAATAAAGTTGCTCAACGTTTTAAAACGACAGCCAGCGATGACGTTAAACGAAAATCATCCAACTATTCCACTGCGACTACTTTTCTGTACTGAATACCTACCAGCAAATGTTTTCAAGTGGCATTATAGTTGTTGTTGTTTCGTTATACATTCCACAGATACAAAATTTACTAACACATTTGCACTGGCAAAATGAGGACAGGCAGATTAACATTAGAATAACTTAACGCAGCAACAAAGTGTGCTGTGGTGGTTGATTCAATTTTTTTTCGTGTTGTCATCTTCAATTTTAATACACATTTTCCTTAACTTTGTGTTCATGTTGAGATAGAGAGGGAGAGAAAAGAAACAGCAAAGAAAGAAAAAAAAAGCGAAAAAACTGTTTGGATAAAAACAGAAAAAACGCGCGCGTTTATGCCAGATGAAAATAAAAAACATAGATACAAATATAAAGAGTATGGATACTCTCTAACGCTCTCTTACAGAGAGAGAAAGAGAGAGAGAAAAAATAAACTATAAATTCGAAAGAGGTAGATCAAGGAAGAGTTTGAAACACACCTAGTGATGAGGGGAAACAGCAAAAACTTTATTTTATGGAAATTGTTTTGAAAAAAGCTTTTTTTTTTAATGATTTCATAATTTTTGTTTCTATTGCTTTGTATCTATACAGCAATAGTGTAGTAATAACGAGGCCATTTGAAAGCTTTCATTTTTTTATTGTTGTTGTTGTTAAAGCTTTTTCAACAATCGTGTTTTTTTCCTTTGCTTCTCTGAAAAAATAGGTGAATGTGTACATACAAATTTGTTTCTGTATGGCAATTTTTTTTTCTTTTCTGTATAATTATTTAGATTGTGAAAAAAAAAATATGGCGTAAGACAAAATTTGTGTATTTGTTGCTGTGCTGTTTGTTGGTTGGCATGATTGAAAAAAGTATGAAGTCATCACTTTTAAAAATCAAGTTGAGCAAGAAAAAAGGCAAACGAAAAAAGACGGGAGATAGCTCTTATTTGTGAGATAGTTATGCACATATGTACATACATACATTATATTTTGGAGGGAAAATTTTGGTGATAAAAATACAACATAGTTCAGGTAAGAGGAAGTCATTGTGATTTAAGTTAATTTATTAGTTTTAATCATATTTTTATACTTAACATTAAATGCGGAAGTAGAAATATGCAAGTGCTTGCCTCTTGCCTAGGTTGCTTTATTTTCTTGTGGTAAAATTGTGGGCAAGCCACTTGGACATTTCGTTTTAAAAACAGTGTTGCCAAATTCGTATATTTAGCCATGAGTTTTAACAATGGTTTTAGATTTTTTAAAACTTTTTTGTTTAAATGTTATCGGAATCGGTTTTTCAAATCAGCAAAAAAAAATGGCGTCTTAAAATCCAATATTGATTTTGTTTTGCTAGAACTAGACACAAATTCTACTTTGTACAAAAAATCCGATAAACACCATTGGATTTTTTAAGACCAAAGTACAAATTCAATTCCGACAAGAATGAATTCTATAATAGCACCGTTTCAAAAACAGTGTTGCCAAACTATTTTTTATGTGCATCGTATTAGTTTTAACATGAGTTTTTTAGATTAAACTTTTACATTTTAATACAAATTCCATATCTGCCAAAGATTATGGATGGTTCAGTTAACAGGCAAAAAGCCAAGCAGTTTTGTGCTAAAGAAAAGTGCCAAAATATGTCGTAACAAATTCAAAGTTTCAAGTGAATTGGCTGTTTGTCATACACTCAAAACTATGAGAAGTGCATAGAGTGGTCGAGGAGTATTTGTATTAAGTGTGTTTAAATTTTTTTTCTGTAAGTAGGTAGTTATGTATGGCCTTGTGCTATAAGTCGGGAGCAATTTAAAAAATCAGACTAGTTCTTCAGAGCGGCTAGAAAAACCAAACGTTTGTGTAAAATTTATGAAAATCCGAGTTCCTTTGTTCTTTTCAATTCAAAATTTAATTCATCACAATATTTTTTTTTTTACCAAATTAAATTTTCAAAAAAAATCCACTTCTGTTATTTTTGTTGAATTTATAAAAAAAAATACTCGCCTTATTATTTTAGTATGATACAAAATTCAAATTGCGTTTCTAACTAATTATGATATTGCTTTTGCGTCTTAAAAAAAAGTCATTGTTAAAAATAAAGAAATGTCTATTTTGGGCTTTGAGAATTACGCAAATTGGCAACATAAAAACTAAATTCCCATTAAAAGAAGTTAATAATGAAACAATTAATTTAAATTGAGAAACAAACATTTAACATGTTCAAAGCGTTTGTTTTTAAAAAGTGATTTTAAGTTTTCTTTTATTTTGTACCTGATTAAGTGCGCAGGCTTACGCAAATAAACAGGGAATCATTAAAACGAGACCTGAAGTAAATGCGTACTTATATAAGGCATATAAAGAAATTGCGCATTTAAAAAACATTAAAGTAATGTTGTGCAGTTTAAATTAAAATAAATATAAACAATGCATGTATGCACTGCGATATATGCAGAAAAGTTGATATTTTACTGTATACCTATCAACGGAATAGAAAAAGGTTACAAAACAAATGTTCAAATTTGTTCATAAAAATTAATTTAAAATAAGTTTTAATTCAAAAATTCCACACAGAATTTTTATAAAACTCGTTTTCGATACAATTCTTTTTATGACCTACCTATTAAAAAGAAAAAAGTTATTCAATGTTTATTAAGCTCTTATTTGTTAAAATCTAATCAAATAATTGTCCTATCATTGAATTTTTTACACCTAATAATACGCAAAGATTTTATAGAATGTTTTCGTTTGGTAGCGCACGCGCTTCATAATATGCGATTTTCATGACATAAAAGGAAATCGTTTTATAAATCAAATAAATAGCAGCAGCAACTTCTCTGTGCTTTTAAGCTCACAATTTTTTTTCTTTTTTTGGTTTTGGATCAATACAATATACGCGTATTTAATCCACTTCCAATCAGTTATGTTGTATAATTTAAAAACGAAAAAGTTACATAAGTTCAGTTTAGACAACACTAAACATAAGAATTTATTTTGGAAGCTGGAAACCTTGCTGGGATTTGCAGAATGAGCGAATTGATTTCTATATTCGTCTCACATTTAAAATTTTGAATATTTTTCTTTGTTTACTTTTTAGTTACCTATACATTATTTCGCTAGTGCAATGTACTAAACTCTAAAATCCTACAATTACTTTAACTTAATTTTTCCCGCCCAAAGTACTGTCTAAAGTGCCCTGTACTTTTATATATGTATACATATATGTATATATATTTTTTTTCAAATATAGTTCATTAGTTTTATAACTTATTATTTATTTATTTGTTTTTTTTTTTTTTGACAAACAGTGTAGCTTTTTGTGCTTGTCTGCAGAAACACCCAGGTTTCGAACCTGAAACCTCGGGAACTCTTAGTAGAGCACTCACTCTAGTCGCGGTACAATGAAGTTAAATTATAAACATATTTGAAAGACAATTAATACCTAGTATATTTTAGATATATTTAGCAAAAGTTGGTATTTGATGCTACTCAAATAGACCAAATTTTTTTTCTTCTTATTTTGGGTTAGGAACATAATCCAGTCTATATTTTCATGGTTCTATACACTAATTCACTTTCCGTTCTCATTTTGACAAAATAGCGCCATTTTTACATATGTATAAACATCTATCAGAGCGATTAGATTAAAAACTGGTGTCTTTACAAGCGAAAGCCGTCACAGCACCCTGTAGTAAGCATGATTTCGGTTATCTAGTAGGGTGATTGAGCATTGTAAAGTACAAATCAAACGTAATTTACGCACTAATTTTAACGTTATAGTCGAACTACGTTTTACAATTGTTAATCATATTATCGGGCTTTCTAGTTAGATTTTTACTTCCTCAAAATTGAGCATATCTTGCAAACTTTTTAACTTAAGTTTAGTTTGTGCTATAATCTTATATAAAATTCGAAGGGATTGAAACTTATAGCAATTAAGAAGTTTTAAAAACAACTATTACGTTTTTCAAACAAATTAATTCGACAGTAATGTTCTTAGTATTGACCAAATATAAAATAATTAATCATTTTAAAGGTTTTTAAAATAGCTAAAAAGAACAAAATTCATGATCTGCCAATAACTTTTTTAACGCAACATTTTCCAAATAAAAAGTATATGGCAACACTGATTACAGCACTCATGCACACACACTTTATGTACTCCTTAAGGTATACTTTACTTTTTGAAAAATTTGAAGCTATGAATTTCATATTAGACATTTTCGGATTTCTAAGCTTGAATAACAAAATTTTTAAATTTGTAACTCTCATGCAGTTCAAAGGCATTTTTGATAAACACCATTTTTAAGTTCCTTGAGTTTTGACACATTTTTTTTTTTTTTTTGTAATGACGTGGCAACAAGAAACTTTTAAACGGATTTTATTGGAAATGCTGAATAAAAATATTAAATTTTATTACAAATTTAAATTTCAAAATTAATATTTTTTTTGCAACAAAAATTTTTTAGTTTAAATTGAAAAAAAAAAAAAAATATTTTTAATTCGTAGGCAGTCCTTTTATTTTATTAATAGTTTTCTTTTCATAAAAATAATTTTTCAATTTCATATTCGTCATGCCATTTGCTTAAGAATTATTCTATTTAATCATACCAGGAAATACATACACGGAATAAAAAAAATCGTGTGATTGCGTAACAACACGGTTTGAAAAAATGTGCTTATTGTTTTCACTCTTCTGCTACACCTCTTTCCAATATGTACAGCACAAGAAAAAAAAAATGCGAAACAGCAAAAACTTTTAATATGTGTCATTCACGATGGCGATTGCGAAAGAAAAAGAGCGAAGAAAAAATTTGGGCAAATAAAACAAATTATGACGCATCAGCATAAAATGCTCAAAGTTTAAAATTAAGTTTTTAATATCCTTTTTTTCTTCTTTTGAATTGTATGAAATCACCTTGATTTTTTTTCTAATACAACAGTTTATTTGCAGTAAGGCTTTTCAATTTAGTTCTAAATGAATTGTTTTCACCACTAAAGCAACCAAATATTAAACCAACCACCACTTCTGGAAATATTTATTGCCTTTATGTTTTTTTGCTTTTTTCCATTTTCGGCATTGTTTTTTAAAGATATTTGAAAAGCGTGAAGTAAAAATTTGTTTGCAGCTTAGCAACACATTTCTCTATGATTTTTTATCTTATTTTTTCCATTGCTATTGTTTTTGTGTCTTTGAGTCTTTTTTTTTTTAATTTCGTTATTCAAAAGCTGGTCAGCAATTTTCTGATGTTTTCTTCTTTAATACACTGAATAGGTATACAGTATTTTTTTTTTATTTTAATTTACAACAGGCATAAAAAAGTACATATATGTATATTTTTTTTTTCAATCACAACTGTGCTGCCAAAGCGTAGAAATTCTTAGAAACAACCGTTCGCGACCACGAATGTTAAACGAATGATTTGTAGAATAGAAAAACGCGTGTAAAACTGCTGCTTTTGTTTCCAAAATGCCAATACAATTCTGCCATCATGCACAACACAAGTAGGCAACAGCAACAAACAGTATACAAAACTTTTTATATAAACACACATCCACACAAAAAATACCCCAGTCATTAAAAAAAAATAGCATGTATATACCTGCCTAACTACATATGTATATACACATAACCCATATTTTAAGTTTATACACAACTACACTCGTATACACATAGATAACTTTATATGCTACCATAAAGCACAGCTGTATGTAAAGACCAACAAGAGAGCGTATGTAAAGCTTTTTCCCCAGCTTGTTTGTATGTTTATTATATACCTGCTGATTACCCCTTCTTGTTACAAGCTCATTTGTAGTTTCTCTCTTTCATATACAAAGTTGCACACACTTCGCCATAAAGAGTAAGTATTTTACTCTTTACTGCTACTATATACATACATACATACATATGTATGTATGTAGTGTATATACTGTTAGTTTTACAATACATGTGTATTTAATTTTTCCATTTGGAAGGAAATACATACATACATACTTTATTGGCTTTGAGTTTGTTAGTTTTTTCAGTTTAAAAATTTATTTCATTTAAGTGTGATAGAATTTGACGAAATTATTAAAAGCTTTTTCAAATTCCTCTTTAAGCTTTTCTTAATTTTTAACGCGCTCTCCTCCTTAAATGTAGTATGAACATTCATTCATATGTACATACATACCTACACACATATGTAAGTAAATAGCAATAGGTATATAATAAATAAATTGATCTGAAATTTTTTTTTGTAGATAGGTATGTACATATGTATGTATGTATGTAGTATGTACGTATGTAAGTGAATATGGACACATGTTGTAGGTATATGGGTATGCACATATGTAAGTACATACATATGCATAAGTTTATAAGTAGGTATGTAGCTATTAGTTTGATACGTACAAACATATACATACATCCATACATATGTACATATGTATGTACATACACATGTACGATGTATGTACATACATATGTATGTAAGTATCTAGAATAGTTTTCAAATAAAAATCAATACGAATCAGGTCACACTGTTTCCATTTCGGATGTAGTACATATTCGACGATCTCTACACGTACATATATATGTACATACATACATACATAGAACAAGTTTGAATCTGTCCCCATTTCCATCGACTCCATACACAGGCGCATGCATAAATACTCTGGGTACCCTGCAGACAAAATGAGTAGTGTTTAGGACATGTGTGCCAATCGGCGGCACTTTTAAAAATTTAAGAAAAACATTTCAAATAATATTCTTTTACTGCGGTCAAGCGTTTTTTTTTACGTTTAAACCATCAATTTTGTATGGGAATGGGTGGCTTAGGCAACTAAAAACACTTTTTAAAGTTCTAATTTAGGTTGATGTGTTGAATATATTCTCTCTCTCTCTCTCCCTCTCTCCCTGTCCATTCACTAAAAAATCGCTAAAAAGGCAGAGAATCCAATGACGCTTGCATAGGTACTTAAATCTTAAGCCACCTTTATGCGAGTTGCCCTGAGAATTTTTTGTATAAAATTTAAGTGTTTGCATGAAATTCCACTCTTGCCAAAAAGCTCCTAATCCTTCATTTTGCTATAGGTACCTACATACCTACCTAGTGAAACATTCAATATTCGTAAAATTGAAAGTTAAAAATTAAAAGGAAATTGTGATCCAATATTTCCCAAGAATCTACCTACAACAAAAAAAAAAACGTTATTAAAAAAACATTATAGTTCTCATAAAATAAAATGATGAAATCATGTGATTTCCTTCCATAAAACAACAACTACGAAAAAACTAATAGCAACTACAAAAACTACATCAAGCCAAGCAACAAAAAAAAACATGTTCGTGATAAGCAAACATGTTCACTCATACTTCTTGCTGTTTAGTACATAAAACTTACATTAAAAGCTACAAAATGCAAAAAAAAATCTAGCAACGAACTATAAAAAGAAAAAATATTACAAAAAAAAACTAATATATTTCAAATGCACTTTGCTTTTGATTTAAAGTACACAGCGACAAATAAGCAGCAAGTGGGGATGTGTTTATTAATGCATACACACACACACACACACACATTGCAAATCACCTCCAGAAAATCATCATACACATGTGTGCGTGCAATAATTTTTAACAATATTTCGTACAAACATTTTAAGTGGATGTACAAGTTCTTTGCTTAAAAGTTGAAAATTCGTATGCACATACATACATACATACATGCATGTGTAAACCTGGGAGGTGTTGCACTCACTCGTCCAAGAAAAGAACAAACTCCATCGTGTAAATTCACGTATAAATTATTTTACATATGTATGTAAATGTTAATGGAAGATGACATCATCATTAAATTTGTGCCAAATGCTTTTAATAATACTCTGATTGATTTAATCACCCCATAACCCATTTAGTCAATCTCAATATCAAAATGTGTCTGGACGTAGTTGATGGGTTTACATGGCGCACGTTTACAGTGGCTCAAAGCTGTAGTGACACAGTTAGCTCTAGTAAGTAATTGTTCACCATAAAGCGATACCAGTTTTATTATTGCTGCAATAATAGCTTATTAACAAGAGAGTTTGAAAATTCAAAAATTGTTGTAGTAACTTAATAATATCAAAACAACTAATGAAGTATTGAAAAAAAAAACTGTTAAATTGTTCTTGTGTAAATACAACCCTGGCAAATCAATGAGTACAAAATGAAACAGCACACATTTTGAAAGTGCAGAAATGTTGTTGTTTAAAAGTATTTTTATAATAATAAATAAATTTAATAAGTAAATTATGGATTTAACTATTGCCGTGTATTTCGTGGAAACCGAGAAAGAGGCTAGTGAAGATGTGCGGATTGCTGCAAAGTCGTTGGCACTCCTCATCAATAGAACACTGGTATTCCTCTGGCAAACTCAGAATTTACTTCCATCCAGCGAACATCATGTTCCATGATGGATTTTTTTAAATCAACATAAAACTGTGGGGAAACTTTAGAGCAAGCAGCCAGGCTTTGAAATAAATGAGTTTTATAGGCTTGTAGAGAGGCTCGTGGACCTTCCAAAACTGAAATCAAAGTCTGCTGGAGGCTTTTGATTAGTTAAAAACTCGATGTTAAAGTTACGAAGTTTACTAAGGAAAATATGAAAATATTTGTAAAACAATGCTGCCAGAGAAAAGTTTTTGAGCAGAACCTAAAATCGCCAATTCATAAACGGTTTTGAAGCATCCCAAACTTCATAGATATGATAATAGTTTACCATTTATTTTACCAATTTTTTAACAATTAAATATAAAATTTGTTTCTATAAAAACCCCCACTCTATAGCAAAATAGCAAGTTATTGATTTTGACATTTGTATTCGCAGTGCTGATAACATAATCGAAATAGAGGAATCGGATTTCTTATGACATTTCGAACAATCGCACAACTTGAGATCTCAGTTAAACTAGGCTTAATTCAGGTAAAAAAATGAACCTTTTCAAAAATATTTGCTGTATTTTTCAGCTGTCTATATGCTTCAAATAAGCCCATGTCATTGAAATAAGTTGTTGGTTCATGGCAAAAACGAACAAAAGAACAAGTTCGACACAAGTATATTTTGAATGCTTGGTTTTTATAATTAAAAATTCATAAGAAATATTTATAATCGGCAAAAAGCCAAGAGCTGGTCTGACTATTTTTATATTTCTCCAATTGGTGTTCTCAATGAAGACACTAGCACGCCCGACAATCTTTCTCTCTTACCCACATTTTTTAGATATAATGATCACGCTAGTCATCGAGGCTGATGGCACTTCTTGATTTATTATCATTTTTCTATCACCTAATGATCACACCGATGACTTGACTCGGTCAAATCAGCAAAGTGAGACTAAGGTTATAAAATCAAGAAGGCATCACCGCTTTCTGTTTGTTCGGATTTTATTTTTAATCCATCCTTTTGTAAATATTGTAAATAGCAGTATGTAGATAACAAATTAGTTCTATGTAATTTTAAGGTTAGTTTAATTTGCGTTTGCTTTTTATCTAGATTAGAATAATACACATAGTTCTAAGTTGTTGTTTTTTTATTGTTCTTTTTTGGCATTTATTATCTCATTTTGAAGTCTCAATAAATTCAATTCAATAATTGAAAATTTATCAAACTTGATTTCTTAAAAATATTCAAATCTGCTGGATATCTGTGTTGCTTGATGGTATTATAAAAAAAATTCGATAGGTAATATGTACTCCTAAACTACTGAACCGATTTTAATAACATTGTGCACATCTAGGCGGTAAAAGTTTTAAGGCCACATAAAAATGTCCAAAATCGCTGTGTTTAACTGTCAAATATTACAGGGACTTACCTACATATGTACATATGTACATGTATCGAGAGCCCATATTTCAAAAGTATTATCTGCAAAACCACAATTTTCGAGGGGAGCTACAAAATGGATGTGTGTGTGTGTGTGTGTATTTAAACAGCACAAATATACTAGAGATGTACTTTGCCTTGAAAAACCGAGCGAATAATAAATGTACGAGATTACAACAAATTTATGCAAGTTTGAAAGTGGATTTGCTTGTTGGTGTTTGTTCGCAAATGCAATTGCAAATCACAAAAGTAAACAACAAAAACAAGTTTGTGCTTAGAGAACACTAGAGCAAAGCAGAATTAAAAAGCTTTTTCAAAGTGTAATTTGCTGTTGTTGTTGGTAGTTTGACTGATTGTAAATCAAATACTGGATGTACAAAAGGCATTCAAATGTGCATGCATGTGCATGTGCGCCTACTGATGTATATACATACATACATACATACATGTGTATATGAATAGAAACAGCGATAACGCTCAAGTTGGCTGCTTTGCAATCAACACATTAACTTAAGGCTGGAAATTTAGAAAAAATATTATATTATTTTTTTCTTCTTCTTCCCTGCACTAACTTTGATTAAGGGCATTTTAAAAATTATTTTCTAAAGAATAAAAAAGAGTAAAACTGCGCATTTAAAAACAAATTTTGTTGCTGTGCAAACAAAAATCTATTTTTCAGGACTAGAATATCAAGCATGTAGTGCCTTGATACGAATGGTCTTGTTTTTATTGCAATTCCAAGAAAACTGAAGTATACCTTTACATTTATGTGCATAATATCGGGTAAGCTTTAAAATAAGGAAAAAGGTTTTGAAAGAAGGTGATCAGAGGGGGCCGAGGACCATCCGAAACTGAAGTCAAATTTTGCCGGAGGCTTTTAGTTTGTTCATTATTCGATGTTGAAGTTGCGGAATTTGCTGAGGAATATATGAAAATTTTTGTAAAGCAGTGTTGCCAGAGGAAAGTTTTTGCGCAAAATCGTACTTTCTTTTTCAAATTTATTTCAGACATTTTTACATAGCTATGCATAACTTTATCTCAACAACCGGCTTTCGGCCGGGCTAAAAGATTTCTTCCTCCATAGTAAGCGTCTGGCAACACACTTTTTCATTTTATGGCAATTGCTGCCATTATACTAAAGGCGACCCTTATTAAACCTTATGCCAGGAGGCGTATTGTTTTTACATGAAGTCGACATTGATGCCTACATACTAATTTTCTCAGCTTTTCTCGATGGCCGAGTTGGTGAAAGAGCTCGAACAGTAATCTTGAGGTTGCAGGTTGGCCCACCAGCTAACAACGACTGCGTTCGAAACCTTTGAACTATTTTATAAATCTACTAAATGGATATCTTTGGATACGGTTCTCCATAAAATAGGTGACAGCATCCCTTTTAACAGGGGATACACTTAATACTTTTCATTTGGGTACTAAATACTACTCAGTACTTTTAAAGGGTTTTTGAATATTTAAACAACTGGTAGTGTTTTTCTTTTTTCTTATATGTATGATAAAATAAAAGCATATTATTCTTATCTTTTATTATCACCTTAGACACTGATGGTCTTTAAACAGTTTTGCAATATTGATCAAGGCTGATTTTCAAAAAGAGCTGCAACTTTTAAATAGTAAACTGCACAAAGTTATAAGGTAATCGTCAAAATCTGGTTTGAGTTTTCTGCACATAAAAAACCGAACAACAGGATCCTTACAACCTGACGCCGTTGGAAAGTAAATTCAAAGGCAATGCAAGAGCGAGTGCAAAAAAGTTATACGTACAACATTATCACAATAGAAAAGGTGTAAGTCATGGTCGAGCAACAGTTGACCCAGGCTACGAAGTTTTTTACTATTCCCTGTGTTTATTTCACAACCAGAGCTGCCACATATGCCAAAATCTCCAATAACATTGCACACACTTACTGTTTTAAACTGATTTTTGACTTGGATTAACAAATAAATAAAATCAGTTACCCTGTAAGCACAATAAGAAAAGAAGAACTTTTACACTAACACTGCAGTTACACTACCAAGTTTTGCTATCAAGTTTTTTTTCCACATACTGCTTGTCAAAATTCAATAAAATTGATAGCTGTGACGTAGGCTGTACGCAATTTCATAACAATTCGTTTTCAAGATGCCGTCAAGAAGAAAATTAAAAATAGCGTCTTGCATATTCTGCTAAAAAAAAAAAAAAATTAAAGCAAAACCTCCTCCTTTATATTCTACATTAAACCCAGAAACTAATTCAGAAGCTAAATCAATATTTTTTTTTTTTAACTATTTAAATATAATCATAATATACAAATATCTCTTTTTAAAATTAATAAATTTAATGGAAATCAATGTAAAAATAAGAGTAAAAAATTTGTTGGTTTTGCACTTAAATATTTTTATTTCTATTTTTAAGCTTGAATCTGTTCAATTTTTATCACTTTTAATTGCAACTTTCAAACAAAACAAAAAAATATTTGCAGACAGAACGAAATAAAAATGGTTGTCAGCTGTTTTCTTGATTGTGACTTGATGCTCTCTATGGAAAGCAAAAATTGTCATCAAGCTTGCATCAATTTTCAAAATTGTGAGTGTATTAGTAAAAAAAAGTGTGAATGTATTAAAACTTGAAAGGCAAAACTTGATCGTGTAACCACCAAGTAAGATATACAATTTTGTCAATTACGCTGTAGACTATATGTGTTTGTGTGATGGCAATTTGTCTCATTTCCCACTGCCCACAAAAAGAGCATATTGTATACGTTGTTTCTAGTATAAATAGTGACAATGGCAGCCCTAAATAAAACAAGCAAAGACAAAATATATCAAATTTATCTCAGTTGTGGATTACAAAGCAGGAGTGTGGCGGCTATTTTTAGGTTTTTGTGGTTGTACTTAATTATGCTCTGTAATGCAAGGCTCTCTAACTGCCCTGCACTGGTGTAAACAAACCCCAAAGCCACTGCAAAAATAGCTATAAATTATTTATGTATATTGATATGGCTGGTGTAGACGCAATGCTGTGTCATTTAATGTTTAATTTGAAAAGTAATGGCTGCAGCTTAGAACTGTGTGTTATGTCTATTTTTTCAAGAATCATTCGTTTTGCGGTTTGTTATTTGTTTTTTTTTTTTTTTTTTTTCTATAACAATAAATGCAGCTGTTTGTTTAAAATGCTTTTTCTAGCGTTTGTTTGTTTGTTTTAGTTTGTGGAAAATTCCTCAACAAATTATAAAGAAAAACAATTAAAAGTTTTGCTAAAAACGAAAAAATTACAACAAAAGAAAACGAACAGAAAATGTTTACGTTCATACATACATATGTATGAACTAGAGATCTGCACGTGAGTGTTTGTTTAGCTCATGATCACTTGTGTTTGCCTTCCAGATTTTTTAAATCTGGAATTTGATATATTTTGCTTAGAAATTATAGATGTTACAAAAATGGCCCAACACCGGCAATGAAAAATATTTTATAAATAGTAGTAGCATGGCTCAACCGCTTAAACTTAAAAAAAAGTTAAATTAAACACAACCTAGCATTAAAAATGACTACTGCCTGCAAAAGTTTCGAAACTGCTAGTTGTTTCCCAGCAACATTTCATTTTCCTTCTTTAATTAATGTTGCAACAATACAAGCAATAATTTATAAAAATGAACTTGATCCGGTTTAAGAATTTTAAATACAGAGGGCCATAACTTTAGACAATGTAAAAAACAAGAGCTAACCTAGAAAAAAAATTAAACGGTCAGAGCACCTAAATTAGGTTTACCCACTGGGTGCTCCGTCTGCCAGAAAAAAAAAGTTTCAAATTAAAGCACAGTGTAATTAATTTGCTTTTGTTTTAATTTTTCTTTTATAAGCATTATTTTAGAATATTTTGTTGCAAATTGTTTGGTTTTCTTATCACAGCTAAATGAAATATTCATGTGTTTTTGTGCGAAAAAAGTCTAAGCTGTTTCTTTTTAAAATACCCTTTTCAAGACTTCGCCTTTCTGAAAATACCCTTTTTATGTCACTTTTTGTAATTTCCCAAAGGAAATGTTGCTTGCGCCTAGAAAACGTGCTTTCCTTTGAATCCTATGGATTATACGTGACACAACGTTTTCACGGCAGCTGCACATCTCTGGTATGTGCGCTTTTACGTGCAAAACTATGGACAAATGAAAAAAAAAGAACGATAGAAACTGGCGAAAAAAAATACGAATAGTAAATCTCATTCTTTTCATTTACCACACTTATGTACGTACATACATTTATGAACTTTTCATGTTCGAATCAATAGAAAACAAATGTAAGCCGACCACAAATTAATAAAATGGACAAAAGCAAAATCAGCAAAACAGGCATAAGAAAAAAAAAAACTGAACAAATAACTGGCTGTAAACGACGAATAGCAACACTAAAGCAAATTGCAAATAAGAAAAAAAAAAAGATACGAAATGAAACTAGAAAAAAACACAAAACTTGTTTTAATCACTTTGCACTCGTATTAGACAAAAAGAAAAAAAAAACGAACGAATATAAAAAACTTGAAAAGTTAACTTTTCTAATGGCAATTGTTGTTGCAGTTGTTTTTTTAAAGGGGATATTGGAAAACAGAAACGAGCTTCACAAATACGCATTACTGCCTGCCTGCTTCTAACGACGCACAGTGATACTTTAACATAAGAGAACTAAGAAAGGGGTCACTTATTATTATTATTTTTTTTTTTTCAATAGTTCGAATAAGATTTTTGTTGAACATTTTAAACTTCCAACTCTTCCATTTTTGAATGCCATTTTTAAGAGTTTTCAGAAAAGCCACAATAAGATCAGTGACACAATTCTTAATGACACTCTCGCAGAAAAAGCGTCATGTCTGTGATGTACATACCCTGTCGGACATTGAGTAGTTGACTACTAAAATAATTAATTATTGACTAGCTTCAAATTAGCTACAATACAATCGATTTGTAATTCACTTTTTCTGTACTGGCTATAAGCCAGCTGAAACGTAGTGCAGAGTTAACCCAAAATTCAAATAATAACATACACACATACACGGTAAATAACTCTTTAATTAAATCGCCTATTGTCGCATTCGTTTTAAATGTTGCGATGGCTGAGTGGGTATGTTGGCTGTTCACCAGTCTTGAGGTGCTTAGTGGTTCAATTCCCACCAGAGGCTAACAAAAAAAAAAAAAAAAAGTAGGATGAAATTTAATTTAATAAAATAAAATATTACCGCTGAAAAATGTAAAATCAGCCTTGATTTGTAAATTTTTTTCTGTGGGTGCTGACTTTTAAGTTGCTAACTTTAAGTTAGTTGAAAAGTAATGCAACGTCGGACAATTGACTACTTCCTAGGACATCACCATGTTAAAATAGTCAGTTGTTTGCATTGAGAAGTAATCCAGGCCTCAACCAGTACCTGCTGTGAAATAGTTAGCTGTAAGTTAGCTTGGTTTCCGACAGGGTAGTTTATCACCCACACAATAGTGAAAGTGCAAGGGGCTCATTAAAGCAATTAACACGAACTTCAAATGTGTAAATTAATTAAAACTCATTTTCATAATTTCAAAAATTTTCTTAATAAACGCTTAAAATACAGATGCATTTTTTTTCGAGTACGAACATAAATGTTGGACTTCAAACTTTTCACAAATTTCTACACTGTGATGTATGTATGGCAAGCTGTAAGAGAGGGCTGGGGGGCGCACGACAATATTTTACCTACGACATGTCGAAACAAAGACAAAATGAAAATAAAAATTTAGTATTTCCGTGATTTCGAAGCTCAAAACGAGCATTACTTCAATAAAACATGCATCTACGTTACTAGTAAAGTCTAGAATAAGATTTTAAAGGACTTTAGCAAAATCAGGTCTTTGATGCTGATGATTTTGAAATCGGGTGACTTCAGGCGAAGTGCTAAACTCAGGTTTTTGAAGCAATTTTTTTTTTTTTGAAACCAGGTGATTTTAAGCACAATGATTTTCAGATTCCAATCTCACAACTAACAGCTCTATCGTAAAGTTGGACATTTTTGAGGTTATACGTACTCAGAAGGTTTTGAGATACGAGCTCTATTTGTGTTGTTCACAGTAACTTAAAAGATTCATCTCAGCCCAAAAATGGAATTAAATCGTGAACATTTTTAAGCGATTATTTTTTTAATTTTAATTTAGAAACAGTGCATGAATGAACTTAATTAAATGTTTGGCGATGAAGCTCCATCCAGGACCAACGTTTATCCATGGTATTGTGAATTCAATTGTGGTCGTTCAAAATGCTTTGTTGTTTCGAAAACGATTGATGCTGTGAGCGAACTGATATTACAAGATCGTTGTGTCACTCAGCCTGAGATTGAGACAACCTTAGGCATAAGTGGGACCAGTATATTCCTGCCATTCAATATTGCATAAACAGTTGACTGTAAAAAAAAAACATTTTGTTTGCGTTGGATTCCACACAATTTGTCAATCGCTCAAAAAGAGTTCCACGAATCAAATGCTCAAAAAATTCTATAGCGGTGGTTCGAAACACGTCTATGACATCGTGACAGGTGATGAATAGTGAAATGACGCATGTGAGCTCGAAAGTAAACAGCAGTCAGTCGACTGTATGGGTGTTTCAAGATGAGCAAAATTCAAAAAAAAAGTTGTTCGCGCAACTGTCGCAACTGTACCTCCAGAACAAATCTGTCTGAGTGGTACACAACGATTTGTTTGTTAGTTGTCTTGTAAGAAATCAGGAAAATCTAATCACTCTTCACCAATACCATACGAGCTTTCACACATCTGTTCAAGCAACTGCATTTTTGACCACCCAAAACATTTATTTGATGAGTCATATGCTGTATAGTCCTGACTTGGCAGCGAATGACTGAGAAAACCAAACTTCGAGGTCAACGTTTTTCGACACCTGAATAAGCGGTTGCTGCATTCAGAATGCATGTTTTGAATATCAGAGCTGCAAAAGTAATTCGACAATTGATTCAACTGCATGCAAAAGTGTAAAGATCTATTTGGGGAATATTTTGAAAAGCAGTATAGTGATTGTTTCTTCTATAAATTGGGCTGCTGACATCACAGCGATGATGTTTTTGAATACGTATGATACCAGCCTGCTTGTATCAATTATTTTTCAGTTTTTAAAACTCATTTTCGGGAAACATAAATTGAATTTAAAACAACCGCAAGCTCGGGTTTCCTTTTAAATTCGTAAAAATCGCGTTAGAAGTGTTTAATCGAATAAATTTAAAAACAAATAAATTTTAAGCGTTATATTATTTTAGCTTTCTTTCTATTCACGCGTATGATTGATGTACTAAGCGCATAAGTTACCTGGAATTACAATACGTATACGTACATATATTTCAAGCTCTTTTTTTTACGTACATATGCTACGATTTGAACAAAAATTTTTAGGCTGCCCAAAACAGTACATCCCAAATTAGCATCCCAAACGTAATTTTGCTGTCTAAAGCTCCGATGTTGTATGGATATGGTTGAATTAGACAACAAAAAGGAGCTTAACGCGCTAATTCTTTTCTTTTATCTTTGCTTAACAGAATGCAAGAAAACATTTCTTTTACCGGATTTGCTATATGTTCGAAATAGCATTCAGTTCCATTTATTTTTCTTTTTTAAAAAGAGAAGGGCACCGCGATATACTGCACTGAAAGAATTTCCTTCAAATATCCAATGAATTCCAACATCAGTTTAATGAACAAATTTACTCAGTTTTAACCAATGTTACGATTCAATGTATCAATGAATTTTGTTTCAAATATATATGTATGTAAACAAAATTCATGGGAATTATGCAATAAGTAGTTAAGTTTCAAACAAACTTTTAAGAATTTTGCAAGTCTACTGATGAGTTGATTAGCACCAACTCAAAAAGACAGCAAATATTTTGAAAAGGTTCTTTTTTGGACCTGAATTAATGAGTTTTTAATTAGTTAATTTTAATTCAGTTTTCGAGCTTGAGGTCCTTGTTTGTCATTTTTATTTTCATTAAAAAAAAAAAAAAAAAATAAAAATAACAAACAAGGACCTCAAGCTCGAAATCTAAATTAAAATTAATTAATTAAAAATTCAAATATTAACTTAATTATTTATTTGCCTTAAGAGCCAATTGAAATGTATTAATTCAGATCTATGTATATGATGTCATATAGACAGCTGAAAAAGACAGAAAACATTTGAAAGGTCTATTTTTGAACCTAAATTAATTAATTGAAAATTCTTTATTTTTAACAGTTTCTTCAAAACATATTATTGCATTTACGAAAAAATTTCATTAAGTATGTATGTGAAATTGCGCATTGACTTTCCAATTTTTATATGTTAAAGGACCTCAAGCTCGAAATCGAAGAAATCCTATAGTTCGAAAGGAAAATGGTCGAAGCAAATAGGATAAAGGAATTAATTTTAACCTTAAGATTTGCAATTCTTGATTATTTGATCGGGCTTTAGTTCGGTTTTTACTTCTTAAGAAGTGAGAATAAAAATTTTCTATAGTAAAATTATATTGATTAACATCCTTGAAGAAGACAAAAACAGTAAAGTTAAAGATTTATTGACTGGGGAGCATAGCATGGCTGTTTGATGTCCACCACAACGATTATCAGCGCTCAGAATGGCTTCGAACCCATTCGAATGCTGTGTTCATACTGCAGCAGCGCATAAATTCGATGAAAACTCATTGAAGGGATGAACATTTTCATAGAATTAAAGAAAAAATGTTAATTCAAATAACTTGATTAGAACTATGAACGCAAAATTTTGTCAGTTTATTCTAATCCCTTAATTATTCACTCCAGTGGTTTCGAAGACCCTACTAAAAGTTAATGGTATTCCAAGCTTAACTGTGCATAACATTTAAACGCTGGCCACTGTGCAGTGTCATCATCTGTAAACCTCGCAACAGCAACATCAACGACTGACTACAACTACAGTTGTACGACAAAATTTAGCATTTTGTTTTTCTTATTTTTCCAGTTTTTCTTTTGCAAATGAAAGCTTTTTTTATACAGTTTGTTTTTCCTCTAAAGCTATTTGTAGTCGTATTCATTATGTATGTGCATTTGTATGGATACATGCCTACATACATATACATACATATATGTAAGTAATTGCATAAATATGTGTGTATGGATGTGAATATGTGAAATCATGCACACTATGTACATAGTACATTGTATGTAGAAATGCTCAAATATACATACATACATACATATGCATGCTTCATAGTTTTGTAGTTTTCTTTGGTCTTTTTTCTTATTCTTATGTCCATACATCATGCAAACATTTGTATGCACATAAGTTCATACATACATATGTATGTACATATTCTTTGACATACATATGTACATATCTATGCATATAGATCCCCCCCAAACATGAAATGATTTCAGTCATCATTCTAACAGTCACTCAGAAACTTGGATAAATTGTATTGCATTTAGTCAACTATAGCATGTGACCAGCGTATTCGAGCTCTTCTGCCCCCACCAAAAAAAAAAAAAAAAAAAGAAAACAAACGACCATAGTAACAACAAATACATACTAACACATACATACATACATACAACAATCATAACATCACATAAAAAATGCATTTTAAAAACTGGGTTATTGGCGCACATCAACATTTCGTTTATTGTTGTTGCTTTAATGTTGTTTTTTTATTTATTTATTTTTTTTTGTTGTTGTTACTTTTTTCATTTTATGGCCCAGCAAACAACTGCAATATTGTATATGTACATATACAAATACATACACTCAGAAAACTTTGTCGGTAAAATTAACAGAACACACTCTTTAAAATAAATAAAACTTTATTTAAAAACCGTCCCACTTATTTTTTTTCATTTAAATTTACTACGGAACCCAATCGGTAAACTATATTCAAAAGGAGATAATACAGATAGAAAGCTATAATTAAATAAAATGACCACCTAAAAAAATAAAAATTTGTTTACCAGTTGATTAGGCATGAATTATTTGACAATTAGAATAAAGCAAAAATCATTCGATTTCTCCTTTATTCGAATTGTCAAATAATTCATGCGTAATCAACTGGTAAACAAATTTTTATTTTTTTGGGTGGTAATTTTATTTAATTATAGCTTTCTATCTGTATTATCTCCTTTTTCAATTCGCTTATTTAATTTTTGTACTACAAAGCCTCTGCCGAGATTCGAACATGCAACAACTCGACGAATGGGACATTGTCACATGGGAGTACATGCGAGAAGACTAAATCTTCCATATAATGAATTCTGTAGAGGCTGAAGAGATGAGGAGGAGGAGGAGAGGGTCGAACACTTTCTCTGTCAATGCCCGGCTCTCTCTGTCTCTCTCTCTCTCTCTCTCTCTCTCTCTGACAAGAGAGCAAATTACTTGAGCAGACCGACACTAAATGGGCAACTTTGAAAAGATAACTTTAATCGCATAGCAACAAATAGTTTTTGAAATTTTTCAAAAAATTATTAAATCGGACAGACTTAAAAAATTTCACTCACATACATCTTTAGTCCACACTATCCTGCTTTTTGAGCACGCATCAGATAACTGCAACAATTATGATCGAGCCAACATATTTACTAAAGTAGAATTTAAGGCACAACTCAAACAAGCATTATATGAATTTTATGCTTGTTTGCTTTTTGTGCTCAAAAACAAAAAAAAAAAAAAAAAAATGCCGCAACAAGTGTAAGTTCTTTTGCAACATTTTACTCGAACTGATTTATATAGAACCAAAATGTCTGTTTTGTACACAGTTTGCTTTTCGCAAAATTGTTTTGTGCATATGATTTTATCGTAATTAAATCAAAAACAACCGAGCCACTTATATTCTTACCCCCTAATTCATAAAAATTATTACAGGCTTATAAGACTTTTATTTGACATATTTGTATGGAAAATCTGTCAAATAAGAGCTTTATAAACCAGTTATAATTTTTATGAATTAGACGGTTAGATCATAAAAATCAGCGTGCGTGTTTATTCATACCCTAAAATTTTGTACTTGTTGCAGATGTCTGGCACGCATGTCATTTTTAACAGGTCGTATGATTGTATAAGATAATGAAGGCGCACTCAATGTAGGCACGAGTAGAAGAAATACATACTTGTTTATGTCCTCACCAATAACTATGACTTAATGTTTGCTGGGTATTCACGTAACTCTTGTATGCAGTAGTAGAAGTACTGCATGTTTTGTTACAAGCCAACACATAAAACCCCTTTTTTTGAGCTGGTGAGAAGCAGAAATACATACATACATACATATGTACATGTATACGTACATATAGTGTTGAGAAATAGTTTGTTTTTGTTTTCAGATAGATAGATATTGGATTTGGTACACGATTTTATTGTAATCCAAAAACAATAGAACAAACAACAACAAAAGAATCGAAAAAGAACAACAAAAACTCAAACGGTCTTAAAATCTTTTACGAGTTGATATCATATGGCAATTGCGTTGTTATGATTTCAAATGCATGGACATCTTATTTATGTATGTATGTATGTAGGTATATGTATGTGCATTCTTGTATGAATGTGAAAATTTTCTGGGTCTAAAACAAAAACATACATACTCAGCAGAAACGCAACTGAAAATTTAATGGCGTTTTAGCACAAAGTAAACAAATAATTGCAGTTTGTTATTACGTGTGTACATATTCAACTTGAGACGCATAATGATTTTATCGAAAACCCCAAATCTTAATTGAAACTGAAGGATATCGATAAATGAAAAGCAATTGTGACCTGGAATGGTTTTATTCCCAAGAGTTTAATATTCCATCAATATTATATTAATAATACAACTCATACTGCATCAGATGACAAACAAAATCTTTTCAATTCGAACATTCAAAATGCATAAACAGTTATAATTTATTTCAATTATTTTTTTAGGCAATAAAAAGTATGTATTTGAGTATTATTATTTCACATCTTTAAAATACAAATCGTAGTAGCCGGTAGCCATAAGTTACATACCATGTATACATATGTATGTATGTATATAAAAGTTGTAAAGTAAAGCTAAATATAAGAGAACTCTATTTTGAGTGCTTTTGAAAAATTTGTTCAAACTATAGACATTGAAAAATTATATTTTAAGCAATTTTTTTTTTTTAACGTATAGTTTATTTGATCTTTTCTTTTATTTTAATAATAAATTAAATTTTTAAGGCTTAAGATCTTTTCATAAAAATGTTTGTAACAAAACAAATATATTTTTTATTTATTTATTTCAATATTTCGCCCACAATTTGTTGGCTTCTTCAGGAATATTTTTTTTTAAAAATATTAAAAAAATATTCCTGAAGAAGCCAACAAATTGTGGGCGAAATATTGAAATAAATAAATAAAAAATATATTTGTTTTGTTACAAACATTTTTATAAAAAGATCTTAAGCCTTAAAAATTTAATTTATTATTAAAATTTTTTTAATTTTTTTTTTTAACAAACACAAAACTGCGAAGCTTCTTGCTTATCTGCAGAAACACCCAGAGCCTTTGGCAGGGATGGAGCCTGCGACTTCGGGGACTACTCTTAGAATCTTTTACGAGACAATTTTTTTTTACCTGAAAAAATTCGAAATAACATTTAGACCCCTATTTTTCCCCGCTTCAAACATAAACGACATAATATGTGTGGTCACGTGTTTTGAGCAAAACTGGGCCAATAATTGTTCATACATACATATGTATGTGAATATAGCTTAAACTTGATTCGTCCATAGTTTTCCAACAAAATTTTGTCGGCTTATTGTAGAAATCATGTGATATCAAATCACATGTGCTTTTCAAAACACACCTGTGATGTTGTGTAAATCACACCCTCTTTGTAGTTTTCCCGATGATATTTAACTGCTGAAAACACAAGCGAACAGCTGTTTTCTTTATGTTGCAGCCAATAATCACAATTCCTGTTAAAAAAAAGAAAGCGTCTTAAATTTTTTCAAGGTTTCATAAATTTTTCTCACAAAATTGGAAACCAATAAAAAGATATTAATTTATTATTTTCACTCTCAATTTTGAGGAAGTAAAATTAAGCTAAAAACCCATAAAGTAATTAATTAATACAAATAATATTTCTTTTTAAATTCTGTTTTTGCTCATTGAGCGAACATGGCTGCATCTGACTTAAAGTGTGAAGTGGAAGTACTGGCCCCTTCAATCAAACTTTTTATTTACTACTAGCTTGTGTTTTTTTCTCTAGGCCGTTTGGATGGCTACCGTGGCTACGAGCAAACAGTTATGTACATAGAGTTTTATAGACTCTATTTCGATAAGACCACAACACTCGTTGAATTTCATTGCGCTTTACACCGTGAAGTATGTAGTCGTGCTATTAAGTCCAGCCTGTAGCCATCAGTAAGATCATAAACGATATTATTGTCCAGATATGTATGACCTTTAACAGCCAAAGTCGGGAATTTGCACAAGCATTGGAACACAGTTTTCTCTTTAGTCCCTTCATGGCAAGTGTTCATTGAAAAGAAGCCCAAGCCAATATGCAGGCCTGGCTAATGTTCATTATCCAGCCAATATTGACGCCAATCCCAGCATGTTGCGCTTTGCTAGGTGAAATTTAAGGTCTTTACTTTTCGTAGGTTTCTTATATTCATGGTGTTTTGTTATTGTATCGATGTGTTATAAAGTTGTATAAATGTTTGTACTTCTCCAAAAATAAAGGACAATAAAAAAGTAGTGGTCACGTTTTTATAGCAATTTTTTCGTTGATATGTATATCCTATACATATACATACAAGCAATTTTAGTTTATTATAGTCATATTTTTGACCACAACAAAGGTTAACAGGAGAGTAGTGGTCACGTTTTTATAGCAAGTTTTTCGTTAGCGTTTGTTGATATATCCTATACATGTACAAACAACATGTACAAGTTGCTTATAGTTATTTTGTCCATAGTTTCGTGTTCTATAGTTCCATACACTTCATTATCTGAAATTTGATTAGCAATTCGGCATAAATTTTAAAAGGCACGTTTTTGAAAGTGACGCGGCCACAAGAGTCTATCGCAAATAACAAACAACGTAATACGACGTATAGAAGAACGCACTAAAGAACAAGAAGAAGAAGAAGAAGAAGTCTGCATCTCTCAAATACACGTTCGCACAAAAGAAAGAACAGCAAATGGAGAAGCAGAAAAAAAGCTAAAACTTACGCATGATTATGATGTGCGTGTGGGAAATGCTTGAGTACATGTGTGCAACTGCGTGTTCAGTGATGAAGACATGTTCTTTTGGTTCTGGTTAACCCAAATAGAGCTTCAAGTCAAATCTCTTACAAATTAAAAAGATACGCATTTAGTATTTTTTTTTTAATTTTCTTTTCATTATTGCGGCTGTTTCTATTATTCTGGCCTATAAAAAAGATTAAGTGAACGAGCGATGGGAGTGAGTGATGATTTGTAAGTAAGTACATATGTACATATTTATGGTGTGCAATAGACGACTTCAAGCTGCTTTATTTTTTCGGTTGACAAATGCTGTAGGGCTTCTTTTTAATATTGTAAAGCTGGTGGTGGCTCTTGATTTAATTGTTGGAGTTTCTTTTCTTCTTAATTTCATTGATAAGCAATCAAAACCAACAGAGAAATGGCGCCAAAGAAAAATTCTGATTAAAAAACATTTTAGTCAGAATTTTTCTGTTTAAAGGGGAATTGGGTAGAAAAATATAAATTATTTCAAATTATTTTTCCACGCGCAGTCATTCCAAAGCAGCTGGGGGGATGATCGTGACAATTGATCATGCGCTAGTAGTTAAATAGAGTCGCAAGAAATTCCTTTTTAAGAAAATCATGACACTTGTCGAATGTAATTTGATTTTTATGATCTACAGCGCGGTGGTTGCAGTTGTGACGTCAGTAGGTCATTAAATGTAGACCGAGCAAAAGCTATGTAATAGAATCAATAAGATTTTCTCTATAAAAAGGATGCCCCCCAGATACCAGAAAAACGACAGTTCTTCTGTTGAGATTCCTTGTTATTCTCAAAAGGTAAATCTTTTTAATTTTATCACCGAGATAGTTCAACAAGATCAGAAATTATATACACAGCTCAAAAACTACCTGATAGAATCAATAAAATTTTGTCTATGAAACGTTGTTAGGCTGGGGGAAGTATCCCAGCAAAAAGAAACAGAGATTTTTCCATAGGTATATACATAAGTGTGTGATAAGACGTCTCGAAGAACGCACTAAACTAGAAGAAGAAGTCTGCATCTCTCAAATGCACGTTCGCACAAAAGAAAGAACAACAAATGGAGTAGCAGAAAAAAAAAAGCAAAAACTTACGCTTTTGATTATGACGTGCGTGAGGGAAATGCTGGAGTAAATGTGTGTAACTGCGTGTTCAGTGATGAAGACATTTTTACCCTTTTCCTTATTGTTTTCAAGTGGTAAATCTTTTTAATTTTATCAATGAGAAACAACACATAAAATCGAGTAGAAAACTTGTCGGTTTATTCGAAGTGGTTTTTAAATTAAAAAAAAAAACCGTTTCTAAAAAAGTATTCGAATTCCGGCTTTTGGGCAGTGTTGAACATTGGGCAAATCTGAGAAGAAAAAAAAAATTATGAGAAAATAGTATGCCTGCAGTAGGGTAAACAAAACCGATTTCAACTCACGTACACAATTGAATTGTTAGATGCGATATAAAAAGAAAAAAGAAAACTTTGTAATCTTGGCACACAAAAACTCTCCAGATAGTTGGTGATATGGAGCAAACAAACATACGCAACATGTTGACAAAAACACAATAGCGGTACTCAGCGTTTGGTGCGTTCTTGGCTGCGACTATTTGCATTTGCGATTATATTGCAACTGATATTGAGCACCCTTTTTAACAACTTTGCAAATTTTATTGCACTTCAAATAACAGCTGATAAATTAATACACAATTTTTAAAAGAAATTAAGTGTTTGTTTTGAAAGCTTTAACAAAAATTCCATTTCTAGAATTTCTTGTTTGCTTTGTTTTAAAATGTCAGCTGTTCGAGTGTCAGTGTTGCAAACGAAAAAAAGCAACACGTAATTAGCGGTGCGTAAATGCAAAAATATTGCGAGTGCAACCTTGTATATTTTGTTGGTGGGGGTTGCAAAGAAAAAGCAACGATTTCTTGCATTCGCACTTAGGCAAGACATTTGCACCAAATAATGAACTGCGCTAATTATGATGCGTAAGTAACCAGCAGATCGCGTTGCAAGTTAGTCGTGAGGCAGTCAGTCAGTCAGTCAGTGAGTGAGTAGAAAGAAGTTTGTGAAAACGCTTGTGTTCAAAGCACGAGTGGAATACTTGAATGTTACTTGTTCCTTCTTGGGATTTAAATGCCAAGCTGGTTGCAGCTGGTAAGATTTGTGTTGTTGTGTGATTTGTTGCTATTTGCTTGTTGTGCATGTCTGTTTAGAATATATTTTTTAACTGTGTACTCCAACAAGCAGCATTTTCTGCTTCAAATGTTATTGGTGGAGGTGGTGGTGGTGATGAAACTGAAGACGCTGGCTTAGAAAACAGAACTCTTTTGGATATTTGTTTGTGCGTCCATCTATTTGCTTAAAGTAATGACGAAAGGCAACGAACTGTATGATATATTAAATATGTCTGAATGCCAATATTGCCAGACTATATACATAGGTTGTGGTTTCGCAGCAGAGTGGCCTAAAATTACCGAAGACGCATAATCGAGGCGTCTCAATCTATTAATATACATATTATCAAAATAATCGGTGCTTCAAATTTAATCCGATACCTGGACCACTCCCTGTCTATTTTATTTGGAAACTTCTTAAGTCTGGCAACTTTACTGCTATACACACATACATATTTATGCCAATCAAACATACACACACATGTTTTCCTGCGAAAAATAATAGTTCCTCCATCTCAAATAAGAAAAAAACAAAAAGCGTTAAACTTGTTTCAGTGCTTTTATGGATTTTTGCTCATTTTTACTTGTTTTTGGCCTGCTGACACAATCCCACTTTTATAAGTTTTTTTTTTCTGCTGTATTCTGTATTTTAGTATTGTGCTTCTTTGAAACGTGAAATCTGTTTGAAACCAGCGAAGAAACAAAAAAAAAAAAAAAGAAACGTAACGTACAGTCAAGATTAAAGGTGTGGTATTAGTTGTATTGTCTGTCAGTGCTGGCACCAGTACCAGTTCCAATAGCACTACTCATTGCTTGCTGGTTGCTGTGATGGTGTTTATAGATGGTATAAGTTTGTTTGTGTGTGTGTGCGATGCATAAGCAGTCATAAGCGTGTGTTTTATGTATGTAGGTATTAGATTCTAATTTTCAAAATGATAAAATAACATTTATTTATGTAGTCTGTGGTTGAGGCAAAATATGGAGTGTGGTAAAATATCTCAGTTATTTTTGGGATTGTCAATTAAAGCAGAATTTTTAGTTTTTTCATTCCAAAATTCTTGCAGTCGAAAAAAAGGACTAAACAAATTAGTATATATCAGTGCAATAGGTTTAGCTAGTGGTCGGTCGTATTGCTCTATATATAATATAAAATGTATTTAAATCAAAATATCCGCTATTTCTTCCCTTTCTTTCTAAACAAATCTTCAGGTATAAGTGATTAATTACTTACGTTGGATATTTGCCCAAATAATGAATAATTCAAAATGCAATTTCCTTTATATTGCTTTCATTTAATTGCCCAAACTGCAACAAACAAACAAAATACATATTGTGATTTTATAATACATATCGTTGGTCTGATGTAGAAAGGACATAACTCGCAATTTTCTTAAAATCGGGGTTTTTTCAATATTTTGATTAATTGAAGGACCTTGTATTGAAATGTGCAACAAACCCGAGATTTAAAAAAAAAAGTGAGTCAGTAGCTCTCCGTCAGGTTTTCTTTAAGGAAAATTATTAATTCAGGTCCAAAAATGAACCTTTTCAAAAATATTTGCTGTATAGACAGCTGAAAAATATTTGTTGTATTTTTCAGCTGTCTATACAGCAAATATTTTTGAAAAGGTTCATTTTTGGACCTGAATTAATACATTTCAATTGGCTCTTAAAGCAAATAAATAATTAAGTTCATATTTAAGGAACATTTTTACAAAATAGAGTTTAAAAAACATATAAAGTAAGAGCAATGCAAGAATTCTGTGGGGTGGGGGTGGGGGAATGCAGAAGAAGAAAAACCATGGGAACTGTTAAGACTTAGCAAGGTCACTTTCAACTACTGGCACATTTTAACCGCATAGGAATAGCGTGAGTAGATGAACGTAGAGCATGTGGGGAGGAGAGTGACACATTTGAGCACAATGCCCCGCCTGCTCACAAATACGGTGCCAATATCTTGGGAGAGACACCTTACCAGGCATAGCTTAACTACGGAATGCAATGGATGTTTCTGAATGTAAAGGCCTCTCTTCAATTACATGAGGATTCTCAGAACCCCAAATACGACAATTTTGTTTATTAACATACCCACCGAGTGAGAAATGTGCTTCATCGCTGAAGAAAATTTTGTTCGAAAAATCGCCGTCCACTGCCTGTTGTTGCAGCACCCATTCCACATAGCCACGTACGACGTTGTGAATGGTCAGCTGGCTTCAGTTGTTGTGTGAGCTGGACTTTATATGGATGTAGGCAAAATACGCCATAATGTGGCGTAAGACAGTCCTAATTCCTGAGTATGAAGAGGAATCGACACATTCGGGTCTTCACGTACAGCAGCAATATTTTCATTATGCACAGGCCTTACAGTATTTGTAACCGTTCCAACCGCTCTCCTCAAATTGCTTCACAATTTTTCCAATTGCTTGTGTAGTTGCACGATTATGTAAACCATAATCTACTCTTAAAGCACGATATGTGGCTGTGGCAGAATCACCATTTTTGTACTATGTTTTGATAATTTTTATGCGTTGTGTGACAGTTAAGCGATCCATTTTCATCAATGTCAGACTTTCAACTGAGAAGAAAAAATTTGGTCTGACAACTTAGTTTGACAGATGTCAAATTCCAGAGCTATACTTTTGAAACCACGAAATGCATAATCCGTTCAAAAATGATTGTAAATATCTTGCTGTATCATCATAACTAGCCCCAGGGTACTTCTGGATGAGTCAAATGCATGACTGACTCTTTAATTTATTTTTTCAACATATTCAGCAACAACAAAGCCTCCTATTATCACTTTTTCTAGGGGCTCCCACACAAAAATTTTCCTAAAACTTTTTCTTCCACCTTCCCAAGTGGTCCCATGAGGGCCCTGGGGCCGGATTCCGGCATTCGTGATCGAATATACTCGATAATAGAAACAATGTAGAGCAAAAACAAAATAAGCAACAAACATACAGCATTCTATAACGAAATCGTTCAATCACGAGTGCCAGAATTCGGCCCCTGGAAAAGGCAAGTGTTCGACTGTTCTTTAATATTTATTTGGTATAAGCCACCATCTGAATATAAATATATTACACATACTACGTCACATATGTATGTATGTGAGAAAGGCCAAAGAATCCTTGTTTCTCTAATTTGACCTCGATGAGATACGTTTTAGCCCCTAACGATTTACCAGAACATTTTTCAGGTTAGTATTTAGATCGAAATTCAGTCAACCGGGCAATGAGAGCTAAAAAAATAGCAAAACTAATATTCCCCATTTGGCTTAGGGCCACCTTAATGTACTTATATATGCATACTTACAACATGTCAAGTCCACCAGTTGGCTTTAACAAGCTTTCAACGACTTAAATAGTATGTATGTATGTTCCTATATACATACATATTTACAAATGTTTTTAAGTCTGTTTGGATTTCTTCTTTTTTATATGTATGTAAGTTGGCATTTGTTACCTTATCATATACATACATACAAACATATGTATGTAGATATGTAGACGTAAAAAAAAGTTTATGTACTCGCACATACAAATTTAATTTATGATTTCATGCCGAGATATAACGATGGCACTAGGCCAGTATTGCGTAGTTGGTTTGATGTTCTTCGTTTTTTTTTTTTATCTTTCTTTATGATGGTGATCTTGTACATGGTGTGGGTCAGAGAACTGCAACGAATACATGTTTTGTTGATGCAAATGTAACAGGTTTAAGACGAGTTCCAGTGTGTATATGTTTTATTCCAATTACTTAAGGTCATGACTTATCATACTTCTGGTTTGTGAACATACATTTCTCATAACCATGAGAGACAGAATGCATGTGCGGAAAATATTCGCTGCCAACAAATAGTGGACTACAACAAAAATTCATTATAATTCATGACCTTTTTTCATGGACCAAACTTAAGCCAACCACAATGTAATGCAAAGTTGACCGAACTTCCTTGGTGGGTTGTTTTCCATAGCTAATATAATTCAGATTTCTTTGGCTGCATTGTTTTTCTGCCTCCTAGTAATTTTTTTATACATACCTGCTTTATTCCGCATTTTCCTTAGTTCAAGGCAATGTACATCATACAGCCAAACATTTTCTGTTTTCGTCTTGTAATAATACGGGAAAAATGTTTTCTGTATTAAAGGTTTGTTTGAACATTTCTGATTCCCATTTTGTTCATGCGAGTTATGGAATAAGTAGTTAAAACTTAAACATTCTTTTAAGAATTCATTGAGTTGAGTACTGATGAGTTGATTATTAGCATCAACGAAATGTCGGCGGCATATAAGCAGCTGAAAAAGACAGAAAACATTAGTTAGGTCTATTTTTAGACCTAAAATAACACATTTAAATTGGCTCCTTTAGCAAATAAGTAATTAAGTTCATTAAAAACTAGGGTTTTATAATAAAATATGTTATGAATATATATTATTTTAAAGAATATGGTGTACTGTTGTCAGAGGAAAAGAATTTTTACTCAAAAACAATCGCACGGAAATTCCCACAATCACAATTTTCTATAAAAACGTGTTATTTTTTGGTTTGCTTACATTTGTTTTTCGTATACAAAGCATAGTATAGCTATATCTATTAACAGGCGTGATATCAGCTGATTGGGATGATTTTCAAAAGTCACTTTTGTCACCCTCTGTATGCCCTATGTTAACTATTGCAACAAATTTGATGTTTCGTATTTTTGATTGTTTTATTTAGAGCTGCCATTCTTACAATTTATGTATACAAACTTATATTTTAATGTAAAAGTAGTAGTTTTTATGTTGTTGTACTTGGTAACTGTTTTGTTTTTTTTACACTGGGACCAGTACCCTTGTATATGCATTGCATTGTACTAGAACTGGGAAAATAGCAAAGAGGCATTTGTGGGTGAAAGAACGAAAATGGGAAGTGTTTGCGGACGTTTAATTAAGAAAAAAAAAATATAATATAAAAACCAGGGACCGTAACTCTTATGACTTTTATCAAAAAAATCAAGAAATAAGAGTTATTTTTGATTTTTATATCTTTAGATAGAAAATAAAAGTTATTTTGGATATTTATTTTTTTAAATGAAAAATAAAAGTTATTTTTGATTTTTATATTTTTATATCAATAATAAAAATCAATTCAAAAAAATGAAAAACAAAAATAACTTTTATTTTTCATTTAAAAATATAAAAATCAAAAATAATCATTGCTTTGGTTAATGTTAGTTAAGTATACAAACAGAAGGTAAAATTGCGTGAGCTTTGGTTGCCGAGTGGCTAAAGCGGCTGTGCCAAAATTGTGAAATTTGACACGTCCAAAGTTCATAGGGTGCTGATGAAGGGTGTTTGCTACCCAGAAACAGCCGGTTGTCCACCTAGCTACTAAATTTTACTTTTCTTTACTTAATTGATATTAATTAAAAAGTAGTGATAAACCAAGGGTTGAACTTAAGCCTGAAAAAGTAATTTAATATAAATGTAAATAATTTTTATTTTTCATTTAAAAAAGTAAAAATCAAAAATAACTTTTATTATTGATTGTTAAAATAAAAATCAAAAACTTAAAAATCATGCAATATGTTGGATGCATTTCGCCTAAAAATCATGATGGTGTAATTAAAAGTTTTCTACGATGTTCATTATTTCTTCAAAAATTGAAAAATAACTCTTATTTCCGGTCCCTGATGAAAACAGAACATTTATTTTTGCAAACTATTTGCTAATAAATTTTTATATATTTTGTAATTTCAAAAAGTTGTATAAGCAGCTCTGGTTGTGAAACAGACAACAAGAGAATAACAATATGTCCGAAACACTTTGGTTAAAGATACTCGGGTGAGGTAGTAATTAGATCGCTCTACTTATGGTTACGATAAGCTCGTGCAGTTCCCTGGTAGGTGGGTACTATATATGCCAGTGTGTTTTCAATAAACAATTCAAGAAATGGCGGGCCATAAGAAATTGTGGGTAATTTTCACACACTTATAATTCCTCTATGGATTTACAAACTCTTTTTTTTTTTTTTTTTTATTTGACAGCCACTATGACTGGCATACATTTGTATATAAAGACAATTTCAAATGTGCGCACTGGCGTGGCCTATTGAGGTCATTTTAAATGGTTTTGATTTTATAAAATAATTAAATTTTACATTCATGTTGGACCCACATACATATACATATGTAGGTATGTATATAAAAATACGTATGTATGTAAGTACAAAATTTGGAGGGAACATTTTTCTATCAAATAATTTTATGTCTCAAAATAATTTGTTGATATTCCAATACATCGGTATGACTGCCTGTGTTTAGGTTCCCCTCTCTTGCTAAACGATAAGACATCAAAACTGGCTATAAAAAAAAAATACGGAATAAAACAAAGCGGGGGCTTTGTTCGCATTTATTAGTTTATGTATAATTTTTTTTTTTTCAGCGGCCAAGACTTGTTAGTTCTCATAGAAATAGTTGTCTATACATAAGTACATACATATGTATGTATATATGTATGTACATACATACATTTTGCTACATGTGTATGTATGTACATGTGTATTTTCATTTGCTTACCAGCCAGCAAAACTTTCAAAGTTTTCAAGTGTTCAAAGTTTAAATTGTAAATAGGTATGTAGGTACTTGCTCAAAACAAACGATGGAAAAAATTAAACGAAAACTGGAAAACCTTGAAACGCAAACGTTTGACTACATAATTGTTTAGAATTTAAAATTTTCTTTGTTGTTGATGTTGTTGTTGTTGTTGTTGTTGTTGCTGTGCTGCTGCTGCTAGAGAAAAAGTTCTTTAAGTTGGTTGGTTGCTCGTGTTGGCAGCGTTAATAGGTACGTATGTATGTATGTATGTAGTAGAATCATTTACACTTGTTTTTGAAGGCTGTTGTTTTATTGCCAGATGTTGATATTTGTATTTTTAATCTTGGACAACTTTTTGACATTTCATGGACTAAACTTAAGCCAACCACAATGTAATGTAAAGTTGACCTTTACATTACATTGTGAAACTTTCTTCTACGCTGATGCGGTGGGTACAATGTTTATAAATTTGAATCAATTCGGGTTTTTAGTTCGATTCTCAGAAAGATTTTTTTGTGGTAAAACTTTTTCAAAGGAATAAAAGTAAAGTTTATGACTTATTGGCTGGGGGACGTCCGTCACTACGATTATCAGCATTATTTAGACTGATTTGCCAGCACAATTTATGCATGGTTGGCCAGGTACGTGCATTTTTCTTATAAAAATTGCCAGCGGCTCAAATTGCGGCAGCTGCACGAACTGCCGGTCATGAGACTGGCCCACTTGGGTTCTAGAAAGGCCCCGTTTTGCACTTGATATCGCATAAAAATTTTTTTAATTATTTGGTTTTGCATTGATCTCATTGCAGTCTTTTGAAATTAATTTAATATCCATGTTTGGTATATTTTCATATATGTATGTATATGCGTATGTATGTAAAACCATTAATCTGGCATCACTCTTATTACACCAGAGCATGGGTCGGCAACCCTCGGCTCGCGAGCCACTTCCAAAAGCAAATATAACTTATTGTATAGAAAAAAAAAAAACATTTCAATATCGTTCAGAATCAAAAGCACTATACCATCATCAATTTGAAAAAAAAAACCATAAACGAAATGAAGACCTCATTCCACCTTCTTCCTCACAAAAAAGTTTAATGACCTTCCAAAGTTGAGGTGTTTTTCGTTCGAATAAAATATATGTGAATATTTGCTACTGAAAATGTAATTGAAAACAAATTTAACAATTTAACAATTAAAAAATACTAAAAAGTAAACAATTTAATGTCAGCAAGTAAAACGGCTGGTTTCAAAACGAGATCACAGACGACATAGAATTGAAAAAATTTAGTTGAAAATCGCCTAAATCATATGATAGAATACCTGTTAAAAAGAGATTGATATACCATGCATTGCATACGGTTTCTTATTGCAGAACTAAAAAGCCTTTTTTCCTTTGTTATTCACAATTCATTTCACTAAACCATCATATAAGTAAAGGGTCCGCCCAATTTTTTTTTAATTTTTTTTTTTTGAAAACGGCTCAAAACATCGAGTGTAGCTTCGGCTTTATGGCACGTAGCGCCGTCCTGTTGAAACCAAATGTTGCCAATATCCTCTTCTTCAATTTTTGTGAACAAAAATTCGTTCAACATGGCCCGATAACGATCGACATTGACTGTAACGGCCACTTCTTGCTCAGTTTCGAAGAAAAATGGCCCAATTATGCCTGTGGACCAAAATCTGCACCAAACAGTGACTCGTTTTGGGTGCGTCAGCTTTTCAATGTATGCGTGCGGGCTCTCTGTCCCCCAAATGCTACAATTTTGCTTGTTTACATACCCGCCAAGATCAGAATGAGCTTCATCTGAAAAGATGATTTTTTTTTTTTTTTTTTGACAAAATCGGCATCTTCTATAAGTCGATCGCAGGCCCACTTAGCGAAGCATATACACAACCAGATTCGTTCAGCGGAAGTATGAAACTAATTATCTGTCAAATCAGACATCAGCTAAGTGTTACCATTCACGAAATAATCACTAGTTGAAAGAAAAACGTTAGATGGCGGACCCTTAACTTGTCTTCTCGTTATCCTTTTTAATGCAGTATTCTAGAAAACTTTTGTTACATATTTATGATAAAAATTGAATAATTTTCTCCCTATGACACACAATCAGCCCAATCATGAATGATAATTCCGTGAGAGTTTTTTCTCTTTTCCCATTCCTCTTATTATGTTGATAAATTCCTTAGGAATTTTTTTTTTAACCTTCCCTGTTTTAGCCACATCGAAGGGGGAAAAGAGTCGGCGGGGGAAAATAGTCGGCGGGGAAAAAAATTGTTATTTTAAAAACATATGTTTTTTGTTTTTTCCTATAAAAATCTCGATATTATCAACTTTTATTTTTTTTTTCTCAGGCAATTTATGATTGGAGGAATTTTTTCTCGAGAAACGTATTTTCCTTAGGAATAAAATTCCTTGAGAATATTCATGATTGGGCTGAATGTTAAAATTAAACGCAACTTTTTTACATCAATAAATGTCAATAAATGTTACTTGTCAACAATGACGATATTTTTATCAATAATGGCACGGGCATACTTGCAGCAGTAAATAGTAAAATTTTTTTTTTATTAGTTTCGGTCATGCTCTTGTAGGATTTTAATTTCCGCAAATAGTATTTATTGTTTGCAAGAAACAATTTTGTGGTTCCTTAAAAAACTTTGAAATTTTGCAACTGTAATTTTTAACCCTTCCGCACGAAAAGATTGCCGACCTCTGCACCACAACTATGAGATCAAAGTGGAGGCGTCACTATCTCGCTCCATTATCAGCGTCTATTGGTTTGGGGAATAATGCGTTTTTTGTGTACTATTAGTTTTTGCGTTGCTTTTTAATCTGTTGCTTTTGTGGAGAAGAAGGTGGGGATAGTGAAGACGTCTTTTTTTTAATTACATTCATTAAACAGACATTTTTTGTTTTTTGTTTTCTTTTTCAAAAAAGTAATTGATAGAATGATTTTTTGTTCAGGGTTTTAGTTGTTTACAGCAAAAGTTCTACGTATTTGAAATGTCATGTATGAGTACCCTGCCAACAAATTGGTAGTCGACTACAAATAAAGTCGACTTGTAGTTCATCCCAGTCGGACATTGAGTAGTCGACTACTAAAATAATTAACTTTACGTTAACTGTTATGGACTAGCTTCAAATTAGCTACAATAAAATCGATTTGTAATTCACTTTTTGTATACTGACTATAAGCTAGCTGAAACGTAATGCAGAGTTCACCCAAAATTCAAATAATAACATACACACATACACGGTAAATAACTCATTAATTAAATTGCCTATTGTCGCATTTAATTTAATAAAATATAATAACTATTACCACCGAAAAATGTAAAATCAGCCTTGATTTGTACATTTTTTTCTGTATGACTTCTGACTTTTAAGTAGCTAACTTTAAGTTAGTTGAAAAGTAATGCAACGTCGGACAATTGACTACCTCCTAGGACATCGTAATGTTAAAATAGTCAGTCATCTCCATTAAAAATAATCTAAGTATCCACCACCACCAGTTGTAAAAAAGTTAGCTTATAATTCATTACTAGTTAACTGAGTTGCCGGCAGGGTATGGATATACTTCCGTACGTGTGTGTGTGTGTGTACAATGTACATACACATACTTACATACACATGTATGTATCTAAATATGTTGGTTTTCGTTAAAGGTAAACTAAAGATAACTTCATTTGCAAATATGTACATATGTACGTGTTCCCTTTACGGTATTTTTCCTTAACGTAATTTTTTTTTTCGGATGAGTCAAATTTTTTAATGACAATAACAACTACCCAGCGGGCAAATGAAATGCGCTGAGACCTTTTGCAAGGCCTCTGTATTCCTTATTTGGTTTTCCCTCAGAACTTTTTTCTCATGGAAAATTTGTTAATAATACGAGGACTGAGAAAGGAATAAACAAAGTCCCATAATAATGTCATACATGAGCACAAAAAACAAAAAAAGGAGAATTAAAACTTTTGTAAGGTGCGTAAAATACATTTTACTTGATATCAAGCGATGATTAAACCCCAGTTATTTGCATGTTTATTTGCCTAATACCCTATCCAGACACAAAATTCAGTTGAGTCACTAAGGCTTTAAATAGCACACTCACAAGTTTGCATTTAGTCTACTCAATTAGCAGCTGGTGGTATTCAGGGCACGAAGCCGGTCGGGTAGCAGTCGGCTATAAGCCGCCACCTACCTTTTCCACGTAGTCGAAGCCGCAGCTGATACATACGGCTGTGATCACCTAACGGTTCTGCTGATTTTGCTATCCGCATATTTTACATTCACCCCTATAGTGAGTAAAATGTGAAATGCGAATAAAAATCCCATAAAATTTTCATTTCCCAAGTAGGGAAATTTGCTATCATTAATATTATAATAAATAATATTATGTTTTGCTATCAATATGTAGTGAGTGTACAATGGGGACGAAGAAAATATAAATACAAGTAAAAATGATTGAAAATTTATGGGTAAGTGATGTAAAAAGTAATTAAATTTAAGTTTTATAATTAATATACACAAATTTGTAGTTTAAAAGGTAAGATAATTTTCAGAATTGGTGCCATGAAATCACTACAAGAGGAGCAATAAATTGACACAAAAAATAGGAAAAAAAATTAAATATTGAATGGAAACATTTTTTCGTGCATATCATTCACCGCTGAATTACATATCAGAAAATGGGAACACATTTTATGGGAAAAATTATTCATGATAGGGGTGATTATGTTCTTTTTAAGTAAGTTTTCGGACTCTTTTTGAAAGTTAGCCTAATTAGTGAAAATCTGTTTTACATCCCTGATATAATGCAAATATTTATCCTCTGTGACAACCCTTTCGTTGCCAAAGCAGGAAAACACAAAAAGGTGATGCAGAATAACTTTAGGATTTTGACAGTTTATAATCAAAAGCTGCAAATTATTGCTTTCTTCATATCTTTTAACATAAAGTATCGATAAAATTCTAACGGCTCTTTTTCAACAGATGCGTGGACAAGGAAATTTGTTAATGTGTGAGATATTTTGTGAAAATTTGCCGTTATAAACAAAAATATGTAAAATAATGGCACAGCCTGACAATAAACTTTTTTCCTCCTACTGGCAATAAAAACGTCTGTTAACAGTCTTCTGTCAAGTCTACTGATGAGTTGATTCGCACCAACGAAATGTCGTCGGCATATAGACAGCTGAAAAATACAGTAAATAATTTTTTTAAAAAGGTTCATTTTTGCACCTGAATTAAGTAATAATTTATATTAATTTTTTTTTTTGAGTATTTTATCTTCTATTTTCCAATGCCTGTTAAACATTGCTCATATGAATTGATTTCTTCCACAATATTTTTTTTTTAATCTAATTTAGTAAGGTTTCCGGATGTCCTTTACTTCTAATGTAGCTTAGTGTTTTTTGTTTTAGTAAGATTAGTTTCCATCTGACATTAGCCGACCGTTAGCTGACACTTTTCAACTGACCGCCACCGAGAAGCTTTTGGTAAAATTCATAATCGGCCTGTTTTTTTCATGCATAAAGATTGTCGATTAATTTGTAAAAAGAAAGTACACAGTTACAAACAAAATGACGACATTCATACCCAAATACATACATACATGTATATTTTTTCTTTTGTCATAATTGATGTCATCTTTTTCCTAGAAACGCTTTGAAATTGCCGTGTTTTTATTAATAAAACGAGAAGATCACACAGACAAGATCATGGCGGAAACTTAGTCATTTGCCGGGCAAGTATTTTCATACTAGCGTATATGTATGTATGTACATGTAAACTTGTAATTTGTTGAAATAAATTTTAACTGAAATTACAGCCAAATGGCGTCAATCAAATTTTTAATATGCTCCTCATTGAACAAAAGTGGTCATACTAATATAACATTCTAGTCTTGTCTGGGGTTAAGCATGCTATTTTATGTTTCCCGGGTAGCCAATCGTGAGACAGGCCCACTTGGGTCCTAGAAGGTGCCGTTGTGCTCGCAAAGAGGGAAGCAGCGCTGGGTATTCACACATGTTTGAAAGTTTACTTTTTTGGCTGAAGTTATTGCGTATCTGATGCTTCTTAAAAGTGGGGAAATGAAAACAATTCTAAGTTTAGTTGAATCGTATGTTGTGTTGTTGTGATGCTTGATTTGTGTGCTATTATAAATTTACCACAATATTACATTGATTTACAATAACATTGAAGTTAAAGGCCCGCTAAAAAGAGACAAGTAAAAATATGCTTGAGCTAAAAGCGTTCTTGTAGAGCTGTCTGGCTGGTCATATTGGTCATCGCTATAGTCTGGCTCACCACCGGCATTCAGATTTCCCTCGGGATTGTCAAGCCCTGATACATCACCCGGCTTTCCTGTTGTTCCTCCAGCCGGTTTTTTTGTAGTTGTTTTATCAGGTTTCTTGGTAGTCACATCTTCATCTTCGTCCTCTTCTGTGGCCAGCGGATGATCGGGATATAATACGCCGTGTGCATATTTAACTTGAGCCCCACCCTCAGATTCGAAATGCAAAAATTCCGGCTTGCGACCACAATTTTTAAACACCTCTGTGCCATCACCATCATAGGAGACATTTTTCATAGAACTGCTGACATCGTATTTCTCATCCGCAGAGCATAGAAACTTGTATCTAGCATCAGTTCCCGTAGTACATTTCGAGGCGGGCTCTTTACAGCTGCGATAATTAGCAGCTTTTAAAATGTTCGTTATGGGGTAATTACAGGACAGCATAACTATGTCACATTTCTTTCTCTCCAAATAGAAACTGGCAAATGTACAGCCAACACGATTGTTGCGCTCATTCACTGAGGTCAGAAAATGGCCCACCATGCTGAGGGAAAAACAAGAGACATTAAAATCACACTGGGCAGAACTCACTGTGACTATTGTGGTAATTACTGATCTTTTACATCATAAAAGGCATTTATCAGATCCATGTTGGTGTAGATGTATTCCAGATACCACAAGTATGCAATGACATTTAAATAAACACTAGTATTATCGGGATTTCCATAAAATGTGTTCATGCCCAGATTTTGGCCGGACAGGGGATATTTTGGTGTGTTATGACACTTGTCATGCTCAAACAAACAGTACGACGTATGCAGATAAGCTGTTTCCTCCAGCTCTTTATCCCACGTCATGACAGCATGACGACAACCTGGCCTCAAGCCGTATTTCTTGTACAGGCCACCACAGGCCACATAATTTCGTTGTACATTGTGGAGATGCAATATGAATTCCTTTTCCTCATCCGTAAGCGGTATAAGCTTGGCATTATCTGGACAGGGGGGATATTGAAATTTCTAAAAAAAAAAATTTAAAGTGACGGCATTCATTCACAAATTGTATTCTTTCTTACGCCATCATGACGAACACCATCTTTACATCCGCTGTGCACACCGTCACCACCAAATTTGTCGCACAATCCTGGTTGGCAATAGTCGGTGAAAATAGTTTCGTCTTCGTTGCCTGCCCTTACTGAAATGCCCACTATTAGTGGTATAAAAAAAATTATTTTTCTTTTCATATTCTATTTTTAATCAAAACCGAAAGTTTTTTCAAAAAAATTTGAAAGAACGGAACTTTTTGAACTGGCACAAAAACAAAACCAATACAAACAAAAACCAGTACAACAAATAAAACAACTGGAAAAATACATGTATTTTAATGAACTTATTTATATCCTGTTCATACATGCAGCAATATTCAAATTATAACAATTAAAGCCATTATTGAGACAAAATTTTCATATAAAAATTACAATTAGCTTATTGGCAATTAAGAGATAATTGTTTCAATAATGAGTAAAATTTATAATGCAACACTGTTAGATTTGTATTAACAGTACAATTTGTATTAACAGTACAATAACAGTACATATTGAACACTCCTTGTGAAAATTTTACTAATCAAATGTCAACAAAATAAATAAAAAAAAAACAAATTTTTTTTTTTAATTTTTTATGATAAGGGGTGTTTTTTTTCGATGTATACAATTTTAAGTTGCAATAAAACAACGATGGATTATTTGATTGGCATGAATTTTACTTACACGAAAGATAATCTTGTGGCATTACATTTTAAATATGTATGACTTCTGGCATATGACCGCCACGGATGGCGCGGATGTAGTCCAATCTGGACTTCCAATTTTCGATGACTTTTTCCAACATTTCTGGCCGTATATCGGCAATAATACAGCGAATGTTGTCTTCCAAATGGTCAAGCGTTTGTGGCACAAGCATGTTGCGCAGTCTTGTTGAAATCACATCTCCTGGACATCATGGTTATTCAATTCAGGAATGAAAAAGTTAGTAATCATGGCTCTATATCGATCACCATAGACTATAACTTTCTGGCCATCATCGTTTTTGAAGAAGTACGGACCAATGATTCCACCAGCCCATAAAGCTCACCAAACAGTCAGTTTTTGTGGATGTAACGGTGTTTCGACATGCACTTGAGGATTAGCTTCACTCCAAATGCGGCAGTTGTGTTTGTTGAAGTAGCCATTCAACCAGAAGTGCGCTTCATTGCTAAACAAAATTGTGCGCGATACGTATTCCGCACAGAACCATTGTTTTCGAAATAAAATTGCACTATTTGCAAGCCTTGTTCACGCGTGAGTTTATTCATGATGTACATATTGCCAAACCAAACTGAGAATAGATCACTTGACACCTGTTAAATCGGTAGCCATCTGGAACAGTAATGCCAACTTAGAGTTCTATACATCGAAAAAATACCCTTTAGAAAATATCCAAATGTAAACAATAACTTTTTCACCTGCCAAATGCTAATTGTCGTAGCAATATTAAGTATGTATGAACACCAAAACGATATTGCCAATTAACTGAATATTGTTTCAATTAAAAAGGCATATGTGAACTGCATATTACTTGCTTTAAGAGCCAATTGAAATGTATTATTTTAGGTCTATAAAAAGACCTTAATGTTTTCTGTCTTTTTCAACCAGGGTAAAGGGTCCGCCAAACAACTTCTTTTTTTGAAAACGGCGCAAAACATCGAGTGTAGCTTCGGCTGTGTAGCACGTAGTGCCGTCCTGTTGAAACCATATGTTGCCAATGTCCTCCTCTTCAATTTTTGTGAACAAAAATTCGTTCAACATGGCCCCATAACGATCGCCATTGACTGTAACGGCCACTTCTTGCTCATTTTCGAAGAAAAATTGCGCAATTATGCCTCTGGCTCAAAATCATTTTCTGTGTCCCAAATGCGACAATTTTGCTTGCTTACAATACCCCCCAAGATCAAAATGAGCTTCATCTGAAAAGATGATTTTTTTTTTGGCAAAATCGGCATCTTCTGTAAGTCGATCGCAGGCCCACTTAGCGAAGCGTATACACAACCATATTCGTTCAGCGAAAATATGAAACTAATTATCTGTCAAATCAGACATGATCTAAGTGTTACCATTCATAAAATAAGCACTAGCTAAAAGAAAAACTTTAGATGGTGGACCCAATATATGCCGTCGACATTTCGTTGATGCTAATCAACTCATCTGTAGACTCGAAAAATCTTAAAAGAATGTTTGAAACACTCAACTGCTTATTCCAAAATTCCCAAGAACAAAATAAGAATCATAAATGTTCAAACAAAGGTTTGAACAGCTCCACACGGAATGAAGATTAACTTTTCATCAATTACGTACACACAACGTTATGAAAATACATTGATAATACGTAAAATTGTATTATATAAGTAGCAAATAATCTCTACTGTTTATTGCATTCTCCGGCCACTACAAGCGAACAATGGCTTTCTTAAGCAGCACCGCATAGCTTACCCCCCATTTACACATGCAAATAACTTGTTGCAAGTTGTGGGTACATATTATTAATCAATACTTTGACAGAGACAATAAAAGCTGTAGTTACTTGCTTGATTGCTTACACTGGCAAGTCCAAACTCATTTTTAAAATCTTGTCTAAGAAAATGGTCTTAAAGAAAATTGCTTTGCTTTACAAAATAAACGAATTAAATGAAAGCAATAATAATAAAATAATTATGGGGGAAAAAACTACAAAATCACTGTTCCATTTTTTTTTTTTTTTTGTATTTAAAAATCACTATTTTTGCCTTTTTGTGTATTCTATTTTTGGCCGTCTACATGACTTTTTAATGGCTGGGTTGCCATACGAACTCTTATGGCGAAGCATAATTTGCTTCAACTAATGGTTTTTTTTTTATCAAATAAATAATCCATAAAAGCCATATTTTACTACAACTTTTCTTATATTTTATCTTATTTTTCGGTATTTAAGATAAATTAAAATAATTCCTTGAAAGTTATGTATCTATTAAAATTAAAATATGGACTTTATAAGGTAACACTGTTTTTGCTTATTGTCATTTTATCGACATGCAAGTAAAAAAAATTACTGGCAAGCAAAATCTCTTGCCAGTAATTGTGAGCCCACAGAAGTATGATGGTATTAGTAAAAAACTGTCAATGTATTGAGTTACTTGCACTTGCACTTGCGTGTGTAAATGGGGGGGGTTACTTACTCTTAACCAAAGATTTAATACCTAAATTAAATTTACTTAATAGTAAAAAACGTGACTCAAAAAAGTTTTTATGGCAAACGCAAACAATTATTTTATGTAAATTTCGGTTTTGCTATTTGTTGAGCGTATTCAAAGCAAAAACTTGTGGGTATGTCACTGTTGTTGCAAATATCGATCAGAAATAAAAGAAATCTACTGCATTGAAAAGTTCTTTGGGGCTGACACACATGTAAACAAATATGAATATGTATACGGAAATGTGTTTGAGTGTATTTTATGGCCATTCAAATGCATAGTTTAACATACTTTTGATAAATAGAAAGAAAAAAATTGTGTGTATTTTTTCTATAATTTTTTTTTCTTTCTTTCTGGACAAACAAACAGCCAAACTTGCACGTACATACATACAAACATTTTTCATTTTTAGGTCAAAAACTACCCCTTATTTACAAAAAGTATTTGGTTTTTTTCATTTTTTTTTTTTTTTGCTTTTACTTGAGTTGACTTAAAAGCGTAGATATGTATGTGTGTGCACATCAGTGTAAATAAATGACGTTGTGTTAAATAAAATTACTGATGTGTTTGTGAAGAATGTATGAGAGTGTGCGTGTGTTACTGAATAAATTGGAATTTAAGTAATCAACAATAAATAAGCAACAGCCCAGCCGAAAGTTTTTGTTTGTATGAAAATTTGTCATGAAAAGTGTATGTACAACTATTTGAGATATAAAAACTAATGCGAGCTAGACCAGCGGATTGATTGTGTTTCTGCATGCTTACATACCTATGTACATATGTATGTGCATTTTTGTATGAAATTAATTTTTATTAAAAATTCAAAAATTTATTTAATTATTCATTTGCTTTAAGAGCCGATATATAAAATTGTAAAGCGACTCACTGACTGGGGGATCATAGCCCAGCCCTAACGGCTAAAGCCAGAGTAATCAAATTTCGTATATGGGCAGCCCTTCTGATGTACGGATCCACTAAGACGGGATTTTTGGAAATTCGCGCTGGAAAGGGGTAAAAACGGGTAAAAGAGGGTAACATCGGTAATTAAATTTCTCCGGACTTTGAACACGTAGCACAAAAATTCAAAAAGCACCCAAAAGTAAAATAAAAATAAACGGACAGGTGTCTGATACTTCTTTGATATTTTGAGTACTAAGGGGGTAAAAACGGGTAAAAACTGAATTTTGGTACTTTTTTGGTTTGCTTATCTCTATGTAAAGTATAGAAACAGGAAAAAACTATAAACTGAATTTAATACCCATTGAAAAATCCTCGATATAACTTTGTCACTTTTTTAAATTTGGACATTTAGGGGTTAACAAGGAGTAAAAAAGGAATAAGTCTGTTAATCTATACCTCCGGACCTAATACAAAAAACAACAAAAATTCAAAAAGTGCCTGAAAATCTACTAAAAACAATCGAACAGGTATCTTGTAAGATATATTTTTATTCTTAAAATAAGTTTTATTAAAAATATGAACTTAATTATTTATTTGCTTTAAGAGCCAATTGAAATGTATTAATTCAGGTCCAAAAATGAACCTTTTCAAAAAATATTTGCTGTATCTTTCAGCTATCTATATGCCGACGACATTTCGTTGGTGCTAATCAACTCATCAGTAATATTTTTTGAAAAGGTTCATTTTTGGACCTGAATTAATACGTTTTATTAAAAATATGAAAAACATTTTTTCATTTCTCATAGAGTGAAAACGGAACCATATTACTGAGACTTCACGACCCGTTCGTCCGTCCGTCCGTCCATCCATTATAGGCCCCATTCTCCCAAACGGTGAGAGCTGAAAGTTTCATAGAACATGTGGTTACCACCCGGCCGCTACAACAATACCAAAACAAAAAGTAAAAATTTAAATGATGCCCTTTACATGGGGACACCTTATAGTTGGAAAATTGGCTGTAACTTTTGAACCGTAACCGGGGGGTTTCCACTAGCCATGAACTTGGTATGGACATGACATAACCTGATTTTTTTTATCGATAACTTCAACAAAACTGTTGACAGTTTTGCATTTATCTACTCTTTGCACATACTAAATTCTACTATTTATTACATTATATCTGCACTGTTCTCCAAAACTTAAACAATGCTAGTTTTTCTTGTAGTATCATACGGGCTTTAGGTTGGTTTTTTCTTTTATCTGGGAATGAAAAAAAGTTTTTGATCCGTATTTATATTCTAAAATTGCAGTTACAAATTGCAGTGCAAGATTCAAATCGAATGTACACAGACACGACTCTATCTTGCCTCCTCCCCAAAACCTATTTTCCTAGTTCTGTTATAATGCGCTGCATATGTAGGGCTCATTCCCTAAGCACTAGTCTGAATTATTACAATGTTTAAAAATCCCTTACATAGTAATTATTCCAGCCCTGGAAGGGCACTTTACACCATGTCAAAATTATGCATCAAGTATTATGACAGTTTTAGTTAAAATATGTTTAATGAAAAGTCACAAAATAATTGATTTCTGCTAGGCTAACTCACACCAGCTAATTGCGAACTATTTCGACAATATAGTGCGCAATAAAATGTCTCCATAGTTGAAATCATTTCAATATTCTACGAAAATAATTGCGGGACAATTTTACTGTAAAATTACACCACTGCACGTTGTAAGCTCGCAGTTCCATAAGAAGTTAAAATTTGTAGGACCATCAATCAATTCGCACATATTCAGCTTTGTTTACATTTGTGCTTTAATGTCTCCCGAGAAATTTGTTATTTGACATTTTTATTAAATATAATTTATGGATCTTTATGCGAACTACGCATTTTAGAAGGTAACCTTTGCTTTTGTTGAAACGTAATGCGTGTGTACGTGTGTGCCAAAGTTTATAAATCTACCCATTGTTGTTGTGTAACCATTTCTTGTATTAAATAACCCCGCATTTATTGCGTACATTGTGGAATTTTCATCCCTACAACAACAAATAAACTGGAACACCACTGAAAGGGGATGATGCAAAATAAAAGGAAATTTTCATGAATAGAAAACGTATGTGTGTACACTCAAAAAAAAAAAATAGCTTTAATTAACAAAGAACTTATTTAGTAGCATTTGAAGGCCAATTTATTTCAAGATAAATAATCTTTTCATCAGAGATGGGATGATGATGGTAGCAGGTTATAGACACTAGAAATTACAGCAAACATTAAAGCATGAAATATGTATCACTAAATTCAAATAAATTGTTAAAATCTAGTTGACACAACAACAGTATTTAATGAAATTGCCATTCTAGTCGTGCTCCAGAGATGTACACTTATTTACGTATCACTGATTTTACGTTAAGTTATGTTTTTGAAACGCCATTCTTGAAGTCAATAGAAAATTTATTGATCTTAATTTTGAATTAATCGCTTTTTAACTATCTCTTCTTGCACGGTATTGAAAATGGGCAGTATTGGGCTTAAAATGACTGAGATATAGCAAAAATGAATTGTTACTAAATGTGTTGTGTTTGGTGTAATAACTTACCCGTGTTATATATTCAATTAACTTGGTTTTTTCTTACGCATCATGTAAACTGAAAACAATCTATCGAATGAACTTTATTCCCATGTTTTAAAATCTAGATGCGATTTCTAATATTTTCCCTGTGATCTTACGCATGTAAAGTATTATCATCTGAAGCGCCTATAAGTGGGTAAACTTTTGTCAGATTACTTACGATTTCGTTTCAGTGTACAAACGAATTGTTAACAAGCAATCAATCCACTTACCCCTGCACACGTTTTTATGTCATTTTCTTAACGATTTGGCCTGTATTGTTCATAACAATGCCGATGTTGCCGATACTTTGGGGAAAATGACAGCAGCAACAAGAACAACAACAACAGTGAAACAAAAAATGCAATAAATAAGCACCATCAGTAAAATCTATTGTAAAGTAACTTCAAAATATTTTACCCGCCAAGAAAAGAACTTAATAATAACAACAATAAATAGATGAACCATCTTTCAAGAAACTCAATACATTCAGCTCTATTCAGAATAAATAAGCCACCATTAAAGTAAGCAAGCAGATTAAAGTAGTATTGGTTTTGCTAAATCGTTTAAAATTGAAAAATGAAATTGTTCATCATGGCACAAAGGTGTGTAAATCTCAATATTACCAACATAATTTGATTTTCACAAACAAGGTTATCGAGATGCAGCCAAAACTAGAAAAGAAAAACAAGAAACTACTCACAATATTTATATAATTTACATTTTTGTAAAGTAAACACACAGTACCTTAAATAATTACGCAATAAAAATTCATCATCTTCAATTTTTGTAAGCACACTTAAAGAAAAAATATGCTTGAGGTAACCATATTGAAGGAGATACATACATACTATTGTTAAAGTTACAATAGTTACAGGCTAACAATATTTATTATTAAATACAATATGCAGATTGTTGCTAACTTCACTTTTAGTCAACTGTAAGAGAATTTGTGTGCGAAAAATTGCATGCATGAGAAGGTTAGAGGTTAGTGGTAAATTTATGGTACTACCAAAATCGGAAAAAAAATACATTTTTAAAACTTTTGTGTCTTTAGTGCGATGCAAAACGAATTCGGCTTTTATGTATTGGGTATTTCTTTTTTTGTTTTGATTAACGAAAAATATACAAATTAAAATTGAAAGCGAAAATATTTTTTGTGGACACCCTAAAAGTATTCATGGAGACCAGTAACGCCAGTTTTGCTTGTTGACGTGACTATTTATGTGAAAAGGAACCTCTTCGCTCCAAAAATGAGATTTACAGCGCGAAAATGCTCCGCACAATCGATAATTCCAACGGCGCCACCCTCACTCCTTAATTTTTTTAAATAATAGTATTTAAAAATATAAATTTGCCACCAGACATCCTCCATTTTAATGTGCTATTTAGTATAAAATCATTTAAGTTCTTTAAGTAAGTCTTAATTCTCCCTCCTCTTTTACAACACCTCTGCAAATTTTAATTTTGAAGGAAAACCATGTGAATGGGAATCGCTACCGTCAAAAATTATGTACAGCATCATAATTGAGTTCCATACTTAATGACATCAAACGTGCTTTTAGAGGAATACAGAATTTCATTGATATTCAAAACCGTTTTTTGTTTTATTTAAAAAAAAAAAACTTTTGTAGCTCTCTTATTGAAAAACCCTGTATAACTCAAAAACAAATTTGTTTATCAACTTAGTTTGTATTGCACTATTTATGCCAGTGCCCCGCCTTCCCACAAATATGATCCCGACATCTTGGGAGAGACACCTTACCAGACATAACCCAATTACGGGGCATATGCTGGAGGAAATTAAGGAACTTTGTGAATGACACGGAGTTCCTATAGACCTATGGGTCAAAGTGTATCACGGTTAAATCCCTCCAATCAACCTAACCTAGTTCGTATTGTATGTATCGCTAATTTTCGGTGAAGTTGCAATCGTATTTCTGAAAACAAGAAAACAATGTGCTCAAGTTAGCCTGGGGTCTACACCAGCTCATTTCTAAAGTACATATGTATATAACATTTTTTTTCATTTTGAAACACCCTGTTAATTAACTAATTATGGTTACAAATGTTTAATTTATGAGTGAGAATTAACATAACAGAATTGAACCTCACATGTTTTCAAATGTCATCCATTAGATTTCCCTCTCATCAATGTTTTTGTGCCCCCACCAGGTTCGTTTCCAACAACGCCAGTATTAGAGTGCTAAGAAGTTATCATACTTTTTTGTGTATTATTTTTTTTTTTTATGACAAACAAAACAAAGACAAAACATGCGCAATAAAGTAAATGGCTTTTTCAACTTGGTTTTTATTGTGCATTTGGCCCTGGTGTGTATCTACGTCTTCTTTTTTTATTAACTGGAGTTTATTTTGTATGTGAGTAAACAGGCAGGGGTTGCAAAATTCTAAGCTTTTTTTTTTATCCAAATACAAACAAAAAAATATTATCACGCAAACATTCATTCATGTTGTAACAATAAAGCCGTGCCTTCCTAAAGTCGCAAAATCTTCATGTTAATTTATGGTTTTTACTAAAAAAAAAAAAAAAAAAAGTAATTCTAATGCTTTACTAATGTGTCTTCATGTAATATTATTTGAGGAAACGCTTGTTTGTTTCATTTCATTGAAAAACTAAAGCACCAAATATTATTACATATACATAAGCTTTAAGAAGAAGAGAAGAAACTTTTTTAACTGACCTTCTTTATAACTCCAAGGTCATGTTTGAGTTTCAGCTTCAAAAGAAGTGAAGTTGGCAATAGATAAAAAAATACATATTTACATAAAGTAACTAAAGCATTTTTTTTTTTACTTCGCCCCTTGTCATGCATTAGAGGTCGCGAAGCTCTTGCATACACGCATACATACTTATCTACCCATCATAGAAAAAGCATAAAATAATAGAGTGTAAAGGGTTTTTTTCTATTTTTATAGATTCCTTCCGCTTTTGAATTGAATGTTGATTCAAACTTTTTTTACGTTTTATTTTTATGTTTGGGTATGAACTAAAAATGCATTAAATCGGCAGTGCTTAATTGTCCAAACCAATACGAGCTTTTAATACATAACATTTCTAAGTATTTTATATAGTATGGACCATGAAGAAACATTATTATCATGTACTATCATTTGGGGCCAATTGAGCACCTCGACCAAAAACATCATGTGCAGTCCTAGTTCCCTATAGACTGAGATCTAGACTTTTAGCAAATATCATTATGGCTGTAGGTTTGACACTGCCGAGCAGAGCTCGGCACCGGGTCGGCTGGAATTGACTCAGCCGACGCCGCCGTCGACGTTTTTCTCGGCTGCAAACCGGCTTAAAATTAGCTGACGATTTCAACAAATTTACGGCTTAAAAATTGCTTAATTTTCCGAAATGCAATTTCATGTACATATGTATACATTGTTCATCTCTTTCATTCGTCTCTGACGGCATTATACTAAATTTTTTATTACTCGTTTTGCTTTATAGTGAATTGTGTAAGAAGACACATGTTTATTTTATCAACTTTAGAAGAAATCATTTTTAGTGTTGCCGTAACAAAATGTAAATGTCTAAAAACAGGATAAAATCTTACCCCCTAATTCATAAAAATTATTACAGGTTTATAAAGCTCTTATTGGACAGATTTTCCATACAAATATGTCAAATAATAGTCTTATAAGAATGTAATAATTTTTATGAATTAGGGGGTTAAAATATTACAGATACATTATAAGGGCCTATATTCATAATATAAATACAAATGTATGTATAAAGCAGAATATTTCATAACACTACCCAACAGCCAAAAATACCATAGATGACCACTATATTTTTTTAAGTGTCACAGGTCCAAAAATGCTTATCGAAGTACAAAAATCATAAAAATTTCAAATTCTATGGATCAGTTTCTTTTAGAATTTTTTTTTTTTTTTTTCTAAAAATCGATGAGATTTTCGAAAAGGTTGATCCAGACCTCTAGTCATAACTTAAAAACCGCGTGTTCGATATTATCTTGTAATACGTCAAAAAATTATAAATTATGCCAGCTTTAAATTTCGCTCAAATCATTTTTAATAATTTTAGAGTTATTAAGAGAAAAATTCAAAAAAAGGATTTTTTTTTTAAATTGCAAAATTTCTCATTTTGGAAAATTTATAAAAAATATAAATTTGCAAATACTTGCGAGAAATATAAATATAAAAAAAGGGATTTTCTTTCGTTTTGCTTTTAGTGATCTAACGATCGAAGGCTTTAAACAACTCACTATGGGCTCTTCGAAAACATATTCATAAATAGTTTTGTGCTTTTGTTGTATGTGCCTGCTTATTTGTGTAATCCGACGGTATCATATAGCACAAATTAAAAAATAAATAAAATGTAATTTATTCAAAGGTTTCTTCATTGTAAATGCACAAGTATTATAAATTAAAAAAAATAATGTACATTTCATTGCAACTGCAAATGTCGTCACTGCCATAAAATGGCAACAGATGTTCAAGTTTGTTTTAGATAAAAGTTAAAAAATAAATAGCATATAAATTGATATGGAAAATAATTTTAATTCGAATATTATTGACACAGTTCAATAAACATGTACAAGTATATGCAAGCGCACGCATTGTTAAGTGTGTTAATTTTGCGTTTGTTACAAAAATTGATTGGCATTAATCAAAAAAAAAAAAAAAAAAAAACTACTTGAAAAAACTAATTTATGCAGCTTCTGATCGTTTTTTAATATCAAATTTATTAACAATATTATTATTGAATTAAAAATATTATGCTGAAAATGCTACCAAACTATTAGCGAAATATTGAATAATACTGTTAATAAATCTTATATTAAAAAACGATCTGAAGCTGCATAAATTAGTTTTTTCAAGAATTACCAAAAAAAAAAATAATCATATATTCATATGAAACTCATTTGGATCGTGTCGGGTATGTAAACAAGCAAAATTGTCACGTTTGGGGCACAGAAAATCCAACGCATCCAAAACGAGTCTCTGTTTGGTGCAGATATTGCTCCAGAGGCATAATTGGGCCATTTTTCTTCGAAACTGAGCAAGAAGTGGCCGTTGTCATTGACGATCGTAATCAAAAAAATTGGTGAACAAATTTTTGTTCACAAAAATTGAAGAGGAGTATATTGGCAACATATGGTTACAACAGGACTGCGCTACGTGCCACAAAGCCGATGCTAAACGCGATGTTTTGCACTGTTTTCAAAAAGAAAAAATTTGAACTTTATAATTTACAATTTCTAATTACTCTATTGGGCTTAAGTTCGATTTTACCTCCTCAGCATTGTAGTGGAAGTAGGAAAATAGATTTTGGGGAGGAGCGTAGTCGTTTGTTTACCTCCAACAGGACTCGAACTGCAAACTTCACAACACTTGATCAGCCATCATACCCACTAAGACCACACAACAAATAAAACGAATACAACAACCAGCATGCAATTAAAGTAGAGAGTTGATTTTAAATCAGGTCTTCATTTTTTTTTTTTTTTAATTTAACATTATTCGTAATCATGTTAATTTGATTTGATAGAGAGTTGATTTTAACTCAGGTCTTTAGTTTTGTTTAAATTTAACATGATTTGTAATCCAGCTTGTGTGCAGGAGCCTGAACATCAAAGCTGTAATAATTTTCATCACTCAAGGACCTGGTTGACTGGCCGTGACAAGTCTTTGGAGGCATATTAACGATACATATTTAAATGTTAACTTGTTGTGCTTGCGTTCAAGGCTGCTCGATGCCAACTAGTTGCATAACTACAACAAACATTTCATGTATTTTGTTGGGTGACTACTGTCACCCATTGGTTCGCGTATGTGTGTTTGTGTTGTGTATTTTGATAGTTCTACAAGCTAAACGCAGTAATCAGCTGGGCTTCTAAGGCTGCCTGGTATCGATCTGCCTTGCCTGCGTTAATCATAACTATTATAATGAAGCATTACAACACTTTCTATGGCCAATGCTTTGCATTTTTGGACAGTGGCAAATGTACGGTGGCTTCGTCGCATTTTGTTCTCATTCCAAAGTTAAACATGTATACATTCTTCAAAAACCTATGAGCCTTCCTAATGTCTACAGCATTTTAAGTGCAAACAACACCATCATATCGTTTAATTTTTTTGATGCATTGAATAACGCAAAACACAACAGAGAAAGAAGAAAAAAAGCGTAGTTTTATTTGTATGTAGTTGATTTGACTGGTCAATTGTTATTAACGTTTTTTTTATATCGATTTATTTATTGCCATGTGTGGTTTATCTAATGCTATAAATAAATACTTGCATACATACATGTATAAATTCAAGCATTTATTTACATATATATACATTGTCTAAATATTATGTGTATATACATATATACTAAATAACTACAGACATACAAACTTCCAAGAATTACATTATAATTGTGTGAAGGTTTTATTTTGCAATTATTAACAGATTTTTTTCATTCCACTCAGTAATTGGTTTTAGGGGGTTTGTATCTTTGCTTCATGGATTCGCTTCTCCTCCCTCCCACCTCCCTTCAATAATCAATTCTAATACAAGTATTTTCCAATCACACATTCACACATACATCACACGCACGTTCATACAAACGAAGTAAGAAGATATTTCTCAATTAAATATTTGCCGCTGATTCCTTCAACATTGTTGAGGTTTCTCATCAAAATTTATGTTTATATGCATATTTTTAAATTAATTAAGTTGAAATAAGTGGCTGTAGAGCAAATGAGATATTATATTTCTTATTTGCTGCAGAGATGTCATAACTCAAAAAACCATTTTCGAAACATTTTTTCGGCAAAATCTATAATGATTTCCCATTGGAGAGGACATGCAGTTCAAAATCCATATCCATTTTCATATTGCACCCTCGATGACATCTTGTATATAAAAGTGAATAAGTGTTTGTTTGCTTCTTATAGACAGCTAAACGGCTAAACCGATTTGCTTGAAATTTCTACAGTATATCTCTGCATGTCGGGAAGAAACTATAGGCTATATGAATTTTAAAAATTCTAATTCCCCTTTGCGAAAACGGGTAAAAAAGGTAAACAATCGGTAACTCAATACCTGCGGACTTAGCAAAGGCAGTACACAAACTTAAAAAGGACACTAAAAGTAATTGGATAGGTGTTTGGTACTTTTTTGAAGTTTTAAATTTAAAGGGGGACAAAATTGCATGGAGGAATGGGAAGGGTAAAAAAGTAAAAACTAAATATTACCTCCACCAAAAAATACTTAAATAGGATTCATGAATTTTTTTTTTATTTTGACATACATATAAGGGGTAAAAACGGGTACAATCGGTAACTCAATACCTCCGGACTTAGCAAAGTTAGCACACAAATTTAAAAAGGACATTAAAAATACATTTATATTAAATTACTTTTTAGGCTCAAGTTCAACCCTTGGGTTTTCACTACTTTTTAATCAATATCAATTAAGTAAAGATAAGTAAAAATTTATTTGCTAGGTGGACAACCGGCTGTTTCTGGGTAGCAAACACCCTTCATCAGCACCCTATGAACTTTGGACGTGTCAAATTTCACAATTTTGGCACAGCCGCTTTAACCACTCGGCAACCAAAGCTCACGCAATTCTACTTTCTGTTTGTATACTTAATTAACATTAACCAAAGCAATGATATTTTTGCAGTCTTGGACGATATTTGTCGTCTCAGAAGACTGTTGCTCTCTGTTTATATGAAAGCTTTTTAATACATGTTCTGTTATGCATCATTGAGATCTAGATGCTCTTTTGTTGATACAATTTGAACATGTTCGCCATGCCCTGCGTTATTAACATTTTGCTGTAAATTTTAATTTTGTTATTGAACTTCTGTGTTGTAATACATTTATATTAAATTACTTTTTAGGCTCAAGTTCAACCCTTGGGTTTTCACTACTTTTTAATCAATATCAATTAAGTAAAGATAAGTAAAAATTTATTTGCTAGGTGGACAACCGGCTGTTTCTGGGTAGCAAACACCCTTCATCAGCACCCTATGAACTTTGGACGTGTCAAATTTCACAATTTTGGCACAGCCGCTTTAACCACTCGGCAACCAAAGCTCACGCAATTCTACTTTCTGTTTGTATACTTAATTAACATTAACCAAAGCAATGATATTTTTGCAGTCTTGGACGATATTTGTCGTCTCAGAAGACTGTTGCTCTCTGTTTATATGAAAGCTTTTTAATACATGTTCTGTTATGCATCATTGAGATCTAGATGCTCTTTTGTTGATACAATTTGAACATGTTCGCCATGCCCTGCGTTATTAACATTTTGCTGTAAATTTTAATTTTGTTATTGAACTTCTGTGTTGTAATACATTTATATTAAATTACTTTTTAGGCTCAAGTTCAACCCTTGGGTTTTCACTACTTTTTAATCAATATCAATTAAGTAAAGATAAGTAAAAATTTATTTGCTAGGTGTTTGCTACCCAGAAACAGCCGGTTGTCCACCTAGCAAATAAATTTTTACTTATCTTTACTTAATTGATATTGATTAAAAAGTAGTGAAAACCCAAGGGTTGAACTTGAGCCTAAAAAGTAATTTAATATAAATGTATTACAACACAGAAGTTCAATAACAAAATTAAAATTTACAGCAAAATGTTAATAACGCAGGGCATGGCGAACATGTTCAAATTGTATCAACAAAAGAGCATCTAGATCTCAATGATGCATAACAGAACATGTATTAAAAAGCTTTCATATAAACAGAGAGCAACAGTCTTCTGAGACGACAAATATCGTCCAAGACTGCAAAAATATCATTGCTTTGGTTAATGTTAATTAAGTATACAAACAGAAAGTAGAATTGCGTGAGCTTTGGTTGCCGAGTGGTTAAAGCGGCTGTGCCAAAATTGTGAAATTTGACACGTCCAAAGTTCATAGGGTGCTGATGAAGGGTGTTTGCTACCCAGAAACAGCCGGTTGTCCACCTAGCAAATAAATTTTTACTTATCTTTACTTAATTGATATTGATTAAAAAGTAGTGAAAACCCAAGGGTTGAACTTGAGCCTAAAAAGTAATTTAATATAAATGTATTACAACACAGAAGTTCAATAACAAAATTAAAATTTACAGCAAAATGTTAATAACGCAGGGCATGGCGAACATGTTCAAATTGTATCAACAAAAGAGCATCTAGATCTCAATGATGCATAACAGAACATGTATTAAAAAGCTTTCATATAAACAGAGAGCAACAGTCTTCTGAGACGACAAATATCGTCCAAGACTGCAAAAATATCATTGCTTTGGTTAATGTTAATTAAGTATACAAACAGAAAGTAGAATTGCGTGAGCTTTGGTTGCCGAGTGGTTAAAGCGGCTGTGCCAAAATTGTGAAATTTGACACGTCCAAAGTTCATAGGGTGCTGATGAAGGGTGTTTGCTACCCAGAAACAGCCGGTTGTCCACCTAGCAAATAAATTTTTACTTATCTTTACTTAATTGATATTGATTAAAAAGTAGTGAAAACCCAAGGGTTGAACTTGAGCCTAAAAAGTAATTTAATATAAATGTATTACAACACAGAAGTTCAATAACAAAATTAAAATTTACAGCAAAATGTTAATAACGCAGGGCATGGCGAACATGTTCAAATTGTATCAACAAAAGAGCATCTAGATCTCAATGATGCATAACAGAACATGTATTAAAAAGCTTTCATATAAACAGAGAGCAACAGTCTTCTGAGACGACAAATATCGTCCAAGACTGCAAAAATATCATTGCTTTGGTTAATGTTAATTAAGTATACAAACAGAAAGTAGAATTGCGTGAGCTTTGGTTGCCGAGTGGTTAAAGCGGCTGTGCCAAAATTGTGAAATTTGACACGTCCAAAGTTCATAGGGTGCTGATGAAGGGTGTTTGCTACCCAGAAACAGCCGGTTGTCCACCTAGCAAATAAATTTTTACTTATCTTTACTTAATTGATATTGATTAAAAAGTAGTGAAAACCCAAGGGTTGAACTTGAGCCTAAAAAGTAATTTAATATAAATGTATTACAACACAGAAGTTCAATAACAAAATTAAAATTTACAGCAAGACATTAAAAATAATTGGATAGGTGTTTGATACTTTTTTGAAGAAGTTTCAAATTTAAAGGGGGACAAAACGTATAAAAACTGCATTTTGGTACTTTTTTCTAATAGCATTTATGTACTAGAGGAATGGAAAGGGTAAAAAAGTAAAAAACGAAATATAACCTCCACCAAAAAATACTTAAATAGAATTTATAATTTTTTTTTTTTTTTAATTTGGTCATACATATAAGGGGTAAAAATGGGTACAATTGGTTACTCAATTTCTCCGCACTTAGCAAAGCACAAATATTTAAAAACCGATCTAAAAGTTTACGAAATGTAAAGGGACATTTATGTCTGGTATTTTTTTTTTTTCAAATTTTTAGGGGATAAAACGTATAAAAACTGCATTTTGGTACTTTTTTTTAATTGCATTTACATAGAAAAGGAATAGGCACAGGGAAAAAGTAATAACTAAGTAGTGTTACTCCCAAAAAAAAAAAAAATGTTAAATAAATTTCGTCTGCTTAAAATTTAAACACATAAGGGGTAAAACCGGGTAAAATCGGTAATTCAATTTATCTGGACCAGGAAAGGTAGCAAAAAAATTTAAAAAGAACTTGAAAACACACTAAACATAATGTTTGTTAAAATAAATTAAAATAAAAAAAATGTTAAATAAATTTCGTCTTTGTTTAAAATTTAAACACATAAGGGGTAAAAACGGGTAAAATCGGTAATTAAATTTCTCTGAACGTAGAAAGGTAGCAAAAAAAATTTAAAAAGGACTTGAAAACACACTAAACATAATTGGATAGGTGTCTGGTACTTTTTTGAAGTTTTAAATTTTAACGCGATAAAAGGGGTAAAATCTGAGTTTTTTGTACCTTTTTTCAATTGTATTTATCCAGAAGAGGAATGAGAACGGGAAAAAAGTAAAAACTAAATATTACTCCCCTCAAAACATGCTGTAATAATTTTCATCATTTTTCAAATTTGGACATATAAGGGATAAAAAGGGAAAAATCGGTAATTTTGTATCTCCGGACTTAACACAAGTAGCATAAAAATTCAAAAAAACCATGTTTGTCTACTATAAATAATTGGACAGGTGTCTGGTGCTTTTTTAAAATTTTGAATTTTAAGGGAATATAACTGGTAGAAACTAGATTTTGGTACTTTTTCAATTGCATTTATGTATGACAAGGATGAGAACATTAAAAACTAGTTAGTCTTACAATATCATACTTGAAAGGTTTTTGAAATTAGAAAAAAGTGGGTGTGACATAATCAAAGTACTGGGGGGTAGCGAAGCACACCGGCGTTTCGCTAGTAAAATAATAAAATTGGAAATGGATTCCATCCAACGCACATGTAAATAAAACAAATACATTTGATCCTGTAGGAGCTAATAGCAACAAACTTTTGTGCAAATGCCTTTTGTAAATTGAGGATTCTAATTTATCAATGAAACTAGTTTCTCCAGCTCCTGTTTCGACCAGAGCGGGCGGCATTAATTTAAATTTAGTACTTAGTTACTCGAAATAAAACAAAGTGGGAAATACTTAAATATTTTCTATTCTACACTACTGTATCGAAAGCAAAATTACATTCGTTACCAATTTTAGATTCGTTGATCGTCCTTCAGTACTCAGCGTATATCGAAAATCCCCTTTGTTGAGTGGTGATGCTAAATAAGCGATTCGCAGCCAGTACGTTATTCATCAACATCTAAATTAGCAATTAGCTCAGCCTCATGGTATCAAACACAACCATGATTATTTTTCATTGTAGTGAGAAAGTTGCACCCGGCACAATGGTACATTCAAGGGACAGGTGCTGACGAGAAGTGTGGTGGCTTCGAAACAGCTAATTGTCCACCCTGCTAAATGTCTTATTTAATTAATATCAATCAAAAAATTATATAGAAAGAACTTGAGTCTGATAAACTTAATAAAAAAAAATAATTAAAAACAAATTTTCATACATTGTTCTTATATTCTGAATATAAATTCAATACTGAAATTTAGTTTAGGTTGGTGGAAAAACCGGTAGTTAAGTGCTAAAAGCTAAAATTTAATAATATTGCTTATTTAGTTTTGCATTCGTTCTTTTCTCCTTGGCGTATGTATGTATTTCAAAGCATTCTTTCTTTTGAATTTCTTTAAGCTTTTAGATTTGTTAAACGGAAAAATAATATTGAAAATATAAAAGAAAAGAACCGATGGGTCATAATTTGTGCACAGTTTACCGTAGAAAATAGAAAAATAAGTATGTGTTATTGATTTTGTTTCCTCATAAACATGTAAGTGAAACTGCTAAATTTTCAAATTAAATTTAATATTTTTTTTTTTTTAATAGTTTAAAACAGTGGTAAATGCCATGAATTCCTTAAACACTGATTGCCTGATAGAAGTCATTAAGCTGCTGAATTTGAAGGATCAAATAGCAGTCTATCAAGTCAACAGTGGCCTGCGCGTGGCCGTCACAACTCATTGGCTGGTCAAATTCAAACATATTCATATCAATTTCCTAGAGCTGCCTTTGACCAATGAAGAGTTCGCCATACTATTGAAAACGCTACAAGATTCTTTGAGAATTCTACAATTGAGATTTCTAAGCAAAGAGAAATATGAGATTTTAAAACGATTTCGCTTCGCACACATTACAGACTTTCGTTTCACGCTGCTCAAGCCCTACTTTCTGGAAGATGGTGACCTAAAGGACTTGAGGACTGTTCTGCCAAATTTGAAGGCATTTAGTCCACACGGCCACCTGACAGGCCTTTACATGGATGAGTGGCCTCGTTTGAAGGAACTTAATCTGAGTTTCTGTTTCAAACTGCAAATGCAGCATTTCGAAACGATTTTGAAGCGCCTGAAATTGGAGAAGCTGAAACTGAATGTGTTTCCCAACAACAGTGAAGTCGAGCAGATGAATTTACAGGGCGCTCAAGTGGAAGATTTGAAATATTTGCAATTAAATACTTATGAATTCTATTATTTTCTGACCAAACCGCTGACCTCTCTCAAGGAGTTGATACTCACGAATCGCTATAATCCCCGGCAACTGTTTGATGTGCTGCTGTCTGTGTGGCAGGCCAAGGACATACGTTGTGTGGAAACCGCAAATGTTGACAATATTCTGGTGAATTGCATTGAAATGCACATGAATGTGGAACAATTGTGCATAATCAATGATGAAAATCCATTGCCCACCAACGTAATCGGCTCCCTGCATCAGCTGACGGAGCTGCGTAAATTGCGCTTCAAAAGCTGCTTTATTTTTATTAAAGACTTTATCAATCTTTTGAAAAATATTCCCCAACTATACGAACTAAGTTTTGAAAATTGTTATTTTGATGCTGCCAATATTTGCATAAAAGTGGAGGAAATTTTTTTGAATCGGGAGGCAAAATTAACATTGAACATGTTTGAGAATAGACTGATGGATAATTTGGACAGACCCACCTGGTGCAGAGAAATGTTGGAGCAGGTGAGATTATTAAATTATTTTGTTATTCAATTAATTTATATACACACATACTTTTAGCTGGTTTATGTTTCCGTGGATATGATGGGAAATAAAAACCTATTGGAGTTGACCCATTTCAAGGGAGACACATTGTGCTATGAGCCCTTATACATTGTGTATCGATGATTAGAGCTAGCCATGCAGCTACAACACAGATCTTGTATACTTGATCAGCTAAGAACATTAAAAAGACTTAATTTGAAATGAAATTGAAAAGTGTTTAAATAAAGACTGGTAGGGTTTTTAACGAAGCACTTTCGTGTGCGTGCCCTCTTTTTGCCAAGACGCTTCAACATACATACATGCTATTAAATAAAAAATTTTATATTTCATTTACATATTTCTTTTAATACAAACACAAATCATTCAATATTATCTCAACATTCGGTTGCAAACCTTCTTTGATTTCTATTTGAAAAATTGCCAATTGTATAAATTGCCAAACGTACAGACACATTCTGGGATATTCTAAATTCAAAGCAATTATATAATGAAATATTGAATTTAAGGCCTGCCATAAATCACAACATTTGAAAATTTGACCACAAACATAAAACTCGGCATAATTTATTTGCTGCTCGTCATGAACAAAACGTAATTGCAAGTCTGCGCATTCAGTGTCGGACTCCAAATCTGCGAGAGACTGAAATGAACAAAAAAATTATTATAAAAAAAAACTGAGTGATACGATCATTAAAATATTAAATACCGTGTATTCTTTTACAAATCTTTTTTGTATGTCAATTTTGGTAGCATTTTCGCTGCGTTTGGCATTATAGGGAAATATATAGGGAATGATCAGTAGAGCTATGCTGGCACGATATGCTAAAGGGAAAGTGAAATTTATATGATTAAAAACAAAAATATTCTTTCATTTATATTCAAAACAAAATTTCTATTATTTTGGGTTACAACAAATCGCTTTAAATTATTTTCTATCTAGCCTCTCAGCCGTCTATATGCCGCCGGCAATTCGTTGATGCCCCTCAACTCGTCAACAGATTTGAAAAAATTTTATAAAACTCTTCCAATATTCATCGTCATCATCATACATTATGTTCTATATCGAAAACTATGAGGGATATCGAAAAATTCAAAATAAAATAGCGTTTAATTTAAGTAATTATAAAATGAGTGACCCGCAGTTCAAGAGGTCACCCCAGTCGCCCTCATTGTGAACGTCAATAACGACATAAGCGACGTTGACAGCACAGTTACGGCATTAATTAATACCGACTTATTGTCGAGTTGATGTCGCCGTCGACAAAATTTGACTGCGTCTGAAAATTCACAACGAGCTTGGAAATAAGGGCGAACAGTTGAATCAAAATTTTAAAACTTGAAACAAAATGTGTGCATAGTAATATCGTTGCACATTATTTGATATTATTTCAGGTCTAAAAATAGACCTTAATATGTTTTGCCTTTTTCAGCCGTTTATATGCCGCCGACATGTCGTTGATGGTAATGAACTCATCAGGAGACTCGAAAAATTTTAAAAGAATATTTGAAACTTAACTATTTATTCCAAAATTCCCATGAACAAAATGAGAATCAGAAATGTTCAAACATTTCTAAGTTTCAAATATTCTTTTAAGATTTTTCGAATCTACTGAGGAGTTAATTAGCATTAACGAAATGTCGACGGCATATAGACGGCTGAAAAAGACAGAAAGCATTAAGGTCTATTTTTAGACCTAAAATAATACATTTCAATTGGCTCTTAAAGCAAATAAATAAGTTAATTTCTGATTATTTTGGATTTTTATACAATATTTAATGATTTATTTTTATTTTTTCGGCTTAAAGCTTTATTTCTGTTTTAATATCAAATTGTTGGCAAAATATCCCCAGAAACAATTTGATATTAAAACAAAAGTATATAAAAAAGAAAAATAAAGATCTTAAACTGAAAAAAGAAATCGTTAAATACAAAATTTGTATCTACGACGAACTGGCAGTCAAACGTATTGTTAAAAATTCGCTTTTCTGAGCAACGTTAAGAGACCTTTTAAAGTTTTACCGGCTTATAAACCCTTGAAAAAATATCTTTGTCTTACTCACTTTCATCATTTGAATTATCAATCCAATTCAAAATCTTTGGTATCGGCTCTTTGCGCAACGTTCGAACTCTATCGACAATTTTCTGATACAGCGATAACCAGTTATTGATATCGAGCGCAGCAGGATACAACATATTTACATCAATCTCCATCAATTCAATGCCTCGATTTGATTTCAATATGGAATATTTTTCCATATAATCCTGTGGCGCTAATTTATTACTTAACAATTTGTCTCTTCGTTTCGGATGAGTGTCAGCCCATTTTTGTTTTATGGTATCCCAGTCAAGCATAGAGTTAAAACAGAAGTCATTACTTTCGCTGGCATGATCAGTCACAAAAACTTTATCATACGTTGTTCTATCACTTTCATCGTCTGATTGACGAAGACGTTTCATATTGCCATGGTGACGACGATCTAACACTCCCGAGCTGGCCAACATTTTGCGTTTGTTATTGTAAGCGTTCCACAATTTGCCGCGTGCATGAACATTTGGCTGTGCAGGTATAAAATAAGTTGACTCAACTTCCCGGGGAAAGGCTTTTACTAAATTTTGTGTCAAAGTAAAAAATTCCTTGCGTTTGAGACTGAAAAAAAATGTAAAGTATAATAAAAAATTAAAAAAAGTGATATCTTTAACTTTACACTCAGTCAGGTGGTTTCTAAAAATTAATTTGACCAAAAATTTGTTGAGCCTCACTTTGCAATTTTATTAATTCAGGTCCAAAAATTGACCTTACAAATGTTTGCTGTCTTTTTCAGCCGTCTATATGCCAACGACATTTCGTTGCTGCTAATCAACTCATCAGTAGATTCGAAAAATTCTTAAAAGAATGTTTGAAATTTAATACTACTTATTTCTTAATTCCCATGAACAAAATGAGAATCAGAAATGTTCAAACAAACCTTAAACACAGTACACATTTTTTTTTTTTTTTTTTTACCTGACTTATACATTTCAATTGGCAAATTTACACTTCATATGCTTTAGGTGCCAGCCCTTTACAACAACAAATAACAACAAGAACAGAAAGTAATAATCTAAATGTTACTCTTTTAACAGCGGCCCCCTTTAATTTGAAAATTAGCTGTAACATTTGCACCGTAACAGACAGAGGCTTGAAATTTAAACGGTATATGTAGTTGCCTAGCCCCTGCAACAACAAATACTAATTCTTTCACTTGCACGGTAATACGGAATCCTTGTTGAGCAAGTCAGTCTTGTACTTGGCTAAATTTATTTTTATTTTATCTCGACTTAAGATGTCATAATAAAATTAGGATTTGAATTCCTTTCAAACGGGGTCAAAGAAAACTAGAGCACCAAGAGAAAACAATTGTGCAATCAAATTTTAAGAAATCACTAACTTTTACGAACATCACACCATGCTGCAACTAATCCGGTAGACTCATCAGCTGAACCGTTAATCATCTAACCACTTAAAACTGTCAGAGGTGATAGACAGCCAAAACGAGATAGCGAATCAGCATAAGCTCTGTTCATTTCGACTTTTTGACCTTTTTCAGAAGTTGTACAAAAACAAAATGCCTGTTATTTTTATTGAAGCTGTTCCTATTGCAGGGAAAAGGTTGTCTTATTAGTTGTATCATGCATCATACTTAATACCAAGGCAGCTCGATACCAGGTAGCCTGACAAGCCCAGCTGACTATTGATTTTAGCTTGTAGAACTGTCAAAATACACAACACAAACACACATACGCGAACAAATGGGAGGCATTAGTTCAAGATTTCTACCAACAAAATACATAAAGTGTTTGTTGGTGTTGTGTTTGTTGTAGTTATGCGACTACCTGGTATTGAGCTGCCTTGCTTAATATTTTTGCCTTTCGCCAATATACGTGTATGTATGTATTTGAATTTACTTACACTCTTTCCGGTTGATAGTTTAGGCATTCATCTATTAAGGCTTTAGCGATTGTGGCTCGATGTTTGTTCTCCAATCTTTTGCCGTCATCGGACATTTTGACAATGGGAAAGAGAGCTGGTATCTTTCGTATATCATTTGCATCAGGTAGATAATTGTTTATAATTTGCATAGACGAATTTTTATGGGGAATCTTTTCTTCGTACAATTTCACCGGTGTATATGGAATCGTTTGCGCTGGCAAGCAGGTCTCTAAGTTAGAAATTTCAAAGTCTTCTGATTTTGTTACAATAAAAGGGAGAACTGAAAAAAATTAAAAATATGTTTATTGAAACTTTCTGGATATTAGAAATTTTTAATACCTTTTTCCTTCAGTTCAACAGTAAATGTGGGTAATTTGTAATACTGGAGTATAACATTTTTAAAATCATCCGCCAAAATTTCACAATCATTCACTGCCACATATAAGTCACATTTATTTGCAACATTGAACAGAGTGCAAACTAAAATGTAGGAAAAAATTTCTGAATAAAATTGGTTTGTAATAAAAAAAAAATGCTTTTGCTTTTAATAACAAGATTCTGTAGAATAAAAGGCACAAGCACCAAACTTTGGTATATAATGTAGTCAAAACACTTCAAAAGTATTCACTTGTTGGTACATTTCACCAACATTGATTTCTTTTATATATTCTTGCCAACAAGGATAGGAAATAATTGTTAGATTGATTTGAGTTTTGTAATTAAATATACATACCTATTTGTTAATTGGTAACAAAATTGTTGTATTGCTTTGGAGTATTGACTTACACCCATATTCATAAAAACTATTGAAGGTTTATTACAGGTTTATTTGACAAATATTCCGTAGAAATACGTCAAATAAGAGCTTAATAAACTTACAATAATTATTATGAATATGGCCTTTAGACCATAACAGTATATTATAGCGGAATTCAGGGTTCGGTGGGGTGCAGTAGATCTTTTACATTTTGTAGATCTCTTAAGTCTTAATAAATTTCAAACGCCACAACAACAAAACGTACACATTTTATACTTCTCCACCATCGACAATACTAAAACCAGTACTAGATATTGTAAGTCCATTTGTTTACAGGTGTAAGATAGCTGACAAATTTCCCGCCATATTTTCATTTGTAATCAATAAATTAAAATAGCTGTGATCCCGTGCTCAACATTGGGAGCCCGTGGCATCCCAATTTGCACGAAAACTGTTCCCGTAGCAGATATTGAGAGAGAAATACTCTTGTTCTCTTCTTCCACGAAACAGCCCGCTCTTTTTCTTCGACTAGTTTGGGGGCAAGTAGTTAAACAATCAGCTGTTGCAAAAAGTAAGAGTAGAATTATACTCTTACAGCTTAAATGTTTTCCAATTAATATTTCATATAAAAGTACCTGGTGAAACACTTTAAAATCTAAATGCGCCCAGCAAAACATTTCATTTTCCGAAAATGTACACTTCAATTTTCATTACGACCATATTATTATTATTATTATTATTATAATTATTACTATAATTATTATCAGGCTTGAGCTAATTTTCTGTCATTGTTGTGATTGATGTTAATTCATCAAGTCAAAGAAAACATCAACGACTTTTCCATACACTCTTATTTTTTCTATTGTTTTATGGAATCCAAATATGAACTTAATTATTTATTTGCTTTGAGAGCCAATTGAAATTGTAGGTCAGGTCCAAAAACGAATATTTTCAAAATATTTTCTGTATATAGAAAAGGTTCATTTTTGGACCTGAATTAATACATTTTATGGAACCTTGTTATTAAAAGCAATTACAAGTTATGAAATATTACCTGCCGAGAGAAAATCGTCGTACAAGAAGGGATCGAAAATTTTGATAAACCTTCTGCAACCTCTATAAAGAGCTTGTAATAGAATTCTAAAAAAAAAAAAAATTAAATTAGATATGCATATAAAAACTGAATGACTTTACCTGCCGGCTTTTCTAAAACCTACATGAATTGCAATTAACTTCGATTTTGCTTCCTCAAAATTAGAAAAAAAAATATGTGTGAACAAATTAGAGTGATCACAATTTTTAAAGTGGACAAGAAAAGTAAAGTTGAAGTCTTACTGGCTGGGGTACAAACCCCAGCTGTTTCATGCTCATCAGCACCCAAATTGCTTCGAACCCAGATCATGACTAATTTGTGTATGCTTTAGAAACACCAGCAGTAAATTAATATATTAACTGCCGGTTTTTCTAAAATTTACACAAATTTGTCATGATCTGGGTTCGAAGAAATATGGGTGCTGATGAGCATGAAACAGCCATGGCATGTACCCCATATATAACAAAATATGAAAATTAATTTTTGTTTTCAATACAAACACAAGAAACAAAATTTATGTGCGTTTTAGAAAAACCGGCCGGTAAATCGAGAACTTGTCACCACTTCCAAAGCAATTTATTAATAACAGAAAGCAATTTATATAAAAAAAATCAATAAAAATCTCCTTTCTTTGATGTTTTATTGGATAAATCTTACTATTAAAAATTTAACTTGAGGCCCTTAAATTTTTTTTGTTACTTTTTTATTGTATATGTACATATATTTATTTTCTTGAGCTATAGGCCTTTTTTATTAAAATATGTGATTATTTTTGACGATAGCTTCTTCGGGACAATAATAATAGAGAAAAAAGTTTTGGTTGGTTTTTTTGTTACTTGAAAAAAAAACACTCACTAATATTTATTCAATATTTCGTTTTCCTTTCTATTTAAAAAAAACTTATACAGTGACAGTGGAAGCGGCAAAATTTTGCTTCAGAAAAATCTATTGAAATGTAAAATTTAAAAATTCAACTTACTCAGTCGGTGTTTCATTAGCTGTCGTATTTTCCTCATAATTATCTGCCTCAATTAGCAGACTGTGGATTTGTTGACTTTCCAATAATTGATTGTGTTTATTTCGATTACAATTTCCCTCAGTTTTAGAAATTTTCATTTCCTCTTCCCTTGCAACTTCTTGCAAATCACTTGATTTTTGCTTCGAATATACATTTTTGGCCGCTAAATATTTTGTATAAATTTTACTCTGTTTCTCACATCTAAACAATTCTAATTTTTCATTTGGAAACAAAGACATAATTGCATTTTCCAACTCAAAACTGGTATACAAATTAAATGGCAGATTGTGTTCTAAGAAATAATTAACAATGATATTGATTAAATGACTTCGTTCGGGAGCTGAAAATGATTGATTTTTATGATAAGCCTTCAACAGTTCTGGCCCTTCTGGGCAACATTTCGAAAGAATTTCTTTTATATCTATGCCAGCGTTAGTTTCCGATTCATCTTGATTCGAGGCCTCTTTATTAGTTCCGTTGCATGATTTAGTCAAAATATCTTTATGTTCGCTTTTATCATTTTTGTTCGGTTTCATGTCTTCGTGAGGATTCTGTTTTAGGGGTTTGCCAATTTTTACACGCCACTGTTCTAAACAGTGCTCGAAAAGTATTTGAGTACCGAAAGAAAATTTGCTTAGCAGTGGTTTAATATGTGAACGTTTTATTACTTTCAAAACTTCAATGGTTACTTCTTCAGCTGGAAAGAAATAAAAAAGAGAATAAATCAAATATGTATATATGTATGTAACCTTAGACTCAGTTAATAATTTCCAATTCCCACGATACTAATTTTAACTTTGGACCAAGGCGAATCCACTACAGGTGCCCGCATCCCAATTCGCTTCAACATTTTTCCGCGATTTTATCTTCTGAGTTGGCAAAGCTGATAGCAAAAGACAACAAAACGTATGACAACTCGAGAGAAAATGTTGAAGCGAATTAAATTGCGACCAAGGCGAATCCATTACAGGTGCCCGCATTCCAATTCGCTTCAACATTTTTCCACGATTTTATCTTCTGAGTTATCAAAGCCGATAGAAAATGACAACAAAACTTGTGACGTCTCGAGAGAAAATGTTGAATCGAATTGAATTGCGACCACCTATACTTGATTCGCCTTGATTGCGACCACCTATCGTGGAAAAATGTAGAAGCGAATTGGGATGCGGGCACCTGTAATGGATTCGCCTTGAACCTTACCGAATGAGTAGTTTTTTGACAATCACGCCTGAATTTTAATATTACAATGCACATTTTCTTGTCATCGTATGTGGCGTTTATAGACCCATAAAGTAGTAGAATAGATATTGCAAAAATAGAATTAACAGAAGATTCACTCAGAGGGTCCTACATTTTGAAAATAGTAATAAGCTCATTAGAAATACTATGAATACTGTAAAACTGAAGCACAATAGAAGAAGGTACAGGATGTCTGCTAGCAAATTTATATTTTTAAATACGATACGTGAAATAGCCATGCACCCCAGCCAGTAGGTATTCAACTTTACTTTTCTTGTCTTTTTTAAAAATTAATTTTATCACAAAAACATCTTTCTCAATTAGGAGGATATAAAATAATGCTCAAATTTATCGAATCAAGTAATAATAAATATAAAAATAATCATGTCAATTTCAGTAATTAAACATCTTTATTTTGCGCGTATTATGGTCTGGGTACCCAGCGTTTTTCCTTCTTTAAGTAGGTATTTTATAAATTTATATATAAAGTACTTTCTTCAATTGAATAAATAAAACTGAGTTAATTGAGCTTAAAACCGCACAAATCACTCAAATAAATTTTTGACAGCCTAATGTCATATTTCTACTCACAAAAGCGCCAAATTTGAAACGAAAAAAGTGCCGGCTAGTGGTACACTTACCCTGTCTGGTTACTTTTTAAGTTCTGTTTATTGAAAGTTTCTAGTATGTAGTGGCAACGCTGATTACCAGACCAATGCCTCTCTTCAATTTAAAAACCATGTACGTTTGTATGCATTCATACATATGTATATGCATATGTATGTAAACGTACCTATTTGCATGATTTTATTCCATAAGGCAACCAACCTCCCGTTCGTTTATGTTGCAGCAACCAAACATCAATCAGTTTTTTCTTTGATACACTTAAATATGTAGATATGTATGTATGTACATATGTACATTCTTGCACACACTCGCTCGCATGCATATGTACGTATGTATGTACACACATGCATTAAAATACGTGCATAAGAGCAAAACGGCACAAAATATAGCAGCAACCAAAGAAAAAAGTAAAACTTACCAACTAAATGCGATAAAATATTTTCCAATTTCCAGGCAGCCAACAATTGCTTTAAATCTTCCGTACAATAAATTTGCAGACGTTTCGACATTTTTATGGTAAAAGTCTTAATTAATGCATTACTAACTAAGATGAGGAATTTATTAGATTTATTTATCAAATATTGAACAATCTTTCTTTTTAAACAACAACCTCTTGCAGATACAAGTAAAATCTTTGTGCACAATTTCGTTTCGTACCGAATACAAAAATTTGTTTGACAGAACTAATCGTGGTAGTTTGTTTGTTTGTTGTGTGTGTGTGTGTGTGTGTGTGTGTGTGTGAGCGTGTGTGCTCCTGTTAATTTTTATCTGTTTGTGGTTTTATTTTGCTCTGCTCTTTCTTCTTTTTATCTCTTAAATAAGTTGCTGTGGTTTTTTTCCAACAGCTATTAAAGTACAGTAAAGTATATAGGTACATATGTAAATATAAAACATTTGATTATCAAGTAAAAAATTGGGCCCAATTTAATTTATTGCGGTTACATTTTGATAGTAAATGAGCTTGCTGTTTTTTTTTTTCTGTAGGAAATAATATAAAATTACTTTTTCTGTGTAAATAATTAGTTTCTTTTACAAACAAACAAACAAACAAGTTTGCCTCACTCGTCGTTATTTTATTCAGCCCTAGCGTAAACAATATTTCGAATATAATCATGAATTTAATATTTTATTTCAGTTTTACACATCTTTAGCTCCACCGTGCAATTGAAATAAAGAGAATCTCTTAAAAAAAAACAGAATTTAAGAGAAATAAAATAAAAGAAATTGAAAAATGGCATATAGTTCACTCAAACATATTAAAATATTCAGTACAAAAGAAAATTTTTAAACGAATGTTCGACAAATAGAAATTGTGATTGCATGTGTTTGTTGCAAATGATAACTTCAAGGAAATAATTGTATGAAAAAATTAAAACAAAAGTGAATTGTTTGCCGCAATTAAAGAAAAACAATAATTTTATTTTGATTATACAAAAGCTTGTATACTCTCGTGCGTTGAATGATGTGTGATTTAAAGCAACTGCTGGCCAGTTGGAGCTTGGAAAATATTTTACCTTATTTGATGGGTAAGTTTTGTATTATTTCTTCAATATCTTGTTGCGGCAGGCAGGCAGGGAAAATTTTTATAGGTATGAATGTTTGAATTTAAACTTTGCTACATTTGTTTAACGGAGTGTTACAGTGGGTGCCATGAGTTTCCTATACGCCTATATATACATACATACATATGTATGCATGTATACATATGTGTGTATGTTTTAAAGGTTCCGCACTCATAGGGCGAAAAAACGGAAGTCAACTATTGAAATTTCGCTGTACGACCGTTTTTTACAGCGCCCATTCTCCCAAACGGCAAGAGCTGGTGAGCTGAAATTTTTACAGGCTATGTAGGTAGTTACCCGGCCGCTACAACAGTAAAGACAAAAAATAGCAATAACATGAAAACTGAAGGGTATCCCCATACAAGAAACTGTAAAAATCAACTGCAACTTTTAAACCGTAAGAGATAGAGGCTTGCACAAGATATGTGGTTACATGGGCTATACAACAGCAAATATCAAAAGTAACAAAAAGTTTAAATTCAAATGGTGCTTTATTGATGGGAGGCACCCTTTACTTCGAAAATCGGCGGTAACTATTTATGTATTGATTTTATTAGGTTCAAGTTCTTTCTATATAGTGTTTTAATTATTCGAGCTCCCTTGTTTTTTGTTTTGTTTTTTCTATGTATATAGAAAAAACAATTAAACAGTTAATTAATTTCTATTATTCGAACTTTTTCTTATAAAATTATTTCTGCATTAAGTTTATAAGACTCAGGTTCCTTCTATATTATCCTTGTGATTGATATTAATTAAATTAGACAAAGAAGACATCAAAGACATTTAGCAGGGTGGACAACTAGTTGTTTCGAAGCCGCCACACTTTCTCGTCAGCAGCCGTCCTTGAAACAACTAAATAGTTGTCCACCCTACAAATGTCTTTGATATCTTCTTTGTCTCATTATATCAATCACAAAAATAATGTGGAAAGAACTTCAGCCTGATAAACTTAATACATAAATTATTATACATATGTATAATAAAAAGTTCGAATAATAAAAAATTAATAATTAATTAGCTGTAACTTTTAAGCCGTTAGAGATACAAACTTGAAACTTGCACCGTGTGTCTAGTTTCATGGCCTCTGCCACAGTAACTAAAAAAAACCAGAAGCGTGCACCCTTTAGTTGATTTAGTAACTTTTTTGCAGTCCCAAACAGTTTGTGATTGAATCCTCGCAGCTGCAATCGCTCTAATGGCAATTTGACTATTCGTGAATATATCCACAGTACACTTCGCAATTGCCCGAACTTCCGTCTGTAAAACTGTACAATAGACCGGCAGACTGAATAACAGCTCCTTGGTATTTTCTATATAAATATCAAGTCATGTTTTTCCCCTCGCCCTTGATCTATCCGTGTAACAATGAAGGCCTTTGGGGATCTGGTTCAAAGGGACGGTCAAGCAGAAATGGAAATCAAGAATCAATGTTCGCAGTCTCCGGTATGCGATCTGACGTCACATTTTCCAGTATAGCCTCGCCTATGGCTGTAACAACTTGTTGATAATGCGTTTCGTGTCCCTAATCGATCTACTTGCTCCTCACCTTTAATCGTTTCGCCTATGACTGTAACAACTTCGATCTACTCACCCATCATCTTTAAATGTTTCGTTGTGAGAACCGCTTCTTATTGACACGAATTTCGATTGGCTTGACGGATAACTTTGCTTCCATTGTCCTTGTTGGTGTTGTTTTGAAATCCCCACTATTCCCATACAGCAGGTTCTTCTTGAACTTTCAGGATTCACGTCGAAGCCTAGGTATAATCGTCCTGCTAACGCTACTCTAAAGACAGTGTATCATCGCTAGACTCAGCTCGCATCTTGTGCCTATGGCTCGCTTACAGATTTACTAACACAAGTATATGTATGAGCGTTATTGACTCTTTCATTTATTCATCAACTTGATAAGATTAAATATAGACAGTCAGTAATGAAGTGCTCAGGTAGTCTCAGGATGCCCAAGCGCAGCTGCTTAAAAATATTATGCAATTACTTATACCTGGGTTCGCAGCCATTTGGGTGCTGATGATCACAGTGATGAACGTGAAACAGCCCTGGTATGTGCCCCAATCTCTAAGTCTTCAATTTTACTTTTCCACGCTAAAAAAAAAAAATCGTTCTGGATTCTGATCAAGTAAAAATCGGACTCAAGCCTAATAAAATAATTAAGTGATATAGTTCGACTATAAAATTAAATTAATGCAAAATTTTTATGTTGTAATCAATTGATTGCAAAGGGAAAAGACGAATACTGTATTTTGCAAATTTTGACATCAAAATATTTTCAAGCAATCAACTACTTATTAATAGAATTTTTGTGTTCATTTTATCTGTTGCAGATGAAGAAATCGATGTAGAAACATTAAAAATCATAAAACCATCGCATATAAAATCACTACTCACTGACTTTCCCCTGGGCAGACAAATACGTTTCGAACACAATTTGGAACAATGGCGTCATCGTATTGGCAAACCAATCAAAAATGAATTTGTATTGGAAGAACAAATCGACCAGGAACATATAAATGCCACATCACAAAATAGTTCGAATAAGGAATCACAACAACAACAACAACAACAAAGCTGTAATATATATCCAGTGAACTTGAAAGCAATACTTATGGCGAATAAACCAGAAGGTCCTGAACTTTTAGATATTTACAATAAAAGTCAAACGTTTTCGAGTCCCGAACGAAGCCACTTAATTGATCTAATTGTTAATTATCATTTAACACAGGGTTTGCCTTTCGATTTATACGAAAGTTATAATTTTGAAAATGCTATTTTATCCCTGTTCCCAAATGAAAAATTAAATTACTATCGAAATGCGAAAAAAGGAAAAATCTTTACAAAATATTTGAAAACCAAAGCCATTTATGAGAGCAGCTGCAATGAAGTGATACCAACAAGTGATAGTCTAAGAAATCAGGGTAATAAGAAATTCGCAACAACAACAACAACAACACACAATAGTAAAGCAGGGGGAGTGTTAAATGAAGCAGCAGAAGAACTGAGCATAAATTCGTGCAAGGATGCACATTTGTATTCTAGAGAGACTGGTGATAAGTTATCGGCATCCCCTCAGGTGCAAACTGAGTAAGTTGTATACTAGTATTTAATAAGTATGTATGTATGTGGTTAAACTTAAATTAATTTAACAATTCGGATATACATACATAAAAAGATTAGTTTGAGCTCTTTTAAATATTCATGGCGCTCTCGAAATTTTATGAACTTAAATTACAAAAAAAAAAAATGCAAGCAGATGAGCTTTTATAGAAAACTAATCAAATTTTATTGCTGGAACTTTTTCTTTTATTTCTTTAAGTTCGTTAAATATTACTTTTATGATTGATATCAATTAAACAAGACAAAGAAAACATGTAGGATCTTTAGCTAGGTAGACAACTAGCTGTTTCGAAGCCGCCATACTTTTCATCAGCACCCGTCCTTGAACTCAGGGGCTTATGTGTCTAAGGCGTTCTGCGCCTGAGTTCAACGACGGATGCTGACGATAAGTGTGGCGGCTTCGAAACAGCTAGTTGTCCCCCTAGTTAAAGGTCCATGATGTTTTCTTTGTCTTGTTTAATTAATCAATCACAAACATAATATACATATACACGAATTTAAGCCTTAAGTCTTGAACATTTCTGATTCTCGTTTTGCTCATGGGAGTTATAGAATAAGCAGTTGAGTTTCAAACATTATTTTAAGAATTCTTCCGAGTCTACTGATATATAGACGGCTGAAAAATACAGAAAACATTAAGAAGGTCTATTTTTAGACCCATAATGGAAACTTATTTCCTAACACTGTACAACACATGATTTCGGCGCTCAATTCTGATAAGTGTTTATGAAAGTAGCCCCAAAAAGAAGAACTTCTGCATCTTTCGTTTGGTCTTGGTACCTCAAATAATTATTTAAAAATTAATTTGAAGTTAGTAAGTATCGTGTAGGGGAGTTTGTCACGTTTTTTATCTCGATAACCACTAGTCGGAATAAGCTGAAAAAATTTTTAAAAAATTAAGAACTCTAATTCCTTTAATCTGTTCATACAACGTTTCGCTACATAAGCAAAAGTTTCGCAGTTATAAATAAATGTATGTTTCAGCTTATTCCGACTAGTGGTTTTCGAGTTATGACAAACAAAAGAGCCTAAAACGTGACAAACTCCCCTACACGATACTTACTAAATTAATTTTTAACATATTATTTGAGGTACCAAGACCAAACGAATGATACAGAAGTTCTTCTTTTTGCGGCTACTTTCATAAACAATTATCAGAATTGAGTCCCAAATCAATCACCTGAAAAATGTTATACTGTGTAATACTTCTTTCTATTATATGTCCGACAAATTTCAGCCGTGTATCTCAGCTTAAACTGAAGTTGGAATAAAAAAGATTTGATCCACCCACATTGTTTTGAAATCTTTGAACGCATTTTGTCAGACTGGATTTTTTTTCTAGATAAGACAACATTTCAATAAATGAGCAGCGCACCATATGCACTTACTGCCTCACCTCTTACTTATTATTGTTTTATCTTTCGTTTCAGCATCTTTCTTAAGACAATCTATAATAACAGTCAAAAGTTCGTAAAAATCATGGAACCATTTTTGTTAAAAGATTTTATTGCAGCAGGTATTTATTTAACTTTATGTTTAATAAAAATACAAGGTACATACATACATATGTATGTGTATTAAATTTGGGTTTTCTCTTTTCTCAGCCTGTTCAATATTTAACATACGTGCCAAAAACAACATCTTTGTGGCAGTAAACGATTGTGAAATTGCCGCAGAAGATTTCAAGGAGGTCATATTACAGTATTATAAATTGCCAACATTTAATGTCGAATTGAAAGAGAAGGGTAATTATTAAAATTTTTAAAAATTTTGCATTCGAAAAATTCTAGTGAAAACATACATATAAGATTATCATGATGACATCAGTAATGAATGGGAAGAGAGGCAGGGAAGCTGTCTAAACCAGCCTTTTTGTATGAAAATGATTGTCTTAGACAACAAAAACACGCTTGACTCGCTAATTTAGGAATTTAGGTTGGGCTATTAGTGGGATATTAGAAATCGCATGAGTTGCCGAACAGGCCAGCATATTAACAAATTGTTTCTTTCGTTTTTCAGAGAGTAGAAACGAACCCATAGAAAGCCCGGTCACTCCAGCAGAGTTGTACAAACATGGCAATACCTTCGTGCCGGCAAAATCGCTTAATCTCAGCGAACGCAATACATCCATACAAATAATTGTCAGTCATTTGCCAGATGCCAATGACATACGTAATATACCCTCCCTTTTGCCCATTGTGAAAATGTCAGATGATGGCAGACCGTTGGAAAATAAACATCGCACAGCAATCGCCAAAGCCATAATAGATGAATGTTTAAATGCTCAGCCAGAAAGAGGGTAAGTGATTTGACAAACGAAATGCCATATCATTTATCGCACTCTCTTGTGCAGTCTCAAGCGCCAGGATTTTTTCGCTTTAACCGAAAGTCTGATACAAGCCTTTCCCAAGGAAATCGCTTCCGCCTATTTTATACCTTCACAGCCCAATCAGCCTGCACGCGGTAAATTATGGAATGCTTACAATAACAAGCGCAGTTTTCTGGGCAATTCCGGTATTGTCCAAAGACGTCATCACACGAATGCCAAACGAAAGTTCCATTCAGACGATGATGACTGCTGCGATAAAACAAATGACAAAATCTATGTCACTGAAAATTTAATAGAGAGCCAAGAATTTTCCTTGAATTCTGTGCTCGATTGGGAGGAGATGCAGCAAAAATGGTCGGCTTGTCATCAGGAGAGAAGAAAAGAGTTGTTGAAAGATAAAATGCCGCCCGAATTTTACATGCAAAAATATTCAATTCTGAAATCGAGTGAAGGCATTGAACTAATGGAAATCGATGTTAACATTTTACATCCCACGGTGGTGAGTGTCAATAATTGGCTATCGCTTTATGAAAAAGTCATAGACATGGCGCGCAAACTACAAAAACAAGAGCAGGTGAGCCGAATTCTAGAGAACATCGATGCTTCAAATAATGAAAGTACGTGAGAACAACTTGCATCAAATAAGTGGAGTATTTTTACTTGGTTTCATAAACTTTTTTTTTTCAGAATTTCGCGCCAGCTTAACTTTATTAATTTTACCTTATATATTTCCCTACAATGGCCGGCGCAATGAGTTCAATGAAAAGGCTTCCAAATATGACATACAGAGACGATTTATCAAAGAATTTACGGTGGGTTTTATTTGCATATTTTTTTTCTTTTTCAGCTAATGAGCGGAGTGGGAGGAGTGTTGTGTTCTATTAAAAGTTTATAACCAAAATTTTCACAGATATGCAGTCACAAGAAGTGACAAATTGTTTTCATTGTTTTCGATTGAAAACATCACAGATACTTATTAGAACCTCTTTAATTGTTTTGTGGCTGGCATTTCAGCCATCAGTATATCATTGATATTTCGTTAATGTCACTCAACTCGCCAGTAGACTCGAAAAATTTTTAAAGTAAATTATGTTGCAAAGCTTTTAAATTGTTTGCAACATATATTGAAGATTTATTTGAATACTCTTATTTTCCTAAAAATAATAAAATAAATAGTAAGTGTAAAACAGTTGTCAGATTTTTTTCGACTTTACTGACGAGATAAGTGGCATCAACAAAATGTCGGCGACATATGTCGTCAAACGAGCTTTTTCAAATCATAGGAAAACTAGAAAAGCTGCTACAGAAGCGATTTTTATTAAAAGAGAAACGCAGGAAGAATGGAGTCAAGAATATATTAGAAGAAGCCAAACTAAAGGGAAACCGTGTATAGGAGAGGGCCAAGAAACTTATCAGTGACACTAGGGTATCCAACTCTGTTGACTCACTGGAGCATCGTCGCTGCTCTATCGCTATTACAATGGATTTCGTTCAGTCAAGATCAGGGATCTTGTTCCCGAAACCCGTATATTTTTACGCAATACACGTGCATCGTCAATGGACGATGCACGTTTTTCAGTCCATCTTGCAGTACGTTGTGGTCCATAATTGGGCCTATCAGCTACAGTACCTCTTTCATCGAAATAATTCACTACACTATAAAAATTTCACGCAACTCTCTCAACGTCACCGTAATGGATGATTGGCTTTGATAAAGTAGCGCAGTTCATTATTTAGTGCAAATGTCTTGCGTAAGTGCGAATGCAAGAAATCGTTGCTTTTTCTTTGCAACCCAACAACAAAATATATAAGGTTGCACTCGCAATATTTTTGCATTTACGCACCGCTAATTACGTGTTGCTTTTTCTCGTGTGCAACACAGACTCTCGAACAGCTGACATTTTGAAACAAAGCAAACAAAAAATTGTAAAAATGGAGCCAATAGCAAATTACCAAAAAAATAAAACGTGAAAAATCTAATAAAAAGTGATCATCTGAGGAAATAAAAATCGTTTTAGATTATTTAGAGAACACAGTTTTTGTTTTTTTTGTTAAAGCTTTCAAAGCAAACACTTAATTTCTTTTAAAAATTGTGTATTAATTTATCAGCTGTTATTTGGAGTGCAATAAAATTTTAAAAGTTGTTAAAAAGGGTGCTCAATATCAGTTGCAATATAATCGCAAATGCAAATAGTCGCAACCAAAAACACACCAAACGCTGAGTACCGCTAGTGCTTTAAGAATTAAAACACGTTGGTTTACTGAATATTTTTCCATAATAAATTTCCCACGACTGTCAAACATGAACTGTTCAAGACTCATGTTTACCAAAATGGCGGCAAAACAAATACCGCCGGATAACCTGTATTAAATTAATTTTTTAAATACATTAATTTTTTTTTTTTAGTCTTTGGAAGAGTTACATGCCGACAACGAGTGCAGTGACCTGCAAATACGTTTTGTTCATCAGTATGGACACGTCGATTACGTTGAGTTTAAAATCTGTGGCCATTTATTTAAGACGGTTGATTTATTGAAAGCTTTGAGTTCCGTTTTTCATTACATGGTGGCCATGAATGTGGAATGCCCGAAAATGTTGACACACATTTGGCAGTTTATACAATTGGCCATATTTCAAATTGAAATTCCGGGCTATAAGCAGCCTAATGTTGAAAGCACTATTAATGATTTGTATATGATTTAAGACTATGACATTAAAATTAAAATGTAAAATAAATTATTTAAATTTTTTTTAACAGACTTTGAAAAAAGTGGAGATCATTTTTTATAAAAGGTTTTCAAAAGAAATACCGCTTATTTTTTATTTCGTTATATTGGTAATCAATTGGTAATCAATTACTAATCAGAAATTTCCTGAAGAAGGATAATGTAATCACTACGATTCTTTTCTAAAAAGAATACAATTTATTAGTAATTGTAATCAAAATTTAACAGCTCTGATTCAAACCAATAACAAAATATTAAAATTTGCTTTCGAACCAGAATTTATGAGCTACACTTTTTTATTTTTAAATTAATTGTAAAATGTATGCATATTTTAGAAAAATCGCCAGTAAAACTTGTTTTGATTGTAGCTTTTTTAAAGCCGACATTGAAAGTAAGAGCGCTGACGATAGTTTATTTTCAAATTTATTTCATTGTTTATTATTTTTTATTACAAAACATCTGTTTCTATTGGTCGAATACAGCTTCGTGTTCATGCAAAAATGTTAAGAAATCTTGGTCTTTGTTTGCCTTTTTAAAGCAACATCAACGTAGAAAGAAATGTTTTGAAATAATGGCCAAGAATACTTTTTAAAATGGATTTTAATACATGTTTTGAATTCATTCAAAAACTAAAGGCATAATTCCGTGCGTTTTCATTTAAAATAACAATATAAATACGTAAAGAGGTATGTATAAAAAAAAAAAAAAACAATTATCGATCCTGCCGATTTAAGAATGTATTTCTGTTACGCAATCTAGACAGCAAGGCACTATTTGCGGGTGATTTTCGATTAACTTCGCCATCTTTGTCTGAAAACGAATGCGGATATTTCATAACCGCTTGTTGACTTACAGCTCGCAATACACGCATGGGAACTTTGGTGGAAACTTTTCGCAATTCATCAACAACAAGATTGGCAAATGTATTTAAATGTCTACCCAACTGTTGACCACTCTCTAATAAAATGATCAAGTCATGCGGTACCTTATCCCAAGGTATACTAAAGTCTATAAAATGTCCATCGATCTCTTCGACTCTCCTTCGTTTATTGGTCAGCATTTTGCCAATCAATATGGCCGAGTCCAAATTTACAGTAAGATCAGCTTGTCTGTAAGTAAAGAAACTCATGTTGCATATTAAAACTGTTATATATTTGAAAATATATACATATTTCAATATAATCCTAATTTATTGAACTGCTTAAGTAATTGGCCTGATTTAAAATTTATGCAGAATATTTTCAAAGTGAAATTCATCACATATGTACATATGTATGTAAAGAAAATCGAAAACGAAGCAATTTTTAAAGTACATTTCTAAGGCAATTTCAATGATTTTTTTTTTCATAAAATATTTTCTGATATAGATACGCACGATCACATTGGTAAATACTAGCGATCAAAAAACGTGACCACTACCCTCTTGCTGATCTTTGTTTTGGCCAAATGCAGGCATACCAACAACTGAAAATGCATATACCTATATATAGATACAACAATGCATAGAAAAACCAGGAAGAAAAAAACGTTAAAACTTGAAATTTCACAAGAACATATTTGAGGTTATGTTTGCTTAACCAGCACCTACAAGATGGGCAGCGAATAATTATGAAATCTTGAAAAAAGTTGCAAGAGCATGCAATCTCCACAACATTTGCTTAAAATTTTATATTTGCTCATTGAGCAAACATAACCTCAAAATATGTTTTTGTGAAATTTAATGTTTTTGCACTATATATTTAATATTTGTTTTTGTTTCGACATCTTTTTTATATTTTATATAATTATTTTCTGGAGCTGAAGGTCTTTTTTTATTTTACTCTTATAACAAGAAAGACCTTCAGCTCAAGTTTTTACACTATTGTTTTATTTTTGGTGTTGTTTTTTGTTGTGTCCATGTGATATATCTGGATTTGTAGCTGTTTTTGTGCATGTATGTGCCAGAAATAAATTAAAGGAGAAAGTACTGCTCAAGTGTGTTGGGCAAATGTAAACCTCACAAATAAGTTAAGAGATTATGTTTGAGGTTGTTCCTTCAAATAGAATTTTAAGCGATATTGGAGTGAACTGATAAAGTATTGTTAACAATAAGTGCATTTGATTTTCATTACCTGGGCAAAGAAAACCAAAAGCGGTTGCTTTATGAAACTTCTTTTTTGCTTATAGCTTACACAAATTTAAGCAAGGCATACATGAAAACTTGCTTGAATTTGCTTTAAAAAGTTTTCATTAATTTATCCAGCTTTAGCTTGTTTAAAATTATTCCATTGAGGACATTTTTCCCCTTCAATAAAGATATATTTCTAAATTATTCACTTGCAAATAGTACGCGAATTTTGGCAATTTTTGTTTTTCTACTTACTCTGAATTACTCTTATTTTCCATTTGATTGTCTTCATTCCCCTCATCCTCATCACTGTTCTCAATAGTAAGAACTATCGACTCTGTGTTGTCGCTCATGCCGCTCTCGTCGTTTACGCCATCTATTTGTGAAATGTCCGTCATATCAATCTCTTCAGTGCTGTTGGTACGAATGATAACATGATCATCAGTTATTTGAATTATTTCTTTTATATCCTCATTTGTTAGCATCTTATTATTTGTATTATTTATGCCACTGGTTAAGTTTTCAGTCTTCTTTTGCTCTTTATCTTTCTCCTTTTCTTTGGCTCTGAAGTTTGCATATGTTATATAGATTTTGCCTAATTTAGCTGTTCTATAGGAACTTAAATTTTCACTGGGAAACATTTTCAAAATAGCCAGTTCCAGGGCATAACTAATCTCCACATTGAATTTCTTTTTATTATCAATATAATGGTCCACAATGGCTTCAATTAAAAGTTTACGTTCTTTGTCAGTGAAGCTTTGTCGCAGACCATAACTGGTTAAAAGACGAAAGCCATACGAAGCATTTCTTAAAATTGTTAATAAGTCTATATCATCTGCAGGCAACTGGGGTTGTTGGGGAGTAACAGATAAGACTGGCGGCAACTGTTTTGATGTCGTTTCAACCTTAATTTGAACATCTGGACGAGATATTGCATAAGCCGCTGCATCTTTGTTGTTTGTATTATGAGTTTTTGGAGGAGCGGAACTGGCATTGCAAACTATTAAGTCGGTTTGAGTTGATTTATTATCCATTTCGATTTTCATTCCACGGTTTTTGACCGAAATACTTGGCATTTGGTTATCGTTTGTGCATAATTGTAACGGCTTTCCAATTTCTTCGCGCCACTGTTCTATACAGTATTCAAAACGTATTTGTATGCCTAAAGGAAATTTTTGAAGTAACAGTCTTATATGTGATAGTTTCATCATTTCGAAAACTTCGATATCGATTTTTTCGGCTAAAAAGAAAAAAGAAATTTAATTAATTGAAAGCAATTTAATAAACAATTTTATTTGCAAAACAAAATGTGGAATGTTGGTGTTCTTTTCAAAGTAATTATTCGAGCAAATGAAAATAAAATTTGGAAAAACTAAAAGTTTCGTAAAATCAGGTCTGTACTAAAAATCACTTTGCTTCAAATCAGGTGATTTCCAAAAACAAATCGCATCGAAAACCTGTCTTTATGCTTATTTTTAATAACTTTTCTAATAATGAAGTCGTTGAACGAAAATATTCCAGATTGCATTTATAGTATAGAATTTTATGTTGTAGAAGTGAAGCTCATTTTTAGTTTCGAAATCATGAACAGTTATTACCGCTAAATTTAGCCCCGCTAAATGAGTTTATTGCACCAAAAATCATGTAACGAAATCATTCAGTATACCTGTCTATGTTGAAATACCCGTTTAATTGAGTTCCGTTTAATTGCGTCACCCGCTTAATTGGTTCGCAAATTATGACCGCATTGCGAAAAACAAGAGCAAATGTTTCGCTTAATTGATTCCGTCTACTTAATTTTTTTTTTTTTGCTCCACAAACGTAAAAAAATTATTTTGCGTCAAAAAGGTGTTCCTTTATAAACATTGTACGATGAACGTACCTGATTTTTATTTTGTTTTATTTGCGTCAAAAAGGTGTTCCTTTATAAACATTGTACGATGAACGTACCTGATTTTTATTTTGTTTTAATAAACCTAAACAATTTGACAACTTAATATGTAACTAGAGAAATGAGTTTTATTTTCCATCTACGCTTTATTGCATACCTACTTATATTGCTCAATTAAGCGATTTTCGTTTAACCGAATATTCTCGTTTAATTGCGCCAAAATTCGTGAATTTTTAGGAACTCAAGCGGAAATAGCTGTAATTTAAAAGCACGTTATTTGAAGAACAGGGCTGTATTTCAGCTTTAAAAAATATAAAAATAAAAATGGGAGCAAAATTTAATTTTCGAAGAGCCGAAATAAGGGCCTTTAATACCAATCAGATGCACAATACCCCTATGAGTCAAATTTTCCCCCCAAAAAAATTGTACTCATCGTAAATGATTCTTTTGATATGTCGTAGCCTAAAGCTATTGAAAAATCAGTGGCACATTATCGATGATTAAATCGTGCTACCCCAGTGCACATGCAGATACCCACATGGTCCAATTATCAGGTCGATGCATTTCTCCATATGATTTTGTGTGCTTTCATTGTGAAACTGTCAAGAGCTGTACAGACGTACTATGTATGTGATTGTTGTAGTTTTAACAGTCTCACCGCTATTATTACACAAACAAAATACAAGCACGTTTTTTGTTGTTGTAGAATTGCACTGACCTGATAAATAGGCCTTGCACAGGCACCCAATCCCATAGATATTTCATTTAATTAGATTAAAATGAACAATTTTTAACTTGGGCCTTTAAAATTTTACGATGCATCTCTACATATGGCAACATATGTATATACATATGTACCTACATACATTTGTTGTCAAATAGTTGTTGTTTCCATAAAAAATAAACATTCGCTGCTTCTTCGCAAGATTTATCATTGATCTTTTAAAGTAGGAAAAAAACAACTAAAAACACGCGGATGGCAACACTTTTCTCCACAGAAAGCAAAAAAATTTAATGTAAAGTGCGTAAACATTGTATGAAAATTGCGTAAATTTTCAACGCACCAAAAAAATACACAAAATATCAATTGAACTCACCAACTAAATGAGATAAAATACAATCCAATTTCCATTTTGATAACAAACTCTTTAAATCAACAGGTATTCCGTTTTGTGGTGGCATCTCGTCGTCCGGCTCAAAATTTTCTTTAAGAACAGAAATGAAAAGAAAAAACACTTCACTCGCATATCACAATATACACATGCAACTAGCCCAAAAAGTAATTAAACATCCCGGTTTTCAATTTGTTTAAAATCTATTAGAAGTTGTATAATTTTTAATTGACAAAGAAAAAATTACTTCTTTGAGAATCCGCTTGTGTGTTTTATTTGTTTGTTGTGTTTCCTCCAACTAAATAAATTCTCTTCAAATACGCAACTGAGAAAATTTTACAAATTTGCTTTGGGCTGTTGAATTTTACACCATTTTGCATTATTATGAAGCTGCCAGACTTCATGATTTTAGTACGCTTAGTTAAACTGGCCGTTTTTTTTTTAATGAAAGTACAATGATGATAGATGTTTCGTATGAGCAAAACGAAGAATATGCAGTTTTATGCAAGAAATACAATTAATTGTATGATGGTTTCATATTATCTACATATGTATATAAAAACAGTTGTTGTTTCTAATATTTTATTTGAAACTAATCAATTACTAAATTTGGTTAATAATTTAATCAGAAAGATAATATTTTTGGCTTAGGTACATATTTCCACGCCTTCATACGAGATATTTGTACACACATAAAATCTAATAGATTTTTTAAGGGTAACTGAAATTCGTCTTGAAGTTCAATTCTGAAAAAAACAAAAAAGTTCATTGGAAGTATTCTTGATCAAAATATCGAGCAAACTAAGGATATATCTATCGTACGACATAAAATGGGAAAAATAAAATGCTTTCATTTCGTACAGTTCGTACGTGCTTTACCCAAGTTATCTAAATAATGAATACTTTAGATTCTTTAACAAATATCCATATCGCAAGTGAAGCAGTTTCTCTTAAGTGTTCTAAGGAAGCAATACTTTTATTCAGCAACATTAAAAATGTTGTCGATGTCAGAAAACAAGAAAGGCCACAAAGCCGGGGCGCATAATATATCTTTAACGATCAAAGACCCCTTCGTATCGCATGTTTGCATGCCGCCAATCAAACGCTGGTAGCGCCATCGAAATTCAAACATTTCGAAAAATTGTATTCGATAACTCATGTGTTAAATCAAAAACTAAACACACGATTTGACTTGATCACCAGTGCCGTAGTTCCGTTTGAGTTTTTTAGTAGACATCATTGAATTAATCTATGGCCTTAAATTAAATTTCCGTTCCATAATTACAAACAAACGAATCATATGCTTCTTGTTTCCTAATTATTTTCCAGTAAGTCTTTCCAATAATTGTTGGTGTTAGATTTTTGGTTTTTATAAAAAATTAACAAAATGAATTCAGAAATAGAAAAGTGTTTTTCTAAAATTAAAAAGGAATTACTCCCGAAGAACTTTTTTGAATCAAGCCCCAAATATTGAAGAAATCTTGTAATTTTCATAAACAGCAAAAGAACGTGAGGCTTGAAAATTATTGTAATCAAAAACAAATAAAAAATAGAGATAGTCACATTCATGTATAAAATTAAGTATTATTGAAATACGAAATAATTCTATATTTTTAAGCAACGTCTTTTTTTATAAACTTATAATTAGTATGTATTGCAAATAATAATAAGTTAAAATATTTATATCAGTTAAGACTAAGAAGTGGAAAGGTCATTTATTTTATACAGCCTCATCCTCAGTTTCCTCTTTAACAACAATTTCTGGTTCAGCAGTTGTACACCAATTGTCGTCATTTTCTTGCACAAAACTGCTGGCTTTCTCTGCAGCAGTTTGCCGTTGAGAACGGCGGGTGCCCAGTTGTAGCATTTCTACTTCTGTCATTGATTTAAGACTGCGTTCCCGTTTATAGCGTTTCATATTAGAAAATTTCGCATATATCTTTCCTCGCTTTTCGGTACGGTAGTATTCCAACTTTTCAGTGGGAAACATTTTAATAATTTCCCATTCCAAATTGTGACTCAAGTTCAGCGACAAATGATACTCATTTTCAATAAAATAATCTACAATAATCTGTATGAGTTGGGAGCGATGAACGTTTGTTAGACGATTTTTTTCTTGATAAAATTTCATAATTGTTTCGCCGCGCGAATTGGAATATTTCAAAATTTTTTTCAAATTCACAGCATGCTTCTCTGGGGTACATTTAGAAGGAAATTTTGGTGGTGGATTATCAGAATCCGACAAAAGTTCCCCAAGTGCTTGTAATGGTACATTAGCTAAAGCAATTTCGTTATCAGTATTATGCGTTTTAGCGTTGGCTGATTCCTGCAGAGATCCAAAGTTGAATACATCATCAGCACTTAGTATATTTATCAATGAGTTATTTGAATAAACTGATTGTGGCGATAAAGGTACATTACTCTCATCTATATTCTCTGTTTTAAAGACTCCATTTTCTAGCTCAGAACGTCGCCTTTTTGTGCCATTATTATAAAATGCAATTGGGTTTGTTGCTACATTTTCGCCACATTGGTTTTCAATATTACCTCGCTTTTTACAGCAACAAGTACTGTGATGATTTGTTTCGCAAGTGTTTAAAGGTATACCAAGTTTTTGACGCCAGTGTTTTAAATTATACTCAAATCGAATTCTTATTCCCGTTTTGTAGTTTTGTAATAAACTGTGTATGTGGCTGTAATCCATCATCTTGAGTTCGTTAACTGAGATATCCTCCTCTGTAAAGATTAAAAAAAAAACAATTGTAAGGATTCCTTAATTGATAACTAGAACAAATTTCAATAAAAATTGAAATTCTTGATAGGATCAAGAGGAGTAGAGGCGCTAGTAGGTATGAATAAACGAAATGCACCTACATATATACGTATATAAACGTTTGTTAAGTAAAATATTTTATTTCACAAAGTAAAGGATTTTCGAGAACATCGCAAAATGCGATGAGTGAGAAAAAACATTAATCCCTCTGAGGGATCTATGCCACTGCTGTGCTTCGAACTTTTGTAAGCATCTCGACAAATTCGCTCTCAAATATCCTCAATACCTACGTAACGCATGTAATTGCTCCAGACACCTAAACAATTGGCAACATCAGTTTTCCACTTACTCCAAAGCAGGTGTGGACCTCGAAAATGTTAACAATTTTATCTTAAGGCTTGATACAAAGTATGTATGTATGTATGTATGTACCTCAAATATACTTAAACACTAGACACTTTGTTCTCGCTTCTTACCTTTAAATAAATCAAAGAGTACTCCAACTTGCCAAGAAGTTAACAACTTTTTCAAGGCCATGAAATCCTGATTTTCACCAACAACACTCATGTTTTAACTAAACAAAACGAACATAAAAAAAATAGGAATTTAAATACAGATTTTACTTGTTTTTGTATATGTATAGTTTACTTACTTGATTTTTAATTTAAAAAGTAGTTATTCTGAATATTTAATGCACATGCATGTAAATGCATATTTGTACATACATACGTATCATTGAATGGATGTACAAAACAAATTTTTATAAATCTTTATGAAGAAAAAACAACACGAAATTACACTTGTACATTAAATAATGAAGGAATACAAACTGAACTTCGAATGATTTGTTTTTCATTACTTATGCGAAATTCGTACATTTTATCCCTTATTTTGTGCATTTCGTTTATTCATAACTTATACATGCGTACATAGAATGAATGTATGTATGTATATACATAGTACATACATACATATATGTACGTACATAGGTACATATGTATGCATCTAGTGAGAAGTACAGACAACAAAGTTTTGTTTATGAGTGCTTGCATATTATGAACGTATATGGCTATTTCACTTTAAAATGTTCGTTTTTGGTAAATGAAAACAGGATAAATAATAATGAATTCATTATTTTAATGAATTATTTATTTAGCGGATTTAAACTTGTGATTGGCAACTCAGTTTGTGTGCCGTTTGTTTTGATCAGGTGCTTCGCCCAACTGTTTACATCGACTCATTCGCACGATGACTATTTTGTGCGGGGTTAACACTCGCGTCTTTTGTTAAATTATTTCAAACAAGAGCGCGTTAAACAGCTGCATATATACGCAAGTATGAAGGTGGTTGTCTATATCGTTGGTCTCATAGAAAAAGGCCCTACCTCGAATTTTTTTAATCTTGGATTGTTTGCTTATTTTAATATAAGATCATTCCGTTCATCAAAACTTCAAATATAAGCATATAGATCAAAGCACAGTTTACTGAACTTATATTTAAAAATTTAATCCGTGAAATTGAAATTTTTATTGTTTCAATTAAAAAAATTATTTATAATGGTTTATTGGTGCAAAATCAAACACATTTTAATTAGTACAGCAGATTTTGGAATTTGTGTTACATATGTATATGTATATACTTTTTAAAATATTTTTTCAATGTACTGAAAAAGGAAAAAGAAAACCTTGAATTGCAGACAACTGAGACACTTCTCCCATGTACGTGTGTGCGTGAAATATTAGTTTGAATTTACCGAATACGAGCACAAATGTCATTATATAATATAATATTCGATGAGTCGAATATTAACATTCTCAGCTTCTCTAGTATCTAAATACTTATGTATGTATGTATACGCAAACATATGATTTTGTAGTTATTATAACCCAATACATATAATATTTTGTTCCATACCTATACATTTAGAATGTATTACTTGTCATTGAAATGCTCTAGACACATTAAACCAACCGATTTTATAGCCTTTGACTATATTGTTCTCATGGTATATTGGGATAAACAAACTAAAAATTTAATAGTACCTACATACATGTATGTATACATATGTATGTATGTATATCTCTGCAAGTCCACCACTAAAAAAGTTATTATTACTATTAGATCGTTTATTTACAATGTACCTGGAAATACATATCATCTTCTGTTCCGCACTTTAATGTATCGACACATGCTTATGTACGTAGAAGAAACACTTTACACTGCATTTAGACGGGAAAGTACTTTCATTAAATTTTTGTATACGTATTATGAATGAAAATTTCAATCTGTGACTTTCATGAAAATTTCTTGCTCAAGTTCAAAGGAACGTGAAAGTTCATTTTGAAAATGTCGTCAAAGCGAAGCGTTGCAAGTATTATTATTTAAAAATAGAGTTGCCAAGACTACTAGAAACATAAATTTATGGAGCAACATTCGAAAATTATTTTTATTGCTAAACTTTTATTAATTAATTTAATAATTATGGCTATAAATATACTTCATTTGTGTTCTTTATTCATATTTGCTACAAACATGTTTTAAATATTTTCTAATGTACAAAATAATTAAAAATTTTCAATTATTATTCTACTGCAATCCTGAAAACTTTTATGTGCAGTGGGGTAGGCAACCGTTTTTACTACCTTTGTCACTTTACCTTCAGTAAATGTCAAAAAATTACTTTCAGGAAAATTTTGCTAAAAGCTGAGTTAAAAGTTAGAAAATTGTGAGTGTGTTAGTAAAAAAGTGTGAATGTATTGCAACTTTCAGGCATTTACTTTCCCGTCTAAATGCTACGGTAGATATTTTAACTACTCATGCGACCCCAGACTGACTGCAGGGTAGATATGTATGTACATATATCGACACATATGTATGTATGTATGTATGTATGTAATACTGGCTAATGCTGCCTCGCCTTTACTCTTAATGTTGCTTCGTTCTTTTTCACAAGCTTAGATTTGTAGTTTTGCAGTCGTCATATTTCCATGCTTTTTTCTATAATTTTTTTTATCTAATCATATGTATGCATGTGTACAATAATATAATAATGTATGTGCATACATTATATACATACACACTTACTTATTTATACACTGTATCTACGTTTGTTGATTTCTAACACGTACTCTCTGACGATGGAATTGAGTATTAAAAAGTTTTCTCTTGCTTTTGCAAATTGAAGGAGAAAATGTTACATATGTAGGTATGTATGCGTATGATTGTTTGCATGTACACACATGTATGTGACCAAGATTGTACATACATACATATGTGCCTATGTATATAATATATACATATGTATTTATACTTTGTGTATATCTCTGCTTAGGTATACGTTAATAAAAACGCCATGACAACAATGTCAGCACTCTTTAACAGTATGTATGTGAATACATACATATGTACATGCATTTGAGCCTACAATACAAAAGCTTTTTACTAACTAAATTATCTACGTTGTGTATATTTACATAAGCTTTGACACACATCTGTACATATAGAGAAGTATTAGTGTGAACTTACACATACCCACTTTTATCCAAAATGTGCCTACAAGGCATTGAAAACACAGGGGAAACATTTGACTTAAAAAAGGGGAAAACTACCAAGTGCATGCATACATATGTATGAATGTAGAAACATATGTATTTACTTATGGAAGTATATATGTACATACATACATATATATGCATGTATTAATGTATGCATCAATACAGGCATGTTTTTATGAGAATTTGAAAAGAGAAAGCTCTGAGTTAAAATTATTATTTTTTCTTAAAATAAGTAAATGCCTACATATGTATGTACATATGTATGTATGTACACACTGTTTTATAGGTACATACATACATACTTAAGTAGGTACATATGTATGTATGTATGTATGTAGGTCTTATAATAGTTTAAAATAAAAGTTTTATTGAGATACATACATACATACATACATATGTACATAGTTTTGGTTTAAAATAAAAAAGTTTTACATACCTACCTATTGAGATAGTTTTCTAATGTTTACCTACGCAAACATACACACGTATGTAGGTAGGTACATACAAAGGTATGTACACAGCATAACCATATAAGTAGGTACATACATATACCTATACAAATCTGGGTATACATACATACATATGTATGTACATATTAATGTATATACTATGTACATACATACTATATACAGTTCTTTGACCACAAGATCTTAAGGTACATACTTACCCATGTTACCCATTATGTACATACATATGTAGGTATATAGTATATACTTATGTATATACATATGTATGTATGTATACAAATAAAATAAAATACGTAATAGGTCTTTTCGTGGTTTTTATGGGCTCTGTTTTCCCTCTATATACACATGTACATACCTATGTACCTATTCGAAGTTTTGCAGTGTTGAATAAAATACGTTAACTGCTGTTGATTGTAGTGTCGAAGCAGGGGACACTAAACAGACAAATTAGCAGCACCTACATACATACATACTTCTGGCGTACTCAACTTTGCAAAATTAAATGCCTATTCTGTTTTATTTTATAATTTTTTTTGTTTATCAAACATCCACAAACACTTTACGAATATTTCTACTTTCTGCACATCACTCCCTCTTTGTACGTTCCTATTTTTCTAGTTCCAGTACAATGTAATGCATAAGTTGGGGGCATCCCGTGGTCCAAGATAAAAACATTGATTAATACGACGTGTATGTACATATGTAACAAGTGGGCCAAAAGAAATCGCTCTTTTTTTGCAAATGGCGGCCAATGCCAAATCTGTTCTTACATTTGTGAGCTAGATAGACAACTGTAGAATACAAGTGAACAAGCCATGGAGTGCTACACTCCAAAAGGACCTGGAATAATGGTGTCTATGACGAAGTGGACGATTTTTCAATCAAAATCATAATGAGCGATGAGCCATTACAATCGCTCAAAGTGACTGGAGGAGTTATCGAGCCATTTTTTTTTCGAGGACGCCGCTGGTCAAACAACAACGCGTTGTAGGGCCATGTTAACCGTGTTTTTTCTGCCGCAGTTGAACGAATGAGGTCTGGAGGACATGGGGTTCTAATAGGACGGAACAACGGCACGTTTTACCTCAATTCATAAGACAAAACCAGAATCGAAGAGGTTGTTTTTTTTTTCTTTAATTATTTTTGTTGGTGTTACTATTTCTTTATTTCTTGTATTCTTATTCGCTATGTCTTATTTCTTTTTATTAATATTTCATTTTTGTACTACAAACTTCCCAGTTTCCTCTGACCGGATTCGAACCGCAAACCTCACGACTGCCACCTTACCCACTTAGCCATCACAATAATTAAAACAAATGGGCGAATCACTTCCTATGAGCTGCGTTACGAATTAGTAACGAACACTGTTTCGAAATCGGAAGACGTTACTGACTAATTGGTAAAACGACTGGTCAACATGGAAGCGAAACATTTAGCTTGATGGGCGCCTATAATTGTATTCATGTAATAATAATGCACACTTGTTTAGTTTAACAGTTGATGATCTTAAACGATACAGTGCACGCTGCTTATGTTCGCACACACTCTGGCACACTATTATCAGTGTTATTGAATCAAATTTGTTGGTACATACATACATCAATACATATGCATGCATGTACATAGATAGAAACTAATTCGTTTGTTAAAAAAAAAATCTCAAACGGTTGATACGTACTTAGATAGTATGTACTTACTTAAGTAATTTTTACAGTATTTCCGTCCTTGTTGATTTTTCTTTAATTTCTTTTTCAAAGCAAGTGTGCGCATACATACATACATACATACACATTTGTATGGACATTCTCCATTTTTAAAGGAGAAAGTAGGTCAACTGCACGTTCATTTATTATATACACACTTACGTACATACATGTAGATGTATATATGAATGTACATATGTACATATATGCTCGTGCATGAGTGTGTACCTATTTAGAATTCATTTGTGTACTTCTTCCTTTTTAAATTAATATAGTCTCTTATTTATTTTTTATGCGACGTTTTCTTCAATGATGATCTGCCAAATTATTGTGTGAGCAGAAAGTTCATACATGTGTATGTGTGTATGTCCATTAGAGTGCTCCTTACTTTTAGAAATGCGATATTACTCCGTCGGTGCCCCCTAAAATATTCTCCGTACCAGAAACTATATTGTGGAAAATTTTAGGCAGATTGCTTTTAAAGAAGGCGTGCCCCAGCCTTGTGATAAGTTGAAGGAAAATATGAAAAATCTCTCAAAATGTGTCATTACTGCCTTGGAGTCACTTCTAGCGGGATAAGTGTGATACTGACTACATGCAAATCTCTATTCATTAAGGGGCTGCCATATAAAAGTAATATTTTTATACATTTTGCAGGTAGCGTCCTAACTAGACCCACTGTGCCTAAGGAGGAGTTATGACCAACCCGTATTCAGCCTGATCACGGTTGGCGAAATCGTAATTCGCCATCTATCAAAGTCGCAGGCGCTTAAAGAATTTTTCGATACCATGAAACATTTTCGACAACTAATAGATAAAAAGAAAATATTGTAATAGATAAAATCTAAAAACAGTGTTGTAGAATAAACAAAAAACTTTGCAGCACTGGTTGAAATTGACAAATAAAAACAGCTCTTCGGCGCTAAGTTTCATTAGTGAAAAACATTTAAAGCCCGTGAAAAAAGAATTAAAATCTTATCGAGTGTTGTGCTGCATTTTCATCATTTGATGATGGCCAACCCCCAATAACTTTTATTCCCAGTACCAGGTCTCCTTGGGGGGACTTCCATAGAAAAATAAAAACAATTGCATTGGGCTCCTCAGAAATGATTTTTTTGATATTTCAAAGAGGAACTGTTATTTCCGCATGCCAAAAGCTATCCAAACAAGCGATGGCACAAAATCGACAATTTTTTGTCTTACATGTAAGCGATACACCGTACATAATGTACATACATATGTATGTATATCTTTATACATACATACATACACATGAAATGATACAAATGAAACAGTTTTTTGTAAAAACTCAAGACAAAACAATGGAAACTGAAATACGTACTCGTATCTACAAGATCGTTAGTTTCTTTTATTTTTATACTCTTTATCGCACTTACACATAGAGATGTATGTATGTACGGTACACATATGGGTACATGTACATACATGCATATACATACATACATTCAAAGCTACTTGATATGAAAATAAGTATTTATGCAGTAATAATGTTATACAAAAGTGTCTAAAAACAAATGAAAATGGGTACAAGAACTTGTTTTTGAGATACATGTGTGCGTATGTACATATGTAGAAATGTATGTGAAAAATATTAGGGTGGTGCAGTGGTGTTAAAATAAACAACTATTTAAGCAGCTTTGAGTTCGTATTTCCTTATTTATCACCAAAAACAGGGGGAAAAAACCATTTCAAAGAGGAGTTCTCTATCAAAATCTCAGCTCGGAACAGTACGGGAACAGTTTTCGTGAAAATTGGCTTCCGGCGGGCTCCCAATGTTGAGTACGAGATCACACAGTTAATGCAGCAAAAGCCGGTAAACATTCTACATGATATCAAAAACAGAAATAGACCAGTCCTAAAATCCAAAACTGATCAAACCAGCTAAAAATGGTTTACAAAGCTTCTCATTGTATACATATGTACAAATTATTACAATTAGCGATACCTGCTTTAAATAGTGAATAAAATCAACATTTCCTTGTGGATTTTTATGATTTAAAGCTTATTTTATTTCTTAGACATGCTTAATTTAGGAAAATTAAAAAATTTAAAACGCTGCCCATTTTTTTTTATTGAATATTAAAAATTAAAAAAAAAAGTGGATTTTGCATGAAAAAAATTTTTTCCCATTGATTTCTGAATAACTTTGAAACGGAAAAAGTATTCCAAATAAAATGTTATAGCGTATCTTTTAGTGTGCCATTCACTCAAATCGCAGAAGGGTCTTCCGAATTATGGGGAAATTTATGTTCGCTTTAGAGAAAAACTGCAAGCAGATTTGGGTTTAGAGCACCCACATATACATATATAGTCTATAATATATTTGTATTCAAAGCACAATCAAAAAGTGTTATTTTGCAGAACAGTGTCATTTTATCGGGCTTGAGTTCGATTTTTACTTCCTCAATATTGAGAAAGATTTATTGTGATAAAATTGGAGTGATCAACATTTTTAAAAAAGACAAAAGAAAAGTAAAGTTGAAGACTTACTGGCTGGGGTACACACCATGGCTATTGTACGACCGCCATGCCGCTCATCAGCACCCAAATTTGCTTCGAAAAAAAAAACACACACACAGTTATAAAATGTAAAGTTGATCAAAAAGACGAAATAAAGACAGTCAACAATGAAGAGCTCAGGTAGTAGAATTTATAATTAGTCATGGCCTAGGTTCGAAGTAAATTTGGGCTGAGAAAGAAAAAATCAAACTCAAGCCCGACAAAAATTTTAAACAATTGTAAATAATATAGTTCGACTATAAAGTTAAAATTCAATTCCTCCCCATCAAACCTGATATCTAACTTAAATGAAGTTCATAGGTACATACATTTGTATGAACAAAAATTTATCGATATTGTGCCATCGATTTTCCGATAACATTTGGCATGAGGAAAAATAAATTTCACTAAGCCATACAACAAAGGTTTTAGTTTTTTTTTTGCATTATGATATCGGAGCCGCCCTAACATAGGGGCCACACGGGCAATCTGTTATGTCTGGATACAAACAATAATGACGGCAGAATGCCGTTACGAAAATGTTTATGATGTTTTTTATTAGTTTGGCAACGTAAACTTCACATAAACTTTTAACTTGAGTGGTTGGAGGTCGAGCTAAAGAACGCCACAAAACTTTTTGAAAAATATATGTATGTAAAAAAAGGCTACACATTTCTTTTGTCTTACATATTTGTCGCAATGTGTTCTTTTATTTAATTTTATTTTTGAAAACGAAAGCAATTGTAACTAAATTTAAATTTAATTTGACGGTTTGTGTTTGCGTGATTATTGGGGGGAAACTTTAGAATAAGGCTTTGAAAGGTATTAGTTTTTAAGGTTTGTAAAGGGGGCCGAGGACTTGGCAAAACTGAAATCAAAGTCTGCAGAAGGCTTGTAATAATTCGATGTTGAAGTTGCGGAACTCACTAAGGAAAATAACTATGAAAACAGTGCTGCCAGAGTAATGTTTTTGCACAACATGTAAAATCGCGGATTCATAAAAGGTTTTAAGCATCTAAAATAATATTTTTTCAATTTCGTTTCATCATTTTTTTCACAGGTATACAAAACTTGTTCTTGACAACTAAGGTATATACAAAACACCGGCTTCGCGTACAAAATTTGTAAGCATCTGGCAGCACATTTTTTTCTCTTATTGGTACCATTATTGCTCCTCAATATCCTCTAGCAATAATTGCGGAATATGTATTTAAATCCTGCAGGGCACAAATTTGACAGTTGCAGCTGCAATAATTGCCAAACTTTTTTTTCCCATGTGGTCTCTGTGTAGATAATGTATATAATGGGGGAAACAATTATTGGAGGTTGGTCATGCATTTGACCCCTCTGCGGTCACCCTAGGGCAATTTAGTGTCATGGGGGAAAATTTTCGTATAAGAAACCGCCAATAAGTTTTTCTCCCTCATACGTACATATTTTGTTCGAATACGCCGACCCTGGGGAATCCTATACAAAAACTAAAAAATAATTTTATCTTCAAAATGATTTTTTGACATGTCGTAGTGGAAGTTGTTTTCCTTGCACCAAAAGTTATCGCAAAATCGATGCCATAAGACCGATTGCTGAATTGATCTTCCGCCCCTCATGTACATATGTATGTACATACCATCACACGCTTACGCAAGTAAATAAAAGTGGTTGAAAATGATCTTCGTTGAGAAGAGAGAATGAATTCGTTTGCGTACATTACCACACCGCCCTAATGAACACTGTGTGTATTGACAAAACAATAACAACTTTACTATAGCTCAACTTTTATGCATATGTATTTTATAAAAATGGTCTCTCTTTCTTCAATAGTTTTCAATGATTATACACTCAGTTCTTAAACATTAAACCACCATAAAAACCAACATACAGACCGACATCCAAATAAACATGTATATTTTTTATACTTTGTACTCTTTTAGTCAAAACAATATAAACTGCTCACTGAGACAGGCAACCATCAGATCTGAGAAAAAGACCACAGAAAAGAAATCTAAAAATTTCATTGGGTTCGCCAGTTTCAAATTCAGCTGTGTACATATAATACCTACGAGCTGTTAGTTAAGAAAAATAAGAAACCAGAAAACTGAAATTTTTTAATGGCAAAAATTACAATTTCGTCAGAATTAAAAATTAAAATAATACAAGATTTTAAGTCGGGCTTTAAACAGAAAGAAATATGTGAAAAATATGACATGAACAAGTCGACGATTTGTAGAATTGTTAAGGGTTTTCGTGAAAAGGGCACTATAAACACATTGCATTTGGGCGGACGGCCGCGTAAAACTACTCAACTACAAGATCAACTAATAGCCAATGCATTCAAAGAGTCTCCCAATGTCATGTACAAAGAAGTCATGAACAATTTCAAATTAGATATAAGCTCTCGCTCAATGTATCGCAGAGCTAAGCAGGCTGAAAAAGTACCACCTGACAAACCCTTGATGTTCGATACCATCCGCTTAGCACGTTTGCAGTTTGCCAAATTTCATTTGGATTGGTCAAAAGAGAATTGGCGCACTGCCATCATGAGCACTTTCAATGTTTGCGATCAGTCAAAGTTAACGGTGGAAGCGCCAAAATTTTTGGAATGTAAAAATTCCTACAAGAAACTGAAACACCACAATGAGGATACTCTAATATGGGGTTGTTACCCTCCCGCCTCAAAAATCACATTTGGATCTGCAACATTAAATATTGATTACAAGAATGTACTGAATGATGTGCGTTATGCATATGTGGATGAAAATAAATTACTTTCGTGGAGCCGCCTGCACAACGATAATCCCAGCAAATCCAGCGATTTAGTTAACAAATGGCTCATCTTAAATGGCGTCAGCATTTTAAACTGGCCAAGAGAGTCCACCGACATTAATCCCATAGAGTATTTATGGAAAAGCATGGAACTCAATATCTTAACACAAAACTATAAAAACCATCAAGAGCTTCTGGAGGCCATTCAATTGGAATGGCAAAAGGTTTCAGTAGAAACTATAAATAACTTAATAGACTCAATGGCGTCCAGATGTGAACTGGCTCTAAATAATTGTGGCTATCCAACACCTTTTACGAATAATTTAACAGAACAGGCGTCTTACGAAAATGCCGTAAGTGACAGTCAATTGAAAGAGGAAAGCTATGAAGTGGAATCTATAATTCCCTAGTGAGGTTTTGGTTGTTGGAAAAAAAAACACTATTACACGCATTTGATGGTACTATTTGAATTATTGACAACTATTAATACATAGTATAATAGTCTGTACTGACCTGTTAAGGTTAGAGCCCACAGAATAAAAATGTACAAATCTAGTCTGGTTTGAAATCTTTCGGTGGCGATAGTTTATTAAATTGAATTTTACATTCCTCTTATTTTATTTTTTGTACTGCCAGGCACTTTTGTTAGCCTCGGGCGGAACTTGAGCCGTGAAATCTCATGATTGTTGAGCTGCCATTATACCCACTCAGCCATCGCAACTGTTAAAACCATGATACAACCAATAAGGTAGCCTAATCCGCTAAACCGTTAATCATCTGACTACTTTAGGTTGTCAAGAGAATGCCGAGATGAAAGGCAGCCAAAACGAAACAGCAAATCAATGTAAGCTCTGTCCATCTCTCTTCTATAAATGTAGAAGCGGCGTCTTTTTGACAGCTTACAGAAGTTGTACAAAAACAAAATGCATGTTATTTTTATTCAAGGCAGCTCGATACCAGGTAGTCGCATAACTACAACAAACACAACACCAACAAAAACTTCATGTATTTTGTTGGTAGAAATCTTGCACTACTGTCACCCATTTGTTCGCGTATGTGTGTTTGTGTTGTGTATTTTGACAATTGCACAAGCTAAAAGCAGCAGTCAGCTGGGCTTGTAAGGCTACCTGGTATCGAACTGCATGGTTTTTATTGAAGCTGTTCTTATTGCAGGGAAAAGGTTACCTTATTAGTTGTATCATGGTTAAAACGAATGCGCCAACAAGTAATTTAAGTCAATAGTTAACGTTGTATGTGTGTATGTAATTATTTAAATTTTTGGTTAACTTAAAGCTAACTATTTCAGTAGTGATGTGCACCTTAACAGTTCTTAAAGCCAGAAGCAGTAGTCAGCTGATCTTGTAAGGCTACCTGGTTTAAAGGTACCTTGTACAAACATTTTGTATTCGAGCACTAAGTATTCAGTAAAGCAACATTTTCGGGCACTCAATACTCGAAAGTAAGTGTATAATATTTGCAGAGTTGCATTTTGCAGTGAGCTGTTTGACCTTAAAATAAGTGTATAAGTAAATAAGCTTAAAATACTTGCATATGTCAGTCTGTGTATGAATGTAAAATAAGATAACTTTAAAGTATTTTTTTAAATGAATTTTTAAAAGTTTTTGCGCAAGCATTTTGCATTAAGTAGTGAGTAAAGCAATATTTTGGCATACTCAATACTTGAAAGTAAGTGTATAATAAATGTATGCAGAGTTGCATTTTCCAGTAAACTGTTTAAGCTTAAAATAAGTACTTCCTAAATAAGTATACACAAAAATGCATGTGCAAGTCTGTGTATAAAAGTAAAATAAGTATTTTCTTTTAATGAATTTATATAGTTTTTGTTGTAATAATATTAAAAACCTGATTTGATAATGCAGTATGATGCTTAAGATAATGTGTTTTTTTGAAGAAATGATATAGTGTGCATAAATACAATATGTATGGATGCTGATGAGAAGCGTAGCGGCTTCGAAACATCATATTAAACCCTTAGTTAATATATAATTTTTCTTTTTTTTAATTAATAATGAATGGATTCACGATGGTAGCTGTGCAAATATGCTTTGTGCAAATTTGCAGCGCCTCGTTTTTTTTGTTTGTGCAAATCTGCTTTATTTGCGAAAACTCTTTTCTTTTTTTGTAATCTTTGCTTGTTGAAGGTTCTTCATTGAAAGTTTGCAAATTCATTGCTTTAGTTAACAAATTCCTTATTTTACTTTTAAGAACCTAATTGTTGTTTTTTTAGTGAAATTTTTTTTATGTATTTCAAAATTCTAAATAACGCACTACTGTAATACATACATACATATATAAATAACAACACATGAAATGTCACAGAGGGCGCAGTGCATCGGCGTTAAGTTGGCACACAGTTGCAGCCGACATTATTTTTACAAGTTACAAACCGTTTTTGGGAAAATTAACCCATATAAATGAGAATTAAAACGCGATTTATTCTTTTGTTATTATGAAATTAAAGTTTATGCTTGTGTTTGTTGAAAAAACAATTTTTTCTTCTTTTAATTCACATTAACATGTTCTTTATTGTACTAACAGCTTTCGTCGCCGCACATATTTTTTGTCTACTCCGCGGAAAATTGTCAGTCTGCTAACGCCATTTATTATAGTTTACATTATTTATTTTCAACTGAACATTTTTGCACACTTCTATTTGCTCAAGGTTTTTTAGTGCAATTGTGCGAAAAAAACAGAGCATTTTTGCTCACATTTGCTTCGTTTGCACAGTTTGCAATACCCATCGTGAAAACCCTTAATATGTATTAAAATCATAAGCTTTAACTTTTAAAATTGAACTTGTGCCTGATTAAGAATTTAACATATAATAAAAAAATGTATTACAACAGCAAAATTCAAACAATTAAAAATAAAATTAATGTTGCATGCAACAAATTTTAGCAAAAACAAAAAAAACCCATTTAGTAGTATTTATTACCCGGTTAAAAATGTGCTCAGTACAATAGAAAAGTATGAAAGCAGACGTTTTCAGGCAGTGTTGTAAAACTCGTATAACCTTTTAATTGTGCAGATTTAAAACCAGTTCTAACTTATGAAAAAATAATTATTTCTTTAGAAAATGAAAACAAATCGATTATTAGCACTTAAAATATGAACGAAAATTCTTTCAGTGTAAAGTCAAACTTAAAGCCCGTTAGTGTAATTAAAAATTTATATTCTTGTTCAAGCATAAGCCGGAAAGAAATACCAGTCACCAATTAATATATGTATGTAGAATCTGATTAGAAATATTTTTTAGTAACAACAGAAAAAACTTGAGCTTTCAAGTCCAACAGTTCCTTCGAAGAAAAACATTTATAAATTCTACTTTCTTTTGAGAACATAATTTGAAAAACTCTTCTCATTTCTATGGCTGAAGGCTTTTAATTAGATTTCTTTCAAACTCAATAAGTGTTAAATTATTTTTGGAAATGATTTGTATTTGTTTTTTATTGCAATCTGCTCTATTTCTCTTTTTTTTTTTTGGACTGCAAAATTTTGATAAGCCCACAACAATTCTTAACATGTTTAAAACTATAAAAACTAGGCCATTCTATACATAAATTTTTATTTTTCCTTTTCCACAAAAATAAAAAAAGAGGCAAAATGAATGAGTATGTGTATGTTGGTGTGTGCTTTTGTAACGGATTGTGTCACTGTGTTAATGTAACTAAGCTGGTGTGTATGTGTGCATATTTATGTATGTATATGCGGTATTACACAAAAGGAAACTATACAGGATATTTATCTCTATACCAATTACTCTGCATGTGAATGTGGTGTAATCAGCTATATATGTATATGTGTATGTGTGTGTGTGTGTGTGTGTGTGTGTGTGTGTGTGTGTGTGTATGTGTGCATGCAGAAAAAAATTTGTTGGAAGCCAACGCAAACAAATAAGCCCTAATACATAGGAGTATACATATGTACTTATTATGTACCTGTCAGCAGCTATTTGGAGCCAGAGACGTTTAAACAGCGCATGATGATGAGAATATGAGTGTAAAAAGGACATGAAAAAGTGGCGCATGTACTGGCATGTAGTATATAATATGAGACCAACAAGCTAAAAATGTTGGAAAAACTGGGTCAATCGATAAAAATTTGCTACTGTATACCTACTACAACATGTACTTGAACAATACAGCTTAAGCCTGAGTGTGTGTGGGTGTGTACAAAAGTAAACTTAAGTAAAAAGCCACCCTCTTAAGGAAATTGGAGCGCAGGTTTTTTTTTTTAATTTTATTTTTGTATGATGTATTGGTATCAGCAGCTGTCAGCAGGTTTGGGGCGGTAAATCACACATGCGAACTGGCAGGAGCTTTAAAACGATTCCAAGAATCTGGCCAAGTAACAAAAACGAAACAGAAAAAAAAGAAAAGCAAATTTGAAAAAGCCCTCCAGGAGCAAGTTTTAACTAATGCAATGGAAAATAAGAGCTACGAAGTCAGTTGTTTGGTGGATAATGGAAAAGACGTTTTCATATTGTTTCTTTTCTATAATGCCACATCAGGGTGGAGTTGTTTCTTAAGCTTTTTACTTTTTTTCCGCTCTTCTGTTAGATAATATGCTTAAAGCTCTAAGGAAAAAGCATACGTCTGTAGTTTGTTTTTTTCCCCCAATGTAAAACCTTTCAAAGTTTGCTAAAGTCGTTCTTTGTTTTCTAAGTATCTGTATCTATAGAATATTATTTTGTTTGGGTCATCTATATACTTTAATCGTGTATGCATATAAGCAACTAAATACATGCAGAGTTATACAAGTATACATATGTATATAGTACATAATGGCGCTGGTAATACTCAAATATTTATTTGACACAAATAAACATACATACTCACTCGCACATATAATCAAGTGTAATTTTACAATAAACAAAGTATACACTGTTTTTTACATGTATGTACATAAGTATGTACATAAAGTAAATCATCTGCTACACACATACACACATACAAACACATTTTTAATATCGCATAATTTCCTATGTAGCAGCCCAATTGTGTTTAATATTTCAGTAGCTGGTTGGTCTCTATTTCCAGGGCGGAGGTATGGTTGCTTAATGAGATATTGTACAGTTGTGAATAATATGAAGCTTTTGTTATATAAATCGATCCAAAGGAAATTATTCATTTTCTTTTCATTTCATTGCAAAATTAGCGTATCATGGTGAAAACTACTGCCTGAAAACTTAAGAAGGTCAGTCAGTCAGTTCGTTTTTCTTGTTGTTGTCGTTGTTATTACAACAGCTTCAATTAAAAAGACGTTAAACATGTCCGTGTATGTTTTAGTTCTGTTTATGGTTTCGAAGGTGTTACTTCGCCTGGAAGCTTTTTTCTATTTTAATAGGCAACACGTTTGTAGGAAGGCTGGGGCACCAAATTGGTGGCAAAATTTTTAAAACTTAATAAATGATTTTTCTTAAGTTATTGTATTAATAACTTCAGATTGGGGTAGGGAAGAAACGATATGAATAACTGCCTGTTCCTCAATGTCGAAGTCGTGCGATTGTTCGCTTTCTAAGCGAAAGAAAATTGCTTTGGGTTCCTCTATGACGTTCATTTATTCGAACGATGACTGTTTTCATACAAAACCCGATTCCTCTATATCGATTATGTCGTCAGCACTGCGAACACAACTGTCAAAATCATTCACTTGTTGTTTTGCTCTCGAGTGGGCGTTTTTATATTTATCTGTTAAAAAAAAAAACTGGGAAATAAAACTAGAAACCCCACATATTTTTAATTTTTTTATTTAGTAAACATATTAAACAATTATCATCTGTTTGTATGTAGTTTTCCCAAACAATTCACTTGTTCGCTGGATGGAAGAAAATCCTGGGTTTGCCAGAGCAATACCCGTGTTCAGTGCGTCAAAGTGCTTCAACTAAAACTTTAATTCACCAATCTGGTATGTCTGTGAAATAAATAGCAAATATTTCATGACGTAAGCCCATGCGAACGCAGGCTGTCGACAGAGATTAATCCAAATTGATTCGAAATCGAGCGACTACATTTCGATCGCTTGCATTTTCTTTTGACATTGAGGAACAGGCAGTAAATATGAGTACATACATACATACTCGATGTTTTTCTCTCACCCACGGTTACTTGTTGTATGAAAGTTGTTCAGAAAAGTAAAATGTGTTGCAAAACAATTGGATTGTTTTCTATATTACCGGAATAAAATATATTTCTGTACATATATGTATACAGTAAAGTTTGAAAGTTTTTCAGATGTTTTCGAGTCTACTTACGAGTTGAGTGGCATCAACAATTTGTTGACGACATATATGCTCCTGAAAGAGACAGAAAATAATTATTAAATTATTTTAAAAGTTATTAAAATAATATGTTTATTTATTTATTTATTTATTAAGTAAATAGATTGTTACATCCTTACTGACTATATACATACGTACATATGCAGTGAAAAACACAAATTACAAAAATAAATTATTCAGATATTAAGATAAACTATTAGCTTTTTCTTTAGAATTTCAATATTATCAGGATATGGATATTTATTTAGTTTATTATATTCCGAAAAATATTTCGTGTCTCATTCATTATCAATATTTTGGGTTCATTAAAATTTATCAAATAAAAGCCCTAGAAACCTGAAATAATTTTTATGAATAAGGGGGAAAATGTTTAAGTTTAAACATTTTATTGCTAAAACAAAATTTAGTTACTAGAGAGTTTTGTTTTATTATTAGTCTAATTAGCTTTATAGTTAAAGTTATTTTGTGTGAAATAAGTTATAATAAGAGCGTACAGACTCATTGCTGCATTGCTAACAAGTTTCTGAATGCATAAATGGTTATTTTTTATCATTTTAGGTTTAATAAAAATATACCTTCTTAATGTTTTCTGTCTCTTTCAGCCGTCTCTAGGCCGCCGACATTTCGTTGGTGCTAATCAGCTCGTCAGTGGACTTGTAAAAAAAATAATACATTTCAATTAGCTCTTATATCATATAAATAATTTAGTTAGTTTTTATTATTAAGTCAAATGGTATTAATTTTATTTATTAAATTAAATTCTTTTGTGTTGAAAGTGCTCTTGTTCACAATATACATATGTACATATGTCAAAGAAATGGCTTAAAAGCATACCTTTAAACTTCGCTAGGCCACCCTGTATTTTTCGTTGCCGTTAGCAAAGACAAGCACCTAGTGTCATTTTCAACAAGTATTTTCTGCAAGGACTTTGTATACGTTGTCCATGTTTCTTTAGTCATAATTCAGGGTTGCGAAATTGAAAGGCAGACATTTTTTGAGTTCTCTTTTCGTCTTGCCTAAAGCTTTTACGGCACATTTACACAGCCGCCATTTGGTGCCCAGGAAGTTGGTGCAATAATCAACCCTGCATGAAATAGCTAATGGAAACTAACACATTAACAACCTAATTACTAACACAGGCAAATCAGTTTTATAGCTTTCAGTGTTGCCATTACAATGATTTTTTTTTAATATTTTGATTTTCCCGTATTAAATTGGTAATTTCATTTGGAACTACATTTATGCATTAATGTTTTTTTATAGGTTCATTTGTGCTTTTTTTTCTTAAAAAAAAAAAGTATTTTTCGGTATGATTCAGTTTTATTGTTAAAACTGCTACTGACTACTGCTTTTCTCTTCATTTTATTTAAATATATCTCTAAAATAATTTATTATATTCCCTATGAAGTGTTTTTTGAAATTTTTCGAAAAACTCTTTTTTTTATTTAATAATAAAGAAATTAATAGCATTATGTGTAATTTTTGTGGGCATTTTGAAAAAAAAAGATATTGAATGATCACTTGGCTGAGGTGGTAACGCTGGTTTAAAAAAGAAATCACACGACGTACACGAATGTTTACATCAGTTTATTTTTTCATTTTGGCCTTAAGAAAATGTTAGAAACCCTGATGTCTGGACCCATCAGCAATGTCGGTCATATGATGCATTAAATGACCGCCACTATTCTTGCTAGGAAATAACTCTACTAAAGGCAATACACAAAAAGTTTTGATAACGATTTATGTCTATACATCAGATGAGAGAGTCAGAAGTATTAATTGTGAAGGGTATTTAAGATTCGGCTCAGCTAACTAAAGCACATTTGTTTTTTCTTAAGTGTTTTCCACAAATGCCCCTTCTTAGAAATCAAATGACGCTCACTTTTATATGTTCACTTACAAGTTTTAAAGTTTATGTTATTTTAGCTGATTAAATTTTTTTGTTTTTGATAACATACATACATACATATACAAATTTCTATTTTAACCTTGAATAAGGTTAAGGTAAAATTTCACATTGGCATTTGCCACATTTGCTCAGGTGACTTTTTACTCTGCAAAATACAGTTGAGCTGAGCTGGATAGCACTAGTTTATAAAATCTAAGATGTAGACTGATGCCGGAAAAGTTTTAGCGGTTTCTTATTTCCTCTAAGTCATTTGTGGGTATTGTTATACCTTTGTATGGATGTTGCTCCCCAAAGTCGAGCTTGAGGCCATTTCGTTTCGTTTTATAAGATATATTTGAAAAATTTATATGTACACAATTTTTATTTTTCCTCCAAAAATCTTTTGCAAGCAATAATATTGCTTACCATTTATATGATATTATTTTAAGCTCGAGTTTTGGAAGAAACATAACTATAGAATTATGACAATCTCCATATGAGGCTTAGAAAAATGGGCAGTAAACACGATTTTCATGGGACATGTTTGTAGTATATAATTTAACAACTTGTTCAATTGTTAGTTACTTTATTGGGCTTTAGTTCGATTTTACTTCTTGAGAATTGAGAAAGAGCCAGTAAGTCTTCAACGTTGCTTTTCTTGTCTTATTTAAAAATATTGATCACTCCAATTTTATCAGAAAAAAAAATCTTTCTCAATTTCGAGGAAGTAAACAATCGAACTCCAGCCCGATAAAATTCTTAGCAATCGAAATATTTTTTTCCAATAAAATCGTAGTGGTCAACATTTTTAAAGAAGTCAAGTAAAGTAAAGTTGAAGACTTATTGGCTGGGGAGCTTATCATGGCTCTTTCACGTCCACTACAAGCCTCATCAGCACCCAAAATAATTCGAAACTGGGTCAGCATGCTAATTGCATGCTGTTTTTAAGCAGCAACGCTTAGCTATCCTACTAAATGAGCACTTAACTATTTATATTTAATCTATTGATCAACTTTCAATTTTGTCACTGTGTTTTCTGGTATTTAGACTATAGCGCATCGATGGCTAAATTGGTAGAGTGTCCTACTAAGAGTCATCGAGGTCGCAGGTTCGATTCCTGTCGAAGGCTTTGTGTGTTTCTGCACACAAGCAAAAAGATTCGTAGTTAAAAAAAAAAAATATTCTCTCACCACACAGAAAAAAACATTTTTTTCATTCAAACACAATATTAGCTGAATCAAATACATTTTTGTTTAATTTAGGTCCTACAAAGTATTTCGTCAATTCACTTAAAAATTTTGCAACATATTTTTGTTTAAAAATAAATTCATTGTTGTAACATCGAACAATAATTTAATAGACAGAATAAAAATTTTTGTGACAGAGAACAATATTTTCATGCAAGTGATTGATTGAATATATTTTGAGGATAATTTTTTTCCGTGCATTATGCCATATGCTGAAGCATGTCATGTCATGGTGTACGTAAAGTCTTCAACTTTACTTTTCTTGTCTTCTTTAAAATTCTTAAACACTAACACCGGTATTCATAAAAAATAAAACGTTGCTCAAATACATTTTAGAAAAAATTTTATATGAAAAATTTGTCGTAAAATGTGTTTCAACAATGTTTTATTTTTTATGAATACCGGTGTAAAATTTTATAAAAAAAAAATCTTTCTCGATTCTGAAGAAGTAAAATCGAACTGATAAAGTAATTAATTATTGTAAATCATGAAGTTAATTTAATTTTTAAGAAACATTTTATTTTTTCATTAAAAACTAAATAAATTGTAAAGATATTCACTAAAATTCAGTAAAATTATATGTATGTATGTGTATGTACAAATGTATAAAATGTTTCACACGCGTTTAGCAAATGACGTTAAACCTTCATGAGGTGGAGGTGGTTTAAAGATGGGTTCGTTATTTTCATCAACATAGTCCCTGTAGGCGATAAAATTTACTCGGTCCCAATCTAAACGTTCGCACACACGTGCCGAATAATAGCTGGTGCAATCAGCTGTCACCAATTTATAGCCCATGCGACGGCCCATATCCATCAGTTCCAATTTGATGCGCACACCAATATTTTTGCCACGCAGTGTAGGTTTAACACAAGACATAAACGAATACAGTATTTTGTCGACTCCATAACGCTGAAAGATGTCCGCGCCACGACTTGCAACCCCTAATAATTTCATAATTTGTCCATATTTCGTATTACCCTCCCTTGCAGCCGTTTCAAAATACTTGTCAATGCTGGAGGGATACTTGACGGTGGCCGTATTCGCTGCCACCAATTCCTCTTCGCCGTTCTCTTTCACTTGAACGGCCAAAATGCTGGTGCCATCTTTCAAACACGCCAGAATATCGGCCCGATCACTTTCGCCCGGTACTAGTTTGGGCTCAATACGACTCAAAGGCTCATCACGGTAAAAGTGTTTAATTATAAAATCAGCCACCTGCTCGTACTCGTTGGGTTGAACTACTCGGAATTTGATATCATCATGCCACATGTTGGACTGAAGCAGTTCTCTGCAGTCCAGTTAAATGTAAACTAATTCAAAATAAAATTCATAGCAAAAATCGTAAACACTTTCCACAAATAAACAATTATAGTAAACACAAATAAACCATTATCAGTTCAAGATTTTTGAATAAAAGTTATTGGTTTTTCCATTACGCGATAAATTCACTCATTTTAAATTGGCTTACAAATAAATAATTTGGCGGTAGGACCACAACTAAACAGTAGTAGATAATTGGTTAATATTATCTATAGTGGAACTATAAATACTATTTACAGGTTATGGCTGTTAAGAGGCCCAGTGCTTTTAGAGTGCCAAACTGAACTTAAGGGAGTTGAGCTTGCGGGAGTGATAAGAAAGACATCACAACATCATTAGTTTGACAAATCAATTTTATTCATTGTCCAACTATTGAATACTTTTTATTAGAAATGTAGCGCTTTGAACTACAACACGTACAGCAAAGAAAACAATTTTTCATTACTTTTTAATTACTTTTTAATTACTTCCAAAGCATAGTCGAGGATTTGTAGATACAGTTATTACAGCCATTATTTTATCTTGGTGTTAATTGAAGCCAGCATTTTATCATAAAGATAAACCATTTTACATCATAGCAATTTCAATTTAACAAAAAAAAAAAAAAGTATCGCAGCAATACACCAAACTTTGGGCTGATTCCCTGTGTCGTGATCGAAATTGGATTCGCATAGAAATTTTAGATTTTCAAAATCGAATCACAAAGTAGATTATGTTTGGTAAATAATCAAGTATATAGAAAGGACTATCTAGTAAGTACTAAATTTTGAGTCAGCGTAGAGGAATCTAAGCGAGTTGCATATACATATATTGCTTTATTAATTAAATAAAGAACAGTACATGTTTCTCTACAAACTTAGTAATACAAAAGGTTTAATGTGTTGTAAAAGAAAACAGTTTAAACTTGTTTGAATGGCGTTTTTCTTAATCACCACTGATCTCAAGCGAAATACTTCATAGACGCACCGCCAACGTGGTCAGGCCCTCATGTGGTAGCGGAGGCTTAAATATCTGTTCACCATTTTCATCGGTGTAGTCTTTGTAGGAAACAAAATTGACCACCTCCCAGCCCATGCGTTGGCATAATCGGGCCGAATAGAAACTGGTACAGTCTACAGTGACCAATTTGTAGCCCAAACGTTTACCCAAAGCCATTACCTCTTCCTTTAAGCGAGTGCCCAAGTTCTTGCCACGACAGCTGGGCTTGAGGCAGGACAAAAAAGAATATAAAACCTTGTCGACGCTATAGCGTTTAAAAATATCGGATTGACGGCTGGCTATGGCTATTAGTCTCAAAATCTGGCCATACTTTGTGTTACCCTCCAGTTCAGCAAATTTAATATACTTTTCTATGCAAGAGGGATACTGTGGCACTGCTACATTCACACCCACTAATTCCTCTTCGCCCGCTGCATTCACTTTAACAGCCATAATGCTGACACCAGCCTTAAGGCACTCCACATTTTCGGCACGATCGTTGACACCTGGCTGAATTTTGGGTTCAATGCTGCACAATGGCTCATCGCGGTAGTAATAGTCGATAATAAATTGTAACACTTTTTCGTATTCATGCGGTTGAATAATACGAAAAATAATACGAGTCTCATTATCGTGTGTCATTATGCTTTAGTGTGCACGCTTACAAAGAGGTTGTGAAACTAATTCATATGTTTAATTCTTTCAAAATTATAAACCTGCCTCTCATGTTCTTTCTTTTTATCAGTAAAACTACTTTTATTCACCCATGCTGCCAAATATTTACAGCCGCTTAGAAATAATTTTTCCATCAATGATAAGGAAAATTGTATCATTACATTGTTTGTCTGAATTTGACAAACCAGCCATGTACTACGCGCTGCGAGTGTTACGCCGCTGCTACAAGAGCAACAATTTACTGCCATATCGCTTACCCACTTCAAAGCTCATAAATTTCATAAAAAATATAATGTTAATATATGTTTTAGAAGAAATTTTATTTGAAAAATAAAAACGTATTTTAACAGCATTTTATTTTTCATGAATACCGGTGTTGGTTTTCGGTTTGAAAGGCAGTGGAGAGTTCTTAAGGAACTGTGCAGTCAGTGACTTTCGGTACAGAATTTTACTAATAAAGTAGGTGCTAGGGGGGGGGGGGGGGTTACTAATTACACAAAAACTATATTCAGCAATTTGTTGGCTAATCAAACTAAAAAAATTCAGCCAAGTACGAGACCGATTCGTACAGTACAGGTTTCCGCACTACGGTGCAAGTGGCTTAATTTATTTCACTTGGCTGACGAAGGGCTCCCCTTGTATGAGGTGGCCTTAAACTTTTACGTTGTTGTCTTTAGTATTAGTTGTAGTTACAACTAATTTTCCAACTAAAGGGTGCTCTCATATATTGAGCACTATTTAAGTTCTATCCTCTTGGTATTCAGTGCTTTAGAGGCCAGTAAAGTACATATCCTAAGCAAGTGTCATGGTTTAATCTCTTACGGCTCTAAATTTATAGGCAATTTTCAGTTTCTTGCATGGGAGCAGTCCCTAGATTTTACGTTTTGTTTTGTTATATGTATTTGTGGCTGTAGCAACCAGGCAGCCAGACATACTGCGCAATTGTCAGGTCGCTACCTCTTACGGATCAAAAGTTATAGCTAATTTTTCAACTAAAGGGTGTTACCCTGTGGGAGGCACCATTTGAATTTTAGGTTTTTATCATTTTTTTCGCTAGTTATCGTAAAAGCCAAAAAACTACATATCTTGTGTAAAATTTCAAGTCTCTATCTCTTTCGGTTCCAAAATTATAGCTAATTTTTAAACTAAAGGGTGCCCCCGTGCAATAAGCCCCTTTTAATTTCCAACTTTTTGCTATGTTTTTTATTTGTTGCAATAAAGCCCACGTAAATATACATCCTATACAAGTTTCTCAGTCTCTATCTCTAACATAAAATGTAGAAATCAGTGAATTGTTTATATCAAAACATGGCTGCTGTTCATTCATATAGCCAACCGGTGACAAGTAATTCACGTTGGTCCAATTGAATCGATTTTGCGAGTTATATACCTCTTTTACCACAACATTCTCATGACTAACGATCCTTAATATAAATCGCTCTATCATGTCACAAACATATAAACCGACCGGGGTGTAATTAAATATCTTCCCATAAGAGCCGTATCGATCGTAAAAATTCTTTGCTCTCTTAAGTGCCACAAAATGGTGGAATTTTTTTGATCCTATAAGACATACGATTTTTTTCTTCATTAAAAAAATCAAGCTTTTTTCCAACGAACTAAGATTTTTCTGGAACAAATACTGACAACCGTGCTTTACATATACAGGGTCCGCCATCTAATGTTTTTTTTTCAACTAGTGCTTATTTCGTGAATGGTAACACTTAGCTCATGTCTGATTTGGCAGATAATTAGTTTTATCCTTCCGCTAAACGAATATGGTTGTGTATACGCTTCGCTAAGTGGGCCTGCGATCGACTTACAGAAAGCTTTGAAGAGCTGTTGAATTTCTCTACATCCTTACTAATGTGCTCTAGTATAAACTTTTTCACTTTTTCTTCTATGTCTTCTCTAGTGCTCTTTTCTAGTTCGCTATTCACATTTCTAATCAAAAAATAATCTATTCTTTGATGTTATAAAAAATTTTTATATTTGCAATAACTAGTTTTGTTGCATTCTGTATCTATCAGTGGTGCAATGGATGCCTCGAATCTGCTGAAGCCTGCTCTTGCGGGTAGAGCCGATTTTGCAAAAAAAAAAAAAATTATAATATTTTCAAATGAAGCTCATTTTGATCTTGGCTGGTATGTAAACCAGCAAAATTTTCGCATTTGGGGCACAGAAAACCCCGCTGGCATACATTGAAAAGCCGACGCATGCAAAACGAGTCACTGTTTCGTGCGGTATAATTGGGCCATTTTTCTTCGAAAATGAGCTAAAAGTGGCCGTTACAGTCAATGGCGATCGTCATTGGGCCATGTTGAATGAAGTTTTGTTCACCAAAATTGAAGAGGAGGATATTGACAACACTTGGTTTCAACAGGAAGGCGCTACGTGCCACACAGCCGAAGCTACACTTGATGTTTTGCGCCGTTTTCAAAACAAAAATAAGTTATTTGGCGGACCCTTTATATAGAATAAATAGATCGATCGATAACAGAGTTAGTGGTTCAAAATAAAATAAACCACTGATTGTTAAAGATCAATGACCACAATCACTGCCTTAAAGAACGCTGATTTTCAAATCACATTCCCTGTTCCTTGTGCTGCTGCAAGACCACAATTCCCACACCACATTACCTCATATCTGTAACCACATTAGATTATGATCGATTGGCTACATTTATGAACCTGACTTTTAAACAAGTTTTTCGGCTTCATAGCTGCCAAAATTTGTCTCATTGTTGATTTGTCGAATGCTGAATAGACCGTTTTTACGCCAATACGCCGTTCGTTCGATTGGCATATTCTTGAAAAAAAGAACGAGTATGTGTACTCTGCAGAGCATTTAAATTGTATTTCCTTTTTAGAGATAATTTTAAGCAAAACATAATTTATATAAATAGCTTATATAACTATGTAGTATATCACAAAATCTCACCCGGGGTTGACCTTTTTAAATAAAATTTTATGTGCGCATGAGTTTTCGCTTATACGAAATAAATTTAATAAGACTGTTTTTACAAATAAACAAACTGTTTGTGGATATAGTAAACTGTGTGCATACATATATGTTCTATTACATATGTATGCTTCTAGAGCTTTGTGAAAAATTTTGTCAAAAATCTGAATTTTCCTGCAACTCAAATTTTCGTTCTGCTTGCAAAAATGCAACAACTTCTTTGATATCTGTAATACTTTAGAAAATACAACCAATTCTTTGAAAGCACACTCAGAAAAATTTGTCAGTAAAATCAGCGGAAAACACTCTTTAAAACAAATGAAACTTCATCTAAAAACCGTTCCACTTATTTTTCATTTAAATTTATTTATTACTTCATTTGAATTTAAATGTTAAAAAATTTATGGAACCCAATCGATAAAAACAATGGCCCATAAATATAGACATCGAAAAAGTATGCTTTAAGCAGTTTTAATTCACTGCTAAATAAAAGTAAGCTTTTTGTCTACTATAGACGAGCAAAAGCCGACTTTACACGCAAAAGTTTGCTCTACACTTAAAGCCAGTAGAAGTCGTCTTTAACTTATTTAGCAACAGCTGGGCTCAAACAAATGCAACTTTTATATGTAAAAGCGTTTTAATGTAAATTTTTTTTTAAATTAAATAATTAAATTAAAGATTTTTTAATAACTATTTTTAATCAGAATTAATTTTAAACATTTACTTTTATTAAATTCGCTGTTTTTTGTTTACTTACTAATACCATCTTGCATTTATGTAGGTATGTGTTTACATGTATATATAATTTTTGAGAGTCATCTGATTAGAGATGGGATTTTACTTAAATTTGTAAGAGGTTGTATGATAAATGACTTGGCATTTTCGATAAATAATGTGGCACCCATTTAAAGCTGATTCAGCTTAAAGTCAACTTTAATTTTGACTATAGTTAGAAAAAAGTTACCAACACTTTTTAAAATTTAAGTTGTTTCTAAAAAGAACCGACTTTAGTCGGTTGACTATAGACAAGGCCCAATGATTTTTTCTTTATTCTAACTGTCAAATAATTCATGCGTAATCAACTGGTAAAATTTTGTTTTATTTTTTCTTAGCTGGTCATTTTATTTAATTATAGGTTTCTATCTGTATTATCTACTTTTCCAATTCGCTTATTTAAATTTCGCACTGGAAAGCCCCTGCTGGGAATCGAACATAGAGCATCTCGACTTGAAAGCAGCTGCCATATCTGCTCAGCCATCGCAACAATTAGAGCAAATTCAATAACAATCAATTTAAGTAAAGAGTATGTATGCTACATATACATACTACATATTTAGCATACATTAATATAAATATGTATGTATGTATGCATGTATGTATGTAAGTATTAACAGCTGGGTTCCTTCATGCATGTCTAACATAAGTTACTACTGTCATTATTAACTGTCAGCGCAAATCTGTGCTTATCTGTAGTTAGTTTTTTAAGTAACTCTACCAATCAGTTAAAATTTAAATTTCATTCTTTTTTAAACGTTTTGTTATTTAAAAATAACTGCACTGATTATTTCTAGAATAAACTACGATCAGTTATTGCAAATGTATTTCGAGTGCGGTCCAGATCTCAAATTTAATATTCATTATTCGAACATTTTCTTATATAATTATTATTGTATTAAGGCTCAAGTGCTTTCTACATTATTTTTGTGACATGAGATTCGGCACAGTTGAGTACAGCATTCTTACTGGTTCTTTCGAAGAAAAAAGCCGATTAACTAGTCTTTTTGTTTTGATTTTAAAAGCCAAAATCGAAAATTAAGACCATTAGATGTTTCAAACTACTATTGGAAAACGGGCTTTTGAAAAATGTAATTGACCACCCTGTGGAGAAGCCAAACTGCGTCACTAGTATTATTTTTCATGGGAATTCCTGTGCCGGTATAGTTAATACCTACATGTATGGAGTTTCCCATACCGATGTAATGAATGAAAAAGGGGTGGAGGGGAATTGAGTCCCGCCTATGAAGAAATTCCGATGTGATCTCTCATTGTGAAAACCCCATTATGTTGGAGAAAAAGCTGGAATGGAAACTGTTGTGCACAGTCATCTGATGTTTGTGATGATAATTTCTCGCTGATTAATACAAGTAATTTAATATTTATTTTCCCGTACAGAAAATTATGTGATTTATTTGCCTAATCGCATAAATCTAATTCTTATCACCTCCATTTTACTAAACAAAAAATGTTTAATTAATAGATTATAAGCGCACTGCCAAAGTTGTGAGGCCTTCATGTGGTGGCGGAGGATTAAAAATCTGTTGACCACTTTCATCCGTGTAGTCTTTGTAGGCAATAAAATTTACCACCTCCCAGCCCATACGTTTGCATAATCTGGCCGAATAGAAACTGGAACAGTCCACAGTAACCAATTTGTAACCCAATCGTTTACCCAACGCCATTAGTTCCTCCTTTAGGCGAGTGCCCAAATTTTTGCCGCGACAAGTGGCCTTAACGCAGGACATAAAGGAATACAAAAGTTTATCGACACCGAAACGCTTGAAATGGTCCGCTTGGCGAAAGGCTTCACCAATTAGTTTCAAAATTTGTCCATATTTGGTATTTCCTTCTTTTGCAGCTGCCTCAAAATATTTTTGCACAGAAGCGGGTTTCTTGGGCACTCCAATATTGACTCCCACCAGTTCCTCTTCGCCATTTTCTTTTAGTAAAACAGCCAAGATACTGGTGCCATCTCTAAGGCATTCCATTATATCTTTACGATCGGTTTCACTGGGTATAATTTTTGGTTCAAGACTGCAAAGCGGTTCATCGCGATAGAAATGATCGATAATGAATTGCACTACTTGTTCGTATTCTTGGGGTTGGACTACGCGAACAACAACATCACCGGCTGACATTATTCTTATTTTCTTTTCGAAAATGTGTGTCCACTTCTTTCAAGAGCTGTTAATAAACTGTTTTTTTTTTTTACTTGTAACTGTTAATTTAAAAAAACGATCTCATGGTTTTATCAGCCAGAGATTGTTGTGCATTCGGAAATTGTTATTTTAGAACAGCGATAAGAAGTCTAAGTTTCTTTGTTTTTCATTTCGCAATGCAGTGTGATATTATTGAGAGCACTCGTATAACAAAAATTATTTATTAAAAATAAATTCACTGGCTAATTCATGAAGCAGTTTTATTACTTATAATTTTATAAATTCTGCAAGTTGGCAAAAAAATGAAAAGTAATGCGTGCTTAGATAAGTTTAATAGCGAGAGCAGTGGTATCAATTGTTTAATTTAAATTATGATTTTAAAAATTTCAATTTTAAGAGATGGTCGAATTTATGGATAAAAAAAAAAAACAGACTTTGACTGATTTTTATCTACAAATTTGGATCTATAAATTTATATAACGAAGACGGCTTAAAACTGCTGTCCATTATTAAATTAATTAACCCCCGTAAAATACTTGAGTTTTTGTGCGTTTAATATACATTATGTGATGATCACAGTTGCTCTCAATTGCAACTGGAGCACAAAATTGTGAACTAAGAAAAAAATTCTTCACAAATTTTAATGAAATGGACTCATTCATTTTCCAAAGCCACTCACTCTACGCAAATGTGGGCTTTTTATTGTCGCTTTCTTTTTATGCATTTTTTTTAAAATTAATTAATTTCTATTATTCGAACTTTTACTTACATATATAATTATTTCCGTATTAAATTTATCAGGCTCAAGTTCTTTCTATATTATCCTTGTGATTGATATTCATTAAATTAGACAAAGAAGACATCAAAGACATTTAGCAGGGTGGACAAAGTGTGGCGGCTTCGAAACAACTAGTTGTCCACCCTGCTAAATGTCTTTGATGTCTTCTTTGTCTAATTTAATTAATATCAATCACAAGTATAATATAGAAAGAACTTGAGCCTGATAAACTTAATACAGAAATAATCATTTTTTTTTTAAATTAAAAACTTCAAAATTAAAGCGAAAAATTATTATATTTTTTTGCAGAGCTCTTGCAATATCTAAAAATAATGTTTCAGCAGGTTAAAGAGAATTGTGTTGCCGAATTTCGGATTTTCTTTGCTTCTCAACAGAGGAAACTCTTCTCTCTCTCTCTCTCTCTCTCTCTCTCTAAAAAAGCTGATTGTAAACTCGCGTCTAGAGTGAGAAATATGCTGAAAACTAAGATTGAGTTCTTGGCCAACAATTTTTTTTTGCATTTTAATTTTTTGTGTATAAAATTATTTCCTGATATTTTTTGGTACCAACGAAAAAAATATTACTGGCAATGCTGTTGTGAAATGGTGCTTTAACAAAGCAGAGTCTACAACCAACGGCGACTAGAGATGTGATTTGATGATTGCCTCAATAAAGTTAGTAGCAGCACTGCCAATCTCAAAATTTTTAAATACTAATAATCAGACAGGAAAAAAAAAGGACCAAGCTGCCCGATACTCTATGTACATACCATGATACAATTAATAAGGTAGCCTCGTCAGCTAAACCGTTAATCAACTGACTACTTTAGGTTGTCAAGAGATTGCAGAGATGAAAGGCAGCCAAAACGAGATAGCAAATCCGCGTAAGCTCAGTGCATCTCTCTTCTGTAAATGTGGAAGTGGCGTCTTTTTGACAGTTTGCATAAGTTGTACAAAAACAAAATGCATGTTATTTTTATTGAAGTTGTTCTTATTGTAGCGAAAAGGTTACCTTGTTAGTTGCATCATACGACATACGACATTCTTTATGCATGTGCTTCTGCAACAAATTTACATGAATTAAGCATGAAAAATGTTGATGAAGTAGTACTCTGTTCATTTTGTGGAAAACAACGGCCTATAGTGTGTATGCTATGTTACATTTCCTTCTCCGATCGCAGCTTAGCGTACAGTACCCCATCATTAGCCCTGTCTTTTTGATGAGGTCTACAATACGGTCTGACTTCATTCTTCTTATATTGTTAATTCTAATTTTCATTTCATAGCTTTTCAAATATTTAGCTGTGGGTAGCGATTATTGAATTCTGAGGAAGAAAAATCGAACTGAAGCTCGATAAAGTAATTGGCAATGCAAATTATTTTTATATGGATATATTCCACCTGAATCCTTCCTTTATCTAGATTAAAATGGATTTATCCAAAAATATGAAGGCATACATATATAATCTGCTACAAGACAAGTCAATAGTAAAGCTGCACTCAGCAATGATTTCACAGCCGAAAATTGCCGCTTTGGCTCAAATATTTGTATTATATTAATTAAGCTTCCGTTTTACGGGGACTATATTATATATAGGTTAGGTTATATTTCACACTATTTATTTATTTTGAGTAAAAATCTATGTATAAACACTCTAAAAAGAAAAGCTCTTTCTATATAAAAATATGTAAAACGCCTCTACGACTGAATGCCAACACCTTCTTTAACTGAAACTTCAGAAAAATATTGTTCACTTTGTGAACTTTCTAATTATTTTCTTCATTTTTCATGCAGCATTAATAAACACATAAAGATTATGATTTCCAAAAAAGCATTTAGTTTTTAAGTATTTTTCAAATTTTGTTATACAGTTATTTTAAAGTGTTGTCGCCCACTACCCTGACACTTCCATTTTTGGCTCACGAAACATTTTAACTTTTTCAAAATTAATATTTGGTTAACCACTTCAGCCATTAGAATTGAACACAAATACAATTGGAATTAGTTCATAACGCCTTTAGCAAAACAGCTTTTTTTGAGTTCACAACTACAAAAGATTTTGTTTAAAAACGTTTCTTTTTTCATTAAAACAAAAATATAATATGTATAGTATGTCGGATGCTGTTATAAGGAATTTTTGTTTCTAAAACATTTCTGTGCCATAAATATTTAATTATAAGAATAAGAAGAAATCTAAGAATATATTTTTGATGCACTGACCTCATGCTACTGATTATTTAATATGACTATTATCATAATTTAGAAACACTGATTTTTATTTGGGTTTAATCTCTATAAATTTTATCTTCGTCGACGTTGTCTACGATGAGTTTTGGTAGATCCTGTGCTATAGGCTCCCAAGAAAGCATTGCAGTGTGAGCAATAATGATTTCCCGTGCGACAGCTGTTCATGCAGTAGGGCACAATGCAGGCGCAGCAGCACCACCTGTTGAATGAAACGTGTATTGAATGTCGGATTTTTTTTTTTTTTTTTTTTGTAGAAGTCATCATTGTTTTAAGCACTTACCCCACCAAACACAGTATTAGAGCACTTAAGTGTGTTTTTGTATTGGGTGTGTAGCACATGCGTGTAGTTTTGTTAGCACCACAATTTGGACAGGTTACGGTAGAGGGATTTGGGCCAAGTTTTGATGCGAGTTCGGCTGTGGGTTGTGCTTGAGAAATAATATTTTTGTTGTAGTTACATTTTATTAAAATTTTGATAAAACTATAACTATTATAACAAAAATCAGAAATGTATTAATTCAGGTCCAAAAATGAACCTTTTCAAAAAATATATTTGCTGTATTTTTCAGCTGTCTATATGCCGACAACAATTCGTTGGTGCTAGTCGTCGCCATATAGACAGCTGAAAAAAACAGCAAATATATTTTGAAAAGGTTAATTTTTGGACCTGAATTAATACATTTCAATTGGCTCTTAAAGCAAATAAATATTTGCAAATAAATCATATTTGAAAAATCAGAAATTATTTTTATGTAAATATGGCAGTCGAAAATGTTATAAAAATTTTATTTTCAAACTTGCAAAATTGCTTGTTAAAAAAACCAAAACAATAATGGAGAAGTAACGTTGTATAATAGTTTAAATGAAGATAAATTTGAATAATTAAATGGCTTTAATTATCAGAACAATTTTCTGAGGCATCGAACATTAAAAAAAAAAAAAACAAGTAAAAGAGTTATATCCGGCTGGGTCGACTCTTAAATACCCTTGACAAACAACACTGCTGACCCTCAGATCCGAGGCATATTAATCGCTACCAAAACTTTTGTACTTGTCTTTAACAAAGTTATTTTATTATTGCAACAACTTCCTAATACCAAAGATTATAGTAAAATACAGTGAAACTTCGATATTACGAACTTCGTTATAACGAAAAACTCAATATAACGAATTTTTAGCTGAGTCCCTTGGAAAACCCTTTTTATTGTAAAGTTTTGCATACAAAAATGCTCTATAGCTATAACGAAAAAAAAGCTGAGCTATAAAGCCTCTATACAATGAAGTCTTGACCTAAAGCCTCCATATAACGAAGTCAGAATAAAGCATAAAGCGAAATTAAATTTTAAGTGCCTTTTAAAAACAGGGGAAGTGCCTTTTAAAAACAACGAAAGGTAAAATGTGTTTGCAGGTTAAGTTGTAAAGCGCCACAAATTACATAGTCAGTTCTGTTTTGGTTCTTTGCCAAAATGAGTGTATTAAAGCGTAAATCAATTTCTATGCGACAACAAATTTCTATAATTGATGCTGTTGCTCAACGTGGAGACAAATATAGGCAAGGAATTTGGTAAACAATTTAATAAACCGCCAATTATTCTTTCAACACTGAGCAATGTTTATCTAAATGGTTTACACAATGTCAAAAACAAAATGTTGCTGTAGGAGGACCGATGGTAATAAAAACCAAAGTTTTCAGCACGTTTGGGACACAACGATTTTAAAGCTAGTAACGCTTGGCTTATGTCTTTAGTTCTTGGTAACAAAACTTGCTTGAGCTCGCTTATAAGCCCGACTTCTTGGGAAATAGATTTTCGTTATATCGTGACTGCATATGGACCGAGGTGGAAGATTTTGTGCCAATGGTTGGTTCATCTCGCTTACAGGCTTAACTTCTTAAGAAATCGCAGGTTTGATTATATCTAGACTATACATGGACCGATTTCGGAAACTTTATTTTTTGATTCTATTACATAGTCTAGACTTTGTGTAAGTGCCTCCATTGAAGTTACCAAAAACTTTAATTAAATTATAGCGTATATTTTGAGAACATTCTTCCATCTGCCATCTTTTGGCCATACGCGCCAAAGCAATATTGAGGTGACTACTTTTATTCTGCTATCACTTATTTCAAACTGAGTTTGTTTACAATTTTAAATCGATTTTTGATTTCTTTTTTTTTATAATTATTTTTTTTTTGGTAAGAGCACTGAACCGTATTTCTGTTCACTCAAATTTGATCAAAATTTCAAAACCGTATTGAGGCTTATCTTTTACACTATAAACTGCGTACAGCACGAAGCCAGACTTCAGCACTGAACTTGGGAAATGTGAGACCAGCATAAGTGAAACCAATTTTAGTTTTGTTGTTTATTGTGAGTATGTAAATAAATAAATAGAATTTTTTCAAAAAATTTTAAATACTTTTAATCATATGCAAATCAGCTGTTCAGTGCCAACTCCGCTACTTTTATTTATAAATACAACGCACGAGCATTCCACATTATCTAAAACAAACAGAGCGTGTGGCCGTTGTTCGTCTTCAATCAACTACAAACATGCGAAAAACATTCAAAAGTTGCATAATTTCCTGCTGCAACTTTAAGTGCAAACAAAGCATTCGTTTTTTGTTTGTTTGTTTGTTTGTTGTCTCTTTTACTCACTTGTGATTGGCATTCCACCAGGCTGCTGTTGCTCTTGTTGTTGTGCAAAAGATGGCTGAGTTTGTTGTTGCTGCTGTTGACTTGTTGGCAATGGAATATTTGCTTGTTCCACTATGACCGGTAATTGATGATGATTCATGTGAGGACTATAATGCGAACTGGTGGGATAATTAATATCTGGCGGAACGTGAGCATGGGGCTGCCAGCCTAAGTGGGCTGTGGGTGTGGCTTCCTTGGTGGCGGCATCATAAGTTGGTGGCGGTTCAATAGGCAAGCCGATGGCAGCAGCGGCTGAGCTGCGCTCACCGACTGGCATTGCACTGGGATCGGGATAAAGCATGGCGTGTTTTTGATCCATTTCAAAACTTTTTAGTCTTTTGCTCAAGTTAAATATATTTTTATTTATTTTTTACTGTCAATTGCACAAAATTATTGTGTATACTATTTCTGGTTTTTTCACTTTTTCTTTATTATTTAATAAAGATTCGATATGCTGGCTTTTAGTTTTACTTAAAAAAAATATATATGTATATATATGTATATCTATATATACAACGAACAACGATCCTATCACAGACACAGTGTTTTTACAACTAAAAGTTACAAAGTTCGAGTTTAAGTTTTAATTCTCACTTTCAGTTTAATTTTATTTTTGTTTGGTTTCTCAACCTGTTTTGATTTATTTTTTATTTTTTTTTTTTTTATACCTACAAATTGTTTGCAAGTTGTGACGTATGTAGAGTTGGCTGCTAAACCAGCACTTTACTTAAGCGACCAGAGAGAATGTGCCTGCGCTCTCTTGTGCTCATTGAAAATAAATGAATCTGATTATTTTTATAGTTTGTGTTGCGCAGTCTTAATTTTTTATTGTACGTATGTATGTACATATCTGTGAATTTATTACATGATGAATGCACAATGGGAAGGAGAGTGAACTACAAATTGCTTTGAGTTTTGTAATTGTTTGTAAATGTGTCATTTAAAAAGCGTTTTTTTTTCAAGCATTATATAAAACTAATAAAATAAAAACTTTAGTTTATTTTAATTTATTCATACTTTAGCTCAAAACTCTTTAGAGCATCCGAAAATTCTACCAGAAATGAGTTACTTAAATTTGCTTTTTTAGGTGGAACAAAATAAATTTTTTTTCCTCACTTAACTTCTTGCTCAGTTTTGAAATAAGATTTATTAAACTATTTTCATCACTCTGGTGGAAAACTAACGCTTAAAAGTTCCCAAAAACCGATCACATATGCCGCAATAATGATTGACATTCATGCAGTTTCCAATACAGTAGGGCAAACAGACACAGCAATACAATCTGTATGGAGACAAAGAGAGAGAGAGAGAGAGTGAGAGATGAAGAGATACAGTGACATTTAAGAGAACTGCAAATTTGTCAAATTATAAACTTACTGAAGCAAACACAATGTCAAAGCAATTAAATGTGTACGGGAGTTGGGTTCGTGGCGTATGCGAGTCCTACAAAAATTGTGGCAGTGGGGGCATAGAACATCTACTGGATGAGGACCATAAACTGAAGCGGGTTCTAAAAAACGCAACAAATTATTAAACAGGATTATTAAAAACGATTACAAAAACAAACAAAAATATTACCATTAACAACCACAATAGTTGCTGCGGCTGCTGGCGTTGCAGTTGGCGTATTTTCTGCGGTGGCCTGTTGATAAGAGGGTGGCTGGAGTGGAGCTTTTCCACCTAAAAGTGGTTGCTGTGGGGCATGCGTAGATTCCTCCACGGCCACTGCTGGATATACAGACTTATATCCATCTTCACTCATTTTGTAATTATTTTTTTTTTAATTTTTAGTTGTTTGTAAACTGGTTTTTGTTTGTTGTTTTATCACCAGTTATCTCTCTTAAACAGTTGTCAAAATACTGAATTGTATTTAAAATTATTTTTAGTTGTTTTGTTTTTATTCGCTGTTCAATAACACAATGTTTTTGTTATCAGTTGAAGACAACAAATCCATATTTAACGCTGTTTATCGGTTATCATAGAAAAAACAAAAGATAAAGAAACTGGTGGTTGGGCAATGTGTCATTAATTTGTTTGAACTAAAAATATCATAAAAATTGGGCCTTCATGCAGAGAGCATAGTAGAGTAGTTAGTACAGTGTACCTGCAAACGCACACTGATAAAAGACCACAACTTGTTAACTTACAATTGATAATTATTTGTTGGACTTTTATGTTCAGTTTTTCTTGCTCTAAATTCAGAAATGGTTTTGTGGTAACATTATAGTGATCAATGTGTTTTAAAGAAGATAAGAAAAGTAAAGTTGGAAGTCTTATTACGTCACGTCTGCCACAACGATCATCAGCATCCAAATCGCTTCGAGCCCAGCTCTTAGCTAAATTGCAAACTGTTTTCATTTTCTCTTCATTACTGTTTGTCCATGTTTGAACTATTGACCAACTTTCAATTTTATCATTGTGTTTTCTATTGATTGGAAAACATTTTATACTTTATTACCAACATCTAATGAATTTACAATTAATTTTTGTGTTTGTTGCTATTGTACTACATTGAAGGCAATGCTTTCAAACTTTTTGTATTTTTGTATGGTAGCAACTCTAAGGAGGCTTGTTGGAACAACATATTGGGGCAGGTCATACACTTTACTCCCTGATGAACTCCAGAGGTTATTAGTTACCAGAGCATAATTATATTTATGCGCCTCGAAAATTAGATTTTCTCTCCATCACACTAATTTGCCCCAAGGTGCCCGGAAAAGAATCAAATGTTAAGAACTGATTTTTTTGTTGGTATGTCGTAGTGGAATTTATTTTTCCTCATGCCAAAAGCTAGTGAAAAATTGGTGGCACAATGCCTATACATTTTTGTATAAACTTAACAAACACTTACTTAATAAACAGCTTGCATGCAGCGGCATGCAAAACGTGTACAAGACAAACTGATCATCATTTAGAAGAGCAAAGTACATTGCTGGCTTAAAATGTTTTACAGCTTCTGATGGCTTGTGTCCAAGAAAACCTAAAGAAGTAATTATTTATTTTCAATATATTACACAACAATTGAATGCTTATAAGTAATTATTTCATTGGTATAAAAGCCACCTATCTGAGATTACAAAAACTTACTGAGCCTTTCTAACCATGATAAAGTAAACCATAAGTAGACTTATTTCAAATAAGTTTTATTGCTCAGTATTTGATGTTTAATATTTTGTTATATTTCCCGCAAAATTAAAACACAATATTTCTAATTTATAGTATTAAGTTTTATTCTTTGGCTTTAGCTAAAAAACATAAGATTTGAATTAAATCAGTTATTTAGTTAGTTAACAAATGTGGTTAAATATCTATACAATAAAATACATGTGCTTAATAAAACTGGGTATTTTGTTTATCTGCAAAAAATTATAACCTTAAAAAATAGATAATATGCAAAGTATATTATAGCAAAGATAATCAAATATATTGTATTAAAATTTACCGCCTGTGGCTCACAGCATATTTTTAGTAACATGATTAACAGTTTCGTAATTGAAGGAAATAAAAAATAATTACAATTAAGGAAATTTGCCATTGACGGCCGTTGCAAGTAGCTTAAATTCCGTAAAAAATATGTTTGGCATCATAAAAAGTGTATTTAAAATTAATATTTTCTTTGAGTGTATTTTAAAGGCACATTACAGTATTAAAAGGAAATTGCATTCAGATAGGTTAAGTAGTAAGAAATAGACGTGACCACTACTTTTCTACTTTTTTGTTGGCGTTAATTTTAGACAAGTGCATACTTACAAAATTATAAAAATTCATACACTTGTTGAACCATATTGCCTTAAATAGAATTGCTTTCCGTTTTCTTTTTTGGCGCAAAGAAAATTATATTCAATGGGCCATTTGAAAGTTTGGATTTGAAAATGCAATTAAATCAAAACGATTGGAAATTTTGTCAAAGTTATTTCGTTTTTGCTGTAAAATACACTTGCTTCCGTTAGAGATTCATGTGGCAGCCATGGCTGATCTCACAGTATCGGTTAAATTTTTGAGCATTTTTTTGAGGGCATGGGTTCGTATCCTGGCAATGGCATCACGAATGTCTCTGGTTTGCTAGCATAACGTCGCACCATAGAATTACCATCATAATTCCAGCTAGTTAAGAGGCCGTCTATTTTTTGACACAATAAATCGATTGCGATATAAGATATGCACCATCCTATTGAGACCAAACATCGGCCACATCACTACCATGAAAAACAGATACTAAAAAACCAGTTACCATGGTACGATAGATGTCTGCATTGACCATAATGTTTGCGCTATTCTCATTTTAAAAGAAATATGAGCCACAAATGTCTCCCCTCCACACATCGCGCCAAGCAGTCACTCGCAATGGATGCACCGTCTTCTGTAGGACCATGTGTGAGGACTCCGAGCTCCAAATGTGCCAATTTTGCGTATTAACGAACTCGTTAAGATAAAAAAAGGAACTTCATTCATAAGGAAGATATTTTTTGGAAAAATTTCCACTAAATTCCAGCAATTCTCAAGCTTAAATCAATTCACTTCGTTCAGTAGAGTTTTATACTAAATTCTATGACATTTTACCAGATTCATAATAAATAATAGTTAAAATTTAATCCCCTAATTCATAAAAATTATTACAGGCTTATAAGACTGTTATTTGACATATTTGTATGGAAAATCTGTCAAATAAGAGCTTTATAAACCTGTTATAATTTTTATGAATTAGACGGTAAGCCTATAGATGGCCCACCATTTACTTATGTCTGTCTATCCATCTTAAAAAAAATTAGCATAGTTCTGAATATGCTTTTCTCACAAAAGAAAACGTGGTGATTTTTGTGTGGCGAGTGTACTTTATTTCTGTGAACTTAAGAAAACAGAATATGTTTTGAGCCACTTGTCTGAAATCAAAGTCAACAAGGAAGTAGTGGTCACGTTTTCTCGGGGTCAAATATTCATGGATTGATGAACTCAATTTTAGTAAGTTTGTGGACTTTTGAAATATTTACAAATAACTATGTATGTTTATATATTTTTTTTTTAATATAAATTTAAAGCTAATTTTTCGTTAAAGTGAGCTTTTGAGCAATTAGATAAGATCAATATTTTAAAAGAGCTCTAAAATATGGGCATATGATATACGTTATATGATATTACAAGTCCTATAATGTATTGCCATAAGTTCCTAAAAATTTATCACAATTTCCACAATAATGATGGGTGTTCATGCAGCTGCCGGCACAATAAGGCAAACAGACGCAACACCAAAGTCTAGATAATTAAAAAAAAGAAAACATTATTTATTTATAGCATATTACAAAAAAAAAAAAAAAAACACAAATCTCTGGCTGTTTTGTATCTCTTATCGTTGTAGTTGCCAGATAATTTTTTAAATAAACATTAAGCTCACAAATAAATACATATGTAATTGGAAAATTGTTATTGTTTAGAGTTCATACCTCTATATTCTCTTTCAAAATACAACGATAAAAAGGTTACGACTGGGATTTTGAATTCAGCCAACATATTTTTAACCCAGAGTTCAGGAATAAAATCTTAAATTTTCTTAATACAATTACGGTTGGTGTCAGCCAACTCGTCATCATTGGATGACATCATTGTCAGAGAAATAATAAAAATTACGGAAGAAAAATATGAAAAATTTGTTGACAGGAAAGATAGAAGAATCAAGAGAATAGTAAAAAAGAGAGTACGAAAGATAAAATTTACCAAAAAGGGAACAAAAGTAATTTAATATAAATGTATGGGAACAAAAGTAAATTGTAAAAATTCTCTTCGAGCTAGATAAATAAAATATGAATGGCTGCCAAAGTTTGACAAAGAAAATAGCATTAGCAAATTATGTGTGAGTGCATGTATTTTATTAATGACAATTAGCTGACAATTTCTGCTACGTAGAAAGCCTTTAAAATTAAAATTTTTGTTAGTAGATAAATTTATTGTCAGGCAATGAAACTGTAAGATTGTCATACAATTATCTGAGCTGACAACTTTTCATTTGTATTATGTTGCCAGCAATATTGTCAGATCTGCCAACCGTCTGCATGTAGCTACAGGTGTTTTTTCTTAGTACTTTGTTTTTTGTGCTTGAAATCTTGTTGGAACATTTAACTTTAATAATTCTCATTGTTTATTTTGTGTCTCTTAAATTTTTACAAGTGATACTTACCCTACCAAACATAATAAGGCAGCCATTAAATGTGTCCTGGAGCTGGGCTCATATTCAATACGTGTTAACTTTTGTATGTGACAAGCGGGACATATTAAGAAAACTGGTTCAGGACCCAATGCCTGCATGGGAGTCTCTATAAAATAAAATGTATTTCAAGAAAATTTCAGTTCGCAAAGTAACACAAGTTATACAGCCATTAAGAATTCTAGAAAGCATATAATGTGGTAGGAAATGGCTTGACTTTCTGTCACGAACTTTTAACTCGAGTGCATAATTTTTATGCCAAGAAACTTGAAATCCTCTCCATATTAGAAGATGATATAACTTCTGTAAACGATTCTGCCACAATCTTTGTAAAGTAAAGATATATCAAATACACGTTGGTTGCAGCTGACGTGCTTTTCATATTCTTTCTACCAAATTTTACTCGTATAAACGGCTGCATGTCGTGTGTTATCTGTAAAACATTGCTTGTGTAACAAACATGAGGAAAAGTCAAAGGACATATTTTCAAATAGAGCGTGCTCTATTTTGGTGTATACAAACGTAAGACATCCAATGTCTATGCCATGAGAAAATATTCGGTTGCGGTTCATATTAGCTACTGCAAATAAACATGCCAAAAGTCACAAAAGTCACATGTAATTGTACATGTACATTTGTGACTAAAAATTAAAAAGCTTACGTAAATTGAAAAACTTTGCTAGACATAAAGAAAACCATGTGACCCGAAGACTTAAAAAACACATACAAAAACACGTTGTATGGAGGTACTTTAGCAAATTATCCGCGGAAAGTGGTGTGCTGTCTGCTCTGCATCATCAGGGAAGTTATTCGCTTCGCCAGTACAAAGCACTGCATAAGCATTGTATGTAAGTAAGCTGTCTTTGATTTTGCAAGTAAAATAGATTTAAGATAGATCAACGTGTTCAGCAAGAAGTTTATTTGCATTGCCAATTCGATGTTTAATGAAATTGCTACCATCTATGGGTGACCGGTCATCTGGGGGTGATGATGTGATGTTGTGAATCAGACCCATTTCCTTGATTTACTTCAAGATACGACTCATTGTCAGGCGCAATATCTGCAACTATCCCTAGACTCTGGAATTCCTCAAAGATAAATTCCTTCAGAAATACGGAAACCTCTTGACGGAAGCTCTGCAGATAGTCATGGAATATGCCACAAATCGGGCCAGTATGGTCCCACGCCAGTAGTGTTCACTTATAATTTGTGAACATTTAATGAAAAAAAAAACTCTCAACCTGAGAGCAGTATTAACATTTTGCAGTAAGGAAAAGAATTCCAGTCAAAGAATATTGATCGGGAAAAAGCTTCTGTGCTACGTGGTTCATAGTTGAACTTTGAAAGTTTTGAAAATCTACCAAAAATGACCCTAGAGTTATGCACAAATTACATTGCCTTTCTATGAGGTATGCGGAAATGGGTTTTGCAGAAAAAAAAAGAGAAAATTATTCTCAGGTCCAAAAATGAACCTTTTCAAAAATATTTGTTGTATTTTTCAGCTGTCTAGATGCCGACATTTCGTTGGTGCTAATCAACTCATCAGTAGACTTGAAAAATTCTTAAAAGTTTGTTTGAAACTTTGCTACTTATTCCACAATTCTCATGAACAAAATGAGAATCAGAAATATTCAAACAAACCTTTAATACAACAAACATTTCTATTTTCGTCTTGCAACTCTTTTACTCTTCTTTGCAACCTTCTATACAACGAGTCACCATCGGTTACTACGATTTGTATTTTTGAAAGTATCAAAAAGTAAAAGTTTTTGAATATTCAAATATGAACTAAATTGTTTATTTGCTGAATTAATACATTTCAATTGGCTCTTAAAGCAAATAAACAATTTAGTTCATATTTGAATATTCAAAAACTTTTACTTTTTGATACTTTCAAAAATACAAATCGTAGTAACCGATGGTGACTCGTTGTATAGAAGGTTGCAAAGAAGAGTAAAAGAGTTGCAAGACGAAAATAGAAATGTTTGTTGTATTAAAGGTTTGTTTGAATATTTCTGATTCTCATTTTGTTCATGAGAATTGTGGAATAAGTAGCAAAGTTTTAAACAAACTTTTAAGAATTTTTCAAGTCTACTGATGAGTTGATTAGCACCAACGAAATGTCGGCATCTAGACAGCTGAAAAATACAACAAATATTTTTGAAAAGGTTCATTTTTGGACCTGAATTAATACATTTCAATTGGCTCTTAAAGCAAATAAACAATTTAGTTCATATTTGAAAATTATTCTCCCTCTCTCTCTCTCTCTCTCTCTCTCTCTCTCTATCTAAAATTGCATGTAATAATTCGACAAACAGAACCTGGCTATTTTAAACGAAAATTAGATTTTGTTGTAGAGTGTCAATTAAAAAATTTAAATTAAAAATAAATATACATTTGTAAGCATATCAAGCTTTGACATTATAATCTACTAAAAAATAAATAAATATACATACATATGTACATACATACGTATGTACATAAATTTAATCACAACAAGACCGTGACGTTTATAGGTTCTGTATTGATACTAACATATTCTTCTATTAATTTAAATCGTTGCTATGAGTCATTTCGAAAGAAACAGTAGCGATTCACTGAAATGAAAAGAATGCTGCTGCTCAACTGCGTCATTAATAATGTGAAGCCCTATAAACTTCCATATCTGTATACTACGTATGAACATACATACATATGTATGTATGTAAGTATGTTCTTGCAACAGTAATAAAACAATACGAGAAAATCAGCCGAATGTCACATGATGAACTTTTTGCCGGGCTTCATAATTGATTTAATTACCTACTTACATACATACTTTCATTCTTAATTTATTTTTTTTTGGGAGGGAAATAAAAACCTAATTTATGAAAAGAGAGACAAACTTACGCTGTATTATCACTACAGGAGGTGCAGGACTCTGCACATATGTCGTCTGTGGTGGCACTCTTCTTGGCGGCGGCTGTGGCTGTGGCTGTGGTGGTACTGAAGCTCCATAAGTGGTATACGTTGTGGCGGTGTGTGTTGCAGGCATATTATAGCCCGAATTTGGTGCTCCCATGCCGGGTGCATTCCAACCATTTGTTGCTGTATATGTACGTGTTGTTGTGGTTGTAAAAGGAGCGGCATTACCCATGGCCTGATCGTATGTGGGCGGTAGTGGTTGGTTGGTGTTCATTGTCGACGGATCGAACACCGTTACACCACTCGAGGTGCTGGTAGCAGCACCCAAAGCCGGTGGCGGTGCATTGTAGTGGCTTGTGGGATTAGTGGATGATTGTTTTTCCATTTTTCTTTTATTATTAGAATAGAATTCGTTTAATTTTTTTCTTTTTTTTACTTTTAATGTCACCCTTGTTAATTCAGTTTGTTAATGAGTCTTTTGTATTATTTTTCACTATTATTATTGTTAAATTATTCCAGTATTATTATTATTTTTTCTATTCGTTTGAATTTACTCTCAGCTGTGAGTTTCGTTGTATACTGTTTAGGGTCAGCTACTAAAAACTTACTTACACTTCGTATCCGATAAATGGAAAAACACACAAGCACATTTTAATAAATGTTTCTTATGAAGTACATAAATAAAAGTGGTTTTATTTACAATACAAACACAGCTGCTTATCAATTGAAAATGTTGTTAAAAAAAAGCTTTTTTTTTTATTGTTTAGTAAATTTGGCATAATAATTTTGTTTCGTGGCAAGTTAAAAATATACTAAATATCAAACTCATAATAAAAAGCTGTTAGATGTGATCTTGGAAAAAATATCGTTTTAGTTAAAAGAATTGCTTAGATATTAGTTGAAATAGAGAAATCTAGTTTCTCTCGCATGCCATAAATTTTATGAACTGACACAAATAACTCTCGCAAAAATACCAAACAGCTTCCCGGCGTTTCATAAAGTTTTGCACATGGCACTCGATTTGAGAACATTCGTAAGTGCTATTGACAATAATTGGGATTGATTTATAAAGGAAAGGATTGAATCATTATGCACTTGATTCGATGTTTTCGAATCAACTGCTTAATCCCAAATTTATGCCTGAAATAATCCGCTTTACGTTCTTAATTCAATAATAATTTAGAATATAAAATATACTCCAGTCAATATACATATATGTATATTCCAATATATTCCAGTCAACAGAAAAACACAGTGATAAAATGGAAAGTTGGTTAATAAGAGTATATATAGACAGTCAGTAACGAAGACGCTGCTGCTTAAAACAGTATATTTTAATATACATATTAGTCATGGTCTGGGTTCGAAGCAATTTGAAACAGCCATGGTATGTACCCCAGCCAGTATGTATAATTTTCTTAACTTCCTTAAAAATGTTAATAACTCACAAAAAAAAAAAAATTAAATAAATAAATAATTAATTTTCATTATTCGAACTTTTTCTTATATAATTATTATTATTGTATTAATTTTATCAGGCTCAAGTACTTTCTATAATATTTTTATTGTTGATATTAATTAAATAAGACAAAGAAGACATCAAAGACATTTAGCAGGCTGGACAAATAGGTGTTTCGAAGCCGCCACACTTTCTCATCAGCACCCGTCCTTGAACTCAGGGTGACAATCATGGCATGATCAATAAAGAAAATACACACAAAACCCAAGAGAAATTGTACTATTCACATTTTTAATTCAGTTTCTGTTAGTTTTGTTACCAAAAATATCCCTAGCGAGAAACCTATCACGATTTCTTGCAAATTGTATAATAATAAGCAGATTTGAATTGAAATTTAACCATTTCCGTTTGTTGAAACTACAAATCAGCTGTTTATGATGCTCTTAGTGTATCCAAAACCAATTAAGTAGCCGTGCTGCCGGTCGCCTGCTTTCCTGAATATGTTTAAAGTATTGTTACTAAATAATGTCGCCTGTTCAATTATCTGATCTAACCTTAAACTTTTTGTTTTATACATACATATATGTTTGCCATTCTATTAAGGATATCTTTTCATCTACTAATTATAATGTAAATTTTTGTATACGTTTTTTACCAGTTGTTTCTTTTATCTATTTTTGTTACTTTAATATTCCATACTTTAAGAGAATTGCATTTTTCATTCGAAACCACAATGAAAAAAATATGTAAATATAAAATTATTAGCAGAGAAAAATGAAATCGCATGCCATCGTAATATTATAGTATCAAAATACATTTCACTTTAATTAAACGCATACTATTTGTCACAGTTGTGGCATATAATATTAAATTTTTTTTTTTGTTTTGAAATTTTTACTACGGAAAAAAATTGCTAGCGAAATAAATCCAGTGCAATAATGCCCAGCAAACAGGAATTAATGGAAATAATGGAAAATCGTTTGCCGGGAGAAACGTTGCCAATAACCGATGATGCTACAGGCCAACTGCCGGTGCAGCCACCAGCCTATCCGGATTTGGAAAAAAATTCTTTTGCTTCACAGCACCAGACAGAACAACGAGAGCAACTACAACAACAGCAGCAGCAACAGTTTCAATCTACGGCACCAGCAACTATATATACAGTACAGCAACCGACAATAAGTTAAACCTTGTTCCAAAGAAAAAAAAAATTGTATTTTTTTCGGTTCTAATTTTCATAACTGAGAAAAATTTTTAAAGTGAAAACCTGTAGTGATTCATAAATTAATTATATTATATTTTTAATGGGACACAGATCGGTTCTAATTTTCATTAGTGAGAAACATTTTTAAAGTGAAAATCTATAGTGATTAATATTTCTAAAGACAATAAGAAAAGTAAGCTTGAAGCCTTATTAGCTGGGGAATATACTCTGGCTGTTTCGTGTTCACCACAACCATCATCAGCACCCAAATTGCTTCGAGTTCGATAAATCACACCCTGTTTTTAAGTAGTGGCGCTTATCCATTATGCTACTTATGTCTTTGATGATTATCTATATATAAAATATCGATGAACTTTCAATTTCTAATACTTTTTTTGTGTTAAAGCGGTTGATTTTCAAAGTGAGCTAAGTCTGTTTAGTAGATGTATTGACGAGTTGACAGATAGAACGAAAAAAGAAAAAGTTTATCACAAAAATCTTTCTAAACCTTTAGGAAGTAAAAGTCGAACTCAAGCTCCATAAAATTATTAACAAAATTATATTGCTGAAGTCACAAAAAAAAAAAAAAAAATACATAACTCCACTTGGACAGGCTTAAAGCTAAAATACATAGCACGCGTTCAACACGTCTGCGCATTTCAGCACGCTCTGTGAAAGAAGTTAAAGTATACGTTAAGGTCGCATAAGCAAATTTTCAACATGTATGACGCAAAATGCTCAGTAACTCTGTGTTCAGCATGTTGGACATTTGGTTTAAAAAACAGTCCTGTAAAACAATTAAACAAAAATATTAATAATATCAGAAATAAAAAGCATAATATGCAAAATACCACAGTGGTAAGCAAATACTTGAAAAAAACTTCACCAAAGGTAATAAGTTTTTTTTTATAAGGTGACACAGTAATGAAGGCCAAAATATATACACCGCCATTAACGCGTCAAAGCGTTAAAGACATGCGTCAAAAATGATGCGTCAACGCTTTAAACAGGTGTTTTGTAAACAAATTTGTTTAGTAAAAACAAATAAGTATTCAACTTTGCTTTTCTTAGCTTCTTTAATAATGTTGATCACTACAATTTTGCTAGAAACATTTTTTTCTCCATTCCGAGGAAGTCAAATTGAACTAAAGCCCAATAAAGTAGTTGACAATTGTAAATCGTAAGGTTCTATTGTAAAATTAAATTAATAATAATAATAATTATTTTTATTAGCTGATTTAGCAAACAGTTCTATAAAGTGTATTGTGGGCTAGAACGCGTCAAATCATGCTCTGTAACAGCCATAGCTAAACAAGCACGGAAGGTAGAACTGTTTCTTTTGTTTGGCTTTTACGTTGAAACACCATAACTAAACAAAACTGGCAACGCTATGGCAAACGTTGTTGTTGTTTTCATTTTATTTATTTATTTTTTTCACCACTGTTTCCAGCAATATTATTAAACGCTTTGTGAAAACCAAAATTTCCAATTGAAAAGCGTTGCCGCCGTTGAATTTTGGACAAAAAAAAAACGCTCTCCATTTTTCATTAGCTCCCACTGTAAATCCTCTTTTAGGACTACAAAATGTTATATAATTTTCACATTTTTTTGTTTGTAATTTCATGTTTTAGGCTTGCCCCCAGCCCAGTTTGGTACACGCTCCCATCTGGCCTTCTGTCCCTCATGTCATGCCACTCAAATGACACGCTGTGAATATGAATCCAGTATGATGACTCATATAATTGCCGCTATATTGTGTTTCACCACGTAAGTGACAAATGAGTAACGGAGTTATTTTATTAAAATTTTTTATTTTTTATTTTTTGCCTTATACACAGATGTTGCTGCTGTTTACCATATTGCATCGATAATTGCAAAAGTGCACGACATTATTGTCAAAATTGTGGCAGCTATTTGGGAGGTCATACTAAATAAAGATGGAATTTTTTTTAAAGTTTGGTTTGCTGCGCAAGTATGGAACTATCAACATTTGTTTTACTGAGTCCAGTCTAAGTTTTTTGCAATAAATAAGAACTGGGGATTTGAAGTGAGACATCATTGCATTTTAAACCGATTCAGAATATTAAACGTGCAGCAGGCTTCGTACTGGCGTCTAAAGAATATTTAATTTTTGTTATTTTCAAATATTTTGTAACAGAAAAATTATAAAAAATTATAAATACGTATACATATGTATGTATGTAAGTATATACATTTTTCTTTTGCTCTACACACTGGCCCATAACTATAGACATCGAAAAAGTATGCTTTAAGCAATTTTAAGCCACTGCTAAATAAAAGTATGCTTTTTGTCTACTATAGACGAGAAAAAGCCGACTTTACGCTCAAAAGTTTACTCTAAACTTAAAACCAGCAGAAGTTGTCTTTAACTTATTTAGCAACAGCTTTGCTCAAGCAAATGTCACTTTTATATGTAAAAGCTTTTTAATGTAAAATTTTTTAAATTAAATAATTAAATTAAAGATTTTTTAACAACTATTATTAATTAGAATTTTCTTTAAAATTTGACTTTTATCCAATTCGCTTTGATGTTTTTTGTTTACTTACTAATACCATCTTACATTTATGTAGGTGTGTGTTCACATGCATACATAATTTTTGAGAGTCATCTTATTAGCGATGGGATTTTACGTAAATTTGTAAGAGGTTGTATGATAAATAACTTGGCATTTTCGATAAATAATGTGGCACCCATTTAAAGCTGATTCAGTTTAAAGTCAACTTTAATTTTGACTATAGTTAGAAAAAAGTTAGCAACACGTTTTAAAATTTAAGTTGTTGCTAAAAAGAACCGACTTTAGTGTTTGACTATAGTTAAGGCCCACTATGTTTAAGCAATATGTTCACCATCATTCAATAAGTTAGTGAAAAAGGAAAACCAGTCCAGTGGGTATAGAGAAAAGTATGAAGGGAAGACTTGAATATGTCATTTTGAAATTTTCACTTTATGATGTTTTTAATACCCTGTCAATTTTCTTAAAAAAAAATTAATTACAAAAATGAAATGAATACATGGAATGAATACAAAAATACAATGAATACGGAAAAAATGTAAAAGAAAATGTAGAAAATCAGTTTGATAATTTTGATTTTCTTTGACGATTTTAATTTATAGGATGATAATTTCAGTTGAACCTGATTTTGAACTCAAGAAGTTGTTTTGTGAGCAAGAGATCACAGCGGACGTAATAGGTGAACATGTGCTTTTTTATACATATGTACATATGTACATATGTATGTATGTATATTAATTCGCTTACTTAAAAAATATTCCATGTTTATTAAACGTTTATTTGGCAAATTATGTACATATGTATAGATATTTGCCAAATGAGACCTTGGGCCAAATTCTGGCACTCGTGATTGAACGATTTCGTTATAGAATGCTGTGTGTTTGTTGCTCATTTTGTTTTTGCTCTACATTGTTTTTATTATCGAGTATATTCGATCACGAATGCCAGAATCCGGCCCCTTAACAAGCAATGATATACACACATACATATTTTTGTAGTCGTAATAGGTGAACGCGTGCTTTTTTTATTGGCTTAATCCAAAAAATATCTCATGCTTATTAAAAATTCATTTGGCAAACTATATACATATAGAGATATTTGCCAAATGGGAACTTAATAAACATGATCTATTGCCAAAAATAGGTCCGTCAAAGTAAACATTCGTAATAGGTCCTATCGTGGTTATTGTGTCGTCTGTTTGTTCTGTATAGTCAACGTTTTTTAATATTGAAGAGGTTAGGTTAAATGTTGTTATATGCTGGATAGTGTCACAGGTATATACACTGGACACTAAGTAGACAAATCAGCAACAGTTAATCCTGACTTACTCAGCTTTGCAAAAATAAATCTTATGTTTTTGTGAACTTAATTATTTATTTGCTTCAACAGCCAATTGAAATGTATTAATTTAGGTCCAAAAATAGACCTTACAAATGTTTTCTGTTTTTGCAGCCGTCTGTGGCTGCGAGACAGTATCGAGAGGGAATGCTAATCACACATTTGATTCTACCAGAGGCGCAGTGGACGATGAAAAGAAAATGTGGAAAAACCTTTATTTTGTATATGAGCTCGATACGATATTGCTATGTTTGAATAAAATGTCGAGGAGAATAAGTTAGTGGGGTGGGTTTGACATTTTATCCCATTACAGCTGACTCCACAGCATTTATTGGACATTTTGCCAATTTTTTTTTCTGATTTTCCTTAAATTTACGGGCGAATATGGCACGCCCACTTCTAATTCTAATCCGCCTAAAATTTTTCACATTGTATTTCTTTTTTTTTTTTTGCTTTGGAGAGCACTTTTGAGGTTAGCGGCGAGTCAAAAATTTGTGAAAAAAAATAACTCGTACAAATAAGGAGCACTCTGATAAACATACAGGAAGGATGTGACCCTGAAGTGCAACATAGTTGCCATACAACGACGACGACAAGAAGTTTGTGAATGGGTCAAGAGTGTATTTTATTAAATTAAAATAATATAAATAAGTCTGTTTTAATTTGCATTTTATTGTATAATAAATTAATTAATAAAATGAGTCATTTATGAAAATTAAAGCTTAGAAAGGACAAATCTAAATAATATTTAGTATGAAGGAATCTTAACGCTCATACACTCCCAGATAGGTATTACAGGTTGGGCAATAGTGTTCCACATTACGGGCACAGCCGGTACAGTACAAACAGCCAGCACAGGGACAACAACTTGAATGTTAAAAAAATTATGTACAAATGTTTCCTTAATGCAGATATTTCATTTTCACGTTTTACCCAAAAACACACAAGAGCAAGGCCAACAGATGAGTCTTATTCGAAGACTTCAGTTCGGCATTTGTTGTAACATTTGCTTGGCATATTGTGCAATATGCCTGTTGAGATTCCGGACCCAGTGGTGTCGACATGTTGGTGATTTATTTAACACTAACAAAGGAAATCACATGAATGCAAAAAGTATTTCACAATTGATGATTGCTTGTATTAAAACAATTAATTAATTGTTTATAGAGTTATAGCTAATTGTTTAGTGACACGCTTGGTGGTTTTATGCAAATTATATTTTCAAGGGGAGATTTTTGTTTTCATTGACACTGACACACATTAACTTTTAGTTGTTGTCATATTAAAGTAATGTAATTTTATCTTTAAAAAGGAATCACAAATAGTGACATTTTTGCTATTTTTGTTTTATTTACTATATTGACCAAGTCCTTGTTGCCAGTGTTGCCAGATAAAAGGATTTTTTAGCCTTGTTTGGAAATGTTTTCTTATTCCTAAGTGAAGTAACTAACATTGTTACATTGCTTGAGCTGAATAATTCTTTAATAGTGTTGCCCTTTAGACGCAATCGGAAGGACAATGAAATATCAGCTGTAATAATAGAACAGCATTAAAATAAAAAAAAGGGGCGAATAAACTAAACGATTAATGCTCAACAAATCAAATTTCCTTGAAATTTCTATTACTGGGTCTGATCAAGGAATTCAAGTTCTCTACCACATTCAAATATGAAGATCTTTATTTTGTGCAGAAAATCAGTTTGCAGTATTTAAAAGAACCAAAAATTAAAATAATTAAAAGAATAGAAAATAAAATTTAACTAAAATTTTTACATCAAATATAATCTATATACATACATATACAACGCTTAGTATTCAAAAACTAATGTGAAGTAATTTTATGACGTGAGCTTCAGGTTTACGTGACGTTGTGATAACTGATTCTTATGAAATTTTGTAAATGTTTTTGCTAAAAATGTGAATAAGTTGTTAAATATGTATATTTCATATCAATAAAAGGCATTAAATATATAGTCGTTGAGGGCGAGGAGTTGCAACTTATGTGCATTAGAGTTAGTGTGGACTAAACCATCTATTGGTGAAGCTGAACAACATATAAGGGAGATAGTGTTTAATTTAATCTTACGAATGACTGCTGAGGCTTTCGGTCACTTGGGCACAATAACCAACCACTAAATACGGCAGAAATGGGTAAAACTAGACAGTGTGTCTTAGCAACCGATGCAGGATGCTAAAATGTCCTTCACTCATATTAAAATCATCTGCATGTGTGTGGAAATCGTCCCACATAAAAACTACCTTTGGCCTCATTGCTTTCGCGGGCCTCCGTAGGAAGATATATACTCAAGCCCAAATTAATTATTTTGAAGGAAAAGAGTATTACATTGAAAATGTCTGTGATCTAAAATCAGCGACTACAAAGAAGGACTTGAGGAGTATGTTAGCAAAGAACACCGTCAGGAGCACAGGACACCAAGTGGCTTGTACCATATTCAGATGCACCCCCTACTGCGATTATTGCAATAAAATCCATTATTGTCAATAAGTCAATAAGTTAAAATATTCCATACAAAGCTCTGACGATTCCCAACCCTACGATAAATGATTAATGGAAACTAATACATAAACAACTTAATTACTAACACATGCAAAGCAATTTTACGGCTTTCAGCGCTGCCTTTACAACGATTTTCTTATTATTTTGATTTGGTGATTTCATTTGGAATTACGTTTATGAGTTAATGCTTTTATAGGATAATTTGTCCTTTTTGTTTTTGGTTGAAAAAAAATGATACTGTAGAAGTTTTTTCCACATGATTTGATTTTCTACTGTCAAAGCAGCTACTGACAAAAGTTTGCTGAGGTGGTAACTCTGGTTTAAAAAATAAATCACACGTATACGAATGTTGACATGACTTTTTTCACTTAGTAGCTCTTAAGAAAATGATAAAAACTATGATGTACAAACCCATCAGCAATGCTCATGATATGATGCATTATATGACCGATACTGTTCTGGCCGGGAAGATCCAAGTTTTATTGTATTTTTTACACAATGTAGCATTTAGACGGAAAAGTAAATGCCTGAAAGTTCCAATACACTCACAATTTTCTAACTTTTAACTCAGCTTTCAGCAAAATTTTCCTGAAAATAATTTTTTGACATTTACTCAAAGTAAAGTGACAAGGTAGTAAACATGATTGCCATACAAATTTTCAGGATTGCAGTAGAATAGTAATTATGAATTTTAAATTATTTTGTACGAACTTAATTATTTATTTGCTTTAAGAGCCAATTGAAATGTATTAATTTAGGTCCAAAAATGAAGCATTTCAAAAAATTTACTGTCTTTTTCAGCTGTCTATATGCCGACGACATAAGTAGTTAAGTTTCAAACAAACTTTTAGGAATTTTTCTAGTCTACTATTCTGAGTTGATTAGCACCAACGAAATGTTGGAAAATGTTAATTTTTGAACCTAAATTAATTGTTTTGTACATTAGGAAATATTTAAAACATTTTTATAGCAAATATAAATAAAGAACACAAATGAAGTAAGTATATTTATAGTGATAATTATTAAATTAATTAATAACACCCATATTCATAAAAACTATTGAAAATTTATTACACGTTTATTTGACAAATATTAATAAGCTTAATAAACAATAATTATAATGAATATGGCCTTAAAAGTTTAGCTATAAAATTTATTTTCAAATGTTGCCCCATAAATTTATGTTTGTAGTAGTCTTGGCAACTCTATTTTAAAATAATAACACTTGCACGCCTTCGCTTTGACGACATTTTTAAAATGAACTTTCACCTTCCTTTGAAATTGAGCAAGAAATTTTCATGAAAGTCACAGAAATTTCATTGTAATTTTTATTCATAATACGTGTACAAAAATTTAACGAAAGTACTTTCCCGTCTAAATGCAGTGTAAAGACTCTTTGAAATTTTAACAACTAATGTGCAGAAAGAATTTTTTCTCAACTGGCCACTTGTTATGGCATTAAAATCTTATACATATGTGTGGATAGAAAAGAGATTTGGTCAATAAGAAATGAATGCACTCAATTAAGCACTTCCATCTGAACAGGGTTTTGAAGTTTATGGCGATAGTTTCGCTGATTGTGATCTGGTCCTGCAAGAGAGTAATGAATACTTCTACTCATGAGTTTTTTGTCTATTTTATCTTTATTTAATTCTTCACCCCAAAAGTTTTTATAAACTGACAATAAGTTAAAAATAAATAATAACATTGTACAATTTATGAAACTGAATCTTATTCCGCTTTATTTGCAATTTAAAAAGCCGGGTCAAAAGACCACATTTTTGAGTTGTCTTTATGGTTTATTAAATTTTCAAGTGCTGACTAGCAATGACTAAAAGTATCATTATACTTTTTATTTACAACTTTTTCCAACATTTTATTTGCTTTTAATTACGTTTTACCGTTGAGAGACCTCAAAGATCATTTTGTTCAAAACAAAAAGTATTTATATACAAATTTCTCTCAACTTCACTTTTATTAAGTGGAAAAATGTGTGGCGGGTTGAAAGATTTTAACATCAATATTAACATTTCTTATATGGTTTTGTTTTGCCTCATTTTAGTGTATAATGTGCTTAAAAAGTTCTACAAACATCGTGATATAATAGAATTTATGCCCACAGTTTATGGCCTGCCTTTTATAGGAATTCTACACAAATTTGTGCCGCCGAAAAGTAAGTTTGATTCTCGTAAGCAAAAAAATCATCAATTTAGTAAAATGTTTACGATTTTCTTGCCAGGATTTTTGTATGTGATCGGTTCATATTTTAAGCAATTGAATTCGTTATCATATTTAACTTGGTTTGCCAACGTGCCGCTGATTGTCACCATCGATACTGAGATTATCAAACACATTCTGAACAGCGAAGAATTTCTAAATAAGGCAGGAGTTATTTACGGCACCATGAATAGAGCATTGCCCGATGGCATTATCACCAGCAAATGTTAGTCAGCATCAAATCGTATGATTCATGATCAGACTTGAACAATATTTTAAATAATATTTTTAGATTTCAAATGGAAACACAATCGCAAATTAATGAATCCCTCTTTTGCTCCACAAATCATACAACATTTCGTAGCGGATTTCACTCAGTGTTCCGAAAAGATTTCTCAATATTTTGAGACGCTGAATGATGGCAGAGAACATACAGTTTTTCCTCGAATAAAGCAAGAAATTTTGAACATGGCTGTGGGTAAGTAAAAATATTCGGGCCTGCTCTGAAAAGTACGTGCATTGAAGTCATAATGTGATTTCAAAGCTGAGCACAAAATAATACATAAAAGTTTATACTGTAAATGCAGTCTGCTTAATACAATATTGGTCACTTTTACTTTTACTTTCGACCCGATATTTTTATTCGATTTTGCAAAGAGTAAAATTATGCCACAAACAAAAACTCGTTTCGGAAACGTGCAATTTACTCGGTTTCGGCGTACGGAATAGACATGAGTATTAAATGTTTTAAATTTCTTCAGCTCTTTTCTCACAAATTTATATGAAAATGCCTGTTTATTCTGCTTGAACAGGTTAAAAGAAGGAAAACTTTAACAGCGTTTAAAATAAACTTTCGACGCAATCATGCAGTGCGTTTGCATAATGTAACAGGGGTGGAGGTCCACACCGTAGAGCTTTGTGCCAGGGAATGTTTACATATTAGTATATCCAAAGGCGACAAGCAGCCTTAAAGGCGATAACTTAACTCTTGCTCATTCCAGTCAAAACTGGTTTGGGAATGTTACGAATTTTAGTTCTTAGATTTAGATTAGTTCTCACATGCCTACTGAGCCACGAGGGGCAGGAGGCTAACGTAAGGGCGTTTTGCTTGGACAAAAGGGGAGCAATAAGATCCTTTATGGGGGATAACAAAAGTTTTGTAGACAGCATTCTACTACAATGGAAAGGGGAAAACTTTGCTGACTACTGGAGAGCCCTAAAGGGCATGAGACAGACAAGACCGCTGATGGATCGCGGCAGAGTGAAGTACGAACGTATCGTGAAACTCGTCAGAAAGAATATTAGACTAAATACAGGGATAGTGAAGTGGCATTGTAAGCTAAATTACCACCACACGATGATTATTTTTGGTCTAAGAACAGACCTTATTAATATTTTCTGTCTTTTTCAGCCGTCTATATGCTGCCGTCATTTTGTTGGTGCTAATCAACTCATAGAGTTATGTAAGAATTTAGCATTGAAAGAGAAATTTGTTGTCAAGTTATTAAAATCAAAGAATTTATTCATAAATAGTCCTTCAATAACATTAGGAAATCAAACATGAAAAGGAGCTGCTCCTCTTTTTAATAAAAGAGAAGAAAGAAATATTAATTTTATAAAATTAATTGAAAATATCTTATGGAATTTAATATAAATAAAATAATTGTAAATAAAAGAATAGAAGATGCTAATGCTTGAGTTAAAAAATATTTTAATGAAGATTCAGTTGATATTAATTTATTATCTCTTGTTAGGGGGATAAGAGGTAATAAATTAATTTCTAAACCTATTCAAGCTCCTATTCATGAATTAGATGAAATAGAAATTAAAGATCTTAAAAATTATTATAAATAAAATTTTCGTTGAATTATTAAAAATTACAAAGAAAAGGATTAAAACCTTTATAAAATGGTTATAAAATGGGGTATGAGTAGACTTGAAAAAAAAAAACTTTAAAAAATGTTTGAAACCTAACTACTTATTACATAATTCTCATGAACACAATGAGAATCTGAAATGTTCAAACCAACCTTTAATATAGAAAACATTTTATCGTTAAGCTACACTTTTGCTTTCCTTCACAACCTTCTTTACAAGTGGACGGCAGCAAGATACAGAAAATATTTATGAGGTAAATTTTTAGAATTAAAATAATCTATTTTAATCGGCTCTCATATAAGGTGGGCCAAAAGAAGTCATCCGAGGTGTTATGACTTTCAGAATATCGATTGTGTCTCGAGCAGTGTGCGCCGTTGCTCCGTCCGGTTGAAACAACATGTCCTCCAGACCTGATTTGTTCTATTGCGGCAGAAAAAACTCGGTTATCATGGCCCTCTAGCGCGTTTGTTGTTTGGCCAGCGGAGTTCTTGAAAAAAAAAAATGGCCCGATCACTCCTCCAGCGTGAACAGCGCACCATGCAATCACTTGAGGGGCTGTAAGGACTCCTTACTCCTTACTGGGGTTTGCGGTGCCCCCGAAACGATAGTTTTGCTTGTTCGCTCATTATGATTTAGGTCCAAAATTCGTCCACCTCATCACAGACACGATTATACCTCGTTCTTGGAGAGTGTATCGCTCCAAGGCCTGTTCACTTGTATTCTACAGCTGTCTAGTTCACAAATCTAAGCACAGACTAGACATTGGCCGCCATTTGCAAAAATAAGTGCAACTTCCAATAGGGTGATTTCGTTTGGTCCATCTTGTAGGAAATAAATAGTTGAATTATTTTTTTAATTACCATCTCGCAGAACTGAAATTGCTAAGCAGTGATTTCCGCAAACTATGTAATGAGAAGAAGGAAACGGCTGCGTATGGACGCAGAACCACATACCTGGACACTGAATTGTAGGATCACAAGGACCTCGGTAACATCAAACCAATGGCCATACAGAGATTTGCTAAGAGTTTAGGTCTCGGTCTATAGGGAACAAGGGCTGGACAAAAGATCTTTTTGGTCATGGTGTACATCTGGCACCAAAAGATAATAATAATAGAACTTGAAAATTTTCAAAAATCTTTAAGAACAAATAAAAATTTTATTTTATTTAAGCCACCATAATGGGACCAGTGCTGGCAGAAGGAGAAAACCTAAAAGACGACATGGCAGATAATTTCAATAAGTGCATTTCAAACATTTTTAGTTTCTTTTTAACCTGAATTTCAACTAAACTCTAAATTTATTAACAAACTGTTTTTAGATTGCTGGGAAAACTAGTGACTGGTATACAGCTGTCATTTATGAAGCTTGCATTCTTAATACGAACACCACACTACTATAAAATGATTGAGAATCTTAAGGCATACCTCAGAAATGTAAGTACACTGCCAAACGAAGCTGATCAACAATTGCGTGATGAATTTTCATTATAATATAAAATGTAACGGCAAAGGAAACGTTTATTTTATATTGATATCAATACATAAGAGTAGAGGTTGATGGTTTTATATCGCAATGAACACCATTTTTTGTTTGTCTTTGCAAAGTTCACTAGGCAAAATTCGTCATTTCTTTGTTTTCTAGTAAAAAATATATAGACAGCTGGAAAATACAGCAAATATTTTGAAAAGGATTCATTTTTGGACCTGAATTAATACATTTCGATTGGCTTTTAAAGCAAATAAATAATTAAGTTCATATTTGAATATTCAAAAAGCTTTTACTTTTTGATACTTTCAAAAATACAAATCGTAGTAACCAATAGTAGTGACTCGTTGTATAGAAGATTGCAAAGGAAAGTAGAAGTGTTGCAAAACGAAAAGAAATGTTTGCTGTGTTAAAGGTTTGTTTGAGCATTTCTGATTCTCAATTTGTTCATGAGAATTATGAAATAAGTAGTTAAGTTGCAAACAAACTTTTAAGAATTTTTCAAGTCTACTGATGAGTTGATTAGCACCAACGAACTGTCGTCGGCATATAGACAGCTGAAAAATACATACAATATTTTGAAAAGGATTCATTTTTGGACCTGAATTAATACATTTCGATTGGCTTTTAAAGCAAATAAATAATTAAGTTCATATTTGTATCTAATTTTTATTTGATTTTCTTAATTTAAAAAAAAACTAATTTCTGCAGCTTCAGATCGTTTTTGATATAAAAATTTATTAATAATATTATTCAATATTTCGCTAACAGTTTGTTAGAGTATTCAGGATAATATTTGTAAATAAATTGAAAATTGAAATTTAATTACAAATATTATCCTGAAGATGCTAACAAACTGTTAGCGAAATATTGAATAATATTATTACGAAATTTTTTATCAAAAAAGATCTGAAGCTGCAGAAATTTCTTTTTTTTTAGATGTTAAATTTTTATAGTCCAGGGGCCAAATAGTTGCATTCGATGTCGAATGAACTATCGAGTAAAAATAATATAAAACAAAACCAAAACGAACAATAACCAGGCAAGGCCCAGGCAACAAAATTCGTTCGATCACGTATGCGACGATTTGGCCCCAGCTTAAAGTAGCGTAATCAAGCGTATCTTTGCGGTAGGAGTTGTGTCAAAATGAAATTTTAATACTGAAACTTCTTGTTACTCTCTTGAAGTACACACGATTTTAAATATTATAATTTTTTAAATTACAGTTTTTATAAAATATATTTTAGTTGATTATACGAAAACTGGATGCCAATGGCCCAAATGATGAGGTAAATTTTTTGGCTCGCGCTATAAAACATCAGCAGCAAAACTTATTTGAAACTGATGATATAATTACCGAGACCTACACGATGATTATAGGGGTAAGTAAGGCACAGAATATATCAGCTTGTAGTCCGCCCGCTACATTGCATTAATTGGTGAAGAGCAGATAGAGGGCCTTGAATAAAAGAGAGTAAAAAAATTCAGCAACAAAATCATACTGCTTTTCACTAGATATCAGTCAACTACTAAGACAAATTTTATGTTTTTCTATCTTTGATTGTTTTATTTAGGGCTGCCATTGTTATTTCTTAGAGGCACTGGAAACAAGGAATATAATATGGTTTCTTTGTGGGCCGTAGTAAATGATTGAAATTACTATCACACAAGCACAAGTGTATGTGGTTCACAGCACTTTTGTTGGATATATTTTAGTATATTTTAGTATAACCGTCTAATTCATAAAAATTATAACAGGTTTATAAAGCTCTTATTTGACCGATTTTCCATACAAATATGTCAAATAACAGTCTTATAAGCCTATTATAATTTTTATGAATTAGGGGGTAAATGTTTTTGTTTTTTTTGTTGCTAACTATTTTTATTTATTTGTTGCTTGCACTTAGTGCAAGTTTAATTTCGAGCTTAGTTTAATTTGTATTTAAACAAGTACATCTTAGTGCAAGTTCATCTTCGAGTTTAGTTTAATTTACATTTAAACTAGTAAATCTTTAAGTCAATGAATACATAAAACAATATTTAAAAGAAGATAGTTTAACGTTTAAGCTTCAGCCATCGAACAGTGCAAAATGACATCATGATAGTTATAATTTTTTTTTTGTCTAATAACAATTAATAATAAAAGAAATGCGGTCGGGGGACCCCCGTTAGGAACGAAGTTTCTTACGTTTTTCTTTTCATCTTTGAATGTAACACAAGGTGAAATCTGTAAGTTTTATTTTGTGTTGTTTTTGAAATTTTGAAATTTTATGATTCTTTAAATTTTTGGAATGTTTTCCAACTAATTAATATTTATTGGTATGTGTCTCCGCTGCTGTCAGTGGAGACACCGCCAATCATACACAATTGCTTTTCGACAGTACACCAATACATATAAACAGCTCACACGCTTTCGTGACGATTTCTACTAATTTCCCCTACCAGCAAGCCGCGTTAAGGAACTTCGTTCCAAAAGGCTTTCTAACTCACTACAATCATGCTTAAACTTCAATTAAATCTCGGTAAAGTTTTGTTAAACTACAATTTTAACTCTAGATGATTTCTTGGGGATTATAACTAACAATAATATGATTGACGTAACCATAATCAAGGAGAAGCATATATGATTACAGGCTAGTAATATTAATTGTTATATAAAACAGGCATATTGTTATTAATTTCACCTTCAGTGATTAGTTTATTGAGGCCACTAGTTATGTTGTGGGCATCTTCAATCATAATATTGGCATTTTCAACCGTATTGTTGTGGCATTCAACAACACTGTAATTTCCAGCCATACCAAGAGCAAATCCAACTAAATTATTTCCATATTAAAGGAAGTAATAATAAAAAATATTGGCTGAATAAAAACACGGCTCCTCACGACAATATAATTATTGAGTTTGCCAGCAAAACGATGGCCTTGAATTCTTTTTCTTAATAATATGGTTGGAAATGGCAATATTATCGTGAAAAATGAGAATAGTATGGGCAACAATTTATTTTTTGAAACTCTTTCCCAGTCCTTTGAAACTGTTTCTACAACCCTGTACTCCGTTCTGACAATGTTGGCCATGCACCGAGGCGTTCAACAGAAACTGTATCACGAAATACAACAAATAACTGGCAATGGCAAGGCTATCGAGTATCATGAACTCGAGCAAATGCTCTACTTAAATATGGTGATTGATGAAACTTTACGCTTAATGCCGTCCATACCGATCATTGGGCGGGAAACACTGGAGAGTTGTGATTTGGCACAAAATATCAAACTACCACGAGACTTTCAAATATTAATTTCGATATTTCATTTACATCGCTGCCCGGATTTGTGGGGTGCGAATGCTGAGCTTTTTAATCCGGATAATTTTTTACCCGAAAACGTTGCCAAGCGTCATCCATATGCTTATTTGCCATTTTCAAAAGGTGCCAGAAATTGTGCGGGTAAGTTTTTTTTAGTGCTCCGATGAGAATTAAAAATGTGTTTTTAATAAACATATACTTTTTAGGTTGGCGTTACGCTCATGTTGCCTTGAAAACTTTAGTTGCCAATCTTGTGAGAAATTTCGAATTTTCTACTGAATTTCGTTACAATAAATTGATTTTTGTAAATCAAATAAGTATCAGGTTTCACACGGAACCGAAAATACGATTTAAGAAGAGACAAGTTTTTTAGAAATAAATAATTCATATGTGTATGGTGTTGTTGGTTAAAAAAAATACAAAGAACTTGGTTAAATGAACAGTGCTGTGTTTTGCAATTAATTTCAGTGTTTAATAATCAATTCAGTTTAATTTCCAGGTTATTGATCGATTTTATTTTTCTAAGTAAACTTTTTCGATACCGAAATGACTTTCGATGGAAATAGATTTCTATGACGATTTTGTGCTGCTAAATCTCGTGATTTAAAAGAACAGGATTTGCCGAACTCAGGCAGGCCTGTTCGCATAGAAATTAAAAGAAAAGTAAATAACTGAGGCTGATAAATAATAATACAAAACATGTTTATTTTACAGATCATAATTTCAGCACTGCTTCGCTCACTGGATGCTGATGAGTAGAGCAATAACTGCGAATTATCTGCTCAGCTGTCCCCCAGTCTTAAATCTGCAATTGTACTTTCAGAAATCATCACTGCAATAAAATAAAAATTTCTTTATTATAAGATCATAATCGTTCTTTACAGCCGAATTAAATAATTAATAACAAAATTAAACTCCATAAATTGAACTTTGCTTTAGAAAAATATGCACAGAGCAAATGTTTGTTTTCGTTTAGTTTTAATTTTTGGTACGCTTTAAAATGTATATACAAAAAAATTTTTTTTTTCAATTTGCATGGAATACTATAAATATAAAAGATGTATTTCTTTTCGGGCGAAAAAAAAATATCTAGTTGTTATGAGTTCCAATAAATGAGCCGCAATTGGGGCAATAATGATTGGCACTTTGACAGGAGTCCATACAGTAGGGAATACAAACACATGGCCAGCAGCTGTAAAATAAGAAAAATATACAGAATAATAATATTTTAAAATGGTCTTATTAAGTGAGCTATTTTTTGTTTGTTTATTCATTTTAGGCTTTCACCACTAAACGCCTAAATACGACACCAACATTTGCCGAAAAAGGAATGACCACCAAACAACTGCATACACGAATAGAGCATAATAAAATTAAATGCATGATAAAAACGCATTAGAATTAGCTATAATCATGCTTGAAGTGTTACATTTTTATCTACCATAAGCGTGCACAAGCATACCTTAACGTCAAGGTAAAGTTAACATCCGGTGATGGTATTTTTAACTTACTTAACAACACACAGTGCCTAATAAATATCTATTACGATATGAAAACCAATTTAATAAGAAATCTCCAAAGGGGTATTTTCAAATAGAAAATCTTATTACTGTTATAAGGAAAACCTTATGGAAAAACTCAAGATTCTTTAATTAAAAATGCAAAACAATAACACTTTTAGATCTGTTACTTTTAACACTAAACAGATAATTTTTGAAATTTGATGTGATACCCATTTAAGCCCAACTTTAGTTTCGACTATAGTTTATGAAAAATCAAGCACAGTTTTTTAAATTAAAGGCGTTTTTGAAAAGAACAGACTTCAATGTTTGACTATAGTTATGGGTCCATATTTTCAAGCTCTGTTTGCTATATATACCCTTTACCAAAAGGGTATATGTGACAGCGCATAGAGAAAGGGAGCTAAGGGTAAAAAAAATCAATTTCACTTTTCTTTTTTTTTTGATGTGGACAACATCTGAGCATCGAATAAGACCGATCCCATGCCCCAAAAGTGTTGCCTCTCAGAGATATGAGCGTTTTATGAAAGTGAAGTACACCAAAGATACACGTATTTAAATTTTTAAAACAGCTCTCCTGAACAAAACCGGTTTTTACCCTTAGGTCCGTCCCTCTCCATTTTGCGCGTCAAATATATGGATTTGTTTTGGAAAAAAATTTTTTTTGCAACTCTCTTATTGAATATTTTGAAGTAGTTCAAAATGTGAGATCTTTTCACTACTTTCAAATCATTGAATTCAAGAATGTCGTTTAAAATGAATTACTTAATTGGAAAGATATGGAATTATTGGAGAGATTAAAAACAGCATGTGAGTCATTTGAAGAAAAAAACCAAATCAAAAAAAAAAAAAAAAATTCAGCTATGAAAAACAAGGTTCAAGTTAGTGAAACATATGTATTTTAATGCTCTTCACTCATTTTAACTGAGAGATTTTTCTCTAAATTCTCACACAAACACATGACGTCCAACAACATTTTAATATAAAATTCATAAAATTTTCACTTAAATTGAACCGTATCGTAAGTACTTGAACTCATGATTCAAGAGAATTTTTGCCATGAAATGTTTTGGTGGGAAGTTTGTCTTGCATGATCAGGTATGTAAAAGTTGATGCAATTGTATTCATCACAATTTGGGCGTAGAGTAGAAAAGAATTCTTTAGCGAATAAAATTTTTAAAGTAAAATATTTTATCGTTTATGAACGAATGAAAAAGAAAAATTTTTTGAGCATTCAACTTCTGCATGCTTTCTTTCTTTAGTCGGTGGGTCGATTTAGCTATCATTATTGTGCCATCCAATTTCGACAACGCAAAAAAAAAAAAAAATTAGTTTCGAGATATCCGTTTTTTGTAGTATTTATATGTGGCAACCTCCCTAGGCGGATGTGGTGGTATGAGGTCGGCGTGTTCCAAAGAATAATATTGGGGAGAAAAGATTCTTGGGAGTTGGTTATAGATTTGACTCCTCTATGGGCTGGTATTTAAGTTTTTTTCCATCACAGTAACTTGCCCCCGGAAGCCAGTAGAGGCACAGAAAGCTACCAGAAGGTTCACCAGTAATAGCAGACTGAAAAAATTGCCAATTTTTTTTTTTTTGTCCAATTTCATGAAAGTGACAGTCTTGGGGAGCTGTTGCATTCAGTTTAGGACATAAAATATGAAAATATTCTATGCAGCTATCTCTGCATTTGTTGACATTTGATTTTTGGTTAGAAAAATTAGGTGCAAATCTAATGCAAACACAACTGCTTTGCAAGTAAATAACTCATAATTACACTGTGCTTAAATTTGAAACTTTTTTTCCGACAGACGAGGCACCACCCAGTGGGAAACCAAATTCGGGTTTGAAACTTTATTTGTTATGAATGTGTGAAAATTCATCAGCATAAGTTTATTTTTAGATTTTTTATTCTGTTTTAAAGAGCAAAAAATTTCGAACTTATGCAAAAAATCAAATTTTTTTACCGAAAAAAATTGTGTGTTCTAAACCAGTGGTGCCCAAAATCTTCTTATGGAAGCGTAAACACCAATACGTATACACTTTATTGACGCACACAAAGAAAAACAGAAATATTTCATTAGGTACACTGGGAAAAAAATTAAATTTCATTTTCACAAAATGTATGTACTGTATTAAAATGCCTTTCCAAATCATATTTACTAATCGTCTTGATTATTTGAAAGCAAATCATACATTGTGCTCGTTTTTCAAAATTTTTAGCGAACAAAAGTCGGTTTCCCACGTGGGATTCATTCTACAAAATAAACTGTACAGTTGAAACTAATAACACAAAATTATTTCTTCAAGTGTTTCATACTCACGAAATCATTAAAAAAAAAAACAACAAAATCATGAAAACAAAAAAACAAACAACAACAAAATTTACGCTTGGCACCAATGTGTACCAACAAAGTCTGCGTTCATATTGCTGTGCATATGAAAGTGTTGTTGCTTTGAACTTGGGATATGTGTGTATGTGTGTATTTCATACAAAAAGTTGTGTATACATATTAGAATGGTCAGCCAATTCTCCGCGGTTTTACAAAAACAAAAGCGTACCAAGCGTATAGGCCGTGGGCACCTCTGTTCTAAACTAATAAGCACATTAAAGAAGTTATTGAAAGGCAATTTTGTTGTCAAATTTCGGTTTTTGTTTTTTTTTTTCAATATCTTAAATCGTTTTTGAGTTAATTAAATATATGTTGTCCTAACTCATCCATTTTTAAAATAACGGTATATCTCAAAAACAAGAGCTAACCTAAAAAAACGGTTAGCGTTGGCTCTTTGTTTGTACGTATGTACATGTCGCTCATTTAAACATATTTTATTTAATTTGCAACCACATCTTTTTTGCTAATTACTTTTCTTAACCTTAAACCTTAGTCATTTCAGTTTATATCTGGAAAGTTTCTGGCCGTTTGCTGAAGCTGAGTTGTACATATGCAATTGTTACCAGCAAAATGTGGATGAATTCATTATAAAAACAAACAAAAACACTTGTAAACATATTTCAATAAACAGAAATAAGAAACTTGAAACTATAAGAGGTGTGCAAACAAATTAGCAACTGTGTATGGGTCACAGAATTAAATGGCTCATGAACGAAGCGTACGCGCTACAGTGGCCATGCACAGAGAAAAAGGCACAAGTTAATATAAACTACAATTTTATATCCAAAAGATGAATTAAAGAGCAAATTACGCAATTGTTTGATTTACTAAGGTGCAATTCATTTTCTCCGCAAATTGTAACTGCAAGATTGTAATTTTATCTACATATATTCAATAAGTGTATGCGCAACATTACAAAACGTTAATAACTGTTATGTCCTTTTCAGTGACAAAAAAAAAAGATAGAAGAGGCGAAAATTAAATTGTGGCAAATGCTTTTTAATCTAAACATGGTCGTTTTTTTTTGGGGGGGGGGGGGCATAAAGGTAGCTTTCAAATATTTGCTTAATTTTATACTTTAATTTTACTTGGATCTGCGTTTAGTTAACGTTTTCTGTACAGTGTTTTATCTTATCAGAATATATGTATGTACTTAAATGTATGTGTGTGTGTTGGAAAGATAACAACAATAAACAATTTTTGTGGAAATTTATGAACATCAAAATGGTTTGCTTGCATTGTTAACCGTGAGTCACTTCCTTTCACTGATTAATAAATGTTTCGTTTCTGAGAATTATGAAACCAGGCCGACCTAGTTTGATAATTTTCATTAATTTTTTCACATTTTTCTGTTTTTTTTTTGAGCTTTGAAAAATGTTCCGCCTAATTTTGGGTAACTACTTACATGAATAGACATAGTACTAAAGCCCAGCAATGCGTTCTACTGTTGGCCGTGTGCGAGACCGAAGTTACAACTTGTGCCCGGCATGAAGGGCATGTGACATGAGTAGGTCCACTGCCAACAGCCACACCAGGACTTGTTGTCGTCTGTATTATCACAGTTGACTGCTGGGCTGGTTGGGGTGGTGGTTGCTGTGGTAGTGGAGGTTGTTGTGGAAGTGGTGGATATAAATTGGCACCACTTTGTTCGGGCTGATAAACTTGAGCGGGTGTATAGGCTGGCGGCTGTGATTTGTCCATGTTTAAATTGTTTTTTTTTTAATACTTTTTCAAATTCTAATTTATGTAGTTAATTTTTTTTTTTTTTTTAATTTTAGCTGCTACTATAATTATATTTCTGGTCTTTCCTTGTTGAGTAATGCAGGGTAACTAATTATTTCCAAGTAAGATACTCACAATAAGTAAAAAAAAAAAAAACAAGTTCACTTAAAAAACTGTATGTGTGTGTGTGTGAGTGTTTGCTTCTGCCAACATTTAAGTAAACACTGACTGTTGTTATCAAATACAACAACTCTTAAAAAATATTATGATTTTGTTGGTTGTGGTTGCTTATCAGGCACGCTATACAAATTAGGAAGATATCTATTGTTTTTGTTTTATTATTTTTGGGCTCAAAAAACAGTAAAAAGTCCAAAATGGTCTTGACTATAGATGCAAAACGGAAATGCCACGTTTTCGCATTGTCAGGGGTTATCAATCTAGCGACTGTAAATGGTTACTGATAATTGGTATTTGCTTATGGTCACATCTACACTTTAAATAGTTGACAGTGGCGGTAACACTGGGTTCGAAGCAAATTTGGAGGCTGATAATTGACGTGCTGATCATTTAACCAGCCAGTAAGTCATCAACTTTACTTTTCTTGTCAGTTTTCAAAATGTTGATCACTCAAATTTTAGCACAAAAACTCTTTCTCAATTTCGAGGAAGCAAAAATCGAACTACAAAGCCCGATAAATGTATTAACAATTGTAAATCATATTTTATAAAGTTGAAATAATTATGTATAAAGACTATAAAGTTGAAATTAATATTCGCTTTCATGTTCGTATTGGAAAATATCAACCAGCGAATACATCATGTTTGAAAGCCTAGATTTTGTGCAATCACTTTTCAAGATTTTCCAGTTTCCAAAACATATTGGTTTGTAACTAATATGATATTTGTTGTATTCTAATCGTATTGAGTTTTTAGCCCTGGCCCGTATGCCGGCGCTTGAGTCGTTAATTAACACCTAACAAAATTTTGTTAAAAAACGTCACACTCGGTTTAAAAAATTAAAAAATCTTGCGCTTGAATTTTTTTTTCGTATAGAGCTCGATGTTTGTCCCAACAAGATTTTGCAAAGTATAAACGTTTTTACTCAAGTGAAGGGTATTAAGAATTCGGATTGAACGAATACTATTCGCACTCTCACTCTCTCACTGACTAATGCACGTTTACTACATGTTTGTTTGTCTGTTTGTATGCAAAATGCTTTATTTTTAATCGCATTTGTTTTTAATTGTGTACTTAATGAATCACTTGTTCATCTGCAGACACTAAATTCTCATCACTGAAATGCAATTGGTGAACCTGATTGTTTTTTGTTGTTGTTGGTTTTTCCACTACTTATTTGTACTTACATAAACAAACATAAGATCAAAGCGAATGTATGCGTTCGGCAATCCGCTGAGTGTTTAACAGAAGTAAGAATTTCAGCACGACAAGAGGGACAAGTAGTACGTGTAGGTGCGTTGCCCAAAACTGCGCTGGATGTTGTTGTTGTGTGAATAATGACAGTGGACTGCTGAGGGGGCGGTGGTGGATACATGTTATGGCCCGGCTGATAAACTTGTGCTGGAGTATAGGGTGGCGGTCGGGATCTGTCCATACTCGTTGTTGTTTTTGTTTCTTTATTTAACTCTTTTTGAAACTTCGTGAACAATACGCGTTAACTTCAACGTCTTTGCGTTCTGAGCAATATTTCGATACTAAAAATATCTGAATGTTTATTTGAAAAAAAAAAAATTGTTTTTTTTTTCGAAGCACACTTTTTACTTGAGAGAGAGTGAAAGTTTGTGTAAACAGAGATACTGGTTGTTATCATTTACGAATCAGTTAGTAAAAGCAAAACTGAGTGAATTTAGCTCAAGTTACGCTACAATGCAGAAATAATAAAATTGTGTTGTTGCATTTTCGTTTTGTCATGCTAAAAAAGCTTCTACATAAATTTTACAAATGCAAAAAATGAGAAATACCATGTAATCGGAAAATTTAAAATGTTATTTTACTAACAGTTAGAGTTTAATTTTTACTTTTCGGAAAGAGAAAAATTTAGTAAACAACATTTTTTCATAGAAATTGTCAAGGCTAAAAACTGTAGTGAAATATATAATTTAAAATTTGAAAACGTTCTTAAGATCACTATGACAGTAATGCCCAAAAATCAGTGCAATTCAATCTTCTAGTTTGGCTTATTTCGCGTTTAAGCTTTAAATCAGTAAATACTTAAGCCATAATAAAAGGAAGAATATTTAGCTCTTAAGCTTCACTCATCGAACAGTGCAAAACATCAGCTGTTTAACATCTTTTGCAGCGTTACCAAGTTTATATTTCTAAAAAGCATAAGTTATAAATGGTTCACTGATTTACATTACATTAAAGCTTAAACTGCAACAAAATCACAGAAAAGTTTTGTCAAACTAGAGTTTAAACTCTACCTGATTTTGTTGGCACAAGGAACATGCAATTGCCTGTTTTATGTCTAACTCGTGTTTAACTAAAAGAATGACCGTTTTGAAATTTAAAGGGCTTATACCTATAGTACAAAAATTTAAAGGTGATATCACACGATTACCGCAATTCACCAATTTTTGTTATATTTTGTATGGCAACCGTATGATAGCGGAATTTATTGGCTCATGCGGCAACCAAACCGAAGGTTGTTCCTATTTATCCCAATCAAATACACTTTACATACAACTATTCACCAATAAATTTTCTAAAAATGCACCAATATTTGTTGTGTTCCCATGTGGCAGCCAAAGAAGATAATACGCTCCAATAATATACGTATGTTGTGCGGCCAGCCCGCATAACAAACCATATTTTCAACTTTGAACTCCATTTTTGATTTTTGTAAAACACATTTTGTCATAAGCTACAACAGCTGTTTCTCAGAATTGTCGTAGAATATAACAGTCGTATGAATATAACGCGATAATTATTGGTACTAAATTGTTTTGCAACAATAAAATTTCAGTAAAATGTGACAATCATGTGATTGCAGAGAATTTGATTGGGACAAATTTTTTATTGTGCTCCAATAAAAATTGTGTAAAATTGGTGCATTGAGGCAATCGTGTAATGCCACCTTAAGAAACAAAATTCATAAAATATAGGTGATACACACTGTACCTCAAACATTTTTTTTCACATCTTCTATTTTTTTTTATAAACAAATACAAAACTGGGAAGCTTTTGGCTTGTCTGCAGAAACACCCAAAGCCTTCGGCAGGAAGTGAACCTGCTACCTCGGGGACTCTTAGTAGGACACTCTACCAATTCATTCATCGACGTATGAAATATTTTTCTTAGGAAGTTAAAAGAACATATTTTTATTTCGGACGTAGGGGTGGCTTTTTTACATTTTTCAACATGTTTTTGACAATTTCAGTCAGATTTTATTCACGAAAAAGATTTCGCTCTCTTTCTGATAGCTTCTTCCACATTTTATTCACCTTAAGTTTTAAAAGTTTTGTTTTAGTTTTGATCGCATTGAATGGCTGGTTAATTCCGATTGTAAATATATATGAAACACAAAGTGAAAAATAGTGCACATGAAATACACAATACCGATTCGCATGAAAAAGAAAAACCAACTCACTCACTGCAAGGGCAAATGTATGAAGAAAGACAGCACTTAAGGCGGTTGCAAAAATATTTCATGAATCAACTTAAGTTTTGGTTTCTTCACTCACCCAACTAAACAGAGGATCAACGCAAACAGATGTGTTTTGTTGCTGGACGTAAAAGTGACAGAAGTCATAATGCTGGCCTGACAAGAAGGACATGTCATACGTGTTGGCCCATTGCCCAAGGGCACAGTTTGTGGTGAGCCGGCACAAACCACAATGGGCGGAAGCTGTACGGGTTGAGATGGAGGAGCCGTTGGCAGCTGTGAACATGAAGATGGTCCGGGCTGATAAGTTTCAGCTGGAGTGCTGTATGATGCTGATTGTGAGTAATTCATATCTTTCCTCCAGTATTAAAAAATAGTTTCTGTAGAATTTCTCCGCTAAAGATCTTTACTTATTACATTTATTCTTCAAACTAATTGCTTTCGTTGTAAATAAATACTGAACAAAATACAACAAAAAACATATTTCGAATCTATTTTAAAACTAAAAACCTTGTGGTTGGAAAAGGTGAGTAAGCGGGTATTGAATTGAAAAGAAAAGATTTTATATGTCTGAGATTTGAAGAGACATATCAAATATTTAAATGATTTGAATAAGGTGGATTTTTCGTTGCAAAAATATATATGGAAGCCTATTACTGTATTCTTGAGCTAAAGGCCTTTTACTATGCATATACTTTATTATATTTCTTCATATATTTTTGTCGATATTTCATTGAAAGATAATACAGATAGTATTTTAACTTTAAAGCAAAACATTTTTTTTTCTAAATTTTCATACAAAATATGAAATTTTTTTTACCACTCACGGTTTTCTGATTATACCCCAGTTGTTTGTAAACCGATTTTGTTGAATTTCAGTAGCAAGCACATAATACCATAAACGAATGGTCTGACACCAAAACACAATTTTTTTTCTTAACTGATCTGAGTAGTTTCCTTACAAACGGCATTTCAATGGCACGAATGGACCTCGTTAAGTCCACTTCTTCTTCAATACTGATCCAAAATATGTATATAATTTATGGGAATGGAAAGTAAGACTTAAGGACATTACAAATGGAATCACAAACTTTTATATACCCTTAACACTATGGTATGGAAGTGTACAATAATACAAATATTTTATACAGAACTCAAATAGCCCGCCAAAACCTCTCCAGATGGCGCTGAACACATGTGATGTGCTTATATGTCCCTCCTTTATTAAAGGAAAATCATTAAGCCAATATTTCTGCAGTTATATACAAAATATCACTTAAAGTATTAAATATTTCCCATTTATGGGCGATAAGCTTTCACAAAAATATTTGTTGGGTATAGAGCATACATATGTAAGCAGAGTTATACCAACTTTTGTGATGTAGAAAATATTTAAAATTGAATTTTCATATAAACAGGCAATGGGCATATTCGTTGTCTATTTATGAAAACAATGTGAAATTTATATCCTATAAAGCATCTTTGGATATACATTCATATATATATATGAGTTTGTTTGCAGTTGTATAAAATAATCGAAATTTAAATTTTGAATATAAATGGGCGGTAGGTCCATTTGTTGCAAAAACTAGATTTTTCCTTGCTGAAAGTATTTTGTAACTGTGTGGAAATGTTTAAAATTTATCTCCACAACTCCTGCTATTTTAGTGCCTCCCACAATACGGGCTCAAAGCAATGTGCAACTTATAGACGACTGAAAGTGACACGGAAAATAATTAAAGAGGTCGTTTTTAGACCTATGTCATTTAATAACTTTCCTTTGGCCTCAATAGCAAATTTTAAATTCATTTTTAACTATTTTCCTCTCTTTGAAAAATAACACTTATTTTGTTAAAAGAAAAAATTACCTCAATCTTTAAACATCAATACAATAATAAACTGTAATTGCGATTTTGGCCCACTTACCCGAATAAACACAAGACCAGAGCGATTAAATGTGTTTTAGAGCTGGGTGAATGTTTCAACGAAGTCAGAACTTCGACGTGGCAAGAAGGACAATTCATACGCCTTGCCAGCATGCCAAGATTCGCATTTTGATCTGTTTGCTGCAAAATAATTCTGGGGGCCATTGTCACGTTAGACATTTCTGTACTGGACATTTCGCCGGGCTGATAAACTGCAGCTGGGGTTGCGAAATATGGTGGCTGACATGAATTCTCCATACTTAAACTTAAGCAATTAAAAACAATGAAAATTGCTTAGTTTTTTCTCTGTAATTATTAAGATCTGAGTTTACTGACGGCTGCTTTGATACTAATAATTATAATTATTGACTTTACAAAACAATGGCAGGTACTCTTATGATATAAGTGTTTGATGCTTTAGAACCAGTATATATATATATATATATATATATATATATATATATATATATATATAAGGAGAAAATCATTTTTAGACGTTCATGTAATGCTTTTGGTTTAACGGCGGTGGTTTGTGTTTTTATATATTTTTAATACAATTATTATACAAAAACTTGTTACTGCAATTATATATTGTTTACTTACATTTTGCAGTAGTGAGTTAAAAATAAATCAATACCAAACATTCAGAATTTAACCCCGATTTTTGATTTGGGATTTAAATACAAAATTAGTAAATTTTCCTTAAAATTTAAGTTGGATTTAAAATAGCTTTCAGTTTTACAGTCTAAAATTATTTTTGGTAATTAATTGTAATAAAAGTACGGCAGCACAATGTAAGTGTCAAAAAGTTATCGATAATTCAATAAAAAACAGCTGTTTAAACAAATTTGGAAGCAAGTGAAATTGTGAAAAGTTTAGAAAAAAATAAATTGTTTTGTAAAAATTATTAAAATGAGTAGCAAAAGTGATGAAAGGTCTCCCAAATTCACTGCCTTCTGGAAATAATAAAAAATCAAATAATAATTTTCGTCAAAACCAAACTGTCAAAATCATATGGCAGTACGAAAAACTTAAATCGATTTTAAATGGACACGGCAGGCCGTTTAAGTTTGATTTAAATAGCAACTGTTTGATTCAATTTTGTAATTAAATCAAATTTAAATTGAAATGGCATGAAATGGTCAAAAATTCGGGGTAATTTAATTATTATTTGCTATAAGAGCCAATTGCAATGTATTATTCCAAGATCTTATTAAATATTTTCTGTCAATATATGTGTAGAGGTTTGAGGAAGACTAAAAAATATAATGTTGGCCAATTTACACTTTGATGCTTTGCATCGTTTTATGAAAACCTTCTAAACGATAATGCTTTTAATTTTCCTACAACAAATGCATGACCGAAACTAATGCAGACAAACATTTCCACTAGAACCGCCGCAATTGTGTCTCGGCCATTATTGAGAGAAATATGGCCATTCTTGACATGTTCAAAATTTATTGATGCAAAAAATTTTGTGTTTAATTTTGAGATTGTCGTGAGAAAAAAATCAGTAATTTTTATCAGCCTTTTTACACTGACTGAATGTGAAACTTTCGTTTACATTGACAACATCTTTCATTTATTTTGCTGTCAAAAAAAAAAAAAACAAAAAAGACGCAAAATTTTTGTGAAAAAAAAAGATTAAAATGGACTTGGAGGAGGACTTTTGGCCTTTTTTCTTCCCATAGGTCAAGCAACATGTTCTCCATATCGATTGACCATACGATGCACTGCAATTAAAATAATTTATTTATCAATCACAAAAATAATGTAGAAAGAACTTGAGCCTGATAAGCTTGAGTTGAACATTGGAAGAACTTGAGCCACTTTCAAATCGGCAAAGGCGCAAAATAATTTATAAACTATTATTAAATTAAGGAAGTAGAACAGAATATTTCAGATACGAATTTTAAATTCAATAGACATCAGAAATACTCAATCAAGTGCACGATCAATCATCGCATTCAAAACAAATTTAGTTCGTCCGTGCTTAAATCAATCCCAAACGGTGTCAAAAGTAGTGGTAAGTATCAATGTTTTTAAATCAAGAACAACGTTCTTGTTTTTAAACACGGATTTGTATTGGTTATGGCTAAAATCGATCCGAAACTTTGATTGAATATGGCTAAAATTAAGTTTTTAGCGCTTGCATAATCCATATATAAACTAAAAGCACAATTTACTTGCCTTAAGGGAATCCATACTTACTATAGTTCTGACACCGCTTGGGATTGATTTAAGAACAAATGATATGAATTGTTTTTTCAGTGTCAAGTATTTTTTCCAGAAAATTTTGATTCATTACATCAATCATCTATTTAAGTTTCTGCGTGATTTAGCCCCCCTTTTCAAATCCACTTACCACAACAGACATAAAAGTACTGCAAATAAGTGCGTTTTGGTGGTGGACACATATTTGATGGATGTCAAAATTTCAGCATGACAAGAGGGACATTCAACGTGTGTGGGCTCATTGGCAAACGTCAATCTGGGTTTTGTGGTATTTATGATAACAGTGGTGGTTGATGCTTCTTGGGCAGGCGGCTCAAAGTTTTCAGCTGGTGTAAAAGGGCGTTGCTGAGTTGTATCCATTATATTTAATTTTAAATTTTTTCGTATTATTGCGATGCGTTTTACAGCAGTTCACTTGTGTCGTAACGTTTTGAGAAATACTTTCAGACTACAAAAACTGTAACAGTTTGGTCAGTTAATAAATAAAATCAATATAATGTTTTGTAGCACAAAACATACATACATATATTTGTATGGATACGCACACATACACACACACATAAGTTTTGCTGTAGTGTATAAATAGTATTAGTAAGATCAAATTCCTGTTTGTATATTTTGTTCTGTACATTCATATCTAGCTGACTAATAAATTGATAATTTATAAATTTGGCCTATTGAAAATGAAAGTTCAAGATAATTTTTGTCCTTTATCGTATTATTTGTAGATTCATATCTTAGTATCTGTATACACACACATACACACATGTTTTTTTTTTACTCGAGATACGTATTTCTGCTACTATTGCATATAATATTAGTCACCAGCTGGGTTCGAAGCCATTTGTGTGCTGATGATTGAGGTAGTGGTCGTGAAACAGCCGTGGTATGTATGCCAGCCAGTAAGTCTGCAACTTTACTTTTGCTGTGGCCTTTAAGGTTGACCCCTTCAGTTTGGTAAAAACAAAAAAAAGCTTTTCTCAATTTCAACAAAATAAAGTCAAACTTAAGCCTGTCAAAAATTATTAAAGCCCGCATGATACTGAAATTTTCTTTCATTAATTGCTATAGGATTGATAGAAAGAAACAGCAATTGCTAGAAAGAACCAAATACATATATGTTTTCTCACTTTTTGTTTATGTTTTTTTTAAAGTGTTTTATTCTTTTTATTTTCAAGAGAGCGCTAGGAAATAAAAATTTCATAAAAAGAAGCGCTAAATCGCAAAAATTATCCATAAACCGCTGACACAGCAACATTCAAGTTTGAAATGTCAATTTTAAGTTGAAAATTTTTACATTTTTTTTGACATAACCTGATTTTTTATCGATAACTTCAACAAAAATTTTGACATTTTTGCATCTATTTTAATATAGAGTTCAGCTACGCAGTACAAAGTTTGCACTTGGTAAATTCTACTATTACATTATATTTGCACTGTTCTCCAAAACTTGAACAATGCAAGAAATAAGAAAATAGAAAGAAATATAAATCATAAAATTCGATTATAAAGTCAAAATTTAAAATTAATTTAATTATTTATTTAATTATTTATTTGTTGTAAAATGTCAATTGAAATGTTTTCTTTTAGGTGTAAAAATTATTATTTTAGGCCTAAGAATATACCTTATTAATTGTTTTCTGACTTCTTCGGCCATCTATAGGTCACCGATATTTCATTGATACCACTCAACTCGTCAGTAGACTCGAAAAAACTTACAAATAATATTTGTTTTTTTAGTTGATAGCTCTAGCAGCCGAAATAATTGTCTAAACCTATTGTTTAATTCATTTTCCATACGAGCTTGGAGTTACATACATAAATGTAATGTGATGTAAAATATTTACATATGTATAAACATTCGAGTAACAGAAGCAAATTATTTTATTCTGCTTTTCGTTCTGTTCCGCTGTATACTTTTGAGATTATTTAAAAGAATACAGCGACTAATAAATTATTTAATTTATTTCCTCCCCTTGAGGCAACACAAAAGAAAATATTTAAATTAATTATTTTGAATTTTTATCTAAATATGATGAAGTATGTAATGATGATGCTAAGGCAAAGCTCCTGAACAAGGAATACAATATGTTCTCTTTGTGGGCAGAAGTAAATAAGTGAAATTACCATCACTGGTGGTGGTGAACAGCACATTTATTAAAATTTTCTATTTTGATGTAAAATTTCTGGTTTTTATTGTGCTTGCTTGGCAACTGTTTTTATTTATTTGCTGATCCCTTCATATATAGCGTTTTAATTCGAAAATATGTTTAACAAAACAAATGTTTGATATATTTATTTTGAATCTAAAAGAACATTTTGTTACACTGCAGTTATACGACCAAGTTTTGCTTCACATAGTTTTTTTTTCATATACTGCTTGTCAAAATTCAATAAAATTCATAGCTGTGACGTAGGCTGCACGCAATTTTATAACAATTCGTTTTCAAGATGCCGTCAAAAAGAAAATTAAAAATAGCTTCTTGCATATTCTGCTAAAAAAATTAAAGCAAAACCTCCTCTTCTATATTCTACATTAAACGCAGAAACGAATTCAGATTCTAATTCAATATTTTTTTTAATCTATTTAAATATAATCATAATATATGTATGTATGTACAAATATCTCTTTTTAAAATTGATAAATTTAATGGAAATCAATGTAAAAATAAAAGTACAAAATTTGTTGGTTTTGCACGTAAACATTTTTAGGGTTCCGTACTCATCAGAGTGAAACGGAACCCTATTACAGAGACAAGTACGTCCGTCCGTCCGTCCGTCACAGCGTCCATTCTCCGAAACAGTAAGAGCTAGAAGCTGAAATTTTCACAGGATATTGTTATACCTTGCCGCTACAACAACAAATACTAAAAACAATAACAAGTCGAAAACTACCAGGTGTCCCCATACAACGAAAAGTTGCAATTAGCTATAACTCTCGAACCGTAAAAGAGAAAGAGCTGAAATTCGCAGAATATATGTGCTAACATATGCCCTACAACAACAAATGCTAAAAACAACAACATGTCAAAAACTACCAGGTGTCCCTATACAACGTAGAGTAAAAATTAGCCGTAACTCCCAAACTGTAAGAGACAGAGAGATGAAATGTGAACAATATATGTACTCACATGTGGCCTACAATAACAAATGCTAAAAACAACAACAAGTCGAAAATTACCAGGTGTCCCTATACAACGTAAAGTAACAACTAGCCGTTACTCTCGACCCGTGAGAGACAGAGGGATGAAATTTGCACAATATGTGTATTCACATATGCTCCACAAAAACACTTGCTAAAAACAACAACAACTGTAAAACTACCAGGTGTCCCTTTACAACGTAGAGTAATAGCTATAACTCTCGAACCGTAAGAGATAGAGAGTCGAAATTCGCACAGTGTATGTATTCCCAGATGCCTTACAACAACAAATTACAACAACAACAACAAGTGGAAAATTACTAGGTGTCCCCATACAACATAAAGTAGCTTTAAAAACAGAGAGATGAAATAAAATATACATGTGTATTCACATACATACGTTCGAAACCCTAAGAGTGCGAGCCGGCCTCGTACTTGACTTAATTTATTTTTTATATTTTCAAGCTTGAATCTGTTTAATTTTTATCACTTTTAATTGCAACTTTCAAACAAAACAAAAAAATATTTGCAGACAGAACGAAAGAAAAAATTGTTGTCAGCTGTTTTATTGATTGTGACTTGATGCTCTCTATGGAAAGCTTGTCATCAAGTTTGAATAAATTTTCAAAATTGTGAGTGGATTAGTAAAAAAGTGTGAATGTATTAAAACTTGAAAGGCAAAACTTGATCGTGTAACCCCCAAGTTAGGAAAATATACGTTTTCATAGCAACTCTGGTTGCCAACTAAACACTAAGATAATAAGAACACAGCCAGAAAACTTCGTAATCTGGATGAATCCCATCCCGAAAATTATCTAAATACAAGTAGTTTTTTTTTCTGAACACATTTTTTTTATTTTAGCTTTTAGGTCGTGTGAACTTACTATTTTTCACAAATCTTTTTGCTTATGCAATAACCAATAATTTAACATTTATTATTTGACGAAACTCAGTTCATCCTCGATTTTCTCAAGAGTAATATGTACCCAAGAATGTCTCGCATATGGGACAAAAATGGTTGGCATTGCGACACGTGGACATGCAATACGGAAGGCAGCAGCAGCATCTAAAGTGAAACACGATTTACATATTTTAAATGTGCAACTATTTCAAACTGTTTTTAATGTTGTATATTTACAATGGTATTAGTAGTAAACAGACAAGATGAGTTTTGACTGTCGAACGATGACGAACATTTGTCTTAATGCGACAATGACAATTTGGACAGGTCATCGCCACGGATTCTGGACCCACAGGCCGGTAAGCATCTTGTTGATTTGGGGTTGGAATTATTTGTACCGGCTCCGCAACACCGCTCGGCAATTGTGAGCTGTTGTTGTTGGACATCGCTTGCTCATTATTTTCTTGTTCCATGCGTCTTCAATGCAAGTTCTCCTTTTCCTTATCAACCGCACCAAAATTGTCTACAAACACAAATCGTTGCGCTTCCGATGACTTTGTTAATAGTTCTAAGCAATTGATGAACTTATTACAACTGTATAACAGTTTGACTCAATTCAAACCATGAGTTTGTATGCAATGACATATTTTCTGATATCATAACATAAAATAATAAAAATTTGGAGGCAACCATTAATTCTATTTCACCACAACATATATTTTTGCTCAGCAAGTTGAAGGGCAATGAAGCAGTCTTTGATGGATATGTGGTGAAAAAGAAATCAAATATAAAAGCACTCAAATAATTGTGAAGAATTACAAGTAAGAGTCGTGCCGAATTTTAAATACCCTTCATAAAAGTCAGTTTCACCTATACCTATATATATGTATATATGTGTGTGTGTATATATTCAGTTTTGCCGGTTTGTACTGTGTAAGCCGTTTCTAGATATTCCCATTTTCTGCCTTTTTGTATCATTATGGATACTTTTGACCACCAAAAATTGTTTTATTGTGCTTAGAGAGACAACTTTTGAAAAAAACATAAAAACTATCTTCTGACGCAAAACATTATTTTAGTTCGCTTTCAAGGCAATATTTTTCGAAAATCTAAAAAAAAAGCGTTGCGGTAACAAATGTTTTTCAAAAATTGTATCCAAAAAAATGCTCCTATTTTCCTACCCCAAAAGTGTTTTATACTTCAGCTATGAGTGAAACAATTTTACTGCATTTAAATACAGATACGCAATCAAGAAATATAACTCATAATAAGACATACACATAACAAAACAGTAGGCGAGAAAAGTTACTTACGTTAACAACTGACAACACTACTAATATACAAATAGAATAAAAATTAAAAAGATGTACATATGTATGTATAAATAGATTAAAATGTGCAATATTATAAGTGTAATTTAACGTTTCTTTGTAAATTCAAGAACTCCCTGAGGATGACCAATAAAGTTGGCCGAAATATTGGAGATAATAAAATAATTGCTACATCAATTTAAATTTGGTGTAAAACTATTTACTAAAGGACCTCTGGCCGAACTCACTTTACAAATAAAAATATTTAAATAAGAAACACATCGCATGATGAACAAACAGTTTGGAATTAAAGAAGTTTTTCTTTCATGTCTGTTGTAGGATTTTCACAAAAAATTTTTGATTTTTTATTAATCATGGCTTTTAAGTATTCGGGGGAAAAAATCTAGGGACTTATACGATTTTGAAAAATATTCAAAATTAAGGATGTGGCATATATGGCGGGTAGTCTGGTCTTTTGCATGGTTTTTAACAAAACTGGAATATTTCCTTATGAAAATATTTACAAATTATTATTTAATTATAAATGCTCTATTTCGCTTTCCTTTTGCCTGGCATTTTTGTTGTTGTACGACGCACTATCGATATGTACAGCCGAAAATCTATTGTAATCAATTTAATTAACTACAATTACTATTATCCATTGCCAGTCAGATAGCATTTATTACTTGGTGATAAGATTTGGGCTGATATTTAGTAAATTGATTTTAATTTTGATTATTAGTCTTCTTCGAATAAGCTCTTCCACGAAATGGATTTTTCTTATCAATGCTTTGCAATTTAAATCATATTTCTTTGAACTGGTATTTGTTGTACGGCTTCGTACAAATTCAATGCAGAAAACTTTTACTTTGTTGATAAAATGTCGTTTTGGCTGGGACATGTTAGTCACTTTCTTTTATTGTGTTTATATTCTATTAAATAACTTTTTGTGTGATAGAGGCTTTTAATTACACTATGCAACAAACAAACAAAAATCCTCCATTGACAACCAGCATATACTGTTAAAGGGTTATGGTGTCCTAACCACCATGACGCTTATGAATAAGTTTCTTTTTCAGCATTTTTTTCTTCTCTCAAATATGGGACACCGCTGCAAACATTTCACCAGAACTTTGAAATAATGTCTTCAATTATATTACACAGTATGTTCAAAAAACAAAGTTATACTGGCTTTGAGCTGCCTTAATATAATTTCTTAGCATAAAAATTATTTCTAGAGTTACTGAGAAACATATGATAAACAATTTTTTGTTTTCGTAGAAAAATTAAAATTTTAGATTTTAAATGTTCTGGATACTCGTTCTTCGAACTTTTTATTTAACTTTGTTAGGTTTTATAAATGAGCTTAAGGTCACTCAATTCTCAATAAATATATTTTCTATTTATTGATAAATTTTTTCGACATTTCGATACGCCTTTGTGTATCTTCTTCAGGAAAATGTGTTTTCTATTATTTTATAAATTTTAGATTTTAGAAAATTCACCAAAAATAGGAAGCTCCAGTTACTTCACAGTTTTATTGTTTATTCCAAAAGTGGCATACGAGAGAAATGAAATGAAACCCTACATTTTAAAGTAAAAGCAATAAAATGATGTAAAATATCAAGTACTTATTTAATTTCAGATAAAGCAAAAGTACTCAGTAAGTAAAAGATATACATATTTGAATGAAAAGAGTGAAAATATTTTAAATAACTTTAACTTATGCTCGATTAAAACTGTTTTTATAGTGTTTTTTTTTTAATTCCGGTCCAAAAATGGATTTTTTCAAATTTTTTCTGTCTTTTCAGCTGTCTATATGCCGCCGATATTTCGTTTGTGCTAATCAACTCATCAGTAGATTCGAAAAATTCTTAAAATAATATTTGAAACTTAACACTACTTATTCCATAATTTCCATTAACAAAATGAGAATCAGAAATGTTCAAACAAAACTTTAACACAGTAAACATTTTTCTTCGTTTTGCAACGCTTACTTTTCTCTGCAACCTTCGATACAACGAGTTACCATCGGTTACTGCGAATTGTATTTTTTGAAAGTATCAAAAAGTAAAAGATCTCTGAATATTTAAAAATGAACTTAATTATATATTTTATTTATGATGAGTTGATTAGCATCAACGAAATGTCGGCGGCATATAGACTGCTGAAAATGACAGAAAACATTTGTAGGGTCTATTTTTGAACCTGAATTAATACATTTAATTAGTCTCTTAAGGCATATAAATAATTAAGTTCCTGGTTTTTTTTAAATAATTTTTTTTAGCAGACCGACACCGTACCATGCCGTCTTAGGGGCTCCTTAACAAAAATCCAAAATATTAAAAACTTGAAAATCGGACACCTCGAAAATTCCTTTTTCGATTTGTCGTAGTGAAACTTTCTTTTCCTCATGACAGAAGCTATTCAAATATCGATCTTACTTCCTCAGAAGTGAGGAAAATTTTTGCTATAAAATTATAGTGATCATTATTTTTAAATCAGACAAAACAAAAATAGAGTTGAAGATTTATTGGCTGGGGCAAGTATCATGGCTGTTTTGCTTCGGACCCAGATCAGAACTAATTGCACACTAATTTTAAGCTATACGACTGCTTTGTTGAAATTTACTTAACTAGTGAAGCAGATTTTATATCTTTTACCCTTAAATCTTTTATTTAGGAATGCCGTTGTTGCTATTATGGGGTACCAGAGACAAACGAATACAATATTTTCTTTTTGCGGGTAGTAGCAAATTTTAGAGAAACTACCATCATACAAACCTGTGCTTGCTTGGTGACTGTTTCTATGCATTCTTTTAAGTCAAAAAACTGTGTCACAAAACGAATGCGTAACACAATTTTTTTAATAAACATTTTGTTAGGAAAATATTTGTTTTCATAGCAGCTCTGTTTGAAAACAAAACACGACAAGAATAAGAAAATAGCCGCGAAACTTCGTAATCTGGGTGCACCGGTTCCCAACCGGTGATATACATAAATTGTTTTTTTTTCTGAGCGAATTTCATTTTATTTTACCTTTCAGGTCGTGTAAATTTACAATTTTTCATAAAATCTTTTTCTTTTGCAATTGTAGCATATAATCCAATAATGTAATGCTCCCAAACAAGTTGTCTGGAACGCACCATCATTTATCCTTCAAGGAAAAGAACTTCATAGATGATTCCCTTAAGATTGATATGTACCCAAGAACGTCTCACACATGGGACAAAAATGGTTGGCGTTGCGACACGTGGCCATACAATATGGAAGGCAGCAGCAGCATCTGAAGTGCAACGTGATTTATATACATATGTATATATTAAATACACAACTATTCAAAACTGAGTTTAATTTTCTATATATTTACAGTGGTATTAGTAGAAAACAGAATTTGTGAGTTCTGACAGTCGCACGATGACGAACATTTGTCTTAATGCGACAACGACAGTTCGGACAAGTCATTGCCACGGGCCCTGGACCCACTGGCCGGTAAGCATCTTGTTGATTTGGCGTTGAGATTATATGATGTATCGGTGCCATCAAATTCATCGGCAATGGTGAGGTGTTGTTGTTGCACACCGGTTGCATTTTATTTTCCTGGTCCATGTTTCCCTTTCCTTACTAACTGCAGCAAAATTTTTTTTTACAAACACAAACCGTTGTGCTTCTGACGACTTTGTAAATAGTTCTAAGCAATTGATGAATTTATTGTAAATGTATAATATTTTAACTCAATCCAAGCTATGGGATGGTCTTCGATAACATACTTTCTGATATCAAAACATAAAATGCAAATTAAGTTGGCGTAAATATGATCAAATGAAAAACCACTCGTAGAATTGTGAAAGATTAAACGAAAAAGCAGTAAGAATACTATATTCGGAGTGGCCGAATCTCAAATACCCTTCACAAAATCACTCTCACATATATATATGTATACATTCTATTTTGTCGGTTTGGACTAAACATATTTCCTTAACCCTTAATAACCTTGCTGCATCACCAAACTCAAGTTATTGCTTAAAATATTATTTTAGCTGGTTTTTTGCTGAAAATTGTTTAGAAATCAGTCAGAAATCGGTCCAAAAATACCCGACATATGGCAAATATATCGGGTATTTTTGGACCGATATCGGCAAACATTTTTTTGCGCTTCAATAACCTTATTTTATCACTAGATTAAGTTTTTGGTGCAAAGTACCATTTTAGACTGCTTTTTGCTAGAATTTTTTTGAAATCCGATATTCACTCGGACCACTCGGGTCTGTATGGACCAATGGCGAAGACGTTTTTTTCGACCCTTAATAGTCCTTTTTTAACATTAACATAATCTTTTTTTAACATTTTAGCATTATATATTGCCTTAGCTTGTTTTCAGCTAAAATTTCCCTAACACTGGGTTTTCGTCATAAATCGGTTCTATATGGATCGTTGTACGGCTCATCTACTTGATTTTAGCACGATATGCACTTGAAAATTTAAGCACGCTTAACACACAAGTGTACTTAGAACAAGCCGAGTAGGGATTATTAAAGAGCACTTGTATGTGCTTGTTTAAGTATTGAATTTTATTTACATTTTTTAACTGCTATGATAGCTGTTAAAATTGGTAGGTAGAGTGACTGGACTGGCAGTAGTTGTGTTCCAGGTTCAAATCGGCAAAGAGACCAAATAATTTATAAATTATTATTAAATTAAGAAAGTTGAGCAGAATATTTCAGGTACGAATTTGGGATTAAATAGGCTTCAGAAACATCGAATCAAGTGCACAATAATCAATCATCATCATACTCAAAACATCATCATACTCAAACAAAATCATTCCGTACTTAAATCAATTCTAAATGTTGCTAAAAGTATGTTGAGTACAAATGTTTTTAAATCAAGAACGGCCATCTTGTTTTTAAGCACGGATTTGAGCTATATTCAATCCGAAACCAGGATTGGATATGACGAAAATCAGTTCTAAGCTAAGTGATTGTAAAACTAAGTTTTATATATGTTTATGTATTATTTTTCATTTGACATAAGTTATCTTACTTATTGATTTAAGATAATTAGTACCCAACTATGTATGTAAATTCAATTACTTACTGTCACATGGTGACAGGTGTAATAAAAATGGGTTATTAAAAAAAAAAAACAAAAACAATGTAATTGATTTAATGAAATCCGTACTTGCCGCTCGCTCTTCCGACACCGTTTGGTGTACAAATAAATTAAATTGATATTTCAGTGCAGAAACTTGATTTCCATACAGCAGGACGAAGAATCCTACATTTCTTAATCGACTTTTCACTTGATACTGATCCAGAATATATGCATTTTATGGGTTGTCAAAAATGAAAATTGTGGAAATTACAAACGGAATGACAAACTTATATCTACCCTTAACACTTATTGTGATGGGTGTAATAAGCATTTTATTGTTTTCTGGTGGCACTGCTTTTTAATATGTGTTGCGATAAGATAATAGACAATGTAATAAGTTTATTTTATGTTTAGTACGATGAATACAAGCAAACACTTCCAAAATGTATGAGCACTGAAACAGCTCAAACGGCCATGTTCTGAAAAAGGTATCACTTCAGATTTGAGTTTTCCAAGCGCTAGGGTATACACAAACGATTTGATGTCGAGTGTATACAGAAAAATCTGCTAAAACACGGAACATATAATTTTTCAGCGAGTGCGTTACGATCATTGGTTTATATCAACAAAGCTAAATATCCCATTAAGAAAAACTTTCAACAATTGCAACGGTATTTATAAAAATTAAAATATTGCTAATTACCATTTTAGGACAAACTTCTCATTTAAAATTTGTCCGAAAACGCTTCTTAGCAATATTAAAATTTTTCAAAAACTTTTTTTTTGTTACAACTGTCATGTACTTGTTTGCTGGGAAATTTAAAAGTTTGCTCACTAAAATTTTACTTGCACAAAATGGCAGAGATTTCGACGCACTTGATATCTGTTTCGCTTTAGCATTGCTATTAAAAACATATCTTCTTTTTTGAAGAAGTCAGCTAGTGTATCTGCTGCAAAGCTGTTTCGAATAAAAAGCTTTGGAAAGCTTTTTTCCATTTCCCATCCTTGTATAGAAGGTTACAAAGAAAAGTAAAAAAAAGAGTTGAAAAACGGAGACAAAATATTTACTGTGTTAAAGGTTTGTTTCTGATTCTCATTTAGTTCAGGGGAATTATGGAATAAGTAGTGTTAAGTTTCAAACACTATTTTAAGAATTTTTCAAGTCGATCGATGAGTTGATTAGCATCAACGAAATATCGGCGCCATATAGACGGCTGAAACAGGCAGAAAACATTTGTAGGTTCTATTTTTCGACCTGAATCAATTGGCCCTTAAAGCAAATAAATAATTGAGCTCATATTCATCTGACATTCTTTTGTGCTTTACCAGTTAGGTTTTCATTTTCTTTTTTTTCGAACAGAAAGCTTTTACAACAACATTTCAAATCGTAGGTATGTACATATATATGAACTTATTTTATGTGATTGGCCAGAAATTGAAAAAAGTATGCTCTTTAATAATACTGGTCAAATATTGCTTTAATGAAAACGAACGTTTTTATATATTCGAAACTAAAATTAAAAATAGTTTTTCTAGTTAATAAATTTTTTAAGATTAAAATCATTCAGGAGAAATACTGCCAATACAATATGTATCTCTTAAGCAAAATGTTTTATCAACTCTTCTGACATCCTGCTTCTCTTAAAAGAAAAATCGTCCCCAAAATTTTAGTGCGTGCTTGTATTTTGACTCTTCTTGCCGAATGCTTAAACAGATTTTAGTTTTATTGTCAAACGCAAAGTGATCAAATATACGCAAATAATAAAAATTTTTTTGTTATTGATTTTAATTATTTTTATTTATTTATTATTCTATTAGCCTTATAATTAAAATTTTAATTAAATTTAAATGCTTCTATGTAAATATCCAAAAACTATCGAAACTGTTTAATTGAAAATGACACAAGTCGAAGAAATGACTGAAGTGAGTTTGGAATCGCCCACTGACCCAGATAAACATACACAATCTCCCTCTAAAAAGTGCATTACATTCAATAGAAACGTTGATAAAATAAATTATGAAGGCGAAGACACAAAGCGTGCTGTGCCGCCACGACAGAGATTACGCTCCTGGTCGTCACTGTCCGACGGTGACGATGACACACCGCATTTACGATATTTTTCTGTAGGTCCCAGTACGTATCAGTTACGCTGTCCGCTGTGCAAACAGAGAGCCGATGCTGAGACTGTACAAATGAGTGGTGCCCTGGGCCAGTTGAGTTGTCTACTGTCAACTTTGTCTTGGTAAGTAAAAAGTGGCAATGAAATGTTTGTTTTTCACATTGTCAAGAAAATATCGATATGGATTGTTTTTCACAGAATTTTTTTTAAGAATACAGAAAAAAAAAAACAGAAAATTAACAGCTGTGTGATAATGGATTCTGAAATAGAATTGTAATTTTCTTAATTTCAAAGAGACTCATTCCCATATTTCAGAGACATCTGTTGTTATTGCTTCTGATATTTGTACCATAGACTTAAAATGTATAAAACCATTGAAGTTCAAAAATTTTTTAACTAAAATCCAGTTGAATTCTGACCCGGCATTGGATCACAACATTTTTATAATATTGAAAGTAGCGAATTATATTTAAACATACATTTTCCTCTCAATACACATATAAAGTTAATCATTTTGTTTGTATTTTGTTTATATTTATTTTCAGTTGTTTTCCCATATTTTCCCTCTCGTTTGTGTATCTGTGCCTGCAGAGTCGCCTGAAGAGCAAGAGAATGTTTTGCAATAAATGTGGAGGTCACTTGGGTTTTTATAGCAGGCCTACGTAGAGAAGAAGGGAATTAAATTTTCGTTTTATTTATTTTTACTAAAACAGTATAAACAAAATATACATAAATACATACATAAATAAAGAAAAAAGAGAATTTGTTTTAAAATCCAACTGAAACATCAAGAATAATTTAAAGGCAAAAAAAAAAAATGCTGAAAACAAAAACATCACACAACGTAAGACAATTTGAATTTTTATTCTCAATAAATTTTTTATGTTCCTATAACATATTTTCCATGCCAAATCTATACAGACTACCAAGTTTATTGAAACATTTTTTTGCAGATACATTTTTAGTAGAATGCTTTTGTAATGGGTTTCCTAATAAAGTGTAACTTATATACTTTTCATCCAAAATGGTATACACATATTTCATAGAGTTCTTTTCAAGCAGATTTTTAAAATATTCCTTTAATTTTTTTTTTTGAGTCTACTTACCGGTTACGTAGCAGCAAAAAAATGTTGGCGGCTGAAAAAGATAGAAAACATTATTAGTAAGTTGAACTTTTCATTCATAATAATTATTGTAAGTTTATTAAGTTCTTATTTGACGTATTTCTATGGAATATTTGTCAAATAAACAATAAATCTTCAATAGTTTTTATGAATATGGGTGTTAGTTCTAAAGTATTATAAGAGTTCCATGCAGAGAGCGAAAACTTCCTAATAGATTCAATAAGATTTTCTCTTTGAATCGTTTTTAGGTTTAGGCTCTGCTATCCCAGCAGAGAGAAAAGAAGATTTTTCTATGGGTATTTCTTATTATTTCCATGTTGCAAATCTTATTAATTGTCTCAACAAGAAAAACACATAAAACCAAGAAGAAAACTTGTTACTCACGTTTGTTTTTACTCAGTTTGCGATTTGCATGGTACCAAAAAAAAAAAATTCTATAGAGAAGAAGAAGTGATTCTATTAGGTTTTCTTGTAAATTGTATACAATAAGGATTTCTTATTGATTTTATTAGGTTATTCTATTAAATTTGCCCTATTGGTTTTATTAGTTTCCCATATAAAAACACACGTAAATCATCTTTTTAATTTCATTAATTGTTGTTTTTTCAATAAGGTTTTCCCATTTAAAATAATAAGGAATCCTTCTTGAAAAAAAACCATAGAGATATCTTATTGATTTTGTTCTACTTTATTAGGTGCTTTTTTCTCTGTGTGGGCTCTTACAGCAAATAGTTAATTGCAAGCTTTTTAATTGCTTGGAATTTAATGAACTTTATATAAAATAGCAAAAAAGACGGGTACGTTGAAAAGGCTGTTTTCCATTACTTAATTACATACATTTTTATAATCTATAAATTTCCTATGAAAACTCTTGTTAAATGATAAACTGGCAAAAAGTAATATTTATAATCGATAAAATTTTTGAGCAAAACTTTTATAGATTTTTTAATTAATTTTCCTGTGGCAATTAAGAAAATTTTTAATTTTTATAATTTAATTTTTTAACTTGAATATTTCTATTCCTAATTCATATTTTACAAAAAGATTTTTATAATTAATACACTTTCGGAAAAAAATATTTTAATCGATGTTTTACAATAAAAATTTCTAATTTTCTTACACCGGTATTCATAAAAAATAAAACGTTGCTCAAACAGATTTTAAAAAAATTTTATATAAAAAAAATTGTCGTAAAATGTGTTTCAACAATTGTTTATTTTTTATGAATACCGGTGTTAAACTTTAATTTTTTTTTAAACTGTCCCGTATTTCAGGTTCCCAATATGCGTCTTCTTTTTACTGGCAAAAAGCATCATCACCGTTTTTTTTCGAATTAATAGCAAGTTTTTTTATTTTGACACTATCCTGATGTGACATACAGGGCTAGTTGCAGGCATTCTCTAATCATGGATTCGAATTTACCTCTAACTGCTATAACGAGAACGCCAGCAAAACTTTGAACATTGTCACCGATGTTCAATGAACCATTAAAAATCGTCAAGGATTCTTCATAGTTCATAAAATTTTGTACAGATTTGAGTTTTCCAAGCGCAAGTGTATACACAAACGATATGATGTCGATTGTATACAGAAAAATCTGCTATACTTTCAAAGCTCTAAAAAACACGGAAAATAAATATAATTTTTCAGCGAGTGCGTTACGATCCTTGGTTTATATCAACAAAGCTAAATATCCTATTAAGAAAAACTTTCAACAATTGCACCGGTATTTATAAAAATTAAAATATTGCTAATTTCCATTTTAGAACAAACTTCTCATTTAAAATTTGTCCTAAAACGTTTCTTAGCAATATTAAAATTTTTCAAAAAAAATTTTTTTTCACAACTGTCATGTACTTTTTTGCTGGGAAACAATGTTCAATGTTTCCCAGCAAACACCGAGGTTCAAACATTTTTCTAGAGAAAATCATTATGATAGAAACTTTCTTATTAAGTTTTATTTTAGTAGTTATCTACTATACCGCCAAAAGAAATTTTCTGTAAATAATTATTATTCATTTTAGTTTTCAGTTCGGTTTTACTTTCTCAAAATTGAGAAAGATTATGGGCTATAAATATGGACTGGAAAAATTGCACTTAATTTACTGCTAAATAAATTTGACCTTTTTTTTTAGACTGGAAACTGTTCCTCAGGGTATGACCCCTATACATGCATTGCACTGTACTGGGACCAGGAAAATAGGAGAGAGGGATTGGTGGGCGAAAAAAAAATTATAACATAAAAACAGAACATTGATTTGCTGGGTAAGTCAGCATTAACTGTTGACCAATTTGTCTGTTTAGTGTTCAGAGTATATATAATTTCGAGACTATCGCGATAACAGCATTTAATGCCACCACTTCAATACTGCAAAACGTTGACTATACAGAATAAAATAAATTGAGTCAAGTACGAGGCTGGCTCGCACTCTTAGGGTTCCGTACGTATGTATGTGTAATGTATGTATGGAATGGCGTATGTGAATACATATGTATATTTTATAAATTTCATCTCTCTGTTTTTAAAGCTACTTTATGTTGTATGGGGAGCATATGTGAATACACATATTGTGCAAATTTCATCCCTCTGCCGCTCACATTTCGACAGTAACGGCTAATTGTTACTTTACGTTGCATAGGGACACCTGGTAGTTTTCGACATGTTGTTGTTTTTAGCATTTGTTGTTGACAAGCATCTATAAATACATACACTATGCTTTCTATCTTTTACGGTTCAAGAGTTATAGCTAATTGTAACTTTTGGTTGTATGGGGACACCTGGTAGTTTTCGGATTGTTGTTGCTTTTAGTATATGTTGTTGTGGAACATCTATAAATACATACACTATGCAAATTTCAGCTCTCTATCTTTTACAGTTCGAGAGTTATACCTAAATGTAACTTTTGGTTGTATGGGGACACCTGGTAGTTTTCGACTTGTTGTTGGTTTTTGTGTTTGTTGTTTTGGAGCATCTATAAATACATATGCTGTGCAAATTTCAGCTCTCTATCTTTTACGGTTCGAGAGTTATGGCTAATTGTAACTTTTCGTTGTATGGGGACACCTGGTAGTTTTCGACTTGTTGTTGGTTTTAGTATTTGTTGTTGTAGCGGCAAGGTACAACAACATTCTGTGAAAATTTCAGCTCTCTAGCTCTTACCGTTTCGGAGAATGGACGCTGTGACGGACGGACGGACGGACGTACTTGTCTCCGTAATAGGGTTCCGTTTCACTTTGATGAGTACGGAACCCTAAAAACGACACACAGTAACCACGACAAAACCTATTACGGCTGGCAGATTTAGTTTTAAAAATATATCATGTTTATTAAGAACGCTTACAATATTAATTTTTTTTTTAATAAGTCAATAAGAAAAAGCAAGCGTGCACGCCGACTTTATCCGCAAAAGTGTGTTCTAAAGGTAAAACCAGCAGAAGTTGGTTTTACCCATGCAGCAGCAACAGTTTGGATCAAACAAATATCACTTTTAATTGTAAGAAATTTCCAAATGTAAAAATTTTGGCGTTGAACAAATAAATTAAAGCTTTTTTAATACAGAATTTGCCTTAAATTTTACTTTTATTAAATTTGCTTTAATGTTTTTGTTTATTAACTAATACAATCTTAGATTTACATATGTTCGCTTTTACAAGCAAATATAAAAACAAAAGACAAAAGTGGATCCTGAGGTATGTCTCAAAAAATTTTTTCCAAGTGTAGAAGTCGAGTTATGGAAATAAATGTTTACCGTTTCGTTGTTATTTTGCAGTAATATTTTTTTTAGTTCTGTAAGCTGACAAAAAAAAAATCAGGCAGTAGTTGCCAACTCATGACCATCGCCATTGCGAAGAACTGATAGATGTTCTATACGGGTAGCTGCTACAGACAATTTTAATATAACTCTTTGGCCTCTTTTGAAAATTTCTGATTGCTTAAACGTTCCCATTCGGTATTTAGTGCTGGCTAAATATTGTTACTCTTAAGAATGAGATGATGATTTTTTTTTGCTTTTTTCAAATAGTGGGTTTCTTAAATGTGTTTGCTGTCAATGAGAAACACACAAAAAATTTGTTTTTATTTTAGAAATATTTCTTATAGTAAATTGTGTCACAGACAATCATTAGTCTACGCACTGTGGCTGTTTAGTTTAAGATTATTTTGTACAATTCTATTAAAAAAAATGACAGCTACTACAAATGTCAGCAAAGAAACACCTAAAGTTTTAGAGAACATTTTACCGGTGCTGCCAAAAAATGTTGGACATTTGCAAAAACAGGCCACCGAAATCGATTGCCCTTCCTGCCATCAACATGGTTTGACCCGGGTGGAAAGACAAGCGGTCACTGTAATGCAAAACTTTGTTGCAGCCATCAACATCGTACTTTGTTGGTAAATATTAGCGCAATTCCATATTGAGAAGAATACCTGTGAAAGATTTTAAATTGTTTATTTCGCCTTCAGCACCCCCATACGTTGGAGGGGTCGTCACGATATCAATCATTATTGCAGCAAATGTGGTTGCTTTGTTGGACGTTATATTACGCTGAGCTGGTACAAACGTCAACTGTTTCGCATGCAGCGTTCGGATGTGGAGGAGGAAAATAGATGGCAGCGTTTTCAGAAAATCGAAAAGGAGCAATTGGATAAAAATAAACAAAAACATTTGAGAGCGATCACGAAAACAACAGCGAAAGAGGGAGAAGAATGACAAGAAGTGAACAATTAAGTGCAAGTAATTGGATGTATGATGATTTGCAAATCAGCACTGAAATTTGTTATGTTCTCTGGCATTGCTTTAACTTCTTTGAGTGTCTTAATTTTTGTATTTATTCTGAATTCTTTTTTTTATATTTAAAATTATAAGAAACATGCAAAATTAAACATTTATAATAAAATCTTTTTTTTATTTGGGTTTGAGTGAGAGAAAGTTGTGCGGCATGACATCATAAACAAAATGAAATTTCAAAATCAATATACTTATGGACATATACATAAATGTATACATATGTATAGTAATCTCATGCCACGATCGTTGTTCTCTGCTACCACTGGATCGGTGTGGCTGAAGTTTTGCACAGACATGTTAACTATGTCCAACATAAAATAAAGACCACATTGCATTTTATATAACTCGGTGATTTCGAAATCGATTTTCCGAATTCATTTCGATTTTTAAATGTGTCTCTCAGTAAAATGACTAGATGTGAAACCTTTGGAGTCGAATCGAAGTGAATTGCGTTCTAGGCAACTCGATCTTCCAAGTGTTTTTGTCTTTTGAAAGTGAAATAAATAAAAAATCTTTTTTTTCAAGATCAAGTTCAAAATCAAATTTAAAACCAAACATTTTTTTTTTAGATTTTACAAATCGAATAAATCGCTCATTGCCAAATCGAATTTTTTTTCCTCTATAAAAGTGTTTATGAGGAAAAGGATTGGACAAATTTGCTTGAAATCTAAACAGTTCGAAATTAGAAAAATATTATTCTGTATCACTCGATATTGAAAAATTTCGATTTCGAAAAAGTGTATGCAATCTTTATAGTAACAAACCGTTTTTTTTTAACTGATTTGGAAATAACAAATTTAATCAATTTTGAAAAATTGATTAACCAAGGGTTAAACTTGAGCCTGAAAAAGTAATTTAATATAAATGTATTTTGAAACAATTATTACAAAATTTTACTTGTCTTCAAAATTAATTTTGCATTCGATTTGGAAAAAAACAATGTTTTATACTTATTTCACTTTTAAAAGCTAAAAAGAATTTGAAAAATCTGTATGTGTATGAGGATAAATACGTATTTAAGATCCGGGACTCAAACCACACTTTTTAGCAAAGCCACATTTTGAAGTTAGCAGAGCACTGTTAACGAGTTAACAGCTTTTAAAAACACCCAATTTACGAAATTTCTGGAGAAGATGAGTGGGCTCAAGGAAAAATGAGGACTTCTGCGAGGTACTGACCATATGGAAATAGTGGCCTGGAGGGTTAGCTGTGACTTCTGGTACCTGGGATGTCTGAAATTATCTTTGGAGTCCCACAAAATTACTTTTAAAACACTCCATTTATGAAATTTCTACAGAAGATGAGTGCGTTTTATGGAAAAATGAGGACTTCTGTAATGTAGTGACCACATGGAAATGGTGGTCTGGAGGGTTAGGTATGACATGTGGTAAATTTGAAAACGGAAATATTTAGAGAAGAGGACTACAAAACGACCTGCACTTGCAGATTTGTCAGAATTTTAGCGTATAACTTGTAATTTGACAAATACTCCATACCAAGGAACTGCATAGAAAACCCCCAAAATCCTTCTTGTCAACAAAATCTGAAAACGGAAATATTTAGAGAAAAAGATTACAAAACGACCTGCGATTTCAAATCTGTCGGCACTTTCGCGTATAACTCGCAATTTGACAAATACTCCAAAAAACCACATAGGAAACCCCACCAATTCCTCTTTTCTATTTTCCCAACTCCAGTACAATACAATACAATATGTAGGGGTCATCGCCTGAGTACTGGTGGCAGTCTAAAAAGAAAAAAAGCTGGCCACGCTGGTAACGTGTTTTTTATTCTACATCGCTAATTTGTGCTCTCAAATTTGTGCTCATTTGAAATTTCGTGCACATTAAATGAAACTCTTAATTTTCTAAATACCAAAAAAATTATAAATAATTACTGCCACACATGAACACATGATGAGGGAGGCAACGTGCAGCAGTCAGTTGCCATCAATTATTTCAACGCAATGGAACAACAACTGGAACCTGTCAAGCGGGATAAAATCAAAATTAAATTAATACCGGCTCTCACCGCCGAAGAACGTAAACGTAATATTATTGCTAATGTGGTGATGGAAGAAGATATTGCTGCTGGAGATGTCACTGCAGCTGTGCCCTATATAGATGAAGTGGTGGTAACAACACTTAGTAGCAGTGCTGGACAATTGCAAAGTTCTCGTGGGCGGCAGGAAAAGCCTAGTCTGCGTTATTATGCGGTGGGACCCTCAACATATCGCCTTAAGTGTCCTCTGTGCCGCCAGCAAGCAAATGCGGCGGTTATGCGTGCAGCTGGTTATAAAGATGCCACCTGTTGTCTATCGATGTTGTCTTGGTACGTGCGTATTAATCTTGTTGCTTTAACCAGGCAAATTGTTTAATGTTTTCTTCTTTTGTGAGGCAGCATGTTTCCCATATTTTGGATTTGCTGCATTTGCACTTGGTGTGGCTGCAATCGTGAATGGACTACAAAGGGTGTGTATTGTAGTGAATGTGGTGGCAAGTTGGGCGTGCAGAGAAAACCAAAATAGTAATAACACAATTCGCTTTCATCAATGTAAAATGGTAGCCAATATTGATATTGTTTTTAGGAGTGTACTTTATTATATCTAACGTATATTTTTCATCTTTATAAAATTTTGATTTAAAAAATTTCGTTTGTAAAAAATGTATCAAATAAAACATCAAAACAATGCAATATAAGTTGTTTATCCCACAAACACTTTGAAAGGAGCAGTAACTTTTATGTATATTTAGAAGTGATTTCTACTGATAAGGAACTACGTTGTACATTTTACCGGTAAGAAACGTTTAGGATTTCTTAATATCTGGCAACACTGTTAAAAGGTTGCAGACTGAAGAAAGAGTAAATGTAGGAAAAATTCGTTTTTTTACGGACATTTCTCCAATGGCAACACTGTTAAAAGGTTGCAGACTGAAGAAAGAGTAAATGTAGGAAAAATTCGTTTTTTTACGGACATTTCTCCAATGAATTAACTATTTAAATTTCATAGAGCAAAAACACAAGCGAATATGGTAGATGCAAAAGCTAAACCTGCCGTTAATTTACAGGTTAGATTATTGTTTCGATAATACATTGCTCACTTTTTATACAAAACAATTGTAATAATGAAGTCCTGCCTTTTAATAACACCCAAAAAATCTGCTATGGTTGAAAAATTAAAGGAAGATCATTTTCGAGTTTGGTATGATTTATCTTTAAACTCGTAAAGCTTTAAGTCGGTGAATACTTAAATCACATTTAAAGGAAAAAAATTTTGCATTTAAGTTTCCAGCATGAAGCAGTGCAAAACATCAGCCGTTTCATATTTTTGGCAGCGTTGTCAAATTTCTATTTCTAAAAACAATTGATGATAAATTGTTCATTGATTTCTTGCAGTCAAGTTTGAACTGTACTTTAAACTCAGAAAAGCTTTGTTTAACTATAGTTTGAACTCTAACTGATTTTTTGAGCTTAAGAGTTTAAACTTTAGTTAAAAAAAAAAAAACGTTTCTGTGACGTGATTGCAGCTTAAACTTGTAGTAAATCAGGAAACCTGTATTATGATTCCGTGTATATATGTATATAGAAACTTGGCAACATTGCAAAAATTGTCCGGAAGATGATGTTTTACCCTGTTTGATGACTGAAGCGTAAAAGACAAAGTTTTTGTTTGCTTAAATGTGTGGTCGGTAAAAGTACTTACTGACTTAAAGGTAAGTTAGACTAAACTGGGAGGTAAACTTCTATAGATTTTTCGACCATAAGCCTCAAGCCCTCGAAGATTTAAAAAGGTCGTAATAAAAACAATATATTTTTTTAAAAGAAAATAAAAGGAATCAAATCAAAAAATCCCCTCAATTTAAAATAGCATTTATGCATACATATATTGGTCACTAAAAAATAGAAGTTAAAATAAAAGGAATATCATTGGGCCTGTATTGGGTTATTTTCAGTCTCAGATATTTCACATATTTTAATCAATTCACAAATGTAAAAACAGATTTGTAATTTACTGCCCACCTTGTATATAGTTAAATCTATTGACTATTTGCCTTCAGTGCATCCATTTTGCTAGTATGAGATTTTCTGAATTCAGCTTGATAGTTTTGCTCACTCGCTCTAACAGCAGAGAAGAAGAGACAATTTGAAAAGCGGAAGTCAAAGGATAATCAATTCAGCTGCCCACTTCTCCTAGGTTAGTTCTCCCCTTGGTACAGGTAGGGGAGTTAAAGGAATGACCAACTTCTGATCATTTTTTCTTACCAACTTGTTTCTAGAACACGCCAGCCCGGGCGGTTCGAAATACCAAAATGCCAAGGATTTAAAGTAGAACGTCTCGAAAATGATTTTTGTTTTTTGATATGACATAGTGAACATTTTTTCCTTTATGCCAAAAGCTATCAAAAAATCGGTAACATAATATTCATTGCTAAATAGTTCCACCCCAACATACACAACTTTTAGTGTTTCTTACACATTTCTAAAAAAAAAAAACTAAATATTAAATAAACATTTTATGCACTAAAAAAAGAAACAATTACATTTATTTTCTATATCTTAAAAAAAAAACTTCAAATAATTTTAAGCACATTGTAATTAAAAACAAGCCAAGAAACCAATATTGTTAATTACAATTGGGGCCTTCGATATGATCCCAAATATTCACCGCACTGCGAACAAAAGTGACGCCTTAAACAGCAACGTAATATTGAACGTTTCATTATGGTTTTCGAAAATTGTTTACAAAAGGGACATGAGACTTCATGGGGCTGGGGACCAACAGCAAAGTACACAGGTGGTTGTTGATTTTCGAACTGCATGACCAGACCCAATAAAGAAACCAAATTCACTTCACACAAGTAAGTGGTGAGTAGTTGTGCCAAAACCTTGTCAAAAATAATTTCATTAATTTATAGTTTAATTAATTTAATTACATAGTGTTTTTAGCTCACTTTTATTCAATTAAAGACAAAATTGCAAGCGCCAGCCAGTTTGTATCTTGAATGTTTTAGAAACTACTGAGTGAAGAAATTAAAAAAAAAAAAAATTTCAAGATTTTTTTTTTGCCAAAAGAGAACTAAAAGAGAATTCTTCTCTTAAATTTTCCATCAATTTTAAAATATTATGAACTGAAAGTTTTGTTTAATAAATTTTTCAACAATTCTAAGATTTTATAAAGAATTTGTTTTATTGTGTGTATAAGATAATTTTTTTTTTTTAGCACAAACGGCAAAAAATACTCTGTTTGATGTACGAGGGTGATTTTTCTGTATGGCAAGAACGTTTAAAATTTTCCCGGTCATAAGAAAAACGAAAATTAAATTCAATTCCAGTAAATATCTAACTAGAATAACGCTTCTCGAAATTTGTTTTAACATTGCTCCGACACAGCTTCGTTCGCTTTAATAAATATTTGCAGAAAAGGACGTGACCCCTACTTTCATTTTGCACAAGTACTTGCACAACGCGACCTTCTAGGACGCAAGTGGGCCGGTCTCATGGCTGGCAGCCTGTGAAACATAACAAATACTTGCAATGAAAGAAAAACTATAGCAAAATTTTCTGTTCACAACAAAAAGAAACAAGTGTATAAGATGGCTGGGCCTAGCGTAAAGTTTTATAGCGTTTTTAGCCCTGATACAATAGCAACAGACTCAGAAATCAATTGAATATTGGCCAGAGAATAAAAAATATATTGCAACTAATAGAAAAAGCGCAGAAAAAGGGAAAACTGAAAGATGATCAATGGAATTAAAAAATTATACAATTACTTTTGTGCTGACTGTGAAGCAGTTTGGGTGCTGATGACTGTAGTGGTGTACGTGAAACGGAAGTGATATTTTCAGCTGCCAATGAGTTTCCAATTTTACTTTTTTTTGTCTTCTTTTTCAAAAAATTTTGACTATGAAAATTTAACCACAAAAAAAAAATTTATTTTTTGCATACTGGAAAAGTAGAATCGAAGTGAATCACCATAAAGTAATTAACAATAATAAAAGTTTATGGTTTTCATAAAGAAATTATCTGTTTTGTTGTATTTACTTTAGATGTAAAATGTTTCTTTCTGTCTATGATTCTAATTTTATATTTATTTGTATTTGTTCAATACTTAAATTTTATATATTTTTTTTGTTTTTGTTTTTTTCAGCCGTGTGTCTCCGACATTTCTTTGATGATGTGTAACTCGTCAGTAGACTCGAAAAAAATTAACAGACTGTTTGGAACTTTACTACATATTCTATTATTCCCATGAACAAACACAATGAGAATTACAAACGTTCTAAAAAAAAACTTTAATTCAGATAGCAATTGTTGTCTCGCAAATAAGAAATTAGATTTATTTTTGTATGTTCTATTTATATTTAATTTTTTTTTGTCTGCAGAAACACCCAGAGCCTTCGGCAGGAATCGAACCTGCGACCTCGAAGACTCTTGGTAGAGCACTCTACCAATTTATCCATCGGGGCGCACCTTTAAAGTTCTATATCTATAAGTATGCTTGAGTGGATAATTTTGCAAGGAAAAATATATTTCGAAATTATGCCATAATTTTTTCGGTTTCGACTTTGGCCAAAGGAGTTGCACTACTACATATCAAAAAAGAAATTTTCCGTTTTTTATTAGCAATTATGTCTATTCGGGCTTCCAAGGTCCGTTATTCTAATTAAATAAATAAAAGATTTATTTTATTTCATTTATTATCCGACGTTTCGTTGATATTTTTCCAACTTCATCAGGGATTTATTTATATTTGAAATCTGGCAACATTGACAGTAACATATGAAAATACAAAAATAAAATTCAATATAATAATAACAACAGCAATAATATAAACAATAATGCAATCAATTCAACTTACAATCTTATCCTTTTTTAATTTTATTTTTGACGAAAAATATGTTTTAGTTCGACATAAAACATATACTTTAGATGGTCAAATAAAATAAATAAACAAATAAATAAAATATCACAGTTAAAACAAATTGTCATCATTCCCATATCACAGCTGAAGTTACAATAACTATTCATTTAACACAATGTTATAATTTGAATTAGTGTTGTCCTTATCTGTTTTACTGTTCCATTTTCCATTTCCCCAAATTTAAATGGTTTATACTTTTTTTCTTGTATCTTCGAATCTGCATTATATGGACACTTTTGTGGTGGTGTATTTTTCACTCATACATTGAATGTGAGAAGTATAAAATCGCAAAAATACTAGACTGTCCAGAAAAATCGGCACGACTACTCTAGTTACATATAAACTATTTATATTCTACTGTATGAGTGAAACAACAAATAAATAGTTGACCAGTAGCAAAGTTGTGGTAGCGTTTTCTTCGACAAATATTTGTTTAGCCAGAATGTGCCCTAGGAGTAGCAGCAAAATTAATTGGTCTTGCCATTTGAAATAGGTAAAAAGAGAAAAAGCTTAAGCTTATTCGAAATATTAAGCAAAAATAATTGAGTTGAAGGTCTATTTGAGAATACAACAAAATCTCATCAGTGACGGGCATTCTTTTCTTTTAAATTTTTACAGTGAACTAAATATTTCGCTCACAGATAAATATCATAAAAACAACTTGTTGAATGATTTCACCATAATATTTTTTATTTATATATTTAATAATATTCATTTACTAAAAGTTTATTCACACTGAATAAATTTCATCGGAAGACTCTGTGTTGCAATTAAAATATATTACTATCGCATGTGACATATTATACGTGACAGTATACTCCTTTTAACTATTTTAACCCAAAAGAACATTTATGGAGTAAAATTTAAAATATAAATTTTAATTTCGGAAGTTGTAAAATAAAAGGGTTGAATCTTTTTAAACTGTGTTGTGTGGTCGCCGCTATCAAAATGATGACGAATGTCACTTTTCGTGACATTCGTCAGTTTTTGAGAGAATTTAAACTTTTTGTTACAATTCTCACTCAAGCAACTGATACAAATTCATATCCACTCTGAATTATTGCATGTTTTAATTTATTATGCATTGTAATTTTTGGTTTACCCTCGTTGGTCATTGGGATTTTTTTTTTTGTATTTTTAAAATTTTATATACAGTAAATGCAAATTAAAAGAAAATCAAACGTATGAAATAAATAAATAAATATACTGTGTAAACAAATATACTAAATAGAATCTTTAAAATGAACTGAACACTTAGAAAATCTAACACCCGCACAATGGGCATCTGCTCTTGCTTCTTTTTCTAAAATTTATTTTATGTTTTTTCATTTCTTTCTGCATTATTGTTGGCATGTTTTGAGTTTTTGCAGAGGAGGTACCCGCATCGCCCGTCCAAAATAGCAGCCACAATTTTTACAATAATGATTGCGATCACTCGATTTACACGGCAAACTGTAGTCCAGGCAAAAACAGCAACATAAGGAGCTATAAAAATACATACATATATAAAAGGATAGAAAAATGGAAAAGTTTCCCTTTGCTTTTGTGCTAAAGTTTATCGTGTCTCTTACACAAACAAGCAGCCCAGAAAGCGATTAATTTCTGTGGCCCACCATTTGAGTTCATCCACCACTTCGCTCAGTTCTTCTATGCCACAGCTGGGACATCGGATTAAAGCTGGCTGTTCGCTTAAATTCAAGTATGTGCCCACTAGGGGTGTGGCAAAATTGTGATAAATTTCCTGCTTTCTTTGGGCTCGCAACATTTTTTCACCTGCCTTTTGAGCTTTTTTGTCAATAACCACCTCAACGTTGGCCGGTTTTTGCTCATGAGTTGTGGCCATTTATTTGTTTACTTGTTTATTTGAATTTTATTTGTATTTTTTTTTTTTTTTTGTATTGAATGGACTTCACCTTAAAAATATTTTTTTATACACATACTTATATTAACTGATTCGTTTTCTTTTTGCCTTTACTTTTTGTTTTTTGAGAATATTCGTTTAGTTTTAAAATTTTGTTTTGAGATATTTTCAATACAAAGAACAAAATCAAACTGAAAATGATTTCACTGTTTTTTTTTTTGCTTAACTTTTTTTTTGAAAAACTCTAAGGCTGCACAAAGAGTTTATTTAAAAAAGAGCAAGAGAAATGCTAACGAACTGTAAGAGAGTGAAAATTTTTATATTTTATGCATTTCGGTGTTACCAGTCAAAGAAAAAAATTTCACCAAAATTGATTTGCATGACCGGTAGGTAGTACTTTTTATTTCATCCAGAACCTTGCAAGACTTTGTATCTGCTGTTGTTACACATATAAAAAAAGAGAGCAGACTTTCTAAAAATAAGATGAAGTGAAAATTGCTTTGAATTTGTGTTTCGTTTAAGTCAAATAGAGTCATTCGAAATGTTCTAGTGCAAAATGTCGAGCCATATAAGGCCACACCATATCTCTAGTCTAATTGCAGTATTAGTGAAAAATATAATCGTGGATGTTATAGAATTCGATCTCATTGGAGTTGAACTTGAAACCAAGTTCGTGGCAAAAATGAATAACGCACCGATTTCGGTACAGTTCTACAAAAATCCAACAATATTAGATTTCGCGACAAGAAGGTAATTTTTTGATTGGTTCCAAATTCCGATTCCGATTCCTCGTGTCTTTTATTTTGAAAATTTACTAAAAAGCATTGACATTTTATAAGCTGGGGGACAACTATATTCTTTGTATCCACCACTATTGGTTTCGTACTCGCTGAAGTTTTTATAAAGAGTATCTATCCCGCTAAAAATACTAATTCCATTACTTTTAGGAAAACAATGGGAGTTAAAAAATGAAATAAAACCAAACAAGCCTTTAGTACAGAAAACAATTTAAAACAAGAATATTTCGTAAATTAATGAAATTTTGTTTGAACATTTTACTACCGGAAGAATAAGTATACGGTACTTTCAACACTTCTCAAATTTACTGGCGAATTGAGCGGCATCAACGAAATATCGGCTACACATACCCCACCAAAATGCTGCCAGCAAACAGTTGTACAGGTCTAAGAATTGATTTTCTAGTTTAACTTTTGATTTTCTAGATTGTTATGTTATTCTTAAGATACATATTTATTTCTTCACAATATTTTTCTCTTTAATTTAAGTAGCAGGCTTTTTATTTAATTGCAATTGGCAAACTTAATTATAAACAATTGTGTATTTTATTTTCAAGCAATAAAATCTGTAAATTATTATATAGCCTTTTAAAAAAGAAAAAAAAATTATCTACTTGTACTGGCGTGTGAAAAATAAATACATTTTTATTGAATAAATGATCTCTGCAAAGCTGAACGATTCTTAAATTTGAAAAGTTAAATCAAAAGACCTCGAATTGTTCTTGAATATGAATAATAAGGAGCTGTTTAAATAAAAAATTTAATTCAAAAACCATATTGGCTAATGCAGTCATTTCAACAGTTTACAAACAAAAAGATTTTCTGCTTCATATCTATAATAAAAAAAAAAAAAAAAAACAATTTAATAAAAAAAAAGACCGTGAATTCATGAATTCACTGAAAATTGCTGGCAAAATCTGATAGAATCCAATTCTACTTTGAGAAGTCGCATGATAACAGCCGCACTATTGTACTTTTGTAAGCAACTTCTGATCGCATAGAAAAATATAGTTTTTGAGCATTTTCAAAATATTAGTCTGTGCGATTGACTTGTCAAAAAGTCTTGCACACCCATACACTTTTAGTCCACAATATCACACTTCTTGAGCAAACATGGCATTTTTAACAGATCGTACGATTGCCTAGGATTTTGTATGGCGGCCGTAAGACTCTGTTTAGACTTTCACTTTTAAATGAACGGATAATATTGTTAAAATTTTAATAAATTTTTTATTTAAATTATCATCGAATAAAAATTTAAATTTCAATAATTAATTCAGGTCCAAAAATAGGCCTTTTAAAAGTTTTGTATTTTTTTTTTCAGCCGTCTGAAATGTCGCCGACATTTCCTTGATGCTAATCAACTCATCAGTAGACTTGGAAAATTCTTAAAAGAATGTTTGAAACTTAACTACTTATGGGTCAACTGTATCACGGTTAAATCCACGGAGCGCACAACAAGCCAATACTGGCTTAGGTGTATGTCGCAAGACATGGGCAAGCAAACCACTCCAATCAACCTAACCTAACCTAACTACTTATTCCATAATTCCCATGAATAAAATGAGAATTAGATATGTTCAAACAAACCTTTAACAAACACAGTAATTATTTTTTTCGTTTTGCAACTCTTTTACTTTTCCTTGCAATTGGCTCTTAAAGCAAATATATAATTAAGTTCATAATTTCTATAATGATTTAAGCCGAATCGTAGAAATCTGTTTCACGACCACCACGTCATTCATCAGCGCCCAAATTTGCTTAAAAACTAAGCCCCTACATTCGGCAAAAAGTAAAACTAAGTTTTGAATAGTTCCGCTGGAATTATCGAAGTATTTCCTCAGCAAATGTTTAATAATTTTATGCGAGCTTTAATTTTCTTGTATTAAGAGAGTACATTAGGGAGGTAGCAAATAAGATCTGGTGAGTAAATGCTATAACGATTTATTTAAGGTTGATAGCTGTTAATGAAAAGCATTGGTCTCCTCAAAGCAAAAACATCGATATATAAATAAAAAACATTTTTTCGAAGTTCTCTTGCAACAATGCTTGATTTTTTTGCGATACCGCCCAATGTGCAGCCAATTTTAAAAATGCTACAGTGTTATACAAACCAAAATTGTATTTATATATATGTCTGTAAGGATAGGACAGCTATAAACAAGAACTAAAATAGATAAATAAATAAAATAAAAGAGAAATAAATTTGAACACTTAATGACTGGGGAACATGCACACAAGATCTGTTACACATTCGCTTTAGCGATCATCATGACAAATTCCCGCCAATGAGGGAATTTATTTGCTCCATGTTACATCAATAGCGCAGTTCATTATTTGGTGCAAATGTCTTGCGTAAGTGCGAATGCAAGAAATCGTTGCTTTTTCTTTGCAACCCAACAACAAAATATACAAGGTTGCACTCGCAATATTTTTGCATTTGCGCACCGCTAATTCGTGTTGCTTTTTTCACATGAGTATTGCGTTTGCAACACTGGCACTCGAACAGCTGACATTTTAAAACAAAGCAAACAAAAAATAGTAGAGATGGAGCCAGCAGTAGTTACCACAAAAATAAAACGTGAAAAATTAAAAATTGTGTATTAATTTATCAGCTGTTATTTGGAGTGCAATAAAATATGCAAAGTTGTTAAAAAGGCTGCTCAATATCAGTTGCAATATAATCGCAAACGCAAATAGTCGCAACCAAAAACGCACCAAACGCTGAGTACAGCTAATGTATATTTTCACAGCACAAGACAAAAATAAAGCCGTTAAGTTCTCAGAGAGAAAACAACTGAGAACGTAGTGTGTGCTGGTGCTCTTAAAATAAAGATTTTAAGAGTTCATTTGATCTGAATTCTCCCTCTTAGATTGGTATCGAAAATAATTTGTATCATTTGAGTGATTAATTTCTTGAACAATTATTTGCATTCAGTATTAAGATAACCATAGAGGAATATCTCTGACGATAATGGCCGCTTTTGAAGAGGAAAAATGCATAGAAATTATTTTGCCAGAACCACCGCTGCCGCTTCTCAAACCCATCGATTTAAAAAGTGTTGGTTTTTTGCAAAAACATCCCACATACGTCAGCTGTCCAGCCTGCTTGGCGGAAACTTTGAGTATAGTGCGCCTGGAGGTGGTAACATGTTGGCAGAAAGTTCTTAAGGCCACTAATATGTGGTGAGGTTTTTATATATCATATACATATGTACATATAGTATATATACGCTTATATACGAGTATCATATACATACATACATATAATTTTACACACATAATTTTCCTTGCGTTACAATTTCAGCAAAACGTCAGATGGTCGTTATGATATAAACCACTATTGCGGCATTTGTGGTTGTTTTATAGGCCGCTATGTGGCCATTAGCTGTGGTGAGCGTTGCCTGTCGAAACAAGCTCGCAAAAAAGCCGCTAACGATGCCATGACCTTGAAGACAAAGCCCAGAGATTGTGCAGAGCATATGCAAAAAGCGAGAGAAAAAGTCAAGAAAAATCGTGCCAAGGAAAAGGCTAAAAAGCAAGCAAAAGATGAAGTTAAGCAATGAAAGGAGATTATTGCCGTTGTAAATAATAAACATGAAATCTTGTATATGAAATCTTAGCCACCCTTCATAACAATTTATGCTAATTTATGTTCTAGCAATTTCAACACCATTCTTAATTTTTTTGTATTTTGTTTGTGAACACACGAAATGTTACTGTAAACAATAATTAAAATAAATTAAAGTAAATGGCTGTTTTGGCATTACACCACAACAGCCACTCGTTTTTGATGGAAATTCTTTTGATTTGATTGACTATCAAAATATTTCGTTGAATATAAACATGTATTCGTTGAAAATTGTTTGAAGACACTTGGCGTACAGTGGAGATGGCGGACAAAAATCAGAAACTTTCGAAACTTTGGTTTTCAATATAAACCTCAAAAGACAATGCGACTGACCCAACAGAAAGAAAAAAAAAAACGGAATCTAGCTTTTAGTCAAATTTCATGATTTACAATGGGTAATTATTTTATTGGGCTTGGGTTGGATTTAGCTTTTTCAGTGTAGAGGGGGGATGTTTTTGTGATGAAATTGTAGTAATCAGCCAATAAATCTTCAACTTCTTTAAAATGGTTTCTTTAGAAATGTTGATAACTACAATTTTATTACAGAAAAAAATCTTTCTCAATCCAGTTGTCTTCAACTTTACGCTTCTTGTCTTCTTTTGAAAACAAATATTGATCACTGCATTTTTACTGCAAAAAATAATATTTTCCAATTCCGGGCAAATGAAATCGAACAGATAAAATATTTGCTTCCAGCAGCCTGACATTTTTGACGGTTTTTTAAAGGGCGTTTGAATTTTAAGAATTGTGTCGTGTGAAAAAGCGCACAATTTCATCTAAAAGAAGAGATTCCGAGCCACTGTGCCATGTACATATAAAATTCAGCATGTTTAGGAATTTGTTTTTAATATGTTTTAAGTAAATGTAAACAATATAAATATTGCCAATGCTTTATAACTTCAAATTCAAGCTGCCAAGAATATCCATTAATACACTTAAGAATGTTTACAATATAATAAAACATGAGCAAAATATTTGTGTAAGGGCTTATATAATTCTGATGAGTTTCAAAAAGTTTCAAGTGCCAAATGAACTTCCAAGAAATACAAAAAAAAAAAAAAAAAAAAAAATTAGGAACACAGAAAACAAATTTAAATTAAGAATCAAAATGAAAATTATTTTTTTTTCGTTTTATTTATTCTTTTATTTTTGTACTACAAAGCCTTTGGTTTTCCTCTGACGTGATTCGAACCGCAATTCCTTACCCACTCTGCCATGGCTACAATTTGGCTTAAGGAAACAACAAGTGATTTAAATAGAGAATGGTTTTCATATCATTGCAAAAACTTAACATGATTTTTCATCAATAGCGCAGTTCATTATTTGGTGCAAATGTCTTGCGAAAGTGCAAATGCAAGAAATCGTTGCTTCTTCGTTGCAACCCAACAACAAAATATACAAGGTTGCACTCGCAATATTTTTGCATTTACGCACCGCCAATTACGTGTTGCTTTTTTCGCATGAGTATTGCGTTTGCAACACTGGCACTCGAAAAGCTGACATTTTAAAACAAAGCAAACAAAAAATAGTAGGGACGGAGCCGACAGCAATTAACAAAAAAAAAAAAAAAAAAAAAAATATAAAACGTTAAAAATTAAAAATTGTGTATTAATTTATCGGCTGTTATTTGGAGTGCAATAAAATTTGCAAATGTGGAAAAAAGGGGGCTCAATATTAGTTGCAATATAATCGCAAATGCAAATAGTCGTAACCAAAAACGCATCAAACGCTGAGTACCGCTAATGTTTTGTCATGTTAATTTTGCGTAACGGTTTTTTTCTTTGTGGACAAAAAAAAGTTTGTTCAAAACCATGTTGCGTTTAACAAGAATAAGCAACTTACAAAACTACGCACTTTATGCGATTATACTGCATTATTGTATTCAATTTTCGATATATCTGGCAAGGAAAATTTACGTTACATTGCTAAAATGGTAACGCTGCTTAAAACAATTGGTTTAGATTTCGGGTTTTGCTTTTCAAAGAAGATTCTTTGGGAAAAGCATTAAGCTTATTTAGCAAAAGCTTTTATAGCAGGCTTGTGTCCGCAATAAATTTTATAAATGGAGGTATTTAAAACATAATGGATGATGTATTTAACCCTCTTAGAGACAGCTTAACAACTAATGTATATAAGTTCTTAAATACCTGTGCTATTTAGCGGTGACCACACTAGTAATATTAAATTTTTTCGTTCAAGCATGTCCAAATATTTGCTACCCATCAGTTATGGTCTTAGTTTTAGTGAACATTACCCACCAAGCCAAATGCTTCGATTTTGTCGTCACATATAGACTGACACTTTCCCATATAAGTTGTAATTTGAGAAATACTCTAAAAAACCACATAGAAAACCCCTCCCTACGGACGCACAACTTGTTTCTACTGTATTTTCTAAAATCCTTCTTCCTTACAAAATTTGAAAACGGAAATATTTAGAGACAAAGACGAAGAAACGACCTGCATTCGCGGATTCGCCGGCACTTTCCCGTATAAGTTGTAATTTGCGAAATACTCTAGAAAACCACATAGAAAACCCCTCCCCACGGACGCACAACTTGATTCTACTGTATTTTCTAAAATCCTTCTTCCTCACAAAATTTGAAAACGGAAATATTTAGAGACAAAGACGAAGAAACGACCTGCATTCGCGGATTCGCCGGCACTTTCCCGTATAAAATGTAATTTGCGAAATACTCTAGAAAACCACATAGAAAACCCCTCCCCACGGACGCACAACTTGTTTCTACTGTATTTTCTAAAATCCTTCTTCCTCACAAAATTTGAAAACGGAAATATTTAGATACAAAGACGAAGAAGCGACCTGCATTCGCAGATTCGCCGGCACTTTCCCGTATAAGTTGTAATTTGCGAAATACTCTAGAAAACCACATAGAAAACCCCTCCCCACGGACGCACAACTTGTTTCTACTGTATTTTCTAAAATTCTTCTTCCTCACAAAATTTGAAAACGGAAATATTTAGAGACAAAGACGAAGAGAAGACCTGCATTCGCAGATTCGCCGGCACTTTCCCGTATAAGTTGTAATTTGCGAAATACTCTAGAAAACCACATAGAAAACCCCTCCCCACGGACGCACAACTTGTTTTTACTGTATTTTCTAAAATCCTTCTTCTTCACAAAATTTGAAAACGGAAATATTTAGAGACAAAGACGAAGAAGCGACCTGCATTCACAGATTCGCCGGCACTTTCCCGTATAAGTTGTAATTTGAGAAATACCCTAAAAACCACATAGAAAACCCCTCCCCATGGACGCACAACTTGTTTCTACTGTATTTTCTAAAATCCTTCTTCCTCACAAAATTTGAAAACGGAAATATTTAGAGACAAAGACGAAGAGAAGACCTGCATTCGCAGATTCGCCGGCACTTTCCCGTATAAGTTGTTATTTGTGAAATACTCTAGAAAACCACATAGAAAACCCCTCACCACGGACGCACAACTTGTTTCTACTGTATTTTCTAAAATCCTTCTTCCTCACAAAATTTGAAAACGGAAATATTTAGAGACAAAGACGAAGAAAAGACCTGTATTCGCAGATTCGCCGGCACTTTCCCGTATAAGTTGTAATTTGCGAAATACTCTAGAAAACCACATAGAAAACCCCTCCCCACGGACGCACAACTTGTTTCTACTGTATTTTCTAAAATCCTTCTTCCTCACAAAATTTGAAAACGGAAATATTTAGAGACAAAGACGAAGAGAAGACCTGCATTCGCTGATTCGCCGGCACTTTCCCGTATAAGTTGTAATTTGCGAAATACTCTAGAAAACCACATAGAAACCCCTCCCCACGGACGCACAACTTGTTTCTACTGTATTTTCTAAAATCCTTCTTCCTCACAAAATTTGAAAACGGAAATATTTAGAGACAAAGACGAAGAAACGACCTGCATTCGCAGATTCGCCGGCACTTTCCCGTATAAGTTGTAATTTGCGAAATACTCTAGAAAACCACATAGAAACCCCTCCCCACGGACGCACAACTTGTTTCTACTGTATTTTCTAAAATCCTTCTTCCTCACAAAATTTGAAAACGGAAATATTTAGAGACAAAGACGAAGAAACGACCTGCATTCGCAGATTCGCCGGCACTTTCCCGTATAAGTTGTAATTTGAGAAATACCCTAAAAACCACATAGAAAACCCCACCCCATGGACGCACAACTTGTTTCTACTGTATTTTCTAAAATCCTTCTTCCTCACAAAATTTGAAAACGGAAATATTTAGAGACAAAGACGAAGAAACGACCTGCATTCGCAGATTCGCCGGCACTTTCCCGTATAAGTTGTAATTTGCGAAATACTCTAAAAAACCACATAGAAAACCCCTCCCCGCGGACGCACGGTGCCGACGAATCTGCGAATGCAGGTCGTTTCTTCTCTTTGTCTCTAGATATTTCCGTTTTCAAATTTTGTCAGGAAGAAGTATTTTAGAAAATACAGTAGAAACAAGTTGTGTAAATTGCGGTACCGAATTCTTCACTAATTCGTGACAAAAATCATATGAAGTGGATTTTTTTTTTTTGCATTTGGAAACCGTTTGGTTCTTATCAATTTTCATTATAAATTGTTATTTTAATAATGAAATACACACTACTTTTTAGCAACTGTTGGGCTTAAAAATGTACCTTATCAATTGTTTACTGTCTCTTTAAGCCTCTCTGTATGCTGTCGAAATTTCGTGATGCTACTCAACTCGCCAGTACACTCGAAAATACTACATATTCCACTATTCCCATTAATACAATGAGAATCAAAAAATTAAAAAAAAACACACACACCGACAACAATTTTACCGGCTTGCAACGCTTTTTCTTTTTTCCCAATAACAACACATTGCATTAGTTTTAATGTTATAGTCGAATTATATGATTTACAATTGTTAATAACTTTATCGGGTTCAATTTTTACTTCCTCCAAATGGCGAAAGATTTCGTTTGTGATAAAATTGGAATGATCAACATTTTTAAAGAAGACAAGAAAATTGAAGTTGAAGACCTAGTGGTTGGGGTACATACCATGACTGTTTCACGAGCACCACTTTACTCATCAGCAGCCAAATTTGCTTATAGCCCAGGCCATGACTAACTGTATAATATTTTTAAGCAGCCATCCTACCACCTGAGCTCTTCATTGCTGCCTGATTATACCATTTAATCTTGTTGATCAACTTTTCACTTTATCACTATGTTTTTCTGTTGATTGACATATATTTTTATATTCTCTCACCAGCATCCAATTGATTGCGAACGGTTTTTGTGTTTGCTGCTATTGTATCAGTGATAAGAACGGTTTCAAACTTTTAGCCGGACCCAGTGATTTTTGAGCGTTAGTTTGCATTTTATAGTCGAACTAACTATAATACAGTTCAATCGACTCTTATAGCATATAAGCAATTGAATTCGTTTTTGAAAATTGCTCATTCTTTTATTGGGCTTTTAGTTCGATTTTGATGCCTCAAAATCAATTGAAAAAGACTCTTTGTGGTACTATCAACATTTTTAAAGAAGGCAAAAAAAAAAAAAAAAATTAAGTTAAAGAACAATATTTCAATTTAGTACTCCCAAAAACTGACCCTTTTTACAGCTCTTTTCCTAAAGCATGTAAACCTCAAGTCGTTGCTTAAGTATTTTTACTTCGAATTCTCTGACTTTGCCAACCTCTACAGCTGACAAAAAAGTAAAATCTACAAAGTTCTTTCGAATTACTTTTATATATGTATTTTACTGGCTACCGTTCCATACATTTTTATATCAACACAATTAGGTTTGTTCTAAAAAGCACTGCGCTTGAAAATACGTGGCTTTCAAAAATAAATTTTATCAGAAACCTGGCTTTATCTTGGCCTGTTGTAATTTTTATTTTTAAAGTTAAGTCATTTAAAGCGCTATTGCACACTTCTGTTATGATATAGAATTTTATCTTATTGAACTAATGCTGATTTGGAGTTTAGAAATCAAGTGAATTGCAAAGCAGCCCGGAATATAACCCCTTCTTTTTTTTTTGTCAACGTTGCAAACAATATTTCTGTATAATTTAATGGGCTGAGTTAGGCTTATGTGGCGAAGCTTTCATCTAAGCAATCTCTAGATACTTTAATACCAGGTAGCCGCATGACTACAACAAATACTTCACATGTTTTGTAGGTCGAATCGCTCTCTTTTCTGTCTCCCATATGTTCGCGCTTGTGGTTTCTGTTGTGTATGTATGCAATTTGTAAACAAACCTTTGACAGTTCAACAACTACATATAAGCAGTATCCAGCTGCTTTTCTAAATTGGCCTACAGGCGCTCAACTAACTCTTCAAACTGTTTGATTGTGTTAGTGTCATTTAATTTTTATTAGTTTATCGCAGACATACGATTAAAGATGTCAAACATCATAACTATTGTGACCTTGTAGCCACGTTGTATGTTTTAGCATTTTTTTTTTAATATGTTGTCGCGAACAATTTTCGATTTCGCTTCAATCGAAGCCAGAGAAAAGAGCAAGTAAAGTATTTGGAAATCTTAAGAATAGAATTATGTAGGTATTAAAAATGGTTAAATATGAAGCGATGAGTAAAGTTTGTCTGTTAAATTGCTTTCTTTATTTTGCATTAATATTTTTTGTTGCATAAATGGTAATTATTTTTAATAAGTTCATTCTGGAATACTTCAATTCGGTATGTATTTGTATTCCCATTCCCCAACTGAATACTTATTAGCTTTGCACCCAATTTAAAGTTGCAAAAACAAAAAAGGTTGAAGTTATAACACGAATTATTTATGTTACGGTTTTAAAAATTTCAACACATTGTGGTAGCACAAATTTACACTAAGCCATGCAAAAGTATGTTTTTGCAAAAATATACCAACATGTTTGTTTTGACACCCACATGTGTTTTTATGTACAATTTTCGCTGGCACACGTATACAAATATAAAATTATTTATTCTCAAACACACACACACACATGCATAAATCACAACAACGAGAAAACAGTACTGCATGTGTAATAATAATAAAAACTCACTGCGATGACATATAGACAAGTTTATGCATTATTGAAAATGCAAAATTTTATGGCACAAATATCTAAAATAAAATCTACTTAAAAATGTATGCATGTGTATAATAATTCATAACACTTACACATGCTAAACTTTAACCGTGTGTGAGTGGAATCGAATATGCCACACCATGTAAAAGGACCATAAAATGTTGAGTTCATCACGTTTGCTGCATCAGCATCAGCATCAGCAGAGAGAAGACGAGGGAAGAGAGAGAGAGAGAGAGAGAGAGAGGGAGCATAAAATTGTGTTATAGAAGATGAAGTTTGAAAGTCAAGGGGTCAACTAAGTTGAAGTCAGTTGATAGTAACTTATTTACTCTATTTAAGAAAGCGAAATGTGAGGAATTTAAATTTAAGCCAACAAGGAGAAGAGAAGTTTCAGCAAAACATGTGTGGGAGCTAAGAAAGTTTGAAGCGTTTTGCTTATTAAAACTATTTTATTTTTACTAAAAGCTTGTTTACAAAGTAGTTTATAAAAATTTGTCAAATAAACCTGGAGTTACAGATTACGATTTATTGGCACAAGCTTCAAGTTACATACATAATACACTTCCTTGAATTGTTTGCTCAATCAGCTTATGAAAATAATTCTTCGCTCTTAAAATGTCTTTGGATATTGGTTTGTCTGATTAAGTGCTTTGTGTCTTCTTTGTGCCGGCCACATTTCGTTGATGCCGCTCAGCTCCGCAGTAATGTAAACGGTTATAAAAGACAGAAAAGAAGTTTGTGTGTGCAACAAATTTCCTGCAGAAGTATTTCTTAACACCTGCAGTGTGTGGATAGTTAAAATTAAACGAAGATAAGCACTACTCTCTCTCTCTCTCTCTCTCTTTGCTCTTCCCCATAACCATTTTTTCTAACTAAATGCTTTGCATATATAGAAGTTGCCACAGAGTACCGGTCTGAACTAAAGACAAGAAATTGAAATCGACCAAGCAGTTTTATTGAATGTCGACCGCCAGACCGAGTTGATAATGGATAACGTGGTCCTAAGAAGATGTCTCTTTTTCGTTTAATTGCTGTATTATTTTACGTGTTGGCACTGTTAACTTTGGTCACCACGATCATGTGATTTGACACAGTGAGACTTCTTTATTTAGTAATATTCCAAAGAAAAAGTTGTCATTAATAAGCCAATAAAAATTCAAGAACTACACGAAAAAATAAGTCGGCAATTAACAACATTGAAACTTAATTATAGCTGAAATTAATTGAGAATATAGACCATTGAAGCTGTAATTATCGTTTGCCAATATTTTGTTTCACTCAAAATTGTCAAAGATTCATCTACTGGTATGATAATTCCCTGAAAATATTTTGTTTCATTTATAAGTTTATTGGTGAAACCAGACTCTATGAAAAAATTTATATTTTTGTTCAAAACATATATCGAAAAGAACAGTGTAAACCAAGAAGGTTCATAGAGCATATTTCGGAAGAATTTCACGTAAACCTTCTTTGTCGTTTATTTCCATTTTAGACTTTTTGGTATATCAAACAAATCAGTATTAATTTGTAAATATTCCAAGCGAAATCTTCTCCAATTTGGACTTAAACAGCTTTTAATATAAAATTCCAAATAAAGTTTGAGGCAGGAAAAATTAGGGAAACAGTTAATTAATGAGAAAAATTAAAGATTATAGAATAATGTATGTTTTTCAATGGCCTTTTTTAAAAAGCTCATAAATTTATACAAATTAACTTAAAAAGTCCCAATGAGATTTTTTTTTTCAAAAATATATACATATGTATATTATATTTATAAAATATACACACAGGCATGAATTCACACACAAGTGCATTCATTTACATACACACCCACTTTGCCACAAAATTTATAAAACCATTGACATTAGCGCATATTTAAATGGAGGAAATTGCAGTGAAACCTCGTAAATGCCACAGAAGAGCATCAATATCAATGAAAACATTTAACAAAATATTGCAACCACTGATACCAGCAACAATAGTAGAAACCACGGCGTGATCAAACATGGAAAATATACAAAAGATAAACTCTGAAAAATATACATAAAAATACAATTATTTATTGATATAATAATAAATGCATGCATGTGCATGCACACACATATATATGAAAATATGCACTAAGCTTTTTTTCATCAACTTTAAACTTGCGAAGGCGATAGAAATTTATGTATATACTTTAGAATAAAATTGCTTGCACATAAGAAATACATAAGAGTAACTGAATAATAAGTTAGTATTACTGTTTTTTCCTTACGCCCCTTCGATGCCAAATTCCGTGTATGATTAGAAACTCAAGATGAAGTCACTGATAAAATCCGGTCAAATGGTAAGTTAATTACATTTATGCTATTATTGTACAACGAAAGTGTTCAAGAAAGTTATAACAATTTTCCTACTTAGATCGTCGAATACATCATATGTGCCACAGATGGGCTAAACGGAATCTCTCTAAGAAAAGTTGCTCTTACTTTTGTAAATGTCAAATCTTACTCTATTGTCTGTTTAAAATTCACTTTATTGTATATTTATCAGCTCTTTTTAGGTTACCATTATTGCGATACTTGCATAAAATTTGGAGTTTGCGATTTCCAAGCACAATCGCAAATGTTATGCAAAATGCGAGCATACCAGTATGAACTGCCTTGACTGAATTTCGAAAAATTTTTCAACTAACAAGGCAGTCACCCCTTTATAATGTTTTTGCAGTGGCTGTAAATTGTTTGTTTAAAATAAACCATATGATTCTGCAGAAATTCAATGCTTATTCTGAGCACATTAAATTATTGATTAAGTGTTAAACGTCAGTGTTAACTGTTAAGTAAATTAACGCTAATATTTTACAATAAAATATTTATCGATGCAAAAACGATATAAATTTTGTATACCAAAAAAAGAAAAAACTTTATATCAATTTAATGCCATAAATCATTAAAACGAACTACAAAAGCCATAAACCAATTTTTGTTACACCAATAATTGGCAGAACAGTATAATAAAAATCATTTTGGCTTAAAGTCAATTGTTTTGGCTACTCTCCTGCTGTTTTGTTATTACCATCAAATCTATAATAATCCTTTTCAATAAAACATGTTTTCCATTTTCACGGTTTAAAGAAATAAATTGAATAAAACAGTAACAAATATATATTGAGGTAAAAAAATTAAAAAAAAACCTAAAATTTTATTGTTTAATATTTCTGATCTGTGAGCTTACAAGTAGAAAATGTAGTAGGAATTAATATAAAATAATACAAAACGTAGGTACATATACATATGAACGTAATGAAAAATCATGAAAATTTGAGCACACATGCATGCACGTGCTTGCACCCAGCAAACATTTTCAACATATGTACATATGTATACTTTAAGACGACAGCTGATGTTTATCTATGTTTTTTTTTAAAGAAAACTCTTGGTATTTTATTACAAAAGTAGTTGTATATACATAGGTATAATCCATTTTTGAACTATGGTGCTCTTCTTCAGGAGGTACTTTTATTCTACAAGAAAATATGTAAAACTTAGAAGTGCATACATTCAAAACATATTTAGTAACATATAATAATCACTTTAGAAAAACATTTTATATGTTTGAATGCATTCTCTGTTAAAATTCTGCACAAGCGATTCGTTGATTTTGACGGCAGCGTAAGCGACCCGAATTTAGGTGTTTTAGAGAGACATACTAATTGGTTTTCAGAATACTGCCCAAACAGATTACTCTACATCATACCTGATTCGGTGCAGACATGTTGAATGAATTTTTAGTCAAGAGAAATAAAAGAAGGGATTAAATATTATTCCAAAGTCGAACCAGGATCTTAGTTTTAAAAGAGTTTTGCTGACTGGGTAGTAACTTATGAATGCAAGCTTGATATAAATAAATACTATTTATATGCATATGTTTGTTAATAAAAAATTTACTTTATGCAAACCAAAATATTAACTTTTTTTTCAAATGCATACGAATTGCACAAAATCATTGAAAAAACATGTACGAAATTTGCAGCAGCATTGAAAATTTGATAAAATAACAAGATAAAAATGTATTATTTTTTTCACTATTTGCACAAATGTACATGCACATGCATGCATACATACTCCTACATGTGTACATACTCATGTATAAGCAGAACAGGGACTCACGGAAAGATGTTTATGACTTAAAATTTCTTTACAAGAAATTATTTTATAAGAAGTAGAAAGTTTTTGAGAGATGTTGTTGTATAGAGGTCATCCCCTGGGTAATGGATCTAAACTAAAAAATTAAAAAAAAAAATTTACAAGGAACCCTAATAGAATCAATAAGCTTTTCTCTATGGCTTTGTAGCCAAAATAATAAAGCTTGAGTAAACAAATGTGAATAGCAAGCTCTGGCCCTAATTTTATGCATTTCCCTTATACATATAAACTATTTGAATATTTTTTAGATTTGGCAAATTTTTTTTAATATTTTTCGCCTTTCTTTTGCTGTTGTGCTTTTAAAAATTCGCTTAGTCTATTTGAAATATATTCTGCATTTTGTGAATTTTCGCAGATTTTCGCCAGATGATTCTAATTGTAGCTATATGGCGTTTTTTAGGCATAGTTTACAATCTTTTTTTGCTTTCTCCAAAATATTGCTGGATTTGGTGAGCTTTTGGAGATTTCAGCCAGTTGAGATTTACTACGTAAGTCTTAAAAAATGTTCCCGTATTTTTTCCACTTGTAACTACTTAACGTTTCAAAAACTATTGCAATTTTTTTTTTTTAATATTGCAAATGTTTTTTGTGAAGGTTTGTGGTTAATCGATACTTCTATCCATGTAATTGTTTTATTTGAAGTTAATTTTGATTAAATCTGGATTTGAAGCCAAAGCAATTGAGTAACGTACTGTACTTATTATTATAATTTCTTTATAGTCAGTAGGATAATGAAAATCTTAAGAAAACAATCTGAATCGCTCTAATGTATATTTATGGTTGTATAAAAAAAATATAAAAAGATCATGTAAATATTTAATATTTACATTATATATTTTTTCAGTCGACACACAACTGAAATGCCAATAGTTTATTTAAGAGCAATTAATTGTTTTGGGTTATTATTCGCATTAAATTGCAAGTTTGCAAAAATAAAATTTTTTATACATAAATATTTGGTTTTGTATCAAACTGAATTTTGTAGTTTATTTATTTCTTAATTCAGGTCCAAAAATGAACCGCTTCAAAGCCTGAAAATAATACATTTCAATTGGCTCTTAAGGCAAATAAATAATTAAGTTTATATTTATTTATTTCTTTAAAAAAACTGTAATGGACAAAGAATCAGTGAAAGCTCATCTTTGGGTTTGATCTAGTAAATATTTAAATCAGTGAGTACTCATTTAAACCAATTAAATTTGGTATTTCAACTTAGTTCATCAAACAGTGCCAAATATCAGCTGTTTGACGTTTTTTGCAACGTTGCCAAATTTCTATTTATAAAAACAATTTATGATAAGTGGTTCATTTTCTATCAACATTTCCTGAGACTTTTGCTCTTAAACATTGGAACTTGAGACAAACCAAGTTCAGACGGCTGTTGATGAGAAGCGGGGCGGCTTTAAAACAGCTAGCTGTACCCCAGCTAAAGTTCCATGTTTTCTTATTTAATTTATAAGAAATCATGAGCATGAAATTTTGTAATTAAAATTGGAGCCTAATTGAGAACTTAATAGTAATAGTTTTAATACGAGTATACGTTTTTATGGCATCTACTGCGGGAGTTTTTTAATTCTGAATTTTTAAATAAAGGTGGTACAAATTCTATATTTTACACATTTAGCAATAACGCAAACCGATTTGTTTGCATCAAAATGAAACCTTATAAGAGGTCAAAAAGATTTCAGTGTAAATGTTTAAAATCTTTTGTAAAATATTAATTTTAATCTACTAGATTTCGGCTTGATGTCCATGTCCTGTAGTTTAAGTTTTTTTTGCTTTTCGTGACAAAAATAATCTTAAAACCAAAAGTTTGTTTTCCTCTTGTTCTGGCCAGAATTTCCATTTAACTTTTCTCTCACTCCCTTCCCCATTCATAAAAATTCTTTTGCATTGCATATCAAAAGTTATAAGTTTATTTAAAACAAAAACTTTTCTCTATTTATTAACAAAATTAAAATCACCCTAAAGTTTGCTGTTTCGAAAGTAACGATTTAAATATATTTTAATATTTTATATGTATGTAGTTATGTATGTATGTGCTCGTACAAGCATATTGGGTTTATTTTATAAACGCCACTGCAACACACGACATGAATGAACTGAGAGCGCTAAAATACAAGTGTTTCCCTTTTTCCATTTGGCGTTCGTTGTTTACACAAACCCAGTTACTTGTTACTTTATCTTTGAAGTGCAATGTGTGTTTTGAAGATGTTTAACATACAAATGCATTCCTTTTAGCGCTAAAAGGTTTGAGTTTTATTTGCACATGTTGCAGAGAGCTCTGAGCATTAACCAGGTGTTGTGAGGGAATTTTAAATAAAACTGCTCTAAAGTTACCATAAGGTATGCAATTTAAAATGTGTTTTTTTTTTATTGAAAACAGATATATATTTTTTGTTGTATTTTGCCTGTAACACAGGTGCTGGATGTTGATTATAATAATTTGAATTAAACAAGAAAATGGAAATTATCCCATTCCTTATGAGGAAATTGGAAAAAAATTTTAAAGAAAAGATTTGAGAGTTTGTATTGGCAAACAGTTTTTTGAAAGAATGAAAATATTTTCAAATTAGGTTATTTCTGGAGAATCCAAGGTGTTTCTTAGGACTATGATATTGTCAGGGGAAAACGACTACAATGTGGCTAATACACTTACCTCCTAATTCATAAAAATTATAACAGGCTTATAAGACTATTATTTGACTGATATTTGCATGGAAAATCTGTCACGTAAGAGATTTATAAACCTGTCATAATTTTTATGAATTAGGCGGTTAGAATATTTTAGCAGTAACTGTACTTAATTCCTGAAGTAATCACAGTTCAATTATTTTTAAATAACAAAATATTTAAAAAATAATTGAAATTTTAATCTTAACTTAGAAAATTAACAACAGATAAATACGGATTTTCGGTCACAGTTAATAATGACAGTAGTAACTTATGTTACTTATGTTATATCAAGGAATCAAACGGCTAACGTGTGTATTATACATATTTATAATTTAGTTTCTACATAAATTTGTAGCAGGCATACTCCTTAATTAAATTGATTTTTATTGAATTTGTTCTGATTGTTGCGATGGCGGAGTAGTTATGGCAGCTCCTTTCCAGTCGAAGTGTTACATGTTCGAATCTTAGCAGAGGCTTGTTATGCGGGCCGCCGGTAGTTAAACCGACCCACTTGGGTCCTAGAAAGGATATAGCAGAGGCTTTGTAGTACAAAAATTAAATAAACAAATTTTAAAAGGAGACAACACAGATACAAAACTATAATTAAATAAAATGAGGTAAAAAACTCACCACTGAAGAAAAAATAAAAAAAATTTTACAAGTTGATTACGCATTAATTATTTGACAGTTAGAATAAAAAAGGAAAAATCATCATTTTGGATTGGTAAATTTGCTATACTGCGTTCTTTAGGTTTTTTTCTTAAACATTTTAATTCAAATCAAGTAATTAAAAAAATTTCAATGGAAAATACGAAGGCCAGTTTTCAAATAAAGTTTCATTAATTTCAAAGACTGTTTTCAGTTTATATTGGTAACAAAGTTTTCTGAGTGTGCTTTTTGTTTGTCTACTTGTTTGTTTGGATTACAGAATGACTACAGTATGGCTCTTCTTTAACGATTTTCTTATTGTCATTTTGTAGACAGGTGTAATGAAAGTGGGATAAAAAATTAAGAAAATGCTTTTTACTCTTATTACATATTAAAAGCCGACAGGATGTAGATAATGTATGATAAGTTTATTTGCAGAATTCTTCTTTATGTTCTATTTCTTTTTGTTTTTTGTCATAAGTTGCCCTCAAAGATAATTTTGTAAACAGAAACATGATTGCTGTCAAAATGATTTCATAAAATTTAAATTTTTTGATTTGTGTGAAGCACTATATTTGATTTTTGCTGCATTTGCCATCATCATAAATTCACATCTCATTTTAATAGTTATTATTTAAAAAAAAGAAACAAGCTACTCAACAATATTTAGTTTTTTTTTTTTTTGGTAATTTTAATAAATATTTACAAGCATGTAAAACACAGTCATACACACTTACATACGGTCATACACACTTACATACGGACGTGTGTAAGCCAAGTCCCATTTTGTATGATGCGGTAACAGGACGAAAGCTTAAACGGAGGATGAGAACTCGCAACAGAGTAACATATTAAACAAAATTTATATACTTTTTTCTACATTGTAGTTGTTTTTCTATATGATTTCAAATTGATTTATGTAATATTTGCATCACTGCCAAAAGCAAAAACATGCATAAACATGTAGTAAAAACATGAAAAATAGACTTTGTTATGCTTTAAGATGTCATTTAATAGCAGAAGAGGGTTGTGTTACAATTCGAATGTACCGCATTCTTTATGTATTCATATCGATGGCGAGAACTACAAAATGACTTAAGTAAGTCTGGTTTATGGTTAATTGCTGGTCCTGACACTATAGGGGCGATTAGTTATTCATAAGGACTGTATACAAAATACTGAATTAGATTTTAGAATTTCATTGCAAGACCTATACCTGCACAAACAGGACCTGCTAGAGCTCTCATAAAGATTCCTGGAGAAAGGAGATTTCTAACTACTGAAAAGGGAGAGGACAGTAGCTCACCAAAGGTTGCAGTTCGAAAGGCCGTCTTAACAAATCCGCACTTTTAATTTGATAGATTTGTATATCAAAACTTTTAGTTCTAAGAAATCATTTTATAGTAAATTGATGTGTTTATGTCAAGGATGGCGCTGCAGCATACAAATCGGATTAAAAAAAAAAAATAACTTATCTGCCATCCTTCGACCAAAAAAAAAAAAAAAAACTTGCTTACCGCATAAAGCTGCAAAAGTAAAATAATTTGTTTAGAAAAATACTGGAAAAAATATATATTCATAAAAATACACATCTGACAAATGCAGAGAAAGCATGCACTTTTATTTTGTTATTTATCAAAAGTATTTCTTGTAACAAATTGTGAACACTTATTCATTCTTAATTTATTGTGATTTGTGAGAATCTCATAATTTTGTAAGATGGGATGATTGCTGGATAAAATATAAATGACGAGCAGTTTGTTTCCTTGTTGTAGTCCTTGTAAGCAACATTATTTTTATTTGATTGGCCTGTTTGTTTTTGATTAAGTGCATCGTATTTCCATAAATAAGATACACAAAAATATACTTCTTTTCATTATTTTATAGAAAGCAGTAAGGCCAACCTTGCTGTTGCTGGTCGTTTTACTATCACATTTGCAATATTCCTGCACTTTAAAGTGCTTTGGATATAATAAATAAATTGTTAAAGACAAAGTGGTTGAAGAATTGACTTTATAGAAAATAACCAGATAGATTAAAATAGTTTAATAAAAATCCATGATTAATATTAAGAGTTTAAAATACTTCGCTTTTAATTGGGAGCCAGCTAAATAAAAATTGTATTACATCCTAAATCGTAAAGTGCACAAATTTCTACATTCAATGTGGTTCTTGTCCCAGCTAATACCTTGATATCTCCTGGAGAACTCAAGAACGTGAAAGGTGTGGCATGCATTTTCGCAACAGTATTGAATGGTTCTATAATTGGATGAGAAGATCATTCCTAAGGATTGAGTTGAGTGCTAATACTTTATTGCACGCACAAAAGCAAATCAATAATTCTGCTAAACATACTCAGCAACGAGTTTCAGCGAGTCAAGCAATAGCTCATTTTAATGCGGACCTGCAAAGAGATTCTAAGAACGACACCCAGCAAAAAAAAAAAAAAACAAGTAAGAGTGCTATATTCGGCTGGGCCGAATCTTAAATACCCTTCACAATGGTACATACATTCTGATTGGTTTTTGGTGCGATAAGTTGTTTTATTTGGCTTTTAAATGGACCGATTTTTTCTGAATTTCAATATCAGATCCACTACCGGGATTTAACACAGGCTGCAAAACTTTTATTAAAATAATTCTTAATATGCTCAAGTTCAACCACTAGGTGACACCAATTCTTTTTAATATCAATGAAATAAAGAAAAGCAAAATGTATTTCTTAATTATTTATCAGTTAACTTTATAGTAAAATTTATTTAACAAAAAATTGCATATAATTGCATTATTTTTGAATTATAATGTTAAACATTGCCATTAAGTGTGATTTGCTTTTCAATTTACTTACGTATGTGGGTACATGCATACGTATGTATGTATGTACATACCTATAATAGAAAACTCTAAAATAAATTTTTTGTTATTGAATATTTTCAGTGTGTTCCATAAAACAATGATTATATACATACATATATACATACATACATATTTACATTGCTTGCTTTTACAAAATTATTTTTTTCTTGTGCACGTTGTTGATGATCTATTGCGTATCATCATACACATGTGTGTGTGTATGTACATATGTAAGTACGTAGGGAAACCCAAAATGATTTTTTGTGTGAATGAATTTGAAGACGCAATTGTTCAAAAGAATTTCATTGCGTACCCTTTTTTCAACAATTCTTTATATCACTTTCATTTTCAAGCTCGTGTATACATATGTATGTACATACATACACATTTTTACACCAAAGCAAAAAAATTGTTTATGCTAACATACTTGCATGCATACATACATATGTAGATACATACATACCTACATACATACAAACGTATCTACATACATACATACATACATACATACATACATACATACATACATACATACATACATACATACATACATACATACATACATACATACATACATACATACATACATACATACATACATACATACATACATACATACATACATACATACATACATACATACATACATTCATATATTCATACATACATACATACATACATACATACATACATACATACATACATACATACATACATACATACATACATACATACATACATACATACATACATACATACATACATACATACATACATACATACATACATACATACATACATACATACATACATACATACATACATACATACATACATACATACATACATACATACATACATACATACATACATTCATACATGATCGCAAATATTATATACATATGTATATAATATTATATACATATGTATGTACCATTATGATTGATTTTTGGTACCAAGAGTTGGGTGCATATGGGCCGATGTCCAAAAATTTTCTAATTTTGCCCCTAAACAGCCTGTATGTACCATTCCGACAAATTTTTAGTGCAAAAAACTGTTTCGTTTAGCTTCCAGGCCCGACTTCTTGAGATATCGGTAGGCGCTATTTCTCGAACATATATGGGCCGATGACAAAAAGATTTCCAGTTTTGCTTCTGACTAACCTATATGTATCATTCTGATTGATTTTTGGTGCCAAAAGTTGTTTTATTTAGCTTATAGAGCCGATTTCTTGAAAAATCGGGAGACGCTATATCTCAGGTATATATAGACCGATTGCAGACATTTTCAAATTTTGCTTTTAAACACCTTATATGTACCATTCTGATCGATTTTTGGTACCAAAAGTTGTTTTATTTGGCTTTTAGAGCCGACTTCTTGAGAAAACTTGAGGCGCTATATCTCGAGTGTATATGGGCCGATGTCCAAAATTTTCCACGTTTGCCTCTAAATAGTCTATATGTACCATTCTGATTGATTTTTAGTGCCAAAAATTGCTTTATTTGGCTTAAAGAGCGGATTTCTTGAAAAATCTGGAGTCGCTATATCTCAGATATATATGGACCGATTTCAAAAATTTTCCAATTTTGTTTTTAAACACCTTATATGTTCCATTCTAATCGATTTTTGATACCAAAAGTTGTTTTATTTGGCTTTTAGAGCCAACTTCTTGAGAAAACGGGAGGCGCTATATCTCGAGTGTATATGGGCCGATGTGGAAAAATTTTCCACTTTTGCCTCTAAATAGCCTATATATACCATCTTGATTGATCTTCGGTGCCAAAAGTTGTCTTATTTGGCTAATAAAGCCGATTTCTTTAAAAATCGGGAGACGCTATATCTCGGATATATATGGGCCGATTTCAAAAATTCCTTCATTTCTAGGATTTAATGAGCACAAAAAATGATATGGTTTAGTTTTTAAGAAAAAATTTTTTTCAAAAATCTGAATACAAAAATTACACAAAATATCCCTCAAAACCCGGTTTTTTGAATATATCTCGGCTATACGTGGACCTATCTTACTGAATTTCAATAGCAGACCCACTACCGGGGTTTCACACGTTTTAGCGAAAGAATGAGGTTTCTATCTCAAACCGTTTTCTCAGAAACGGTATTTCAACGACTACAGACGGACAGACGGACAGACGGACAGACGGACAGACGGACAGACGGACCGACGGACAGACGGACAGACGGACAGACGGACAGACGGACAGACGGACATCGCTCAATCGTAATCGCTATTGATGCTGATCCAGAATATATATACTTTATGGGGTCTTAGATGGATATTTCAATGCGTTACAAACGGAATCACAAACTTATATATACCCTTACACATTTATGTGAAGGGTATAAAAAAGTGAAGAAAGAAAAGTAGAGAGATCTCCACAATTACTTAAATGAATTACTTCAAATGCTGAGGAAAAAGTATAGAATTTTACATTGGCATGATGTTGGAAGGAAATGCCATGTTTTTGAAAATTCTTAACTAAATAAAAATCACTTCAGAGTCTCCATTAAGTAATATTTCCTATAAGTTTTCTAAAGTCTGATTTTATTTATTGTGTAAGTAGTATGTTTATATACTTTCTAGACCACCTTTTACATACAAAATGTTGGCTCATGCCGACCAGTGTTGCCACCCGTGGAAAACCTGTGGGATTGTTGGTCGGTGTTGCCACCCCTGAAAACCGGCGGTGAACGCATGGAATGTTTTTGCTTTGAATTAATTAACCGCATGTGGGAATATGTAATAGTATGAAACTTTTGTGGTAACCAAAAAAAAAAAAAAAAAAATTGTTGCATGGAAATATGTAATGATAAAAAAAATAAAACAATAAAGTTAATTATGACTAAATTTTATTAAAAGCCCAATTTTTACATTTAGTGAGATTATAAAAATTAATTCTAATCATAACTTCCAGGGATGGAAACACCCCCGGTTTCCAGGGGTGGCAACACTGGTTGGCATGAGCCAAAACATTTTGTATGGAAAAAGTGGTCCAGAAGGTGTGTAAACATACTGCTACAATACATAAATATTTTTTCTTAAATTTTTCCTTAAAACAAAAAGTCGATGTTAACTTTTTGCCCAAGCCAGGATACTCGTATGGGTGCAGTTAACTGCATGTAAATTCGTGTGTGAAGAAAAAAATTTTTAAAACATTCTCTCACACACGAGCAACAAACAGGCAGAAAGAAAGAAAGACAGACAGACATACAATTTATGCTTGCAACAGCAGCTGTATTGACTGACGGTGACTTGTGATAGCAATATAATGATGTTGGTGATAATGACGAAGTTGAAGCCGTTGATGTTGCTGTTGCTGAAGTAAAGGGTACAGAAAATCATTTATATTTCTTTTTTGTTGTCTTTATTACTACATTTGTAGTTACAATTGCTCGTTATAGTCGTAGTTTCGTTTTGGTTACTTTTTGGCTTAAATTGCTGATGCAGTAATAATTTTTCTGCACTGCAGTTGTAGACATTTTCTTGCAGCATACAGTTCGAAATCTAATGTTTTATTAATGTGTATTCAGTGTTTGTGTTTAAATTTTATCATTCTGCTTTGTACCAGCAAAAAGAGAAAAGGAGGAAACATTTAAAAAGAAAAAAGAAAGAAAAAATACATGCATGCCGGCAAAATATGGAACCAAACTTAGAAGATTTTTTTATATTAAATTACTTTTTCAGGCACAAGTTCAAGATTTTTATAAACTATTCACTACATTTTTGAAAGAATATTTTCATAAAAGTTACTGCTGTTTAAAAACATTTTTTTAAAGTACTTTCCTAAAAGGTTTTATTGAAAACCAGCTTTTTAAAAGTTATTTTTTTTAAAAGGTAAATTTTAAAACACATTTTTTTATTTTTATATTATTTGATCTTTAGATTGCTAAATTAATTATTCAAGCTTCTGATCTTTGTTTTTTTTTTTTTGTATAAAAATAATTTTAAACAATTATTTATTTATTTTCAATATTTTGCCAACAATTTGTTGGCATCTTATAATTATTTTCCTTTTTTAAATTATTGACCTTTTTTTAAATTTCCTCATTTGCGACTTCGTTTGACACTTTTGTGAAACCATTTAATTAAAATTCAATTTGAAAAATTAAGTTAGTGTTAATGAACAATACATTTTTTCTAAATTTTTGTTTTTAAATGTATTTAAATTTTTTTTATGTACTAAGTTTATCAGACTCAAGTTCTTTCTATTTTATCTTTGTGATTGATATTAATTAAATTAGACAAAGAAAACATCAAAGACATTTAGCATTGATATTAATTAAATTAAATTTTTTTTTTTAATTTTTCTGTTTTTTTTTTGTATTTTAATTTTTTTTATAAAAATTTGAATCTTTATTCTTAACAGAGCCATGCTATCACATTAACAGAGGTCTGTTAAATTTGAAGGTTTGTGTCCGTGGTTAAAAAAATTTATAAATTTATCTTCACGCACATCTTTTAAAAGAATTTTTTTTAAGGAATTCTTCAGAAAATTAGCTTTTAAAATTTTCTTCTATTTACTTTACTTTAGGTATTTGTTTAATGTCATTATTTTCTGTTTTGTTTTTTTAATTTTGTTTAAAAACAGTTTTTGCACTATTTTTCTGTTTAAAGAATTTTTTAGGTCTACCCTCGTGTTTACGTTAAAAAACTTTTTCGTTAGCAAAAAAAAAAAAAAAAAAAAATAACCATCATATCAATTTGACTACATATACATAAACCCCTTCGTGGCGTTTGTAAGCAATTCTCTCTTAGTATTGACTTAGATTTCCTTTACTTTGTTCGTTTATCCTTTACTCTGTCATTCCACTCATATTTTTTCATAACTGAATGATTTTAAAAGTGAGTGACTGAATCGGTAATTGAAATTGATATTAAAAGTAAAGTGTATTGTGGCTTAGAGGTTTGTTTGCAATTGAAAATGGAGATGGGCGCCACTCACGAGAAGTCGTGCATGATGAATTTAGAATTGAGGATGATCAGGAAGTGCTTTTTAAGGAGGTGCTTAAGAACTTTTTAAGAATGCGTATTTTCGTTCATAGTGCATGTAAGTTTGTTTTTAATTTCAGTTTAGATTTTCTGATAGTTCCCAATATACTATTACTCTGTAATAACAACCATTTCGACCATAATAATAAAAACAACAATAAGTTAAAACTTTAAAGTCGTCCTCATACAAAAAATCGCTTTTACATACGTATGCATAAAAAAACCTGGGGTTTAAGAAATTGTAAATACGAACAGTTCTTCGTGTGCTCAGTGAAAGAGGTTAAACCACTTGCACGCTAGTACGGATCACTTGCTGGGAGTCAATCTGCTACTTGACTGAATTTATTTACATATTTTTTTTCAATATCTCACTAACACTTTGTTGTCATTGTCAGGAATGTAAAAAAAAGATCTAAAGCTAATAAATTTTGTTAAAAATACATATAAAATATTCTGTTTATTGAAAACAAAACTCACAACGTGCCAACAAATTTATTTGTTTATTTCCTCACCATTTAATTTTGTGTGTGAGCTTTTGTGTGTAAAACTCATGGCAAAATCATCACTAACTCAATTTCATTTATCTTCCATGATGGTTTCAGCCACTTAAATAAATTAAATATTTAAATGGCGATTAGTAAAATTATTGATATTTGATTTGTATTTTATCTCTATTTTGTTTACACAAATATTTGATAGGGCGAACTCACTCGCCCCTTAGGAATTGCAAGAGCACGTAGAAGAAAAACTACAATGTAGAATGAACCTGGCAAAAAGTTGATTTAAAATCTTTCTAATATTGTACAAAACTCAAAACTGAATAAAAAGATTACTCTCTTTTTTAAGGTGCTTGTTAGAATTGTGGTGAGCAGTTGTGAGTTTGCGGTTCGAATCCCACCCATCAGACGCAAATGATAGACATTGCTAAACAAAAGTAAAATAAACTAAACATATAAAGGAAATCAGGCAGAAACGAAGAAAACTTTTAAATTTTCGCGTAAACACATAATTACGTTACATTGAAACAAACGTAAGTCGTATGAAGCATAATCAGCACCGCAAAACATGAAATCAGTCTTGATTTCTTCGACTTAATGCTTGTTTTTATTTTCTGTATGAAACGTCTGTAAATATAAATGAGCCATTCAGCTTAAGTCTATGCTAGATTATTGCCCTTCTTGATATTAGTTAAACGAGACAAAATAAACAATGAAAAAGTTAAGCTGGGGGACAAGTTGCTGGTGTGGAGCTGCCACGTTTCTCGTCAGCACTCATCCTTGAACTCAGAGGCTCGTGTTTTTAAAGTAATACTCATGCCACTCTGCCACCCAAGTATGAAACATGAGCTCCTGATTTCATAGGCGGCTGCTAACAAAAAGTGTGGCCGTTTCGAAACAGCTCTTTCTCCTCCTTCGATATTTTTTTTTGTCTGGTCTAGTTAATATTAATCACCACAGCAATAAAGAATGAATTTAAGACTGACTAATGCAACACAAAATATTTATAGAAGAAAAATTAAAAAAAAAAAACACTAGTCAATATAAAACGATGTCAAAAAATTAAAAGCAATTTTAGAAGGTACTTTTAAAAAAAAATATGTAATTTGTTTTTATTAATGCTTTTTTAAGTTACTTTTTAAAACTCAATTTTTAAAGGGTCATTGGATTCCAAAGTAATTTTTGCACAGGCATATTATTAAAAATTTTTTTATTTTTTTCGCCAAAAAAAACTTAAACCGAACTTTCAGTGCTGAAAAGTACAATATAGTAAAAGAAAGTGGAAAAACGAATAAAATTCATTGTGACAACCCAATGTTTTGCCTATCGAATTAGGGTTACTGAACCAACCACCATAAAAGTATTTTACAATAGCAACATTTTCAAAGATTAATTTACAGGCAAAATTTATGATTTACAATTGTTAATTATTTGGATGGGCTTCAGTTCGACTTTTGCTTAACCAGCACGAAGAAATATTTTTTTGTGGTAAAATTTTAGTGATCAGTAGTATTGCTTAATATTGATAAAGCAAGGAAAATAACATTGAGTGATACATTTATATTAAATTATTTTTCCGGCTCAAGTTCAACCCTTGGTTGGTCTCTTTTTTTTTTTATCAATTTAGCAAAGAAAAGTAAAATTTTATAACAACGCTACCCAGAAACAGCTGGTTTATCAGCACCCCATCAACTTTGGACTTGTATAATTTCATAATTTTGACACAACCGCTTTAACCACCCGGCAACTACAAAAAAAAGATCATAGCTTTGGTTGATGTTAGTTAAGTATGTAAATAGAAAGTAAAATTCTGTGAGCTGAGTGGTTAAAGCAGCTGTATCAAAATTGTGAAATTTGACAGTGTTATTTGGCTCGATATTTTGGAACGAAGTTCCTTAACGCGGCTTGCTGGTAGTGGAAATTAGTAGAAATCGTCACGAAAGCGTGTGAGCTGTTTATATGTATTGGTGTACATCGACAAGCAATTGTGTATGATGGGCGGTGTCTCCGCTGACAGCAGCAGGAGACACATACCAATAAATATTAATTAGTAGTGAAAACGGACACTATCACCTGCACTATCAGTCGCTGAAGTAAAGTATGTCACAACAAAAAACAGCAATATTAAAAAATTGGCCAAGAGTTGCTCTTCTTCGTTTTGTAGCAGATTGGCAAAAAAATACTGCAGGTGTCAAAAGTCAAACAAAACACATAAAGAATCATAAAATTTAAAAATTTCAAAAACAACACAAAATAAAACATAAAGATTTCACCTCGTATTACATTCAAAGATGAAAAACAAGTAAGGAACTTCGTTCCTAACGGGGGACCCCCGACCGCATTTCTTTTTTTTTTTTTTTTTTGATTATTTTAAATTTTTGACGAATTTCAAATAAAAAATTTTTGACGATTTTTTAAACTCTTGGCGATTTTCTTAATTTTTATGCATTTGGCGATTTTTTTTTTTTAATAAAGTAAATTTTTTTTAAAGAAACATCAGCACCAATTTATTTGTTAGCTACATCAGGCTTTGGCAAATAATTTTTATTCTATAGTTGTACAAATGTCACGCATGATGACGTGATTGAATATGAAGCAAATCCCAAGGTTTTTGGCATCATGAAGAATATATTAATGCTAAAACAAACTTTTCCAATAAAATACTAATAACTCTTATTTAAAAAAAATACTGGTTTTAATTTTTCAGTTTTCCTTTATCTCTTTGAAAGCAATTTTTACAATAGATGACAGAAAAAAAAATTAAACTAATTATCTTCTTGCAATTTAAAGTTTTTCTATTGTATTTGGTTCATAAGGATTTTGTTTTTGTTTTTGGCTTATTCTTCCAGCAACTCTTCTGAAATAGTCCTGTAGAATATTGTTCGTATTAAGTCATAAAATATTCGTAAGTTACTCCTGGCACGTTCACCAGCAGCTCCTTAACAAAATATTTCCCAGTACTTGTGCTGGTTTCTTTTTTCTCCTGCTTCCTGATAGCTTTTTGTTTTGCTTCGTTTTTTGCTTTTCTGTGGGACTTTTTGTCCTTTGGCCAGCAAATAAAGAAATCCTTATCAAATAACATCTTAGTTAAGAATAAATTGGGGGGATAAGAATTTTAAAAGGGAATTGTTTATGAAGGTACAATAATGTATGTCTGTACAAGTGTTGTGATGTAATGAAACGGGCAGATTTTAGAGTCCAAAGAAAAACTACAAATACACAGAATTTTTGAATTCAAGGCGATTGTATGGCAAATGTTTGAATAAATAAAATTAAAGTGTAGTAATACATTAATCAATATTTCACAAAATAATTCTATTCAGTCCTCATCGTTTCTTCGGCAAAACAATTTATTCAGGTTTCAAGTCATCGTTACATTGTAAGTTTTCCAATTTGTTGAATAAATGAAAACAAAGGGAGAACAACAAGTTTGCAAGTGTCTGGTTCAATTAATTACGGCAATTACTTAGAGAGTATATATAACAGTGCAAAATCAAGATTTTAATTCATTGCTGCCAGTTGAACGCAGCAGTCGGACATGCACTTCAATCTTATAGACGATTTCCCAAGGGCGCTAAAGTGGACCTTAAATATTAAGGATTTGTTCTGGTGGTGTTGGCACGCATTATGTGAGCCTCTCATATGGGTGTCTCCATGTTGACCTACACAATTTTCCACACTTAGGACATGAAAGAGACGTTACAAAAATAAAATTTGTTGAAGCATATACAAGTATTGATGATCTTTGCATTCACAATACTCTATACTAAAAAAATAGCGTGTTTATTTTAAATAGCATCTGTAGCATATTTATAATATAAAAATATGTCATACGTGACATAAAACGGAAATGTTTTTGGTCTGTATTTATTTTTGGCAAAATGTGATTTAGTACCATACATCATAATCCTATGCTGATTTCTATATTATCTTAACGAGCAAAGAAAGAGTATGCCATTCGGGACATAAAGCGGAGGATATTTATAAAAATACGGGATTACCTGGCCAGTGGTATAAAGTGTTGGTTCTCTTAATTTTAACAGAAAGTCTAAGAATTCCACTCATATATCTGTCAGCTGAGAATAAAATAATATTTAGTAAATTTTATATTAAGTGCATTACAGTGGCGTATGTGGCATACCTCATGAAATTCGAAATGAACTATCGGTCTTAGAAAACAAATAAAAATAGCCAGAATTTATTACATTTTCAGAAACATATTAATGGAGCTCTGAAGGTACAGTAACCAACAAAAATTCTAGTATATAAATAACATGACCACTACATTCTTCCTGATATAAATTTTTTCGCTAAACATTGCTTTTTCTGTCATATGATGTTGTCGAATAAAATACCAACGATAAGAAAAACATATTATAAACATGAAATTTCATAGGAGTATATTTTAGGGTTATGTTTGCTCAGTGAGCAAATAAAAAATTTAGATTCATTGCCAAATTGCCCTGGCAAAGTTCTTTGAGATCGAATTATAGCTTATACTGTAAGCTTTATAATAGCTGCCTGGCCGTGAATTTTCATTATTGCATTCTTGCCATACTGTTACCATCTTGAGATTTAATGAATATTGTTTTCTTGGAGAAACTTTATGTTACACTTAAATTAAAATATCAAATGTAGTCATATAACCTTTTCATCATCATCATCATCTTGTAGCAGTTGGACAGAGTGATAAAATAAATTATTTTATGCTACAAAATTTATGACTTCAAAGCCTCCTGGTTCCGGAGTTGCCTGCCCGCCTGCCTCCTGCTTATTTCGATTATAGACAGTTTCATTGTGACTGTGTGCCATTTAAAGCATTTGCCATTTGCAAGCAGCTGAAGACAATGTGCAATAAACGAGTCAAATAGTAAAACTGCTAATGCCCAAATGCAGCAGTATTGTAATCAAGAAATGTGCATGGCTGTGTGTGAAATTGATTTCAAAATTCCTTTTTGTAATTAGGCAAATTATTTGTAGTCGTTATCAAAACTAAAATGATTTAATGATTTACATATTAAGCAAATTTACGATGCTTAAATTTATCAGCATGTTGGGTGATGGTTGGTGGCTTCTTGAATAATTTAAATTAACAAATTTAAGCTAAATGAAGCAGAACTTTGTTCTTAAGAGACTTTCAGTTTTCCTTAAATCTTTGAGAGGTGTTTGATTTTTCGGGGATTTTTCCTCACTTGGCAGCTGAAGGTTTTTCACACCTGAATTTTTGCTTTCACAACTTTTACATTAGCATTAAACCCTTGTAAAAGTTTTATTATTGCAAAGCTGCCTTTTAATTTTAGCCAAATGTTTCCCATAACATCTTAAATATCTTTTAAGTTTAGACTTCTCTTGCAGCAAAATGACTAAAGCACTGGTGTAAAAAAAAAATACAACTCTTGTAAAAGTTTATTACCACAAGAAAGAGAAACTGAAGGGAACAAATATGTAACACAACAAACTTGCCTTCCAACAACAAGAACAACGAGAAAAAGTCAAAAACAATAAAGATTTGCAAAAATAAAACTTTTTTGTTTGAGGAACTTGAGGCCAACAACAATAACGGCAACAAACCGAATATTTTTGACCGAACATTTTTACCTGGCGCTCGTTCTGCATGTGTATGTATCTTCATGTTTCATTATTTCATTTTCACGCCTGTTCTCACTCCTTTTTGGATGTTTCTTGAGCACATGTTGTGTATGACCGAACAAACGATTTTTCATTTATATAGTGGTTTTTATATTTTCTTATACGTATGTATGTATCTTGCGACACGCGCTCGGTCCCTGCCGTGCTACACTTGAACGTATTTTATGGCACAAATGCTTTTGCAATAAGGCCACGTTGACAACAAAGCGTAAGAGAAAAAAAGTTAGGAACAATTTTATATGTTGGGAAATGAAAATAAAAGTAACCGATAAACTTGTTTAGTTAGCTCTGCAATGAAAATAAAAAAATAAGGCAAAAATAAAAACACACTCACAACATTTGCACGTCCTTAAATGCAGTAAAAGTACAACACTATGGCGCGTTTTTGTAGGCGAAGTTGCCGTGCCATGTTGGTAGTGTGAAAAAAAAGTTTTATATACAAAAACATATAAAGGATATGATTTTGAAAAAAGGTTTTTGCGGCTAATGAGAAAACTGATTGCTGGTCACTGCTGCTAACAGGCTTGCGAGAGAGAAGGTCCTTCGAACGGTAGCTTTATTAATTCAGACATTTTTTGCCTCTTTATGCTGGTTGCCAGATGAGCTTACGGCTAGAGAGGACTTCAATAAGGATTAATGCTACAGAGAAATGGACTCAAGATCATGCGGACATGCGAGTTTATTGGAGACCCAGACCAGATTCTTGGATTTGGTTGATCTTTGACACACATGCCATTTTTAATAGATCGTACCCTTGAGTAGGCTAGTGAACCACGTCCTTTTGATGTCATATTGAGATCCGCCCTAAATTCAATTCCAAACGAATACATGCTTGTTAAAAATATATTAAACATTTTTTGTCTTAAGCCCATTTTAACTCTTTTGAACTTACAATGAATGGCCTTGCAAAAGAAGAACTCATGCATGTGAGTATGTGTTAAAATGCGTACATGTGTCTTCATGTGTATTGCATTATAAAAACCATAATACAATGCGTGCAAATCAAAAGGGAATAATTACTGTCGTTTCAATAATGATTTATAATACCATCAGTTTCAGTAAGAATATTTTCAATGGCAATTGTAAAACAAAACCCTGCAAATAAAACAATGAAGCGAAATTTCGATAGATCATTCTTTATTCCAAAGAAGAAAACAACTTAAGCAGAAACCTTGACATATTTGAGTTGTTATGCATTATTTTGTAACCACACAGTTATAAACATGAAACAAGTAAAAAGTTTATCGATTTCTTAACACAAAATATTTTGTACAAAAAGCGCACCAAAAAAAAAAAAAAAAAGAAGAAGATTTTAGTCAATTTAGTTAAATACCAAAATAAAGAACCAGCAACGAAATAAACTCACGAAAAGAACGTAACGTTGTGAACACCCCTTTCACAAGGAATGTGTTTTTCCTTGACTCTTTTTTTCTTTTCTCCTTTTCTTAATTTTGAAGTTTAAATTTAATTTTACTCTCGTTGAGAAGGTCACGAATACTTGGGGGTGACCAGACAAATACAAAAATAAGCCCAGCAAAAAATTATAAAAAGTTAGAAGCTTTGAAAAGAGTAAAATTTTTTAAAAAATTTTGAAAATTTGGCTGAGTGAAAAGTCGATGACGGCTACACTCAAAAAATGTGCCCATAGATATCCAAATTCTAAGATATACATAAATATCTTTCATTTAGCTATTTAAACAATTCCATATTCTTGGCGAATACATAAAAATTTATTTTTTCTGTATTATTCTGCTGATATTTGAATTAAAGTGTTCATAGTAAAAAGTTATGGCATTTATTTTTTAAAGAAATTTTTCTCTGTTATATTTCTTACCTTTAATTCTGTTTTATGAACCCAAATCAATTTTAAATATATTTTATAAAAAAATTTTAATAGAAAATTTTTAAGACCCATCTTAAATACATTTTATTTATTTGTTTTTTTATTGTAAAAAGTTAAACTAAAATTACATTGAAAAGAACACCATAAAATAAATATTTTATTATTATTGATTGATATCAATGGAAGATGTTTTGCCTAGGCTCCTTCTTTTGGTGTATTAGTGTGCAAAAATATGTTTAATAGAGAGATAAAATAACTTTTTTAAACACATTCTTTAAAATATATTCACTTCTATGCACATATGTGATGTATTCTGTTCAATAGATGTTCCCTTTCCTTAGAAAATACTGAAAATATGATACCTAAAATCCTACAAATTATGTTAATAGAATCTTGTATGATATTTTCTTAAAGTATCTCTGTGCGTTTTTCTATTTTCGAAATGCAATTACTTTATTTGAAATTTGATGACACAGAAGGGTTTGAGTTTACAAATAAAATACTTGTTAGCTTATCAAAATAAGAACACACATATGTGTGCGTTAACGAGGTCAGTTTTGAAAACGCGAGAAGCAAAAGAACTAGAGATCATTATGAAAGGAATTATTTATGCTGGCCAATAAGTACCGTTATCATACAATTGTTATATTATAAACCAGAAAAAGCTTCCGTTTAACTCCACCCAAATTATAAAAAGTAGTGCGTCAGGGCTAAAATAAGAAAAAATTATTATAAAAGACAATTCAAAACCAGTGTATTACCAGAAATACTGTCAAGTGACAAGTTTTTTTAAACTAGCCAAAACGATTACACTAAAATTTAATTTTTTCAAATGAGAATGTAGGTGGAAACATCATGCAAAAGCAAATAAGTCTCGACTTGCTAGTCATATTAAGATGACTAAAAGTTCTTGTAATACTACACTAAGCATTAGTTTATTTTTCTTTCTTACTATTAGTACAATAATAACGTGCAACACAATTTAACCATACCTGTCTTTAGGAAAGTTGTATAGAGACAACTTCCGTTCACTCCGTTATTGCTTGCCTTTAAAGCTTTATTCAATAACGAATTTATTTACTTGCTATAAGAGCCAATTCAAATGCGACCTTATACATTTTGCGACCTTATACATTTTTCTGTATTATAAGTTTGCTTGAATATTTCTGATTCTCATTTTGTGCATGGGAATAATATATAGGTATATAGTTATTTTAATAATTTAATATTAACTTGTTAACGAAATATAGAAAATTAAATAAGATATAAATTAGTCAAAATTTAAATTAGCTTCTATGCTATTTGCAGGATTAACCAAACTGGCAACTCTCATTCAATGTTGTTAGGTTTTTTGTTTACTAACGCAATTCGCTCGCACTCCACAAAGAGAGTAATGATTGCACTCAGCTGAGTCGAAGCAGTTTTTTCCATTTCTTTTAGTTTCTAGAAATTTTCATAGTGCGCGCTTGACTTTTTGAGATGCTGTGGGAAAAAATAAAGAACTTGTGGTAAAATGTTAATGAAATGTAATATATTCTGAAAAATAATTAAATTTAAATGTTTGGCTATCATTTAATCATTATATTTATGCAAGCAAGTATGGATTTAGTAATTGAAAAGTGTTTGTGAATAATTTTGCAAAAGCAGAACTGGTGGCAGCGCAGTCTCTGCTGGTTACGCCGTTGGTTATTGAGCGGTTGTGTGAGCAGCAGAATTTGTGTGTGAGAGGAAATAAAAAAGTTTGCAAAAGCAAAGAAATTTAATTGAATAAGAGGAAAAAGGCCTTTTTGAGATAAAAAGTAAAAAATCTAGTGAGGAAATTGCCAAATTATAAATAAATATCTATGATCATACAGTTCCTATGAAAAAAGTTTAATTTCCAAGTATATTTAATAAAATATACTCAGCAAAAAGAAAGAAAATAAAGTGAATGTAATTTGGTAAGTTTTTTTTAGTTGGTAAGTTTTTTTTTTAATTTCTGCTTACATTTTTTGTGTTAGAAATTGTTTGCATATTTAGCTTTTTAGTTATGATTATATTTTTTTTAAAAACGCTGCCATCTAATGAACAAAATATGAGGACTTTTTAAAACCTGCAATTCTACTATCAAATCGAGTGGATTCATTAAAATTTAGTCATATGGAGTCCATATTATGGACATGCTCGAAAAAGTAAGCAGTATTGATGGTAAAGAAATTTTTTGCTGCCATGTTTTATTTCAGTGCAGCTTTGGAATGTGTTCATTTATTTGTTTTTAAGCTTCTAAGTCTTGTTCTTTGTGCCAAGAAATATATGTATATATTTTTTTACATAATTTTAAACTTTATTACTTCTTTATTTTAAACGCATTCTTGCCACTTAAAAAAGCATAATTTTTTACTCGTTCTCCTTACAAATGGTTTATATTGTTTTCTCTCTTTGCACTACTCAAAAGGTTAATGTAATATTTACCGACAGCCATAAAGGAAAGTTATATGAAGTTGTATTGCTAACGAATTGTTCAGATTTTTTTGCTTTTACTTCATACGCTGGCTGGTTGGTTGTACTTCATTTTCCACATTTTATTTCATCGTTTGTTTAAAACAGCAGAATAAAAAAAAAAAAGGAAACAATACTTTTCTGCCAACCAAACAAATAGGTTTTTGCATTAACTGGAATAAAACAAAAGTAAATGAGTATGCAGGCATGTTTGTTTGCATGTCTGCATGTAAATTTTATTCACACGAACTCCAGCTAGACGCTGACTTTTGAAATAAGAAAGAATATGTTTTAATAGGTGCTTGTATTGTATGATTACTTACCGAAACACACATGAATGCGAAGTATCCCTTAAAAATATTCTACCAATGTTTCAGAAATTGCTATTGTGGCATTAAATGTAAACAGTGTGAAAGAAAAATAATGTATTGCCAAAGAAAATCGACTTCCGAAGATTAATACCTTTCAAAACCAAAATTAAAAAATTAAATTAAATGTTAGACATAGAATTAGTTTATTTCCACTTGTGTTATTTTTTTACTGTTATTTATATTGTTTTTATTTTTCAATTTTTGGAATTTTTATAAATGAAAAATTTTTTCAACATTTTCAATTTAATCACAAATATTATCCTGAAGATTGTTATCGAAATATTGAATAATACTTTTAATAAAATTTTTATATAAAAACGATCTGAAGCTGTATAAAATAGTTTTGCAAAAAATTAAATTTGCTTTTAAATTTCTTAATAGTTGAGGTAAAAGACGTTTAGAAACCGATTAGCCATGAGCGTTGCACATTGCAGACAAAAACAAAATTGATGGCCAAAATATATATTTTTTGTTTGTTTGCTTTTTTTTTTTGATAATTTCTTTATCCTATTTGCTTCCACCTTTTTAATTACAAGATTTCATCGATTTCGAACTGGAGCTTGTTGTTTATTATTTTTATTCTCAATATTTCGTTTTTCTTTGGAAATCTTTTGCAGGAAATAATGCTTTTTTTTAATACTCTCATTCAGGAAATTAAAACTCTAACATACATATGTATATAATAACATATTAGATTTTATATATTTTAATAATTTTACCTGAGTTGAGTTCAATTTTACTTTCTCCAAATTGAAAAGGATATATTTTTTTATAGGCGAAACTGTAAAGCAACTTTAATTTAATCTTTGTTTTATTCACATAAATGAAATGCGAAGTTTTTCTCAGTTTCTGTGTCAACACAAAAAGGAAATGATTTTTAATTATTTACTTGCAGAACATGAAAAAATGGCAGACTTTTAATTGTTTGCTGTTTTGTAAGCAAAACAAAAAAACATAATAATATTTAACGGATTTTAATGATATACGAAACTTTGATGTTAAGAACAGTAAGTAATACGAAGTTTTATTTCCGGATAATGGTAGTTTTGTTTAAGAAGACTAAATAAAGTTAAATGCTTTAATATATACGTAAAATGCAAGAAAGTAATTATTTATGAAATGAATAAAAAACATCAATTAGATGAAATATGATGAAATATTAAATTTGTATGCTGATGAGAAAAATTGTTAGAGTCCCATACTTATTCATCCCGAAAATAAACTGTTCACCCCGTATTTAATATTGACATTTTTTCAAAATCGAAAATACTGCTGTTTAAATCACTTAAATTAAACACGATTTTCACTTTTTTTACAACTGTTTCCCCTCAATATCATCCTATGAATTTTCCTGTGAAATTGAATTCGAAATCGGAAAAAATTTCTTATCAAGACTTGCAAAAGCTATCGACTAGTCGGTGATACAATATCGCAAAATTTTATAATATTTTTATAATATTAAGCAAATATTTTTAAAACAGTTATAAAGAACAAAAAAAAAAAAAAAAGAATGAAATAAACTTTTTCGAATGAAAAAACCAAGTTTAAAAATCATTTCATAAATAGTCGAGTTATTAGAAAATCCATTTTTTTTAATTTAATTTCGATTTTAAAAATAATTTTAACATTTTTAAAAAGCAAAAATACTTTTGAAAATCGGGTTATGAATGACTGAGCTGTTCAACATACAAATTTGTTTAAAGCTTTGGATTCGGTTGCAGAGCATCCGTTGTCATTTCTTTAGCAAACACTTTCAAGAAGAAATATATATTTGAAAATCGTTTGCAACTGATTATTTAGCAAGAATTCGATTACAAAAAAATACGTAAGACCTATTGGTTGAGAACCATTTCCAGAAAATCTAACATTCGGCTGAAAGTGACTGAGATATTCAGTTATAAGTTTTTTTCCATTAAAAAAAAGTCGATTTAAAAACATGTCAAATTATAAATTTTTTTCGAATAAAAAAAAAGTCGATCTAAAAAGTGTCGAATTAGATTTTGAAAAAAACTATGTTGCTCTTTCTGATAAGAAGCATGCCCCAAGTATTGAAAATCATTTCATAAATAATAATGTTATTCCAGCAGAATTTAATTTTTGGATTTTGTGAAAAAGTCTTAGAATCATCCCAGTAAAAAGAAACATTTTAAAAATTAGTGAACGGATTGTAAATTAACGCTTAATTCAAAAATATTTTTCGATTTCAAACAAAAAGTTGAATTCAATTGCGAAAAAAATGCTTTGTTTATTTTACTGCGAAGCATTCAGTGTTGGTGATCGATTTCTAAATTATCGGACAGTTTTTTTTTTTGGGTTAAAAGAATATCGATTTTAAAATTGCTCCAAACGCGAAAAACTAATAAAAATTTTTTTTTTCAATTTTGAATATAATTTTAAAAAGACCAGTGTTCTCATTTTAGAATGAAAGATTTTAAAATGAAAAAAAAAAAAAAATTGTAAAGCAAAAACAATAGTGAAAAATTTTCAGTTCGATTTTGAAGAAATTTGTATTCTCATTGCTTTCAGAAGCATGCCCAAAAGGCACCTAATAATTTAAAAACTGGCCGAGGTTATCTTTCGATTTCAAAAAATGTCGATTTGAAAATAAAATAAAAAGTTAATTAAAAAAAAAACTTTTTTAAAATGCTAACCGAATCTTAAAAATCTAATTGTAATAGTGCTGTTTAAAAGGCAGTTTTTTTTTGTTAAATTTGGTTTTGAATACGTTAAAGTAAAATATATAAATTTTAAGTTGGAGATATTTTGTGTCCTTTCAAATCTTTATTTCGACCATTAAAACAGCTCTCATTTAAAACAGCAATCTTTGAAATCTATGCTTTAATCTATTTATTACTTTTCACAGATGAGTCACGTAAAACTAAAAACAAAACCTTCATTCCAAATACCTCGATACTCCATACTATCAATGGCAATAAAAGAAACATTTTTCACCTTTAAACAGCAGCGAGCCAAACTAGCTCCATAAAAACATTCAAACGGAAAATAAACGTTTATTTTTATAATTTTTATAGCATACTTTTAAGTGTTTGCCATAAATTTTGTATTACCCGAACCATTGCTGTGTGCAAGCACCCAATAAAACAGTGTGTATGAGTTTCTCTCTCTCCCTATCTTTCTGTCTCTGAAAAATGAAATAAAACTTAAATTGTAAAAAATTTCAGTTTATTTTAGCTTACAAAAAAGGAAGAAGCGAGTTTAATATTTGTGGTTTTTCCATACATATTTTCTTTTTAACTTGTGAAAAACAAAATCGTACATAAATTATATATTCACAAATATTATTTTATAGTTCAAATATTATGGTTATTTTAACGAGATTTTCTTTTTTCGTTTTTCAGTTTTAAAACAACAGATTTTTTGTAGCATGGTTTTTTTAATGAAACTCTTGAAAGTATGCTACACAGTTGTGAACATAAGGCAAGCAACTAAATGTAGGCTATAACAACAGAACATTGTTTTATTGTTCTCTTTTCTACTTTTTATTTTCCTTAAAATGAACATGGTTTTACGCTTGAAAATTAACAGAAATAGAAACAATGTACACAACGAAACTTTATTTTCAGAGCAATAAATTTAAATTAAAAATATGTTAAACTTTTAGTGCCAAACAATTTAAACACGAAGAAATTAGAGCTTTGTAGTTTTCTATATGAAATAAATTCCTTTAGATTTTTGATACATATTCCTAAAGAGTTTCAAGAATACCTTCTTTGTTGGTTTTAAATTAAAATCTAATAAAATTGTATTCTATAACATCCCCGAATACGCTCACACACCACTTGTAATTGCTTTAATAACATTTTATTACAAAGTTGCTAGAGCAGCAGTTATTTTTTTCTAACGCAATTTTTGCTGCTAGAAGTGAAAAAGCGAAGCCCTTGAAAAATGTGTTAAATAACAATGTGCAAGTAAAGTAATAAAAAAAAAGATCGCCTGAAAAAATACTTTAATTAAAATTTTGTTTTTACTTGTTAATGACCTCATTAAACACAATACCCTTTCCTCTTGTTTACGCTGGTATACGAGCGTTTGAAATATAAATCTGGCATAATTTAGGGCATACCTTAATTGAATATAAAATGGCATAGTTTAAGGCATATGCACGTAAGAAAATTTTAAACTTGCAGTAAATTTTGAAATTAACATGCCTTTAACATAATTTAAGCAAAGAACAGAAACAAAAGACTATAATTTGTTGTACTTTAGATGCTTCGAGAGCAACTTGGGGTGAAACTTAATGACTATAAAATAAAATTTATGAAAGCTGCCACTTAATTGGAATATTCTGCTGTGTAATTAAAATGAATAATGTTTGTTTTAAAACGAAGCTAACGAAAATATGGTGGTGCTGCCCTTTAGCACATACATAAATATTGCTTATTTTTAATTTATGTTTTGGTTTAATAAATTCAAAAATTTTAAGCAAATTTTAATATGTATGGAAACTCAAGCAGCCATTTTGTTCTGCTACAAAAATAAAGATTTCTCTCTTAAAGCGAAGCAAAACCAACTCATTACAAAATTTCAATTTTTTTTTCTTTCAAAATACTTCAAGTTGATGACTGGACAAAAATTGCTTAGAAATTTGTCTACCAACTATGGAAAAAGAACACTCACTAAGACTTAGAGTTATTTAATTATAAAAAAAAAACAAACTACTTTTACCAGACAACTTGACAAGTTTAATGTGCAAGTAGTTCTAAACACTTTTGTTTTCTAGTTTGTCAGTCAATGTTGTTAAATACAGACACCTATTTTTAATTTATATTGCAGAATATAAATTGTGAACGACACACTGGCAAAACCAGTTGACCAAGAAGATCGACATGCTTGCATACTGCAATTTTATTATTTTAGATCTAAACATAACTTTAATTTACCTTTTTTTTGGAAGCATTAAATTTCTTTTTGAAACTACAAAATAATTTCCAATTTGTGTTCAAAAATTTATAAGAAAATGGTAAAATTGTTGAGCATTAATACTGCTCAATAATTTTATCATTATCAATTATCAACAGCGTTATGTGTTAAACGTTTTCATTGGTTGGCGTTTCAAACGCTTGGCCAACTGGGTTTGCACATTGGCCAGCTATTGCTGTATTTTTCAGAAAAACTGAAAGTCATTCAAGTTAAAGTAAAAACTTAAAAAACCATAAAGTATAAATAATCAAAATACAATGAATAAAACCAATGAGTAAATAAATAGCAATACAATGTACAAAACATATAAGAAGCCGATATATATTAAACTAAAGTGGTGTTTTAGTCAACGACCACTCATGTTCACACATGGTTCACTAGAAAATGATGAAGGAATTTAAAAGCTTAAACTGAATTTTTGTTACTTTCCCAGCAAAAATGTGGCGAAAAGGAAGTGGGGAAATGGTCACAACTAATTTCGCGAAGCATATCTAATATGAAAAATAGGTACAGAATCTTACATTGGAAAGAAAAGTAATCGGTTTTTGTCAATCTTAAATTAAACAGAAAAAAAAACTTAAGACATTTTATTAAACTCTGAAAAAAGTGTGATTTTTTCAGTAAAGCTAAGCAAACCTGTCGAAAGCTTAGATAAGAAATGTATACAAAGTGAAGTTCGGTATTGTAACAGATGGGCCAAGAAAAGTCATCTGATGTTGTTGGGCCTTCAGAATATTAGTTGTGTGTGCCTTTGCTGCTCCGTTCTGTACAAACCACATGTCCTCTAGGCCTCATTCGCTTAGTTGTGGCAGAAAAAACTTCGTTAACTGGGCCCTATGACTCCGCCAGCATTAACAGTCACTTTGGGTGGGTGTAATTGCTCCTTGTGCATCACTGGTAGATTTTAAGTGCCCCAAAATCGATAGCTTAGCTTGTTTTAGGTCTGAAAATAAAGCGTTTTTTAACTTTTTCAACCGTCCATATTCCGCCGCCATTTCGTTGATGCTAATCAACTCATCAGTAGACTTGAAATAACGAAGAAAGAAAAAGGAATGTTTGCCACCCTTATACCATACCAACTACTTATACCATAAATATACCATAGAAAATATACTGTTGTTCTGGAAGATTTTGTGTCCCTGCCATACACTGCAACATCCGGTGTACCACAGGGTAGTATATTAGGGCCGCTACTTTTCTTCACCTTTATTAATGACATAGGAAATTATTGTTCTGGTTCACAGTTTTTGTTGTATGCTGATGACCTCAAAATTTTTAAAGAAATATTATCAGACAATGATGCATTTATTCTTCAGTCTTGCATCGATGAAATATCCCGCTGGTGCATTACGAATAATACGTCCTTAAATGTAAATAAATGTTGTCAAATGTCCTTTCACAAACCTTCGTTCTGTGAATGCTTTGCAGTACAAGTTATTTGATTGCAATTTAGTAATGGTCAATCAAATGTTAGATCTGGGTATCATTTTGGACTGTGAACTTAACTTTAATGCTCATCTTGACTACATGATCCCTAAAGCCTATTCCGTCTGCTCTTTTATAAGAAGACTCTGGCAAAACTTTGCTGATCCCATTACATTACGAATTTTGTATACAGCTTTTGTACGCTCTAAGCTAGAGTATTGCTCGTTTATTTGGAACCCCATTTACGATGGAATATAAGGATTTATTTAATATATTTAGTAACTAAGTTATTATTAGCCTGTCATTATTGTATTCCATAGGCTTAGATGGATAAATAAATGAATAAAAATAAATAAATAATTCCAATGTACAAAATGAGAATTAGAAATGTTCAAACATTTGTTTGAAAGTTTTGTAATTCTCATATACTATATTTCATAATTATTTGAATATTATCAGCTTAAACTTTAGAGTGCTGCTGATATTCTCAATAATCTTGCCAATATTATTAAGCCCTTTACGACAATATACAGCTTGAAGATTATGTGAATAGTATCTGCTTACCTTTATGCACTCTTTTTTTACCACTGGGTAATGTCAGACAACACAAAAGAAAAGTAACACTCTTGAATTCGTGTGCACACGAAGCAGCACACTTTTCAAATTAACTTAAAAGCAACAAAATTGAGGGTTACGCTGTTCTAGTGTTTGTACAAATACCGAGTAATTTTAAGTTTCCTAATTATAATTGACCTTAGCAAACTTGGTAGCTTGCTTTTGTATTTGATTGTTCATAAGTTTAACTGAAAATAGTGCTAATGCGTTTTTAATTTGTGAATGAAAAGTTGAGGTTGGTATTTTCATTTGAAAATATAATATTTATTTTTGAAAGAAATACTTACTATTACATAGTATACACTTGTGACCTTCTTAACTGTAGAAGTGGAAAATAAGAAATTATAAATTGATTTCGTATACAGCGAACTAATTTAAGTCTTTTTCGTTAAGCATGCTAAGTTGAGGCACAGTTAAGGATAATCAATTATATACCCCTTTGCTTATGTACCCCAGATGATTTCTCTATACTTCAGATAATTGCTTAGACTTCATTTAGGGTATTCAAAAAATGGTCTTAAGGAATGAATTAAATCAAACGGCCATAAATGGAATGAGAAAAAGCACATCACTGAATTCAACACTGGCCCCAAATTCTGGTATTCCTAAACGAACGAATTCGTGAACGAAGGCTGTGTGTTTGTTGCTTATTTTGTTTTTCTTATACATTGTTTTTACTATTAAGTATATCCCATCACGGATATCACGAGTAGGTAATTGAGATTTTAAACACCAAGTTTGCAGAGGTTTTCTGCACATCTTTATAACGAAAAGAAAATATCAAAAATACTATGATTAACAAGACGATAACTTTATCCCACAAAGACTTAAGATACTCAAAATAGATTGTAGCATGTTTAATATCCGTAAGTGGCTCAATTCTGACAGTGAATTAATCCTTGTGGTGCAATTCATAAATTCCCAAAAGCTGTTCTGACTGTTCGTCTACCTCTCCCGGATGCACGTAATGTATATTGCTGACCTGTCCTGTAGTGCTCGGGAGCTGTTCGGAGGCAGTGGTGTAAAGTCAGAATTACATCACTTGGTTTAGTCCATCATCGGGTTGGGACTTCATGTCAGGTACCAACGTAACTCATACCACATCTGCTAGCCTACCAAATTATTTGCTGCTAAGTTGGAAACACAGAGCAAAATTCAGAAGACTATCCATCCTTTGGCCAAGCTTACTGACTCCCTCAAATCAAAATCAATATCTCCTTCAAAGCAATAACTCCTCCAAATACACTTGGAACACGAACATATTCTATAAACATATACTAGGTTAAGAACTACCAGCCTTTTGTGACCTGCGGACTTGTGATGATCCCTACAACCAATACGTTTTAGCTGAGGTAGGCTCGTTAGCCTATAAGCAGGCAGAATAGTCCCAAAAGACTCCTTGGAGTCTTGGAGCTACTCACCCCTTAGTAGCAATTGCTATTCGGTGGAGGTTTCAATAGGTTCCGTAGAATATGCTGCGATTTCAGAGGATCTATCTTAAATTTCCAAAGTAATTCGTTTTATAACATGACCCATGCATCTTGTAGTTGTATATCCTGCAAATAAGCCATCAAGCTTACTGAAAACCATAAGATGTATATTTTTCTCTGCCCAGAGTTAGATTTACATCACAGTGCGTAATCGCCATAATTAGCAGCTGTTAGCTTTTTCTGGTGCAACCATCAACAGCCGCCGCAGTGGTGGTCAGTGAAGCCTGAATGATCAACTCTAGGGATTGTAAACTGTTATCCTGAGCCAACTTGTCTCCGGAGTAGCCATGAAAATTCAATAGAGGGTTCGGCAATTCTCTAGGGACTTGCAGTAAAGATAAGGGAGATTTGCACAGAGATTCCACACCAAACACCCAAGATTTTCCTCTACCTCTAAACGCCATGAAACAGAATACTAGGTTGTAGAAAGCTCCTCTCCAAGGCTCTGCTGGCAGATAACGGAACATTGTTTTTTTGGGTAAACTTTAGAATAAATGAGTTTAATAGGTTTGTAGAGGGGGTCGAGGATCTACCAAGTCAGAAGTCAAAGTCTGCCGCCGGCTTTTAGTTTATTAATAATTCGATGTTGAAGTTGCGGAATTTACTAAGAAAAGTGCGAAAATGTTTGTAAAACAGTGCTGCCAGAGGAAAGTGTTTGGGCAGAATAGAAAATCGCGTATTTGTAAACGGTTTCAAGTATTCAAAATCGTATTTTTTTTACATTTAATTTAAAATTTTTTTTAATAGATATGAACATTTTTTCTTGACAACCAGCCATCGGAAGGAATAAGGGATTTTCTCCTCCATGGTATAACCAACATCGGCTTCGCGTACAAAATCTGTAAGCATCTGGCAGCACGCATTTTCAGCCGACCCGTTTTTTTATCGCATAATCGAGATTTAACTAAAAACATCAACCACTATCAGTAATCTAAAACGTATCTCTATATCTCTCCTATTTACCTTTAAACCAAATATTATTAAAAAAATCTAAATTAATAGTACTTGTTGCTGAGAAATTCTAAGCATTTAAAGTAAAATTTATGTTTTCAGTTTAACAAATCCCTTAAACCTTAAAAGAATAACAAAACTGTTTATCTCAAATACTACAGTGGCACACATTTTATAAATTCTTATCTTTAGCGTTAAGAAAATTAAAATTTTTCTTTTATTTTATTTTTTTTAGTTCAGACTCAATTTGTTTTTTTTTATTCCAAGAACAAAAAAAAAAAGAAGTAAACGTGCCACTTAAAGTAACACGACTATCTTTACAAATAAGCAGAAGTAGATGTTGGAACAGTTTTAGCTGAATAAAACCCAGCAAAAAATAGCAGCAGAAAGCTTAGCAATTTCTTTAGCAACAAATTAGTGTATAGAAAATATTAATCTTTTGTTTAAATTAGCAAAATTTTTAAAACTAAATTTTTTCTCTAAAAATTAGACGTTTTTAGTACAAAAAAATTACCATATTGCATATTTACCGGGTGAGATATGCAATGATAAATATAGACAAATAAAAATGAATGGTGTGTTTGATATAATTAAAAATTTAGACAGAAAATATACAACAAATATACAACAACCATGCCACTCCGGTGGCTGAGTGGCATGGTTGTCGCTTTAAAACATGAGCAGCTGAGTTCAAAGACGGGTGCTGACGAGAAAGTGTGGCGGCTTCGAAACAACTAGTTGTCCACCCTGGTAAATGTCTTTGATGTTTTCTTTGTCTAATTTAATTAATATCAATCACCAAGATAATATAGAAAGAACTTGAGCCTGATAAAACTTAAATACAGAAATAATTATAAAATAATATTTAATTTACTCCAATATGCGAATGTGATAATAGTACTGAGATAAATATTCATCACCTGCTTGTAGAGTGCACTAAATATGTGAGCCAGAGAAAACACATTTTTGCAGAAACCAATCCTATGTCCTTATTGGTGTCTCCGTCCTTCTCCTCAATTAAGGCCATAACACAATATTTAAGAGCTACTCATTTGTATAATGACATTTAATTATAATCACACTATAGACTTCAGTTAATTATAAGTTAGCTTAAGGTTTCTTTGCTATAGCTACATTTTCTTTTAGAACATACATTAATGTATTATCTAAAGTTGAAAAAAAAAATATTTAGTTTCCACACACACAGCTAATGCAAGTCCATTTGTCACTAAACATTGTTTAGTTGAGCTTAGAGATTTTTAATGATATCGCTAATTTTAGGCAGTAAGAGAACAGAGTCATACCACAAGGGCAACACTGCCCTGAGACATTAAATTACTAAGCTGAAGTTACCCCTGTAGTCAACTCCATTGCTTAAATAATAATCAGACTTAAGATGAAAAAGCCTGTTAAGACTGCCTTTAGGAGCTTTAAATATGTCTAAGCTTGTTGCTGATTTACAAGTTCACTCAGAGTTTTCGTTAAACTTACGCATTTTTTGCTGGGCACGCTGTTACGAACATGTGTTTGTGTAAGTGTTTATTAAGCAGTTAATATTTGTATGCGAGTTCATAAGAAGAAGTCTCAGTACACAAGCATACAAATAACTATTCACGCTCAAACACACTTAAATTTATACAGGCCATTAAATCCTTTTATAACCTATTTCTGCCGCTCGTTTTTTTTTCTTTCTTTGCTGCTCTGCTCTTTCGTTTGGTTTATGCAAAAACGCAACTAAAAAAGGAAAAAATCCTTTTATAATAAAGAAACTTTAAATGAAATCTTTGAAAAATGTACTTCTCATTTTCATGTTGCTTCTAGTTTTTTCTTTTTGTTTTTTTCTGAAAGGCAAAAAGAAACGTTTACTAGGTCTTTGGGTCATATTTATATTTGTACTTAAAGAAAGCAAGAGAAATTGAACCAAAAAAAAAAAAAAAAAATAAAAAAATGGTATAAAATACGTGTGTGGTTTATGAGCAAAATGTAGCATAACGTTTTTGAAATTTGATGTCGAAAAAATACAGAATTACATTTTAGGCAACACTTTTTCCATTAAAGAAAAATTAAAACTTGTAATAAGAGCAGCCGTAAAGGAAATTTTGGTTTTCTTTTGTGACGGATTTGCCACTGCATTACGTTTAATTTTAAAACTGAGCACTGGCTCACATACTGGAAATTATTTTTGGTTCCTTTAAATTTTGCTGTGTAGAAGTGGCTCTGTCGAGGAATTTATTAACTTTTATAACGCTAGTCAAGTTGTTAAAATAATTTCAAAAATATTTGCTGGCTTTAACATATTTTAACAATATTTGCTGCCGACCAAAACCATTTGTTACTTTGACTGATCATCATCTATCCACTAATATTTAGTTGTACATTAAAAACATAATTTATCTTATTTACCTAGTGAAAAGTTCAATAATATTGTAAAAACTTGACAACATTTTAATTCAAAGATTCCCAAAAATACAGCTGTTTATCATCGATAAAATTACATAACAGAATCACACAATCGTTACTGCAAGCGATAAAGTTAGAAGACAAAAAAAAAATTATGATTAGCGGATTGAGGAAGATTTTTCGACTCTACTGACGAGTTGAGTAGCATCAACGAAATGTCGGCGGCCTACAGACGGCCGATGAAGACAGAAAACAATTAATAAGTTCTATTTGTAGGCCTAAAATTATACATTTCAATTGCTACTTACAGCAAATAAATAAAGTATTTTTCGGTTAATTGACCCTACGGTTAATTGGTTTCCACGCTTAATTGAACCACATGATCGGGCAGAAAAAATATTGCATACGAACACCATGTGAATTTCCTCGGATAATTGAACCCGGTTAATTGATTTTCCCGCTTAATTCGTTCAAAATTCATGTCATCAAAAATAAATTTCCTCTTACTTTTACCCGGTTAATTGCATTGAAAAATAATCTGGCATTTTTGCACATATGTACATATTTGACATCATTTGTGAAAAACACTGGGTGGCATCTCTACTATATACATATATGTACATTTTTTGCTGTTTTAAGGTAAAAAAAAAATTATTTTGAAAAACTTAAAGTGCACATATGTAATTTCTTTTAATTCATTAGTACATAGTTCCAATTATGTGCGATTTCTGTAATTGAACAAACTGTTCAATTAAATAGGGTTCTTGTAATTGAACGAATTGTTCAATTAAACGGGTATCGGTTAATTGGTTCCGCGGTTAATTGAACAAAAAATTGTGCAAATTTTGATGTGCAATTAACCGAAAAATACTGTAATTAAATGCATTTTAAATTTTAACTTTATGGTCGAACTTAATGATCTATAAAATAATTTAATAATTTTAACAGGCTTAAATTAGATTTTATTTTGTGGAAATTGAGGAAGTTTTATTTTGTAATCCGTCCACATTAAAGAAAACAGCAAACGTAAAGTTGGAGATGTAGTGGTTGGCATGCATACCACGTCTGGTTCAGGGCCGCCACATCACTCATCAGCACACAAATGACCTCGAAACCAGGTCATGACTAATTGTATACAGTTTCTAAGCAGCAACGTTGAGCCATCCTACCACCTCAGCTCTTCATTACTGACTGTCTGTCTACTGCTTAAACTTATTTATCAACTTTCCATTTTATCACTATGTTTTTCTGTTGTTTGGAATATATTTTGTATTCCCCCACTAACATCATCCAATTGATTTTTGTGTTTGTTGCTATTCTATCAATGTATTCTATCAACGGGACCTTTCTAGGACCCAAGTAGGCGTAATGTAACATAACATATTGTATCAATGATAACAATGGTTTAAAATTTTTTCCTTGTCCAGCGTTTCTTAAGCATTAATTTTGGTTTTATAGTCGTACGTTATGATTTACAATTGTTGTAAATTTTATCAGGCTTGCGTTCGATCTAATTTTGCTTATTTTTTTTTAGTTAAAAATTAGTCAATTAGTCTTCTTTGTCTAATTTAATTAATATCAATCACAAGGATAATATAGCAAGAACTTGAGCCTGATAAGCTTAATACAGAAATAATTATGTAAAAATTAGTCAAAAATATGGTAGGAAAAATCCAAAAGTTTTGAGGGGGAATCAAACTGGCCAAAAAATTGTTCGAAAGAAATTTATATGTGAAGAATATATGTGAAGTAAAAACTATCGTCACGTATGCCAACTTTCTTGGATTTCGTTATACAAATTCGCCCGTTTCCTCTATCTGAAAGTTGGAAACTGTTGTACAGTTTTATTTTTCTCTCTCTCATAACACAAATCTTGTTTTTATCTCTTTATAGGAATTATGAATTTTATGCCATTCACCGAGTTTGACCAGGAGTATGAACAAGCATTTTCCCTTTTTTGCCAACAATTACGTTATTAAGATTAAGCCACCTTGTGAATTGAAACAACTTACGTTCTATGAAAAGTTAATGCATATTTAATACTTCTATCAAGCATGCTTTAACTTTTATGTAAATCCTTCAATTCTTTGTTTGCTGGTCTTGTTTTTTTTGTGTCTTTCTTATTTTTCCTGGGATTATTACTTGATTACCATATAATTTATTAAAAGAAAAACCAAAATTATGTATTTTCCGAGAAAAAAAACAAGTGTGTTTGAAATCTGGTTTTGAGAAGAAAAAATAAAAAAAGAATAGAATTAACATTGAAATGAGTGCACAACAAGCCTATACTGGTGTAGGTGTATGTCGCAGGGTGTGGACAAACAAACACTTCAATCAACCTAACCTCAACCTAAAGGTGGGATCATACGATTGCCGTAATTCACCAATTTTTGTTACATTTTGTATGCCAATCTTGTGATAGCACAATTTATTGGCTCATGCGGCAACTAAAATGAATGTTGTTCCCATTTGTCCCAATCAAATACAACCCTGATGCGACAACCGTGTGAACACTTGACATACAACTAATCACCAATAAAAATTCTAAAAATGCACCAATATTTATTGTGTTCTCATGCGGCAACCAAAGAAGACAGTGCCCGCCAATAATCTACATACATACATATGTATGTATGTATACATTTATTTAGTTTCAAAATTGTTTAAAAGCGTCTTCCAAACATGATTTCTGCTTTTCAATCACTAAAATTCAATTGTTGTTAATATTCATTTTTTGCTTTTTCAGCCCGCATAACATTTTAATAATAGCCGAAGCAATTTTCTCTCCTTTTAATGATCAAACCATATTTTTAACATTTAATTCATTTTTTTTTTTTTTTTTTTTGGAAAACCAAGTTTGTCATCAGCCACAACAGCTGTTTCTCAGAGTTGCCGTATAATATAACAATCGTGTGACTATAATGCGGCAATTATTGGTACTAAATTGTTTTGCGGCAATTTGCGACAATAAAATTTCAGTAAAATGTCACAATCATGTTATTGCAGAGAATTTGATTGGGACAAATTTTTTATTATGCTCGAATTCAGCAATCGTGTGATCCCACCTTAACACTGAAATGAAAGGAAGTTGAAAATCATTTGTATGTGAAGTAAAAAATTTACAAAGAATAGAAAACAGAAAACGGAATGAGCTGGTATTTGGGAAAATCGACTGGTAAATACTTATTTTATTCCAGTTGCAGCAAAAGTATCTACTGTGTATAGTACCGGGTGCAATTTTACTATTAGTATTGTTTTTATTAAGTTTTTAAGCTTTTTTAAATTTTTACACTACTTGCATTAGGTCCAGAAACTTAAAAGTTTAGCCTAAAGGGGATACCCCTTTGATCACCTAATTGGTTTAAAGGCAAAAATATGGCATAGCCCATTCGAGATATTTTTTAGGAGTCCAGTTTTTGTTTAACTTTTCTTCTGCTACCACCCATCTGCGCAATACAAAAACTGCCAAAATCTTGTTTTTAACTCTCTTGTCCCCCTAAAATTCAGAATTTTAAAAAAGTACCCTACACCTATCCCCTTGTTTTTAGTTGGCTTTTAGACCTTTTTGGATTTTTTTTTTGTACTTGTATTAGGCTCGCAGATATATAATTAGCGATTTGGCCCTTTCTATCCCCTACATGTACAAAGTTAAGAATAAGAAGAAAGTTTATTGGAGAATTTTTTAGGGGGAGTCCAATTCAGTTCTTACTTTTTTCCTGTTCCTTCCTGTTTTATAGATTAATGCTGTTAAAAAAAAAGTACCGAAATTCAGTTCCTGTTAGTAATCAAAATTTCAAAAGACCTACAGACAGGTATCCATATATTTTTATCATACTTTTGAGTGCTTTTTAAAAGTGTGTGCTAACATGATATTATATCACCGATTTTCCCCCTTTTTGTACCTTTCCGACTTAACCCCAAGACGATGCTAGATCAACTTTTCGCGCCTGAAAGCCTTCAAATATCGAGTTTTATCAAAACCGTTGTAGACCTTTTTGAGAATACCAAAAAGCATACAAGAAATTAGATTCTATATTAGATTAGACTAAAAAGAAATTAAAGCGTGTGTGTGGGTATGTGCGTGCGCTTGATTTTATGAGGTGTTATGTTAGACAGTTTAATATAATATTATCTTTAAATGCTGCAATACAGCGATTCATTACAATCATTATTTCTCCAGTTATTGCGATGTCCGCTGGACTGAGCATATTTTTAATGTCGCAAAAGAAGCGTTTTTTGAAACGGTGCCAGACATACTGCACTCCATCCGATCTCCTCACTATTTATACCACCTATAACCGACCAAAAATGGAATACAACTCTACTGTTTGGGCCGGTGCCTCAAAGTCTATTTTGGGGCTTCTCGACCGTGTACAGGAGACGGCGAAGAAGCTTATCAGTGACAGTAGGGTATCCAGTTCTATTAACTCACTGGGGCATCGTCTCAGTGTGGGGTGTTCTATCGCTGTTATAACGGATTTTGCTCAGATGAGATCAGGGATTTTGTTCCCAAGACCCGCATATTTTTACGGAACACACGTACATCGTCAAGAGCACATCCGTTTGTAGTCGATTGGCCCAGTGAACTGCACAACGCATTACACAGAGAATTCGGTTTTCAGCCGCACGATTCGTCTGTGGAACAAATTGCCTGCAGACATATTCCCCGCCAGTTACAATCTAAAGAAGTTCAAATCAAATGCACACAAACACTACTCCTTCTTTCCTCCTCCCCAAAACCTATTTTCCTAGTTCCGGTACGATGCGCAGGCATAAATAGGGGTCGTCCCCTGAATACTGGTCCAAGAAAGAAAAAAAAAGTATATATTAAATATTGTAGAAAAATGGAAAACTTTCGACATCTATAAACTATAAAAAAAAAAAAATTTCAAATACTTCTCGGTTTTGTTCATATGTATGGCTGCATGAAAAAGAAACAAAATGAGTTTTTATTCTGGAAAATCTATGAGTGGATACTTATTTTTACCTGATGACTTTTATTTTTAAAGATTTTTTTCAAAGAAAACTAGAAAAGTAAAGTTGAAGACTCACTGGCTGGGATACGTACAGTGAGGGTTTCATGTACACCACGTCTCTCATCAGCACCCAAATTACTTCGAACCCAGGTAATGGCTAATTGGCTACTGTTTTTAAGCTGCAGATCTTAGCCTGTCTAAATATGACTGTCTATATATAATCTATTGATCTGTCTGTCTGTCTATATTTAATCTATTGATTATCACTGTCTACATTTAATCCATTTTATCACTATACATATTTTTCTGTTGACATAAATTTTTTAAATTTCATTCACTTTCAGTGAAGAGAAGACCAGTCAGGTTAAGGCAGAGAAATGGTTTTGTATCAATGAAGAAGGACCCATACCTGGTGCTCCTTTTTCCTCCTTCTCTGTTGCCTGCAAATCTCGCAAAATTATTTAGGTATTTATTAGTTTTAAGGCATAAAGTGTAAGAATAATAAATTAACATGCCTGCAACATTTTATTTCAGTTTGCGTGAATATCTTTCATTATTTTGCTGGGGTATTTATTTATCAATTAAAAACCATTAGCTTAAAATCAATTGACCTTTTTACCGTCGGCTTTTTTTTTTTTTTTTTGACAAGTAATCATTACCACAAAATATAAAAATAATATGACTTTCATGTTTCACCGCCTTTTATTTCCCTACTTGGGAATTCGCTTATTTTTTTTTTCTTTTTTTGAAAGCGTGACCAAAACCAATGTGTTCGTTTTTAGTTGATAAATCTATAAATATTGACTAAATGTCCAATTGACGTGTTGCTATTAAAATACCATTATCAAAGCTTTTTTGGAGCTAAATTATATTCTAAAGATTTTTATTGATTGTTCGTAAATTTTTTATGATTGTGGCGAATGAATTTATTTTCATTTATAAGAAACTGTGTTAAATGATATTTTTTTATGGAAAAATTATTTAAGAGGACACTTTTCTTCAAGTCAAAATGTTGTCGACCAAATAAACGCTTAAGGCCATATTCATAATAATTATTGTAAGTTTATTAAGCTCTTATTTGATGTATTTCTACGGAATATTTGTGAAATAAACGTGTAATAAACCTTCAATAGTTTTTATGAATATGGGTGTTAAACTTTAAAAATTGCTGGCAGTGTAAGGGGGTGCATTTCGGAGTTTATTGCGCAGAGACCTAAGTTTCTTTTACTTGTAGGTCGCTCTCAATATCACCTGTTTTATGCCGATTTCTTTTCTGGAAAAAAGTGTGTATCACCTTTTTTGCACTTTTTTTTCTTAAAATTCGAGTTTTAATAATTTATCGAGATGAAGATGAAAAGAAAAGATCGTCAACACTATTATTCAAAAAAAAAAAAAAAAAAAAAAAATTAGTGAGAACTATGCACACCAGCTTCTATTGCGTATTTATTGCAGAAAAGAAAATTAAATTACTCCATTTTACTTCCCGACATTTTTTTGTGGTTAATTTTTGTGTAACCAACATTTGTAACAAAGACAATAAAGACGTTTTTTCGCTGCCAGTTTTACACTGCAGTTTTTTTCTGTGTATAGTAAAGTCTGCTTACTTCTTTCTTCTAATCTCTGTGCATTTTATTGTCAATTCAGGTTGTCTTTTCTATCATAAATCTTACTTTTTTTGACACCAACTTCTAAGGAATTGCACTTACTTTTAATTCTATTAAATAAACTTATTGTTGTAAGAGAAAAAGTTGTACTTGCTCAATTTTTTTCTCCTTGTTTTTGTTAATTTAAATCGAAGCTACTGAAAGTGAAGCTGAAAAGAAAATACAAAAATATTATAACATAATAAACTTTAAAACTAAAACACAGAAAAAAAAAAACAAAATAAATTAAAACACAATTCGAAAATCTCTGTGATAAAAGACAGCAAAAATTTCTTTAAATGGTTTTATTTGTGAAAAACTCCATCTATTTATTGCTCTCAGAACTGAAGCAGTGAAAAAATTCATTTATTATTTTTTGCTGTCACAACAAAAGCAACAACTGAGCCACGCAACATCACTACCAGTTGAAGAAGATGCAACAACGACTGCTACATTAACTCGTTGAACAAGTGATGGCAAAAGGACTTTTTTGTTTTTTTTAAGTTTTCGATTAAAAAAATAAAAAAGAAACAACAGTCCAATGCAATATTCCAGATCAACATAAAACAAAATAATTTTTATTTTGGAAAAGAAAAATGAAATATAAGAAAACATATAAAAATGGGAGATGGAAAAGTAAGAATTGAAAACAAGAGAAGCAAAAAAAAAAAAGTTGCGATGTAAAAATCAGAATCCAAATTTATGGCATGATGTTGTTTACTGAGATTTTCTTGAGAGAAAAAATTTTGCAAAACCAAGCATGACTTCGAAGGCTTTAAAGACAAAAAAATATACAAACTGCAAAAAAAAAGTAACTGCTATTTATAATATTTTTTGGTAGCTCGAACACACACATACATACAAATACGCCTAGTTCCACATCTGTTGTATTTAATATGCACTTTTTTTTAAATATGTATATCCTTTGGACTCTTTGCTGAGTTGCTGCTCGTACCACTTCTAAGCTCGAATTTCTGTAGTTTTACTATTTTGAGTTCAACAAAATTTCATATCATGTGAATATTTTTGACAGTGCAAATTCCTATATATATTGTGTACAGAATGGGCCAGTTCTTATCAAGGGTCCTAAGAACTTGATATCCTTTTGGGTTATATATTTTCTTCTCAGCATGTAAAACTTACCAAATGAAAATTCTTTCACTCTACATATGGAAAAGTAAGTTATATCAATGACATCCGCTTTTCAGTTTTAAAATGATGCACTCATCTTGAGCAGTTTTCCTTGATCCTTAAGGTGGGATCATACGATTTCCGCAATGCACCAATTTTTGTGTGCCAATTGTGTGATAGCACAATTTGTTGGCTCATGCGGCAACAAAAACGAATGTTGTTCCTAGTTGTCCCAATCAAATACAACCCTGATGCGACAACCATGTGAACACTTGACATACAACTAATCACCAATAAAAATTCTAAAAATGCACCAATATTTATTGTGTTGTCATGCGGCAACCAAAGAAGACACTGCCCGCCAATAATATACATACCTACATATGTATCCATTTATTTAGTATATAACTATTAACATTTATTAACTATATACATTTATTATAATAATAACAGAACCAATTTTCTTTCTTTTTAATGAACAAATCATATTTTTAACATTTAAAAATTTTTTTTTTTTTTTTTTTTTTTTTTTTGGGAAAACAAAGTTTGTCATCAGCTACACAGCTGTTTCTCAGAGTTGCCGTATAATATAACAATCGTGTGACTATAATGCGGCAATTATTGGTACTAAATTGTTTTGCGGCAATTTGCGACAATAAAATTTCAGTAAAATGTCACAATCATGTGATTGCAGAGAATTTGATTGGGACAAATTTTTTATTATGCTCCAATTCAGTCCAATAAAAATTGTGTAAAATTGGTACATTGCGGCAATCGTGTGATTCCACCTTTAAATGCGAGACAATTTTTTTCCAGCACCTACTAAAATTTTATACCTCATTCCCAGCGCTGCCTTTTCACCCACCCTGTATATGAAATTGTTTATAATTTCTTGTTTTATTTTTTTATGATTTTGTTTGTTTGTTATTAATATATATATATATATATATATATATATATATATATATATATATATATATATATATATATATACATATTTTTTTTTTTTTTGTATTTCCCTGATAAAAAATATAACTGCGAAAAATGAAAAAAGAGACTGGTGGAAACAATTTCATTGTGGATAATTTAACATTATGAATTCTATTTGGAAATTTGCTTTTGCCTTTAAACTTGCAGCAAAGTCTAGTTTGTAGTTTATTGTAGAGCGTAATACAATTTTCATCTTTTATACTCTTTTTAGTTTTAAGTCAGGCGAGAGATACAATAAACATGTATACAAACCGAAAACATAAAATGAATCATAAATTTTTGTAGCAGGGAAACGGCAAGAAAATACATTTTAAAATAATCACATCAAAAGAAGAAATAAACTTTATTTTAGCTGTGTACTTTTTTCCTTTATTAAGTATTTTTTTCATATTTTTATTTGTTGCTATTTTATGCATAGTTTTTGTTTCCTTTCATCTCAAATTAATCAGGTAAAAAAAATATATATATCAAAGGATAGAATATTAATGCACTTAAAGCAGGTATTTTCTTTTTTGTAAATTAAAAGAAGAAAATGCAGCGGAAATAGTGAAAATTAAAATATTGTGTGAAAATAATACAAGAAAATAAAGTTTTTAATAGTGAAGGCCTGTATGCAGCTCTTCAGGAATTTTCTGGGTTCTTAAAAAGTTTGCACTATTTTTCTAAAAAATTAAAAGATCTCAAGCGCTTTTTTAGTTGTTTTACATTGTGAAACTAATGAAATTTTTCAAGTGGCTTAACCCATTTCACATACGCGAATGTCCATTGTATGGGGTACCCTTTACATTTTAGTATTTTTTTTTTGGCTTTAATATATGTTGTTGTAGCGGTGAAACAAGTATATATCTAGTGAAAATTTCAGTTCCTTTTCTCTTATGATTCAAAAGTTGCAACTAATTTTTAAACTTAAGGGTGGCTTCATGTACTGACTACTACTGAAGTTTAAAAGTTTTGCTTTATTACTTTTTGTTTTATTACTTTTTGTAGAGACCATATACTTACATAAGCTGTGCAAATTTCATTTCTCTATCTCTGATGGCTCAAAAGTTACAGCTAATTTCCAAAGTAAAGGGTACCTCCATATTTAAGGCGTTATGTAAATTTAAGAATTTTGTTATTTTTAGTATTTACTGCTGTAGAGACCAGTTAATTGCATACTCTGTGCGAGTTTTCAGTTCCTACCTTTGACGGTTTCAAAGTTACAGCTAATTTTCAATTACTTGTATGGCACACCCTTTAGCCTTTAAATTGTTTTTATAACGGCAGAGCAAGCACATGTCCAGTGGAAATTTCAGCTTTCTACCTTTTCGCAGAAGAGAAGTCTCAGTAAAACAGTTTCGATTTCACTCAATGAGTACTGAACCCTAAAAACAATTTCCGCTGTTATTTAATTGTGCCTTTCAAGCTTATTTATCCTGTGACGTTTAAAAATATGTGAATCCTTTAAATACAAATGTCCATGTACTCATCTGTATTTTGTATATTTTACTTTAACAAATTTTATAGAGTTTATGCAATAAAATTTTTAACATGCTGCGTTAACCACAGGACATAATAATCCAAATTTTTCTCCAAATCATTTAAAGTAATAAAAGTCTTCTTGTTCTCAGTGCAGCTAAAGCAAGAGCATAAAACACAAATTAAAATATTTGTTTTTCAAATTTAAACAACACTTTAATGTGGTCAAAAAGTATAATAATGCAGCATGTTGCGAAGCAAATTTAAGCCAGCCTTCAAACGAACATGCAAAAACTACAGGAAGTAGCAAAAATAGAGCGCTTGTGTCAGCACTAGAACTCTGGAAAGGTGGGGTGGGGGGCGGTTGGGGGTGGTGATATACTGTAAGCTGTTTACGTTTTATTTATTTGTTAAAAGTATGCATTTGTCTTCGTGGTGTTTGTGTCCAAAGTAGAAAACTAAAAAAAAAAAAATTCCAATTTATAAAATATTTTTAGGACTTTTTTTTTGGTTGTGTTGTTTCGAACAACTTCATAAATATCATACTCAGTTATTCAAACAAAACGTTGTATGCCCGGGAGTAAACATTGTAACGAAGCATAAACAGCACTCGCACACTCATACACACAGAGCTCAGGCCAAACAACAAGCAATCGGATATTGCAACAACAAAATGGTCGCATTTAGTTAAAAGTGAATGAACTTTAAAGTTTTTCTGTGTTTTTAAGAGATTTCTTTTTTTTATTATTATTATTATTATTATTATCGCAATTTCTATATTTGTAAGCATAAACGGGAATGAGTAGAAATGATGGTTGCAAAGTTTTTCTCATGCAAACACAGCTATTAGGCACTTGTTCAGAGTTGCCAGTCAGGTTTTCTATACTCAAATTGCCTAGAAATCTCAAAACTTAAAAAAAAATATTCTTAGCAGAAAATTTGACTTTTCACACCACAATGCACCACATTAACAGCAATTTGAACCGTTTAACGTTAAATATCTGGACCTGGCAACCCTCTATGGCATTTGCTTTTGTAAATGTACTATTTAGTAGATTAAAATAGAGTATTGCAACGTGCTCAAGTAGAAAACGAAAACGTTTAACATTAATATTCGCATGTGTTTGTTAAAAAAAGTTTATGCTTTTTTAGAAATTTACTTTATGCTGTTGTACTCGTAACTATACGTATTTATGATTTATAAACCAGTTAGAAAGTTTATTTTAATAGTAGCAAGATTTACAAGAGGCTTATTTAAATTTGAATAGAGAAAAATTGCGAAAAGTAGTTACATTTTATTGCAGGAGTTTGAGAGAGAAATATTATCACTACAGTTTTAAAAAGAAATTGTATTTCCGTGGTCGCTGAAGCTAGAAATTATAAGCCTGAAGCGTGCAAGAGTCTTCCAATGTAGCCTCCCAAGACTGCTGGACAGCTCATAAGGATTATCTTGTTCAAACTACAGCTCGTCATTCGTAGAGTTTTGTCCCAAGAATTACCGCACCAGGAAGTCCAGAGAATTCTCACTTTCCCGGGGGTTTTTTGCGGGATGCCGGCAGTTATAATAAAAAAAAATCCAAAAGCCCGTACTGGTGGCTGTTGAAAGCTTGAGCAGTAAACATGTTAGCTCAATAAATCCAATCGATTCCTTGCGTTCTAGCAAAAATAATGTTCCATGCTCTTTATCTGCGTACTGATGAAAGGAGGAACAATAAATTGTACACTTTAATAAAATATTTCTTTAAATAGATGATTTCTTCAACCATAATCACGAAATTTTTTTTTTTATGTAACGGTAACGAAATACACTGAACATCTTTTAAATCGTCTTTTTGCCAAACCTAATGATATTGAAGAAAGTAATGATAAGGTTGCGGTACTTGGAGCCGCCAAAAAGAAATTATTTGAAGAGATTTTAAATGAAGCTATCAATAACGCTAATGTTTGTACTCCAAAAGTAATATATAATCTTTACTAAAGAAAGATTTGACATTTTTGGAAGAAAGTGCTCCAAGTCGCAAAATGTTGAATTTTTTTTTTAATGCTCTTCTAACCATTCATCCAACTTTGGTAGAAAGTGAGCGGGCCCTTTCGGTAGCAGGACAATTTTCTAAGTGTTTTTTTAACAAACACAAAACTGCAAAGCTTTTGGCCTGCCTGTAGAAACACCCAAAGCCTTCGGCAGCGAAGGGGACTCTTAGTAGGACACTCTACCAATTCATCAATCGCGTCGAGAATTATTTCTTTACCCCAAAAAAAAACCTAAATTGCCTTATTAATTTAGGTCCAAAAATGAACCTTTTGAAAAAATTTTCTGTCTTTTTTTAGCTGTCTATATGCCGACGACATTTCGTTGGTGCTAATCAACTCATCAGTAGACTTGAAAAATTCTTAAAAGTTTGTTTGAAACTTTTAAGAATTTTTCAAGTCTACTGATGAGTTGATTAGGTTAATTTTTGGACCTAAATTAATACATTTCAATTGGCTCTCAAAGCAAATAAATAATTAAGTTCATATTTGAATAAATTGATTTATAAAATTATTTTCTTTTTTTTAAATTTTATGTTCTTGTTTCAGAGCATTTTCATTTTCGTGATGGAAAATATTTTTAAGGAATTTAAAAACTGAAATCTAAAAAAAGTTCTCGTTTCAATACACAATTTAAATAACTTATTTTCGTGCTAATAAATCAAATGGGTTGGTTTAGTAAAAGCTTTCTAATAAAATTTTTGTAAATGCCTAACGCTGCATGGTTTGTTCACCTGCATTCTATTCTACAGCTGTATAGTTCACAAATGTAAGAACAGGGGCCAAATTCTGGTACTCGTGATTGAACGATTTCGTTATAGAATGCTGTGTGTTTGTTGCTCATTTTGTTTTGGCTCTACATTGTTTTTATTATCGAGTATATTCGATCACGAATGCCAGAATCCGGCCCCAGATTTGACTGTGGCCGCCATTTGCCAAAATAAGAGCAACTTCCAATAGGGTGATTTCTTTCGGCCCACCTTGTATGTGAGAGTTTGAGCAGAAACGATAAATTTTGTAGCTATCGGTTAAATGCAAGTTGCATTTAAGTGCGTCATAAGTTTATTTTGTGTGCGGATCATCTTAGTAATATGAATACTACGCGAAAAAAAAATATGAAAAATTATGACTGAATGATGACGTTTTCACCAAATTTTGTTGTGGTTCCCCGTTACTTGCAAAAAGATAAAACAAAAAATAGCAACAAGCAAAACTAGTGAAATGAAAAAAACTCGATGAAATACTATTCATTATTATTATTATTATTTTTTGAAAAAAGAGAGAAAAAATATTGGTTAAACAATTACACCGGTATTTATAAAAAATAAAACATTGTTGAAATACATTTTACAAAAAAATGTTCATATAAAATTTGTTCTAAAACGTATTTGAGCAACGTTTTATTTTTTATGAATACCGGTGTCAGTGTGCAAGTGGTAAATGTGCAGTTGCCTGGTGTATATTAAATTTATGCCCTTATGCGGCTTACTGACTAATCTACTGCGAATGAATAAATCCTTAACTTAATACACTGGTATTTAATAAAAAAAAAATTCTTAAGTAGGAAACAAAATCCCAGGCTTTGACTGAGCTATATCCCTTACACCACAGTGTAACGCCCCCTACACTACAATTTTTTTAAGTAGTGGTAAATCTTTTTTTGTTTTTTATTAATAAAAACAGCAAGTGTTCACAACAACAACAACAACAAACCCAATGTTTTATTTTCTACTTTCGTTTTTAATACTCTTTTAAATTTAGCAGATTTTTTGTTTTTTGAGTCTAAGTTAAAAAACACATTATTTAAATAATTAAAAAAAAAAGTAACAAATTAAATAGCACTAAAATACATTTCGCTATTCATTAAATACATATTTACTCAAGTGTCGATTACAAATGTAAATTGTATTGCCAGTACGAGACAAAACGCGAATCCTTAATGTCAATTTAACCTGACTCATTACAAATGATTAAAATCGTGTCTATTATGGGAATTGTTCATGTTTTGTTTTTATCCAGCAAACTTCAAATTGCATATTTCGTACTGTACATACGCTGTAGTACAAAAATGTATGTACATACCCACACAAGCATAAAAATGCTATTATTAAATGAGACGCGACAATGATGACGATAAGAATACAGGCAAATGCGCGACAACAAGGACACGAAAAGATTACAATGGAATTATTTGTCTCTCATTTGTTTTTTTATTTTTTTTTTACTTATTTCTCATGTTTTTGTGACACAACGTTGCACTGAATATGACTTTTAAATAAATTTTTATATTCATTACAAATATGAGCTTGAACTTACATAAGAACATGCTCATGCCTGCTCACTTTGCAAATCGTTTTGGTATAATAGCCATTAATCACAGTGGATCAGTTGAGAGTTTTAATTCTAAGCCCAGAGATAAAGCAAGGATTACGTAGAATCCAAAGTTATCCAAAAATGAACTTAATTATTTATTCGTTATAAGAGCTAATTGAAATGTATTATTTTAGGTAGACCTTAGATAGACCGTTTTCAGCCGTCGTCTATGTGCCATTGACGTTTGGTTGATGCTGATCGACTCATCAGTAGACTTGAAAAGTTCTTAATTCCTAAGAACAATGAGAATCAGAAATGCAGAGCCGATCGCATGTTCGTATAGCCGAACAAGCATGACCGCACGTACGAAATCAAACGAGGGATGAGTTTAATGCATGCATGCTGAGTACTCGATAGTCCCAATAGTAGACATGTTTACCTAATTTTGTAGCATAATTTCAGGACGAGCTATCAAGACAATTGATTTTTTTTTGATTTAATATATTTGAGACTTCTTTCATAATACAGGATAACCCAACATTAAATTAATGAAAACTTAAAACTATTACGTATTATTTTAATAATATAAATTTGCTTTTGAATATGCAACATGCTCATTACCATAAAAGTGAAAAAGAAAACAAAATATGGCAAAATTGTTACCATTAGTTATGATCATTACAGTGCTTGCTCCCGGCACTTGTCAATAGTAGTAACGCTATGTTTACAATAAATCAACTCAGACAAGTGATTAAGAAAATGAAGTTGCATAGAGCTAAAATCCCTAATAATATAATAAAACAAAGCGAAGTGAGTCACGTATTCATTTACAATTACTTTTAAGGCCTTTTAAGAAGATGGCATAACAAAATTTAATATCTGTGTTTCAAGAGGATTTTTGAAACACACAACTTCTGTCTGGTGTAAGATATTGTTATTTTATTAATTAGCAACAAATATTTTATATCGCTTAGTTCCCATAGTGCACTTTCGTTGGAATCCAAAAGGCAGAGTGAGTAAAACGAATAACACCAAATAGCAAAATAATATTAAATGAAATGCTAAAAATTATTTGCTTTTTTCATACAAGTATTTAAACAACAATCTATAAAATTGTTTGTTATTTTATGCATTGTGTGCATGTGTCGCTGACAGTTCATGACATTTACTTACAATAGAGCTCTGTGCAATGGCAAACAATGTCACGGACGTTCTTATTATTGTAAAAGTATTTGTTTTTTTTTTCTACTTGAAAAATATAAAAATAAAAAATAACAGCAACCATAGCAACAAAGTTTATTCATAAAAAGCAGAAACCAAAAAAATATACTAGGAAATTTTAATAATTCTCGATAAATATTTTATAAAGTTCAAAGGACAAAAACGACACACACACACAGCAAAGTTACTGGGTGGCTTGACAGATTGGTTATGTTGACGCTTGTGGTTGCCAGTTTTGTGGTCTTTGAGAAAATAATATTAAAATGAATATGATTTGACTGATAACTGTTTATCTTTCTTGGGAATTATTTAAATTTTGTTACATACATATTTAAAGGAAAATGATTGTAGAATAGGCGACCAGTGTTTAGATGTCTAGCCTGTTCAAGCGTTCATACAAATTAATTAAAAAAAAAAAAAAAATAGGGTTAAGAATTTTGATTTAAATATGCACATTTATGAGAAGCAAGGAACTAGTTGATATCAGGAAACTGGCAGTGATTGTTATATTTTGATTAACTGCAAAATTGGCCGATATTTTTGTCACTCGCTACAACGTTTTACAATTTGAGTATTCGCAGACATATTTATCCCCATTTCTACTAGTTATTAAGGACTGTAAGGCAAAAATAAAAAAAAAATCTGATTTAGGAACCCTCTGCAATAAAATATGGGCAAAGCGACAAGTCACAACTTACAATTTTTGCTTGTTCTTAAAGTTAAATATAATACAAAAAACTTTGAAATAAGTTTTATTTATTACAATTTATTTCTTGAAAATTTTTTGCAAATCAAATAATACTGTTCAGCCATTTCTAGCTCGAGCTATAATACTTGAAAAATAATTTGTTATTCATAAGAAACTTTAACCTGGCTTTGATTAGTGTGATGGATGGAAAATTTTCTCGGAATCATTCTCAGTAGTTATTACAGAAAATTTCTTGAATTAATAATTTTTTTATATATTTATTTTCTTGAGCTAAAGGACTTTTTTTAAAAACATTTAATTAATTTTGTCGATAATTCGCTCTCCTTCGGATAGCTGCTTCAGGAGAATAGTAATGAAAAAAAACAACCAATAAAAACTACTTTCATTATGATAGTCCTGAAGCGAAGCAGAGCGAAATATCGACAAAACTAATTAAATTAATTTTTTAAAAACACCTTAAGCTCAAGAAAATAAATATATACACCGGTACTCATAAAAAATAAAACATTGTTGAAATACATTTTAGAACAAATTTTTCATATCAAATTTCTTCTAAAATGTATTTGAGCAATGTAGTAATTCAGGTCCAAAAATTAACCTTTTCAAAAAATGTTTGTTGTATTTTTCAGCTGTCTATATGCCGACGACATTTCGTTGGTGGTAATCAACTCATCAGTAGACTTGAAAAATTCTTAAAAGTTTGTTTGAAACTTAACTACTTATTCCATAATTCTCATGAACAGAATGAGAATCAGAAATGTTCAAACAAACCAATGGTGACTCGTTGTATAGAAGGTTGCAAAGAAAAGTAGAAGTGTTGCAAAACGAAAAAAGAAATGTTTGTTCCACAATTTTTTTTTACTTTATTCGTTTCCAAATCACTTTTATATTCTAAACGAATATATATACGTTCATACATGTTTTTAGCTAACTAATACTTTGTTTAATATCCTTTTGGTTAAAAGCTTTATTAAATTGTGTGCCTTAGTGGTCCAGCCCATCAAACACAATGCTTTACACATTCGCCTTTTCTTTACGTTTTCTAATCCATCTTTTCAAGTGAGTTTTTCTCATACGCATTTTTTGCCACTTGCAATAAAGTTTCAAAATTACTGTGACCTGTTTGTTTGACCATGCCCAGGAAAACCTGAGTCGTCGTATCAGTTAATAGTTTATAGGGTGGACCAAATTCTACAGCCTGGCCAGCATCCATCACCAAAACTTTGTCACTGTCCATGACGGTGTGCAAACGATGGGCTATTGTCAGGACGGTGCAATATTGGAATTTATTGCGTATTGTTGTTTGTATGAGAGCGTCGGTTTGAGGATCCACATTGGCGGTGGCCTCGTCTAGAACTAAAATGCGATTCTCACGTAATATGGCACGAGCCAAACACACCAATTGACGTTGGCCCACACTGAAATTGGTGCCGCCTTCGGAGATTTTACTTAAAAGACCATTGGGCATATCGCACACCACTTGTTTGAGTTTGACCTTAAAAAAATAAATAAAATAATAATTAATTGCTTGGTTATCAGGTGTAACCTGGTGCTAACTAATACCTCTTCCAAGGCCTCCCATAATTTGATGTCTTCATACTCATCGAATGGATCTAGATTGTAACGCATGGTGCCTGAAAATAGTACAGGCTCTTGGGGTATTATGGATATCTTACTCCTTAGATCATGCAGACCCAATTCGTTGGTATCGATCTGATCAATAACTACTGCACCATCATTGTACGACAAGCGAAAGAGAGCATTTATGAGAGACGATTTACCCGCACCCGTTCTGCCTACAATGCCCACCTTCTCACAGGGATAAATGCTTAAATTTAAAGACTTTAACACATAATCGGTTTTGGGATCTGGACTATAACGCAGACTTAAATTATCGAATGTGATTTGACCTTCTTCCGGCCAACTCTTAGCGGGCTTTTTATCTGGCTGAGATTCTAAAGCACCTTCTGACTCTATACTTTCGTATTCCACTACTCTCTCAACAGAGGTCATATTATTTTCCAACTCTGCTGATTGGCGCATGCCCCACTGAACCATGCCCGTCATACCCAGAGCCTGAGTAATGGCCAAACCAACGTTGCCGCTATTCTCGGGCGAGAACACAAAGAAACTGAGTGTTATGAGAGCAATATACACCACACAACAGCAATCCAGCCAATAGCCAAAGGCCCGACTGGTGCCCAAAAACATGTAAAAGGCCGAACTGTGCAGGTCTTGGTAGTTATCAAATTCAGCAATCAACACCTGTTCGGCATCAAATGCTCTGATGGTGGCCAGGCCGTTCAAAGAAGCTGCCATGTGGGTGTAAATGGGAGAACGGGCTGTAATAAAAATATTTTTTCTCTTCCATTATCTCAACAAACACTTACTGAATAAACGACTTACTTATCGCCTCAAGTCGCTTGATGTCACGTGAAGTTTTCAAATAAAATGACCTCAGGTAATAGAATGCAATCACCAGCATTGCTGTGACCAACAAATACCAGGGATTTATCAAACACAATACCACCAAAATACCAAATAATGACAAAAATATTTGTATAACATCCATCATGACACTGGGCAATATTTCATCTACTTGACCCATGTCTTTGGAAAATCGATTGAGTATACGGCCCGAGGGATTCGTGTTGAAAAAGTACATGGTGGCTCGTGTGACACCCAAATACATGGCATTGTGCAGTGAGGTAGAAGATTTCATGGCCAAGTTGAAGAACAAAAAGCTGCGGAATATGGCAAACACAATGACGGCCACATTCAGCGCTGTAAAAATGTAAATATCAATGGGATCAGTTTGTACTTCGCTGCGTGCTACTTCGGAAAAACTGTGCTCGTTTTGATTGACCCTGAAAATGAATATATGTTTAAATCAAATAAGTGAATTATTTCCATCAAAGTAATATATTAAAACTGTTAAAAAAAATGTTTTACTAAGATTTAACATTTCATTGCAATGTGGAAATTCTATTACCTGCCAAGCAAAACTTAAACTTATCAAAACTCCAGTCCAATCTAAAGCTACATATTTTTGAATGCCATGTCATACTAATGGAGATCTCGCAGCAAATTTATGTTTTCAAAGTTCCAAAAATTGATTTCAAATCGTTTACGAAGGGGTTGTCTCATGGATGCATGAATGCACTTGAATATATCTTTTTGCAAACTTTGGCGCTTTTGGTCCAACTGAGTTGTTTGCAACTGACTAAACCGTTTCTAAACCATTTTGAATATATACATATTTTGTGTTGCGCAATTTTCTTCTTAATTTTCTTGTTTGCCTTAAAGTCATATCTATAACAGGATATTTATTAAATATGCAAGCAAAAAATTTGTTAAATACTATTTAAGATTTTATAATTTTTATGTTTTTTATGTTTAATTAATGTTAAAAAAAAGTCGACAACTCGTTTTGACTGCCTTTTCTTGCCCTGTTTTCTCTGGACAGTCTTAAGTAGTCGGATAACTAAGGGTTCAGCTGATGCCTCATCATACCTTTTTTTTGTATCATGAATTACGCACACAGATGTCGCTTGCGGCAGTACTAATAAATCACTCCTATTTGATTAACTAAAATAATTGATTTTTCGATCTTTGTTGTTTAGTATTTTAATTGTTAGAGCCTTAAGGTCACTTGTTTTTTTTTATTATAAGTGTTTATTAAATTCGATATTTCGATATCACAATTCTGCAAAACATTCCTGAAGAAGATATCCATTGCGATATGGAAACATCGAATTTAGTAAACATTTATAATGAAAAAAAAAAAAAGGCTCCAACAATTAAAATACTAAAAAAACTCATGCAACCACAAATACATCTTTTTCTAGAATTTATAACAAACAATTAACTTGACCCAGGATAACTACTTGCATGTTTTGAACAAAAAGCCATTTCGCAGTAAGACATTTACACCAGCACTCATAAAAATTGTGGTACATTTTAGAACAAATTTTATTTAGAAAAATTGTTCTTAAATGCTTTTCAATAGCATTTTATTTATTTATTCATTTTTTTTTTTTTTGAACACTGGAGTTAGTTCTTAGAAAAATACTTACATATAGTGATGGTGAAATAGTTCACAACTCAAATTAAATACACAAAAAGAAAACCACTCACCAATAGGAGAGAAAATAATCCGAGCCAGAAGCCAAAACCTGACAGCCCAGACAAGAGAAAACTAATAGCAGCAACACTGAACAGCCTCCACTACTGCCAAAATACTTTTTATACAGCTTCCAATCAATTTTACCCTCTTCTCTGTACTCTTCCACCTGTTTCGGAGCATCATGCTGTGCTATGGACTCTACAGTAGAATTTTGCGATGAACTACTGTGCTTTCTGGCTCTCGAGCCCGTTAAACTTTTGTCTACCTCATCTTTTTCTTCCGCACTCGACAGCAATCGAGCAAAGTCCAAGCCACTTTGCAGCATTGTCTCGTATTTACCCACAGCACTTACCCTGCCATTATCCATGATAACAATAAGATCTGCTTGCTCTAAAAATTGCAATTGATGTGTAACCAAAATCACTATGTGCTCCTGCAAATAGTCTTTCATACACTCGTCGAACAGATGGCGACCCACGTGCGTATCAACCGCACTTAGAGGATCGTCTAGCAAATAAATATCAGCCTCACGATAAACTGCTCGGGCCAGGTTAATACGTGCTTTCTGACCGCCCGACAGCGAGGCACCACGTTCGCCTACAATTGTCTTATCACCAAAAGGCAAAAGCTCGAAATCTCGTATTAAAGCACACTTCTTGACAGTCAAATTGTAACGTTTTCTATCCATGGGCAGACCGAACAAAATATTCTGGCGCACTGTGCCCGTGAAGAGCCAAGGCTCTTGGGAAGCATAAGACAAGACGCCGTTCACTTGCAAGGAACCAGAACAGGGTGGCAGCTCGCCCAGAATGGCTTGTATTAAACTTGGGAGAAATAAAATTTAATAAGTTTAGTCCAACATTTTACTGCCCAGCTCATCGTTTGCATAAATACATTTAAAACAAATTATGTATAGATATTTTATTGATATTTACTTATGTTTTATTTAGTACATATTTTGTTCTTATAGTTCTAAATAGGCTCAAGCTCATCCCCACGGCCGGTCACTTAATTTTCTCTTTATTTAAATGAATATTGGACGTGTCTCATGATTTCGCCATTTCCTCTTAATCCACTCGGCTAACAAAGCTTACACAATTTTACTTTTCCCCTTTTTATAGGTAATCAACTTAAGGCGCAGTCAGACTATCAAATATTAGCCATCAAATAACGGGACCGCCGTTCTCTTGTTTTGGCCAAGCGCATGTATACAAATGACTATAAATGTATATCTGTATATACATACGGACACATAACAAATAAGAGCGAAGCGAACATCAAATTTCACAAGAGTAGATTTTAAAGTTAATTAATTTCTATTATTTGAACTTTTTCTTATATAATTATTTCTGCATTAAGTTTATCAAAGACATTTAGCAGGGTGGACAATGTTTTCTTTGTCTAATTTAATTAATATCAATCACAAAGATAATATAGAAAGAACTTGAGCCTGGTAGATTTTAAAGTTTTGTTTGATCAAAAACAATGTTTACAGTAAACAATTATTTGCTCTTACAAAAACTTTGCAAGAGCAAACACAAATTTGTAACAAATTTTATTTTTACTCGTTAAGCAAATAAATCAATAAAATGTGCTGTTGTGAAATTTTATGATTTTCTGCTTTTTTCCGTTCGTTGTTGATCGCTGATACATCTTTACATGTATACGCAATTTTAGTTATTGATATGCCTGTATGTACTTAAGCCCATATTCATAATAATTATTGTAAGTTTATTAAACTCTTATTTGACATATTTCTACGGAATATTTGTCAAATAAACGTGTAATAAACCTTCAATAGTTTTTATGAATATGGGTGTTAGTATTTAAAGTTGTGGTCCCGTTTTTTTATTATGAAAAACCCATGCCGGCAACTCAGTTAACTAGTAATGAATTATAAGCTAACTTTTTTACAACTGGTGGTGGTTGACACTTAGATTATTTTCAATGGAGATGACTGACTATTTTAACATTACGATGTCCTAGGAGGTAGTCAATTGTCCGACGCTGCATTACTTTTCAACTAACTTAAAGTTAGCTACTTAAAAGTCAGTACATACAGAAAAAAATGTACAAATCAAGGCTGATTTTACATTTCTCGGTGGTAATATTATATTTTATTAAATTAAATTTCATCCTATTTTTTTTTTTTTTTGGTTAGGCTCTGGTGGGATTCGAACCACTAAGCCTCAAGACTGGTGAGCAGCCAACTTAACCCATTCAGCCATCGCAACATTTAAAACGAATGCGACAATAGGCAATTTAATTCAAGAGTTATTTACCGTGTATGTGTGTATGTTAGTATTTGAATTTTGGGTGAACTCTGCACTACGTTTCGATTGTATTGTAGCTAATTTGAAGCTAGTCCATAAAAGTTAACGTAAAGTTAATTATTTTAGTAGTCGACTACCAATTTGCTGGCAGGGAATGACCAAACAAAAGCTTGAGTGTGACCGTACCTTTACTAAATTAAAAATAATAAGTGATGACTCTAGGGGTTGAACTTGAGCCTATTAAATATTTTGTTAGATGAACTGGTCGTGAATTTATACCATCTATCGTTGGCTGAGCTGCTCATTCATTTCCACAATTACATTCAAAAGAACAGAGACAGTTTTGCATGATATTTTTTTTTCTAAAATGTAATTATGCGAACGAACAAACCCACTCCACATTCATTCATAACCTGAAGCTGAATTTTCGCTTACCTTGATTTACCCGAACCCACTGGTCCTATAACCGCTACCAAAGTTCTGGGTTTGATAGTCAAATTTATATCGTTCAAACTAAACTCCTGGGAATTTTTATTCCACTTAGCTTTGAAGTTGGTAATGACAATGCCTTCCTCTTTCTTACTAGTTTTGGCAAAAACGCTCTCCTTTTTGCCATTCTCACTGACAATAGCACTTTGCATTAATGCCAAATGGCTGCTTTCAGCTTTTTTAGCAACCAAAGAGCTCTCCTCCAGCAGCATAAATGTTTGCAAACGTCTAAACGACACCAAAGTCTCAGCAAATTGCCCCACTCCCAGGGGAAAGAAAACTGTCATAATAGTTTTCAATATATTCAGATACGCCGTCACAACAAATGCCTTTTCAGCTGTTAGAAAGTTTCCCAACAGCACAAAGCCCACCAAACTAGTGAACACGGAGATGCGCGTCAGAAACATGATGAACGATGAAAACATGCCACGTATGTAGTTGACGTAACGTATCGCTTTCATCTCTTTGCGTCTTATGTGATCGACAACTTTGCCAAAAGGATATTCCCAGGCATACATTTTAATCACTTGTATACCGGTTATGATCTCATTCATCATGCGCACACGTTCATCGGTACACAGAGCGGTGCGCAGGCGATATTTGGAAGTTTTTTTACCCAAAAAACCCTGCATGGGTATAAAGAGCAGAATGAGAATAACACCGAATAGAGCAGAATAGCCGATCTACAAGAGAAGGAAGGTAAAAGAATGTTAGCGCTTTCTTTAGCTAATCTAAGTGAAGCCAGTATTGTATGAGGTATCGTGGAAAGTTTTCCTGGGCTTAACAGATCTATTGATGACTTTATTGTGGCAACATGGTATTGTGCAAATTTACGTTTATGAACCATAAGTTTTTATGACTTGCTTTAAAAATCATTCGAGCGTTGCTGGAGTTTGCAACATATTTGCAGCTGCGACTTGAGAATATCTCCTAAAATTTACCAAAGTGGAAGATTGATGCACACAATCTCTAATGCCTTCATGAGAGCTTAAGAATTTTCATCTGCAAAAATTCTCTTTTAACTAGGAGGAAGTAAGATCGACCCAAAAACTGCGATAAAGCTGTTAACAATTGTAAATCATAAAGTATGACTTTGGGCACAGCTTAAAACTGGAAAGCGTTGTAATCACTTGATGCAATAGAAATAGAACCATGAAAATCAATTGGAAATCAATTGCATGTTGGCTTAATGTTAGGAACACAACTGGGACGAACGACGAATTTCGCCCAACACGACGAATAAGCCGGTTAAAATTTGCTGTTGTAAATTCGTCGTATGAAGTACAATAACGACGAAACACAAAAACATCTGTTATAATTGATAAACTTGTTTATTGTTTGTTGAAATATAAAAAAATTAAATGAAACAAAGAATTTCCAATTTTTTAAAAATAATTAAAATAATGAACATCATGTTCATTATGGTAAAAGCCTTTGTGCTTTTACGTAAACATTATAATTTCACTTGTATCCATTTTCTTAGTTTTCCAATTTTATCTTATTATAGTTGAACAGCTGATGGGGTGACCATATTAAAAAAAAATTGCCTGCTAAAAAATTTGGCATTACCAAGAACTAAAAATTAAACACTACAAACATGTTTTGTAATCTAATATGTTGGCTTTTTATTTTAAATGCCAAAAAGTCAATGCTTAGCACTCAAAATAAAAACTATTATTGTTGGCGAAATATTGAAAATAAATAAATAATTGTTTAATATTATTTTTTATAAAAAACCAAAGATCAATAGCTTGAATAATTAATATAACAATATAAAGATCAAATAATATAAAGATAAACCGGGAAAATTAACTGTTTTACGAAAAAAAAAAATTGAAAACTAAAACCAAAATGGCCACATGGTACTGATTTGTTCATCGTTCGCCGGCGAGAGAAATAGAAATAAATCTATTTCAAGTTCGCCGCGTACAACGAGTTTCGACCCGACTGACACTGTGACTTTTCATAGACACCAATGTGTTTTATTTTTGAGGGCGAATATTTGCGGCGAAAAAATCGTCGTTCGTCCTAGTTGTGTTCCTAGCATAAGAATGTAAAATATTCCAGTATTTGCAGTAACGCTTGTTGGATTCCGTGAAATACTTTTCGCGATTGTAAACACCTGTTGCATTCACTTCGATTAGCATCTTTTAAGTCCTATAGTCCATATAATATTATTAATTTTTAATAGCATAAACTGTATTTTTATTATTATTTTTTATACATTATTTTAATAGCAATTATTGTTTTATCGTTATTTAATTTTTGAATTTTATTATTATTTTCCTGAAGATGCCAACAAATTGTTGGCGTAATATTGAAAATAAATAGATAATTGTTTAAAATTATTTTTTATAATAGCAATTATTAATTGCCGATTATATTAAAAGCAACTAAATGTTTTTCTTTAAAATATTGATTAGATGCTGTAAACACATTCGACACGTCAGGCTACCGACCACAAAATGTCAAAATTAGAATATAGATTTATATGGGAATAATTATTTTGAGAACGGCATGCAACGTGGTTGCAGGTTGTTTGTTGTCTATGCTACTTTTGTCATTCTAGTCGAACTGAATTAATTTCTATTTTTGTTGGCTACAAAATTAAGAGTAATTCAATACAACAGGAAATGTTAAATACATGAGTACTCAAAAATAAGCAATTTTGTACAAAGCGACTCAAAATTAAGAAAATTTGACAACTGGATAAGAAATAAGTACAATTGCATAAGCTGGTGCCAACGTACAGAAAAGGTGAAAAATTTGTAAAGTGCAAGCATTGACTTAATATGGATCTTTAAAAACGTGAAACATGAAGAGCACGATGGGGTACAAAACGCAATAATTTTTTTAAAAATTTGCATATTGCAAAAATTAGCTTAAAATTATTTGCGGAAAATGTTAAAATGCCGCAAAAGGTGTTATGGCTTCTAGAGCGTAAACATGTCCAAGAAATTTGCATTTTGGAAAAATTAGAAAATGTGTTAAAACGAGCACAAAAGTTAAGTCCAAAGCAGAATTCGCTTAACAAAAGTTAAGCGTATTCGAAAAAAAAAAAATTTGCAAATTTCAAAAATTGTATTGAAACGATGTTTTTATCGTATTAAACCGCTCCGGAGATCATAGAAGTATGCGAGCCAGCTGAAATCGTAAGAAATTTGCAAAATTGCAAAAATTTGCTCACCACTACTTTTCAAAAACGTTCAACACTTGTAAAAATTTTTGTTGTCGAAAAAGTGCTAAAACTTGCGAAAAATACAGTAGAAAGTAGTTTTTTGCAATTTAAAATTCGGCAGTGGTTTTTGCGACCATTTAAATTTTTCAGAAATGATTTTAAATTCTTTATTGCATTGAAATTTTTTTTTTGCGAAATTCCGCAATTTTCCACCCCGATGGGATGTTTGCAAATTTTTTATTTTCTAAAGGCCTTTTGGATGTGAATGCCTGCATTTTGCTATTGTTCACGAATTTTCATATGTTGACAGCAGTTGCATATTGTGCCGTGGCGCAACAATTTTAAGTGAATTTTTGTTATATTGAGTATTTTTGCAAATGTTTGCAACTTTACCATGGCACATTTCTGTTGCAATTATTTTGCTTTCTTAAAACTGCTTGAATTTAAATATTACAATTTGAAAATTTGTTGCTAATTTTTCACACTAATGCGCCCGGTCATGCTATTTGGTATTTGCAATTTGCAAATTTTCGCTCATTTCCAGCAGTAAATTTTTGCAACTGACCCAACTTGATTTCTTCAAACCAAAAAAAAAAAAAAAACAACAAAAAAGATACGTAACACCATTGTTCCGTTTTAATTTTCATTATATTCTTTGTAGCTTCTGCTTGCAAAATTCATAAGTAGCTGGGTAAAGGCGACATATGAAGCCTGCTACATTTATAGTCGTGTGTTCATGCAGCCTGCTGTGGCAAATGTGTTTATGCAGCAATAGGCATCAGAAGAAAAATCTAATTTTAGTCAATGGAGCAGCAAATTGGAAAAAAGATCATCGTAACTATTTTAACGTTACGATCATTTTATATTAAAAGATTCAAAGTCGAGGTACAGGTAGTAAAAGGATGTGTAAGTGCTGCTTCTTGAAAACAATATGCAATTAATTATGATCTATGTTCGAAACCACTTGGGTGCTGATGATCGTCGTGTTGCACGAACAACAGCCAATGAGCTTTCAGTTTTATTTACCGCCTTTTCTGTAACAATGTTGATCACTACAATTTTACTGCGAAGAAAATCTTTCCCAATTCCGGGGAAGTAAAATCAAACTAAAAGCCCGACAAATTAATAGAGAATTAACCAGCTGGATGTAACTTTTAGATAACAAAAGGCAGTCAGTAGCCTGTTTGGTAGCAGCAGACACGGATGTTAGTATTGAATTCCAGAAGATGCAATATTACCGTGAAAACACAGAAGAGTATTCACAGTGATGGAGAAACCTCAACAAAGAGATATTCAATGGAGCTTGGCCACGCCCAGGAGACAACAAGACTGTTTACATACAACCAACATCCAGCTTATTCAGAGCTTTTTATTTATAATCCTTGTGCAAAAACTTAATGCAAACACTTAATCAAAACTTACCTCCAAATACATTAGACAGGTGACAATCGCCAAGGAAATCGGACCAATCCACAGATAGTGTATGTGCAGCATGGATGTATCCAAACGGCCGACATCATTTGACATTAAATTGACTATTTGTCCCGAAGTAGTGTCGCCCATGGCACTTTTGCTCAAACGCAGTGCCTTGCGGTAAATCAAACTGCACAAAGCAATACGTATTTTCATGCCCGAATGTTGTATGCCCAAATTATTCGGATGCAGTAGTAAAACATTGAAAACACTGCATAAAATCACACCCATTGCATACAAATAGGCGTCGGTCTGCTTGTGTGCAGATGTCTCTGAATTCGAATAGAATTGTACTAATTTGCCCAAAAATATCGGTTGCATACATCTGAAAGGAAAATTGAAGTGAAATTGCTTTGTATCCTAAATCCCCAGATGAGCACTCACCTCAAGCCAATTTCGACGAAAAATAGCAAAATACCCAGCAGAAGATATTGAAAACCGAACGCTTTAAAAACGGCTTTAAACAAATTGGGCTGTTGCTTGGTAAGCTTCTCCCTGCGACACTGTTCTTCCCAGGCCGCACTGAGTTTGTTGCCAACATAGTCTGCAGAAATGTATTTATTTACGATTATGAAGCAAACAAACAAATAAACAAATATTATTTTAGTGCTTCTATATTTTGCTAAGCAAATAATTGTCAAGGTTATGGTGGGTACTTCACTAAAACGATAAGATTATTTGTTTAATGTTTCCTGTTGAAGCCGGTGAGAAACTCAAATAAAGTTGTTAAAGTTATTATATCAGATAAAATAATTTGCGGTTTATAGTTATTTTTTTGTTCTTATAGTTTCCCAATATTTATTTCCTCAACACTGACGTAACAATTGATGCAGCACAGTGGGCCGGCCAGCTTTTGATATTTTTTGTTAAATTGCCAAACATTAAGAGACAAATATTAAATTAAGAAATCCAAGCAAATCAGTATTATTATTAGTTTTCGAGCCTGAGCACAAATTTTAAAATTTGAGTTTTTCCAGGGGACGTCGGGAATTTTATAATTTATGTTTTTACCTGAATTGAGCTGGGCTGCAACCAGCTATAACTTACAGCTTTACTAAATACTGAAATTTACTCTACATGAACTATATTTTTGTTTTTGAAATGATTGCTCTGACTGTTATGGAAAAATTATTACTAAAGCTGGGGTACAACAAGTGCGTGGCGTAAAGTAACTGCTATAATACAGGTCACAATTTATTATCGGAATAATATAGCTTACTTTTTGTAGTGAGTGGTTGGTCTGCTTGATAGAGCAAAACTATGTCATGAGCTGGGGCACAACCAGCTGTTGCCTATAACTAAATGGATTAACAAAAATTACAATTTACTCTAGATAAGCTAGTAGAGTAAAATTCTTTAATGATTACTCTGACGCTCTGAAAGCGAAATTAAGACGAGAGCTGGTGCGCAACAAGCTGTAGGGTATTACAATTTACTGTAGATGAGCTACTTATTGAAATGATTGCTTTGGCTGATAAAGCAAAATTATAACTAGCTGTTGCAAATACGCTACGCTTCTCTTCTCACAGTCCAGTTGTGTGAGATGTGATTAAACATGGGCAGCAGGTGAAAGTAAGTTAATGAGCTCATGGGCGCAGATGATTAATAGTTAGTTGTACCCCAGTTGAAGTAGTCATTTTTGTTTATCTGTGTGATCATGGCACGGCTACTGTTGCAGTTTTTATGTCTTATGTCAGTTTGGAGGGACTCTTTGTCTTTTTTTTTTTTGTCTCTCTACATGTTTGGACACTTTCATATTACTTCCGAAATATTCTGTGCAAATATATTTATCTCTCCTTCTCTTGAACACTTCGACTATGTAGAATTAGCTATGATTTTTGTAAATGTATTAGTATCTAAAAAAAAAAAACGCTTAATTTCAAGTATATTGAAGATACAATGAAAAAAGGGCTTGGGAGCAAAATTGTTACAGTTTAATTAGTCTTTAATTCGACATTGTATATGTGGTTTCGTTTATTTATGTTCTGAAAATATTTTATTATTTTAACGTATAGTTTATTTGATTTTTGTTTGTTTTAATAATGAATTAATTTTTAAGGCTTAAGATCTTTTTTATAAAAAATTTTTGCAACAAAACACAAATATTTATTTATTTCAATATTTCGCCCACAATTTGTTGGCTTCTTCAGGAATATTTCTTTTTATAATATTTTTTTTCTTATATTTTATGACCGGTATTCATAAAAAATAAAACGTTGCTCAAATACATTTTAGAAAAAATTCTATATGAAAAATTTTTCGTAAAATGTGTTTCAACAATGTTTTATTTTTTATGAATACCGGTGTATATATTTATTTGAGCTTAAGGACTTTTTATTAAAGAATTTTAGTATTTTTGTGAATATTTCGCTCTTTTGTCAATATTTCTTCGGATAGCTTCTTCAGGACAATAATAATGAAAAATGTTTTGATTAGTTAAAAAAAAAAAAAAAAAAAATATTGAAAAAAAATACTAAAATTCTTTAATAAAAAGACCTTAAGCTCAAATAAATATATAAAATATAAGAAACACAAAGGGTCAAAATAACTAAATATTAAATTTTTATAATGTTATTTTAAAAAATAATTACAATGAAAAAATTAAAAAATTTGAGTTATAAAAATTAAATTAAATTTTAAACTCAAAGAAAAATTTTTTAAAAAATATTTACACCTTATTCTTTCTTAAAAATAATTTTTATAATATTACTTAATATTACCTAATATTCTGTTATTGATATGGATTAGAAAAATTAATTTTATTATTTTATTTATAAAATTGACCTCACTAATGTTTTCTGTGTTTTTCAGCCGTCTATATGCCGGCTAAGTTTGCTTGAATACACCAATTCGCATTTTTTCATGAGAATTTTGGAAAAAGTAATTGAGTTTCAAACATTATTTTCAAAAATTATTCGAGTCTACTGTGAAGAGTTGATTAGCACCAACGAAATGTCGGCGGCATATAGACGGCTGAAAAAGACAAAACACATTAATAAGGTCCATTTTGAGACCTAAAATAATATATTTCAAATGGCCCTTAAAGCAAATAAATAGTTAAGTTTATTTAAAAAAAATCAATTCTATAGATTATTTGCAAAAAAATATTTTTCCTAAAAAGGTAATTTACTTTTTCATTTTAATTTAGAAATTGAAAACGGAACTTGAACTTGTCAAATAAAATTTATTAATTGAGCAATAAAAAGCGAACTGTTTGTTTAATAATCTAAGAGGCTGATAACACTTTTAAAGTATCTACACGTTTTGGAAACAATTCAGTACTAAAATAGAAGTGAGCCAAACAAACAAACGGTGCATTCTTCATTGGCTCTTCATTATAATCTTATATAATTTATAGTCTACACAGAAAGAAAATATATATAGCGCTATGAAAGCGTTTGCCCAGTTTTTGTTTTGAGAAAAGAGCATCTTAATTATTTTGAAGTTTCAAAAGAAATTTTTTCAAAAATTTTTACCATCTATTAGTGAGCTTTTATAAAGATAGACCAGTTTATATATTAATGTAGAAAGAATAAATTGTTTTCGTTTATATAGGGGAAGCTTTTCAGAAGCTTTTCAAAAGCACTTCTCAAAAATAAGTCTTCAAAAATAGTGGTCTCGTTTTTTTCGGCAAATATTTGCCTAGGATAACATGCATATGTTATAACGGCGCATTTTTTTTTTTGACAAATATTTTGTTTAAGCAGTACTATTATATATGATCTTTTAAAATATAAAAAAATCTGATTTTTCGTCTTCTTATTTTTGCTGTTGTACGTGTATTTTTGTTTATTTGACTACATGTACTTTACCCAAATTCATCATCAACGAAATAGTGGCAACGTTTTGTTTTTTGTTTTTTTTTTTGACAAATATTGCTCACTATAAAAAGTGAGCTCAAAAAATTTTGTACGTTCTAAAAAAAATGTTTTGATGAGCTGCTATTCCTTCAATTTTTTACAAAGAAAATTGCTTTCATGAAACTTTGTATACGTATTATGAATAAAAATGTCAAGACAATCTACAACTTTCAAAAAGTAGAGCTAATTTGAATGTATAACTGCAAAAGCGTGAGTGTATTGAAACTTTAATGAAATTAGTTTTCTTTGTAAATACTAGGCTAAGTAAATATTTGAAAAACTAGCAGAAAATACGACTGAAGATGAATTTGTGTTATTAAGAGTTCAATTAAATTTTAAATGGTTGACTACATGGTGCAAAACATGCATTTCTTTTTGAAGTGTTGAGCATACCTGATTTGTGTTCTTTCAACGCACGATAAAGATCACCTTCATGCAAAACTTGTTTGCGACCTTTGAAAAACATCGGCATGGTAAAACTAGAATCACAAAAAAAATTAATAGAAAACAAAATTTTTTCAAATATCAATATGATTTTTTTTTTTTTGTTCAATGAACAGATACAGCTTGTTGAGATGACAACAAACATGCAGACGCATGAAACTGTATGTTACAAAAAAAAAAAAAAAAATGAAAAATTAAAAAAAGAAGAGCCACTCACCAAAACATTAACGAGGAAATGGGATTTGAGTGTTGGCGCGGATTTTCCGGCAATTCGTCGGCCTTGAACGATTGCATTTTTTTCCACTTTAGTTGTGCAACAGTTTATGAATTTTTATATTTTTGTTCATGCAATTCGTTTCACTTTCTTTTTCCCGTTTAAACTTATAAAGCTGACAGCCCGAGTTACTTATAACTATTGATTAAAATTATTACTGAATTAAAACAAAAAGACCTCGGATCCATCAGAAATTTATAAGCAAATATACTTGATAAATGATTAGAATTTAATTTTTTTTTTTTTGCTCATTTGAAATAAAAAGAGTTTGCTTTTTTTTAACTTTTTATACTCACTATGCCGAAATGACAATAAAAAAAAGTCATAAATGTCAAGTCATTGAAAATTAAGATTATGAAATTTAGCCCGTATTTTTTCCACTAAATTTAAAACAAAATTCTACACACAAAAAAAAAGTTATGAAATTATTTTGCGAGCTGATTTTCTAAAAACAAATGAGATTACGTGACAACAAGATAATGGTTATTGAAGTTTGTTAGTTTTTTGTTAGTTAGTTTTATTTAGCACACTATCTATACATATGTGTTTTGTAAACATTTCCAACGGTATTAGTAAAAAATAAAACATTGTTAAAACTCATTGTACAACAAATTTTAGATATAAAATATTTTCTAAAATGTATTTGAGCAACGATTTATTTTTTATGAATACCGGTGTTCGTGTACAACGAGTGTCAATCTTATCAAAATTGCTGTTTATGAGATCCGATAAGATCATTTGCGGAAAAAAGCCTTCATATATTTTTTTTTTATTTTGCAGGTAAAAAGTGCTGTAACTGTAACGGCCGTCAGTTGAATAGTTAGGGGTTTTCTCATTTTCTTTTCACAATGCTTCAATAACACCAGGCAACAAAGTATTAGGGGGTTCCATAAATGGTCGGCGTAATGATTGCAGACATGCCTTAGTAAAAGCGGTAGACGGATTTTGAGCCATCCTAAATTCCCGCACTAACGAAGAAGAAGCAAATGTTAAGTGCCCAGGATACAAACAATGAGCTCGACACTAGTTTGATGTCGTACCTGAAGTTGTGTGTGTTCGGCTACACGTACTACATGCAAACAGCTGTGCTTGAAACAAACATCAAACTTTTTGATATTTTTATTGAAGTAATTTCTTCCTCTCGTGTGCACTATTGCGTGACAGAAAAAAAACCTGATTTGCGTTAAAATTTCGTGGTAGATATTTACACTAATTTGCGAATGAAAAAATAGAAGCAAAATGAGAAACTTGTTCTTCGTTGTGCTTCTTTCTGTATACATATAAATTTTTAGGCTGTAAGCGTGAAACTCTTAGCTGTCATCTCAAAACAAACTACTCCTACACAACATATTTGTAGCCCTCAATTCGCAAATACCATGGAGAATTTCAGGGTACTGCCAGCAGTTTTAACTTGAAAATTATCCACTAAATTCAATCTAGAATATTTCGAACTAAGTAACCTCTAGCTCCCTTATTTTGTGGACCTGTGGCCTTGAAATTAGTCTGGCTGTCTCCTGGGCCAACGCAAATGAGACGGTTTCGGCGAATGACGGCTTTTGTGTTGCACATACAGCAAGTTTAATGTCGGGATCTCGAATTCCATTCACAAATGCCTCCGTCTTGAAATGGTCCAAAAACGAGTAGCTCTCTCCAGGATAGCTAAGCTGCACAAGACGCTCAATCTCCATTGCGTAGTCCTGAAGAGTCTCATTGCCTCTCTGCACTCTGCCTCTCAGCTCCATTCTGTGGATTTCTTTCTTGTGCTCTCCACCATACTTACGTTGCAAAGCTGCCATGATGACTTCATAATTGTCTCTAGCTGAAGCGGGCACAGTTTCCAGGACATGTGCAGCGACACCCTTCAACGCCAAAATTAACTCAATGCATTTCTCATCCTCGCTCCATGCATTCTTCTTGGCCACAGTTTCAAACTGAAACTGGAAAATGTTAAAAGGTGTGCTGCCATCAAAGGTGGGCGCTTTTATTCTGCTCGCGACTTCCGGAATGACTCGCACTGGCCCCTCCTGCAGTTGAAGGCCATTCATTCTAACTTCCAGGCTATGAAGCTTTTGATCGACCTCATTTTCCAGGGCAACAAATTTTTCTTCCATGGCATTTACTCTCTGGTTTATAGCGGAAGAAAGCTTCATCAAATTTTCATTCGTTGTCGTATGTTTTGCATTTATTTCTGCTAGAAGCATTTCATTATTCGCTTTCATCATTACATTTGTTGTAATTGACGCCTCTTTGATAGACTGCATCATAGTTTCATTTGTAGCCCTGGACGCCTCTTTGATAGACTGCATCATAGCAGCAAACATCGAGTTTAAGTCCATGCTACTTGCAACTGCTCGTGTACTCATCTCCAGTTCTTCTTTTTCTTCGAAGTCATGAGTATTGATGTCCAGGCCTAGCCGATGAAACTCCTCCATTAGCCTCTTCTGCAGCTCCACTTTATTACCAGTTGTGGGCAGATCCAACTTGCACAACTCCTTTTTCAGTTGTTCCACTTTAAGCTCGTCGAACTTCATTTTACAATTTCACTTCTGACACCAATTGTTACGTTTTAACCTTTTCAAAACGTTTTCCGTAGATTCTTTAATTGTAATGAAGTTACAAACACTCACGTCTTCAGTTTACAATAATCAACAGTTCAACACTTTATTTATTTGAACACACTATACTTGTAAACACTTTACTAAAAGAACAACACTTTCACTTAGTCACTTTTTATTACTTAAGACACTTTACACGTTAGCGCAGCTAAAAATCGACTGACTTTTCAGCGTTGAGCTTCGCTGCTTTTATACCTCCAATGATCATTACTAGAACATTCTAGACGTTTACAGAAGCTAATCACGCCACATCTATAGTGCGATGTGCGATGACTCATCATGAACAAAAGATATACACACACACCGACATACATGCGATGTGCGATGACTCATCATGAACAAGAGATATACACACATACCGACATACTTACACGCGGCAGCAAAACTCAAGCATCTGAGTCGCGCACATACATGCACACACGAATATTGTATCGTGCGGTGGTGGTTTCTTTTATTTCGCTGTTGTGCTTATTTATCCACACATGTGTGTCAGTATGTGCACACTCGCTGTGCTGCCGTTTTGTTTATCAACAAGCTTCTATGTATGCATGTGTGTATATACCTCCTGTGTTCATTTACAAATAATAACAAGACAATATACGCACATATAAAATAACGATGATTTAGTACGTTCTAGAACAATCACAATCGGTCCGTTCACGACCAAATTTGTAACAATACATATATTATAAAGAAATAACAAAACCATAAATTAGGAAAAAAAAAACATAAAAATTAAATTCATTTACATACATACATATGTATGTATACTATTTACTTTGACTCATGTTTTAAGTCCTTAAGGCATATTCTGGTGAATCACACACTAAATTGTTACCATAACCAGACAGCTGCTCTTAGCACCTCTTATATAAAAAAGAAAAGGGGATTCCGCTTTTTTGACGCAATCTGAAAATTTCTTAACGTACAGGTGACGATTGTTGTTGCCAGAAGTTGTAAAAACTAATAAATTCAAGACGCTAAATACATACTACTCTACAAAAACCACAATGATGCAGTAAAAAATGTAACCATGTTTAGCGACGCAAATCGAAATCAAAACGATGCAAATCGGGGTCAAAACGATGCAACACAAACCGACGCCACTAGAAATCGCAACGACGCAAATCGAATTTTTTCCAGTTTTAAAAAGCGACGCAAATCGAAACGACGCAAGTCGGGGCTTTAGTGTAAATTGAAATTCTTTCACGTTATCAAACATTACACCATTACATATAAATCCTTAAACTTTTATTTTTTTTTTATTTTATTAAAAAAAAGTGAAATAAATCAAAATATTGTAGTTGAACTAAAAGCTAAAAAATAATTTTTGTTTTACTTTTTGTATTTGAACAAAATCATCTTTTCATACATATGTATATTATGTAAAAATTTTTGATGACCAGACCTCCTGGCAAACGCTTATTTGCTTTTATTTACGTCTAGTTAACTTTTTCAAAATATAATTAATATTAATTTTCCATTTGCTTTAATTCCTTGCCATCAATTAATCAATTGGAGTACTATTCATGGGCATGAAATTGTTGCCGCATATTAATTATGATTCAAATCGATTTCAAGCACTTCAAGTTATGAAACCTGCCTGTCAAATTATGTGTCAAGTGGCATTAATTTAATTCATGTAAGCAGATTGTTCATTTTCATGCGAAATAAAAATGTGCTAGAAGTAGTTTTGTTTTACTTTTGTTATCAAAAGATGTAGACACATTAAAACTTTAAAAATGTTTTTGCCGTACTTCACACAGCTAATCGTTTGGGATCTTTTGCAGACCAGCCTAAATTAATACGTCAACTGTTTTCTACTTTTTGCTGTCTGAGCCACCCATTCCATGTTAAAATGGCTGCTTTATGCTAGGAACACAACTGGGACGAACGACGAATTTCGCCCAAATACGCCGGTTAAAATTCGCTGTGTAAATGCGTCATATGAAGTACAATAACAACGAAAACCAAACATATCTGTTATAATTGATAAAATTGTTTATTGTTAATTAAAAGATATAAAAAAAAATTAAATAAAAAAAAAATTTTGGAAAAAAAAATCAATCAAAACATTTTTCATTATTATTGTCCTGAGCAAGAAGGAGAGCGAAATATTGACAAAAATAATCAGATACTCAAGTTGTCTAATAAAAAGACCTTAAGCTCAAATAAATATATAAAATATAAGAAAAAAAGGGTGATAATAAATAAATATTAAATAATTCAAATAATGAACATCATGTTCATTATGGTAAAAGCTTTGAAGTTTAACATTTTCAATTATAATTTCACTAGTATACATTTTCTCAGTTTTTTAATTTCATCTTATTATAGTTGAACAGCTGATGGGGTGACCATATTAAAAAAAAATTGCCTGCTAAAAAATTTAGCATTACCAAAAACAAAAAATTAAATACAACAAACATGTTTTGTAATCAAATATGTTGGCTTTTCATTTCAAATGCCAATAAATCAATGCTTAGCACTTAAAATAAAAACTATTAAAGGAAACATTAACTGTTTTTACGAAAAAAAAAAAAATTGCAAACTAAAACCCAAATGGCCACATGGTACTGATTTGTTCGTCGTTCGCCGGCTTAAGAAATATAAATAAATCTATTTCAAGTTCGCCGCTTACAACGAGTTTCGACCAGACTGATGCTGTAACTGTGTGCATTTTCATAGACACCAATGTGTTTTATTTTTGAGGGCGAATATTAGCGGCGAAAAAATCGTCGTTCGTTCCAGTTGTGTTCCTAGCATTAGACAGATAACATACGCTTGATGTTAGGAACAAAACTGGAGCGAACGACTCATTTTTGCCGACGAAGATTGTAAGGCGAGCTGGTTCTACGACCAACGAAGTTTACACATATTCAATATGAATATTTCTTGTCTTCAGGAAACTCCAGATTTTATGTGCCACACACTTGGTTGGTGTGTGTAATAAAATAAAAGGCAATAAAATTTAAGAAGAATGCTTATGGGCTGACAAAAATGTCATGACGCTTCAATTTTACCACAAAAATCCAATAAAGCAAATTGCAATTAATAGTTGTTTAAATTCCCAGCATATTCGGCAAGTCTCTAATTGGTCTTAAGAATTTCATATTAATATAAAATTTTTATGCTTAAATTCATTTAAAATAATTTGCCTGCCATTCCTGAACTTATTGAATTTCTTCTTTTCGATAAAGTTTCTATTGAAACTGAATATTTTGTGCTTCTTTTAAGAATTCTTAAATAACATCACGAGTTCTTAACAATTTCTCTGTTCCAAATTAAATGCAAATGAAAACTTTCTTGCTTTTAGGTATCGAAAATTCTAAGAAAGAGATGGCATCGGTAGCTGCAGCTATTTGTATAAAAAGCAATTTGAAATTGACCACGTAGCACACACATTTTTTAAATTAAAATATAAAAAAGATTATGTTTTTGTGCTTGCGGAATAGCAATGGAAACCAGGATGCTTTGTTACTTAAAAGTAACTGCAACAAATGGTTTTGTGCTTAAAAGAGCTGAAAATATTAACTTACCTCTGTGACGACTTGTTGTTGCTGCTCTGTATTCTAATGATATTCATAAATGTAAAGTTATAATTATGCTCCAGTTATTACTACTGTTGACAGCTTGGCACAATTTTGTGCCTTAAAATACAGTGAGTGTGCTGCTTTTTGGCTCCTTGCATTATCACACCTCTCCATTTTTATTTTGCACTCTGCTTTGAAAAAGTGAAACCCACTTAACTTAAACTAATTATTATGTAAATTTTTTGGAAGACACACCCCACTCACACAGCATTGACAGTTTTAAGCCGTTTGTCATTCAACTACATCAGCTGCTGCATACACATTTTCTTTTTCTTCTAAATTATTGTTTGGTGCTCAAAAAACATTCCTAATTGACATGTGCTGGTTACATTTCTGCAACTTGTCCTACTGCTTAATGCAGTTAAGTGATGAAGCAACTACTTGTTGGTTAAAAAGACATCCTTTAAGATCCTTAAAGTAATTTAGTCTTTTATAATAGTGTATAAAAGCTTCAGACTACTTTTAGTGGGGGAATGTTTGAGGGTGGCACCTGAAAAGCAGGATTTCTTTGTCAGGTTTGTGTGCATGATAACTCTCAAAAAAAAATTTTTTTTTTTTAATTAGACAGTTTATGAAGGCTTTGAGCTGGTATTAAATTTTGTTTTAGAAATAATTGCATACGGCATTACTTGTTCATATTTCGAATACACATGATCATTTTATGCTTAAATTAAACAAATATAAATGCTAGTAAGCACAACGACACATGTACACATATTCGTTTTATAAATATCCACAACAATAACCAATTCTGCAGAATTCGAGCTCACGACAACTTCATAATTATCAAACTCATTTAATAATATTTAGGTTCTGTCAGCTTACCTTTTTTCGCTCAAACAAAACTTTCTCGCTTTAATCCTAAGAAACGGTTTGATGTTTGTGTATGCTGGATAATTTGGTATTGTTAGCCATTCAATAAACATGAGCATTGTTTTTGGTGCAATCCTTCCCTATTTTCGTTTTTTCACCCACCAATGCTTTTTTCCTATTTTCCCAGCTCAAGTACATTGCAGTGCATGTAAAGGGGCCATCCCCTTAGCACTGGTACCAGCCTAAAATGAAAACAAACAAAAAAGTATGTTTTTTTTTTCATTTATAAATTTTATATGAGAACTGCAGCAGCATGTGGAATTTTCTATGAACCCTATTTTAAAACTGACCAGGCTTAAAATACTACTTGTGGTGATGCTGCTGGAAAAGAATTTGAGTGCCTTTTGGTTGACTTTGTTTAAATGTGAGTCACATAAAGTAGTACTCATACTTGTTTTATTATATACTTTTTTCTTCTTTATTAACGCAGAAACATTGTACGAAAAATATTAGGAAATGGTAAGTGCCAGTTATTGGTAAGTGCTAGATATTATTTTTCAAAAAATTTCATAGCGACATAAAAAAATATTTGATAGATGTATATTGAGACAAAAAGCAACGTATAAACGCGGAATACAGAAATTAAATTAAACATGATTCATTTGTACACAATTACATGCTACTGAAAATAATATAGAAACGAACTAATTTTAAAAACAACCAACTGAATTTGCAATGAAAACTGAAGTCCTTGAAAGTTGAAATTTGAACTTTTCTAATTTCTACAAAAACTTTTGGAAACAAAAGAAGAAAAAAAAAACAAACACACAACCTCTAACTTCATTAGTTTTAAAAGCAAAAGTGTTTTCTCAAAGAACTTAATATGAGTATGTACATATGTAGTATGTATTAAAACAACAAAAATAAAAACAACAGAGAACAGCCTACACGTACAAATTTACGCACGTTTTCCTCTGAAGGTGGCCTTAAACTCACACCAACACTTTTACCGAAGAATTTTTCAAGCATAGAAATGATAAATAAGAGCAGCCACAGCAACAACAACAACAACAACAACAACAGTAGATAGGTTTGACTCGCACTCTGCGCTGTCACAAAAGTGTGTCAAACGTGATCAATGTGATAAGTTAAACGCTGTAGCAATTCGTATGAACATTCATACATACGTTATGTAACTTCCGAAATGTACAAGTATGTTTGTATGTGCACGCAAATGTATGACATGCTACAACCATCCCTGCAAACATTAATCTCCCATTATCAATGTACTAAATAGAAAGAAGATTGTTTTGTCTAAGTAGTTTCTTTTAAGTTAAGCTAAGCCCAAAGTTCATATTCAGCGATAAATCAAGGAAGTGATTACTAAAATAGAAAATAATATAAGGAATTAATTTCGACAGAAAAATAGTGCACTATTACTAGAATCGAACAGGTAACTTCATCTCACAAAATTGTGTCAGCTTGTGCATTGTTTAGCTTATACATTCTAAAATACGCAGAAAACTAGAAACTAAGAACCATACTTTCAATTTGTATAAAAATTATCTGAGCATTAGTTTTAACTTCCTGTGCAAACTACTTGATTTACAATTGTTAATATTTTATCATGATTGAATTCGATTTTACTTCCTCAAAATTGACAAAAAAATTTTTTGAAGCGATTGCTGAGTTTGTATTGTAGTGTCATATATAGTATTGTAACAATTGCTGCTTAGTTTTTGAAAAATACGAAAGAAAAATAAATACTTTCGCGCAATGTATGTTGCCGACTGCTGGCTGTATTTCACAGGTGGCTACAAAAGTGTTTCATGGTGACAGTTTCATCATACAATAGGGTGCACACGGACAGTAGCTACTTAACAACTGTGAGGTTCAATGTTCGCAGCCAGGCCAGAAACTAATCAATTAAGAATGCTATGTGCTTTATGGATTAATTTCCTTATATATCCTGTACTAAGATACGTATCGAACGATATTTGTCAAATTAGAACTTTTACGGCATAGTTTCGACAATCCTGTAAATTCAGATCGTTTTGTAGTCTTCTTCCCTAAAATATTTGTTGTGTACAAAATTTGGAAACAGAAATATGTAGAGAAGAAAGCTGCAAAACGATCTGCATTTGCAGGTTTATTAAAATGTTCCCGTAAAAGATGTAGTTTGACAAATATTGCATACCAGAGAACTGCATCGAAAAACCCCTGAGGGGCACATTTTGTTTCTACGGTATTTTCTAAAATACTTATTGTGTACAAAATTTTAAAACAGAAATATTTATCAAGTTTGTCAAAATGTTCCCGTAAAAATTGTAGTTTGACAAATATTGCATACCATAGCACTGTGTAGAAAACGCCCCGCGATGCACAACTTCGTTTTAATGTATTTTATAAAATATTTGCTGTGTAGAAACGATCTGCATTTGCAGTTTAGTCAACATTTTTCTGCAAAAAGTTGTAATTTGAAAAATCTTGCATACCAGAGAACTGCATCGAAAACCCCCCAAGACGCACAACTTGTTTCTACTGTAGTTTCCAAAATATTTGTTGTGTACAAAATTTGAAAACGGAAATATTTAGAGAAGAAAAGACTACAAAACGATCTGCATTTGCAGATTTGTCAAAATTTTCCCCTAAAAGTTGTAATTTGAACTTTTAATATTTTGACCATTTTTGATCTTTGAAAAAATGTTCATGTCAAATATGTCCCATCTTCAAGGCCCGATTGCTGGAAACCTATAAACATTTTGAACAAAAGGTAAACGCGGGTAAAATACTAGATATAGGGGTTATCACTGCCAAATATTCGTTTGATTCCATGCTTTGATTCTTTTTTATCATTAATCAAATTTTTGAAATATTTTATAAAAAAAAAAAACGGAGCTAACTTCACAGCTGCGTTTTTATCATAAATAAATATGTTAGCATTTTCTCTAAAAATGCTCGATGTTAATTTAGTACACTAGAAATGTTAGCAAACAGATTACTCTGTTAAAATAACAGCGTTTGGCTAAGAAAATGTAAACAAAATGAGAGATGTTAAAAAGGAAGTTAACTACACACACACATACTCTACACTAATGAAACTGTTTAAGCCACTTTAGAGGCAAGACGAAATAATGGACGTAAGAGTCATGCTAGTACTTGGCTAAATTTATTCTATATTCTATGATTGGCAAGAAAACAATAGTAGAAATTGTTAATTATTTTATCGGAAAATTATTTTATTTAGAAAGATTTTTTGGTAATAAAATTGTAGCGATCAATGTTTTCAAAGAAGATAAGAAACATAAAGTAGAAATTAGAAAGCATTTTCTGTCTTAAATTATTTCCAAATATTTGCAGACCTAACAAAACTATAAAATCAAAGTTGAAATCTTTTCACAAATATGCAAAACCATTTTCGCAACAACAACGTTCAAATGTCAAAGTTTATATTAGAGAATTTATTAGATACATTTTTTCGGGTACTTTGCTTAGACAGTATTCATTTAAACAAAACTGAATTTAATTGAAAATATTGATTTTATTGTATAAACTTTACACTTTTCAGCTTGTTTATACTATTATTTTATTTTACTATAAAATTCAGCCTGATTTTTGCTTTTAAATGCAAATATGTGCATTATAATTAATAAATGTAACTATTGACATTTAACAGCGGCAAAAAGTTCATTGTTCACAATGAGAAAAGTAAATAAACAAATAAAAAATTTATGTGTTTATAACAAGTCGTATATTAAAAACAAAAAAGAAATTTTATAAAATTTACACGAAATTTCCATTCACGCACACACTAAACTTATTATCACACGGATACATAATTTATAAATTAAAGCTCATTTATTAACATAAAATTATTGATTACACTCTACGCAGATAAATGCAAACAATTACATGCAAAAACTAAAGCATGTATGCAAAATATACAAATGGATGGGTGTGCCACCCAGGTGGCCATGTTTTGAAGATATCGAATACTGTGGTTAGAGAGATGTGGTGCGGACAGCCCAAACAAGTCTTCGGACTATAGCTTTAAATAACTGGCCAAGATAATCATGTTAGAATACATCGCACACAAGCAACAAAGCTTTTCATCTAGACCTCCACACTCATATCAAACTCTCCTCTTCTTGGCTCCCTTGTCTTATATCAGCGGCTAGATTGGCGACTTATTGTTGTCCATTGATTTCCTTAAGCAAATTAAGATATATTCTTAAATCTGGTTGTCTATTACTCCAGAAAACTCAGCAAAAGGACACAAGTGTCGTGGAGAACCTTGAGAATTGGGAAATGTGTAATACATAAAATATAAAAGCAATCCTTGCCAGCCCATACAAAGCGAAGTCATTGTTTTCTAGCGGTTAGATAGACGAGCCAGTAGGCCTCTAAGAATACGTTTTTGTCTCAATAAGTGATTTTGTGGATTTTTGTGTCTGTAGTATTTAAAAAAAAAAAATTAAATACGCTTTAGTACAAAACTTCCATATAAAATTTTCCTAGTGTAATGTTGTAGAGTAAACAAAGAGTAAAAGTAAACTACAAAAAAAAAAAAAGAAATAAAAAAAAGAGTTTTATAAAAATATCTTGTTATACAAACAGAATTTAAAATTTTACTCTTCCTAATGTATAGTTTCAGCATCACAAGCAAGCGTCTTATCAAGAAATTCTCTATGACAAGCATTCAATTTCGTGAATGAATTCTATATTCATTTCTTTAACAAGTCGATTGCTCGTGTTGTGGACAATTTATTCGTTTCTTTCTGTTGGGCGTAGGTTTTCATATAATTTTTAAATTGTTTGGGTGCATAAAATAAAAGTAAACAAAAAGTTAGGGGTCACGTTTTTTGTATCAAATATTTGTTTAATGTGAACATTTCCTTGTATATTAATGGAAGTTTTTTCTTTAAGAGTTTTAGTGTAACTTTTTTTTTTTTTGATCTCGACACTTTAACAGTACATATTGTTCAGCCTATATAAATTTTTCTACAAAAATTTTTTAGCTAATGATTTTTCAAAAGGGCCTAAAAGTACGGTCATATTTATGCTTTTGTATGGCCATATTTTATTGTTTTATTTGCTTAATGAGTACAAATAAAATTTGGAACAAATTTGTTTTTGCTTATGTTTACTTTTGCAAAGTTATCAAAAGACCAAATAATTGTTTGATGTAAATTTTGTGTTTGTTCCTGGATCAAACAAAACCTTAAAATATATTCTTTGATGCTAATTTTTCGACCTCTGTTGGTTAGTATCTTAATTATTCGAGCTTTAAGGTCACTTATTTTTTTTTATAAGTATTTATTTATTATGATTATTTGATGTTTAAAAAAAATATTTAAGAAACCGAACCTTTCCAAAAAATATTTGCTGTATTTTTCAGCTGTCTATATGCCGATGACATTTCGTTGGTGCTAATCAACTCATCAGTAGACTTGAAAAATTCTTAAAAGTTTGTTTGAAAAGGTTCATTTTTGGACCTGAATTAATACATTTCAATTGGCTCTTAAAGCAAATAAATAATTAAGTTCATATTTTAAAAAAACATTAAAACATTCCTGTAGAAGATATCCATTGTGATATCGAAATATCGAATTTCATAAACACTTATAAAATAAATTGATTCAAGTACGAGGCTGGCTCGCACTCTTAGGGTTCCGTACGTATGTATGTGCAATGTATGTATGAAATGGCGTATGTGAATACATATGTATATTTTATAAATTTCACCTCTCTGTCTCTCACGGTTCGAGAGTAACGGCTAGTTGTTACTTTACGTTGTATAGGGACACCTGGTTGTTTTCGACTTGTTGTTGTTTTTAGCATTTGTTATTGTAAGCCATATGCGAGTAAATATATTGTGCACATTTCATCTCTTTATCTCTTACAGTTTGAAAGTTACGGCTAATGTTTTTTACGTTGCATAGGGACACCTGGTAGTTTTCGACATGTTGTTGTTTTTAGCATTTGTTGTTGACAAGCATCTATAAATACATACACTGTGCAAATTTCAGCTTTCTATCTTTTACGGCTCAAGAGTTATAGCTAATTGTAACTTTTGGTAGTTTTCGGATTGTTGTTGCTTTTAGTATATGTTGTTGTAGAACATCTATAAATACATACACTATGCAAATTTCAGCTCTCTATCTTTTACGGTTCGTGAGTTATGGCTAATTGTAACTTTTCGTTGTATGGGGACACCTGGTAGTTTTCGACTTGTTGTTGGTTTTAGTATTTGTTGTTGTAGCGGCAAGGTACAACAACATTCTAAGAAAATTTCAGCTCTCTAGCTCTTACCGTTTCGGAGAATGGACGCTGTGACGGACGGACGGACGTACTTGTCTCCGTAATAGGGTTCCGTTTTACTCTGATGAGTACGGAACCCTAAAAAACAAGGCTCGAACTAATAAAATACAAAATATATTCAAAATATATGCTTGTGAAATTTAAAGTGATCACTCTATTTTCACCGACTTTTGCTTTCGTTCTTGTTTCCTGATGTGTCCATATGTATAGTTTTTTTTTTATCCATGTGCTTGGCTAAAACAAGAGAACAACGGCCCCATTAATTGACGGTTAATATTTGATAATCTGACCGTATCTTGAGGTTGATAAGAATTTATTTAAAAAAAGGCTTAGGCTTTCAAATACCTGCACAGCTACACCGCTGAGCTGTGTTAAATGCCTTTCTGTGAGTGCGTGTGTGCTTGTATGCCTTTGATTTGCATGTGAATTTTACTTTGGGTATTTAAGCCATTATGCCTGATATTTCGCATTGAATTTCGTACTCAATAGTGCCATTTAATTTATTGAAATCCCTCATACACATACATCATTGATGATTTATAGAAATTCAAAATTTTGTAAATTTGTAAAATGAAATTTAATAAGCATAAATACTTAACAGTTATTCGTTTACACATTTGAGAGGTTCCACTAAAATTGCAAAACTGTAAATGTTTCTGTGTGAATATTGCTTTTCAAAAATATTTGCATTACAAAAAACACTTTAAGCCAAAAATTTCTTTCTTTTTTTTTTGATATTAAAACATGATATTAAAAAAAAACATGATATTAAAACTTTGCTCGCTTTATAAATAAAATTTTATTTGTTGAAATTGTTTAAATTAAATAATTGGCAGATGCTTGATATATCCATACAATATTTGCTGCAGCTAAACATAATGGTTTTAGAATATTTTTTGACATATTTTAAAGCTTTAGTATTCTGATTTGAGTTGTTCATTCCTTTTGCCTAGATTTGCTTAAGAACTTTATTGAAAGAAAGAGCTTGGGGTTTCCTTGGCTTCTGCTTTTCTGCCAGCGCAGAAACAATTTGTAATCAAATAATATGATGAGGGGTTTAATTTTTATCCTCATATAAGTCAGGAGAAATAAAGTAACATAAATATAAATTTCTTACAGTAAATAATAAGGAATTATTACTTGAAAGGAAAAACTTTAAGCAGCAGCAAATAAGTAGTTTAGGGGAAATCAAAACGAATTGAAAGAACATAAAGTTCGAAAAGTTAAAAAGAATTGAATTCAGAAAACTATAAAGGCATTTATTTGAGTTATTTGTGTTGTGGTAAACCTGGAAAAATGACAAACTTATTTCAGTTTAAATTAAAGACATGAAAAAAGTAATCAAATAACATTTGCCATGAAAATTTTTTTTTATCAAAAAAAATTATTTTTCCATTTTTTCACTTAACAAAAATTTAAAGTGAATCACCGGTATTCATAAAAAATAAAACATTGTTAAAACACATTATAGAACAAATTTTTCATATAAAATTTGTTCTAAAATGTATTTCAGCAACGTTTTATTTTTTATGAATACCGGTGAATGTCTTTTAGATAAACAAAAATATTAATACAATTTAATATAAATTAAGTTAATAATTTTATCAGGCTTGAGTTGGGTTTTTACTTCCTCAAACTTGGGAAACAAGTAATCAACACTTTCAAAGTAAAAAGCTGGAGTAAATACCATGGCTGTTTCGCTACCACCACGTCGCTCATTAGCACCCACATTATTTTCGAACCCAGGCCAGGACTGAAATTGTATACTGTTTTAAGCAGCAGCTCATAGCCAGCGTCAGGGACGAAAAACTGAACTCTATAAAAGCATTCAGTATTCACTTGCGTTACTTGGATCAATATATTAAATAAGAAATCTTTAATTTTTTACGACTCTCAATGGAAACTGATCTCTAGTTTTTTCTCACAATCTTATCAGTAAAAAATTGCTTTCAAGTGTCTTAGCGTTAAAGAAAAATTTGCGTACCATTTTGCCTGCCAGTTTTAATTGACTCAAAATATTGTTGTTGTTGTTTTTCTAATTTCACGAAAATCACTCAAGTAAAAAGGAATAATTAATTGAGCACTTAAGACTATATAGTAAATGCTTAGAAAAAAAAAAGCAATTCTTTAACGTCTATCAGGTGTTTTGGCCACAATTAGTGCTGAGAGAGTTTCATAGAGATGGGTATTAATCACAATATAAACTGTGACATGCGCCGTTAAAAAGTTCTCTTACATTTTGACGTAACTCTTTGTTGGGTTATGAAACTAAACTAAAAGAAAATGTGTAAACATGCTGTTGTTTACAGGGAAATTTTTAGCAAGTTTTTTTCTTTTATTAAGACTGTAGGAAAATTAATATGAATGTAGAACAGAAAAGTGTTGTCAAGATTTAAGCAAATAACGTTTCTTTATTTTACCTTGTGAAAGTATAGTACAGGTAAAATGGGTTTAAGGCTGACAAAAAACAATGTGGGAAGGGTAGAAGCCTTTTTTGTAATAGCTTACATTAAGCTTGAGACATAAGGCTGACATTTGCTAGACAAATAAATCTTTTACCCTTATAAAATGTTTTTACAAATTTTCAGAAATTTGTTTCGCAAAATACCATCAAAGTTTTTTGAATGTTTGCTTTATAAAACTAATGTAATCAAGATTATTCTAATAGTATTAACTCAACTTGAAAACCCAGCAAAAGATGTGAGGAAAAAGAAGAAGAAACATTATCCTAAAAAAAGTACATGTTAGAGAAATCACTTCCAGCAAGGGCGAAATTTTTCTAAACAATTTTTATATGGCAGCCCTCCGAGGTAAGGAAAATAGGTGATTGGTTTGTGCTGAGAAAGAGAAACTAATAAGGCGGTTATATAATTTATTGTTCCAGCGGCACAGGAACTAGTTTAAAGCTGGGAAATAGTTTAGAGCTGGGAAATATTTTAAAAATATAATTTTTTTATGGAATGTCTATAATGATCATTAGAAGAAATTGTAGGAGGTATATGATTAATTGGAGTGGGGTCTAGATTTTATGCCACTAAAGCTGGCTCCACGGCAACTATGGAGATTCTGTGAATTATCTTTCATCATTAGGGTTTCGTAACCATTTTCACAGTAAACATTTTGTTTTTTTCAAATTCACAACATTATTTTTTAAAGCTTTAGGTCTTTATATTTTTCTTTCTTTATTATCCGATATTTCGCTAACAATTTGTTAGCATCGTCAGGAATCTTTAATTGTTTTTATTTTCTATTATTTTGTTTAAACATTTTTTTTTTTTTTTTGTTTTGCAACCATTCTACTTTTCTTTGCAAGGGAATGTTGGAAGCTCAACCACTTTTTTCAAAATTCCTATGAACAAAATGAGAATTAGAAATGTTGAAAAGCAGAAAACATTTTTTCGCCTTGCAACACTTTTACTTTTCTTAACAACTTGCATACAACGAGTTACCATCGGTTACTACGATTTGTATTTTTGAAACTATCAAAAAGTAACACTTTTTTGAATATTCAAATAGGAACTTAATTATTTATTTGCTTTAAGAGCCAATTGAAATACATATATTAATGCAGGTCCATAAATATACCTTTTCTAATGTTTTCTGTTCTTTCGACATTTCGTTGGTGCTAATCAACTCGTCAGTAGACTGGAAAAATTCTTGAAAGAATGTTTGAAACTTAAGTACTTATTCCATAATTCTCATGAACAAACTGAGAATCAGAAATGTTCAAAGGACTATTTTTGGAGCTGCATTAATACTTCCTTCACATATTTTTGGATTTTAAAGTTCATCAGGAACTCTGAAATATTATACCTTCAAAATATTCAAAAATTTTCCTTAGGCCAGGTTTGGCCAATTATTTTATTTAATAACTAAAACTTAAAAACAAAATATTATGTTTATATCCGAAAACACCACAGTCTTCATAAATAAAATCTGACATTATGCTCCACTCTATGGATTTTGCAAGAACTATAAATAAACGCTTAAACGAATCGGCAACACTGCATAAAAGCAATTCAAAGAAAAATTCCCATTATTTTTAGCAGTAGTAGCAGGCATGAAAAAGAGACGCAAATTGTTTATATCACATGCAAGCTCTTTCAAGCACAAACTTTCTCGTCGAACGGTTGTTAAACGCGGATGTTTTACAGTTGATGGTTTTTTTTTGTTTCGACTAAGTACATAATAAATATAAGGAAAATTCTGTGCAAAAATAAAATATAATAGAAAATAGCCAAGGAAAATTTCTAGCAGCAAATAAAAGTGAAAGTTTTAAAGAAATTTTATAGAGAAAGAATAAAATTTTCAAACGCCTGAATATATACCAAAATAAAGTAAATATTTTTTGGGTTTTATTTAATTAAACAAATGTAATAAATGGCAGTAAAAGCTGGTCTAGTATATTTTAACGTGTGTTTTTATACGGGTTTTCGTTTGCTGTTTTGAGTTTATTCGTAATGGTGGGAAAAAGTCTAGTCGGACTAATCAAGAATATAAGAAAATCAGTGAATTGAAGGTGAAGAGAGAATTTTATGGCATATAATATTATAAAAAAAAGTTAAATAAACAAAAAAAATGGTCAACCAAGGGTGTATAAAGATTAAAATACAAACCCACATTTTTTCCTCAGTGAAATTCTAAGAAATATAGGCAAACATAAGAAAACGGTAGCAACTTTAGTTTCTGGCATAATTTTAGGCTTTTTTATGTTTATTTTGGTTCATATTTTACTCACCTCAATTGTTGTATTGCCTCATGGACAGAGGTTAGAAAAACCTGAAAATTGAAGTGAGCAAAATATAATTTACACAAAACAAATGTAAACAAATTTATCAAATTTATGTGGGCTTTGTTAAAATATAACATTTTTTTTTTTTCATATACACCTGTGTTTGCCGTTTGTTGTTTATAAACAAAAGCCTCAGCAACATCAAACGAATTTTCAACAACTCTTTTATTCTTGTTTTTTGTTTAATGTTCAGTGTATTTGAGAGTTTTTCTGATAATAAAACACAATATTTTCTTCCAACCAACACGGTATACCGTGTTATATCTGAATATTTCGCAATTTTAAAATATAAATCACAAAAATAAAAAATAGAAACTGAAATTGCGAAACAACATTTATAAGTTGCTTTTATGTGTGTTTTCTCTATTGTTGCTCTATTGTAAAATTCAACATGTTTCTGTTCTCTCCACTTGACTCAATGTTTGTGTTTTTGTGCCTCTATTTCTTTTCAGCTCATCACTCTGCCAGCCAGAGTGACTGTTTAAGTGTGTGCCAGAGTGTGCCAGAGTGTCTGTATGTATGCATGTACTTCATTTACAAAATAAAATCTCTGTTGCTGATACATACATACATACATTCATACATGTGTGTAATATTTCTGAAGTGATTTGTAAAATGTGGGTCAATAAGGAGGCCGGCCTTCATAATGTGCGTGCATGAATAATGTTAAACGTTAAGCATGAGAATATAAGAAAGAAAAAAAAATATACATAGAAAAATAGCATAACAGCAACAATAACAACAACAAGGAACAAAATATGTAACACATTCGGATCCCTTCCTGTGCTCTAAAACCATGTGAAAATCATTAAATTTGTTCTCGTTTTCTGTAACTTTTCAAAAGCGTTTGAGGGCAAGTGGTGCAATTTATTAAAGGTGAGTTTTATTTAGATTATTTACCTATGTGTAGAAAAGTGTGTTTATGTGTACAATATTAAGGTGTCAGATGTAATAATTGTTGTTAAACGAAAAAAAAAAACGAGTTGGCATTATTACAATAAAATCAGTGCAGTGGATTAAATGAAGTAGAATTATTGCAAAGGCGGTAAAACAAATTGTGTATAAAGCACAAATTGGCAGTGATAAAACACTTTAAAGTTTGGTTGGAGTAATGACATATTTCACTGTAAAGCTTGCTATTTTTCCTTAGACACAAAATCTTAATGTAGCTGATTTGGACAAAATAATATTAGTGGCCGGCAAACAAAGATTTATCCCTAGTAGGCAAAGTGTGAATATAAAATATCAAATATTTGATTAATTTTTAACCTAATAAAAAAAATTTAAGGCCGAACAAGGGCTCTGGAGAGAACCTCTTTACAAGGAACAAAAAAGAAGTAAGAGTATTTTATTTGGCTGGACCCATTCTTAAATACCTCTCACAAAGGGCACCTTCATATGTATATTTAGACCGACATTGAAAACTTTCTTGTTAAGCATTTAAATAACTTTTTTTTTCACCAGTTTCCCACCTTAGCACTGAAAGTTCCCTTAGCTTGCTTACAAGCCTCTAAACAGGCTTTCTCTTTCACCACATTTACTTTTTGGTTAAAATAAAAACTTTATTTAGTTCCCTTGTGTATGAAATGTATAAAAACCAGATTTCACTATTTGTAAAGCTATTATACTTATATGGGCCACAGTAGGGGCGAAAAATGTTTACCTTAAAAATACTTTTTAGTTGCCAAAGTCACAACTTGATGTCAAACACTGATTTAGTTCACTTGTATAATAAATTTCCCAGAAACTCCTGATTTTGCTATATATAGACCGATATCGGGTCAACATTTCTTTTACCAGATGGGTTTATATAAACCATTATCGGAAAAAAAGTCCACTCCAAATGAACTTCTTTAATCACTCTTGATATAAAAAGTTGTTTTACTTTACCTATGGTTGAAATTGTGTAAAACCCTGGTTACAGCTATGTATTGGGTCTATATATATATATATATATATATATATAGACCGATATCGAAACGTAATTTGGTTTCAAGTTCTGGTATCAAAAATTTATTGAACTATCGGGATTTCCCTATATATCTGGTATATATGTACCGATATCAAATCGAAATTTGGTAATAAAAATGCGTATTTGTAGGATATTTCATCTCTAGATTCACTTTTTGGTACCAAGAATTTAAAAAAGATTACTTTTAAATGTGAGCCTAATTATTTATTTGCTTTAAGAGCCAATTGAAATGCATTAATTCAGTTCCAAAAAAAGACCTTTCAATTGATAAGTCTGAATTAATATATTTTATTTGGCTCTCAAAGCAAATAAATTATTAAGTTCATTTATGAATATTCAAAAAACTTGTACTTCTGATACTTTCAAAAATACAAATCGTAGTAAGCGGTGGTAACTCGTTGTATCGCAGGTTGTAAAGAAAAGTAAAAGAGTTGCAAAACGGAATAAAATATTTATTGTGCTAAAGATTTCTTTGAGCATTTCAGATTCTCATTTTGTTGCATGAGAATTGTGGAATAAGTAGTTAAGTTTCAAACATTCTTTTAAGAATTTTTCGAGTCTACTGATGAGTTGATTAGCACCAACGAAATGTCGTCGGCATATAGACAGCTGAAAAAGACAGAAAACATATGAAAGGTATATTTTTGGAGCTGAATTACTAAGATTGCTTCTATGTGAAATTTCATAAGAAACCCGCTTTTCGCTATATATCGGTTATATAGGAACTGATATCGAAAATTTTTATTTTCCTAGCTTATTTACACCTATTTAAATAATATTTCAAAAATTGCAGCAAAAAGAAATTTTTGAAAAATTTTTGCAAAAATTTTTGAACCGGCTTTACTGAATTTCCTTAGCAAAACCATAACATGACATATCAATAGCTTTTCATCAAACATGTTCTTCTGACCAATGTAGTTTTCTCTGAAACGGCAAAATTTGATATACAAATTAGCATCTCTATTAACCCCACAAACCGGTTGCTTCATACAACTCGACTGCTCGTGAACCGGTTTAACTGAATTTAAATAGAAAACAAATAACGCTATACATAAGCAGTTTGTAGTTCTTACAATTATTAAAAGATATCTGATGTCTGAATATGAGACCACTATATTTTAGAAAAAAAAAAAAAATCTAAGAAAATAATTCGTTATTCATCTGAAATAACGATCATTTTTGTAGTTCGGGGGCATTAACACAAACCTTATTTTTGAAGATTTCTTTTGACATTTTATTGCTTGTTGTTTTTACACAATTTAAAATTCTTTCGGAAGCCTAGAAAGGAAGAAATATACAAAAGGTGACTCCTACCTTGCTTTCTAAGCTTGCGAAAGAAGAAGAAATCAATTTATCTAAACGATTTATAATTTCAAACTGTCTAAAAACAAAATGACTTAAAATGATTTATATTAAACACACTCTCTCACACACACACACACATACAAATGTACACATGTAAACTTATGTATGTAACCAACTCATCCTTTTTCTTGCAAGCAAGTGTTTCTCACAATCACATGAATTGTTCAATAACCGTAAAACAGGTTGTGTCAGAGATTCTGTTTTTTTCGTTTCTTTTCATTTTCATAATATCAAGAACAAACAAAACTTATTTTTACAATTCGCAAACAAAACAATTTGTATATTTTGACATTAAAGTGAAAGAAAAGACATAAAACCTGAGACCTGAAACGCAACAAAACTAAAGTACACATCTTAACACATACATAAGCCAGTAAAAAAATAAAAAAGAATGGAATAGGAAAAAGGAAACAGGAAACACAACCATTACACAACTTAAGGCCAAACGCATTTAAACTAGTACTACATAAAACTTCTCTAAAGCCCCAACAATAACGACAATAGTGAAATGTTGAAAGAAAAACAAAAGAATGAAAGCAAAAAACCAAGAAGCTGCAGCGCATTAAGGCCTAAATCCCAAAATCGATAGATTCTGTGTGAATATTGCTGTTAAAAATGGTATTACTTTTTTCTTACAAAGAGAAAACGAATATATTTTCTTTTGTAACACAAAACAATTTTAAAATCAAAATATTATTTTAGGTCTGAGAAAACAAATGACATTGGAGCAAAACACTTGTTGGGGATGAAGTAAAATTAAAGGATAGTAACTTCTAGAACTAGTGTTTTTAAATGGTTAAGCTTTCACTGGGAGTGGAAGGCAGGTTTTATTTGTTCTACCGAAGAGGGTTCGAAGCAACAGTCTTGCTACATTGCACAGTGCTGCGATTGTCAACTAAACTATAACACAGTGTGTAATTTTCTAAGTCACGGAAATATGCGCACACCACTACGTGGTAAAAGACGAGATTTACTCTTCCTGAAGAAGATACACAAAAGCGTATCGAAATATCGAATAATTTGTCAATAAATAGAAAATATATTTATTCAGAATAAAGTGACCTTGAGCTCATTCATTAAACCAAATAAAGCATAATAAAATTAGTTATTAAACTATTTTGGTAATTCTGAAATCATTTTGGGGGTAATGATTTAATTTTTTTTAACTGAAAAATTATTATTGAAATAAGTTTTTAAGGCATTGTTAAAATGTTTCTTAGCATCATTCCAATTATCTAGCGCCTAAGCTATTTAAATTATTGGCATAGACATTATTGAACTAATGATGAGATTATTTATTCGATTAGTTGTGGTAAGCTGTTTAACACTCATTTCCATTTTTGCTTTAACACAATTGATTAACCTATTTCTTCGCCCTTAATTTTTAAATTTCTTAGATTTCGAGCTTTAGAAAAGGAAACAAAGTATGGAAAAAGGAAAACGAAGTATGGAAAATAAAATTAATAAACTCAAGCTCGAAATCTAAGATATCCTATAATTAAAATTGAATAACTTAATTTCTTTAGGAATTTCTTTTGTACAGATATTATTAAATATTCTACTGGAAATTATATTTTTGTACACCGTGAATCCTGAGGCATGTGGATTGTGTTATGAGTCACTATTTTTTTAATGGATTAAAGAAGTTCAAATAAATTTTTAAAATAAAATGAAATAACAAAAAAAAGAAAAAAATCACAAAATCACACAAGTCAAAAAAAAGTTAATGGGACAAACGAAGTAAACAAGAGAAGTGAAATACACAAGACAACAGTATGTGTTTTCTTCAACTTCATACACTACACAAATAAATGGTAACAGTGAAATGCACACAGACAAAAAATTTTACAATATTTTTGCGAATATGCAGCAAGTATGAAAATAAGAAAACCAAAAAAGATGTCAATGGATTTAAGCCAAAAATTGTACTCTCGTTCGTTTCAGAATAAAAGTTTTGCTTTAATAGGAAAATCTCTTAAACAAAACAAAGAAATGTAAGAAAAAAACTTTTGTTTTTGCCTTACGGTAAACTCTTTGTTCGTCATAAATTATTTATGCGTATCTGTGGTTCTGTGACATTGTGAATTTAACTTATGACAAGCTTCCTTCGTGTTTTTTTTTCATTACTTGTAAGAAAAATATATATTTTTTTCAAGTTTGAAGCACGTGCTCTCATATCATTTTGAAGACACACAAACAGCTGAATAAAATTTAGAAATAAGAAGCTGTGTAATTTTTAAATGAATTGTCAGTTTTACCGTCAAGTCCCTGCATTAGTAAATTAAATTATAAAGCGAATTGCTTAAAAGATATTAACATCATCTCTTAGGAAGCACATATTTCTCATGTCATACATTTTCTTTGAACTAAAAGAAACTTCTGCTAAAATAAGTTTTATTTTTTTAAGGGTTTTACAGACTTTATAAAAAAAAAACTAAATTTACAGAATTGTATGATGTCTTTGCTTTAGTCGATGGAGCACTCTATGTAATTAATTCAATGCTTAAAGAAGGTTTCTTGCACTATGTGTTGGCCATGGCCACTTCCCAATTGATTTAATAATGGATTAACGGATATCTCTATTGGTTTCCAGTATGTCAACCTTTGCGGAATTGTTCTAATGGACACTAGTAGTAAAGCAGTCCCACAAAAGGTAGTTTAAAGGCAAAAAAAATAAGCTGTTCATTGAACTAGCATCATCTTACTTAAAAATCCTAGCAACCCAGTGCAGTTTGACCAATTTAGTCGAACAAAATTATCACACAGTAGCCATAGTCGTTCGCACACTGCCTTCATCGTCACTGAAGGAGACCGATTCAATGTATGGTGTGGAGGCGTATAGTCAGTCTACATCAAACAGTTTATTTTTCGGAATGCACTGGCAGTTCTTACAAGGCTTCTGGCGCATATGGTATCTTCGCTTGTTCATTCATCCATTTAACCAGATTTTTGTAACTTGTGAACGAAGTGCAGAATGCACTTGATGCCGATGAGGTTTGATAATGAAATGATTTTCAAGCACTATTCACTAAGAGTCGCTTCATGGCTAAATTAAAGACCAAACTGATTATGTTTTGATGCATCATCGGGCACCGGGTTACCCAGTTTAAAAAGTCGAACTGTCTTCGTGTTTATTTTACCAGCAGAGCTGCTACATAGACAAATATTTTCCTATCAAATTGTTCTCTAAAGCCTCCAGAAACATACCTATAAATATAACATACATATAAATGTGCTGCCTACCACGTATACTTGGTTGTGTGACGAAGGTTTCACTCATTTACTGCTTCCTACGAAGAGGGCAAATCGTGTTCATTGTTTCCAGTACCGATTCATTGTAACAACGCACAGTGGGGGATTTTGCAAAAAAATTGGAAATAATTCTGCCGTTTCTAAACGGATGGCTCGATTGCAATGAAATTTCAGACAGGCATAAAAGAGGTGTATTCAAGCTAAAGTTTTGAGATTGGACTATATAGCGTTTAAGTGGGCGTGTCCACGCGCCCCCAAAGTGGGCCACCTGGGGTATGTGAAAAATTAAAAACGATCTAATTTTTTCATTTCCAATTCTTTTGCAAATATTTTTTATTTTTAAATTCTTCTAGTCAAGGCCTACAAAAAATGTCGCGACACGTATATATTATCTCTTAAAGTTTTCGAGATATTAAAGTTTTAAAAATTAAATTTTCGTGTTTTTACCAACCCTGGTCCAGTATTTTCACATTTTTGAGCTCAAATCCTAACCGATTTTTCAAAAATAAGTTTTATTAGCTTGCCAGTATTTTTTTCAATACTATAAAAAAAAATTGAGCAAAAAATCTTTTATAAAGAAAAAGTTATATTCAACACAATTTAAAAATTCAAAAAAAGTCAGTTTTTAGCATATTTTTAGGGCAAAAAGTAACTTTATTGTTTTTTATTTCTGGAAGAACTTTCCAAAGTAAAGTATATGTTGTTTATATTTTTTTAAAAGCTTATTGTTAAGAAAATATTTTAAAGAAAAAAAAATTTGAAAATTATGTCCTGTTGCGTAAGGGTAGCATCCTAAAATTAACCCATTTGTTTAGACAAAACCGACTTTAGCCCAAAATTTCTAAAATCGCACGCCTCTAACCTAAATATTTTTACTTGTTTTTTATAGTTATAAGTATTTTTTAGTTTTATGCAAATGGAATTTGTCGCCCCAGGATATTTGCTGGAATGACAGCAAAAAAACTAAAAAATCCCATTTTTGGGAATTTTTGAAAGTTTTTTGGGAATTTCGGGATTGGTATTATTTTTTCCCTACATTTTGCCAATAATTTTTATTTCTTTTATAAATTCCTATATTTTTGCAAAATTTTGTAAAAAAATATAAATAAATGAAAATTTTATAGGCATTTCAAAAAATTTTATTTCTCAAAAACTTTTATTGAAGGACGTTTTTTTCTGTATTTTTGCAAAAATTGTTTTAAAAAGTTTTAAATTTCTAAAAAATTTAATAATATATAAACTAGAGGTAATTACCTAACTAATGATATATAATATGAAACCCCCTTTCATTTTAAGGGTATGAAATTAATGGGCTACAACTAACCTATTTGCAATGAAAATTTCCAAAAATTAGTACAGATTCAGCGTTTGGGAATACAAGGGGTGAGGCACTGTTTATTTTACGCAGTATTTTCTATTACGCAGTAGCCTTATTACGTTAGTATAATCTTTGAATATTTGTTTTATTGCTTTACCTGGTTTGCTTTAATAGGTAGTATTACCTGCAACTAATACGAAGGGTACATTTCTTTTTATCCCTATTTATTTATTATTAAAGGCTAGACATTTCAGCTAAACATACCTGAATTTATGGTAATTAAGGGCTGATGTATTCAATTGTTATTGTTTTTCAAAAACGTTTAAGTAATAATAATATCATGTTTGCATTTTCGAAAATTGAAGTACAACTGACACAATAGCCTGAACAGCCACTAAGTAATTAGAGTGTTAATACCACCTTCGCGTGTTTCCTTTATTGATCTACCTGTTTCGCTTTAATACGCAGTACTACCTGAACTTATGCTTATATTTAGTGATCATATGTAAATATTTTGTATACCTGAATACAATTTCGATGGTTATTATACATGTATGTGTAGGCGGGGAAACTAAAAACAAAGTCAACCTTTAGAGATAAATTAATCTTTAAAAATAGTTAGCGAGACAGTTGGCGCATGGTATAAAATATCTCGCAATTAATAGTTGGCATCATTAAAAAGTTGACGATCATGGCCATCACACTAAAACACATCGATTTATATTCAGTTTTATACAAAAGTGCAAACTTACAGCAACAGAAAAAAGTCAAATTTCTACTTGATTATATTGAAGAAACATATACAACTAAAGTAGACAAAAAGGATATTTGCAAAATTGAGAATTTTGTTAAGGCATTCGAAAAAAAATGGAAAGCTGTCAACAGCTCTAATGCAAAATTTAGAACAAAATTTTCTGATTGGTTGGAGGTATCTATACAATTCCCAATTTCCTTATCTACTCCTGGCGCTAAATGTAAGGAATATGAAGACTTAGGCCCGAAGTCAAAGCAAGCACGCTTAACAACAAATCTTACAACCATGTCTACCGAAGAAGTTACAGACACATTTAATGCGATGCTAAAAAAGAAAGATCAACCCATGGATGCTGTGAAAATTGCAAATGTTCTTCCGAATGCATCACCTAAAAGGCTTAATCGTATTGTTAAGAGCATTCCAACACCATCGTTTAATTCAGCTTTCACAGAAGAAGAAGCCATTGCTCTTATGTTGCAGCTTCAACTTAGTCGTGATAAATATATAATATTGAGAAAAGCATTGAAAGAAAAAGGAGTTGAGGTTTTGCCATCATATGATGCTCTGCAAGAAAGGAAGAAGAGCATTATACCCACTGGTATTACAGTTTCTGACCGAAAAGTTACTGTTGGAATCTCATCTCTTCTAGAAAACACAGCATCAAGGATAGTTTCAACACTTACTCCAGAGCAGCTAAATAAAATTAACCACAGCGAAGTGAAACTAATATGTAAATGGGGATGTGATGGATCGTCGTTACTTTCAGAATACAAGCAGCCCACTGAAGGTCACTTATTATCTGATTACAAAGGCGTACTTATGGCATCAATGGTTCCATTACGGCTTCGAAAATATGCTGACAAGGACTCTCCATCAACTAGTTTCGAAGAAGACATTTGGATAAATTCAACTCCTGGATCTAAATCATTTTGTAGACCAATTACTTTCGAGTATACTAAGGAGACAAATATTGCAACTCAAGAACTTGTACATCATATTGAATCGGAAATTAAATTAATGCAGCCCATTTTGATCGAAATAGAGGACTACTCTTTCAATGTATCGTTTGATATGAGATTAACGATGATTGATGGTAAAGTTAGCAATGCTTTAACAAAAACGTCATCTACTTGGAGTTGTTCTTTATGTGGAAAAACGAAAAGTCAATTCTCAAATATGTCATCAACTACAAAGGTTAATGAAGACGTTCTTAAATATGGAATATCTCCTCTACATGCTCGCATACGTTTTCTGGAACATTTTCTACATATAGCTTATGATTTGAAATACAGAAGTAGCCTTGAAAATGTAAATAAATCAGTAATTAAAAACGACGAGCTAAAGATAATGAGAGCTAACGAAAAGCAAAGAATTCAGGAGGAGTTTAAGCAACATACCGGATTAAATATTGATAAGCCACTAGTGGGATATGGGAGTACAAATGATGGAAACACGGCTAGACGATTTTTTAGCAATTTTGAAATAACCTCACAGATTACCGGAATTAATATGGAATTATTGCAAAAAGTTAATATAATTTTAACAGCAATAAACAGTAAACATAAAATAAATGCAGATAAGTTCGGCGAGTACTGTGCAGGCGTTTCGAGACTGCTTCTTAACTTATACCCCTGGAAAGATTTCTCACCAACAGTACACAAGGTTTTGTGTCATGGAAAAATAATAATGGAACATCATATACTACCACTCGGAGAGCTCACAGAAGAACCTCAAGAGTCTAGAAACCGTGATTTTAAACATATCCATCAATTTAGCTCCAGAAAGTGCTCCAGACAATCTCAAAATCAGGACATATTTCAGAACCTTATTTTGTCCTCAGATCCCGTCTTATCACTTATGAGAAGGAGATGGATCTGCTACAGAAATTTGACATTTGATTGCAGTAATGAATTCAAAGATTTGATGTATCTGCTAGATCTAGAAGAATTTGATACGGATTATTTTGTAAAGTTAACGTAATTGTATATTTGATTGATTGATTGACTTTCGTATTCCCAAACGCTGAATCTGTACTAATTTTTGGAAATTTTCATTGCAAATAGGTTAGTTGTAGCCCATTAATTTCATACCCTTAAAATGAAAGGGGGTTTCATATTATATATCATTAGTTAGGTAATTACCTCTAGTTTATATATTATTAAATTTTTTAGAAATTTAAAACTTTTTAAAACAATTTTTGCAAAAATACAGAAAAAAACGTCCTTCAATAAAAGTTTTTGAGAAATAAAATTTTTTGAAATGCCTATAAAATTTTCATTTATTTATATTTTTTTACAAAATTTTGCAAAAATATAGGAATTTATAAAAGAAATAAAAATTATTGGCAAAATGTAGGGAAAAAATAATACCAATCCCGAAATTCCCAAAAAACTTTCAAAAATTCCCAAAAATGGGATTTTTTAGTTTTTTTGCTGTCATTCCAGCAAATATCCTGGGGCGACAAATTCCATTTGCATAAAACTAAAAAATACTTATAACTATAAAAAACAAGTAAAAATATTTAGGTTAGAGGCGTGCGATTTTAGAAATTTTGGGCTAAAGTCGGTTTTGTCTAAACAAATGGGTTAATTTTAGGATGCTACCCTTACGCAACAGGACATAATTTTCAAATTTTTTTTTCTTTAAAATATTTTCTTAACAATAAGCTTTTAAAAAAATATAAACAACATATACTTTACTTTGGAAAGTTCTTCCAGAAATAAAAAACAATAAAGTTACTTTTTGCCCTAAAAATATGCTAAAAACTGACTTTTTTTGAATTTTTAAATTGTGTTGAATATAACTTTTTCTTTATAAAAGATTTTTTGCTCAATTTTTTTTTATAGTATTGAAAAAAATACTGGCAAGCTAATAAAACTTATTTTTGAAAAATCGGTTAGGATTTGAGCTCAAAAATGTGAAAATACTGGACCAGGGTTGGTAAAAACACGAAAATTTAATTTTTAAAACTTTAATATCTCGAAAACTTTAAGAGATAATATATACGTGTCGCGACATTTTTTGTAGGCCTTGACTAGAAGAATTTAAAAATAAAAAATATTTGCAAAAGAATTGGAAATGAAAAAATTAGATCGTTTTTAATTTTTCACATACCCCAGGTGGCCCACTTTGGGGGCGCGTGGACACGCCCACTTAAACGCTATATAGTCCAATCTCAAAACTTTAGCTTGAATACACCTCTTTTATGCCTGTCTGAAATTTCATTGCAATCGAGCCATCCGTTTAGAAACGGCAGAATTATTTCCAATTTTTTTGCAAAATCCCCCACTGTGCAACGGCAGCCCTAAATAAAATAATCAAAGAGTACACATTTAAAATTTGTCTCGTAAGTTGACTAGATTTCAACAAAATGGAAGTGCTGTGGATATGTTTGTGTGTGTATTTGTTTTGCCTCAATTGTAATCTACAAGTAGGAATTCTTTAATAGGTTTTGTGTTTTTTTTTTCTTTTTTTTTTACTTAAACAACAGCAGTCTGTCTCAGTAGAGTAGCTTATCTCTTAAAGACTGTAAAATTTCTTTTAACTCCAAATGAAACTGGAAAGCCGACTTTTCCATTTGTTGACCCTGAAAATAAAATGTTATTTTCCAGCCGCAACCTTGTAACTTGCTTATCAAACTACAACTAGTACATACACATTTTGCCAGTAAAGAAAATTTTGTGCAAGCGTAAACGAAAATATATTTAATATAATATTTCGTTGGCGTTTTCAAGGCTAAGTAGTTATGTATATACTTAACTTTTTTTATCCCATCTTCTTGGCAAATTCACTTTTTCGTCTGCCACTCAAAACGTTCTTCGAAAAATGTTTTCCAAAAGATTTGCACTTTTTTTTTTACTCAATTCTCCTGCTTCTTAGTTTTTATTTTTCTACGTGAATGATTTTGTTTTTGCGGGAAAAATTATTGCAACACATACACAGGCTAACACATACATACTCACATTAAACACCCACTTTTCTCACTGAATTACTCATCTAAAGCAGTGTCGATTCTTTTATTTTTTTTATTTTTTGGTTTATCTTTACTGATTTGAATGGAGTTTTGTTGGTCTTTCTTTTCCTGTTCGTATTCGTGTTTGTTGTTTTTTTTTTCAAGGCATTTGTTGTTTCGGAAAGTTTACCTTTCTTTTGTTTTTCTTTTATTGGCTGTTAGTTTTTTGTGTGTTGTTTTTGTTTTGTATCCTTTAACTGCTTTTTTTTGTTGCTGCTCGAAGGCGTCATGGTTATTTCTATTTTTATTTTCATTGTTTTTTTTTTTTTGTTTTCTCCTAGACAGTTCTGACAGGTTTTGTAAATTTGAAAGCCCTATTAGTTTGCAAGTCTGTTTCTTTACGGCTTTTTGTTTTTGTTGTGTGTTTTCTTTAATTTATCAGCAGGCAGGCATAAACGTGAATGTGCTTGTCAAAACGTGTTTTGTGGTATACCCAATACACATTTGGTAAAGCGTTTGAAAAAAAAATGCAATTTGGGGCTGTAGTCCCATCACCATTTTCAATATTGCATGATTTGTCAAATAAAATGAAAACTCAATACTTTTAATACTCATGACGATTTTTCACTGTGTCACTGTGTTCTTAGAGGTCGTCAACAAGCTTTTTAGAGGCATCACATTTCATTGTATGCTATCGTATAGTATGCTATTTAACAACATCTGGTTAAAATCTAATAAGCAACTAATCAACTTGTCTACTTCTCGATATTAACATCGATTGTTAGCATACTATTATTATTATTATTATTATTGCTAGGTCAGTCCAGGATGGCCCTTCGCACTGCGACCATGAATGATCTATTGTGCAACCCTTTTCTCTCACGAGTTTAATACATCAACAAACAGTACAAGCTCCTTCTGTGGAAGCCCCTGCAAATCCTGTGAACCCAATGTATAGGCCTGCAACAGCCTGTATCTTCTGTGGCCAAGTGCCACACATTCAATAATCAAGTGTTCCATTGTCTCCTCTTCTTCTCCGCAAAATTTGCAGGTTGCCGTGCTGGATAGTCCCATTCTGTGTAGATGCTTCATGCAGGTATAGCGTCCTGTTAGCGCCCCACACAGTGTCCTTAGATTTCTTCTGTTTAATTTTAGAGCGAGGTCCGCCCTCTTGGCATCAAAGCTAAGAAATTTCTTCGAGTGTTCCAGACCCCTAGTGTCGTTCCACAGTTTTCCTGTGATGGATGCTATCCATTTCAAATATTATCTTAATTGCATATTAGCTGCCATCACACGAGTGCCGTAAATCCAAAAATTTATCTCAATTAATAGAACAGGCAGGCTTCATAGGGAAAAACTGGCGGCAAGAATGGTTTTGCTTTAAAAATATTCTCATTTTGCGCTGTTCAACAAAATTTGTAACTTGGCTTAATTTCTAAAAATTCAATTATGAACCGCTTGTTTAAAGAATTATAATAATTATTTTCTTTATAAAAAAAACACATCCATTTTATTAATTTGAATGCTGATGATGTTTTTCAGTTTTTATGTGTTTTGCTTAAAGTATTACATTTTTTGCTGCAAATAAAACTGTTAAATAAAACTTTTTCTCTATTCATAGTTAAATAAACATTTCATAGTTTTTGTCATTTTTCATCTTTTATTCCTTTATTTGTTTTTCTTTTGGATCAAACAGAAATTCAAATTGAAAAATTTGTTAATTTTAAATCAACAAAACATGATGTTTGCCAGAGAACTAAAAAGCAGCTATGCAGGTTATTTATATTGAAAAAGATATTTCTTTACATTTTTGCTTAATGAATGAAAAACAAATAGAAAAATTTGTGTTTTTGGATCAGGGGAAAGAAAGCAACTTACTTAAATTAGAACAAAATTTAAAACTTAAAAAAAAATTAAGAATCAAAAGCTATCAAGGCCTGAAACACACAACAAGAAATATAAATAATTATAAAAAACCTGAAAACTAAGCAATTCATCAATACTTAACGAAATTTAAAATATTTTGTGTTAAAATAAGAATTGCATGAAAGAAACAAATTTTTAACTAAACTTAAGTCTCATTTTAAAACTGAAAAAATATGCGGCTAGATAAAAATCATGCCGAGAATTTGTCCAAAATTTTTTTACACGCAATTGCTGTGAACGGTTCTATTATAATAAACAATTTTAAGATAATTTTTTTTTTAAAGTTGTTGTTTTATTTACAATTACAATCCATACCTTCTGCTGGGACCACCCTCTTTATATTAAATTATTCATCTCTGAAATGTCATGTATTTGCAAGACTTACCATACGTATGACCAATATAACATATCTATTATATACAATTTCACGTTAATCATACGTTTAGACGTATCATAATACCACTCATCGCTTGTATGATCAGTGTATGAAAACAAAAGGATATGGCAATTATTCGTAAAAAAAACATTTTTTTTTTCGTACAAAATAAATACTTTTAAAAAGAAAAGAGTGTAAACAAAACAATGTTCTGTTATTATCATCTCTTTGCTGTGACATGGCGTAATGTCGTGTACAACTGCACAGCAAGCCATTGTAAAACCGTATTATGTTGAGTGGTTGATTTAGTTTTTCGCTGATCTGTTCCCATAAAGTATGTGTACATATGTGTGCCTGTTTATCTGAAACGCCTGAAATTTTGTAATTTTGAGTAGCAATCAATTGATTCTTTTTATTATTCGTCTTATACAGTAATTTCACTTGAAATACTGTTTGCTGTCATTTCCAAAAGCAATACAAAAGTATATGGTTACATTCTGGTTACTATTTTGGTTTGCTTACGGTAAAATTCACATGAGTAGGAAATGTTTTGTTTCGTAGGTTTTCATACTCTGCACATGATACAACTGCCTGCCGCTACGTATGCATGTTATATAACACACATGGCCCCATATTAATCATCCGTTGCCTAGAAGATACAAATGTGTACTACATATGTATGTACGCAATATGCACTATTCACACACATACCTTCATATTTCATAGTTATCCTCTTTGATTGCCATTTTCTTTAAGAATTCATTGCTAAATAAAAACGCATTGCAAACTCGCAGTTGCTTTCAGTGCTTTCGAACGTAATTGTTATTGCTGTACTCTCCATCACTTTGCTTTTATTTTATATTATTCAGCTCAGACGTCATTAGTTCAGCGTTTGCTTAAATACTATAATCAAATACTCTTGCTGTTGGATGTCGTTTGCAACCGTTTTTACTTTTTTGCCCCTTTTGTCAGTTTTATTATTTTATATGCAAGAGTTCAAGGATATTTTTACGTTACGCAAACAAATTTATACTAAAAATATTTACACGCACACACACACCCACTCTTACACAAACCTGGACAAAGAAGAAAAAAACTCTGCACATAATTTGCTCTTTCTTAGTTGCCTTAACTCATGCATTTTATCTCTCGCTCTCATTTGAATTATAATGACTTAACACAATAACAAGGAGAACAGTAACAACTATAAACCGAAAATAAAATCACAACCATTCATACACAATACACTGGAAAAGGCACACATATTTAGAGCAGAGCTATGCAAACGCACAATCACACTCAAGTTTTACAACCGCAGTGTTGCCGGTTTGGGTAGTTCATCGTACCTTAAAAATTATATATTAGAAAATTTTGTATTTAAAAAAAATTTCATTTATATTTAAGGTCACAATGAAAATGCAAAAGCAAACATTTAATTGATGCGATATTGAATTTCAAAATGATACCTACATAGATTAATGTGTGTGAAAATAAATTCGAATTTAAATCCCCGCATACAAACCAAATTTTTGAGGATAAACAAATTTTGAATATAGCAGAGCACTGTTAATGACTTAAAAGACTATACTTTAGAAAATATAAAATTTCTAGAGAAGATTAGGAAATTTTTGAAAAACTAGCTCTTCAACAAACCACACACCATATACAAATGGTGGCCTCAAGGGTCCTCTAAGACTCCTGGTAGGTATGATATCTGAAATAATCTTGGGAATTTAAAATGTAATGCCACAAAATTATCTTTTGGATAAATAAAATTCATGTCAATCGAATAATTCATCGTTGTTTTATTGCAACTTAAAGTTCTATACATCGAAAAAAAAAACAGCCTTTACGTCATCCGTTAATCAACTTTCCGCTTATTGACTAATTTTATCTGTCGATTGGAATCCAGTTGGTTTCCAATTGTAACGGCGTAATTTTTAAAATAAAATTTTGAAAAAATTCTTTATACTTCCAAACTTCTACGCAATTTAATTTTTGTATTTTTTTTTAGCTCGCCTGGCAACACTGATGTCCCTTTTGTACTAACAAAAAGAAACAACATATAAATGAATTCAAAGTAGTAGTTAAGCGTGTGTGTGTACGAGTGGACACATGAAAACTATGCGAAACACTCGCTTGTACCAGCTGCTTTAAGTACTAAAATATGTTTATACATGTGTGTATCCCATCCTGGTTACAGTATAATGTACATAAATTTAATCGTGGGGTGAAATTTGTCCTTGGGAAGCAGGAAACAAATAAAAAAAAACAACTGAGCTGTTGATATTGTTTTCAATAAAATGTTATTCATAGCCATTTTATTTTATATTTAATACAGCTTTGGTTTACAGAAACTTAAGGCTAAAACTACAATACTGCTGTCATAGCGAATGGAAAAGAAATTATATGTAATGTGGTCAAAAACAATTTTATCATATTTCATAGCAAGAGGAAATTCCTAAAAAATCAGTTCTCTTACTGTTGTGCATAGGCAGTTTGCTCAATAGCGTGCAAGATTGTATAGATCTTCCTGGAGAACACCTTGAAAAACAATAGTATGATTAATATTAACTTTTGCTCGCTAATCCTGAAATATAAAATGCATTTCTTTGCATTACCTATATTTGCCTACAAATATTTCATACGATTTTCTGTCTTTTTCCGCCGTCGACTTTACTGCCGACCTTTCGTTGATGCTAGTCAATGCCCATTTTAACTTATCTTAAAAGAATGTTTGAAATAGTTGAGTTTCAGACATTCTTTTAATATTTTTCGAGTCTACTGATGAGTTGATTAGCTTCAACGAAATGTCGGCGGCATATACATGGCTAAAAAAGACAGAAAACATTAAGGTTTATTTATAAATCTAATATAATACATTTCAATTAACTCGTAAAGCAAGTAAATAAGTAAGTTTTTGGGAATTCTTTTATTTTGACCTAGAGTCTGCATAACACCAACGCGTTCAAACTGTTCAAGAGGAAAATAATACTTTTGCTCTGCTTTTCAAAGCGTTAGGCTGGCTTGAAGTTTTGAACTGTTGTACCATTAATTGAAAGAGGTTCATCGCTTATTTCTTTTCCAGAGAGAACCGTAGGTGGGGACGTACACGTTATGATCTTTTATAGATCATCTACTACTTTTCTCCTGCAGAAAACTGATTCTTGCTCTAAAAATAACATTTTATTTCTTTTAAATAATATTTATTACTTACATTGTGATTTGCTTCATTTTCAGAATTAAAAACTCACACACAAAACAAATGTTTTTTTTTTTCAAATTTCAAACTGTTGCCCAAAAGTAACAGCTGGTGAAATACCATCCTTTTAGGTAAATATATTAAACATTATATTATTTTGTTTACCTTTGGAATCAAACCGTAATTGATATGAATTTATAATTACTTTACTTGTTAAAGCCATTAAAAAGAAAGTTTTTTTTCTGCATTTATTTTGATAAATACCTTTAGTTGACCAGTTTGTTATCCATTATTGCAAAATAAAAATAATATATTCGGTGCTTCTGTTTTCTCCAGCAATTTATTATTAAAAGTCAATAATAAATTGTAAAACTCAATTATGAAATGCATTTAAATCCATGTCGTACAAGGATTAAAAAAGAAATTAGATACATCATGGTCTTAAAAGCCAGCGTGAGGGAGAGAGATGCAGAGAGAGGAGCATTAAAATTAAATTGTAAAATGCCTTGTATTTGTACATACAAGTGTATTAGGCCGGGTCGATTTGTATGGAAGAAAGCTTGTAGCTGTTGAGCTTGTTAGTTTTTGATAGCTTCTGGCATGAGAAAAAATAAATTTCACCAAGACAAATTTTACTAAATTATTTTCGAATCGTTCAATTTTAAATTTTCTTTGTTTGTATTTTTGTATGGGATTGCCCTTACGGAGGCTTGGTACGAGTCCAGCATATTGAAAAAGTATAGGGGAGGAAAAATCATTAGGGGTTGGTTGTATATTTTACTTCTCTATATGCAGCCTGGGATGAGTTATGCGATTGCCTTTTCTTTAATAGGTTTTTATTTATTTATAAAATTAACTTAAAGCTAAAATTCTAAGCTCAAGCACAGAGCTTTAACAATGCAGACCTTAAGTCGGGTGAGGCAATCTTAGTGCTGTATAATTACTCTGTCGTATATTGAGTAGTCGACTACTAAAATTGTCAAATTTAAATTAATATTTATACACTAGCTTCAAGCTGGCTACAATACAAACGATTTGTAATTCACTCTTTGTGGACTGACTATAAGCTAACTCATAAGTAGTGCAGCGTTGACCCAAAATTCAAACAATAACATGCACACATACACTGTTAATTCGCTCACTGTTGCTACAATAAGTTCAACATTTTCGATATTATTTTATCAAAAAAAAAGAAAAAAATGTGGATAAGCATTGCTTCCGATAATTTCTAGTTTCTTATATATAGTTCGGACAACTTTTTCTTTAGATCCTTATCTCGCTACACTATTAAAACTCGCATTTTATAATAATAAAAAAAACCGCAAAACCAGTGCCCGCTCTGTTCTAGCAAAGAGATCAGTATTAGTGCGATATGGGAAGGATTTCATGTTCAAGGCAGACAAATACGACCCCGTGCTATCAATCAGTTCCGACCCCCAACAATTTTTCTTCCCAATATTTTTTTTGGAACACAAAACGAATAGTAAAAATCGCACATCCCAAATTGCTTGTTTCTTATATATTACCAAAACCCATCTCAAAATCTAGAGCTCAATACCGACTGCTAAGTCGACCAGCCCTTATGCTTCTACACTACATACTAGACAATAAATTGAACAGAAATTCAATTTTAATTAATAACTTTTATATCTTTTGCTGACAGTACTTTTTCACTTGAAAAAGTAATTGCATCATTGAAAGCTCTTTTGCTAAAGAGCTTTCAATGCTGACCTCGTTTGCATTGCATATGTAAGCTTTGAATATGTAGTGGTATTCGTTTTGCTAACTGCGGAAATTAAAGTCTCAGTTACATAAATAACTAAATTATGTAGCAGAGTTTTTCTGTCCTAATGGAATAATATAAAACTATAAGCTCACCTTCATACACGTAAGTACCCTGCAGTTGATTTTGCTATCAGTTGAATTACAGAGATAAATGATGAACCATGGACAGCGCTGTTTGAGATATTTACATGATATCTTTAGAACTTTTAGTGAGGCAATGGCAGTGGCAAAAATAAAATTTTAGAATACCAGAAGTTACCACAGTCGGGACAAAGGTTTCCTTGAATGAGTTGTTTTCACACAAACAGAGCCCAATTTTTTGCAAAATTTCTGAGTTGCAAAATTTCTGGAAGAACTCTTCCACAGATAGTCATAGTTTGCCACCACAACATCTACTTACAAAAAGAAAACCAATTAATTTGCGTTCTAATATGTCTTAAAGTTCTTGGAATAACTCTATAAATAACTCTATAAATTGTGTGCAAAAAAAATGAGACTAAGCAAATTGTAAGGCAAATATTTAAACAAGTTTTCATTTAAAAAATTTTACTGTAAAATATAGCAATAATTTTAACTCCTACTGTAGAACTAAAAAACTCAAAATTTTTAGTTTATTACCCGCTGAAACGATTTGAAATTGTTAGTATCACTGCTACAATAGCAACAAACACAAGAATTAATTGGAAATCAATAGAATGTTGTCAAGAAAATATTAAATTTATTCCAACCAACAGAAAAATACAGTGTTAAAATTTAATATTGATCAATAAAATTAAATATAGACAAACAGTAATGAATAGCTCAGGTAGTAGAATGGCTAAGTACTGCTGCTTAAAAACAGTATACAATTAGTCATGACCTGGGTTCGAAAAAATTTGGGTGAGCATGAGCCACATGAGTGGTAGTAAAATAGTTATGGTATATACCCCAGCCAGTTAGTCTTTAACTTCTTGCCTTTCCTAAAAATGTTGATCACTCTAGTTTTATCGCAAGAAAATCTTTCTCAATTTTGAGGAAAGAAAACTTGAACTCAAGCCCAACAAAATTATTATATATTGTGTAATATAGTTTAATTTTGAATCAAGTAACAGACACCAGATTTTTAAATAAGGCAAGAGATTGTAAATTTTTGCTTACTTCACTCTCAAAAACTTTAAAGCAACTCAGATGTTTCAACTCTCCGCTAGCAGCTCCCATCCCTGAAGGCTTCAAACTATCACTTTTCTGGCATAAATGTTGGCAGCAATATACTACTCCTTTTGTCTGCAGGATAGATTTGTATGCTTGCATGTCATTTTTGTTTTTTAATACACAAAGCCATTTAAAGAAATGTGTTTCGATTTATTGGCACATCCCTACATTTCCATAAAATGACAACAAAAAAAAAAAAAAAATCATATTGAATTTAAAACACTTTATGCCGTAGAACTAAAATGCTATTGAAACATCAATACACCACCTGTGATGCGTGGAGATGGAACAAATTAAAAATTCATTGATAAAGAAAATTTGTTCATTTGCCAGTTCACAGTTGGAATTTGCTTCACCGTTTCTGGCTGGGAGTTTGTGTGTGTGTGTGTGTGTATCTGTATGCATTTGGGTGCTTCAGTCTGTGAATGTGTGTGTCAGAGCGAATGAATTCAAATGACAAATCTCGTTGCGATTTGAGGAAAATTCAATTAATTAATGAAATGTCAGTATGAGTGACAGTGCAAGCAGGTATGAATAATGTTTGCGAAAGAAATAAAAAGCTTAAGAAAAGAATTAAAAAAAAAGTTTATAATTTTATTTATTTTTTAAGCTTCAAAGATTTTTTATACAAAATTAAATGCGTGTAACAAAAAAAAATTTACTTAAAATAGGTTTTATGAAAATTAATTTAATTAAGTAAAATCAATATAAAATTCATATCAAGGACTAAATGGAAGCATTCGTGGTGGATTGAAATTCGCGTGTGTGTTATTTACTTTGATTTTTTTTCACATTATTTTAACTCTATAGACCACACGACCTATAATTATGCCCACGAAAATTAAACTTATAGAACCCTGAGCGAGAAAATACAGTCGCGTTTTTAAAATTTTTTTTTTTTTTAATGAAAACTTAAATTTAATTTAAATTTTTACTCAATACTCAGAGATTTTATCTAAATTTTTTTTTTTAAATTTAAAATGAATAAGAAAATATTTCAAAAATGTTCCATTAAAGCTTACAGTCCAACCTAAATTAGTATGTCAAGTGTATTATTGCCATCTAAGCCATCCTTTTTGTATGAAAAATACGCTTGACTCGCTAATTTAGGTTGGCCTGTTACTCCAAATTGTTGCTGTAGGTCCAAGAAACCCTTATAACTGCTTCTGTCTTATGCGCTACTGGTAGTTCACTACTAAACACGTCAGTAGATTCGAAAAACTTTGGAAAACCTGTTTAATAATTCCAAATTGCTTTTCTCTGCATAAAACATTTTTCCATGACAAAATACTACAACTTGGTATTTTACCCTGCAGCACAATTAATGCAAATTAAAACTAATTAACATGACTGCAAGAATTTGTTTTAATATCCTAGCTTAATACGATTCCTAGAATTTTTAGCTCTGAAGGTCTCCTTTAGAGTAGTAAATAAATGTAGTGTCCAAAATATGTTTGCTGCGTGTTGTGATTTTTTGTTTTTTAACATTCATCACTAATTAAAAAGAATAAACCACACACTCGTCTGCAAAAGTACCATTACAGTTTTACTTAAATGCCAAAATTATTTTAATTAAAACTCAACCACAAAGTTCTAGAAATAACCAAAAACAAAACATACCGAATAACATTAAAATAATAGTGGAAATAAATTCATGTGCCAAATGGTAAAATGTTGACAAACTAAATTTCAAGGCAATCTTAGCCGATGAACACAAACACAAACACAAAACCTCAAACATTATAAGTTAAGGTTTTATGAAAAGAAAAAAAACGCTTAAAACCAAAATAAAAGTTCAACCAAAAGTTATGACCAAATAATCCAATATATTGAAAGCCAATCTGCCAGCAAACTTAATCATTAGTCTCTTCAAGCAGCCCACACAAACAGCAAACAGCAAACAACTAAAACAAGGAAGCAAAAGAAAAATCTATTCTTCTCGTAACAGTTTCATATGTAAGACGACAATTTTGGCGCACAGAATGAGGAGAATCATGATCATTATCGTTATTAAGTTAAAACCACATTCGTAATTAAAAATAATAGTCAACAATTTATTTAAACATTAAGTAAAATACTTTAACAAATAAAAACATTTTATGGGCTGTCAGAGTTGCTCGTGTTTTAGTGCACATAGAAGTTATTTACTCACAGTCAATGCGGACTTAAGCCCCGTAGTGAGTGAGTGCACTCACTCAGCACAATCAAGTGGCAACATAAAATGTTGTTATTGCTATTTTATTTACTTAAATAGTGGCAAACAGTAAAACAGAACAAAAGAAATTATACGGGTCTTAGAGATGTACCCGATGTGTTTTTCTCTTTGAGTCTAATGTGACCTCTAGATATGAAAACTCCAGAATTAGAGGAAACAGGTGCATCTAAGCCAGTCGCTGCAGCATCATACCATGACTGTTTGTGGGGAAAATATAAAGCAAAATATTTGCTTATATTTCTTTTAGCTGCTCAATAAACCTTATGTGACCATTGACGTTATGGCAGTAGTGACCAGATGAAGCTAACTAACCCCTCCAATCAACCTATACATTTAGTGGAAGCCATGAAACTGTTGAGGAGAAGATAACTCTTGCCCCTGGGTGCGCCGTCATAAAAATAAAATTGAAAGAAAAAACAACTAAACACAAAAAATGTAGTACTTTTAGGGAAGGCAAATGTGTATATCTCATTTCCTCTACTCAGTACAGTGTTCTGACCCAGAGGAAAAACTAAAAACTAGATTGAGGGCTTATTAACTTTTGTGCAATACAAAATTTGTATATGATCGGCATGATTTCTTATAGCGGATTTACATTTACTCACATCTTTGAGATGTGTGTTGAAGATGTTGAAAATTGACAAAAGCTATTTACATTACATTTGCAACATCTTTCATCTGTCAAGTATTAGCGGAAATCACTCTTGGTTGCACATCTGCAATTTTAGCAGATATAGCATTATTTTTTGCTACAAAGCGTGAGTGTCTTTTTCAAGTGTTTAGCAAAATAATTATATCAGCTGATTTTAGAGTAACAGAAACTATAAATATTTTTCATTTATATTAAATTACATTTTCAGGCTTAAGTTCAAATTGTTTTGCAAATTGAGAAGGAAGTTTAGAAAACAAATTGCAAAAATTTCATTATTCATCTTTTCGTTGGCCATCTTTTATTGTTGACTTTTTGTTTAATCGCCTTAATTTTATTTTTACTTTCTTGCGTATTCATTTTCTTCCCTGTTTTATTTATTTGTTTACAAAATTTAATAAAGCGAGTTTGCCGCATGAGATAAGCTAAGCCGCAGCCAATATTTGAAAAGCAACGCCATCGATTAAATTTGCACGTGAAGCAACCGCCCGATTTTTTGCTTATTTTATAAAATTTAATAAAAATGATGCATAATAATAGGTATAATATTCACTTTTTACTATTTTGTAAATGCTTCTTTCAGCAACGTCAGCATTAATTTACTTCCAGCACAGGCATGTTTTGTGGCGGCCTTGCCGTCATACATTTTTCTAAGTGCAGGAGTTTACGTGTTGAAATGTAGAAAAACAAGCAGCTGTTTTAGCATTTAGCAACATTTGCAAATACGGATCTGCAATGGTTTTTAGTTATGCATATTTGCTAAAGTGATGCAAATCTCGGTTTCATACATTTTGTTTTTGTAGTGTTGCAGCCTATGGCACATATGCTACGGTTGCAATATCTGCAAGGTCTGCAAGGGTAATTTGCAATGAAGGGTGAGTTCCGCTATTATTTCACGCGTTTGAGTAAACTAAAAAACATGACACAATACGAAGTATTTTATTCTTTTTTGCTATAAATAAAAGTATTGTATTACTAAGTTTATATTATGTTTAATTTAATTAAAATTTACTTACATTGTTCGTTCACGCTCATTGTAAAAATTTTTGAAACTTGTATATTTTCTAGTGATGGTATGAATTTTTATTATTTTTTTTAACTTCCTTTTAGTGATGACATTAAAATAATCGAAAGATGTTGAACGCAGCAAAATGAGAAATGAACATCTTGTAAAATGAAAAATGAACTTATTGTAAAGATGTTGAGAGATGTTGAGTTTTTTTTTCATATAGAATTTGTATAGGAAGATGTTAACATCTTGCAAAAATGATGAAAGATGTAAGATGTGAGTAAATGTAAAAAGCCTATTAAATGAATATTCATTAAAACCCTGCCGTTTTTGTTTATAGGGGAAGCTATTAATAAATTTTATATTAGACCAGTGCGCGTAGCATGACCCCTGCAAATACTTTACATTGTACTGGAACTGAAAGAGTGGTGGAGAATTATAATCAATATAATTGATTACCACAATATCATGGTCAGTGTCAACAATAGCCTAATCGATTAGAATATGTACAGACTGCAAAGAAATGCTTATACATACACATCCAAAACTCTTACCTACACCCAATAGCAGCAGTTGTTACAACTCAATAATAAATCAATGGTTAAACTTATTCTTACTATCACAGTTAATTAGCCAATGAGCTCATTGCTACACCATATTGGACTTTAATATGTTGCCGTCTGAAAATTACCTAATTATTCCATTAATTTTCAGCTAACCTCGGCATTCATTCATATTAATGAATCATTTCTTGCGTCAACGAAATGAGTTCATTACAAATATGAGTTTTTCATTACCAGGATAAAAACCTTCGTTATATTAAAGAACAAATGGTAAAGAAATATGTTTTTAATCAAATAAAAAACAATTTTTTTGAGCAGTTAATCAACTTTACACGTTTCAAATGCGGTGGAAGCGAGAATTTTCAACAATGAACCCCCAAAAAAAATCATTTTCTGCTAATAACTTTCGTCTGTGAAGGTGTAACAGAAATTTTAAAAACTAATAAATTATAATGTGCTCAATGCATGTATTTTTCACTTTAAATCATTAACGTTTTTTTTTTGTATTTTTCTTGCAGATATTTTGGATTTCATTTACAACGGGTAAGTAAATATATACTTATAAAACCATTTTAGTTAGGCTGATTGGAGGGGCTTGTTTGCCCCCATCTTGCGTCATACACTCAAGCCAGTATAGGCTTGTTATGAGCTCCCTGCATTTAACCATGAATAGTTTGCTCCATAGGTCTACAGGAACACCGTGTCATTCACAAAGTTCCTTGATTACAGCCAGTATATCCCCCGTAATTATTGCATTATGTCTGCTAAGGTGTCGCTTAAAGGATATCGGAATAGTATTTGTTAAAAAGCGGGACACTGGCACAAATATTGCTCTAATAGCTCCCTCTTCTTCCCACATCTCTTCCTCAAATTCCTTTGCGGTTAAGACAATTGTCAGTAGTTGAGAGTGACCTGTCATTACTAACCTTATTCTAAACCTGTATTTCACTTGTCTGGATCCCCCCATACAATTTTTGTATTGATTCCCACGCTTTCTTTATTCTGCTTAGGCTAATTTTTATGGATTGCTCAGTGCAAAAAGGAAACACTTTTGATAGAAAAATACAGAATCAATTGTTTTATATTGTAGAGTAAAACACCCTATATCCAGTTTAGAGATTTTGCTAAGCTACGTACTGAAAACTACAGTAAGAAAAACTTGAGCTCTGTTTAAATTAGAGCGAAACTCGTCCCTTCCAGCCGTAGGAAATTGGCTAAGAAAATTGCCGCAAGCAAAGGCGGCAGGAATACAATCCGACTCAGGATCAGCACTGGTATCAAATCAGTTCGTTTCAATGCCTGTGTGTCAATTCATTCGCTTTTTTAGAATGTTAAGCCAATCCCGAAAATGGTGAAGCATTCAACCCTGAGTTCTTCAAAACAAAATAAATAAATTGTTAAATTAATTATTCAACCACTAGATCTTTGGTTTTTTATAAAAAAAATAGTTTTAAACAATTATTTATTTATTTCCAATATTTCGCCAACAATTTGTTGGCATCTTCAGGAAAATAATTATAAAATTAAAAAAACAAAAACAAATTGTTTGTTAAATTTTTTTTTTCAATATTTTTTTTGTTTGAATTTTTTGGAATTTTATAATTATTTTCCTGAAGATGCCAACAAATTGTTGGCGAAATATTAAAAATAAATAAATAATTGCTTAAAAGTATTTTTTCTAAAAAACCAAAGATCTAGAGCTTGAATAATTAATTTACAATATTAAGATCAAACAAAATAAAGATAAAAATAAATAAATAAAAAATTGAGTTCTCAACATCTTCCCAAAAAGCACTTAGTCACGAAAGCAGTTTTATTCTGGAAAAAAAATTTTTTAATTTATTTGGCAGACTCCTAAATATTTTTGCTGTATAGCTAAAGCTTAACTTTTATTGTTTACATTTGCTAATAACTTATTTAGAGGTAATTCGATGTTACTTCCTAAAACTAAAAAATATAACTTTGATAATCGCTATTGCGCTTTTATTTTGTGCTTATTTCCTCAGAATTGAAAGAGATTTATTACAGTAATTAACGTTTTTGGGAAACACAAGAAAAGTTGAAGACTTCGATGTGGAAAATAGCATGGCTGTTTTACGTCAGCAGCACTTAGCCATCCAATAAACCAATGGATCCTTAACTACACCTTTTTGTAAGTGTTGATCACTGCAATTTTACCACGAAAAAATCTCTCTTAACTGTGAGAAAGTAAGATAAAAATGTATTCCCTATAATGTAATTAACAATTATATATAATAAGGTTTGACTATAAAGTTTATTCCATCCACGTAAAATTCACCATTTATTAAGTAAAATTCACCATTTATTAGCGAAGGAATAAAAATTATTTTATAGAAGGTTTTTTTAGAAACAATGTTAAAACTAAAGCAGCTAAAGAACATAACTTGATGCTTAAAGCAAATTAAACAAAATATGCATACAGTTTTAGATAAATTAATTTTTTTCAATGCAAAACCAATTGCAGAAGCAACGCAAACTAGAAATTGAAAATCTACACCAAGCAAATTGTTAAAAGTCATGGAGAAAAAGTTAAAGTTTAATTTGTTTAAATAAAAAAAAAAAAAAAAAATTTTATATATACAAACTCTTGAATAGAATGCCAAAAGTGCTCGTATCTTCATGCATTTACATACACACATGTGCAATTATTTACACACTTTTCTGGCTTATATACTATTTTCGGAATATACACAAAACCTTGATAGTGTAAAAAACAAAAGGAAAATGAAAAAGAGAAAAATAAGAAAAAAATTTTTATCTCCACAACTTTGGGACACACAGAGCAGAAGAGCGAGCGTCATGATAGTTGGCTTCGAAAGGCGAAGCAAAATAAATAATAAATAATAAAATTACCAAATTATTTTCAGCCAACAACAACGTCGAACAGTTTCGAAAGACTGAATTCCACTCTTGCTTGTTTGTACGTTTGTTTGATTGTTTGCTTGTGACCTTCATGCATTTAAAGTTTAAGTTTTCTGTTTATTTTGTTCTTTTACACAATTACGAATTCGAGTGTGCATATCATGCTAACAAATATACACACATGTCGCCATGTGTGTGTATCAATGTATGTGTCTCAATGTACACATATTTAACAGCATAAATAAGCACCTACACCCTGGTTTTGCATGCATTTCTAAAAGAATCGCTAGCTTTAGCAAGCCAATGTCGAATCCTCTCAACATGCAGTCATGACAGTTCTTTTTGCAAATTAAACTTTGAATTGGAATTAATATGGAACATATTTTGTTTTTTCCTTGCTTAATTCTGGCTTCACTATGGGAAACACTTTGCTAAAATATTGCAGTCCTATTAAGTTAAACGAAAGTTATGGGCTTAGATAATAAAACCAGAAAACTTATGGCAGGAGGAAAGGGTTGGTTCTATGTGGTTTTATTACGAGGTCACCATATAGACAGAATAATTTTAATAGCTTAGCTATCACATGTGATCGGCATATTTTTGTACTTCACTATTGATAAAAAAAAACATAAATTCTTTGTATCACAAAAAAACAGCAAATTATTTATTTATTCGCTTAAGACTCCTCGTATGAAAAAATATTTATTCGCTTTTTTTTCGAGTTTTTTGAAAACTCGATATGTGTAGAAATTTGTTTAGGATTTACTCATCAAGAAATGCACTTGTGTTGGAATTGTAACATGGCTAAATGCACATATCGTCTCTTAAAAACATACGTATACGCACTGTAATTTCTTGCACTTCACATGAGAGATTATCAATCATACGCCTTAGTCATATGCTTGCTTAGTGGCCATTATGTATGAGGCGGACAACTAAAAAAAATTTTTTAGTCGAAATAACTTGCTATTTGGCGTAACTATACTTCTAGCAGACATAAATATGTGCGATAAATATTTTGTTATAACATGACAATTTGTAGAGTCTTGGGGAGCAAAAGTGTTGCCGCTTTGAAGTTTTAGTTTGTAAAAATATTTTTTCCATATCATAAAATAAAAAAAAGATTAACCATGTTATTCATTAAAAAATCATAACATCGGTTTAACATCAATATCTGATATTTAGTACATTAAGATCAATACTTGGGATGAAAATGTTTCATCTGAATTTAGTTTTGCTGTGTATGTTTTTATTATTAAAAACTACAATTTAAGGCTTCTACACTTTGTAATCTTGCTATTATATATCGATTTTGTTAATTTCTTTGGAAAAATTTGTTTAAGAATGTTGTTGTTATTTTAAAAAGTAAAATTGTACAAAAATGTTGCAAAAACTTATGTAAAATATTTACTGTCTGCAAGTTGTTGAGGTTTGCTATTGTTGTTATAATGATACTTGCAGTGCTGTGATTTCAAACAGTTGAAGAAATATTTGTCATAGAAGATTCCAACAGCTAATGCAAGTAGTCAGCGTCAACAGCACAATGATGGCAGTTTGCACTGACTAGGGATTTGTGGAAACGATGGAAGGAATTATTTCCAAAGTTTCATGGATGATACAAATTTCGGCAACTAGACACATATTGGCGATATTTGTCTACAGATATTGCATAAAATTGTAGCTTGTTGTTTAGCTGCTGAACTTTTGTGGTATGGGGTGAAAGTACAGAGTAAAATCGAATTAAAAGAATAATATTAACGATATGATTAGAAGATTCGGACACGTTCCCGCACTTGAGACGTCTGAGAAAAGTGGTTGTGTTGAGGCGGTTGTAATGCCTCTAATTTGAAAGAAATAGGCGATCTAAAGGCTTGTAATGATTGCTCTTTATTTTCAAAAATCATTCTTATAAACTAAAATAATGGTCTTCCTAAACATAAACCTTAAATTATTTGTTTTTGCATCTAATTGCTTAATTTCCAATTGAGTGATATTTGAGCAACATAAATGAAAGTAAAAATGAAAGTGATAATGGTGCAGTGAAAGTATATTAGTGATGATTGTATGGTTGAATAATTTGCGAATATTAAAGTACACTACACTTTGCTATATATATGCCGAATTCAGCCATATCTAGGAAAAGGAGTAAGTAGAGACCCAAAAGGAAAATCAATGCGAAAGGGTTATTCCTGTCTTGACTAAAGGTCTTCAAGGACAGAGTGTCACAATGGAAATCTTTTTTTTTTCTCATAATGTCTAGGGCAAACACTTTTAGAAAGAAAGAGTTCAACGTTATAAAAATATTCCACTATGACAAGCCACATTCTCTCTCACAAAAGATGTATCCCTTGTGTATTAAACATAAAATAAGTGCTGTATTTAAATGAGTACTACACAAACCAAATCTATAGTCAGTATTATTGATAAAAAGTTACCAGAAATAATTTCTATAACTCTACAAATCGTGGCGGCGGTACAGTTGACAAAATGTTAAGTTGTTTCAGCTGTAAGCGACAACCAAATTCCTATGGCAGTTTTTTTCAAATGTTATTGATATTTCTGCCTTAAGTTCGCCTATAATATTTAACCATGTACGACCAGACTGGAAGGTGAGACAAAAGCATATTAGAGGCAAATCTTTCTTCCACGAGCTAGGTATAAAAAAGGCCGGCAAATAGTTGGTCGTCATTGCTTCTTCACTGTTTCATAGTACTGAAGTTGTAGAAAATTAAATCATATGTGATGATAATACACCTAAAAAATTAAATGCCACATGAGGCCATTGCTATGATTGTTACCAGTCCGGTGGCAAGAAACTCAACGAGGGGCAATCCTGCTACTGTTCTATCACACTGATGGAATAATATTGTTCAAATCGCCAAGCTTTACTAAGCAATAAAAATATGTGCGTCTAAGTCTATTTGAAAAAAAGCAACTCATTTAAAAACATAAACGTTATCTTAATAATATTTTATATATTTATTTGAGCTTAAGGTCTTTTGTAATTTGAGGTCCTGAAGAAGCTATCCGAAGGAGAGCGAAATATTGACAAAAATAAATACTCAAATTACAAAAGACCTTAAGCTCAAATAAATATATAAAATATAAGGAAAATAAGGGGTCAAAATAACGAAATATTAAAGTTATTTTAATAATATATCTATAATTTTTCGTGCAAAATATAAAAAAGAAAACAACACATTCAGCTCAGCTGTATTTGAGACATAATAAACTTTAACAAGGTCTTGTCCTCCAATACCACATGCGTAACAAATTGTATTGTCATAAAAACGATAGACCAACTCTATCTTTATGTTATTATTATTATTATTAAAATGCAAATACAGACGTATAAAATTTTATGTTCTTTTGCATACAATAGCAAGTAAATAGTAAGCAAATAACACCCTTTAAAAGGCCAACATAAAGAACATAATGCTGAATAATATTGAGCAGTCAAGTAAAAAAGAATAAGAGAAAGATACTGAAATGTATCTTGCCAAAGCAATATATTTAAATAATACTCTTTGCAACAACATGGGACAATAGAATGATATCAGCGCGAGCAGTATCTACTCCTACTTTGCATAGAAATATGTACATACAAGCAAAATAATCAAGCAAAAAGATAAGACAATACTTTGTAAAAATTCGCTATTTGGATTTCTTGAAACCGATAAATACTAATGTACTTCAGTTCTTGCAGTATTGAGCACGAGGGCAGCTTTATAATTTAGTTAGGTGAAAATACCTGTGAATATAGAGTAATTTATGGGGAAACTTTTGGGGTTTCTGTTTTTTGTGAATCTTTTAAAACCAAAAATTTCAACTTTTCCAAAAAAACACTTGTATTAAATTTGTTTCCAATAACTCAAAAATAACAAGCAGCCAAAAGCCTGCTTTAATTCTAAATCCCGGGACATATTAGACAATAGACACGAATACACCGTTTTAAAACTATGACAACAAGTTTAACAAAAAATAAAATTCTTTATAATAACTGGATCTGTGCTTCCGCATAATTATAATAATCATTATAAATTCCTTTGCTATTTGTTGCTTTCTGCTTTGTTTGCTTTAATTATTGTTTATGGGAATTATTCGCGTTAAAAACATCAGTTGCATCATACGCTTATTGGCTGTTGTTGTTGTTGTTGTTGTGTTGGCTTGTGATGCTTTTTCTGCTTTTATTGCTGTCATTATTGCTTGCATTTTTATGACAACATTTAAAGTATTAAGCAACGTTTATGACAACGTTCATGGATGGAAATTTTAATTAAATTGTGATGAAAAAAAATTCAAGATTTATGATTTCTGAAGATGACTTTGAACAAAAGATGTGAAAAAAAATTGCTAGTAAATTGTATCAACTAAGCAAACAAACAAAGTGTATAAAGACAAGATTTTGTTTACATTGAAAATTGATAAAATAAAAATTGTAAAACCACAAAAACGACTCAGTGGAGACTTCTGAGGTACCTGGAAATGTGTGTACATTAGGGCGGCTGGATTTATCAAGCGATATTGTGCCCTCGATTTTTCAATCGCACCACCACCAAAACAAATTTCACTGAGATATAGCAAAAAAAAAAAAAGCGTCCAAGTTAAAGTTTTTCTCATTTTTGTATTTGAATACCACTACGGTTACCTGTTACGTAGTTGATGAACTTGAAAAAAGTATTCAAGATAAAAGATTATTGGGGGTTAATTTCTCTACGAGCACTCTGGCACTGACTTTTACACTGGACACAGAACTTCGGTTTCTGTAATGTTTTAACAAAGAAAATTTACGAAATCTTAAATGCCCATGACTTTTTGCATAAAATAAATTTTTTTTGGCAGAAAAAACAATTATTACTAATTTTAACTTTAAAGTCGAACTATATGATTTACAATTGCTAATAATTTTATCGAGCTTGAGTTCGGTTTTTACTTCTTTAAAATGAGAAATGAGAAAGATTTTTTTGGAATAAAGTTGGAGTGATCAACATTTTTAAAGAAGACAAAAAAAAAATAATTTTCTTTTAACTCAATACATTCAATTCAATTTTTCGCCGGTGTTTGGCATCCCTTCAAGCTATTGGATTTTTCGAAGTACTTAATATAAACATCTGTTTGATCACTAATTTCATTGTTGAAGTTAAATCTCTTCCACCGAGCCATTTCTCTACTAGGTTTTGAAATAAAATGTACGCGCTTGAAGCTAAGGCCGTAGAATATGGCGGATGAAGTTCCAATTCGTAGTCCCGTTCAGAGAGTTTTGCCCTTGAGACTGCACATGTGTGCCCCCATGCATTATCTTGATGAAAAATAACCATTTTCTTCGCCATTTGGGTCTTCATTAAATCGGTCTAGTAATTTGGCATAATATTCGCCTTTGAAGGTAATCAATGTGAAAAGACCCGCATGCATGCCAAAACACTGCTCAAGTGCTTGCCATCAGTTGTTGCCATCAGCTTACTGGCCAGCAATCTCATTCGGATTGCGGTCAAACAACCCCAAACAGGCCTTTGAAGTTGTCATACCTTTATGGCCAATTAAGAGTACACATTGCACTCTTTTTTAAGCCCAGCTGATTATTCAAAATCGAAACCACACTGACATATAAAATACCTACGGCATCAGCAGTCCCAAATACATACACCCTACGGTCGGCCAACGCCATATTATGGATTTTTCGTTTTTCTCGGTTATATTGGTCTCAGTTGGTCATCCAGTGTGTTCAACGTCATTTGCACTTGTGCGACTACAGCGAAAGTCAGTCAACCACTTTTTTACCATTGAAATCCATAGAGCAGAGTGCTTTTAATATTTACCGAACTTTTCCTCGGTTTGATAGACGTTTTTTTTTCGCTAAAACTAATGTTTAAGAGCAGCTGAAGTTCATTCTTTTCCATTTTTAGAAAAATCCACGAGGTTGCATGTTTTGTGTGGCTGTTAAGCGTAAAGTAAACGACAACACTCTCTCAAAATTTGACAGTATTCTAATAATGATTGATGGAAACAGTCCTGCACTTCAGATAACTTGTAGGGAAGTTCGAAAAGGGCAGACTGATCCGCCCTAGTATTGTATCAAAGAATACGAGGGCGTTGCCAACTGTTTTAAGCGGCAGTGTTAAAATTGTGAAACTTAACTAAAGCTAAGTTCATAGAGTGCTGACTGAGGGTGTTTGCTGACCAAAAACAGCCAGTTGTCCACATAATTTTACATTTCTTTACTTAATTGATATTGATAAAAAAAAGTGACCAAGAAGGGTTGCAGTTGAGCCAGTTAAAAGTCATTTAAGGCAAACATATCAAATAGATTTCAGTAAAACTCAGCTCATAGACCAGTAGCTGCTGATGCTTAAGGCTGGCGAGACCTTTTCTCCGGCTTTCAAAAAAGCCTAAATATTGTTGTTCGTGCCTTTTGATTTTTCCATAATTTTAGTATGATTTCTGTTTTGGGCTTTGCATTCTTAATTGTTTTAATTAAATTTTCTCGTTAACAAATAAAGAAATTTATATATAAAAAATGTGCAATGAAATTGTATATAATTTTGTAGAAAAGAAAACTGTGGTTGGTTAAAAGAAATTTTTAAAAATCTTATAAATCTATATTTTCTCAAGTTACGTTTATCCAGCTAGTACTGTATTTTTAATATTGCTTTGACCCCACTGACTAGCAAGAGGTTAAAAATAATTGCTGGAAATAAAACTCTAATTGTCTTGAGGTGAGAGCGCTAGGCCCTGAATTAACACCTATTAAATTCACTGCTAAGAAAGGAAAATTTACCGCTTACTTTGCTTTTAAAAATTAAAGCCTTTAAAGCAGTAAAATTAATATTCCACAAATATTTAATATTTAATTGTTATGCCTTAAAGTAGACACAAAAGCTTGCTCATTATTAAACTATCTGCAAATGATTTTTTTCTAACAAAGTTGAGCATTATTCTTGGGCTTGTTGTGGCTCAAAATTAATAGTAGAAACACCGTTTTCATGTCTCTAGCAGTGAAGGCATATGTTCCATGTGTGTATGTGTGGCTTTGCTGTGAACGCCAATTTTCATTTTGTCTATTTACGTTAGAGGCTCAGACTATGGCATGTTTTATTTGTTTTTATTCTGTTAGTTTTGTTTTCATTTCTGTAGTTGTGGAATTCTTTTTTTTTTTTTTTTTTTTTTTTTTTTTTGAAACCAAGGACTGATTTATCAATATTGATGTCCTCAGCTCAAGGCAAACACTTGTGTTATGTGTTATGGTTTTCAACTATAACAATTTTTTCTACTTCTTCTTCTTCGTAGCTTTTTCATTATATTTTGTTTTGTTTTCATTGGCTCTTTCTTTTATATCGTTTTTTGCTTGTTACCGCTCTTTTTTTTCGACAAAACGTTGCTCTCGTTGTTACTAGATATGTTGTTGCAAATAAATAGTGCTGTTACTGATGTTTTATTCAGTCAAGGCACTCAAGTTGAAAATATGTTGGCCGGATTCATTCATTCATTCGCATGTTTTTGCAGATTTTATTGAATTTTTGCTGGCATATTTTTCGATTTGAAAGATATGGAAGAAGAAGAAATTTTTGTGAAAAAAAAAATATTTGCCGTAGATGAAAATATTTGTTTGCTCCAACAAGCACTTAATAACTCAAAAAACATCCAAAAAATACTGCGCGCTCGGTGCCGCAAGCAAAAATTTAATTGTAAGTTTTAGGAAAAAAATTAAGATGCAAAGTAAAAGATCAGAGGCTAGAACTCCGACTGCTTTAAGTCAAAAAATAATATTTCGTCAAATAATATTTCGCAATTACATGTTTGAGCCAACTATTTGCAACATATTCGATGAGTTTAAGCTGTTTTTGTTCCTGCACCGAACAAACTATTTTAATCTGCTTGACAATTTACATTGAAATTTAAAAAAAAATTTAAATAACTTTACTGTAAATGTTTCACAGCAAGTTTTTGAGCTTAAATCAAGGCTGAAGCTGAATACTAAAGCTCGCTATATTTCAATCGCATAGAAAGTATTAAAATCATTAAACAGGTTGAGTATTAGTAAAGAGAACAGTGCATATAAACGAACACTGATGACGGACAGATATGAATGTCTCTTAAATAGTTACATTTAGAAGAAAAAAAAAAAAACGAAAATAAGAGGGAGCATGAAATTTCATACAAAAATACAAAAAAACGAAAATAAGAGGGAGCACAAAAATTTCATACAAAAATAATAAATAGTTTTCATTAATTTGTATGGACTTCAGAAATTAAGAATTTACTACTGTCTTAAATTTAATAAAAAAATTATTCCTTTTACACTAATCGACTATAAATGAACGTTATAATTAGCAATTATTAATTATCTTATTATTACTTTATCGATTGCACAGGATCACAATTGAGAAAGATTTGTTTTAGAAATCTTTTGCTTAGAAAGTTTTTGCTTTTCCATTCTCAGCCATTCATAGAACTGGCTGGGAATGTAAAATAAGGAGAGATGACTCCAAGCCGTGCGAAATTATTTCAAATATATACGTAAAATAAAGGTACGTATATAAACAAGTTTTTGTTCAATAATAAAAATAAACTTCTAAAAGGTCATACTGTTGAATATATGAGACTCTAGTATTTTAGCATAGAATTGTACTTTTTATAGTTCTGTTTAACATTTTACTTTTAAATGAATTTTAAAATAACTTCATCAAGCCCAAAATTTAAATACTAAAATTAGAAAAAAAAAAATAAATTAAAAAAAAAATATTTACTCTAAAAATAATAGCAGAGAATATTTTATCTTAATTTATACGAATTTAATATCATATTGTTATTTGAAATCAATAGTAAATCAATTAAATTTTAATACAAAAAGGCTGAGCATCTTTTATTCCAAATTAAATACAAAAACACAACACTCCAGACATTTGGTATGTACAAACATGTACATCTGTTGTGTGTGTGTTTATAAGTGAATGCCAGTCAAGTAAATGTTCTTTGTTTTCCATCAGTTTCTATTGTTTTCTGTTGGTTTGAATGTACGTTTCTCTCCTCTCTGTCTGTTAAGTTTTGCTAAAGTTTTAAATAATTTCTTAAGGACAACTTGCAAATACTCAAAAACACTGAAGCACTCCCTGCAGACAAAATATGTAGCATGTGGTTAATTGATGTTTACCGCAATTACAAATTAATTGGGGCATATTAGTATATTTTCTAGCGCTGCTGTTTTGTGCGTGGGCACAAACTATTTTTTCGGCATTTATTTTTTAATTATTTTTTTGTATCAAATATGCCGGTACGTAAATTTTTTTTATTTTTTTAACCACTCATTTAAATTCTCAACCAAATCTGTAATTGCGTTACTCAAAGAGAAAGAGAACAATCTGTAATTTTTAGAGAGGGCTGCTGACAAAGGAACCTTTAAAGAGGACTCAATTAAAAGCAATTATTGGGAGCTGAAAATATATATGGTATTGAAATGATTACATATATTTTTCTATGAAATCAATGAATTGCAATACACCAATATTGCAATGAAAGCAAACCCCATATGAAATGCTTTATGAACAATTTGAAAACTCAAAAATTTTTCATTAATTAAAACCATTTCGTTTGTCATCATTCAGTTCATTTGTGGTATTGTTCTTCTCTAACAAACTCATAACTTTTTTTCAGGCTATTCAGTGACCGAAATTTTCAACATTAGCTGCAAGGTTCTGCCAGACAGAGGTTTATATGCTTGTTCATGTGCTTGTTAAATAAGCCCATGTAGACAGACGTTTAGTATATTTTTAAATGTCTAGGCTTGATCTGCAATATGTTCATATATTTGAATATACACACTGACAAATAAAGGATATGGTATATAAAAGGATTTTACAAATTATTGTTGAACATGCAAAGTAATTTTTGTGATTTGTAGATACAATAATAGCAATAATATATTGGTGGAATGTTTCGAATAATTTTCTGTCTCTTATAAAAAAATTTTTTTATTATAAATGGATTCAGTTTTGTCATTCAAAAGTTTCATTTTATAAATGTTTTTCTCCTTGTTTTTTTTTTTGGGCTTTACACAAATATTACTTTTGCGCTTGACAAATGTTAATTTCCCTGGAGTTGTTGTTTTGTTTTAATAAAATATATAAGCGATTTGCATGCCATAATAAGGATGGTTTAGGCTTTAGGCATTAAACCATTTATAAGGGATACAAAAGATGTGAGGCATATAAAATAAATCTAAAAAAAAAACTAGAAGTGTTTAAAAAAATAATAGACTTCCCTTGGTTTACTATAAGGTGTCACTTTCATAGATGGTGGCTTGGCATTATTTTGTAATGAATTACATCTGTTGATTGTAGTTCACACATTTAAACTGACTTAAAAATTTTTCAATTATAGTATTAAATTATTAAATATTTTTTGTGCTATCAATAAATTGTAATATACCAATGTTGCAATCAAGACAAACCCCATATGGAATGCTTTATAAACTCAAAAATGTTTCATTAAAAATAACAATAGTTTAATAAAAAAATAAATATATGTACATTAGAGTGGCTAACAAAAAAAAGTTTGTCATATAAAGCACAGAATATAAAGCATTGTCACGAAAAATTATTTTTTGATATTTTCATGCCGAACGCAACGGCTGCCAACATACATTTTTCGTTATATCTACGGCACTTACAGTCGTATCTTACAGTGTAATATATCGATATTTTTTCGAGAAGCCCTTAATTCTGCATTATATAATTATAGTATTTACCGTTATAGTACTTACCCACTCTAGATCTCAACCACTACCACCCATATGTACCACCCTTATAACAGAAAATTTAAGCTCGCAGAAAATCATTGAACTTTATGTAAGAAAGTGCTTTGATAATTCTAGCAGAACTATTCAAAAATTTAGTTTTATGTTTTTTTTTTTGCCGATTGCAGGGGTTTCATTTTGAAGTTTTCTCTGCATCGATGTTTCTGTCTCAAGCAGCTTTCTTTTCTGCAATAGTCATTGGCCTCAGGTATTGTATTTCAGTACTTACTCTTTATATCCCCATTTATATAATAAGATTTAAAAAAATTAATGTAAAGTCAAGTTAAAGCTAAAAATTAATGAAACTAAAAATAAATAACAAAAAAAATTAAAAATAACAAAGAAACCAAAAAATAAGCACCGTGCTGCAACGTCACACAAAACATTGGTTGGTCGGCTGCAGCTGCCCTCCCTACAATTACATTGTATTTTATGGTGTATCTATAAAAAAAATATTTACTTAGAACATTTTGTATAAAAAATTTATGTTAACTTGGGTTTAAAGTTGGTACTAATTTTTTTAATATACCTCATATTCTGTAATATAATTGGCAACTTTTGCCACGATAAACCAAATGCCTACATTGAATCTACTTTGTTATTAAATACACGTGCTTATCAAAATGTTGTTCTTTATTATCAAGTATTTTTTCTGCTTGTGTCAATTGTCTGAATAATGTTGCCTGAAAAGCCCCCGGAGAAGACTCCTTGTTTTTGCGTACAAACACTCGTTGCTTTCTTTTTCGTGCTCGTTCCGAGAAAAAATTCATAATAAAAAAAGAATATAAAAAGCAAATTCACAAAAGAAGCAAGCAAAAGTTGTCCTAAATTTATGTTGCCATTGCACGTTTAACATGCGTTTTGTTTATCTAATGCCTTCAGGGCAATAGACAAAATAAGAAGAAACAACACAGCAACAGCCAGAAAAAAAACAAAAAAAAAAATGCGACGCAAAAAAGTAGATTTGATACTGCTGTGGAATTTAGGTATGTATCTGTTTACTCTTAAAACGTTTTACATTAAAATTGTTTTTAGATTTTAATTTAAAGATGTCGAATCTTTAAGGGGTTTTTTTTTAATTTGGGACGTAAATTTAACTGTCAATAAAGTCAAAAGATTACATGTGTAGGCCTTTAAATTTGCTTTTATTCTGTGTTGAAACAAAAAATTAGAAAATAAAATACTTACGATAAGCCCAAAAGGTCTTTTTAATAATAAAAGAAAATATTTATAAAAAAAAATTAAGCAAGTGCAGACGACAATTTATTTATTAAGATTAGATATCAAAACATGAACAATTTTTTATAAAAAATGTTACGTTTGGTTAATTTAAGCGTTTTTGACCTTTCAGGTGCAGGCTTTAGGGGCGAACTAAGGCCCAAAAACTCAGAGCAAGTTCATCTGCGAGTTTGGTTTAATTTGCGTTTAAGCTAGTGAATTATTAAATCAGTCAATACCAAAACCTTATTTCAACGAAACCACGTTTAAACGATACATCAATAGGGCAAAACTTCAGCTGCTTTGCTCTTTTTGCAACATGGAAAACTTTTTATTTCTAAAAACAACCAACAATAAATATCTGACTGATTTACTAAAATCAAGTTTAAACTAAAACTAAATAACGGCAAAGAATATCAAATAATAATAAAGTCAAATTAAGGCTTTAGCTAGCACAATTTTCCTAATTGTCTGTACTAATATTTTACGAAAGGAAAAATTTTATTGATTGTTTCAATCAAATAGCCTTCGGAACTACTGGATTTTCAGGAGGTGAACTAACCTGTTTGGCAATGACTTAAAACTACCAAATAGGTCACAGATACAATTGAATGACATTTTAACAAACAAAATGTTCTCCATCAAGTAAGTCTTTAAATTTACTTTTCTTCCTTTCTTTAAAAATGTTGATCGCTCTAATTTTAACACATAAAATCTTTTTCAATTTTGAGGAAGTAAAAATCGAACTCAACTCCGATAAAATTGTTCACAATCCTACATCAAGGCAGCCAAAATGAGGTAATAAAGTAGCGTACACTATGCGGAGCTTGCTTCTGAAAATGCGCTAAGACTCCTAATAAAAAAAAGAAAACATGTATTTGCAGTTCTTTTTTGAGCGATAAGAAAGACTAGACAAGCATAGTACTCAAATTTCCTTTTTAACAGGCATTCCATGATCCTCTTTGGATGATTTGCAATGCTGTTTTTCACCTCTGTGTACTCTGTGACATATATGGAAATAAGTGGCCTTTCGTAAAGTTTCAAATGAAAAAAAAACAGGCCTCAAATGCAGTAAAATCAAACTCAAGCTTGATAGAGTGAGTTATTATCCAATGTATGCAAAATTTTATTAATATGTTATATGGACCCTAATTTCTTTTATGCACACCACATTTCGCTCTCTAATGGACCTTCGTTTTTATACTTTTTAAAAACTTGTTGGCGTTCGACCATGGTTACGTATGATGAATATACAAGCCATGTGTATATGGACATACGTGTAATATAAAAGAACTATATTTATCATACGTCCCACTGAACAGCCAAAGCGAAAGTGATTTGTGTTTTCAACAATATGCAATATAAATATTTATTTATACAAATTCTTCAAGTATTTTACATTTTTTGAAAACCTTTTAATCTTTCTTAGTGTTAATGAAGGTCACAAGTCAAGAGCTTCACTTGCTTTATGTTATATGTTATCAATTTAAGTGCTTGTATAATTCATTTGATTTATTTATTATTAATACAAATATTTGTGATATAATATTAAAAACATAAGTAGATAAAACTTTTAAGCGTCAAAGCACTGCAATAGTAAAGACCAAGAACAGTATTTGTTTCTGTTTTCTAGTATAAATAAAGCATGTCAAATACAAAGCAATGGCCACCAGACAATAGAAAACATATTAAAGAGTATGAATAATTGTGTATTCAAGAATGTCAGTGACTTTTGTTAGCTAAACCAAATGAAATGGTGAATGCAAAAGGGAAAACTGTTTGAATATAATCAGTGTGTGAATATTTAAATTTGAAGTTTTTCAAAATGAAGTCGTATATGAACAACTCGACGTTGTATACCTACAACATCAAAAAATCTATGGCACAATATGGATTGCTTAGTCTACCCATCCTGGCAGCCATGGCGGTGGTAGTGATGTGGTATAAGGTTGCTGTATAGAACAAAACTTTGAACTTTTTTTTATACAAAAGCAGACATTATGGACAAAAATATAAGAAAAGCTTTTTGACAATATGTAATGTTACCACATGCTGATAATAAAATGGGACCCTACTGTATATTTGAGGGCGACAATGCCTCGAAGCCCACTACGTTGGTAGCAAAAAATTTATTGGCGAAATAGAAGATCATTGTAATGAGGTGGTCTGTACAGGGGGCCGATCTAAATCGTATATAGAACCTGTGCAAAATAGTTAACTAACAAATTAATAGAGATGAGATCAGAAGAACTGCTGAGAGACTCTCTGTTGCCATTAAACATGCTTGATTGAAAGTGCCCATTTAAGTGATCAATAATCTTATCAATTCAGTGCCAAACAGATATTAATAAGTAATTAAAAATACGGGTCATACCAACAAACAGTAAAGACAAATATTTGTTCTATTTGTTTTCACACTTTAAAATATAATTTTTTGGAACGCTTTGTTCCTTTGTGAGTTAGTTTTGGTTTTTTGCAGTCAAAATTCGATTAAATATTCTCAAGGTATATAATACATTCTTTGCTGGGAGTCGAGTCATCCAATGAGTACTGATTCAAGATAAAAATATAGTTTTGCAAAGAAATTTATTATAATGTATAAGGTCTAAATATACCTTATTATGTATATTTTGTCTGTTTTCGGCCATTTATATACCGCCGACATTTTGATGATGACTAAACTCGTAAGCAGACTAGAAAAAAATTTAAAAGACTATAAGAATCTTTTGTACTTGTTGTAAACAACAAAATGATGGCACCTTTACTCAATCAAGGTTGCCTTGAGATTTGAAAGCTTTAGAAATATCCATCAGTGCTGCTGGACTTACATTTTTTGTTTCGCATTAAAATAGGTTAGTACAAGAAAACGATGTACAAGATTATCTGATTAAGTTAGGGCCAGTTAACAAACAACTATTTTGACCCATAAGCTAAAGTACAAAAATTGCGAATTCAAATAAGAATTTTCCTAGAAATGGCATTTCAAAAAATTCTACAGTCAGACATATAAAATATGTGGGCCAACGAACTTTGCGAAAGTGACTTTTCTATTAAATTGGCTTCAAGTTTATAGGGTTTAAAATAAAAATTGTGGAATCTACTAATAAAGTCATAAACTTGTGTTACCTTAGCTCTAAATTTCATAACAAATTAAGGAGATAAACAGTATTGTAATACATTACTGCTTAGTAATAAAATGAACATATAATTGTTTTGACATTTTTAGCAGCACTTATTAATAAATGTATGAATATAATATGTACATGATAATTAAAAGTATTCTCCATACTGATGCGACAGTCTCAGTTGTTAGTTTACTTCCTATTTTATTATTCAAGCTTGAAATTTCTTCTGTTTTTCCACAAAATCATTTCCTTGAAGCCACAAATGACCTTCAGCTTGAATAACTAATTAGGAAAGTAATTAAAAAAATTAAACTTATAACTTCTATGTTTATTCAAACAAACAATTTAAGCCCGAAATTCCTTTCTGCCAAAATCGAAATAAGACTGCTTCATTAATATAATTAAAAATAATTAATTTACAACGTAATTCTAAGTAGGCAGCAACTGCTGTTATGGTACTGGAAGAAAAACTAAAACTTTTGTAAGTTATAACATTTTTCGTTGTTCAAGTGTTGTTATTTAAAACGAGTGTTAATTACTACATACAACAGATACAAAACGAAAGCGAAAAAAGTACTATAATTAGAGTTGAAATAGTTCATTTCAATAGACATAAGAGTTTTATATACAGGTAGATATGGGTTTATTTGGCAGCTCATCCCTACACAAACGCTTGCAGTTAAGTTGGTAAGCTTAACTTTGCTTTCCTAGAGGGGTTGGGCACAAATAAAAAATTGCTTTTGAAATTTTCCCCCCACACATACTCAACACACAACCATATTAAAGAAAGACAAAAAGGATTTAGACATGTTAGCTTGGAAAAGGGAATATGAAGAGACATTAAAATAACTGGATAGCTGTGGGTAGTATACAGATTTTGGGTTTGAAGCATTGGGTTTGGAGCTTTATGGTCGAACTACAGGAAATACAATTTTTAATTAATTTATCGGGCTTGAGCTCAGGTTTCAATAAATTTAATTTTAGATTTGAAAGTGAAATATTCAACTTTACTTTCCTTATCTGCTTTCAAAATATTGATCAATAAGATTTCACCAGAAAAAATCTCAGAAGTTAAAATCGGTCCTATTCCCGATAACTTTCTTAGGAACGTTAAACCATAGAGTTCTATTATAAAGTTAAATAAATGCTAATTGTTTTGAACTTTAGTTTATTAATTTTATATATTAAAACAAATACTACAGGTTCATAAAATAACAACTACTTTTAAGGATCTTATTAGCTGTTAAGGCAAAAGAGCACCAAACACAGCGCTTGGAACTGCCAATTTACTGCACAAAAGAATATGTTTTTTATGAGCAAAAACACTTTTATAAACTGAAAACCACCACACAGAAGCGAAATAAAATAGAAAAAAAACCTTTCTTTTAATTTGTCTATTTACTTCTTTTCTTTCTCTGCCATCATTTTGTTTTGGACCACTTTTATTCCCCCCTCCAACTGACTGATACCTCACCATTGCAGCCGTCGTTCATCTTGCGGGTCACTGAGTTCTCGTTGGAAGTTGGAAAATGTCCTTAAGCACGTAGCAAAGCAAAACTAATGGTATGTCTATTAGTTTTGTAAAAGAGTAGAACATTTTTATGAAAATAGAACAGAGGATGAGAAAAGGAAATTTTAGTGTACTCATACAACGAAAAATAAGAGAAAAAAGGCAGACAGGCCAACAGACATAAAGTATTAGAAAACAAAATATTAACTGGTGTTTTTTTTTTTTTTGAAGTGGGGGTAAATTTATTTTAACATTAACAAGCATAAAACTAAACGCTTTTAGAGGAACAAAAAAAAAAAAACACAGACGTTCTTCGCACATATGCTTTCATGTAAAAAAGCACATGCTTCCGCAACACACATCAACACACTACAGCTACAACAACCATCCATCCTCAATTCACTGAAATGTTGTTAATGGTTGAGGAAAAACGCAAAATAAGAACGAAAAGAAATACAATCGTTCAAAGTGCTTCATTTCTTTTCTTTTGATTTGAGGCAAAAACGAAAGTTCATTCACATCAGCAATTATTCTACAGTTATGCATACACATGCATATGAATGTGTGTAGGTATGTGAGCAGAGCCACGTTGTTACTTTTTTTTCTTTTTTTCTTTTTATTTTGGGCAATAAAAAGCGGAAGCGCAATTCAGTTTACTGAGGTTCTTTGCTGTGTGCCGGTCAATCTCCCTTCCATTTAGTCTTTGTCTTAAGACTTTGCTTATAAAAACTACAAAGCAAAGAAATAAAAATAAATGAATAAGTAAATAATTGCTATTTTATTAAGTACTTAACAAAACACGTGTCTTACAGCTGCCTCTCTCAATTTGTCTGTTAATCAGAATGTAAGAACAGTTTCATGACATCGTACATAACAGTTGTGCAGTTTTTGGACTTAACATAGAGTTTGCCCAGATGGGAATAACCAACTCCCAGTCAAATTTTGTTGAAGAAACTTTTGTCAGTTTGCTTTTGAAGTTGCTGGAACTTTCAGAGAAGCCAGTTCACAATCATAGATCACAGATCAAATTTTGTTGAGGAAACTTTTGTAAATTCCCTTTTGAAGTTGCTTGAACTTTCAGACAATTCAAAACAGTTTTTACTGACTTCCTTTGCTTATGCTTGTGAATGCTTTCATTTCAATTCTTCACACACACAAACTCAAACGAGTTGCTCGGTACCGATTAGCTTTGGTCATTTATCATTCGCCCACAGACTCACACTCAGAAAATTTTGTTAGTAAACTTAACTGAAAACACTCTTTAAAATAAATGAAACCGCATTTGAAAACCGTCCTACTTATTTTTTATTTAAATTTACTAATTACTTCATTTCATGAATTTAAATGTTTAAAAATCTACCGAACCCAATCGGTAGAAATAAACATTTCTCCTTTACTCTAATTGTGAAATAAGGAATGCATAATTAGCTTGTTAAATTTTTTCTTCGGTGGTAATATTTTCACTTCATTTTATTTAATTATAGCTTTCTATCTGTATTGTCTACGTTTTTAATTCGCTTATTTTATTTTTGTACTGCAAAGCCTCCGCTGAGATTCGAACATCCAACGTCTTGACTCGAAAGCAGCTGCCACACCGTTTCAGTCATCGCAACAATCAGAACAAATTCAGCCGCAATCAATTTAAGGAAAGAGTATGTATGCTACAAATGTATATAGAAACCAAATTATAAATATGTATGTACACATTAACAGCTTGGTTCCTTCATGTATGTGTAGCATAAGTTACTACTGTCATTATTTACTCTGACCAAAAATCCGTTTTTATCTGTTGTTTGTTTTTTAACCCCCGGTCCGAATCAGTTAGGATTAAAGTTTCATTAATTTTTAAACGTTTTGTCATTTAAAAATAACTGCACTGATTATTTCTGGAATAAACTACGATCAGTTCCTTCAAAAATATTCTGAGTGCAGGAGTTGAACACTGAAAACACGGTGTGAGTAAAACTGAGCTTTGTCCTGTACAATATAGAGCACGGACATTTGATTTTTTTGGTCTGGTTTCAGCTTGATTTCTAATTCCTTAGAATTGAGAAAAAAAAATTTAATAAAATTGTAGTGCTAAACATTTTCAAACCAGGCATTAGTACACAGACAATCAGTAATAAATAAATCAAGGTGGCTAAGAGCTGCTGCTTTAAAAAGTGCACAACTGGTCATGAACTAGGTTCAAATCCACTGATAAGCGTCTTGGTGGACTTGCAACGGCCTTGATAAAGACTCCAGCCAATAAGTCCTTCATTTTGTTTATATTTTATTTATATAGTCCTTCGTCTTGTCTTGAGAAGGAAAATGTTAATCAATACAATTTTTTCACAAAAAGTCTTTTTCTGAGGGTGCAGAAATCAAACTAAAGCCCAATAGAATAATTTTTTGTTTAGTTTAGTTTTATAATTTTAATAAAACAACCATGGATTTAATACATTTATATTAAATTACTTTTTAGGATTTGTTTTCTCTTACCATCGCTGTTGTGAAAATCTCCTACTAAAGCCTGTAATAAATAATCGTGGACCCCTGTTTGAGGTTGAGCAATGTAATAATTAAACCTGTCAAGAAGAAATATACAGATGTGTTTACATTTAACACAATTTTTCTTAATTTTCTTTCTGTATTCCATGTAAATTGATATAATGTAATGCAAAATTTTAACAAATTTTCACTTCACTTAATTTGCCACATTTAAATGTTTATTTGTATTTTAGCTTCTATTGGTTTTGTGTCTATTAAATATAATTTTTAAAGCATAAGAAAATAGAAATTTACCTGCACTGTGGTATCGTCCATGTAATAGACACTCAGCATTAAATCAATATATTTAAATTATAATATGGAGGAGAAAATTATCCAATTGTTTTTAGGAGCAAATATTTTTATATATGAATGCAGAAATATATTTTTTTTACATATGTATGCAATTTCTTTATTATTTTTCTCGTTGCTGCCACTGTCCCGCTAAATTGTGTGTGAGAAAAGAATGATGTAGAAACGAATTTGCTGGCATTTTGCCATTTGGTATTTAAGACATTTTACATACCATTTTGTTACATTTTCGGATATCGATGTGTGTCTAAATGATGCATTTGCTCTGATTTTACAAAAAAAACAGAAGCAGAATTTTAATACTCTACTGTGGCACAACGCGACAAACCAGAATAAAATCGGGTTGATCTTGGTTGACTGGCAGCCCGAGACACAACTTACCTTACTTAAAGAAGTGCGAAGAAAACATACTTGTCCCACTTCTGCAACCACAAACAAAACAAATTTGTTGTAACAAACGATTTTTAGCTGTTTCGCTATTATAGATCTTCTGAACATTTACCGTCCAATTCATAAAAATAACAGCTTTATAAAGCTCTTATTTGACAGATTTTTCATACAAATATGTCAAATAACAGTCTTATAAGCCTATAATAATTTTTATGAGTTAGGGGTTTAATATTTATTTCTTGTATAAATTGGGATCATAGAAGCGAATACTTATGTCTCGTCCTTGTCTTTAATTCTGGTTTAATTTACGTTTAAGATGGTCAATCACTAAATCAAGCATTCACTGACTTGAGAAATAACATTTAGGCGAAGAAAATTCAGCGCTTAAACTTCAATCGTCACACAAATCAAAACATCAGTTGTTTGATATTTTTCAACATTTTCATATTTTCATTTCTAAAAATAATCACCAACAAATGAATCATTGATTTACTGCAGTCAAACTTAAACTGCAATTAAACTACAGAAAAGTTTTGTCAGCTTTTTAAGTTTTTGGGCTTTAGTTGCAACAACCACCCAGAAGATTAAATTTAAACGAAAATTCAAACAAACAAGTTTTCTATAAATTCACACCATTTGTTGTCGCGTTGACACGGGGGTTGGTAATTTTGAAAAGATGAAAGATCGGAAGACTTACCGATTCCAAGTGACTGGACAATTTAACTTGCCTTGTGGTGTTGCTAGCTTGCTCCGTTGAGATGTCGTTGCAGGTGTTTGCTGGTATACTGGTGTTTCCGAGATGTTGTTGTTTGCACGGGTTTGGCAGACAAAATATGCTTCCACTTGTTGGAAAGATGTTGGTTGAGAAATTAACATAAAATAACTCCAATGGGGGTTGATTGCTTGTAAACTCAGCTCAGTTTGTGTTGCTTAAAAGCTTACGTGATTTCGTTGGTTAAGAAAAACACACTTTTTCACAAACTAAAATTTTATTTATAAAATGCACAGGAAAGTTATAATTCGATTTCATTAACAATAAAAAAAAAACTTTTCTTTTCACTTAAAAGAACTATCGACCACTCAGCTTAGATAACAAAAGGAAACTGTCACACAGCGAAGCCGGCTGTGCCAAAAAAAAAGGAAAAAAGAGAGAACTGGCGACAAAAGCAACGACCGATTATTCGCTGCTTTGCCGCCAGGGTTACCGTGCCTGAACATCCCGCCCCCCTTGCTATATTGCAAGAGACTAACGAGAGCGGTCGGAACAGGCCCGATAGTGTGGTTGGGTGGCTATTAGTGCTGAGAAAGAAAATAGTTCTAATGGCAATTGTAGTTGTTAGTGTAGTGTGTGTTAATTAGTACATATCCCTAGAAATATGTAGGTGAAAAGATTAAATTTAATTCATTAGAGCAAATAATTTGCGATTTTAAAAACTAATAACTATATAGTCCAAAATAGCATGTTAGAGAGGTATAAATATAAACTATATAATTCAAGCATGGGAAAGGATGGATAATGATATGTGTATATAAAAAAAAACGATATAAATTTCACGGTTAAGCAGCGAATTTTCCGATGATAACCCAGCCTAGTACGGTGTCCTGGGCGAGAGGTGAGCCAACGGCTGCCGTGTGCAATCCGCTGCGAATGAGCCTGGGATAGATATCGGCCCCAAGAATGAAGTTGATGCTGTTGCTCTCGAAAAATTCTGGGTCCGCAAGGCGGAGGTTGCGGTAGGCATCGTAGACGCTTCGGTCTAGGCGTTTTGGTTGTGGCTTTTCCGGCAAGTCTTTGTCGATACGCGCTCTGGTCGTAAAGTTTCCCAAGTCGTCTGCAAATCGGGTGCGGAATGTATACTGGCACCATTTTACGCCATCAAAACATTCGAACGGCAGATGATACCGCTCGACCAAGAAGGCTGCGATAGAGCTTGTAGCAGCACATGGGTTAAGCAGGCCGCGGACCTGGCACCACTCATTGTTAAGCCGCATTTTTATGATTACGGTCGGTATTACAGTCGTGGTGTCGGCGTAACGCAAATGCCCGTGCTCTCGGGTGATCTCCAGCTGATGGAGAAGAGTGTGATGCTGGGCATTGCAATGACTACAGCGGTCCCGACTACGACAATTTGGGAGACTGTGCGAGTGGGCCAGGCAATTGCGGCAATAACGATGGCGTTTTACAACGGCGGAGCGGGCTGAGGTATCCATGTTTAAAAATTTGGCACATTTTCGTAACGGGTGGTCCCGGCGGCATATACGACAGTCCGGGTTCCGAGGCTTGACGACCCGCTTCTTGGCTTTACGTTCCTCGATGGGAGAATCGCGGCTGCGTGGACGATGAGGCATGATTGCTGTAACGAAGAAGAAATAACGGGAGGAAATTAATTGTCATGCAGACGGGGAAATCGGGAGTAAAATCAATTTGACGATCGGTCTTGTGATGGTACCGTTGGCCGTGCGTATCTCAGCGACCCGTACCCTGCTGTCAGCGCCGTGGAAGATTCTAGTAATGCGACCAACTCGCCATTGATTTGGGGGCAAATTCTCTTGTTTCACCACGACGAAATCGTCGACAACGAGATTTTTCTGGGCGAACTTCCATTTATTCCGTTTGTGAAGTTCGACTAGGTACTCCTCTTTCCACCTACGAGCCAGTTGAGAATGCAAAATTTTTAGTTTTTGCCAACGATTTACATAACTAAGTGAGTGGCTGGATAAGTCAGGCTCTGGTGGAGAGAGGAGGGGAGCTCCAATAAGAAAGTGACCCGGAGTAAGGGCGCATAAGTTGGCGGGATCTTCGCTCATGGGACTTAGCGGTCTCGAATTAAGGCACGCTTCGATTCGGGAAAGCATAGTGCTGAACTCTTCGTAGGTGAAGCTTTGGGCCGTGCACACTTTTTTAAAGTGAGATTTAAAACTTTTCACCCCGGCTTCCCAGAGGCCTCCCATATGGGGAGCGCCAGGGGGGATAAAATGCCATTCGATGGGGCTGAAACTATCCTGAGCTAAAAGACCCTTTTGTACTAGCGCCAAGAACTGGTGTTCGTCCTGCTGGAGAATATTGGAGGCACCAACAAAGGCGGTGCCATTATCGGAGTAAATGGCGTGGGGAGTCCCTCGTCGCGAAAAGAAACGAGCGAAGGCTGCTAAAAATGCCTGCGTCGTAATTTCTCCCGTGGCTTCCAGATGTATTGCCTTAGTGGAGAAGCAGACAAAAACTAATACGTAGCCTTTGGTAATCTTGCAACCTCGACCCACGTAGGATTTTATGTCGAAGGGTCCTGCAAAATCTACTCCGGTATGGTAGAAAGGTCGAGACAAGCTGGTGCGTTCGGGCGGTAATGCAGCCATAATTTGTTGACTGAGTTGGCGCTTGTGTTTGACGCATATGATGCATTGGGATATGGTGGTTTTTATTAACATTTTGAGCTTAGGGACGTAATAACGAAGAATTGTCAGGCGATATAATAGCGCATTTTGGCCATGTATAGAGAATTTGTGTAAATATTGAAGAAATAGTCGAGTGAATCGACCATGGTAGGGTAATAAAATGGGGTAACGTTCATCGTAACTTAATGTAGGGGACTTCGCTAATCGGCCGTTGATTCTCATTATGCCGTTAACGTCGACAAACGGGTTGAGCGTTAAGAGCGAGCTTTTTCGTGAAAGGGGTTTTAGGGCAGATAGTTGCGAGTATTCTTCGGCAAAGTAAGATTTTTGACAGGCCATGATCAACCGGTTTTTTGCGAAAACGATTTCCTGCGCAGAGAGCTCTCCATGGTTAATCGCACTATTTGGCTGTTTGGCTCGTATTCGATTATAAAAACGGAAGATATGACAAATGACTCGTAGAGCTCGAGGGAGGTCAGAGAATTCTTCCAAAATGTCATCGTGTTGCGTGAAAGTTGAAAGAGCTTGTAAGGGCCTTTCTTCTTCTTTAGTGTTGAAATCTGCATTTCTTGATGGCCATTCGTTGTGAGAGCGTCTCAGCCATGGAGGTCCACGCCACCACAGTTCATTGTTTGATAATTCGGAAACCGTAGTACCGCGCGATGCCAAATCTGCGGGGTTATTTTTTGAATCAACGTGTGACCATGCGTCTTTTCCCACCTTTTCATGAATGGACGAAATTCGGTTTTCGACAAAGGTTTTCCATTTATGAGCGGGTTTTTGCAACCATGCCAACACAATTGTGGAATCTGTCCAGAGAAAAATTTTGTGATCCTTGAGCTCGAGCTGAGATTGAATAGCATCGATCATGTTCGCTAGGAGCTCGGCTCCACATAATTCTTTGCGTGGTAAGGAAATAAACTTGACAGGTGACACTTTAGTTTTTGCTGCTAAAAGATGCGTAGACACATATCCTTCATTCTCAGTGCGAAGATAGATAGCTGCGGCGTACGCCTTTTCAGATGCATCGCAAAAACCGTGGAGTTCTACTTTATAGGAGGGGTCAAAATCAATGAAGCGGGGGATTTTGACTTGTTCAATTTGTATGTAGTCATCGAGAAATTCATGCCATTTCTGAAGTGTAGTAGGATGCAGATCCTCGTCCCAGTCAGTGCCATCCTTCCATATTTGTTGCATAACCATTTTTGCGACGATTATTTTTGGGGATAGCCAACCGGCTGGATCGAATAACTTGGCGATCTCAGACAAAACACATCTTTTGGTGACTAAATTACGATTGGGGGTAGTTTTGAGTTTAAAGTAGAAGTTGTCATTGCCTGCGTTCCACCTGAGCCCTAAGGTTTTAGTAACGCTCGAATCAGAGAGATTGAGAAACTCTTCATCCAGCAAGTGTGTTGACGGCAGCCCTTGCAAGAGCATATCATGGTTTGCTGTCCATTTACGTAGCGAGAACCCGGCTGTTCCCAGGACTGCTATGAGTTCATCGCGTGATTTTATTGCTGCGGATATGGTATGGGCACCGTAGAGGACATCGTCGACATACATGAAGTTTCGAAGAATGTCTGATACTGTGGGGGAAGTGCTTTCGCTTTCTTTGGCAAGTTCTAGCAATGTTCTGATTGCCAGATATGGGGCACAGTTTACACCAAAGGTGACTGTGTTTAATTCGAAATCCTGTATAGGTTCGTTTGGGGAGTTGCGATGCAAAACTCGCTGAAAGGGGGTTTGAGAGGGGTGTACCAGAATTTGTCGGTACATCTTTTCGATATCTGCATTAAAAACGTAGCGAAAGAATCGCCATCTCAAAATTAATATCATTAAGTCCGCCTGTAGAACCGGACCTGGATATAGGAGGTCATTAAGACTTACGCCATTTGAGGAGGGGCTAGAGGCGTTGAACACCACACGTAATTTTGTTGTGGTGCTTTCGGGTTTGATAACAGCATGGTGGGGCAGATAATAGGTGCCGCTGTCACCAGGCAAGGGGGTTACGTTGGTCATTTGACCTAGAGTGGAGTATTCTGTGATAACTTTAGCGTATTCACATTTTATTAGGGGAATTTTCGTTAATCGTGCTTCATTTCGAAGAAATTGGGAGAACGCGATTTTTCGTGATTGGCCAATATTTAATTTTTCGGGGTACTCAGGTTTAAACGGCAGTGACACAACGTATCGACCATCGTTATTTCGAAAAGTAGTGGAGGAGTACAATTTTTCGCAGTATGCATCCTCCGGGGAAGACTTTGCTCTCTTCGGGATTTCTTCAAGTTCCCAAAAGCGTTGGAGTTGGTTATTCAGCTCGACGGTGTTAAAAAATGATGATATGGAATTTCTACAAGGATTTGTAGCTACTTTGCCGGTAATAATCCAACCGAAAACTGTTTTTTGTGCAACCAAAGATTGTTGTTCGTCCCACTGCAGGCCATCTTGAATTATTTTCGGGTACACATCTCCTCCAAGAAGTAAATCAATTTCTGAACATTGATGGTGATAAGTATCGGCTAATTGCAAATTAGAAAAACTGCGATTCCTGAGCGCTGATGATGGATAATGTGGTAGTTGACCAGTTAGCTTATTGATAACTAAAGCGTCTGCGAAAAGTTCAAATGATGAGTCGAGAGGGGAACCAATTTTTATGAGACAGCTTTGAGCTGAAGTAGCGGTTACTGAATCGCTTAGGCCGTGTATTTTTGCTTGAGAAGTACGGGCAGTGAGGCCTAAAAGTCTTTGAAGTTTTTTCGAAATAAAAGTGGCTTCAGACGCCGAATCTATTAGAGCACGGACCGTGCATTTGAGATCCTCTTTGTAGACATCGACAAGCGCTGTCCCGAGGATGACAGAGTGTGTAGTAGATGGTAGGTAGGTTGAAAACGATTGCAACATTCGGTTAGCTGCCGCTGCTGATGTAGAGGGATTCATGTCTAACTGACTAGAACTGTTATTGTTAACATTAGGGGCGTTAGATACCACTGGGGTGGTATTTATTGAGGGGTTTCTAGATTCTAGGCGGTGAAGCAACGTATGGTGTTTGCCCTGGCACTTGTTACAAACGTATTTGCTTTTACAATCTTTAAAGCTATGAGAGTTTCCTAAGCAATTTGTGCATCTATTTTGTTTCCTGACGGTGGTGTAGCGACATTCAATGGACATTGCTAGAAAAGTGGGGCAAAATCGGAGTGGATGAAATTGAGGGCAAAGAGCACATCTTGCCATTTTTTCCTTTGAAACATTAGTTTGATAACTTCGAAGTTTGTTGCGTGATGGTGAGTTAGCCTTGTTTGGCTTCGCAGGCTGCGAGGGCTTTGGGACGCCCGAACTTGGCCCGCTGGATCGAATATCGGCGACCGATTCGAGCGTATGACATCTGGAGGTTAAAAACGTATCCAGTTCCTCCCATGAGAGCGAAACGGTTGTGCGCGGCACGGATTGCTCCCACAAGTTAAGGGTGGTGTCCGGTAAACAAGTAGAACAGATGTAAACAAAGATCGGGTCCCAGGTCGCGGTGTCAATTTCAAGCACGCGCAGATTACTAATACAATCATTAATTGTGCGCTGTAAACGTCTGAGATCAGAGCCAGTTTCTCGTTGGATAGTTTTTACATTGAAGAGAGTTTTGAGCTGTGCGTTTATTAACACCCGTTTGTTTTCGTAGCGTTGCGTGAGATTTTGCCATGCCATCTCGAAACCTTCATTGGTCATGGGACATGTTTTGAGAAGTTCGCGTGCTTCACCTTGGGTCTTCTTCATCAGATGACACATTTTTTCCACCGGAGATAAGCGTTGATTGTTGCGATAGAGAGCCGTGAACATGTCACGGAAGGTTGGCCATGATTTATAATCACCATGAAAGACGTCGGTGTCACAAGGTGGTACTGACATGTGGGGGTTTGAGCCGATTTGACCTGCTGATGGCGAAGCTACCCTACCGTTGGGGCGCAATGCATCCCGTCGTTCATAGATTTTGGCGGTGACAGCCTTTTGAGCCTCGAAGGTAGTATTATATTTACTTTTCAACACGTCAAGTTTGATTTCCTCCTTTATGGTATCATACTCCTCCAAGGCGGCGTCATAAAGTGTCTCGAAGCGAGACCAGAGCCGATTAATTTGCACTTCATCGGCTTCTAGGGTGTGAAGGGTGTGAGACGATACCACCGCGCCTTCAAAGTAGCTTCGGAAATCCACCACACGGTCAGATGAGGCGATTAACTTCTTCAAGGCGGCCATTTTGCCTTTAAATTGCTGTCTAGTATTTATGATGATAGTGATGAAATATGTAGAGGGTTTAGCGGAATGTAACGAAACTTTTCAAACCAACTTGTGGGGTTCAATTTTTATAGAAAAGTTCGCTGCGGGGTGTGAAGAAAATTCAAGAAAATTTTCAAAGGTGCCTCGAATAGGCGACCAGTTTTTTATTACGGGGTGTGAAGAAAATTTAAAGAAATTTTCAAAGGTGCCTCGAAGAGGCGACCAGTTTTGTATTACGGGTTGTGGAGAAAATTTAAAGAAATTTTCGATGGCGCTTCGTATAAGCGGCCAATGCATGTGATTGTTTGGTGATAAATATTATTTATTGATTTCGATTTAATACAGGGGGTTATTTTATAGGGGAGAAAATCGTATCAAATTCTTAAAATCTTCAGTTAATATTGTATAAGGGCAAATAATAAACCAAACAAATTTGTTTTGTTAGTTGTGCTGAATTTACGAGCGGCCGTCGTATTCAGTTTTTGGTACGTTTGTTTGGTTTTGTTCTTAAGTGCAGCACATACATACATACATCTGTTCTTTAATTTGTGTTTCTTTTCTGGCGACATACATACATACAGCTTACGTTGATGTTGCTGTCGATCAAACTACTCGTTGGTTTGAGGTTTGATGAGTATAAAACACACAGCAAGAACAAAAAAAACAAATTGTTTTGATTTGTCTCTTTAGTCGAATTCTTTGCTTTGGGTTTTTTTTTTTTTTGTATGTCTTGTCCACCAGCTTTTGCGAATCTTGATGTATGCTAATTTTGCGTGTGAGTAAGGGGAGAAGGGAATCCAGTGTAATATAAATGCTACCAGTGGTTTGAGGATGGTTGTTGTTGCTCTAATTTCTTGTAGTTTCGTTTTCATCAACAATTTTTTTAAGAGATTAACTATGAATGTATGTTAATCAGTATGAATGTATGAATGTATTATTTTTAACACTTGTTACATGCAGAAAGTATGAAAAAGAAAAAACAACGGGTATGCCGCGAACGATTGTTCAAGGGCAAAGGGACACAAAACCAACTTGATTTTCTTTTTCTTGATGAATTTCTGTTTTTCAGTTGGAAGAATATTTAAAACGCTGGTATGCATGTACATATAAATTTGTATGTATGTTATTTATTAAAGGGATTAACCGGTACTTTTGATGATCGGTATGTAGGTATGTATGTATGTATTTTGTAACTTTTGCGCGTTATTAAAATGGGTACATATGTACATATGTTTGCAAATTTGATAATTTTAAAAATGTTTTGGGAATGTGCATACAGTATGTATGTGCTATGTATGTGCATACGTCGATTTTCAAACTATGTGCGTACTTATGTACGTATAAGTGTAACTGCACTTTTTTAGGGGTTAAAAATGATGACTTTTTATGAATTTTTTAAGAAAAAGGGGGTTAAAATTTTTGCTTTTTTTTTTAAAAAAGGGGGCTTACCGGGTTATGGATGACCCGTATCCGGTTCGAAGGACCATGTTGTCGCGTTGACACGGGGGTTGGTAATTTTGAAAAGATGAAAGATCGGAAGACTTACCGATTCCAAGTGACTGGACAATTTAACTTGCCTTGTGGTGTTGCTAGCTTGCTCCGTTGAGATGTCGTTGCAGGTGTTTGCTGGTATACTGGTGTTTCCGAGATGTTGTTGTTTGCACGGGTTTGGCAGACAAAATATGCTTCCACTTGTTGGAAAGATGTTGGTTGAGAAATTAACATAAAATAACTCCAATGGGGGTTGATTGCTTGTAAACTCAGCTCAGTTTGTGTTGCTTAAAAGCTTACGTGATTTCGTTGGTTAAGAAAAACACACTTTTTCACAAACTAAAATTTTATTTATAAAATGCACAGGAAAGTTATAATTCGATTTCATTAACAATAAAAAAAAAACTTTTCTTTTCACTTAAAAGAACTATCGACCACTCAGCTTAGATAACAAAAGGAAACTGTCACACAGCGAAGCCGGCTGTGCCAAAAAAAAAGGAAAAAAGAGAGAACTGGCGACAAAAGCAACGACCGATTATTCGCTGCTTTGCCGCCAGGGTTACCGTGCCTGAACACCATTTGCTATAGATTCAGTTCCAAATGATTGCTATGACTGATATTAACTAATTCAGGGTATATATAAACTGAAGTTGTAACTTCGGCTGGGGCACTACTAGCTTCTGGAAGCCACCATTTGGTCATTAACTTATATTCACTTTCTGTCTTTATCAAATCAGACACTCGCCATCATATTTTGATTTGCGGATCATTTTATGCCGCAGTAAACTGGATGAGGTACAATAGGATATATGAGGAGCACATAATAATCTGTACTGACAGCATGGCCTCCATAAGCGCGCTTACAGATGTTAACACAACATCTAGGTTGGTTTGCATATGCCTCTGAATATCATCTCTATGTGACAAAAACAGACATTCTAGTGTATACTATCCGAGACGGATAGTGTGATATTAATCGCTAAAAAAAAAATGCTCCAAGAAACGTAATATCAAGCATGTGTTAAAAATTAATAGTGTTTGCATATTTTTTCTAGTATGCGAGTAGAAATTGCAAAAGCTAACGAAATTTTAATGTTTGAAAGTGCTTGTTGCATATTATATTGCGTATACGACCATACGTACGAAGCAACCTGCTCTCAAGAGTATGCTTCTTCTCACTTAGATAATAAATAAATGAGTTTATTAATGGCAGAATACCTGGTGACGTATACTTTATATATTGAGATTTTTATCATTAATACACATCGAGAGTGGCTGCCTCCTACATACATACATACATATATTATAGTGGGAAATTAAAACAAAGTTAGGATTAATCGGTCGACCTGGAGCTTTTGTGGGTACTTGGAAACAACGATGTGTCCGGAAATGTAATAGCGGATCTGGTATCCGCTTGCAACTGTAGTTATTATTACTTCCGTTTTCACTACCATTTTTAAAGTAACCGAGTTCACTTTAGTTTCTAATAGTGTGCATTACCAAACATATATATAACTCTTAAACAGGCTCAACTTCAACCCTTGCATGATTCCTTAAGAGGGCATTGCCGTCCTCTACTCAAATGTACTGTATTCTGCCAGACTTGAGCTCTGAGCTTGTGTAATATATGACATTTCAACACACGTAAAGTTCTTTATTCAAATGATGTGATGATGAATGGTAAGAAAAAGTTGTTTTGTAAATTGCTTGGAATTGTATAGTTTGTTTATTTAATTATTTGCAATTAAACAATAGCTCCATGGATGAATTAGTATAGTGCTCTTCTAACAGCCCCCAAGGCCTCAAATTTGATTATTGCTGAAGGTTTTGGGTGTCTCTGCATACATTCAAATAGCTTCGCAGTTTTGGGCTTAGTTTTTAATAAAAACTAAATAAAAAACCAATAATATGCATTATAACAAAATGATAACAAAACTAATCAATGAAATACATGGAGGTATCTAAAATAGTTCTTAAGTAAAATAAAGAAAAGCAATGTCTGAAATTATTTCTCTTGCACCTAAAAGATCTTTAGCTAATTTTGAATATTTTTAACAATATCTGTGTATTTATTTACTATATTTTTTGTGGCTTTTGTTTTGTCTGCAAAGGAATTTTTATCATAATTTTAGAAAACATTGTTGCAAGCTATAAAGTTTCCACAAGAAAAGGAACTAATACATAAAGTTTTTTTTTTTTTTTTTGGTTTCTGAAAAAGTTCTGTAGCCAAAATTTCTGTCATACAACAGTTGTTTTTGTAACCCAACAGAAAAGAGACACACATTTTCAAACTAAATTCCATCAACTGTTCGCCCAGACCAATTTAAAATTCACAGCTGCCTTAAAAATGTGGTGATTCACTTAGTCGATAATTGTTGTTTGAAATGTTGATGATTTTGTTGCTTTTGTGCTATTAAAATTTCTATATATATATATACTTTTTGGATGTACTTATGTATGTATCGTTGGCTCAACATGGAAATGTCTCATTTCTTGCAGTTGAATTTGTTTTGATAAATAAAAAACTTATTTTAAAATAAGAAAAACGATGCCGTGTTTAACCCTGCAATTAAATTGTAATTGAATAATAATTATAAAATGCAGTTAATGTTTCAAAATCACTGAGACCCAGCTACTCATGGATTAACTCATCATCACATCATCTTAGTGCTAATAATATAAGAAGCTCACACACAGCAGTGGCAGAAGAAAGATCTTAATTCGGTTCCTGAGAGTTTTTTAATAAAAATAAACTTTTTTTTTTTAAATCAAAATATTTGAGCATTTGCATTACAATGAAAACAGCCTTTCTATATTTAGTCAACGACACATATTTTGTGTCAGACTTTCAAATGCTACCACTCACTATTAAAAACAAAAAATAAATTGCTGGCCAAAAATGTGTTCGTAAGATATAAGAAAAAGAAAGGAAAAAGAACTGTATGCTTTACCAGACAGCTTGACGTACTGTAGTAGTAGTAGTAGTATTACTCGCTGCTGTTGTTGAAAAAAAAAATTCCAAAGAAAAAATTTTGTTGCTGATTGCTGGCTGTGCTGGTATGATGGCGGATGCTCCGGCTGTGGCTCGTCGGACGGGTGGGGATCTTTCCAGCCAATCCAGCTGTATGCCGCTACTACAAAAAATTACATACCAGCCTTTTCTTAACCACCAAATAAATCGATATAATTGTGAGGCCCGAAAGATAAATAAGCACAAAAGAAAAAAAAAACGTACCTGATTGTCCTCACTTGTTCGTCCAACACATCTGCAACACAGCTACCAGGTGTTGTGGTAGTATCGGCTGCCCTCCCTCTGTGATGCACATGATGACTTTTTGCCTATCTGAAATGTTAAAAATCATCCCCTGATTCATTTCTCCCTACCCTTCCTCTATCATCATCCCATATTTAACACTTTTACGCTATTCCATCATACTGGAATCAACAATCCACACAAAAATAATTGTTTATTACATTCATTTATGATAAATTTTATTTATTACAATAATATTGATAAAGATTATAAGATATAAAATTTATGGCCAAATAGAAAAATTGCAAATTGCTTATAATCCAAAACACAAACAAGAAATTTTTACGATAAACGCGAATATGCATCAGCCATCGAGCTAACACCTAATGTCTGCAGCTAATTAGCTGACTACGATCTGATCTACACCCCCCTACGCTGTATGTGAGCTCACCTACCCGTAGCGAGAACGGTACGTTCAATAAAACAAAACGTATAAAGACGAAAGGAAAACGCGCAATCAGGTGTTCGCTTTATCGCCAAACACAAATTTACAAAAACGAAATTTTGTTTCTCCTTTTTTTTTTTTTTTATATATAAATAAGATTGAAAAATATTAAATTATATGTGCCTTAAAGGTACAAATAATTCCCGAAAATCTTGGCGTACGTGAAAATTTTTAATGGCAATACAAATCAATACAAATATTTTACATACAGATATTTAAGAATATAGGTATAATAATCTATATAACTACAACTACTAATACAAATACACTTAACTCACGTAAGTATTCGGCTTCGTGGACTTCTCGGACGTACGTCGTATTGGCTTGTTAGCATTTGCCTACCATGTACGGCTACCAAACTTTGTGCTGCAAATTATGGAATTGTAGCTGTCTACCGCTGCTGCAGGAGCTGTACGCTTACCTCCTTCTGGTTTCTGCGGGCTCGTCAAGGTCGTAGCTTAGATAGCTCGACTGCTTCGTGTATGTAGCCTTTTGATTCCTCGGGCAATTCTGTTGGCCGATGGCAATTGGTTGAAGTTTTCGTGAATTACCGGGATGCTGCAGATATGGTGATGACCGTTTTATGTTGCTGAAGATTTTGGTGAATTGTGGATATTTTGTTGGCTAATTTTACGGTTGTTAAACTTGGCGTTGTACCGTTTGCACTTTGTTGACGGTGGCTGTTAACTAGCTTTACTTGCTGTTGCACCTTTTAGATTTTGTTATCCAAATTTTAGTTGTGTTGCAGTTTTTAATAGTCGTTGACTGCTTTTTAGTTTTGTTGCAATTTTAAAATTTGTTAAGTACTTTTAGTTTTATTGAAATTTTATGTAGATTTGTTAACTGCCTTTATTTTTGTTGCAATTTTAAAATTTGTTGAATACTTTTAATTTTGTTGAACCTTTAGATTTGTTAACTGCTTTTAGTCTTGTTGAAATTTTCAATTTGTTGACTAGTTTTACTTTTGTTGTAGTTTAATTTTATATTTGTTAACTAGTTTTAGTTTTTTGTTGCAGTTTTTTTTTTTTTATATTTGTTAACTAGTTCTACTTTTTGTTTCAATTTTCAACATTTATTCACTAGTTTTACCTTTTTGTTGCCAATTTTAACTTTTGTTCCAAATTTTTCGCCTTCTTCGGTCACGATCACCATCAAAAAGCCACGCATTCTCTCCTTTCTTTGCCATTATGGTTCATCGCGCCTTTTTCTTTTCGTCCACCATCTTTTATTATAGCAGATTTGTTCCAGAAAGTTCCATTTTCTGACAGCTCTTCTTTGGTTTCTTCCTTTCTGTCATTCACCTTGCACTGCTAGCTTAATTCCACAGGTAGCTACAAAAATGTTTGATTGTGACGGTTTTACCACACTACAGGGTGCCCGCGACAAACCTGACCACTCCAGGATCCATTCCTGGGTCCGGGATGGTAAGGAAAAAGGTGTACTAAGCCTGCTATCCTGCTTACAAAACAACTAACTGTACAGGAGCGAAACGCCCTAGCGTGGCCATCCAGGGACTAAAGTCACCAGGGACCTAAGGCTGTAGCCCCGAGCCCTGGCGTGCAGAACCCCCTGGAAGGTTTATAAGATGATGGAATGGACGGTGCATGACGGCGACTTAGTGACAATCAAAACTTCATAAAAACTGCCTAATACTTTCCTAAAACACGTGTGGCTTTCTCTTTTCCCCGGTCCGAAAGCCTAGTAAGAGGACCAAATAAAATGCAAAATTTTGTACTTATGTGCACCCAAAAGAATTTTGTGGCGTGAATTCCAATAAGCTCTTTTGGGGCTGACGTGTGGCTTTCTCTTTTCCCTGGTCGGAAAGCCTAGTAAGAAGACCCAAAAAAACAAATAAAAATTATGTGTTCTGACGAATATTGCCCTGCGACTTCCTCCCACTAGTGTATTCTTCCCCCCGCTATAGACCACAATTATCCGGACCGACTTATATTCTGCTCCCCGGACCCCTAAACCATATTCAGACAGACAACATGCATCCCATATATGGACTCACCCATGTGCTCATATATGTAATGGATTCGGACTGACAACCTTTCTTCGGACGGACTGAGGCCTACGGCTCTCATTATTCCGGACGGACAACGAAACTCCCCCACACATTGCTAAATACGGACCGACTGTATCACTACTGAATACTTAAAACCGTCAGACTAGGAAATGGTTGTACTCGGACCGACATTGTACCGCGAAAAACTTACTCCCCTATTAACCTAGGAGCTAAATAAAACACACAACTGAGAAACACTGACGAGAAAAAGGCATCGGCAATAATCAAACACGAGTGGTTTGGGTCGACACGGTTACTCGATCAATTCAAACAAAATAACAAGCCAACTGGTAATGATATCAATGTAAAAAAAAAACCCTATAGAAAGCTGGAGCAACTATTCAGAACTATCTGGGCGGCCATACGCTTGGAAGATGTTGGGACTAAACCCACCAAGAAACCTATCGCTACTGCTTTAAGTCCTTGGCGTGGAATACCCCCAGCGATTTCCCGTTTAGATCCTCAACCTCATATAGGCTGTTCCCAACCGGTCTCACGATCCTACATTTCACGAACTTGCGAGCGAGCTTTGCGTTAAACCCTTGTTTAAAATCACTTTGTTGAAAGTTCCTACGGAAAACTTCCTGCCCTGGTATAAATTTTATTTCGCGGCAACGCGTATTGTATTTCTTTTCATTCCTCAAATATACTTTGTGCAACGAATCACGTATTCTCTGGCGCAAGAGAGACAATTTCTCCGATGTAGTTATTATTTGCAAATCGGGATCTTCCAAACTTTTAAGCTTTCGCGCTAACCGGTAAACACTACCATGACCGATCATGTTTACGCCAAATAAGGCAAAGTACGGAGTAACGCCAATCGATGATTGAAGTGACGATCTCAGCGAAAATTCGATTTCCGACAAATGTCTGTCCCATTCGGACTGATCGTCCTGCAATTGCGATCGCACGGCGGCCAAAATCGATTGGTTTACGCGTTCGGATGCGTTAGCTTGCGGTGAGTATATTGCTGTACGGACATGTTTTATACCGAAATTATTTATCAGATCTAAAAACTCTTTGCTTACGAATTGTTTCCCGTTGTCTGAAACAATAGTTTCGGGCGTGCCAAATTTATGAAAGACTTCTGTGATTAAAAATTGGATGACATTTTTGGTCGTCGCTTTTGGCAAAGCCTTCAGCAAAACGAACTTCGTGAGGTGGTCTAAAACTATAAAAATGAATGTATTTCCGTTCTTGGAGCGTGGATATGGGCCAAGAAAATCTATGTATATACGCTGAAATGGACGCTGCGAGACCGTTTCCGCGCCCATCGGTGGTCGCAAGATGATATTCGAAGGTTTTGATTCCTTACACGTTTGACAACTGCGCACGTAATCGCGAACTTGAACGTTAAGATTTGGCCAGTAAAAGTACTCCTTTATTCTTCGGAGCGTTTTACCAACACCTCCGTGCGCTGCTTGATGGGAGTCATGAGCCTTTTCAATAATATCCCTGGTTAGCTCCTGAGGAATCCACAATTTCCATGTGAAATCCTCATTAACAACCAGGCCATCATAGGGTCGTACTCGTTTATAGGCCAGGCCATCAAGTACCTTTAAGTCAGGCAACCGTTCAGAATTCGCTTCAATAGTCGAAACGAGTTCTAAATAGTCCCCGGACTTAAATGCGCTTGACTCGAGGTCGACCAGCCCTTCTACATTTACACACACCTCCTCCATATCGTAGCGTGATAGGGTATCGGGTACTACATTTTGTTTCCCCTGTCGATGTTCTATGGTGAAGTCAAATGCCTGTAAATGTAGACTCCACCGAGCTAACCGGCCACTGAGGTCTTTGTGTGACATTAGCCATTTAAGACTACTGTGGTCAGTTATTACGGAGAAAGGCATAAGTTCTACGTAGGGCCTAAATTTCTTAATCGCCAGGACAACAGCCAAACACTCCCGCTCCGTCACAGAATAATTCCTCTGCGCTGACGTCAGCTTATGAGAAAAATAAGCAATGGGGTGCTCATCACCGGAGTTGTCCTTCTGAAAAAGAACGGCTCCAATGCCTACATCCGACGCGTCGCACTGGATGTAGAAGTGCTTGGTGAAGTCCGGGTGATTAAGAACGGGACTCGTCGTGAGAGCGCTCTTGAGACGATCAAACGCGACCTTAGCCTCCTCCGTAAACTTGAATTGTTTACCCTTTTTTAACGTATCGAAGATTGGGGCCGCAATGGTTGCATAGTCTGGTATGAATTTTCGATACCAGCCTGTTGCTCCCATGAAGCTCCTCACTTGCTTCGCAGACTTCGGATAAACAAAACGAGTTATGGTATCGACTTTGGCCGGATCAGGTTTCAGCTTGCCACCTCCAATTATGTACCCAAGGTATCTTAACTCCTTGAAACAGAACTTAGATTTTGCTACATTAATGGTCAACCTTGCCTTCTCCAAACTAATAGCTACTTGCTTCAACAACTCCAGGTGTGTCTCGAAATCTGGAGATACTATCAAAAGATCATCTAAGTAGACGAAAACTCTATCACGCAGCGCCGCAGGGATCACCTTATCCATCAGACGGCATAGCCTTTGTGCTGCATTACACAGCCCAAATGGCATGACCGTATAATGGTAAAGTGGTCGTCCCGGCACCGTGAATGCAGTTTTCTCCCTACTAGATGGTTCTAGTGGTATCTGCCAGAAAGCGTCCTTTAAGTCGACACTGGATATGAAAATCGTGTCTCCAAGCCGACTGAGCAATCCCTCAATGTGCGGCAATGGATAAGCGTCCTTGACCGTAAGTGCATTGAGCTTGCGGGCATCTAAACATAAGCGGTTCTTCTCGCCCTTACGCACTAGCGTTACTGGATGGCTCCACGGGCTTTCGCTGAGCTCAATGACACCTAGGTCAAGCATCCTATCCAACTCCGCAAACATGAGCTTTTGCACTGCCGGGGAGACAGGATAATGCTTATCCTTCACTGGAGTTGCATCACGAGTATCTATCAGATGGGTTTCTAAATCTGTTTTCCCTAATCCGTGTTTCGTATAGCAAGGGAACATTGATATAGCACAATCTAGTTTCTGACGCTGTTCAGCTGTCAAGGTATGAGTCACGACAGCAGGGGTACTATTTGCCTCTTCGAAGAGAGCTATTCCGTTTGTCGTAAGACTATCTAGGTGGGCAAACATTTTGAAAACCTTCATAAAATCGATTCCCAAGAACAACTCTCTACTCAAAGTAGGAACTAGATAAAACGTTATGGCTTGTGTTGTTTGGCCAAACTTGACGTCCGCGCGTACACGACCTACTATCGCATGTCCGGTTCCATCGGCTGTCCTGATCTTTGAGGAAAAATCATGGATTTTTAATCCGGTTTTCTCCACAAATTCAAGACAACCGCGGCCCAGACAAGTTACCGTAGCCCCACTGTCGATCAGACCTTCGATTTCATGGCCGTTAATTATAATTTTTGAATACAATCTAGAATCATGGCCTTCATAAAGCGACGCAGATGAAATCTCATGTCTGACCCGCTTTCGGACCTTGTATCTTTCGCGCGCCCTTTTGATTCGATTCGAGACCTGACCGAAAATCCTAATCTTTGCTTCTCTATATTCACGAACACGTACGTGTAATGGTTTTAATTCCCTAAGTTTTGGTTTTTGCTCAGCTATTGCCCTATCCTCAGTGTTTGTTAAAATTCTAATACTATTCCTACTATTCTGTGCCGATTGATCCCCTACTGGGCTTATACTTCGGTCGAACGCAACTCCCCAGCCTGAGATGGGTTCCGCGACCTGTTTCCCGTACACCGCGGACACTTAGGCGCGACAACATTTTCTCGTCCACACCTAAAACAGAAAATCCGGGTAATCGGTGTTGGACAGTCCATAAAACTGTGGCCTGCGACCTTGCAGTTCCAACAAGTCAAAAGATTTTTCGCTGCTATGGCTTCGACGTTCACCTCTCATCTGAGCAAGCTTCTTCCAGCTCAACTTCGTGTACCCTAGGTGGTGCAAATGGACGGTGAGAGTACATGGACTTTTGACTGGCCAGGAGACTCTCGGCCCTTTTTGCCTGTAGACAAAAATCATTTAGGGTCTCTATACGAGCTGAAAACAATAAATGAGATAAGGCTGGCCTTAGGTTGCTTCTCATAATTTCAACCAGGTCCACTTCTGAGTATGGTGACCTCTGTTGATTTCTTAATTTCAAAACTGCATTATAAAAATCTTCAAAAGATTCCTGTGGTCCTTGGCGACGTTCCATTATCTTCTTTTGTACTTGAAACTCGCTTTCGTATCGACGAAACTGTGTTAAAAATGCACTCACTACTTCATCCCAGGTCAGCACTGGATTTAACTTACGTAGGTTCCAAAACCAATCTAATGCTTGACCTTCCAGTAAAGTGTGGAAGTTTCGCCTAAGCTCACTTAAAGACAAGTGATAATCCGTTCGAAGCACCTCTACACGAAAGATAAACTCCTCTGCACTCATTGACTTGGCGGTGCCGTCAAATTTAACTCCCCATTTGGAAAGATCTACCTTAAGTGTTGACGGATGAGTCTCATTAATAGGGGCAGTGTGTTGGTGACCGAACGAGGGTGGAATATTGGCTGAACCAACGTGTGGAAAAACGGGATGATGCAAAGATTCAAATGAAGAAAAACCTGCCGCATGTTGCGGGTACAATGGAGGCCTAGCAGTTGAAATGGGTATATAATTATGTCTGTTTGAATGTGACGATGTCAATACATTCTGACCTATTCTAGGTTGAGGTGGTGACGGTGTATGGACTGAAGCTGACGCTTGACCTGCCTGTGCACTGTTAACTACATTCTGACAAGTTGTCATAGGGACCCTTCTTTCATTGGCGTGCCCTCTCACCACTTGATTTAGGGTTTGTGAAATTTGCTGTTGCATTGCAAGTTGTAGACCTTGCATCTGTCGTGACAACTCCCTTTGTATATATCCAGCCACGTCTTCACCCACAATTCCGCTATTATTAGCCTGAGCTGTATTCACATTGCGCTGCTCACCTCTGAAACTTTGATGAATACTACGCGCCGTGATACTGCTGTACTCCGGCGAGGCAATCGAATCGCTAGAGTTGTGGCTGTCACTGGCTTGATTTGCCTGTTCTTGAGCTAAAGACAGAAATTGCTGAACAGATGGTGCAATTTGTGAACCAGCTGTAGTAATACCTGTACCTGTGGTGGTTGGGACTGAAGTTGTGAGGACAGTGCCCTCCGGCGCACGCAGTGTGTCTTCCATACTATATACAGTGTTGATATCAAACCCCTCGGCTAGCAAACGATTTCTAACCGAACGAGTTAAAACCATTAAAAGCAAATGCTGAAATACGACCCTAGCCTATAGCTATGCATTCAATGTACAAACAACAGAGAAAAATAAAAATATGTATTGCTTTTCTATATAGATTTAGTTCAAACCAAGAAATGTTTACTAGATTGTTCGCTTATATAGCAACTATAATACTTATATCGCAACTATACTCAAAAAAAAATATGCTGAAACAGAAGTTATATTAAAAGAAATTTTATAAATCAATAATATAATAATCAATAAAATAATAATTGTATTTTAAAGGAGATCACTCAAATTTGATGTAAAATGGGGTTTTCAGATGATAGATCGAAGATTTGGGAGTAAAACAAGAATTCAATTATTCATGTTGTAATCTTGAATTGTTGTGTGCAGTTGTGTTGGAGTTATTTATTTCAATTTATTTAATTATGAGTTTTCGCAAGCAATGGACAAACAAGCTTTGTGTTATGGTTCGGTTTCTACTAACGATCAACGACAGTCATACTTCAGTTGGTGCAACTGGCGCATACTTAACTGATATGCACTTGCCAGGACAAACCAACTGATTGATGATGTCATACAAATATTTAATTGTAAAAAAAAAAAATGCTTATATTCTCGAAACCGAATTTGATTATTTCAAACTAACTTTATTTTGGCTGATATTCTCTAGAATATAATGAATTATAGCAAAGGCGTGGCAGTTTTAGTAACTCTAAGCCTGACTCTATTCATCACCTTCTAGCGAATGTTTACTTTTCTAGCTACCTATCGCTGTCGCAACGCGAGTACTATTTATAAAATAAATATGCGTACCCGGGACTTACAGACGCCGAGAACTAGAAAAAGCGATCTGTCTTTAATGAAAATTATAAAAAACTGAACGAAGTCAAAGTGACTATCAACGCTAAATTACTAGTGTCGCTACTTATAGAGGACTCTTTTTGTTAACCCTAGAAGGACTTACACTTGAATATAACGCTGAATTCACTTTATCAAAACTAACTTTTACTTATTTTCTCTTTCGGGCCCCACGTTGGGCGCCATTTTTGTAGTAGTAGTAGTAGTATTACTCGCTGCTGTTGTTGAAAAAAAAAATTCCAAAGAAAAAATTTTGTTGCTGATTGCTGGCTGTGCTGGTATGATGGCGGATGCTCCGGCTGTGGCTCGTCGGACGGGTGGGGATCTTTCCAGCCAATCCAGCTGTATGCCGCTACTACAAAAAATTACATACCAGCCTTTTCTTAACCACCAAATAAATCGATATAATTGTGAGGCCCGAAAGATAAATAAGCACAAAAGAAAAAAAAAACGTACCTGATTGTCCTCACTTGTTCGTCCAACACATCTGCAACACAGCTACCAGGTGTTGTGGTAGTATCGGCTGCCCTCCCTCTGTGATGCACATGATGACTTTTTGCCTATCTGAAATGTTAAAAATCATCCCCTGATTCATTTCTCCCTACCCTTCCTCTATCATCATCCCATATTTAACACTTTTACGCTATTCCATCATACTGGAATCAACAATCCACACAAAAATAATTGTTTATTACATTCATTTATGATAAATTTTATTTATTACAATAATATTGATAAAGATTATAAGATATAAAATTTATGGCCAAATAGAAAAATTGCAAATTGCTTATAATCCAAAACACAAACAAGAAATTTTTACGATAAACGCGAATATGCATCAGCCATCGAGCTAACACCTAATGTCTGCAGCTAATTAGCTGACTACGATCTGATCTACACCCCCCTACGCTGTATGTGAGCTCACCTACCCGTAGCGAGAACGGTACGTTCAATAAAACAAAACGTATAAAGACGAAAGGAAAACGCGCAATCAGGTGTTCGCTTTATCGCCAAACACAAATTTACAAAAACGAAATTTTGTTTCTCCTTTTTTTTTTTTTTTATATATAAATAAGATTGAAAAATATTAAATTATATGTGCCTTAAAGGTACAAATAATTCCCGAAAATCTTGGCGTACGTGAAAATTTTTAATGGCAATACAAATCAATACAAATATTTTACATACAGATATTTAAGAATATAGGTATAATAATCTATATAACTACAACTACTAATACAAATACACTTAACTCACGTAAGTATTCGGCTTCGTGGACTTCTCGGACGTACGTCGTATTGGCTTGTTAGCATTTGCCTACCATGTACGGCTACCAAACTTTGTGCTGCAAATTATGGAATTGTAGCTGTCTACCGCTGCTGCAGGAGCTGTACGCTTACCTCCTTCTGGTTTCTGCGGGCTCGTCAAGGTCGTAGCTTAGATAGCTCGACTGCTTCGTGTATGTAGCCTTTTGATTCCTCGGGCAATTCTGTTGGCCGATGGCAATTGGTTGAAGTTTTCGTGAATTACCGGGATGCTGCAGATATGGTGATGACCGTTTTATGTTGCTGAAGATTTTGGTGAATTGTGGATATTTTGTTGGCTAATTTTACGGTTGTTAAACTTGGCGTTGTACCGTTTGCACTTTGTTGACGGTGGCTGTTAACTAGCTTTACTTGCTGTTGCACCTTTTAGATTTTGTTATCCAAATTTTAGTTGTGTTGCAGTTTTTAATAGTCGTTGACTGCTTTTTAGTTTTGTTGCAATTTTAAAATTTGTTAAGTACTTTTAGTTTTATTGAAATTTTATGTAGATTTGTTAACTGCCTTTATTTTTGTTGCAATTTTAAAATTTGTTGAATACTTTTAATTTTGTTGAACCTTTAGATTTGTTAACTGCTTTTAGTCTTGTTGAAATTTTCAATTTGTTGACTAGTTTTACTTTTGTTGTAGTTTAATTTTATATTTGTTAACTAGTTTTAGTTTTTTGTTGCAGTTTTTTTTTTTTTATATTTGTTAACTAGTTCTACTTTTTGTTTCAATTTTCAACATTTATTCACTAGTTTTACCTTTTTGTTGCCAATTTTAACTTTTGTTCCAAATTTTTCGCCTTCTTCGGTCACGATCACCATCAAAAAGCCACGCATTCTCTCCTTTCTTTGCCATTATGGTTCATCGCGCCTTTTTCTTTTCGTCCACCATCTTTTATTATAGCAGATTTGTTCCAGAAAGTTCCATTTTCTGACAGCTCTTCTTTGGTTTCTTCCTTTCTGTCATTCACCTTGCACTGCTAGCTTAATTCCACAGGTAGCTACAAAAATGTTTGATTGTGACGGTTTTACCACACTACAGGGTGCCCGCGACAGTACTTGTTTAGAAAAAAAAAAAAAAATTAAACTGCACAGCAAGAGGAAGCAGCAATAATTCGGAAAATTAAAAAATAATATTTATTTTTAATTAAAAAATATTTCAAATAGGTATACAACTTTGATGTTATGATGTCTCTTGAAACACCATCATAAATGAATTTGTGTTTATTATTTGTATTGAGACCGAAATTGGATGCCGAAAATAAAAAACAAAACGAAAGAGGAAAATAGAAGAGAAAAGAAATTTCGAAATTGCAACTGAAATAGAAAACGTGTTGTGCAAAAGAATTTCTTGTTAATGAAAAACAAGTACATACCCAAGTTTCGAAAAATTGTGCACGTAAACAATTTTAGAAGCAAACTTATTTTTCAATTTATTGGTCAAAAAAAAAGATAAATTAAAATGTAAGCAGGCAAAGATGATGTAATTAGTTTTCTTACAATGAAAAGGGTTTAATGTTTTGATTAAAAATCAATTAGGTATGAAATATTAATTAAATTGTTACTAACAATTTTTACTGTTCGATCGTTTACTTCTCTAACTTTTTGTATCAGGTCTATCGGACCCAAGTTGATTTGATATTGTTATAGTGAGCAGAATTAATTAAAAGAGCTCAAAAAATATCAAAGACTGGCGGACATCCTTAGGGCGAAAAAAATACATTTCGTATTAGATTTATCGCTCTCAAACTCCTTCCATATTACTAATTTATGTGATAATATTAAGGAAAGGGCACAAAATGCCAAAAAGTTTTAGCTGGGGGACCTCTCTAGACGATCCCATATAAAAATAATTTTTCTATATTACGCTTATCGATTTTAAACTAATTCTACATTATTGTTGTAATTTAACTTAGACCAAGAAGATAAAACAACTATCATATATCTTTAGCTAGGGCACAACTAGCTATTTTGGAGCCGCCGGACTTCTTGGCACTATCCATCCTTAAACTCAGAGGCTCTTGATTCCGAAACTACACTCAAGCCACTCAGCCACCCATGTAGTTATATATGCCATTAGAAATATGAATAAAAAAAGGAAGGAGTTATTTTAGGTCTAAAAATAGACCTTATTAATGTCTTCTTTCTTTTTCAGCTGTTTATATGCCGCCGACGTTTCCTTGATGCTAAGCAACTCATCAGTGAAAGAAAAGTAAAAGTGTTTTCTGTATTAATTAGGTCTCAAAGCAAAAAGATAAGTTTTGAAAAGGAAAACAATAGTAATTTAATATAAAATATATTTCAGTCAATGGAAAAAGACAGAGATAAAATAAAATTTTTCAATTGCATAAATATAGACGGCCAGCAATGAAGAGCTCAGATAGTAGAATGGTTAGCGCTGCTGCTTAAAAAAACAGCCAGTAATTATTTATGATCTGGGCTCAAAGAGACTTGGGTGCAGATGGTCGCCGTGGTGGACGTGAAACAGCCATGGTAATTTTTCTCATCTAGTATGCCTTCAGCTTTATTTCATCTGTATTCCTAAAAAAATTTTAATCACTACAAGTTTGCCACAAAAACTCATTCTTAATTCTGAGAAATTGAAAGCAGGCTGAAGCCCGAAAAATGAAGTACTAAAAGTCAAGCAAGCAGAATTTCAAATGTCGTTCCCAATCAGCACTTCTGATTCGCTGATCTGATGTTTACAAATTGACATCAAAGCTTTCTGTGTTTTGGCTTTAATAGAGTTTTTTTTTATTTATTGCAGCAATATCCTGCCACCAAAAATTAATATAAAGTAATAATAAAAACAATTGTTTTGGGCACAAGAACTTGCTTAAAATTCACGTGCATCTCCAACTTCTTTAAGTACGATTTATATGATTTATGCTATATATCGGCTGTATGTAGACCGACGTCACTCATTTTTTTTCTTCTAATAAGTTTATCTTATTATTACAGCAACTTTTTTGCGCCGAAAGTACAGGCTCAAATTCTTGAAGAATCGGTTTTCGCTATGTCTCGTTTTTCGGCATATCGACCAATCTTCAAAGGTTTGCCTTCAGCCAAACACGTTTTGCATAACATCTTTATTTGAAACGAAAATGTTCTCAATTTGGGGTACAAGCCCAACTTCTTGAAAAACGGTTTTCATGTAATAAAATGATGTCTTGAAAAATATTTTCGATCCCTTAAAAAAGTTGCTTTCTCATCAAATTTAATGTTTGGTGTCAAAAATGGTTTTAGCTTGCTTATAATTGAAATTTCCTCAAAGACTGGGGGACAACCAGCCTGTGAACACTTTATTAATGCGACTGAATATTTTATTAGGACTGAATATTTTATTAAGACGACAGTAAAATTTCCAAATAACTATTTGGAAGACTCTAAGTTGTTAATAAAATGTTGGGTTTATGTTTATCAGGTCTAAGTTCATTATTGTAACTCATATTCATTAAACAAAGTCAAGAAAGGATTAAATATCTTTTAATAAGACTATAATAATATTAATGTCAAACTTTAATAAAACATAAAACAAATATAAATAAATCTAAATTAGTTCTCTGCTTTCAAAATGTTAACCACTACAAATTTGCCATAAAAAACTTTTTCTCAATTCTGAGGAAGTACAATCGAACTAAATGCATATAGAGTATTCAACAATTATAAATCGAAATATCTAGAGAAGAATTTTGAGAAAAAAATGTTCGCGAAAATTGAACATCACATTTGTTAGAACTTAAGAGCTATAATCTAAACTTAATACCTTGCTTGAACACCTTTTTTTATCTTTTCGTTTTAGATATTTGATTACACGGAAATTTAACCCACAACAAAAACTCAAAGGATTTCGTGAAGAAACCATAAAAACGTTCTTCCCTAACAAATGCTTAATTTGGCTTGTATATAATTAGTTAGAGGAAAGCAAGCATCCAAAAACGAATCTTGTTTTAAACAAATGTAGGCAAATTTAGAGCAGATTTAAAAACACGTAACCCAAACATATCAAAAGCATGTGCCATTTATATAGAAATTAAGTATCGAATACATAAAAAGCAGCTAGATTTTCGAATGAAAAAATTGCCAACATTTGTATAAAGTGAAGTAAACTCAATCAACACTAACAATTATTTTCAAACAAATTACCAGCAATACACACTCCACGGACAGGAGAATTAAAATAATTGTAATGCGAAACGAAACAGCAGGAACAGGAGCAGCAGCTAAAGCAACAGCAAATAAATGAAAACATTTTAAAATTAGTGACTACATGAAATTAACAACTTGGTAACAGGAAATTGTAATTAGATTAACAGAAAAATAAAAACTGCACAAAAGAGAAGCAGAGGCAACAACAACAACAACAACAAAAAGACATTGCAATTTCAAACTAATAGCCAATGTCTGAAATACTAATCATGGCAACGTTTTTAAAATAACTTCAGGCCTTAAGAGGCCACAACAAGGATACAGAGAGAAAAAAAAACGAAAAATAAAATAAAAAAAATAAAAAGTTAACCGGCGGCAACTGGCAGACGTTTTTTAGCCCTGCTGTTTCATTTAAAAAAACAATCAACATTGTTCAATTTAGTTGTTACCATTTCACTTGAACCTGCTTTTATGCTCAATACATTTTAATTCGTTTTTTATTTTTTTGGATTTGTGCATGCCGGACATTCAATAATGCAATTTTCTTGCTACCGGAAATAGTTGACGGAAGTTTATAACGGCCATTGACAAGCCCTAACAATATTGTGGCTCTCTCGTATTTTGTAACACAAAAAGCAGCAACCAACAACGAACCAACAAACACCATACAATCAACATCATCCCCAACATCCCCACCAGCAGCAGCAGCACTGCATTATTTCATTGGCTGCAGAACAATTTACCCCAATATTCGTATAGAAATTGAGACATTCTTTTATTTACAAACGCCGGCACAGAAAAAGGGTTCACCAGCAAAAACCATTTAATTCCTTCAAGGCTATTTCCCTCAAGAAAAAAAAACGAAAGAACAACAAGGATGCAGCTGGGCAAATGATATCTTGTTGAGAAACAATATCATCAGGATGATGAAGTTTTGTAACGGAAATGCAACATTTACAGATCAAATTACAAATTTCGAAACCGCCACCAAACAATTATTGCATTTGATAAATCAACAAATGCTAAAAATTTTAGGAACTTGAAATTTTATAGGAAAAATAAAATTCGACTAAAAAAAACATTTAACAAAAAGAATCCTTACACGTTTTCTTCTTTTGGAAAAACCCCACTTTCATTTCCTTTCATACTAAGCAAGTCTAGTGAAGATTTCAATTTTTGTTTTCTGCTGGCTGAAAAAAAGAAAAATTCTTAAAAGAAAAGCTGTTTGAAAAAAAAGAAAGAAACTTAAGAAAACAAAATTGATTAATTTTGTTTTTGCAATTGAAACCTGATGACTACTGCCAAAAGACGTACTGGCAGTAGCGCGACTTTAGTTGCCGACAGCAGCAGTCATCATTATACCTCATTAAATCAACAACAACAACCACAACAGCCCCAGCAACAGCAACAACAATTACAACATTCCCGTCAACATTATTTCAATCAAAACTTCTACACTCAACAACAAAATAATCATGAGAATCAACGTCTACTGCAACAACAGCCAGCATCATCATCGTCGTCAAACTCAATCGCAAATACAGCAACAACAACAACAACCACCACACAACGTCATCATTCACAATATCCCAATTACAGTGCAACAGCGTGCAGCAACGCATCGTCATCGTCAGCAACGACAGCCACACCAACAGCAGCAACAACAACAGCAGCAGCCTCATCTAGTGCTGCCTCCATTATGCGGGGCGAATGTTCGGTGAAATTGCCATTGGATATTTTGTAAGTAAAAGAATAAATGCGAAGAAAGCAGCTTTAAAATGTTTATAATTTATTACAGTTTAATCTTGAGCAAAAACTAAAAGTAAAATTTAATTATTGCCTTCTCGAGAAAGGGAGAGCTAAAAAAGGAAAACTGGTGTTATTGCTCTTAAGCTGGCGACTTCAGCCATTTAAGCTGAAATATTTTTTTTTTTTTTTTCATATGACATTTAATATTACGATTGCCAGAGATGGGGATTATTTGACAAACATGAAGGTTTTACAACTGGTAGAGGAGCAAAAAAATTTTTTTTTTATTTTATACATATGTATATAATTTTTGTAGCTATTTTGTAAAGCAAATGGTTGGGGGGTATTTTGTTCAGTATCTAAGCTGGTGCTTTCTGCTTACAGAGCTTTTTCTAAGAAGTATTTATGTATTTTTTTTTTTCAATCTTTTGGGGGCTCTCTAGTACCAGCTGTAAATTTTGGAAATGCAATTTTCCATTTTGCTTTTATCTCACAGTGTTAATTACACTGTGCTAGTTGAAAAAACCGACAGAAGAGACAGCCAGTGACTAAACCTAATTCGGGTGCGCTGAATTCAGTGTTTTTTAGGTTAGCTCTTGTTTTTGAGATATAGCGTTATTTTAAAAATGGAGGAGGTAGGACAACTTAGATTGTCTTAACTCAAAAACGATTTAAAATCTTGGAAAGAGCACAAAAACCGAAATTTGGCAACAAAATTATCTTTCAACAACTGAAAAAAATTTTTTAATGAGTTTAGTAGCTTAGAAAACACAAATTTTTTTCGATGAAAAATATAAAATTTTTTTGCAAAAGTTCGAAATTTCTTGTTTTTTAAAACAGCATAAAAAATCTAAAAATAAAGTTATGATGATAAATTTTCATTTGTTCATAACAAATAAAGCTTCAAACAAAAGAAGCCTTAAAAGACTAAAGTCGGTGCACAACTTTGGTAGTTATTCACAAAAAATCAAAAATTGCAGTTTCAAACAGTCACCAAACGAAATCTCCAAAATTATTCAACATTGACTTTTCTACAGTTTCTATATGAAACACGTAGAATTAATTTAAAAAAAATATACACGTACAATTTTATATTTTGTTAAAAATTGCGTTGTGCAATATATTTTGAACGATATATCTCAAAAACAAGAGCTAGCACCACTGAATTCAGCTCACCCGAATTAGGTTTGGTCACTGGGTGCCCCATCTGTCAGAAAAAAAAGTTTCAATTTCAAGCGCAGTGTTATTATCAGCTATGGACTCACATAGAAATTTAGTGCCTGGCACGCGTTGTCACTCGACAGGGTTCATGTACACCAAAATGCTGAAACAACAACAAAGTTTTAAATTTTGTCATTGCTTTGCAAATGCGCGAGCCAACGATATGGAGTGACTACATGGGCCTGGCAATTTGGGTGACCCAGAACTATTTTAAAATGTCAGCGTGATTTATTGTGACTTCCAATACCCAAAAAGAATTGTTTGCTTAAAATAGCAATATTTTGTATTATGTTCGGGGAATTTCAAGTTCCATCGGGCTTGAAGAAACCTTTTTACACATTTCACCAGTAAAATTGCGTGTTGTGTAACATCTAAAGGAAAATGCAAAGAAAAATTCTCTCAATGTTAATAAAATCCTGCAGTAAATTACACCATTTAAGCATTTCAAATACGATTTATTTGTAACTGCTTGATGGGTGTGGGAGGGGCTAAAAAGGGGCTTTGCAGTAAAACATTATTACACAAGTATTTACATAAAATTATTGAACAATCCAGGGCTTAACTGTAGACCTCGTTGTTGTTGTTGTTGTTGTTGTTGTTGTTTTTATTTACGCTTACATTTAAATAAAATATTCAACATTCTGCACAAATATTATTGCAAGCTAAAATGTTTATGTTAATTTTATGATGGTTTCATTGTTTGACGCTGTCGTTGTTGTTATTGTTGTTGTTTTTGTGTTTCTGGCTTAATTCGTTATGGCTGCCTATAACCAAAAACAAATATTTTCTTTCAAACACTTCATTTCATTTCATTAAAAAAGAGGCAAAAATATGGTCGTAATATTTTCATAAATTATAAGGAATTGTGCACTTATTTTTGCTTTTCACTATTTTGTTTTGTTTTAATTTAACAAAATCTAATACCAAAAGAAATTCAACTTTATATAATTACCTGCATTGTGCATAATTTGTTGGAAAAGAAGCGTTTTATTGGCTGTTATTTTCTTTTTCGAAAAACTTTCGTATGAAAATGGAATATTGTTCGATTTATTTGAGTGAGCAAATGTCACTTTATTCTTCCAAATCTATTTTTCTAAAATTTTATCTTTATTTCTTGATTAAAAAAAAAAACACATTTTACTTTTCTTAAATTTTTTTTTTTTTTTTTGCATAAAAACGAAATAATTTTCCTGCCATTCCTCTATACTATTTTCTAATAAAATTATAGCATACAAAAATTTTATAAAGGGATCAAAAACGTAAAACCATAGAATTTATAATTTTGAAATGAGTTTGCAAATATGGTTGTGTGAGTATGTGTATGTAACTGTGTGTGTGTGTGTTAAAGAAAGATAAAATTAATACATACATACAAACATGTTTTGCTGGTATCTTAAATATTTATTTTGTATTCTTTAATATGATTGTATTTGCGGTTGGATGCTTTTAATATTTTCCGTATATTGAGGAAACGCAAAGCATAATATAATAAACAGAAAACTTTAATAAATTTTACTTCTCGGCACTTGGTTTTAATATAAATAATGAATTGGTATTTCCAAGAAATTCATATTTTATTGCTTTTGTAGCAGAGCTAAGAAATATAACAAATATGAAAGATGTTTAAACGAAATTTAAAAGGAAGCTAAAAAAAATATGTTTCACAGAAATCGAGCCAAACTGTTAAGAATCAAAAGATAAAACAGAATTATGTCTATAAGTGCAGGCGTAAAAGTACAAGCCCATAATCAAATTTCTAATAACCTATGTATATATAAAATACTTATCATTAATCCCAATTGTCTTAAAGTAGATAACGCAATAATTATTTTTTTTAATCAAGAACATAATTTGCCCCCAATCCAGACATAAATATAGTTAAACTATGCTTACGCTGACAAAAGCAACTCAATCCATTTGTGCTTGAATCCATCCCCAGCGGTGTCTGAAGTTCGGAAAGTATGAATTTTCAAATATGAACTTAATTATTTATTTGATTTAAGAGCCAATTGAAATGTATTAGTTCAGGTCCAAAAATGAACCTTTTCAAAACGAAAAAAGAAATGTTTGCTGTATTAAAGGTTTGTTTAAACATTTCTGATTCTCATTCTGTTCATGGGAATTATGGAATAAGTAGTTAAGTTTCAAACAAACTTTTAAGAATTTTTCAAGTCTACTGATGAGTTGATTAGCACCGAAACGAAATGTCGTCGGCATATAGACAGCTGAAAGATACAGCAAATATTTTTTGGACCTGAATTAATAAGTATGAATTTTCTTAAATCAAATACGTTGTGCTTATTTTAAGTGCATATTATTCAAGCACTAGGTACTTAAAGTGGAATCCAAGTTTTGGGTTGATCCTGGTCTCGGATTAAATATGGCAAAAAATCTGTACTTAAAGACACGCTGTACTTGATTAAAAAACCATACGTGCATACCATACTTAAAGCAATACCAATCTTGACACTGATTGGTATTGCTTTAAGTATGGTATGCACGTATGGTTTTTTAATCAAGTACAGCGTGTCTTTAAGTACAGATTTTTTGCCATATTTAATCCGAGACCAGGATCAACCCAAAACTTGTAACTTTGTAAGTACCGAAGGATCGAATTCGCCTTAAGTGTGACGGTCATGCCGATTATTCGATGCATTTTTAAACATAAAAAATAGGGCAAGAGAACCATTTTCGCAGAGAAAAATATTGCTGAAATATATGATTACAGACTAACAATTTAATATTGTTGAATAAAACCTGCACATTGTTACGGCTTTCCCATTCAGTTATTGGGTTATTCTTGTTACTAACGATGTTATTGCTATATTCAGTTCAAAACTTGTCATGTCCGACATGTCATTTTAAATCACATTGTTGACGGATCCAACAATAGTATTGTCGTTTTCTAATATGGACAAAAGTATATCTAAATTTACTATTTTCCTTTCTAACCATAATTTTGTAATTTCAAACCATTCTATGGTATAATCCAACTATATTATTTTCATATTGCAACTTGTACCTGACAATATTGGCTGAATTCAGCAAAAGCATGCTGCTTCGCGACAGCACATACTTTGAATTTGTCAGCAATATGCCTGACAAATGTATTATGTATACAAATGAAAAATGTATTATTTTAGGCCATTCAAGAAAGGGAGTCTTATGTCTCTTGGTTACACCGAATCGATTTTACTGATCTTTAATAGCAAATACATGACACGATACCTGAATAGATTGACACCCAAGAACAAAACATCAAGTACAACAAGTTTCTTAAACATATTATACCAGCAGCTTCCATCACTTAAACGAATTTTCTGATTGTTATTGATACAGAATATCGTTGATCTAATGTAAAAATGGTCCCAACTATCATACGTATTACTATCAGGTCTCTTAATTAATCAAAATATTAGAGTTAGAGCGTTTCAACATGGGACCAGCAATATGGTTTATGGGGTTGCTAGTCAAAATTCTGTAAATTAAGACAATTATCATTCACTTGTGATACCAACCCTTAATACTGGCTGTGAAGGGTATCAAAAATAAGATCAGTCCAAATAGTGTTCCATAAGATATTGAAGACATAGCGATATTGGTGCGTGGTAAGAATATATAAAAACTTTGACAAACGTCAATGGCGTGATTAGATTTAAAAGACCTCTTTAAATGTTAGCTGTCTAGCCTTGCAGCCGCGGATGTTTCACTAATGCTGCGCAACTCAAAAAACTTTCAAGACTGCTTTAGAATTCACTATTATGTGAATATGTCTCATATGACGAGTTAAATAGCAGCTGTAAGATCTATAAACGGATAAAATTTCTATTACATACCTGCAATACATCGTCTGGTGATGTATTGAATGTTTGACGTAACCGTCAAAAATGTGTATGTATCTTCTACAAACCACTGTTTGTAGTCGCAGAATTTATTTAGGATTTTATTCTATTTGTATATGTTAATTTTTATGTAGCGCGTCTTGGAATACCTGTATATTAAAATTTGTTTGTCAAGTTCGCCGTTAAATTTATCATTAACTGTTGAAACCATTGCTATCTACTTCTATTTGAACATCTTAATTTGTTCTTTGAAATTACTTTTCTTTTAACGACTTGTTGTGTTGTGGGCAACGAAACGTGGGTGTTATTTTAATGAGATTTACCAGTGTATTTGTGCGTGGGATCTTTTTATATGTTTTTTCTAGCGTTAAAAATGCCAACACGTATGGCTGAGTTCGCATGATTGATATCGTTGTGGTTGGCTTTGAATAGAGTTTGGTTTCTTTTTAGTTTTATTAAGGATTTTTTTTATTACAGGAAATATTATTTTGTATCTACTTAAAGTATCAGGCACATGACAAAAAAAATTGGTTTTTAATGACACAGATGATGACAAAACAAAGTAAAACACCAATGTCTTGGCTTTGTTGGTAGGGAAAGACATCAAAATTTTGTTTGGTTGCCAGGCCAGCAATCACAAATTTCTAAGCAGCCAAGAAAAAAAAACTATTTCAATTTATTCTCCTGCAAAACTTTTTATTACACAAAAAAATCTGAATTATTCTAAAGAAAAATTTTACCCTCTAGAGCAGGGGGACAATCCAAAAAAAAAAAATGTTTTTTTTAATAACTTGGTATTTAATATATTTATGTTCTTGAGCCAAAGGTCTTTTATTAAAATTATTATTTAATTATCAAAACTTTTTTCATTATTATTGTCCTGAAGAAACTATCCGAAAGAGAGCGAAATATCGACAAAAATAATTAAATAATTTTGATAAACGACCCTTAGCTCAAGAAAATAAATATATAAAATATAAAAAATTTGTCGGAAAAAACCAAATAACAAAACTTGATATTTATATTAACGATACTTCAAATAAAAAGAAAGTGTGTGCAAAATATTTTTGTGTGTGAGTTGGTTGCTCGAAATGGAGAGACCACATAGATGAAATAGTCAATAAGGCTGATATCTATTAGTAAATCTTTCAACGAGTCTTAGCCACAATATGAAGATTTAATCCACAGAGGACATACTGGTTGTATAGTAGCGTTATATGGCTGATTACGACTGACGCTTCTATAGTATGGTAGACGTCTGACTGCAACTTCGATACGATACGAAAATCTCAGAGAATCTAATGCCTGGACTTTCAAATCAATACCCACAAAGGCAACTGCTACAAAATTATCTATCCATTGAGCCAATTAAAACTTGTATAAAATACGAATCAGTGCTGCCAGCGAAACGGCTGCAGGTAATGAGTGACTGAAGCGTTTTAATAGATGGAATTACAAATATTGTCCTGAAGATGCTAACAAATTGTTAGCGAAATATTGAATAATATTGTTAATTCAACAATAAACTTAATTATTTATTCGGTATAAGAGGCAATTGAAATTAATTACTTTAGGTCTAAAAAAATATTGTTAATAAATTTCATTAAAAAAAAACCATCTGAAACTACATAAACTAGTTTTTTTTTCAAGAATTATAAAGATCAAATAAAAATTATATTTGTTATAGACAGTTTAATTTCGTTAATATTTTTTATACCCTTCACAAAAATGGGTAAGGGTATATATAAGTTTGTGATTCCATGTGTAACGCATTGAAATAACGATTGCCGTCTGTTCGTCTGTAGTCGTTGAAATATCGTTTCTGAGAAAACGGTTTGAGATAGAAACGTCATTTTTTCGCTATTGAAATTCAATAAAATCAGTTTACCGATAGCCGAGATATATCCAAAAAACCGGGTTTTGAGAGGTATTTTTTGCCATTTTTTTGGTGAGATTTTTGAAAAAAAAAATTTTTTATAAAAAAGTTAGCCATATTATTTTCAATGACCATCAAATCCCAAAAATTGAAGAATTTTTTTTAATCGGTCCATATATACCCGAGATATAGCGTCTCCCGATTTTTCAAGAAATCAGCTCTATGAACCAAAAAAAAAACAACTTTTGGCACCAAAAAACAATCAGAATGGTACATATAGTCTATTCACAAGCAAAACTGGAAAATTTTTTGACATCGGCCCATATACACTGGAGACATAGCGCCTCCCGTTATCTCAAGAAGCCAAACGAAACAATTTGCTGCACCAAAAATTTGTCAGAATGGTACAAAGGGGTTGTTCAGTGGCAAAATTAGTGCATATCGGCCCATATGGACCCCAGATAATGCTTCTCCCGATTTCTCAAGAAGTCAATATTAAAAGCCAAATAAAACAATTTTTGGCATCAAAAATCAATCAGAATGGTTTATATATCATTGTGAAGGGTATTTAAAAAAATAGTTTAAAAAAATAACTCGAAAAATGTATGAATGTTAAACGTATTAATTTAGTTCCAAAAATGAACCTTTTCAATAAATGTTTGTTGTATTTTTCAGCTGTCTATATGCCAACAACATCTCGTTGCCATCAACGAAGTCAGTAGACTTGAAAAATTCTTAAAAGTGTGTTTGAAACTTAACTACTTATTCCATAATTCCCATGAACAGAATGAGAATCAGAAATGTTCAAACAAACCTTTAACACAACAAACATTTCTTTTTTCGTTTTGCAACACTTCCACTTTTCTTTGCAACCTTTTATACAACGAGTCACCATTGGTTACTACGATTTGTATTTTTGAAAGTATCAAAAAGTAAAAGTTTTTGAAAATTCAAATATGAAGTCAATTGGCTCTTAAAGCAAATAAATAATTAAGTTCATATATGAATATGAAACAAAAAATGTTTAGCACCAAGTACCAAGCTATTCCGAAAAGAAAAAAATAATAAAAAAAATCGCAAATAATGCCCCGTAGGCATTATTTTCCTATTAATTAGTTTAATAATTGAAATTAACTTTTTATTTCCCTCTACTAGTACAAACCTTAGTCCAATCATTTTTGGCTAATAAAAATTCTTCTTGTTTTTATATAAAGAAAAAATTTAACAAACTAACGCAAAACTTTCCTTTTTAAATTTGGCAAACAAATAATCAAATGATTTGCTAGCAACAAGAACTATTATTTGTTATACAATTAAATAATGAAATAATCTGAAGGTCATTTCTCTGCTCCAGAAGTTGTCCTTAACAGCGATTTTTCATTGTAATATTTAAACACTGAAGGCAGCAATAAAATATTAAAACGACTTGCAAAATAAAAAATATTCATACCCATCAGCAAAGAACAGAACACTACAAATTGCAGGCTTACAAAAAAAAAAAAAAAAACAGAAAAAAACGGAAAAAACACTTGAAGTGTGCAATTATTTGACTGAAATTCATACTCCAATATAATAATTATTCTCTACTTGAGTTCGTTTGCAAATGAGAATTTACACGCGCAGCAGAGGTTGAATGCATTTTGAAATATTTGTTTGCAAATAAACAAACAGGCACACACACACACACAGCTTTTTGAAACTATAAAATTATTTAATATGCAATAATTGTTGCATAATTCAAAACTAATTGAGTCATACACATTTCATTTACATTTGTGTCTTAATAAATGAGATTTTTTTTTGCGAAAATTTTGTTTGCCAAGTTTTGAAAGCAGAAAAGAGACACACAGGTTTCATTGTTGACACCCTACACACAGAAAATGGCATTTAGTATTGAACTATAATGATGTTAAACTACTTTGGCTTAAACAATTTATTAACTGGCTAAACTGATTTTAACTAATGTTCACTTTCCTTGTTTTAGAACTTCTATTTTACAAAACGAAATCAAAGAGAAAAAACACGAATGACAATTTTGTCAGTTATTTAACATTCTGGGAGTTATTTAATATTTTTCAGCTTTACTCCCAGGTATTAAACATTTCCCAAACGAAATCCATGCAAAACGCATAAAACACAAACTACAATTTTCCATACATTTCAAATTTTAAGTAAATTGTATAATATGTTTTTAATTTACTCTATTAGGGCCTGGTATTTTTGTCATTCGTTACTTCACTTCAGTGTATCAGCATTTATACTGGACTTTATCTCCTCTTTCCTATTGCTTAAAACTACTTTAAATCCCAAAAAAAGCCAATACAATAATCGTTTAATAATTGTTGTAAATTTCCTGTGCCACCTGCCTGTATTCTGCAAAATGCTTTCCATTAGCTTTAATTTTTTCTACTTCTTCAATAGTGTATCGATTTGGTCACCTTTGATATTCAAAACAATAACAAACGAACTAAAATCAGATATTAGAATTTAATAATTAAAAATCCATACAATCAGAAAAGTCACGAATTACAACTTTCTTACCAATAACAATTTTAAGGGAAAATTTTTAAATGCAATTGAAGTATTTATGTAGACTGGATCACAGTTAATCCATGTTTACTTTTATTCAGCATGTAACTAAATTTCTTTTATCAATGTGCAAGTAACGAATGACAAATTATCAGAAAATGTGAATTTTTTTGATGAACACTTAATAACGTGAAAGCAGTCTTATACGATGTATGAAGCATTATGCAAATATTAGTGTCAGAGCGCTGGAAACTCTGCCCTCAAGGAAGCTTGTAAACATAATTAAAACTTTGGTTTCTTTGTAGACATTTTTAGCTTTTAATACCATTGAGTACAAATCAGAGAGTTCAAAAGTTATAATTTATTGATTTCCTGCTGCTCGACGCCACTGTGCAATACTGCATTTTTTAAGAGCTTTTGTGGGCAACAAATTAAAATCACATTTCTTAACTAGAAATAATACATGTGTTAAACACTTAAGCCCAACACACACACACCCTCTCTGCAGTAGTCGTCAACTTAATTTGTTTCAAATTATTAGAAAGTTGAAAAAAAAATTAATTACTAACAAAGTTTTGTAAAGTGAAGCATTTGGAAATAGTTAACCTGAAAATTACTTGTCCTTTCGCACGTTTAAAAAGAGAACCATAAATTAGAAAAATTCAAACACACAAATTCCATAAGGCGATAACTACTCTTGAGTAATCGTGCTGTTAATAGAGCTGGCCAACCAGCCAGCCAGCCAGCCTTCTGTTACTGGCACACAATTATGTCAAAGCATGTGTAAAACGGCTTGTAATAAACTCCATTAAGTGTTTTTTTTCTGCTTTTGGAATTTAGGTTTTTTTTTCTTGTTGACTGCCCCTATTGAAGTGTTGCTGTTATTATTGTTGTTGCTCAAATAAGTCTCCCCTTGTTTTGACACTTCATTCAGCCATGCAGTAAGCACATTCTTGCTTTCAATTTAACATCTCTGTAAAGAGTTAATAACACACGCTACACCTTTCATTTTTGAAGCATTTAGTTTTTTATTTGTCCCCTTTTGCTGTGAAAAAAACAAAACAGCAATCAATGATTGGAAGAATTTGTTGTACTAACTTTAAATAAGGAGTAAATTAACCCATAGTGGACCGTCTTGAAATTGATTGAGTGTTGGTGTTTGTGCTAAGTTTTGATCCTTGGTGTAGTCCGACAGCTGCAGTAAAATTTCATGGCCATCATTTTTTGTTTGTTTGTTTGTTACACTTGCGTTGTCATTTTTGCCAGCATCCCTACGCTGAGTGCTTAGATCAGGAGTCTTAAACTTTTTCCACCTCTTTAATAAAAACAACTTCGTATAAATGATGAAAACCATGGTTTTGTCCCAGCAGATGGTATTACTTTTGTTGTCACTGGTATGCACACATTACAACACCGCTGAATATTACTTCATAGCGATATTAACTGCTCTTCAGCATTGGACAACAAGTAAATTCGAGTCCAATCCCTGTCCAGAATTTTATAATCTCGATATCAATTTATTTGTTGTGTACTGGGAGTTCTGCAATGATACGTTTTAAGAATTTTTATTCCATTTGTAAATATCATTATTTTTCTCCTAAAATTTAATTAAAATTTCCCCAGCCACAGCAAATTTTTAGATTGAACTGCTTTTGTGCAATTTAAATATTGTAAATTTTCTCTTTGTCATCTAATTAAAAATTCAGTTTCTTTCTTTTTGCCTTAAATTTTGTTATTTTTCTTTAAGTACTTAATACTCTGTTATTCTTTTTATAGTTGAAGCAAAAACGAAATACAAAAAAATCTGTAAAGAAAATACCCTTTTTATGTATTTTTCTTTTTTTTTACCCTTTAACATAGTGCCACATTAATTCTTGTCATAGGAAAACTAAAGTGAAGAGAAGTGTTGTAAAGAAGTTGACACAACAAAAGGCCAAAAACAATTGGTGTCACTTGAATGAAAAATATAACAAACAAAAAAAAACAAAAAACAAAAAACAAAAGAAGCGACGGCACGATCAGACAGAGCAGCCTGTAGAGGCAGGAGTTATTATTTTTAAATAAAGATTTTCTTTTGTTAAAAAAAATATTGAAGCCAAAACCACATATCTTGCACTTATTGTGACTGATAGATGTCAGAAACTGAATAACAAAATTCTAGAAATCATTAAAATAACTGAAAGAATTCTCTGTGGTGGAACTTATTGCATTCGAATGACATGCTAATTAAATTTCAACGGAATTGACGCATATCAATCTCACAAAAAAGGTTGCGAAATTCCCGGAAAAGCTGTTATTCTGTAGCGCGTGCATAACCATACATTTGGCTCTACATCAAAGAAATGAAAAAGTCCATTAACAAAACCTTTACTTATTTATTTTTAATTTTTATAATCTTTTAAAAGCGATGAATTTCTTATCAAGCGAACTTTTTTTTCTAATTTTGTTGATTTACGGCAAAAGCCTTAACATGACGCACGCTCTAGAAAATGTAAATTTTTTGGTAGATTTCGTGGGGTGTAAGAAAATATGATAGAAGAAAATTTGTCAGTGATTTATTTGGTTTCATTTGAGCTAGAAATTTGCATGCCCTTTACCTTAGTATCAAGGATAAATTTAAGTTTGTGATCCGTTTTATTTTCTGGTCGCATAAAGTAACAGCTGGGCCAAAGGAAGTTAACCAATGTTGTTTGGCTTTCAGATTATTGGTTGTGATTCGGGCAGTGTGTGTTGTTGCTTCCTCGTAATGAAACTACATGTCCTCCAGACCTTATATGTTCAATTGCCGAAGAAAAAACTCGCTTAACATGGCCCTATAGTGCGTTGTCGTTTGACCAGCTTCATACTCGAAAAAAATTGGCCCGGCGTACCATGCAGTCACTTTGAGTGGGGTGTCATCCTCACTCGTAGATTTTCGGTGCCCAAGAAGTTTGATAGTTTTGCTTGTCCACGTACCGGCTGGGGTGGAAATGAGCCTCATCGCTCATAATGAATTTGGTTGAACAATTGTCCAATTCGACACGATTATTCCGAGTTCTTGGGGAGTCCATCGCTACCAGCGAACAAGCCATTCGATTGTATTTAATTTTGCTTAACATTAGCTGCCATTTGCAAAGATAAAAGCAACTTCCAACAGGGTGAACTCTTTTGGAACACCTTTTTTTAAACCCCACTAATCGTATACTGTTTTTATCGTCTAAGGTCCTTAGAGTTAATCAAACCGGTGTGGTTTTTTTTGGTGAACTTTTGTAGTAGTTCTGCCTTCAGTGGTTGTTAGTCGAACTTATTTAATTTCAAGTTAAACTTGTAAGGCTGGAAAATAAATCAATTTATAGAGTCATGCATAATTAACAATTTATTCACTACTTTTGCTAAGCGGAGTCAGTGCCTCTTGGCATGTCCTTGTGCTTGCTTTTTTTAACCTCTAGAAGCAAATTAAATCACTTAGTAATCATATATATCATTGTTGAAAGAAATATCTATTAATAGCACAATTCACACACTATTAAAATTGTGAAAAATTCTGTCAGCACGATCTTGCTTATTTATAAAAAAAAGATGGCTGTCGAGAAATGAAGTTAAAAAAATTTACGTATATTTAAAAAATGTGACGTGTGCATGCAATTTCAACATGCAAACTTGTTATTTATGCTCCATTTTAATATCCTTTGTTAAAGCGACATCCTTTTATATGGAATTGTGTGAAGTTGTGACACGAAATTTCTTCACAAAAAAAAGCATAATGCAGAAACAGTGCAAGTAGCCCCGTTTGTTTGGCAGCAGCTGAATACGATGTGTAATTTGTCAGCAAACAAATGTCTTTATTAAAAAAAAAAAAAAAAAAAACTAAAAATAAGAAATGAAAGTAGTGATGAAAAAAATTCATAAATTTATTTTTGTGCTATAATTTATATTTTGCTTTAATCGCATCACCCCGAATTCAAAGCTGATTTTCTTACCAAAATGCAAACAAACTGCAGCAGAAAAGGATTTTAAGTTTAACTTGAAATATGCAAACTTTTTTAATTGAATTCACAACTGTGCTGGCCATCCTGCAATGTTCTTTGTTATTGTGCTATGCACAATAGCTTCAACTGCTGCTCCTAGAAAGTAAACAAATTTTATCACCATAAGAGTTTTGAAAAAGTCAGTTGTACCCCAGCTGCAGAAATAGTTTTGTTTTAATGGTGATAGCAGCCTCAAACATGAAACAACGTGGCCCTCAGACAGTTGCTGGTAAAAGAAACCCTGCCACCCGGAAGAGTCAAACGATAGCGTATCGCTTACCGTCCTGAGAAGGAACGGTAACGACATTTTTTACTGTAGGCTGTAGGGTAGTCAGCCCAGTCCTGGTTCGGAACAATAAATAAAACAATAAACACAGGTATATGCTTTGTTCTTCCTTTATTAGGGATAACTTCACTTACGGGCAGCACAATGGTAGCCCTTGCGTCGTGGTGCGCTTTGAGAGAATCAAAAATTCTCGGGCGGCAATACTGGTGTAGCGGTTGGCTGTAAGGAGGGCCGTGACAACCCTGGCGTCGTGCTGCGCAGCGAGAAAATTAAAAATGCTCGCCCAAACCTCTGGTGTTAGTTAGCGTCGCTGATAGCACTTCACGGGGGAGTTAAAAACTCTTCCTTGAAACGCAAGCAAACGTTCACGAGAGTGGCAACTCTGAATTAGTGTCGCCCCCTCAAGTAGTCAAGTGAAAAGAATTAAATATTCTTTCCCTTTAGCCACTTGTTGGGTACTCTATCTCAGCCGTATCTTCCCAAAGTTAAACTGTTTTGATTTAGAATTAAGAACTCACCGTCAAAGTTCAGCTTAACTGTAGGCCAGCCACCAACCAACTGTCCGTTCCTTAGAAGGAACGGTAAGCGACAATGTAAATTCAATTACTCATTGTCACATTGTGACAGTTGTAATAAAAACAGGTTATGAGTTAAAAAAGAATGTGTTCTTAATCAATAACAATTATTTCAACTAAAGCTCAAATGTAATAAAGCATAAAAAATTTATTGATTTTTGAAGTTTGGTGATTTCTATAGAAAATCGCCAAACTAAGCAAAGGATTTGGCAGCGACTGGCAGTGCAATAAAACCTATACTGTGTTCTCTATGTTTACTTAATCCCCTTTTTCATTATGTTATAGTGTAATTTAATAATGATATTAAACCATCCAAAACTCAACAAGCCAAGGCAATTTTAAAGAAATCTCAAAATCTCCAATCATTTTTATGTTTAAACTTATCGCTACCGAACGATTATATCAATTGCAAATCAGCAACTGATATAAAAGACTTGCCTTCAAAAGTTTCAAAACAGCTCTTTTCTAAGTCTAAAGTGTTCAATTGAATCTTAACTTTTTTTTAACTTCTCTTCTTACAGATGGTTACCAAAGTCCGCAATGAGGCCGGTCGGCCCTGATGCATCACATACCGATTGTATATTGGTCGTTGGTGTCTCCCGTCCCAAATTAGCTGTAGTATTTCTAACCGTCATGTTGATTTCGTTGTTTTTAACATTTCATGTGCTGTACGACAGCGCTGTTTATAACATACAAGCAGTGCATGAGCATCATCATCATCATCGTTTAGCCTTAATAAGTTCAAAGAGTATTGCAAAAGGTGGTGGCCCTGGTGGAGGAGGCAGTGGTGGTGGCAGCAGTAGTGGCACCAAAAGTTTCATATCAAATCGAGGCAATCATCTGTCAGAGGATTATGAGGGTGCTGGTGGTGGTTTTGGTGGTGCAGGAGGTGGCAGTACAAATTATCAACATGCAGCTGATATTTCATCATCATCAAATCAACAGATCAGTCATCCGATGGTTTTTCCCTCAAATCGTGTGCACTTTCCAAAAACCAGTCGACGATTGCCGCAGGTGAGCATTTTTTTTTTTGAGCTGCAAATTCTGCAGCAACTGTGAAATTTGTTTTCTAAACTTATTTTTACTATTGCAAATATTAATTAGACTTTCAGTTTACTTTTTATTTCGGTTTTTGTGTCCTTTAAATTAAAAATTTGCGAAATTGTAGTGACTGCAATAAGTTTACAAACTCGTTTTCTTGCATTCTCTAAAAATACAGATCACCACAATCTTACCATATAAAACTTTAATATTAAGGACTCAGGCAATTTAAAACATTGCATGTGATTTTTATATCACATGTGTTTGGAAAGCCACATGTAGTTTCATAGCAATATTTGATTTAAAAATCACAAGCAATAGGAAAACCACATGATCTGAAAACCAGATGTGATAAAATTGCATGTGATCGTAACACTTAATGGAATTAAGAATCATGCATGATTTTAAAATAATATGTGATTTAAAAACTATTTGCGATTTAAAAACACTGATTTTGAAAATAAAAATCTTTTACGCCACATTTATTTTGGAAACAATATGTGCTTTAAAAAGTACTTGTGATTTGAAAATCACATTTAATTTAAAAATGACATTTAATGAGAAAACCACATGTGTTTTATGATCTATGATCTAAAACTCACATGCGCTTTGAAAACCACATGTGATTTCAAAACCACAAAGAATTTAAAATCAGCATGTGGCTTAAAAACCACATGTTATCTCAAAATCACGTGTTATTTGAAAACAAAAAATTATTTGAAAATCAATTTTGTTACAGTTACTCAAAATATTGGCCAACGCGCAGTGGAATAGAATTTTAATATTCACTTCTTAAAAAAAAAAAAAAAAATTAAAAGAAATAAATCTCGATTTTGAGTCTCCTTTTCGATATTAAACGAATTCTATCAACAAAAAGTAATAAAATACTCATGCTCTTTAACAAGAAACTCATCGAAAATATTTTGCTAAAATTGTAACCAGGCATTACACTCCCTCCCACCAGCCTTTCATAAGTTTAATGGGAAAAAAACTGTTTAACGGTGTGATGAATCGTTGGAAAAAATCTAATTAAAGTAAAACGCCAAAAAAATTATTTAACAAATGTTAATAAACAAAACCATAGAAAATAATAATTTCTTAAACAAACCCCTCAACTAAGAGAAGAACGCAAAAGAAATATTTATGCGTGTGTGTATTCACAAGGAGTTTTTCTAATGGCCGTCTGATACCGTCAGTTGTGTGTCCAAAGGCAATTAAAAGCACCATAAAATTATGCCATAAAAGCCGGTAGCAAATAAACAAAATCTGTAACAAAATATAGAAACAATTGTCTTTTTATGTCATAAAACTAATTGCATTAATTTATTTCCACAAGTAGTTGGCAAAACAAACACCAACACATACAACAAAAACGGAAATTTCCCAAGAAGAAGAAGAAGAAGAAGCAGGTAAAAGGAAATGCCAACCCCTCTCAAGGGTCAATTAGCAATAAAACACACCGAATACAAAACCGTTTCTAAATAATAATTTCGCAAAACATCAGTTTTATTTCATGTTTCCAAACAATTTAAAACGAATAGTAAAAGCACAAAAGAATTAAACTGAAAAAATATCGCCACAAAGAATCTTTTGGTCAAGTTGGGTGTTTTTTTAATGTGTTCTTTTTTTCTTTTTTTCTTTCTTTCCCCTTTGATTCGTTTTGCGCTCATTTGGCTGGCTTGCAGGCCCTTATAATTGGCATACGAAAATGTGGCACTCGTGCCCTTTTGGAAATGTTGTATTTACATCCTCGCATACAGAAGGCCGGTGGTGAGGTACATTTTTTTGATCGCGATGAAAACTACATGAAAGGACTAGAATGGTATCGCAAAAAAATGCCACATTCATTTCGTGGACAAATAACGATAGAAAAAAGTCCCAGTTATTTTGTATCGCCCGAGGTAAGTAATTGCATTTAATTTTATATTGTGTTTATTTTTTATCTCTTTTGCTTTCCGTTTATCCCAACATTTTCCCTGTCATGTCTCAGCAACAACATGCTGGTACAAATGTAAATAAATATCTAATATGAATACAAAAGGATACAAAGAGATGATGTAGATTGCAAACAAAAAAAAAAAAAAAATAAATAAAATAAAACGTTTTTAGTTCTCGTTTGCATGAACAAGTTTTAAGCAAATGTGAACTACTATATATTAAACAAAATTTCTTTTTCGAATTCAATTTCGGGTCGTAAAAGTTGATAAAAAGAAAATTGATAATAAAATTTTATGTTTCTCATGAGCTCTTCTGTTGTAACTCTTTTTTTATATAACTTAATCGGTTTCTGCTTTGAACCACATCCCCATTGTCTTCATTGTTAGAAACAGGACTTGGTATTTATAAAGAAAATACCACGGAACTGCTATTCCGTCTGCCCAGTTTGTAAGGTGAAAATTCGGGCAATTACAGAGTGTATTAGGGAGCTCAGTGAAATGGGAAGGCCAGAATCTGTGAATATATTCACGTATGGTCAAAGGGCCTTTAGAGTGATGTCAGCTGAACGGATCAAATCACAAACAGTTTGGGATTGCAAAAATGCTATTAACAGTTACTCGATTCAAGGTAAACTGAGGATCAAATAGGTGCCAGAACATGTGGGAATAACTGGAAATGAACGAGCAAACTCATTTGCCTCAGGAGCAAGAGACCTAAGTAACATTTGCTTGGTATGCGCGAAACTTTTCGATGAGGGCCCATTTAACTCTCTGGAATAACGAAACCGTGAAAATCAAGGCAAGAATTCTATGGTGGCATCCAGAAAAGGGAAAAACGGGGGGACTGCTGGAATAATGGGAGTATAACAGATCACTCTCAACTACACACGCACATCTTAAGCGCATAAGAACAGCAGGAGGAGATGAATGTAAAGCATGTGGGAAGGAGAGTGAGACATTAGAGCCATATTTATGCCAGTGCTCCACCATCTCACAAATACGGCACCGACATGTTAGAAGAGATACCCTACCACACATAGTCCAATTACGGGGCATAGGCTGGAGGATATTAAAGAACTTTGCAAGCAAAGTTCTCTATTTATTAAAACAAATAAATAATTCAGTTTTTTTTTGAATATTCGAAAACTTGTACTTTTTGATACTTTCAAAAATACAAATCGTAGTAACCGATGGGGTAACTCGTTGCATACAAGTTGTTAAGAAAAGTAAAAGTGTTGCAAGACGAAAACGTGTTTACTGCTTTTCAACATTTCTAATTCTCATTTTGTTCATAGGAATTTTGATAAAACTAGTCGAGTTTCAAACATTCCCTTATAATATATAATCAGTCTACCGATCAGCTGATTAGCTGCAGTTAAATGTCTGCGGCATATACACGGCTGAAAAAGACAGAAAACATTAATGAGATGTATTATTTTTAGATCTAAAACAATGCATTTTAATTGACTCTTAAAGCGAATTAATAATTAAGCTAATTCTTGGTTTTATATTTAAGTAAAATATAAAATTGTTTACCAACTTGTAGCAGAATTGTACTTTTCATCTCTTCTTCTTTCAAATTCAATTTAAAGCTTTTTTTATAATTGATAGCATTTTTAGAGATAATACTTGTTATATTTTATTTCATACTCTCTGCCATTCAGCACTTCACTAAAATGCACTGTTGCGCTTTTCTGCAGAATATTTTCTGTAGAATATTGTCGAAATATATAAAAAAAAAATGCTGCAATTTGGTTCAACATATAAAAGCAAAACCGAAATTTGGTTTAAAATGAAAACTAGAATTAAGTCATAAATCTTCATTATTGACATTATTAATATTTATTAGCAGATGACGTTATTCATATAAACGTACAGGCCAACAAACATTTGCCAACACTTTGCCACAAACACAAGCCAACCAACACCAAGAGCAACAAATTCACACTCGCTCTCTCTCTCTCTCTCTCTCTCTCTGACACACATTGAAAGCAACAACCGGTATCAGTGAAACTCTGATATTGAGTGGGAGACAAAATGGCAGACCTACATACTTACATACATACGTATTTATTGTATATATAAAAACAAAATGGCAGGAACTTAAAAGAAGTTATTCTTTTTAAAGAGAAATTGTGATAAATAAAACGGAATTTTGGGCTGTAAACACAAACTGAGCTGTGTAAAACATATGAAGAATTAATTTGAAAGCGGAATAATTTTGAAATCCATTTAGAACAGAGGTTCTGAATTGGCAGTTAGGGTTTTCATTCCTTTAGCAATTCATTTCAATCACACTATCACTGATGCCTGCAACACTGCAACAAGCAAAAACGGCACATATAAAATAAGAAATAATAAAAAAATATCAACATTATTGCCAATATGAAGCTAAAATGCCTTTGGGAATCTTTTAGAATGTGTCCTTATAGAAAATGGTAGAACAAAATGTTGCAGCAAAAGCACTCAAATGCAGTGAATCGTTTTAAATGTGTCTGTATTCGTGCAAGTGAACATTCGTACATGCATCAAAATGAATGTGTGGGGTCATGTCTTTGCTTTTATTTATATATGTATATATAACAAAATGGCACAAAAAACAGATATATTTTTTTTATAAAATAGCAAAAATAAATTCTACCATGTTTGCTGAAACCGTTATAGGAAAGTCTAGCGCATACACGCACACACTCACATGCACTCAAAAGCCATCATACATCTACCATCTACCAGCAATTTAAAATGATAATGGAAAAAATTGAAAATTATGGCAAAAACGAAATAATATGATAAAATTATTGAACGCAATTTTTCCAAAAAAGGCTAAAAATGAAATTGAATGTAATTTTTCAAATATGTTCTAAATTAAATATGTTCTAGAGGGGAAAAACTCATTCGAACAAATTGCGTTGCGAAATTGAAATTACTAAAATTTAAAAATAATGAACAATATTGAGAAGCAAAATACATTCGTCTGTACATATTCGTATGTTTATAGATTGGAAGGGAAAACATAAACATTTATATCTTTTGTATGCTTTTTCAAGTACAATAAAAAGGTCCGTAAAGTGAATTCTTTTCAAGCTTTATTGCAAAAGCAATATGACCTCTGTCAACAGTATGTATGTTTCACATACATATTTGCACTCACATGTGTACATACATTAGGGTGCACCTCGTTTTTATGCACCAAGTTTGGATCGTTGCTTTCCTGAAAAATATTTCTTCAGCAAAAAAAAACTACATTGAAGAAAGTTTTGAGTAGATAGCATTACAAAAAGTAGGGGCGCATCCGCCCATGATTTGAAGGGTAACGTGGGAAAATTCACAAAATGTAAAATTGGCCCATATTTTTTTTCCAACATACAAATTCCAATATTTTTCTCAAACATACAAATCTCATATTTCTCTTCGTCGACATGGAATGAAAAAATCTTGTTCTAAACTTAAGTTTTCTCTACTTGATTTTAGTACGATGCATACCTGAAAATGTAAGTACAGAAAACACACAAGTGTACTTAAAGCAAGCCGAATAAAGATTATTGAAGAAACTCGATACTGTTATGGCTTAAAATGAGTACGAAATTATTGGGTGCTTGTATAAGTATTGAATGTTGTTTTAATTTCTTACGTGCTACGAAGGCTAAATTGGTACACTCAGAATATTTTTGCAGTAACTGAGCGTAGTTTATTCCAGAAATAATCAATGCAGTTTTTTTTTACATGACAAAACATTTAAAAATTAATGATATTTTAATTTTAACTGATTTGTGCAGTTGCTTAAAAAACTAACAACAAATAAATACGGATTTTTGGTCACAGCTAATAATGACAGTAGTAACTTATGTTACACATACATAAAGGAATCAAGCTAATAGTATGTATAAACACATTTGCAATTTGGCCTCTACATTTATGTATTTGTAGCATACTTACTCCTTACCTTAATTGAATGCTGCGATGGCTGAGTCGGTATGGCAGCTGCTTTCAAGTCGCGATGTAGGATGTTCGAATTTCAGCAGAGGCATTGCAGTATAAAATATAAAAAAGCGAATCGAAAAAGGAGATAATACAAATAGAAAACTATAATGAAATAAAATGAAGTTTAATGAATGAATTTAATTATTTGACAGTCAGATTAAAGGAAAAATCTTTTTTTTACCGTTTGGGTTCCGTAGATTTTTTTAACATTCAAATTCAAATAAAGCAATTAGTAAATTAAAATGCAAAACATGTAGAACGGCTTTTAAATGAAGTTTCATTTATTTTAAAGTGTGTTTTCAGTTAATTTTACTGACAAAGTTTTCCGAGTGTAGAGTAGCTGGACTGGCAGTATGTAGTTGGTTTCCAGGTTCAAACCGGCAAGGAGACAGTATAATTTATAAATTTATAAAAATAAAAAAAGGAAGTAGAGCGAAATATTTCAGTTACAAATTTGGAATTAAATAGGCATCAGAAACATTGAATCACACTAAAAACAAATGCAATTCTCCCGTACTTAAAACAATCCCAAACGTGGTCAAACGTTTGGAAAGTACTAATGTTCTTAAATCAAGAACAGCGTTCTTGTTTTTAAGCACGGATTTGAGATATATTCAATCGGAAACCAAGATTGGATATGGCGAAAATCAATCCAAAACTGTTATTAAATATCGCTAAAGCTAAATATTTAGCGCTTCAATAATCCGTACTCAAAATAAGCACAATGTACTTGCCGTACTTGTGACAGCGCTTGGGAGTGATTTAAGTACAAACAGATTGAATTTTTTTTTTTAGTGAAGGAGCTCCCATTCAAGAATAATATACAGTATTTTTCGGTTAATTGCACGTCAAAATTTGCACAATTTTTTGTTCAATTAACCGGGGAACCAATTAGCCGATACCCGTTTAATTGAACAATTCGTTCAATTACAAGAACGCTATTTAATTGAACAGTTTGTTCAATTACAGAAATCGCACATAATTGGAACTATGTACTAATGAATTAAAAGAAATCGCATATGTGCACTTTAAGTTTTTCAAAACAATTTTTTTTTTTACCTTAAACGAAAAAAAAAATGTACATATATGTGTATAGTAGAGATGCCACCCAGTGTTTTTCACAAATGATGTCAAATATGTACATATGTGCAAAAATGCTAGATTATTTTTCAATGCAATAAACCGGGTAAAAGTAAGAGTAAATTTATTTTTGATGACATGAATTTTGAACGAATTAAGCGGGAAAATCAATTAACCGGGTTCAATTATCCGAGGAAATTCACATGGTGTTCGTATGCAATATTTTTTCTGCCCGATCATGTGGTTCAATTAAGCATGGAAACTAATTAACCGTAGGGTCAATTAACCGAAAAATACTGTATTTGTGAAATTTCTCACCGGCGTCCTAACTTGTGGTGCTGTGTCTCTGGAGAAGTCAAACTTATTGTCAACTCCCAGTAGTTGTTGTCTCTCCACATTTCCTTAGAACAAACTTACCTTCTATTTCCTCTCCTTAAGGTGCTTGTCATATAAAAACAGTATCAGTCTTCCTTGGCAATTCTTTGTAATGAGCCATCATAATCTATCTAAATTGACGAAATAATATAAACTATCTCCGTATTAAGTTTATCAGGCTCAAGTTCTTTCTATATTATCTTCACCCGTCAAAAGACGGGTGCTGACGAGAAAGTGTGGCGGCTTCGAAACAACTAGTTGTCCACCCTGCTAAATGTCTTTGATGTTTTCTTTGTCTAATTTAATTAATATCAAAAACAAAGATAATATAGAAAGAACTTGAGCCTGATAAACTTAATACAGATATAGTTATGTAAGAAAAAGTTCAAATAATAGAAACTAATTAATATAAACTTTTATCTTTCCAATTTAGTTTTATTCTTTTCTTTTCTTCTTTGCTATATTTTTAAACACACGAACAATGCCGCCATTGTAATGCGTTGAGAACTTATGCATCTTACAATATGATAGTCTCTAACAATATACAAATAATTACAGCGCAGAGTGCTCAGGCAATTGAATTTACGGCAATAGTCTGCCAATGCTTTTTCTTTCAATATTATCAGAAAGAAATTGAAAGTTCTAAATATTGTTCAAAAATGTTCTGTATATTTTCTGTCAATATTCTGAGATCTTACAACCACCACCTCTACAAAGCTTTAAGCATACTAGTTTTCCAAAATATTTCGTGAGCATGCATTAACATGCTCGTTTATCTGGAGCATGTGCTGCTAGTGGCTATTCTACGTATCAAATTTATATGTCTAATTGATGGAGAATAAATATTTCCTGAAACAAAAAGCAAGTGTTGTTACTGATATAAACATTTTGATTTTAAAAGGTATGCTTTTAAGTAATTAACTAAATGAATTGACACTATCGTTTTAGCATTTCAAGAAAATTTCCTTTTCAAATATAAACGTGCATTCGTATGTGTGCATGTATGTATGTAAGCAGCAGGACAGATCAAAAATGATTTCAAAGTTGTGGTTTTGAGGAACATAATATGTATGTATGTACATACATGAAAAACTGCTTGCTATTACTGAAATTAAAGTAAAATTAAATTTTAATTGCAGCTTTTATTATCTCTAGTAATGATTATTAGATTTAAAATAAACAAAAAATACAAATTTTTAAATTTTCTTTAACAATGCCATCAAAATCATTAAGCAATTTGTGCTATAATGTTCACATACATATTAATTAATATATATCTGTGTATGTACCAGACCTCCTAGAGGGAAAACTCAATGAAGCTTCATTTTTCAGGCCTTATTAAAGCGCTGCTTACTTACACGTAACCCTTGTTGGGCGCTGTTAAAAAATTGAGAAAATATAACTTTTCAAGATGTAATGTTTAAAAATGTTACCGTTTGCAAAAACAAATATTGCGTGCTTGATTAAATTCAAAGGCCTTCTAAAAGGCATTCCTCCTTTTTTGTTTTTTCCCATTGCGTTTGCTTTGCAAATACACGTGTTTGTGGATGTTCAATAATAGATTGATCCCAGTGGTGAATGCAAAAGCTGTGCGGTTAGACACACATAAAACCACAATATATAATATACAAATACGTTTGAACAATCTGATAATTAAAGAGAACTTGAAACCAATCAAATCTCCTCATTAAGGACTTATTGAAAATCCATAAAATAAATAAAAATTTAACAACAATTAATTTCATTGAATGGAAAAGAAAAAATAAAACAAACAAATTGTTAGCATTTTAACATACTAATGAGTTTTAGATAAATTGTAATATTATTAATACTTCTAAGCAGTGTTGCCATATTATTATTTTTAATTCCAAAAAAAATATTTTTTTATTTTGTGGTTTTACATACAATATTTTTTTAACGGTATTCATAAAAAATACAACATTGTTGAAATATATTTTAGCACAAATTTTTCTAATCGAAATTGTTCTAAAATGTATTTGTGCAACATATTATTTTTTATGAATACCGGTGTTAATATAAATTTTTTTAATTATTTATTTTGCACAAATCATTAAGAATAAATACTATTTGTTTGGCAAACACAAGGCTAGTGACACATAACCGGTGGGCCAAAACGCAGTCATGCGATGTTGTTTGGCTTGCACAATATCGATAGTGGCTAGCGCAGTGTGTGCCACTGCTCCATCCTCTTGGAACCACATATCTTTCAAACCTAATTCGGTTAATTGTGGCAGAAAAAGCTCAGTTAACATAACCTATAGTTCGTTGCCGTTTAACCAGCGGCTTAACCTCGTAATAAAAATGGTCCGATAACTCCTGCAGCGTGACCAGCGCACCATGCAGTCGGGTGTAATGGCTCCTCGTGCATCGCTGGTGAATGTTGACGTCTTCGCTGAGGTGGAAATGAGCCTCATTGCGCATTATAATTTTGATCGAAAAATCGTTCACTTCGTCATAGTCACAATTATTCCGAGTTCTTGTGGATTTTATCGCTCCATGGCTTGTTCACTTGTATTCTACAGCTGTCTAGTTTACAAATGTAAACACAGACTGGACATTGTTTCCATTTGCAAAAACAAGAACATCTGTTACAGTTGCTTCCAAGGAATACAGTTTTTACCATATTTCTTTAATATCTGTTTTAATGAAGTCATAATCAAAGTCATCTAAGCTACTTAAACTTAAACATATTGTTTTTTTCATAAGAAAAATCTCATTGTCTGTTCCCCTAAATGCAATCTAAGCTTCCTATCTTGCATTTGTATTGAAAACAATAAAAACAATTAGAAGGTTGTTGTTGTTGTCAATAAAAATAGGCCAAAGAAATCTCTATTTCCACTTAGAGGAACAGACAGTTACAATCCCTTTTGTGCATTTTGTGCTTTTCAAAGACTGGCGATATCAGATAGTTGTAGCAATATGGCAACACTGATTGTGGGTGTCTGGGCATTACGTAATGTAATGTCTGCAGGTTAAAGATACGTTAGAATTAAAAACGGCACGTGCCTTTTCATGTGCGCAAATAAGAAAAAAAGTGTTCGGTGGCGTTTAATATGCGTTTCTCAGCATCCACTTCTATATTTTTTATTTTATTTATTATTTTATTGTTGATTTACCGAAGTATGAATTGAAATTGAATTTTTTTTTTATAATTATAAAATACACATTAGGATGGGTTAATTGATAGTATGTAATTTTTCTATGGCTGATTTTTCTATAGCTCTTGGCATGGGGTAGAAAACTTATAACACAACATATCAAAAAAATTACTTCGAGGGGTCCCGATTTTCTATCTCACGCCTCCTTAGGCGAACTTTCATGTAAAAACGCGCCTTAACTGTGAGTGCTTCAAAAATGTTTTTTTTTTAACGTCATAGCGGAGTTTTATTTTCCTCATGCCAAAGGCTATCGAAAACTCTTTGGCACAATATGGAGAAATTTGTATGCTGACAAATCGAGCCACCCGAGTGTGCTAGTGCACCGGCTTTAAACAAATAATTTTCGTACGAAACACAAAAAGACGTTGTTAATAATTTTGAATTTTGAAATTTAATATTACCTTGTTTCTAAATATTCATTGGCAGCTTAATGAGATTTATTAACAAGCTTAAATTCACTTTATTGCAAAAGCTTTACACAAAAATTGTTTTTATTTTTTCTTTTTGTCAACTAAATTTGAAAAGTTTTAGAATTCCAATCGTGGCAATTTCCAGCATATTTTGAACAAAACTAAAGTGTTGCGCCTCCCTCAACCTAACACACACACACACATACACATGCAAAATTGAACATACATAGTGCCTTTTTTAGCGAAGTATTTCAATTTGGCACGCTGTCATAAAAAGTTGGTTTTTTAACCTTTTTCCACATTTTTGGCACTGAATGAAAATTTTAATTGAATTTTTATTACATGTATGCATGTATTTGTGATGTTTTTGTTTTGCGCTGCACAAAAAAAAAGAAATCAAGCCGCAATTGACACTGTATTTTGGTGTTCAAATGTCATGGAAATTAATTTTGCATACACAAATATTTTTTAGAATTTTTAATCATTTTGGTTATTGAAACATGATACACAAATTAGTGAATAAAAACACAGAAAGTTCATAAAATGTTGGGACTGAGAAAACTGTGAAAAGTGCAATAATATTTATTTAATTTAAAACATAACAATTAAGCACTCGTTTTGAGTTCGGTTCATGATGATGAGTAGTAAAAATTTAGTTAAATTATAGAATGAAATTGGACAAAAAGAAAAACAGAGTAATGCTGCAGAAACAAACATTACACGAGTATGAATGTAATTGCCTTTTTGTCAATAAAAAAAGGGAGTTTTTCTTTTCGCTAGATGTTTCACAGCTCCCAACAGACAATCGCTGATTAATGAACTCCACTTCATGATGTATATGAAGAGTGTTTCCAAAACAGGTATAGTTGAGTTGTCCTAGATTAGCAATAAAGATTAGTTGAAGATGACTACAAAACAAAAGTTGTTAAATTTTTTGTTACACTCTTTGACGCTGCCCTTTCAGTATGTTGTGTACTGTTTCGCACTTGCAGTCTGATCATTAAAAATTATTCGCCCTTGTTTAGGGCTCATTAATATGCACATTTCTGTCTGTAATTATATCCGGCTTTGACATCCAAATTGAAGCTCTAACTTTCCCATCCCTGGTAGTAACCCCCCAAAGTGACATATAATTGAAAACACAAAGTAAGTAGTTTTTATTTTATGAAACCTTTGCTAAAAACCTACTTATTTTTACTCAGAAACAAAGAAATTACAAGTCTTAACAAAAATGCATTGACAATTCGAATTCGACAAGTAAAACAAAAAAGACAAGTAAAACAAAAGAGTTAGTTGCCAAGACATGTAGTATCTGAATTACATTGTTTACAAGAACTTGCTTTTTTAAGTTTTGCATCTATTTTAACCAAAATTAATATTCTTTCTCTCGTTAGCAACTAATTGCTATTTTGGGAGGTTATAAATCAGGGATGGGAAAGTCATTACTTCAATTTGACGTGAAAGCAAAAATGATTGCAGGCAAAAATGGGCATTTAAAAAAACCTACAAAACAATATATACAATTTAATGATCGGAAGGCAAATAGCAACACAAAGCAAAAAAAAAAAGGAAGGAATGGCCAGACGAAAAGGGACTTGGAAATGAACATTGAAAACTAGATTGAGTCCGTATAATTTAAAGGAATAGGGAAAATTTAAATTGCATTACTTTAGGTCTAAATACACCCTAAGGTTTTTTGTCTTTGTCAGCCGTCTATATCCAGCCGACATTTCGGCTGGATATCAGTAGACTGATTATCTATATAGACTGATTATCTATAGACTGGATACTCAGTAGACTGATTATCAGTAGACTCGAAAAATTTTAAAAGAATGTTTGAAACTCAATTACTTATTCTGATTCTCATTTTTTTCTTGGGAATTTTGGAATATTTTAGTTGAGTTTGCAACATTCTTTTTACAATTTTTCGAGTCTACTGATTGTTAGAATAGAAATTCATATAATAAATATACATACATTCGGCCCGCATGTATATTTGTAACATTTTCACAATCACACTGAGCTTCTATTCTACATTTTACATGTTTAGTTTATTCAATATTTTCACTTATTTTTTATGAACACCATCAGCATTTTTGAAATGCGAATCAGCCATATAAAACTTTTCATCGAATCAATTAACCTTTGTGTATTTATTATAGCATACAACTCTTATGATAAATTCTTAATGAACATCGTACAAGTATACAAGTTGAAATGTATGCACATCAGAGAGCTGCATGGGTATAATGACCCTACCGGTTTTTTTCTTCCAATCAAAAGAAGTACAAAGTCATGAAATATTTAATGCTTTAATCTTTTCTAAATTGTATAAGCTTCTCATATTAAAAACCATCATTTCATTTAAAGTGTACTTCTAGCATTAAAACCTGTATGCCCTCCTTGCAGTTCTCTGATAGGTATGTTTATATGCTTGTATATTTATTTTAAGTCATCTATTATTTAAACTACGACATTTAATTAAAGTCCCATTCAAGTTTTTCTATTTTATTTTTGTCGTTTTTTTTTTCAAAACCATTTATTATAAAATGCTTAATTGCATTACTTTCGCTTGAATTTGTTGTAACAAACACAGCCCACTGAAAAAAGAGTTTACAACAAAAAATGTCTTTCATTACTGTAAATTACACTCGAGCAAACAGAAATACATACGTATATACAAAAGCTACAAGTATGCATGTATGTACATTCGTACTGGTGAGTTAATAATAAAGTTAAAGCGTACATATATTTTAATTTTATTACAAGAAAGCAAGGAAGCATATAACAAATTGGAAGAGAAAATAAACCTACCGAATGAAAAAAAAAACAAAATGGTAACATAATGAAGTGTACGAGTCTCTTTTGTTGCTGAAACAAGTCCAGCAAAGTTGACCATATAAATGCATTTGCTAACTACTTGCTTGCTATTCATACCAGGGATGGGAAATAGCGAGTCCTTTTAAAATTGTTAAATACTCGTTAAAGTGCAACTGTTTGCTTTGAATTGTGTTTAATAAAAGAAAATAGTTTTCTCGAACGCCCTGGGACTGTTTAGTTCCAGGAACCAGACTAGTTCACTCCAGGGTGCCCGTAGAATAGTCAAATATATGACCTATCATTTTTTCTACTTAATATTTTTTTTCCAACTCACAGAGACGTTGTGCCACACTTCTTGGAGAAATTCCCATACTAAAATACCATGAAAAGGAATTGCAAATTGGACGCCTCGAAACTGATTTGTTTGATATGTCGCAGTGGAACTTTTTTTCTCTCAGTTTTAGCTTTAGTTAGATTTCACTTTTTCAGAATTGCGAAAGGGGTTTTTATCACTCAACAAATTGCATTTGTGCTAAACATCGGAAAATGTTATAAGTTGGCATATACCGGCATGGCCGGGTTCATTGATTTGTGTGGATTATTATCCACATTATTATTGAAGATCTTCTGCAAACTGGCAGAATTTCTTGCAAGGATTAACAGTTTGATGTAAGCAGTGGCGTTGCCAAGTATTTCTTTAAGCATTTATTCCCACCCACCATCTGTTTTAATGTACAGCGCCAGTGACAAAAGGTAAAAGCTCCCAACAAATCAACAAATTTTTACTAAGGAAATAATTTGATAATTAAAGCAGAAACCGTATGAATTTTAATTATACAAAAAGAGTCAATCAAATTAAATTAAAACACAAGAGCCAGTTGTCCATCTAGCTATAAAAATTGATATTGATAAAAAAGTTACCAACCAAGTTCTGAATCTGAGCCTGAAAAAGTAAAAAAAAAAGTTAAGAATTGGAGTCCTCAGATATTGATGTAATTTTGTCTCTGGCACCCAACTGTCTTGAATCAATTAACATAATCAAAAAAAATTTATATAATTTTGTCAAGACTTTATATTTCATTTATAATGAGCATCGTGCTGGGACCTCTCTTGTTTAAAAAACTAAAAAATAAAACTAAAAAGTCGCTAAAAATAATAATTTTATTTAATGAATATCTGGACGCAAATGAACCAATTTTTTATTGATTAAATATTTCTTAAGTTTGGCTGGTATTTTCGAGCGCTGTGGAAGTTTAGGAGAGTGTAATAAAACCGAGTACCTAAAATTAGTATGAACGCACTTTCTTCATATTTTCCTCCCCACAATTTTACATGGTGGTCTGTTTCTGTATGCCATGGATACAAAAATGTGACCACAGTACAGTTCTCATCATACTTGGCATCATATTGCACTGTTCCATTTCGCATTAGAATGTTGAAATGTCTATTGTCTAATACACTATTTTTTGCATTTAGCGTTTCTTCCTCCAGAATTGTATTATTTTTTCTTTGAGAATTATCTTTCACAATTTTTTTTTTTTTACTCAAATGAACAGTAAAGTCGAAATAGAGACATATCGCATCTTTCGACATCTATGCAAATAAATAATTAATGCTGGTTTCACCAGCCATTATCTGCCTTTGAGTTGTAACCCCATTATCTAGCACTTCATCTGTTGCCACCAGCTCTTAAGAAAACACTTCAACTAAATACATGTGATGTCTCCCCACTGCCATGTGATGTCCCGCCACCACCACTACACCGTTTTTCTATGTCAGTGGTTATAATTTGTGTACAAAATTCCTTAAAGTCACTAAAAAAACACACACTTGTGCGCACCTTTCTTACACAAAAACCACAACAACAACAACGACAATCTATTGTTTTTAATTCGTTGTTGGTGCTGTTTGTTTTTTATAAAAACCAGCAGCAGTAGCACAACAACAATGGCAGTTTTTGGTTCTTCTATCTGGCAGGAATGCATACATATGTGGCTGCCCAGCAAAAAACAAAGTCTTAAAGAAATTAAAAAGAAGGAGTTGCAGAATACTCCTTTTTCTATTGCTATTTTCTTCTATTGTCCTTAAAAGTACAATGAACAAAAACTGGGGCCTGATTCATTCACACGCGATAGAAATTGGATTCGAATAAAAATTAATTCCGACAGTGAGTAATTTTCTGATGAGGTTATTCTATACGAAACGAACTGAATTTTTGTTTAAGTGTTCAAAACACGCAAGAAATTCACTTTATATTATATTTTTAATAAATTAAAAAACCAAAATATTGCATTTTTGAACAATATTCTAAGAAGTTAACAAAAATCTTGCTTCATATAGAAAAAGTCTTATTTTTTCATCTATTCCTCTTTTTCCAATACCAAAGAAGATGAAAACCTTTACGTCATAAAGAAAAGATAGAAAACAGCGCAGTATTGGTATATTCCTAATTGCCAAACCACTAGTATTTTTATATAATAAAACAAATTATGTATTTACCCATAAAATTTATAATTACTTGTTAGATTTAAAAAAAAAAAGCTTTATGCTCTGCAAAGAAGCATTCATTTAAAGGCAGAGTTAGAAGTTAAAGAACAACTTTCCACAGGGGATCCTCTGTTGTGACTCGAAACAGTCACAATGTTTGTACCAAAGTGGCTTCCGAAAATTTCTTAGCCGTGAATTGCTGCAAGCTTTGTCGTGTCCCCCAGTATGGCAGCACTATTAGTTATTTTAAATTACCCTTACCATCTAAGCATAGTCTTGGCGGAAGTAAATTTTCCATTCACAAACACATGGCTGCTAAGCTTCGTTCCAAAACAAAAGTCATGAATTTTTTGCTGGGTACCCATACATATTTATGGAGAGGCTGGCTGAGTGTTAATTTTCTTTCTAAGCCAAAACAATGAAAAAAGTTGGCAACAGATTTTCTTCTACTTTATGCTTTATTTCGTATTCTAATAGAATTTACTTGTCTGAAGGTCCTGGAGGTAATTTTGTTTGAAAAATAAAGGAGTAGTAACCAAATTATTATAAAGCGATATGTCTAATGAAAATAAATTATATTAAAAAGCAAATTCTTTGCATTGTGTATAAATTTTAAAAATTAAATTAACACTGTTAAAGTGGAAAGTGTGAATTCACAGGAAAAAAGAGAAGTAAAGTTGAACAGAACACATACATTCACACAAATAAATTGATTAAACGAAATTAAGAAATTTCTTAAAATATAATAAGACATTTATTTTAAATCTTTAAACGAACGTTTACTTTTATATTTTTATACGAACTTTTATAATTTATGATTTTTATTTACTTGTGGAATAGGCTTCTTTGAAATGGAGACAAGAAAAATAAATTTGAAGGCTTATTGGCTGCGGAGCAAACCACGGCTTTTTCAAGCACCCAATTGCTGCAACTTGAGGTCACAACCAAATCACAAAGTTGAACAATAACTCTAAATATAGACAGATAATAATGAAGAGCTCAGATAGAAGAATGGCTAAGCGCTGCTGCTTAAAAATAGTACGCAATTAGTTATGACCTAGTTTCGAAGCCTTTTGGCTGCTGATGATCATCGCAGTGGACGTGAAACAGCCATGATGTGTACCCCAGCCAATACGTCTTCAAAAAGTGTAGTTGACTATAATTTTGTAACAAAAAATTATTTTTTTTTTTAATTCTGAGAAAATAATATCAAACTCAAGGTCTGTAGGGTAACTTTCATTAAATGCTTTGTATTGTTTTATATGTATTATTTTCTGAAACAGTTTTCATATTTTTAAAATAGTTTTTGAAGTTGTTGGAAAAAACTATATAAAAATATCAATTGAATTGAAAACACACCATTAATATTAAATCTAAATAAATTAAATATTATTTTTAAAAAATACGAAAGATTTACTACAAGCCCAATAAAATTATTAACAATTGTAAATCGTACAGTGTTTTTCAGTGATAACGTACAGACAGCCCAAATATAGACATATGGGGCAACGATTTCGTATCGGTGCTGTGATATCGATTTTTGGATAGCTTTTGTCAAGAGAAAGAAAAGTTCCAAATAACATCATCATAACAACAATTTTCGAAGCCCCCAAACCAACCATGCATGGTACAGAGATGGTGTATTCGAAAAACAATATTGTTTGTTGGTCATATATTTGACATTTCTAGGGCCCTGTACTGGAGCGTCTCTGAAATCCAATGTTACCGCTCTTGCGCTAACTTGCGCCAGGCTGCCCGCAGAAGAGTCAAATGTGTGACCTTCCTCCAGTAATCGTTTCACCCCAATATTGTGTTCGATCACACCGACTCCATAACATACCCCCTTAGGGAGGTCCATATAACAACAAGAAATTAAGAAAAAAGTTTAAATCTTACAAATTGAAAATGATTTCTTTTTCTTATATGTATGTCGTAGTGGAACTTTTTCTCCTCCTCATGCCAAAAATTCAATGTCACTAATCGACTTAATGTCAACGTCCAACAAAATTATTTCCAGGACTAAAAGTTAACGAAAAAATAATTAATATACGCATATACATATTTATATTTAAATAAATAAAAGTGATATTGACCCTATTGAAAGGGCTTAGCAAAACGTTTTCTCGAGTGTGTAATTTATGAGCTCGTCGTCTGCTAGCCATTTATGTGTACATGTATGTCGAATGAATATCCTTGAGTAGTAGTAAGTAAATTAAGACCACTGACTTTAGCATTGAAAGACGTGGTAGGAGATATAGAATGATTAATTGAGTAGTGAGAATAATAAAATGTACAAATTATACCTTTTCAAAAACACCTCATGCTAGAATAACTTAAAAATGCTAAATCTAAGCATAGATAAATTATTCAAGCTAAACTGGGCGTTAAAATTATGAATAAAATGAAATATGGCCATTCATGCACACGGCACTATAAAGCCGTTTGTTGTCACACTATGGTTTTTTTTTTTTTTGTCTTATAGGAGTGTCGAACGGCAATGGAAGGATTACTCGTGCAAACTATGATGTTTTAATATGGAAAATTTGTTTATTAATGATTAATTTACTCTGGGAAAAGTAAGCTCAAAACAAATGACTTACTAAAGGTATGCTCATATGAAACAAATATTTGCCTAAAATAGTTTGACCACTACCTTAGTTCGAACACTTGATCACGCGCAACAGCGAAAAGAAAAACAGAAAAAAAAAGACAAATGTATATAAACGATAGAAGAGCACGTTTTAAAGTTCTGTCAAAAAATAAATTAAAACATTTCGTTGGTTTTCTGTAGAAAGACCTTACGTAGCCTTTTTTCACTGTCAGGGTTTTTGCTTGTTGTGATTTAAGGATTGTACATTAAAATCAGGCATAAACACGAGATTGAAAAAAATGTTATTACACTACTTTTATCCTACTCAAGTTTAACCAATGGTTGGTCACTTTTTTATCGATATCAATTAAGTAAAAAAAAGTATAATTTTATAGCTGGATGGACAACCGGCTTTTTCAACATGGCAATACCTTCCAAGCGCCTCGATGGATGAATTGGTAGAGTGGCCTACTAAGAGTCGTCCCCGGGGTCGCAGGTTCGATTCCTGCCGAAGGCTCTGGGTGTTTCTGCAGACAAGCAAAAAGCATCGCAGTTTTGTGTTTGTTTTAAAAAAAAAAAAAAAAAACATAGATTTTTTTTATAATTTTTCTGCGAGTAGTCACCACTTGACCTGTCATCAGTTTTCGTTTGGACGTTAAGTTACGGAACACTTACTCATGAGACGGGGGAAAATCATCTGAAAGCAAAAATCTAATGGCATGTATGGGAAATTACTATTGAAAGAAAATCAATTAATAGTATTTTATAACCAAACGGGGTGTTGAGGAGAGGCGCGGGAAATTCGAAACAGCTAATTGTATCCCCCGGCTAAAGTCGAAAACTTTTTTTCATATGCTCTGTACAATTTTTGCTCGAATGTTTGGCCAGTTATTAGTTAGAGATATTATCTTAAATATGCCTCAATGCTGTTGTATTCTTTGCAATTTGCCAGTAATAATATGTATCTCCATGATACCATATTATTTATGCATACAGACAGACAGTTGAGTGAGAAAAAAAATGATATTGTTTTTATATTCTGGATGCTAATTTTTTTACCTTTGTTGTTTATTATTTTAATTGTTCGAGCCTTTAGGTCACTTGTTTTTTTTTTATAAATGTTTATTAAATGCGATATTTCGATATCACAATTGATATCTTCTTCAGGAATGTTTTGATGTTTTTTTAATAAGAAAAAAAAAACAAGTGACCTAAAAGCTCGAACAATTAAAATACTAGATATTATTTTTAGGTATTAGAAATAGGTTGCTTTATTATGTCCAGCATAGGATGCCCACCTCTTAGCTTAATTCTGTTGTGAGAAGTGTCAGAATTTTTTTTAATAATTAGTGGCCACAGAGGCTCTTTTCGTTCAGTTTTTTTATAAGTATTTTGGGCATTTAAATTTGACAAAAGTGTCTGTAACTAATATTCGGATGTTAATTGCTTTTACATGTTTACAATATTGTTGCACTTTCTGGCGATTCTGACAGTTGTAACTTAACACCATCGGTTTGAATTCAAATATAAATTTCATATACAATTTAAACATAATTTCAATAATATTTGCAGAATCTTATATATAAAAAAAAATTTTTAATAAAAATTTGAACATGCCCCTTCTACTTTAATCAATGTCAGTCGTAACAATCACTTCTAAAAATGAACTAAAAACCGCCTAGAATAATTAACAATACGTATGTACGTGTAAGAGCTCAATAATTTAAAACTATACTAAAACATCACTTGCTTGAATGAAAGAAAGTAAGAGTCATGTACACAGCCGCTTTATATGTGTTTACATATTGGTTGAGAGTTAACGAATGCCAAAGAAAAAACTAACGGGCAACTCTTAATAAAGCCACACACTTTAATAAAAATTTTTTTTAAATAAGTTTCTGCTGTTAAATTTTCATTTGGTCTCTGAAGCCTGATGCAGCAATTTTTTCCAGCATATCTTCTCTTTGACATTTCTCCACAAAAGTTTGGTAATTAATTAATTTGGTAAAACTTCGACTGTAATTGCTAAACTCCAGACCATTGTGTAATAGCCGTTGGCTTCTGGAAACAAAAAAGTATAGAAAAAAAAAGCAAAATGCTGCATTCAAACAACATGCAAATTCCGCAAAGCTCAAAATGACTTTATGCGCAGTGTATGTGTGTGTGTGTTTGTGTAAGTGTTGCGTCTACACTCTGATAACTCTTTTATGTACCGTGTGTATTACCAAAAAACTCTATTTAACTTTTCATTAACTTCATTATTGTCGTCTTTTCATTTTGTTGCTTAAATATGGCCGCTTCATTCAGTGCTACTACAATAGAATATTTTATATTTTTTTGTTTTTGTTTTTGCCGCTTTATGCAGGTGCCAGAACGAGTGCGAGCCATGAATGCCAGTATTAAATTGTTGCTGATAGTCAGAGAACCGGTGACAAGGGCCATTTCTGATTATACTCAATTACGAAGTCATGCAGCCACCGCCACACTACCTTTGGCCAACGAACAACAGCAGCAGCAGCAGCAACCTGCAACTTCATCGTTATCATTCTCATCATCATCATCATCGCTGATGGCAGCCAACGCTGGTAAACAGACCTCACATTCAGTGTTGTACGGCAAATTAAATGCTGGCTACTCCTCATCACAAGTTTATGACAATTCATTAGGTGGTGGTGGAGGGGGAGTCGGCAGTGGTCGTGTTCGCGGCAGTGGGAGTGGTTATGGCAATGTCAATGTTTATGGCTCCGGTGCAGGTGGCATAAAAACAAATTTTAAAAATCCCTACAAGAGTCATCGCCAATACGAAACAACAACAGCAAGTCCACAAACAAATAGTGCCACCTCAACAGCACAAATTTTGTCCAAGTAAGTTTTTATTTAAAGTACCTAGTCAAACTCTATTTTTTTTTTTTTTTTCTATATCTCTACTTATTTGGGTATGTTAGTTTATGTGGCTTATGCAGTTTGTTTGAGCTACATTCTATGATGATGACTGCGGTGAAATGCATACATGTTTCGATATTGTGTCATCGATTTCTGGCTAGCTTTTGGCATGAGGAAGAAAAGCGCCACTACGACATATGAATAAAATGAGTTTCCAGGCATTCGATTTCCAATTTTTTTTTTTTTTTTTTGTATGAAATCCCCCAAGGAGGCGCTTTAGAAGAAAATATTGCAGAGAAAAGATTATTGGAGGTTGGTCGTACATTTGATTTTTCTGTGGACATGCTGGGACAAATTAGTGTGATGAGAGGAAATTTAAATTTCAAGGCATCCAAATGCCGGCACTTGGGATGCTCGTAGGAGGAGACCAATGCTATAATTTTTCTGACCAATATTTTTTTCTAACACAGCTACCTCATACCAAGCCACCTTAGAGGGGTTCCTATACAAAAAAAAGCAATACAAGTCGGACGCCTCGAAAACTATTTTTTTTCTTTGATATATCTTAGTGGAACTTGTTTTCCTCACGCCAGAAGCTATCGAAAAATCAATGGTCGATTGCTAAATCACGAATTCCTTATCTGTAAAAATGTTTGGATCAAAACTGCTGACACATTTCTTCGCATATGTAAGGAATGTGATGCATAATTAAATCCAATTTTCGCTAATTTTATCTAGTGATATTGCTCATATACTGTTAGTTTTAGAATATCGAAATATTTATTTTAAAAAAATTGTTGATTTATTATCTTTGATTTTATGAGTATTTACCTTTATTTTCCCCACAGATCCTTTGAGGAGTTGGCCATATTTCCAAATGGTACTGTCAATGAATCCTATCGTCCATTAAGCATATCAATATACCATTTGCATTTACATCGCTGGCTTGAAGTCTTCCCACGTGAACAAATTTTAATTGTCAACGGTGATCGTTTGATTGACGACCCTGTGTCACAGCTTAAGAAAATTGAAAGCTTTTTGGGTAAGTATTAAAGGCAAAAATAAAATGACTTACATAGTAAGCAGAAAATACATTTCATTCACATTTGTACCCATAAACTCACTGAGAGTTAAACAACAACAACAACACCATCTCCATATAACTATTTTCGCTTCTTATTTATTGTATTTGATTGTGGAGTAAAAATTCCTTTAATTTATATGCCATTGCAGGTATTGAACATCGCATTACCAGTAATCATTTTTATTTTAATGAAACGAAAGGCTTCTACTGTTTGCGTTACGACAGTGGTGACCGTTGTTTGCGCGAAACAAAAGGACGCAAACATCCCCATGTCGATCCGGTGGTCATTTCCAAGTTGCGTAAATTTTTTGCCGAACACAATCAGCGTTTTTATGAATTGGTGGGCGAGGATTTGGGTTGGCCCGAGGAGTAGAGTAAAAACAAACAGTCACCCTGCCTGCACATTGCCAAACGTTGATAACGCTGTCAGTTTTGGAACCGCTACGGATGTGAGTGTGTAAAGTATGTATGTATAAAGAATAAACATTATTAAGTATGTAGTTAGCAATTGGTATTTTGTAAACAAACGATAATGAAGGCATAAATTGCAAACACGAAACGAAATTTAATTCATTTGGCCGATTCAGTTTACATGCAGTAGTTTTTAATTTTAAACAAAAGTAAAGCAAAAAAAAAAACACGTAATAAAACCTTAAAAATAATGGAAATCTCTTTGAAAATGAAAACCTTAACCGAACAAACCATATAGAACAAGTAAATATAAAATTTAAAAAAATAATAATAAGCGCAGCAATTAAGAAAACATGGACTGAAATGCAAATATTGATTCAAGTATACAATTTTTATTTTTTTATTTTTATTTTGTGTAAATCTTACATTTTTTTCTTTTTGTTTTGGGTTAATTTGATGGGGTTGTCAGTGATATTTTTTATTAAAGTTACTTGTTTGTACAATATTTTTAAAGCATTATGTGTTTATATAAATAAGTACCCTACAGTGTGCACATTGGTGGGTTGTCCCTGCAGCTAAATTTGCAACTAGTCATATAATCAGTAAAACTAGAGCGACGTTAAAACAGAGTATTTATTACTTTTTATCTTTTAAAATTGATCTTAATTATTATTTGCTCTTCAAGCCAACTGAAATGTGTTATTTTAGGTCTAAATATAGACCTTATTAATGTTTTCTGTCTTTCTCAGCAGTCTATATATTGCCGACATTTCGTTGATGGTAATCAATTCATCAGCAGATTCGAAAAATTCTCAAAAGAATGTTTGAGACTTGACTACTTATTCCATAATTCCCATGAAAATTTTCCGAGTCTACTCACCGTTTTAATAAAAGAATATTAAACGTAGCGGTTTCATTCCCTTAGGGAAGGGGTTTTCTGGCAGTTTATGGCAAGCCAGTTCATTGAAACATCATAAAAAAAAACGAATGATAACACCATTTCAGCCAAATAATTTCTCTCAAATGTCTGTCTTTTGTTTTCCACCTAAAACGAAAGAGTTTTATTATGTTCTATGAATATTGAACATTTCCGCATCTCTTGTTCTTCTTTATGAAGCTGAAGTACCTGTTTCTGTGAGTCGTCATACTCATAAAAATGTTATAAACTTTTTAAATGTTATATTTCTATCTACGTGAAAAAATTGTTTTTAAAACTTTCTTTTTTCATCATATTTCGTAAGCAAGACATATACAGGCGCATACGTAAACGAGAGAACCACACACACACACACACACACGCAGAGGGATGCTTTTAACATTTCGTTTCGTTTATATTTAAACAGAAATATAAATTTAAAAAAAATATATAATCCAGTTTAATATCAATTCGAGCAACTCGATAGTATTTGTTTATTTGTTTTTTCTTATACATTTAATTTTTATGCGAGGGTGTGCGTGAGTGTGTGTATGTGTGTCTGCATCTGTGCATATGAGTATTAACATTTGAATGCACTGCTTAATGAAAGTATGCTTATGAAAGCACAACGTGTGTGCAAATAAAAAAAAAAAATATCACCAATATTTGCTTTTGTCTTGTTTTCCGATTTTTTCTTAATAAACTTATTTAAAAAAAAAATGGTTTATAAATTCCAGCACGAGAGGTTTCTTTCCACGTTTAATAAAAAGATTTCAATGAAAGTTTATAAATAGATTTGTATACTAGAAATATGTATAAAACCAGCATTCAGAATATCAATATTTTCACCAAAAAAACTGCCAATTTTATTGCTTTTATTTGATTTAGAAACACATTTTTTTTTTTTTTTAATGTAAAGGCTGTTTCAATTTAGCAATCCAGAAGCCATCGATAGCTCCTGGCATGAGCAAAGCAAAACTCCACTACAACATATGGAAAAAATAATTTTCACGACAGTTGGAACTTTTGTATAGAAGCTCCCCAAAGGCCGTAACTCACTATCCTACTAAATCGTATGATCTGCTAAAAATCGTATGACATGTGTGTCCAAAAAGTGTGATAATCTGGACTAAAAGTCTCTGTCCAATTTGCTAATCTTCTGAAAATTTTCAAAAACTATTTTTTCCCATGCGTTCAGAGTTGCCATTTCGAAATTGTTTACAAAAGTATAATAATGTGGCCGTTTTGAAGCTGCTTTTTAAAGTAGGACAGAATTCTATCAGATTTAGCCAGCAATTTTCAGTGAGTAAATCGTAGGATTAAGTGGGATAGTGTATCACGGTCTTAAGCAGGTGTTATATGGGGTCGGTGCCTATGAAAAAAATAAAGGGGAGAAAAACTTATTAAGGGTTGGTCCTACATTTGACCAGATTTAAATTTTCCCCCCCTTACACTAACTTGTCCCAGGCTGTCCGTAGACACAACACATGTACAATCAATCACCAATAATTTTTTCTCTTCAGTATTTATTTCGTAAATACCTCCTTCGTGGGCCCCCATACCAACAACTATTAAATTAAAAATCGGAAGCCTCAAAAATCATTTTGTTTTCCTCAAAATAAAAACTATGGAAACATCAATGACACAATATCGAAAAATGTTTGTCCATACAAAATGATTCCATCTAATATGTATTTTATATTAATTTTCCATTAACTTATGTTTTTGTTTGCTTATTCAGCACCTGCTACTAAAGTGGACAATTTTGTTAGCATTTGTTTTGTTTTTGTACTGCCCCTTCTTTTTGATTTCTTCTGTTGTCTGATTGGCTGCAATTTACCTAATTGCCTTTTACGTAATTCAAACAGACGTTTTAATCGTACGATTAAGATTTTTACGCAATTAAGGCTTTGTATCAGTTCAATTTGTGTTATAAAAATAGAATTAATGAATTGAATAGAATAGAATTTACAATAAAATACTTCACCGCTGTAACCCTCCATTTACACATGCAAGTAACTTGTTGCAAGTTGTGTGTACATATTAGCAACCAATACACTGACAGAAATAATAAAAGCTGTTGCTACTTGCTTGATTGTTGACACGGGCAACGGGTGCACGCTTATTTTTAAAAAGTCGTTAGAGAAAATGGTCTTAAAGAAAAATGATCTACTAAATGATCTATTATATATTGGGTATGGGCAAAAGCTACGCACGCAATGCATAGCATAGCTACGTAGTATGGACTATTTCCCACAATCAAGTTATAATATGTAAATAGCGAATTCGATAGTTCCATTTATGAAACAAAAATTGGTTGAGCGAATTTTGTATTTCGCCTGCCAACAACTTCTGCTGGTATCACACCCGACCCCGTTTTTCTGTCAGTCTTGCGGAGTTTCATATTATACAAAACTGACTGCACAGTGAAGGGTAACTTTAATTAGAATTATCATTTGTTTTTGTTTTATAATTTCTGTCCTTTTTTTTCTTCTGTTCTTTAACACCATGCAAAAACGAAATGCAAAATTGAAAGCAATATTTGTTTTTAAATTATGTTTTTTACTATTAAATAAAAAAAAACCAAAGGAAAAAAAACAACAAAGAACCGACAAATTAAACAACCAAAACATATCAACTGGAGACACAAAATATTATACATACATTGAAAACTTAACTATAATATTAATTAGCAATTAGTTTAATATATGAAAAGGAATCCTTTAGTTTTAATTAAATTAAGCAAAATTGTTAATATCAATAGATATATACATATCAAGAAAGAGATGAAATTTTAAGAAATTAAGCAACTCAATGTGATTTATTTAATAATTAAATTTTTATTAAGCGATTATTATAATTAAACACAAGAAAAAAGAAAGAAAATAACCCAAAATCTATATGAATAGGGCAACATTAACAATTTTTAAAGTGTTAATGGAAAAAGAACAGTTTATAAAGTTTCCGTTTTTTTGTTCAAAAAATGGCTGAATAAATGAGTGCAGAAATTTTCATAAATAAGCAAAGAAAAAATTCAAAATAAAAAACGTATGAAATACAACTTTGTTAGAGGCCAAAAGTTCAAATGAAGAGCAAAAACAAGTGGACGGCGGCAGGCCAGCAGCTGCTCTCTCCGAGCAGAATATATAAAAAGTGTTTGGGTCTCTTTTCAAGAATTGTTACTGAGTGGAAATTTTATGTGCCATAAATTTGAGAATTATATTTATTTTAGACTTGTTAATATTAATTTGCTATCCAAACTTTCTTTCTTTCTTTCAACATATTTGAGCCCTATTTACTCTTAGATCTCTGTATATGGTAGTACTATTTTGGTTTTCGATCCATAAATATTTTCACCCTGTTGCAAATATCTATATATTATCCTTTCAAGAAAGTGTGGCTCATCAGCATGGTGCTATCTTTGTCTTTCTTGTAAATAAACGAATTTCAGTTTTGTCCGTGCTTACGTTCAGTACTCTTGGTTGAGCCCAGTTGTGTGCCTCGCCTTTTCTGCACAGTTGATTTGGATGCCTTTTTCTTCAGAAGAATCATGACGTCATCTGTCTCGAATCCTTAATCAGACAGAGTCTTAATATCGCTATGTATCGTTGTGGTATATAAATCGTTCCCGACGTTTCGTTGGTTTATTTCCAACTTCTTTAGTATTGCGATTCAGTAACTTTTAAAGGTAATCCAATCGTTAAACTAAACACCCGCATTTGGTGTTTGCACTAACGCTTCAGTGATTCATAAACTATCATATTCAATATATTATTAAATTCAGAATCAAGTGGCGTCCTTACTTAAAAGAATGACAAACCAAACTCACCACTAATAATTTTGAATTAAGTAGTCGACCCAAAGTCAAGTCACATTAATTGGCTTATGACTCGACTAAGCTATAGAACATTGGCTTGTAACTATTCTATAATACTTTAACATTTTGTGTTTAAAATAAACCACAATCAATTTCTAGTTGTTAAGTTAGCACCAGTCAAATATCATTAATGAATCCGAAAGCCAAATGTTTTCCAGTTAAATATTTTTAACGCTGAATTAAGCGGTAAAATAAGTTGGTGAATTGCACTACAGGGGTAAATTTTTATTTAGTGCAATTTTTCTTCAAATTAATGATCTTACATTATTTAAATTGTACATGCATGTAAGTATATCACAGTTTTGCATTGTAAACTGGACAATCACAAACACAAAAATAAATAATTGGTTAAAACTAATTATCACAAGAAAATATCACAGGTAACCAATCTCACTAATGTCAACTAACTTAGAACTTCAGAAGAAGGGGTGATAAAATCCCAAGTGTCCCACAATGTACCTTCTTTCTTTTTTCTTATGTTAAGCCCTCCACCATTTACATATCTGTTCCTTAGCATACTGCCCATCCAGTTGCGTATGGCCCAGTCGACCTTAAACTGGTTCAGAGAATGGATAAGTGTGTCAGCATACGCGTTGTTGAAATCCCTCAATGTCAATACAAATTGCAAGTGTGTACATCTTTGCATTAAGTGCCCTTTCTATAGAGAGCACCACACTATATAATGTAGGGTCTATCTTTGACACATCTGTGTGGCCTGAATCTCAGCATACTGCCTGCCGTCGGCCATTTCGTCGATTATTCTCATTATGGTTTTCAGCAAGAAGGAAGTTAGACTTATTGGCCTATAAGTTTTTGGTGAAACATAATTTTGCTTGCCAAGTTTGGGGGCTAAATATACTGCCCTTGCTTTCCGCCAGCCTGTTGGAAATTTTCGATAAACTTTCGAAAATTTAGAGAGTAATTTTCTCTATGCTCTCTTAAGCTTAAACTAGGCCAAAATCTTGTGACTCAGTCTTGCTGTTGTTTACGGTAGTAGCAAAACCGGGCCTCCACAGCGACACTCTTAGTGATATGTATTGCCACGGACGTGTTTCATTTGGTGGCTGCTTAAAACATAATAAAAATGCAAGTTTTTGCAACATACATACATACATATATTTATACTCTAAATTCCAGCCTCTCATTTTACCAATTTGAAAAAGTGAATTTATTCCGAAAAAAATTTCAAATGTTTTGTATAGAAACTTGGCCTTAACAGAGTTGTATAATTTAAAAAAAAATTTACACCATAATAAAAAAAATATATATATAAATATATAAAACCAATAAAAGGCTATTCACAAAGTTGTCTTAAATATTCAGTTCATACGCATTCACACCTCAAAAAAAGAAATAGCACAAACAAATATTTTCATCTAGGTACATATTTAAGCATAGATACCATTGATATCACATTTATCACAGCTTTGTGAATGGCCTTAATATCAAAAATAAAGTTACTACATTTCTAATTAAATTTATAGCATAGCAAATACTTTAAAAACAATTACAATTACAATTAAAACATATCAATTTTACAGTGAATATTGAAACTAAATATTGCAATTTAGAAACCAAAGAAATCAATACATATCAGTTGGATTTATCCAGCAGCAAAAGTGTTGTAGTTTTAGGATTTTTAAACTAATTTAATATGTTGTTATGGAAATTTTCTAATTAAATGAATTTTGTTTTCAGTTTCTAAATACTAGTTTAGACAAAAAAGAAAAAACTAAAAAAAGCTTTATATAATTTATTTATATCTTTTTTTTTTTTTTGTTTTCTAAAAACTAGTCGAGCATTTTAAAATCCATGTCAAATAGAAATTTTTTGTTTTTACTGCCTGTGTGCCTCCAAATGCGTTTTGAAGTTTTCTTTCGCTTATTTGTATTGGAAACAACAAAAACAATCCAAAAAATTAGTATAAATATGGTAAAGAAAACTTCTTTCGCATATAGAGGAACAGGCGGTTAGTTTTTTAACTGCACTGCCTTAAATTAGTGGTAGAAAACTACAAACAAAATTGTTATTGCACGTTTTTAATATAATTTTGTAAAAAAAAAATATATATACATACATACTTATATTAAATTGTATTTCTTCTGATGCGTATTTTTGATAAATTTAAAACATTTTGAGATCTTAGTATTAAAAAAAAATAGGCATAAAAATTGTTACATTTGCATAAAAAAAAAAATAATAATATACATACATTTTCAAAACATATGCATGAAATTCATGTGGAAACTTAAACATATCAAGTAATTACTTAATATTTATTTCAGAAACAATTTAAATTTATTTGTCATTGTACATAAACAAATATTAAAAGATCAGCAACTTTTGGCTTTCGTTTGATTTCGTAATGTTTTATTGAAAGTGAAAGAAATAATAGACCTTAAACAAACTTTGTTTGTCTTATCAACAGCTGTTGTTACAAGCAATTTAAATTGTATTTTACACTAATGAATTTTATTTTATGTACAAAAAATTGCCATGACTAAAATGTCATGTCAAATTTTACATTCAAAACTTTGAGATCCAGCATTAAAAACGGTTTAATGCGTTTTGCCATAATCATGACCATATGAAACAGCTGTTCAAACCAAGCCTGTTTTAAATGACAGACTTGCTGTAATTATAATTTCAACGTAAAAAAAAGGATTAACTGCCTGCTTCTCAATGTCGAAGTCGTGAGATTGTTTGCTTTTTAAGCGAAAGAAATTTGTTTTTGACGTTCTTTTATTCGAACGATGACTTGATCGACAAGTCGAAAAAGCGTAAGTGTTTTCATACAAAATCCGATTCCTCAATATCGATCATGTCGACAGCACTGCGAACACAAATGTCAAAATCAAGCACTTGTGGCTTTGCTATCGAGTGGGAATTTTTATAGAAAAAAATTTTTGTTGGAGAATCTTTAAATAAAAGACATGTCGAACAATTCAATATATTTGATTCAATATAAAGTTACTGACAAGCGTGACTTGCTAAAGCGGAAATGATCAGTTATAATTTTCTTAGCTACATAAAAAGCTTCTCGCCATAATTTGGCAATAAAAATATAGAATAATTTCAAGGTTGCTTACATTTGGGTTCAATTAAGGGTTGCATTAATTTCACAACAATTTTGAATATGAACTCTATTATTTATTTGCTTTAAGAGCCAATTGAATTGTAGTAATTTAGGCCCAAAAATTTTTGGGGGAAACTTTAGAATACGGAGCCAGGCTTTGCAAGAAATGACTTTTATAGGTTTGTAGAGGGGGTCGTGGACGTACCAAATCAGAAGTCGAAGTCTGCCGCCGACTTTTAGTTTATTAATAATTCGATGTTGAAGTTGCGGAATTTACTAAGAAAAGTATGAAAATGTTGGTAAAAGCAGTGCTGCCAGAGGAAAGTGTTTGCGCAGAACATAAGATCGCGAATTAGTAAACGGCTTCAAGCATCCAAAATCGTATTTTTTATATTTAATTAAAAAAATTTTTTCATAGATATGAAAAATTTTTTCTTGACAACTGGACTTCGGCCGGGCTAAGGGGTTTTCTCCTCCATGGTATAACCAACACCGGCTTCGCGTACAAAATCTGTAAGCATCTGGCAGCACACTTTTTCATTTTAGGACAATTGGTACCATTATACTAAAGCCGACCCAAACTTTGTTTTTTTTTTGTTAAAAAAAATTGAGAAATAAATTTAGAAACCGCACATATTTTTAATTTTTATTTTATTTAGTAAATCTATTAAACAATTATCATATGTATGTATGTAGTTTTCCTAAAAAGTTAACTTGTCCGCTGGATGGAAGAAAATCCTGAGTTTGCCAGAGGAATACCAGTGCTCAGTGCGTCATAGTTTTTATCAAATGTCTGTGCAAAAAAATACTTTGGAATTTTTAAACACCACAAAAACTATTTCCGCACTTTCAAAATGTTTGCTTTTTTATTTTGTACTCATGTATGTACATACATTTTTGCTTTGGCTTGTCAGATACAGCTGATCAGTTTCGTGAAGGGTTCTATTCACACAAGAACAATTTAGTAGTTTTTGTCAATGCTGCAATAAAACAATGAAGCGAAACTTTAATTTTCCATATGGGGCATGTATGCAAGGCGTATCCTGGCCACTTTACCAGGGCTGCGTCAATTATCTGGGATGGGACAAGGTCCTCTTTTCTTGGAAAAAATCAACAAATCCACACTGTGTCAGCAATGGCTATGACATCTTTAACCTGAAAGCAGTGCACAATGTTATGGCTATGGCATTAACGTATAGTTTAATTCACTTCTAAGAGCTTAATTTTTCCGTTCACAGACATTTCAAAAATGCATTAACCAGTCTACTAAAAAAAAAAAATTAATAAATAAATAAAATATATAACAGCAACAACCACAACCGAAAGATTAAAACAATGTTAACCAACCCAACCAAGAAAAGATTATTTTTAAACAACGAAAATATATTTGTTTATAATTTTTTTAAATGTTTCAATTAGTTTATACCAAAAAAAAAAAAAAAATCCAAAAAAAAGAATATTTTTCTTTTTAAGGAAAATAATAATAAAAAAAAAAACAAAACACTTATACATATCAAAAATTAATAAAATTTAAGTAAATTAATTCTCCCTAAAGTAACGCAACAAACCACATCTGAAACTAAATAAATGTCTAACATTTTTCCGTAAAGAAACAAACAAAAAACCAAACAATTTATACACTCAATTCAAAAACTCTCATTATAAATCGTCATCTTTAACTTGCATATCTTTAACTGAATAGAAAGAATTAAATTTAAACAAAAAAAAAAAAATCTTAAACATACTTGTAACTTTGATGTACCTTAAACTATCTACAATATATTTCTTCTCTCTATCAAAACTTAAATACAACTTTATCGAAATACATATCAACTTAATTGTAAAAAGTATCAAAGAAAACAATTAATTTCTCAATTCTTTTTTTCTTAGGGTTCTCTTTATCATTTCCAAAATATGTACTTCATTTTTCTCAATGTACTTTCTCTGCCGAAACAAATTGTATTGAAAATTCGAAAAAAATATATTTAAAAAAAAAAATTCTAAACTAAAAAACAAAAGAAAAATTATATGGCTAATTTTAGTTTCATTGAAACGCATGAATTCAGTAAATGTAATAAAACTAAAAATATACAAAATAAATAAAAAAAAAATTAAAAAAATATATAAATAAAAATTTGTTGTGATTTTTCTCTCAGTATAACAAGTAACGTAGTGTTTAAAACATTTAAAATCGCAAATCTAGTTTTTTTTTTTCAATTTTTTACTATAAAACATTGCTTATAAGATTTCTCAAATTTCGAGCTTGAGGTTCTTGTTTGTTAATTTTTTTTCAATATTCCTTGGGAAAACTTCTTCAGGAAATACTGTTTTTCTAATAATTAAAAAAGGAAAAAGGTCGAAGCAAGTGGAATAAAGATATAATACGTTGCAATTGCCTCACATAGCAAATATGTGAGTAACTGAGTTAATTTTTGAATATTGAAAACCACTCACTTTCTGATACTTCCAAGAGCACAAATGGTAAAAACCAACACTAAGGATAGACTCAAAAGTGTTCAGCTCTTGCAGGATTTAGTGGGAGTTTTATTTCTATCAAATAAATGTATTAAGGCTTTTAACGGTGACAGCTCTGCAAATATGCTTTGTGCAAGTTTGCATTTTATGGTGGACCGTGAGCTCACATTTTTTTTTTTCAATCTGCACAATCTATTCGGCTTATCCCTGGATCTTTTCCTGCAATCTTTGCTTGTGGAAGGTTTGAAATTTCATTGCTTTAGTTAAAAAACTCTTTATTTTATTTTTAAGAACACAATTGTTGCTTTTTTGGTTAAATTCTTTTAGGTATTTCAAAATTCTAAATAACGCTATTGCAAGGCGAATCCATTACAGGTGCCAGCATCCCAATGCGCTTCAACATTTTTCCACGATTTTATCTTCTGAGTTGTCAAAGCTGATAGCAAACGACAACAAAATGTATGACGTCTCGACAGAAATTGTTGAAGCGAATTGAATTGCGACCACTTGTACTCAAGGCGAATCAAGTATAGGTGGTCGCAATTCAATTCGCTTCAACATTTTCTCTCGAGACATCACAAGTTTCGTTGTCGTTTTCTATCGGCTTTGACAACTCAGAAGAAAAAATCGTGGAAAAATGCTGAAGCGAATTGGTATGCGGGCACCTGTAATGGATTCGCCTTGCTTGTACTTGATTCGCCTTGCGCTATTGTAAGTAAGGCACGAAATGTCACAGAGGGCAAAGTCCATCAGCTTTAAGTTGGCACGCCGCCGCCGCAGACTTTACTTTTGTGTGACAAGCCGCTGTCAATCTTGTTTTGTTTTTGGCAAGACACCCATATAAATTAAAATTAAAACACGATTTTTTGTTTTGTTATTAAATTTAAGTTTATCCATACATTTATTAAATAAAATCTTATTATTAATTCACATGAATATGTTTTTTATTGTAAAGGGTCCGCCAAATAACTCTTTTTTTGAAAACGGCGCAAAACATCGAGTGTAGCTTCGGCTGTGTGGCACGCAGCGCCGTCCTGTTGAAACCAAATATGGTCAATATCCTCCTCTTCAATTTTTGTGAAGAAAAATTCATTCAAAATGGCTCGATAACGAGCGCCATTGACTGAGCACGGCCGCTCCCTGCTCATTTTCAAAGAAAATGGCCCAGTTATGCCACTGGACCAAAATCTGCTTCAAACAGTGACTCGTTTTGGGTGCGTCGGCTTTTCCATGTATGCGTGCGGGTTTTCTGTGCCCCAAATGCCACAATTTTGCTCATTTACATACCCCCCAAGATCAAAATGAGTTTCATCTGAAAAGGTTTGTTTTTTGCAAAATCAGCATCTTCTGTAAGTCGATCGCAGGCCCACTTAGCGAAGCGTATACACAACCATATTCATTCAAATGAAGGATAAAACGAATTATCTGTCAAATCAGACATGAGCTAAGTGTTATCCTTCACGTTCTAAGCACTAGTTGAAAAAAATCATTAGATGGCGGACCCTTTATGAACATTTTTCGTCACCTTCTATTGTTGTTTACATTATTTAGTTTCAACTGAGCATTTTTGCACACTTCTATTTGCTCAAGTTTTTTTTTTAGTGGAAATGTAGAAAAATAAAGTTAAGTGCAAATACATACATGCTGCGTAAAAAAAAAACAAATAATTGTTGCTCACATTTGCTTCATTTGCATAGTTTGCGCTACCCATCGTGAAAACCCTCTGTATTTTACATTAAAAAAAACCACCGGTATAGCACTTTAAAATCTAATGCTTGTATGTTAAAAAATTTAACGACAGCATATTAAAAATTTTGTATGGAAATTTCCATACAAAATTTTTAATATGCTGTTGTTAAATTTTTTAACATACAAGCATAAATGTCTCTAGAAAAACATTTAATTTTTCTAGATTTAATATTTAGTTATTTATATATATTTGAGGTCTTTTAGAATTTGAGTAATTATTTTTGTCAATATTTCGCTCTCCTTCGGATAGCTTATTCAGGACAATAATAATGAAAAAAAAAACAATCAAAACATTTTTCATTATTATTGTCCTGAAGAAGCTGGAGCGAAATATTGACAAAAATAATTACTCAAATTCTAAAAGATCTAAAGCTCAAATAAATTTATAAAATACATTTAATTTTTCCAAAATTTATGTTTGAATTTTCATTACATCAAATTTATACCAGGTCAAGGTAGATCGGCAACAGGTAGTCGCATAACTACAACAAACACAACAACAACAAAAAACACTTCATATATTTTGTTGGTAGAAAAACGGTATTACTGTCATCCGTTTGTTCGCGTATGTATGTTTGTGTGGTGTGTTTTGACAGTTATACACTACTGCTACAAGCAGTAGTCAGCTGGGTTTGTAAGACTACCTGTTATCGAGCTGCCTTGCACCAGGTTGCATCATTTTTTTGGGGAGATATTCATGATTGCTCTCATATTAACGAACTTTATCTAAAAAGCACGGGAACACACTTATTGCTTTTCTGTGGCCTTGGCAGCGCAAAACATCGACAGCACACACAACACAACGAACACACAACTCATTTCGTTTGGGTTTGTGACTTCGATAAAAGCTTTTTGCTTAAGTTTTATGTTACAGACCAAATAATAAAATTCAGCAACAGGGTGAAATCAGATTAAATAAATTCATATGAACTGTTTTGGAATTTACATCTTTCACTCGTTTAACTAATTTTATTATTTCAAAATTCATAGCACGTCCATATGTACATAATTTGGGGGAAACTTTAGAATAAGGAGCCAGGCTTTGAAAGAAATGAGTTTTATAGGTTTGTAGAGGGGGTCGTGGACCTCCCAAAACTGAAGTCTGAAGGCTTTTAGTTTATTAATAATTCGATGTTGAAGTTTCGGAATTTACTAAGAAAAATATGAAAATGTTGGTAAAACAGTACTGCCAGAGGAAAGTTTTTGCTCAGAACATAAAATAGCGAATTCATAAACGGTTTCAAGCATCCAAAATCGTATTTTTTCACATTTAATACAATAAATTTTTTCATATTTCTGCAAAATTTGTTCTCCTCCATGGTATAACCAACACCGGCTTCGCATACAATATCTGCATGCATCTGGCAGCACACTTTTTCATTTTACTGCAAATGGTACCATTATAATAAAGCCGACCCAAAATTTGTGTAGCAATTCATTCAGAGAAATACTCATCAGATTTATAGAAACCTGGCTGTAGTGATGTGTCAACTAATTTTCTTTTTTTTTTCATTCCAAAATTACAAGTTTAAAATAACTCGTAATTGTAGGTTTCCAGTGGCCTTTTTGGCCACTCAAACATGCCTCAGAATATAAAAAAAAAAAATTCAATATCAGCATTAATTAAAGTTATTAATATTCCTTCATACATCATACTTTATTCAAGTTTTCTTAATTCAAATTTAACATTTTGCAAATTTCGTATTCGATAACCTTAAAGTCTAATTAAAATTATAAAATTAAAAACATTTAAAATAAATGTATATATCACTCAATGGCGATTCTTGTTGCGATTTTTGGCATTATAATAATGATGAGTGTGATGTTTGTTGTGAGAGTTATGAGGGTGATGTTTCCTTTGGTTTAGCGTTTGATTTACTGGCGAAACACTGCTGGCGCCTTCGTCACTGCCAGCTTTCAGAGGTGTAGAGCTGGTAGCTAAAAATAAAATAAATATACATAATTTATTGTATATAAATTGCAGATTAAATAAATTCAAAATTGTTAAGATACAAACTAGCTTCATCAAGGGAGCCTTTTTTATCATAAGCAGCATGAAAAGTTTTATTGAGATCTTCAACGGAACCTACGATTGAATTAGGAAGGAATTAGAAACATTTGAGCCAATAAAATGACGGGGGCGAAGAAAATTTAAGCCATGGAAAAAAGTCAAGCAAATGAAATGAAAAGGTATTATTAAAATATAAACGGAATTATGAAAACAAATCGCCTTTAGCTGGAAAAACAGTCCACATTTAAAATTAAAAATAGAACGTTTTTGTTTTATAAAACCATGCCGTTTAAAAAAAAAGTACTTCCTTCTGAAAAGCAATTTCTTACACAGGTTTCATATACATACATATAAAAAAAACTTTTCAATAAAGAAAGTGTTCGTAAAAAAAAATTTCTTTATTAAAAAAAGTAACTCTTTTTTTCAAAAAGTAACTCTTTTTTCATTGTTACAATACATTACATTACTGTTTTGCATATAAGAATTTTTCCTTAAAAAAAATTAATTTTTTATCTTTACCCTCAACATAACTAAAAGAACCTTCTTGAATAAAAAAAAAGTACGTCTGTTAAAACATCTATTTGGAGAAAAATATCTGTATATAAAAACGTTGCCGCTTTTTCTTACAAATAAATAAAGTACTTTTATTACCAAAAGTACCTTTTCGCCAAAAAAAAAAAAAAATAATTATTTAAGAAAGATGCGATCTCATAGAGCATTATGTTGCACTAATGCGTTTTTCTAAAAGCAACCAATGTCTAAAAATATAACTTTTTTTGCAAGACATTTTGTTTTTTATAAAAACTTCCCTGCTAATCTGGGTCTATTCATTGCTTGCTTTTTTTTAAAGGGGTCTATATGTCGCCGACATTTCGCTGAAGCTGCTCAAGTAGTTCGTAGGCTTGAAAAACTTAAAGGCATGTTTGGAGCCCGACTATATATTCTATTTTTCTCACGAACACAAAGAGAACTACAAATGTTCGAAAAAACCTTGAACACAAAAATCAATTTCATCGCTTATTACAGCAAATAATAATTTAAATTCATTTGTATATACGACATTTTCGTAAAAAAGTACACATGAAGCCAAACATTATACACAAAGTATTGTCCAAAAAAAAAAAAAAGGAATTACTTTAGGTCTAATTAGTGTTTTCCCTCTTCTTCAGCGGTCTATATGTCGCCGATATTTCGTTGATGCTAATCAACTGGAAAAGACGGAAAACATTAATAAAGTCTATTTATGAACCTAAAAAAAATTAAGTTCTATTAGCTCTTAGAGCAAATAAATAATTAAGTTCATTTTTGAATAATAAAAACATTTACGTTTTATAGAAAAAGTACCTTTTTATAGGAAAAGTGCACTTTAATAAAAATAATAAAAAAGCAAATATTTTCACCAAACGAAGAGAAGAAAGTACTTTTTACACACGAATTGATTCAATTACTGTTCAACATGAAGAAAAGAGATGGCAATGAAATAAGCACACGTGGCAACAAGAACTTAAGCCGTCGAAATAGACATGATTTGTGAATCTATGTATGTATTTTAAATTTTTAAGCAAAAATATACATTTAGTAATGGAACAAGCAGTTTCAACAAACCCATAGGACTATAGAAGATATCTTCTGTAGGCGAGGCCGGTGATAGATTAGCCGAATGATTTAGTCTTTCCAATTTCGGATAATGTTTGTTATGGGTGATTTCAGTTTTTATTGTTATTGTCCAATCTATTTCGATGGCAGTTTTGGAGTGATAAAAGATAGCGGCGCACGACAAAATTTGGAAAATTATATGGCCATTAACAATTAGAAAATAATCTATTTAAAAAAAGTACCTGTAGTGAATACGTTGCTCGAAGAAGATTTAACACAAGCTGCTGCTGTATGTTCGGGCGTGATCGTTGTTTTATCGCCTTGATGAGCGATCGAGTGACTTATTACAGTCAAGGGTGGCATGGGTATATTTGCGAATTGTAGTAGCGGTGCTGTGCCAGTGATGGTCGGAGGGGTGGTAGGAAAAGAGTATTTTTTTTCAGTTGAGCATACAAAATAATAATAATAATAACCAAAGAGTGAATGAGAATTTTTAGTGATGATTTTTTTTTTTTATGAGGAAATATAACTTTAAAAAATTCGTTTAGGTGCTTAAAATAGTTTAAAACAAATGCGAAGTTAGCATTAGATTCAGCTTAACAAAGCAGTTGTTAAATACTAAAAACCATTACCGACTACCGCCAGTGGCATTTCTTTGTTTTCGCCATTCTCAACTGAAATCTTCAACTCCGACATTTGCTTTAGAGTGTGCACTTGTTCTTTCGCGTCGTCCATTTTCCTGTGATATTCACTGTGGTTCTTTTCGATGTGCTTGGGTTTCGAATGCTGTTGTGTTTCACCATTTTCTTTCACTTCCTGCATGTTTGCCATCTCGATTTTCGGTTCATCATTTTTGTTATTCTGTTACAAAAAAATATATATAAATTTTTCAGAGATCACGTTATACAACATTATTTTGGCAGAAAGGCATTACAATAATAATATTTAAAACAAAAACAAAATTTACGAAATATTTCTAAGCAGGTACCTCTTAAACGAGTTATACCGATTTCTTTTCTGGAAAAAAGTGTGCTTTTTTATAGGTATGTAGAGAGGGTCGTGTACCTTCCAAAACTGAAGTCAAAGTCTGCTGGAGGTTTTTAGTTTCTTAATAATTCGATGTTGAACTTCAGAAATTTTCTAAGGAAGATATCAAAATGGTGGTAAAACAGTGCTGCCAGAGGAAAGTTTTTACGCAGAATGTAAAATTGCGAATTCATAAAAAATCTTATTTTTTAACTTTAATCTAAAGTCGTATTTTTTCAACTCTATTTCATAAATTTCTTCATTTCACAATTTCACAACCGTCCTACGGCCGGGCTAAAGCTATGCATTCAAAATCTGTAAGCATCTGGTAACACACTTTTTCATTTTATTACACTTGGTATCATTATATTAAAGGCAACCCGTGCATTTTTTGCACTTTTTTCATTAAATGAGAGTTTCAATGGTTTAGCGAGATTAAAATAAACAAAAAAAATCGTCAACGTAATCAATAATAAAAAAAAAAAATTAAAACCGTGTTGATCTACATTTTTTGTGCAAAACAATATTTTAAAAAGTACGTTGCATAAAAGTACCTTTTAAAAATGTACGTTCCGAAAAGTACCTTTTAAATAAAGTATATTTGAAAGAAAATCACCTTCTCCAAATGTGGCTGGTAAAAATGTACCTTTTAGTAAAATTATCTTAAAAAAAAGGTAGCTTTTAAGAAAGGTATCTTTTATGAAAAACTACGTTTTAAAGAAGAGACCTTTAAAACAAAAAAACTTCCAAAAAAAAGTACACCTCAAAAAGTACTTTCTGGAATAAGTACCCTTTATAAAAGTGGTTTCTAAAAAAGTACCTCTAAAAAGGTACGATTTAAAACAAGTACCTTTCAAAACAAGTATCTTCTAGTGAAAGCTACTTAAGAAAAAAATACTAGTAAAAAAATAGTACGTAAAAAAGTATGTTTAAAAATGCACCTTTAAAAAAGCAGCTTTAAAAAAAGTACTTTTCAAAACCAATTCCTTTTCAAAGAAAGTACCCTTTGAAAACGAATCTTCAAAAAGTACTCTCTATTAAAATTATCTTTTTAAGAAGTATCTTTTAAGAACGTACCTTTTAAAAAAGTAAGTTTTTTAAATTGTAATTCAAAAATATATGTACATATACACTTGGGCCTCGTTTTATGAGGGTTTCTTATGCGTATTCCAATTTATGCAATTTTTAAATGTACGATTTTTTCTTTTAATTTTAACAGGTTTCGAAATTTGTGATATTTTAGGCTTTTCTACCGTATTTAAATTAAAATTTGCGTCACTTACATAGTATTTACAGTAAGGCGACTTAAGCTAGCTGGTTGCAAGCGAAAATCCCTTACATCTTGTTAGTGTAAAGTCTTCCTATGTCAAAATTTTAATTCGCCTTAATACCTCTGCTCACTCATTCTCACAGCAGAGAAGATGGTTTGTAAACAACTTTTGACACAACAATATATAAAAAAACGGGAAGCAAGAAATAATCACCTGAGTTGTCAATTTCCCCTTGTTTAATACGTCTTGAATTACAGTTTGTTTTATTTTGAGTTTTTTAATGCTTAGACGATACTTATGTATCGCCAAAAGTGAACATCCCCAGAAAAAACCGGGGATTTCCCTTCTTATTAGTTGGTGTTTTTAATCATCCTGCAGTGTTTTTTCTAAGCATAGCAGATACGCATGCGTATTGTGAGAATTCCTTATTTTATTAGGAGATTCATTTCTTTAATTACGGTACTGTGATTTTTTAAACAGTTCAATTTGAGAAAAAATAAGTGTAAAATTCATAAATTTTGGTGGTTTTTCTCATTTCCTAAGTGCTTGTTATCAATGAATTATTATGTTTCCTTTATTTTTTAACAAATTTATTAAATAAAATAAATTTTGTTGATTTTTTTAAGCGATCTTGTTTCGATTTTTTAACTAAAATTTATATTTAAGCGATTTTTCGGCAGCTTGGAATTTATTTGAATTTATTTTATTCCATTTTTTTTTTTTTTTTTTTTGAAAGGCGTCTATCGAGACCTGAGTGTATATTATTAAAAAATTATCTTAAAAAAATACCTTTTAGGGAATTGCGTGTTTAATAAAACATCTTCTTAAACAAGTAGTTTTTTAAAAAAGTACCATTTTGTGAAAGAAATATATTTTCAGCTGCCTCTAAACAAATATAAAAGAATAAATACAAAAAATTCGTGACCCCTACACGTATTGTCGTATTACAACTGTAGAAAAATGTGCTTAAAAGTTTAGTAAATTCTATATATAAAATTCGCTAATTACCTCTTCAACACTCTTTTTCGTTTCGTCAGCACTTGCAGTAGTATTATGAGATGTGGAACTGTCATCGTCGTCCCTATCATCAGTATTTGCGGGCGGCAGATAATCGGAATCATCATCATCATCATCGGAATATTCACTGGCAAACTTTTCCAGAATTTCAAGGGCAGTTAAATTTTGTAAATCAGCTTCCTTATAAGTTCTTTTAGTGGATGTCTTCATCTTAAATAATAATATATAAATTGTAAAAATACACTTGAAAGTATTTGTGTGGGTAAATAAATTCCTACTTGTGGTGTTGCAGGCGCCTCATGGCGTTGACCTGGCCTACAAATGGCACTGCTAAGAAATTTTTTAACATTTCCCGAAAACGAATTTTCTTCAGTGCTCTTGTTTGGCGTGGCCGTTTCTTGCGTTTCTGGGCTGTTTAATTTCTTAAGACCCTGTATACGTATGGCTCTCAAGCTGCGTCTTCTAGTTTGTATATAGTAAACCATAGACTTCGGGGTAACAGGTGGCAATCGAAAGAAATTAGCGCCAACTGATAAGACAAAGCGCAAGCTCCGCAACCACACAATCAAACAGAGAAAAAAGATCCAGGGCAAAGGACGTTGAAGATCGACTTCTTCATCTGCTTGAAAAAAAAACAAAAAATCAGTTATATAAGTCTGTTATTTAGTGGCTAAAACAAAAATATTCTTACCTTGAGGCAAACTCCATTTAGCAGTTTCTTCAAGTACTTTTAAAACAACATCAGCTTTGCGGAGCAGCACAAGGCCCAGACGGGTGCCGGCAAACTTTTCCATCTGTTGTGTAAACAGGCTTTGCGGTGGTATTGGCTCAAATTCGCTCGACTCATCTGCCGGCTCAATATCATCTGCTTTTCGAACTTGATGTTTGTCTCCGCCAGAAGATTGTTCCCTTTCACGGTCCATTTTCTTCTTTCCCTTATTTGATTTCGTTTAATTTTTCACTGGCTGGATGCTTTAAAAATTAAATATTGAAAGCAGAAAAAATTAATTGCGGCTGCTGATTAAATAAATTCTTCTTATCTGTACTCAGCATAAAAAAAGTGTTGTCTGCCTTAAATGATTTTCCTAACATTTGATTTATTTAAAATGCAAATAGTTGTTGGTTTAGTTGTTATGACTAATTAAGAAAAAAAATATATTAAAAATATGAAAAAAAAAATCGAAGAAAAAGTTTAAATCTTTAATCAAGTGAACTTTGTACTCAAACTTTATTCAAAAAAAAAATAATAATAATAAAAATAATGTGTCTGCTACAGCATGAAGAAGAAGCGTGGGCGGGCGATTTACAAGTTGAACGAAACAAATTTTGTAAACATAAAATGGCGCAAAGAAATCAAATCAAACGTGAAATATGAAACTATGCTGAACAGAGTCCTTGAAACAAATACAATTAATTTTAACATTTTACTGAAAATTCAAAAATGAATTTATTTCTTTGCTTTAAGAGCCAATTGAAATGTATTATTTTAGATCTAAAAATAGAAATTAATGTTTTCTGTATTTTTCAGCCGTCATTTTGAGTCTACATTTTGAGACGGCTGAGGAGCCATTATAAACGCTCAAAGTGACTGCATGGTGCGCTGTTCACGCTAGAGAAGTCATTGGGCCTTTTGTTTTCCGGACAACGCTGGTCAAACGACGACGCGCTTTAGGGCCATCGAGTTAATCGAGTTTTTTCTTCAGCAATTGAACTGCCATTCGCACTTTTTCAATTTACCGCAGTTGTTACCATTATACCAAGGCATATTTATTAGGTCAGTACATTTCCGCAAAAACACAAAAACCTGCCGGTATATACATACATACGTACCCCATAAAACCGCAAACACATGTGTAACTTTTGACAGTTGCACCACGAAATGGCACAAAATCATATGGCGAGAAATGATGTCGTCACAAATGGATCTTGCATTATGCCAAGGCGAATTCATACAAGATGCATCAAATAGCTTTTATATATCAAATTTGTTTTCTCTATGTTTACAAAAAAGTTGGTGCTATTTTATTCTAAAGATTTTTGGTGCTATAAAAGTTTTGTGATAATAACTTTTTCTATTTTAATATGAACTTAATTATTTATTTGCTTTAAGAGCCAATTGAAATGTATTAATTCAGGTCCAAAAATGACTCGTTGTATAGAATGTTGCAAAGAAAAGTAGAAGTGTTGCAAAACGAAAAAAGAAATTTTTGCTGTGTTAAAGGTTTGTTTGAACATTTCTGATTCTCATTCTGTTCATGGGAATTATGAAATATGTGGTTGAGTTTCAAACAAACTTTTAAGAATTTTTCAAGTCTACTGATGAGTTGATTAGCACCAACGAAATGTCGTCGGCATATAGACAGCTGAAAAATAGCAAATATGAGCAAATATTTTTTGAAAAGGTTCATTTTTGGACCTGAATTAATACTTTTTCTATTTTCATACACCCTTCTTCATAAAAATTATAACAGATTTATAATGCTGTTATTTGACAAATTTGTATGGAACACTTGTCAAATAAGAGCTGTATAAGCCAAAAATATTTATTATGAATAAGGCCCTTAGTGTTTAAAACACAAATATAACATTTAAAGTGTTTAGCAAAATTTGACAGCAAAAATCCCTTTACTCTAAAAAAAAACATGCGTCAGTTTGTGTGTGCTGTGAGGCGAATTATAATGCACCTACCTGGTAATGAATATGCCTAGGTGTTGCGTTTGTTTTAGCAGTGCGGCGGCTACCTGGTATTGAGATACCTGGGATGGGACTATTAAAACTTGCAACAACCACATGCTACGTACAACAACAATCCACAAACATATGCATACCATTTGACAGTTTCACCATGAAAGCATACAAAATTATATAAAGAGAGATCGAGAGATGCGATGCCCTAATAAATGGATCTTACATTGTGATAAAGCCGACCCAGTTACGCTGCTTTGAATTCTTAAAAAGCGATATGGCGAAAATATATTTTTATTGCTGGTGATTCAACTCGTGCATCACCCACCAACCATTTAAACCGCCATCAAATATAAATTGTTTGGAATACTTTTTGTTTGCAAATTATTTTTAAACAATTATTTCATTGCCCCAAAAGAAATAAAATAAATAATAAAATTATCAAATGACACAATAGAGATCAAAGTGTATCGAAAGTAAAAACAAAAATTTAAAAAAAAAATACTGAACAAAAAATGCAATGCAGCGAAAATTAAATAAAGGGAATAAGACAAAACCGCAAAGAAACGTTTGAAAAAAGTAGAGAAAGAAAATTAAAATTCAAAAACCGGCCGGTTAGAAAAGATTGCAAAAAAGAAAATGGCCATAATCAATTTCAATTTGTTTATTGCAATGCGAGAAAAATAAAATATTATCAATTTAATTAATTGATGATGAATAAAAATCTCTTATTGGCATCGAACTCAAAGTAATAAGAGAAAATAAAATACCTACAGATGATGCTGGCTATATGCAAGTGCATACACATATAATTACATACATATGTCCTCATGTATGTAATTATTGACTATGTATCCAAATAAATAAACTGTTATAAACATTGCCGCCATCACATGTGCAAAAAAAAAAAAATAAATGGAAACAAAACACATAAACCCACAAACAAATGATAACGGTATTTGATATATTTCTACAAAATCCAAAAAGATAAGTTTTATAAAAAAAAAGCTGGCACATACACACATATACATACATACATATGTGAGTACATACATATGTTCACTTAAGAATAATTTACTTTAGAGTTTTAGAGAAATTAAACGATCTCGAACCGCAACTTGTATGAGCTTTAACTAAGAAAATAATAATAATTTTCTCTAACTCTGTGATAGTTTTATTTTTATTTATTTTTTTAATTAAAAAATAGCACACACACCTTTAATAAAACCAAACTGTCGCGCAGCACAATTAAATTAAAACTGATATTATAAAAAAAAAACTCTTCTTAGAACGGGAATGTTTTAATTCCGTTTTACTAATTTTCGTTGGGAATTAAAAATCAAATCTCTCTTTCGCTTATCACTGTTGTAATCTTTGCTCATTTTTGGCCATTACTACTCTTTAGTTTCATCTCAAACACGCACTCTTCGTTTGCAACCAAAGATGCCATGCCGTCGAAGACTTTTCAACGCAAGTTTTCCATTTATGCAGTACAAAAATGGATTTAATATTATTATTGTTGCGCACAACAACATTTGCATTGTACACATTTATAGTCTTCGTAATAAATATTGAAAACCCGAAGCTTAAAGTATATTTTCATATTTATTTATTGTATGTTTTAATACATATTTATTAAATATGTATTATAGACAAATAATAATAGAAATGAATGGTGTGTTTGATATAATTAAAAATTTAGACAGAAAATATACAACAACTTAGGTGGCTGAGGGGCATGGTTGTCGCTTTAGAAACATGAGCCCCTGAGTTCAAAGACGGGTGCTGACGAGAAAGTGTGGCGGCTTCGAAACAACTAGTTGTCCACCCTGCTAGATGTCTTTGATGGTTTCTCACAAAGATAATATAGAAAGAACTTGAGCCTGATAAACTTAATACAGAAATATATACATATATAAGAAAAGTTCAAATAATAGAAATTAATTAACTTTATTTATTAAATAACAATTTGTTGTGAATTTTACCCAAGTTTCATCCAAATCGATATCACAATTAATTGGACGTCTATTTGTAAAATTTTGGAAAAACAATTTGTCAAATAAGACATTCTCTATGACATGTTTTCATTCGAACGATGACTCGAGCGACCAGTCGAAAAGATGTAAAAGTGTTTTCATACAAAATCCGCTTCCTCTATATCGATCATTTCGTCATCACTGCGAACACACATGTCAAAATCAATCACTTGCTATTTTTCTATCGGGCAGGTGTTTTTATAGAAAATATTTTATATTTATTTGCTAAAAAAAATGTCTATGCAAAAAAATATTTTTAAATTTTAAAACACCACAAAAACAATTTCCGCACTTTCAAGATGTTTGCTTTTTTCTGTACCTATTTACATATGTAAGTATTTGCTTTGGCTTATCAGATACAGCTGACCAGTTTTAAGAAGGGTTGTATTTACACAAGAACAATTTACAAGTTTTTGTCAATACTTTAATAAAACATCAACCGAAACTGTAATTCGCCTATCTGGTGTGCCTGTAAAGTAAATTTAAAAAAAGCCCAAGCGATCGGAAGCTGTCGACATAGAGGGATGCAAATTGATACGAAATCGAGCGACCACATTTCGATCGTTTACATTTTCTTGCGACATTGAGGAGCAGGCAGTAATTGAACGTCTATTTGTCAAATTTTGTAAAACAATTTGTTAAGATCTTAATAAGACCCAGAAATGTTTTATGAGTAACATCGCCCATTACAAAAGTTTGAAAAATTTTCCACTATAGCTGTTTATGATTCATTGAGCGATATGCACATATGTATGCATGTATATATGTAAATATTTACTTTTAAGCTGCGGCCAATTATTGCGGCTCTCAATTATTTATGTGTTTTCAATATTTGTTTATATTCTATTAAACATAATAAGCATTTATAAAATTGTTTCTGTTTACATAAATCCCACAGGAAAGAACACGTGTTAATCACATGTGAGATAAAATATTATAAAAAAAAAAAAAATATTTACAAATATTTTCCAAAATTATAACTCATCCATGTGGGCTTACATAAATATTTTTCATGAACAAATAAATTAATATTGACTTACACTTAAACCAATGAAAACCAAGAAAAAATACAATTAATTATGTGTGTTATTATTACACTGTGCGACACACAAAAAAAATAGCAATATTCTACCAACTGATTCTTATTATGGGTACTACAAAAGAGATGTGTGTATCGCAGTTTTAAAAGCGTACAACTGAAACTCATTTTAAGGCCTATCTAAATGAGCATTAGGGGCATAACCAAATTTCGGCCCCAGTACCATACGGGCGCGAATTTTGTGCTATTTACCCAAGTTAGTGTGATGGGAGAAAATATTTCATTTTGGATCAAGGGTGCCTGCCGTAGAGCATTCAAAAGTATGAGCAAACCACAATAATTTTTTTTTCTACCCCATATTTTTTTGAACACAGCGTTCTTGTACCACGCCTCCTTGCTGAGGACGGCTTCCATACAAAAATTAAAACAAATTGAAAAACGGATGCTTCGATAGTGTTTTTTTTATATATATGTATATGACGTAGTGAAATTGTTTTTCCTCAAGCCAAAAGCTATCGAAATATCGATGGCACAGTATGGATTGCTAAACCGACCTGTCCTAATGTTATGTATACATATCAGTGTACTTTTTAAGTGTTTTTTTTTTCGATTTAATTAAATTTCACTACATTTTCTTATCTTATGCAGAAGTTAGAAAAAAAACCTTTTTTTTTTGTTGTTATAAGTTTATTCTAGATCACTAATTGAAAACTAGATTAAACAATAGTTAACATTTACTTGGCATGATTCTCTTGTTTACTGCTTAAGTATTAAGTAAGTAAGTAAAACTTATTTTTTGGAAATTTTGACAATTGATAATATATTCAATAGAGTACAAAGTTGCTCAAGAAGGGTTCCGTAATACCATACAAAAAAGGTATTGCTTACTTCACTTTGCAGGCAGAATAGTGCTCGTTTTCAAAATTTTATAATCAGCCCATGACCAAAAGAAGTCATCTGATGTTTTTTGGCTTTCAGAATATCAGTTGTGGCTCGCGCAGTGTGTGTTGTTGTTGCATCCTGTTGAAAGCACATGTCCTCTAAACCTAATTCATTCAATTGCGGCAGAAAAAAATCGATGAACATGAACCAAACATTGAACTCTTACTACTCCCCTTTAAATGTGTTCCTATACAAAAATCAAACATTTTGAAAGTCTGAGGCCTCGAAAATTATTATTTTTTTTTTATATGTCGTCTTGCAGTTTTTTACTCCTATCGAAAAATCGATGGAACAATATCGACAAATTTTCGTCCATACAAATCGATCCGGCCCAATCAATATGTTCGCCATAAATGCGCTTTAAGCTCATCTTTCGGCTAAAGCAGACTACGAAGTGTTTCAATGGCAAGCTTGCTTACAATTAATGTAACTGTAATAATTATTTGCATATATTATATTAATTAAACATTCCTTTTTTTCAACTGTTATTTTTTTCAGTGCGTCTTAGAACATCAGTTAACAAAAGTCTTTGCTTTCCAATTCCTTTTTAGACCATTGCTAAAAGCAGTTTTCGGCTCATTACAAACACGTGGAAGAAAGCTTTTTTAGAAAGCTGTGCACATATTTCATTAGCGCAGTTCATTATTTGGTGCAAATGTCTTGCGTAAGTGCGAATGCAAGAAATCGTTGCTTTTTCTTTGCAACCCAACAACAAAATATACAAGGTTGCACTCGTAATATTTTTGCATTTACGCACCGCTAATTACGTGTTGCTTTTTTCGCATGAGTATTGCGTTTGCAACACTGACACTCGAACAGCTGACATTTTAAAACAAAGCAAACAAAAAATTGTAGAGATGGAGCCAACAGCACTTACGAAAAAAATAAAACGTGAAAAATTAAAAATTAAAAAAATTTGCAAAGTTGTTAAAAAGGGTGCTCAATATTAGTTGCAATATAATCGCAAATGCAAATAGTCGAAACCAAAAACGCACCAAACGTTGAGTACCGCTATTATTAGAAAGCCAATAACCAGTTTATTCACAATCGTTTGCAATTTACAACACTATTCTTAATGCATACAAAACCCAAAGCTTTTTGGATTTGTAAACAAACAAATGCCCGCTCTCGCCCATTTTTTGCACTGAACGTGAATACCAAACATAAAAATTTTCATTACACATGACAGACGACAGCCATCTGAACGAAGAAACTCAGTTGCGTACGTGCTCTTAAAACTAACGGTAACAAAATGCGGAAAAAATTAAAACAAAAGAAATATTAAAATTTAGCTTTAACAGGAAAATAAATAAAATTTACAAAATCATAACTTACAAAGCAAAAAAAAAAATTGTGTTTTAAAAGTTTAAAAGAAGTATGTTAAAAAGGGAAAAATCCATAATCAGCAAAGAAAAAAGTTTAAAAATTACAAAATGAGTTATTTAATTTTAAATATGGTGTATGCAACAAAAAAAGAAATGCTAATTTTTATTAATAAAGAACTAAATGTTTACTCACTACCTGGCAAATATATAAATTAAGTTATTAAATAAGCCAGCCTAAATATTCAAAGATTTATCTCAAATCTTTTGAAACAAAAAAATATTATCACAAAATACACATGTTTTAGTCGTGCAACATCTCACTCGTCGTAGGCTCAAAAGCAGAGTAAAATAAAGCCCACATACTCACACACTCCGGCTCAGGCTCATGTACAAGAGGGAATGAATTCTCATGCACTTGTAAAAGCACTGAGTGTGAAAATAATGTAAGTGAAGGAGCATGTTTTTTATTTTTATTAACAAAGTTTGTCTCTATGTGATGCAGGAGCCGTTGAGTGCCTCTCTGCAATGTGTAAATAATACGGGTGTTAAATGAGAACAAAAATAAAATTATAAGAAAGAAAAAAAACTACATAGACAACAGGGAAACATACATACATAAAAATAAACCCATGTATGTATGTATGTAAATGAAATGAAACAGAATGCAGCATAGTTTTCTTTGACTTTGTCCTGTTAAGAGTATTATTATTATTATTATTATTCAGAACATATTGTACAGAACATAATAAACACGCAAACGTGTACATACGTGCAAAACATATCGTCCTATGATTTCAAAAAAGCCCAAGTTACATAGAAGAAATTATACAGCACAAGCAAACAACTCTCCCATATGAAAATTTTCAAATATTGTTAGCAGTGAGATCTCCTGTTTTCAATCCCCTATTTATGTACGTAGCGAAGTTATGAATATTCATAGTAATAATTTTAGCTTGGCAAATAGACGACTAGAGTTTGGGAAGGGAGGCGAAAGACTTAAGACTTTTAGAATTTTGTAGCTAAAATCGTTGTTTTTAATTGCAGGATTTTTTTTAATTTGCTTCAACATGTAATTTTATACGGTACATCGTAATCGGTAGGAATTTCGATTTTCAATTTCTTATAAATTAAGGCCCTTCTTGAAATCAGATGGCTATATGCACGTAAATATGTATGTCTGTGTATTGACATTTTTATAATATATACCGCCAGTCCCAGTTGATCAAAGACTAGGAACAAGAGAAATTTTCGTACGAATTTCTGATTTTACAACTGGTAACTATTTGGTAAGGCTCTTATTCGTTTTTAACTCCTCAGACTTTCGAAAGATTTTTCTGTGATCACATTGTAATGATTAACATTTTTAAAGGAGAGAAGAAAGTAAAATGGAAGACTTATTGTCTGGTGTACATACCATGCCCTGCAAGAACAGTGTCGGTCATATGATCCATCATATGACCGACACTGCTGATGGATTCATACATCAGGGTTTCTATCATTTTCTTAAAGGCAAAATGAAAAAACTGATGTAAGCATTCGTGTACGAGTGAGCTATTTTTTTAACCAGCGTTACCACCTCAGAAAAGCAATCATTCGAAATCTTTTTTTTAAAATGCACACAAATTTACATGCAATGCTATTAATTTCTTTGTTGATAAATAAAAAAAGAATTTTTCGAAAATTTTCAAAAAACAATTCAAAAAGAATATAATAAACTATATTAAAAAAAATAATGGACAAATGAACCTATAAATATATTAATGCATAAACGTAGTTCCAAATGAAATTACCAAATTAATAAGGGAAAATCAAAATACTAAAACAATCATTGTAATGGCAACGCTGAAACCTATAAAATTGCTTTGCATGTGTTTGTAATTAAGTTGTTAATGTGTTAGTTTCCATCAGCTATTTCTTGCAGGGTGGCTATTTCATGTTCATCACGACACTCATCAGTACCCAAATTGTTGCGACCTAGGCCCCCACTTTTTGTATACTGTTTTTAAGCAACAGCTCTTGGTCATCCTAATACCTGATCTCTTCGTTACTGACTATCTATGTATATTTAATTTTGTTGATTAATTTCCCACTTTATCACTATGATTTTCTATTGATCGGAATATATTTTATACTCTCTCACCAACTTCTAATTGATTTCCAATTGATTTTGGTGCTTCTTGCTAAGGTATTTTAATAACAAGTAGCCGCATAATTACAACCAACAATTCAGGTATTTTGTTGCCAGAAATACTTTATATTCCCATTTGTTCGCATTTGCCTGTTTGTGTGAAGCATTTTGACAGTTCTTCAAGCTAGAAGCAGCTGCCAGCTATCTTGCCTTGCTTCTTGCTCTTATATCCGTGATGACAACGCTTTCATACTTTGCGCCGGGTCCCGCGATTTTTAAACATTAATTGAGGACTCTAGTTCGATTTTACAGCTCCAGAATTTAGAAACATGTTTTTTGTGCGGAGTGTGAAAATGTTTCAAACTAGCTTATTCTCTATAAACTTCTGTGCTGCTCTTAGAGTCATGTTATAATAACATTATTAATGATCGTGAGCGTACTTGATGTAAGTCACCACTCTCATACGCTCCTTTCTAGGAATTAGCTCATCTTTTTGAGAATGCACAAACAAAGACAGCAAGAAGTGCTTTCAGAAATTTACATGATTTCAATGGAAACAAATACAGTTTAATGAAGCTTGACGAAATTTAAATTAATACAGGTAAGCAAAAGACTGACGCGATTCCAAACAATTTTGTGCATAAGCCCAATGAATTCCGTACATTAATTTAATGAAAAAAATTTTATTGGGATTCTTTGAAAGAATGAGTACTGATTTATAAAATTTAAATTTATATTATAGATAATGACCGTTTCATTACATTTATGAATTTTAATCATTAAGCTAATGAATTATTTCATTGATTTAATGACAAAAATTCACTAACTGTATGAAACGATTCGTTAACTATTGGTACTCGTTCATTGATCTAATGAAAGCAGAACATAGTTTTTACGAACGGATAATCAAATATGAACTTAATTATTTATTTGCTTTAAGAGCCAATTGAAATGTATTAATTCAGGTCCAAAAAAAAAGTCTACTGATGAGTTGATTATCACCAACGAAATGTCGTCGGCATATAGACAGCTGAAAAATACGGCAAATATTTTGAAAAGGTTCATTTTTGGACCTGAATTAATTGTTACAGATATTCCAAAAAAAAAAAATAAAAAATGTCGTTTCATGTTGGATGCCACTTTTTACGTGTTACACTCAATAGATTTTAAAACCTTTGCGAAGTGTTCAAATATGTTAACATACATTTATTCAAATTTCTTTACAAATCAAATGAGAATTGAAAACTTAATGAACGAATGTATTAATTTTATGAAAATGTTCATTCTCTTGATGACAATTTTTCATAAATCCCATGATATTTTTTAATATATTTTATTTATGAAAATTAATGAACAGTTTTAAATGAAATTTATTCATTATATCTATGAAAATTTATTGCCGTAATAAATATTTTCATTGGATTAATTAAAAAAAAAATGAATGAAATAAATTCATTAATGATTTCATTTCATTTAGCTTATGTAGGGTGCCCCTTTAGATTTTAACTGTTTTTGTTTGTTGTAGTAGTTGTTGCTGTAGCAGCCAGGCAATCACATATCCAGTCAATATTTCTCTATCTATTACAATTTGAAAATTACATCTAATGTATTGATACCCATATGTATTGAACACTATTTAAGTTTTAACTTTTTGGTTTTTGTTGTTGTAGAGACGAGGTAACCACATATACTGTGCAAATTTCAAGTTCTTATCGCTGACGTTTCAAAACTTACAACTAGTTTTCAGTTCTTTATATGGAATTGCGTTAACGGAGACATACTGATTGGAGCCACCCTCATAAGAGCACAGGTATTTTAACTAAGCTGTCATTTGAAAAAGCGGACGAAAAATTCAGGACGGATTCTATGTGAGTCTATCTTACGTGATAGGAAATTTAATTCTAAGAATAAATACTTATTTATACTATTGGATATATTATTATAAGCAGTGTGGCACAGTGTTAGTGTGTTAGTTTTTGATGTTTGTGAGATGAGACTTCCTAAATTTTCGCTTATATGATATGTATCTTATATATGGAGTATGTTCTCTCTAGTTTGGCCACTTGGGTTATTATTGTTTACCTGCTCAAATGTAATTGTCTTTTTTTTCTCTCTTATTTTGCACCAACAACCTTTACAAAGGATAAATAAAACAATAAAAACAAGTTAATTAATAATAAGAAAAAAGACAACAACTATAAAAGAAAAACTAAGTACTTCGGAAAACAAATACATTGAAGATTATTAGATTGCGGTTCACCTTTTCAGCAGGGTTGTCAGATGTGGCGAGTTTGAGATTTATTTGGCGTCGCTATATTTTATTTGGCGACATGGCTGCTTATAAAAGTTGATGGCGATTTAATCCATTTTTGAGGTGTCAAATTTGTTTTAGGGATTATTGTTACTGTTGTTATTGTTGTTTTAGGGATTATTGTTACTCAAAAGCAGAATTTATGAATATGGGTAATTCTCAAAAACGGTCCACCAACAAAAAGTTCAAAAAGTAAAAGGGAGGTAAAACCAGTAATTCAATATCTCTAGATCTTATCAAGCTAGCACCAAAATTCAAAAAGCACCTGATGTAAAACTGAATTTTAGCGTATTTTTACAACAGTGGTGTAACAGTGTGAAAAGTGTTCTAGCAAAGTGCTTTAACAGAGTTGAAATAAAATAGCTTAAAGCAGGGACCGTAACTCTTATGACTTTTATAAAAATAAAAAAAATAATCAAGAAATAAGAGTTATTTTTGATTTTTATATTTTTAGATAGAAAATAAGAGTTATTTTTGATATTTATTTTTTTTAATGAAAAATAAAAGTTATTTTTGACTTTTATATTTTTAAATGAAAAATTAAAGTTATTTTTGATTTTTGTATTTTTAAATGAAAAATTAAAGTTATTTTTGATTTTTATATTTTTAAATGAAAAATGAAAGTTATATTTGATTTTTATATTTTTAAATGAAAAATAAAAGTTATTTTTGATTTTTATATTTTTAAATGAAAAATAAAAGTTATTTATGATTTTTATATTTTTAAATGAAAAATTAAAGTTATTTTTGATTTTTATATTTTTATATCAATAATAAAAATCAATTCAAAGTTCGTGATATAAGTAATACACATGTCCGCAAAGCTTATTTTGAAATAGACAATTACAAAGAAAAGCGTTTCGATACTTCTGCTAATTTATTGGAATATTGGGAGAGCAAAAAATGTGTGTTTCCATGGCTTCGAAAATTAGTTTTGATTGTTCATTCTGTACCTGCCACTCAAGTCAGTGTAGAAAGGTCACTTTCAGCACTCAGATTAATATTGGGAGATTTGAGATATAATTTATCTGAGGAAAATTCTAAATCAATTGTGATGGTAAAATTGAATACCTGAAAATGACCTCTTAACACTGACTTGAATGGCAGCCAAAACTTATAAGCTATTTCTATGCAGAAAAAATCGATTTGATAGGGAATGTGCCCAACAAGCGAACTGAAACAGTTCTTCAAGCCTTCGAATAATAAAAAGAAAGGCAAAATTACACTAATGTTTCAGGAATACTCGTGGTATAGAATAAATTTAAATTTCCCATATCGATTCACATATCGGCTAGTTGATTGCATAAGTCGACAAATATATGTATATAGACGCAATTATTTTGAAGCTCATTTGGAACTCGGCCCAGTCGAATATATATCACTCTTTCACTTAATTTTCCTTTAAATCTTAAAACGCTTTCTAATTTTTCCATTTCACCAGCTTTTAAGCTCTGAACAGCTGCAAAGCTTTTGGGAATTTTTTCATATGTAGATTTCTTTTTTTTCAGAAAACTTTGCCTTATTTTTTAACTTATTTATGTTGGTTGCTTTATGGGTCATATTTATAAATTTAGATTTTTTCGCACAAGCAAAAAACACATGTATGTATGTTTGCACGTATGTATATGAAATGGTAAACGCAGGCGAAATTTAAACTTCCTGCTTAGACCCTTGAGCCAAATCAAGCATGTTTTGATATCGTTATGTGATTTTGCATAGAAGTGTGTGTCTGTGTGTGTGTGTTTGTGTGTGCGCGGGCTTGTTGTTTCGAAGGTACGAAGATGAAAGGAATAATATTTAATAGTTAAAACAAAATGGTCTTTCCGCTCCAGGCCTTATCTTTCTTACATTTCGCACAACACTAACAGGAAAATATTTTCGAAAAAAAAAAAGAATCTGTTTTTACACTGCGCTACACAATTTAGAGACTTTTTCATCATTGTAATGCAGTCAGTTGGTCATAAGCCTACTGGTTAATTTAAGTATATCAAATATAAGTTTTATCTTCCTCAACCCAAGCAAATAAAAAGTCTTGGCTCCATCAATAGGCAATAGAATTAAGTGATAATAGTTTAGAGGTTTATAGCCTTTTTACACTGACGTATATCTTACATCTTTCATCAATTTGCAAAGATGTTTACGTCTTCCCATAAGAATTATACACTGCGAAAATTCTACATTTTTTTTTTACATCAGCAGAAGATGATGCTTTCTCATTTTGTTCAATTTTACATCTTTCGATTTTTTTTTAGTGCCATCACTAAAAAAAATTGCAGAAAATCAATTGCGTTTGTACCATCACCAGCAAAGTGACATTTCAGAAATTAATTATAAATAAATTCATTTTAATTGCAGTGCAAAAGAAAGCTGGTGTTCGCATCGTATGGTCAATCGATATGGAGAACATGTTGCTTGAAGAAAAAAATCCAAAAGTCCTCCTCCAAGTCCATTTAAAAATTTTTTTATTTTTCACAAAAAATTTGCGTCTTTTTTTTAACAGCTAAATAAATGAAAGATGAAAGATATTGTCAACGTAAACGACTGTTTCACATTTTCAACATCTTCCATGTGTTTCACGTGGATGTTGTTAGTCAGTGTAAAAAGACTATTAGAGATTTTAAGTCAAACTAGACCTTATTGATAATTTTCTTATTAATAATTTGCCAGGGATGGAAAGTGACGTTCAACAAATTGTAGTAATTGAAAAAAAGTGTACATTTTTTTATTTTTTTATTATTATTTTTATATTGAAAACCCCTTAAAATGTACGCAAAAAGTCATTTGTACATATATAAAAGTAAAAAAACTTATTGATCAAAAGTGCCGTTCTAGTTAATTTGTACGTACATACACATCTATAGGCATGTAGATATAATTAACAAAAGAAACAATAAGTTCAACTGGAACACGAAGGACTAGAAGTTGTTGCTTAACTGGGTTACGCTTCTTGCTAACAAATTCTTACTCATTTCTATGTTATACCGGCATGAGTAAGCTTCAACAAATCCTTTGTTTGGAATGAATTGGAGTCGAACCAAGCAATCTATTCCGAAAATATCATTTCCACAATTGCAGATGAGTGCGGCATGGATACTATTCTTGATATATCGTTAAACATCAATTCGTTTAGCTCATTCTGAATGGTTGATAACTTCGACTGAAAATCACATATAATCGTTTTGGAAAGATTCAACATTTTCCAAACCTGCCAGTGCTCGAAACTGGTTGTTTAAAAATTCGATGTTTTTATTTTCGCTAAAAACCAATTTTAATAGTAGTGGTACAATGCTAGTGGTTATTCCTGAAACAAAATGTTTTGGGGTAAACTTGCTAAACCATAACAACATTTCAGTGTTAAAATCAACTTTTACTTTTTATACTTCACAGAATTTGAGGTAAAATTTGCATTGCAATTTTTTTAAATTCCATGTCATTATTACTTTTAATATTACTTAAGGATATGTGAATTCTGTTCCACTCTTACAATTGAATGTGGCCTTCATTCAGATTGATTTGTAGTATGTCGTTTTACTATAATATTTCCTTGCGAATAAAGTTGCAAATTATTTGTTTAAACAAAAATTTTAAACGGTCTAAAAAAACAGATATTCTTGTATTCTAAGATTGCATTTCTAAGTTTATGTGGCGTATAATTTTCAGGTCATATTGTGGAAATAGAAACAGCATTTCATACAGCGGACTAGAAAATCCAGATAAAATTGAATTGATTCTTAAGTTTTGGGAATCGGCTTCAAAATTGTCGAGTGTACATTAATACTGAAGTGACTCTCACTGTTCCAGTTTCTTGATGTGCCAAAGTGTTGTTGAGTATTTAAAAATTAAGTGAATATCAGTTCTAAAATATTGCTGAAACTTTGTGAAATCATGCAAAAATAATAATTGAGGTCTCTGATGAATTTATCAATTCCCTCTGGGATACTGTAAAACACCAACGATAATTACACAAAATATGCAAATCTAAGGCAGCGTTAATCAGGTAGCCGCGGCTCTACAACAAATACGAGAAATGATGAAAAAGTGCTACATTAGTCGTTTTAACCATCAAATAGTGCTAAAGAGACATTTCCTGGCCGTGCAATTTCTCGTCGTGGCAATATCAACTGGCCACCAGGAACATGCGATTTGATACCATTAGACTCTTTTTGTGAGGACACGCAAAATACCGTGTTTATGCAGATAAACCTTTAACTCTTGAGCACTTAAAATCCAACATTCGTCAAGTTATGGCCCAATATGTGTCAAAAAATGGTCGAAAATTACCTCAAAAGAATCAATCCTTGCAACACTTCGCGTGGTGGCCATTTAAATTATTTCACACATAATGTCAACGTTCAAACTTAATAATAAAAAAGAAATATCATGAAAAAAAAATATTTTTTATATGTGTTTTATTTATATTTACTTTTGAAACCGCAAAATTGATAACCCGTTACAATTGTAACAACTTTTGCATCAGTGCCACCGTCATTTATTAGTTGATGCTACTCAACTCGCCCGTTAACTTGAAAAAACTTAAGAGAATGTTTGAAAATATATAAAAATCATATCTTATTTTTCGTACTTGATTTCCTGGTCAGGGGCTTTTGACAAGGCCCTCATTTCATTGTATTTAACTGATGATTGTCTTTACACATGTATACCTGCTCGATCCACCTTACAAAAATATTATAACTCTGTATGTATACGATTGCAAGCGTGTGTACATATGTGTGCGTTTTATATTTATAATAATATGGCGAGCAAAACCTGCACACAGGTATTATTAAACTGTCAGTTCATTTTGACACAGTGATTAGCCAAGAAAAACCAACTGGGAGGGAGACTTGTTGATTTTAATATTCAAATTTGTCATACAAAACAATGACAGCGCACATTAATTGCATTGACATTGAAAGCATTTTTGCACACTGAGATAGTTAGAAGCGCCGAAATTGAAATACTATTACCTTTTTATTGTAAAGGGTAGTCCAACCATAATGCACAATGTTGAATGTGAGTCGCATCTTAATGTCAAGTTTTGGCGCAACTCCATTTGACATTTGTCTGTTTCAGTGTTGGATAAATTCAATATTAGGGGCAAGGCAGCTTGATACCAGGTAATCGGATAACTACAACAAACACCTTATGTATTTTGTTGGTAGAAAAACTGTATAACTGTCATCTGTTTGTTCGCGTGTGTGTGTTTGTGTTGTGTATTTTGACAGTTATACAAGCTAAAAGCAGTAGTCAGCTGGGCTTGTAAGGCTACCTGGTATTGATCTGCCTTGATTAGGGGCATACAGAATTGAGCAAATTTACAGTAATATGTTAATAAAGCAGGACATGGCGTAAATGTTCAAATTGTATCAATAAAAGAGCATCTAGATATCAATGATGCAAAAACAGAACATGTAGAAAAAAAGCTTTCATATAAACAGAGAGCAAAAAATAACAGTCTTCTGAGATGACAAATATCGTCCAAGACTGCAAAAATATCATTGCTTTGGTTAATGTTAATTAAGTATACAAACAGAAGGTAAAATTGCGTGAGCCTTGGTTGCCGAGTGGTTAAAGCGGCTGTGCCAAAATTGTGAAATTTGACACGTCCAAAGTTCATAGGGTGCTGATGAAGGGTGTTTGCTACCCAGAAACAGCCGGTTGTCCACCTAGCAAATAAAATTTACTTTTCTTTACTTAATTGATATTGATTAAAAAGTAGTGAAAACCCAAGGGTTGAACTTAAGCCTGAAAAAGTAATTTAATATAAATGTATTACAACACAGAAGTTCAATAATAAAATTAAAATTTACAGTAAAATTATTTTTTTATGATGGAAAGACCGGTGACAATCATGGCTTGTACAAAATAACTGTCAAACTAACGCCATGTCTTCGGTGGCATACTCTTATGAAAAGCTCCATTTTTTCAATGACTCAATTAATTAAAATAACGAGAGCGGTAAGACTTATCCAGCCAAAAGTTCATATCGACGCCAAAAAGTATACTGGTCAGATAAAACCACCATGAACAAATATTTTATGTATTAATATTTATTATCCTTAAATTTTACTCAAAGCCGATTTATGGCTTAATGATTAAGAATGATTATACAGAAAGAAATTTCTTGGCAAAAAAAAAAAAAAAAATATTTAACAATCAAAAGTTGGCAGACGGCAACAAAGGAACAATTTCCATTTAAATAGAAGTTTCAACTTTACAACACAGATTTTCTCTTGAACTATTATTTCATTTACAAAAGTAAAAACCACTGTAAATATTTCACATAGATATTTATTTTTTTATATTTCGCTTTAGCTACTGCTGTTGCAGTAATTGACCTCTTGGCGTCGGTTTTATATGAATTAAAATGTGTAAGAAAAATAAATGTCTATATGCACGTCATCATACTTTTGTGTATTGAATGTATGTATGAGCGGCAACAAAGTATAATAAATAAAAATAAAACTAAAACTAAAAAAAATGAATACATTTTGAACAACTTGTTGTACACATTTGATGTCCATTCATTCGCATTATTCATTCATGCCGACAAATTTTGAGTATTAAGTAATCGAATGTAGTGGCAAATTACAATATAGAATTTATTGCATGTAATAATAATAAAATGGCAACTTAGTGTTAGAAAATTATTATCTTTCGAATGAAATGTATTTTAGACATTTTAGACTGACCGCTTTGTAAGACAATTTTAACTATTTTACAACTAAATAATTATTATTTCCGGTTCCTGTTCATAATCAATTGTCTAAACACTCCGAATAGCGCAAGTAATCTCAACATATTTTTCCATTCAGTTGCAGTTTTGATGTTGCTGAATTTCATTTACATTGTATGTTCAGTTTTTCTTTTTTGGATTGGTTTGTTATTTTTCCCCCTGTTTTTATTTGGCATCCAGCATTGCCGATATTTTTTAGAGCCAATTAAAATGGAATATTTTCGGACGGATGCATTCATGTTTAAGTTTTCAACGCAATAATATTTATTGAAGTGTAAACATTTGAAACATAAAATTTTTTATGTATTTAGTTCAGCATTGAAAAGGTCAACATCAATTCAAAAGCCAAAACTAAATAAAAACAATTTTTGAGTGTACGCAAACTATATTAAATTTTATTCTCTCAATATGTTGTTATACTTTATTTAAAAGTACATATTTTTCACATTTTATTTGTTCCATCACTTTTATACATGTGTGCACTCTTCACTTAAAATATATTTCTTTTTATTTATGTAGAGTGACCACAAACCCCTAAAAATGTATAGGATTTTATGCGGTTTTCAACGAACTGCTAAAACACCGCATGAAAATTAAAGCTTGTTTTTCCCAAAACCACAGAGACATTTTAATATATTCTCTGTGGACGAGAAGTAATATTAATATCTTAATTAAGTCTATGGGTTGAAAAATTTGTATTTCAAGACGGCAAAAGCAAGCAAGAGAAATTAAAAAAAAACAGTGGAAGAATTTTAAGGACACGCACATTAGGGATAAAACTTTTAAACCAATTTTTCAAAATATCAAAACAAGGAAACGAAGTTTATTCATTCCTTCACTAAGGTTCACGCACCAACCGCCATGAAGTTTTGAAAAATTTTCATTTTCTTTTTGCTTAAGATATATTAATTATATATATGTATATGTATGTTCAAAACAAAAAATAGCTCAAGTTTGAAATTTCATTAATATTTAGAAATGGTAAGAGATTTTGCCACAAACCAAAAAGTATCTTTAACCTTTTCCAAAAAAAAAAAAAAACAAGTAAGAGTGCTATATTCGGCTGGGCCGAATCTTAAATACCCTTCACAATGGTACATACATTCCGATTGATTTTTGGTGCGAAAAGTTGTTTTATTTGGCTTTTAAATGGGCCGATTTTTTCTGAATTTCAATATCAGATCCACTACCGGGATTTAACACAGGCTGCAAAACTTTTATTTAAATAATTCCTAATATGTATGCTCAAGTTCAACCACTGGGTGACACCAATTCTTTTTAATATCAATGAAATAAAGAAAAGCAAAATGTATTTCTTAATTATTTATCAGTTAACTTTATAGTAAAATTTATTTAACAAAAAATTGCATATAATTGCATTATTTTTGAATTATAATGCTAAACATTGCCATTAAGTGTGATTTGCTTTTCAATTTACTTACGTACATATGTGGGTACATGCATACGTATGTATGTATCTATAATAGAAAACTCTAAAATAAATTCTTTATTATTGAATATTTTCAGTGTGTTCCATAAAACAATGATTATATACATACATATATACATACATACATATTTACATTGCTTGCTTTTACAAAATTATTTTTTTCTTGTGCACGTTGTTGATGATCTATTGCGTATCATCATACACATGTGTGTGTGTATGTACATATGTAAGTACGTAGGGAAACGCAAAATGATTTTTTGTGTGAATGAATTTGAAGACGCAATTGTTTAAAAGAATTTCATTGCGTACCCTTTTTTCAACAATTCTTTATATCACTTTCATTTTCAAGCTCGTGTATATATACATACACATTTTTACACCAAAGCAAAAAAATTGTTTATGCTAACATACTTGCATGCATACATACATATGTAGATACATACATACCTACATACATACAAACGTATCTACATACATACATACATACATACATACATACATACATACATACATACATACATACATACATACATACATACATACATACATACATACATACATACATACATACATACATACATACATACATACATACATACATACATACATACATACATACATACATACATACATACATACATACATACATACATACATACATACATACATACATACATACATACATACATACATACATACATACATTCATACATGATCGCAAATATTATATACATATGTATATAATATTATATACATATGTATGTACCATTATGATCGATTTTTGGTACCAAAAGTTGGGTGCATATGGGCCGATGTCCAAAAATTTTCTAATTTTGCCCCTAAACAGCCTGTATGTACCATTCCGACAAATATTTAGTGCAAAAAACTGTTTCGTTTAGCTTCCAGGCCCGACTTCTTGAGATATCGGGAGGCGCTATATCTCGAACATATATGGGCCGATGACAAAAAGATTTCCAGTTTTGCTTCTGACTAACCTATATGTATCGTTTTGATTGATTTTTGGTGCCAAAAGTTGTTTTATTTAGCTTATAGAGCCGATTTCTTGAAAAATCGGGAGACGCTATATCTCAGGTATATATAGACCGATTGCAGACATTTTCAAATTTTGCTTTTAAACACCTTATATGTACCATTCTGATCGATTTTTGGTACCAAAAGTTGTTTTATTTGGCTTTTAGAGCCGACTTCTTGAGAAAACTTGTGGCGCTATATCTCGAGTGTATATGGGCCGATGTCCAAAATTTTCCACGTTTGCCTCTAAATAGTCTATATGTACCATTCTGATTGATTTTTAGTGCCAAAAATTGCTTTATTTGGCTTAAAGAGCGGATTTCTTGAAAAATCAGGAGTCGCTATATCTCAGATATACATATATGGACCGATTTCAAAAATTTTCCAATTTTGCTTTTAAACACCTTACATGTTCCATTCTAATCGATTTTTGATACCAAAAGTTGTTTTATTTGGCTTTTAGAGCCGACTTCTTGAGAAAACGGGAGGCGCTATATCTCGAGTGTATATGGGCCGATGTGGAAAAATTTTCCACTTTTGCCTCTAAATAGCCTATATATACCATTTTGATTGATCTTCGGTGCCAAAAGTTGTCTTATTTGGCTTATAAAGCCGATTTCTTTAAAAATCGGGAGACGCTATATCTCGGATATATATGGGCCGATTTCAAAAATTCCTTCATTTCTAGGATTTAATGAGCACTAAAAATGATATGGTTTAGTTTTTAAGAAAAAATTTTTTTCAAAAATCTGAATACAAAAATTACACAAAATATCCCTCAAAACCCGGTTTTTTGAATATATCTCGGCTATCCGTGGACCTATCTTACTGAATTTCAATAGCAGACCCACTACCGGGGTTTCACACGTTTTAGCGAAAGAATGAGGTTTCTATCTCAAACCGTTTTCTCAGAAACGGTATTTCAACGACTACAGACGGACAGACGGACAGACGGACAGACGGACAGACGGACCGACGGACAGACGGACAGACGGACAGACGGACAGACGGACAGACGGACAGACGGACATCGCTCAATCGTAATCGCTATTGATGCTGATCCAGAATATATATACTTTATGGGGTCTTAGATGGATATTTCAATGCGTTACAAACGGAATCACAAACTTATATATACCCTTACACATTTATGTGAAGGGTATAAAAAAAAAAAAATTAAAAATTAATAAAAAAAAAAAGAAATGCGGTCGGGGGACCCCCGTTAGGAACGAAGTTCCTTACTTTTTTCTTCATCTTCGAATGTAATACAAGGTGAAATCTGTGTTTTATTTTCAAATTTTATTTGCTTCTTAAAATTTTTGGAACGTTTTATTTTTTTAATTTTGACACATGCAGTATTTTTTTGTCAATCTGCTACAAAACGAAGAAAATTTTACAATAATGCTGTTTTATGTTGTGACATACTACTTTACTTTAGCGACATCTATCAACGTTTTCACAACTAATTAATATTTATTTGTAGTATTATTATTTGTAGTATTATTAATATTAATATTTATTTGTAGGTGTCTCCGCTGACAGCAGCGGAGACACCTACACAATTGTTTATCGACACATACACCAATACATATAAACAGCTCACACGCTTTCGTGACGATTTCTACTAATTTGCACTACCAGCAACCCGCGTTAAGGAACTTCGTTCCAAAAATATACCGCACTAAAATTATGAATATTCAATGGTACACTAAACCGGCCTCGAAATAATTTTAAATTATTCAGAAATGAAAAAATTTCACAACAGTGCTAACTACCTTGCCTAGAAAATCCAAACACTTAAACTCAAACTATAAAAATAAACCGTATTTTTATAAGTCTAAAAATAGGCTTCATTAATTATTTTCTGTCTTCTTCAGCCGTTTATATGCCGCCGGCATTTCCTTGATGCAACTCAACACGTCAGTAGACTCAAAAACAAAACTTAAAAGAATGTTTGAAACTTTATTATTTATTCCATTATTTCTAATGGAACACAATGAGATTCACAAGCCTTTGAACAACGCGTTAATACGGAAGGCAGCAAATTGTATTTAGACCATCATTGGGTATCATTTCACCCAAGTTTCGAAGTTTATCACTAATTTTCTTATTCTCTTCATATTTATTTTACAGTGAGAGCAGCTACAAAGACAAACATTTTCCTACCAAAACCATGCCACACACTTATTTTATTAAACTGATATTTGACCGCAAAAAATGTATATATGAATAGGTCAACAAATAATTAAAAATAGTTTCCCAGCAAGCACAATAGAAAAGGACAACTTTTACATTATGAGATGAAATTATCACGAATGTGCTTTTTACTACATGCACATGTTTGTTTGATGTTACTTTCACTCATTTATTACTGCCCTCAAGTAGAGCGGACATGTTGCATTTCTTATTTCTAGCTCATACACTAACAACGGCAGCCCTAAATAAAACAATAAAAGACAAATAAACACATCAAATTTGTCTCAAGTGGCGACTAGATTTCAATAAAGCCGGAGTGTTGAGGATAATTTTATATTTGGATTTAATCTCTTTTATTCGAGGCTCGCTAACTGCCTTTCACTAATTAAGACCTAGAATAATACATTACAGTTAGCTCTTGTAGAAAATAATAATGAAGCTAATTTTTGGGTTTTTAACGGTTTTTCTGATTCCATGTCAATTTAGTGATATTTCACTCTTCGAACGATTCTGTTACAGAAAAAAAAAACTTTCTTCAAATGCTCTAAAATATCAGCCATTGCTTTTATCACGTTTCAGAGTAGTCAGTGTAAATATTAACGTGCTCATGTTTCTGGATGGTTATGCTGAACGCTACCACGTTTGTAATCAGCCGAAAAGCAGAAAATGAGTTTAAATACAAAATTAAAAGCAAGCTACAATAAAAACTGAAATATTTCTTTTTTTCTTCACTTGAAAGAATCATTCAGCTGAATTAATTCACTTAAGAATGACACCAGACTGTCATGATGTGTCATTAATTAGGGGCAACTTAAACTAAAAAAAAATATCTCTTGCTCTCAGTAAAATTCAGTTGACAAATTCAATTTAAATTTTTGTTTGATCATTGTGTCACAATTCAATCATTCCAATATGAATAATTTAATAATCCAATTTAAAGCTGACAACTTTTTCTTCTTTTTGTAATTACAGATATCTGATCAACAACAAGTGTTCAATTGACCAAATAAAATAAATTCGCACAAAAAAAAGAGCAGCAATAAAACGACATAAAAATAAAACTGCGAAACTCAATTTAATTTTTTTTTTTTGCATAACAAATAAGTTCATAACGTACTCGAGAGCCAAAAAAAAACAGGAAAAGAAATTGTAAACGGAATAATTTGAAGTGCTGTTAAATGGCAAATGCTTAATTCTAACAAAAAGCAGTGCAAAACTTTAACAAATTTTCTGGAACACTAATTGCAAATGTGCGTGCTAAAATGGCATGCAAAAAATTTAAATAAAATGTTAAATGTTTAAGAAAAAAAATTTTGATTTCCAAAGCAATTTGCTGCTGAATTTAAGTGTTTAATTATAAATAAAAAGTAGAGAACGAAACGATAATGAATAGAAAATCCTTAAAATTTAAAAGCGTGTTAAGTGTTGTGGTCAAACAGATGCTTCAAAAGAAGAACCCTGCATATTAGTCTATGTACATCTGTATCAAAAACTTGGATTTGAATAATAAAAAAAAAAAAACACTCGATTTTAGGCAGAAAAAAACCAACCGTAAGGATTACAACAAGCTTGTCTTCACAATTAATACAACAACAAATAAATATAAATCCAACTATAAGGAGTTCTTCCTTTGCCTGATTCCACTACTCTTTTGGCAGCAAGATAATAAAGCAATTTAAATGCTTCAAGATTTCATTCTACAATAAAACAACAAAAATATGTATATTACACAGTCTCCAAGTAGACGCATTTTAACGCACAAATACAAACTCAATACTAAACATGACGTCATTGTATGCAACACTTTTCTTTTAAAATAAAAAGAGAAGAGAAATAAAAACAAGTAAGAGTGCTATATTCGGCTGGGCCGAATCTTAAATACCCTTCACAATGGTACATACATTCCGATTGATTTTTGGTGCGAAAAGTTGTTTTATTTGGCTTTTAAATGGGCCGATTTTTTCTGAATTTCAATATCAGATCCACTACCGGGATTTAACACAGGCTGCAAAACTTTTATTTAAATAATTCCTAATATGTATGCTCAAGTTCAACCACTGGGTGACACCAATTCTTTTTAATATCAATGAAATAAAGAAAAGCAAAATGTATTTCTTAATTATTTATCAGTTAACTTTATAGTAAAATTTATTTAACAAAAAATTGCATATAATTGCATTATTTTTGAATTATAATGCTAAACATTGCCATTAAGTGTGATTTGCTTTTCAATTTACTTACGTACATATGTGGGTACATGCATACGTATGTATGTATCTATAATAGAAAACTCTAAAATAAATTCTTTATTATTGAATATTTTCAGTGTGTTCCATAAAACAATGATTATATACATACATATATACATACATACATATTTACATTGCTTGCTTTTACAAAATTATTTTTTTCTTGTGCACGTTGTTGATGATCTATTGCGTATCATCATACACATGTGTGTGTGTATGTACATATGTAAGTACGTAGGGAAACGCAAAATGATTTTTTGTGTGAATGAATTTGAAGACGCAATTGTTTAAAAGAATTTCATTGCGTACCCTTTTTTCAACAATTCTTTATATCACTTTCATTTTCAAGCTCGTGTATATATACATACACATTTTTACACCAAAGCAAAAAAATTGTTTATGCTAACATACTTGCATGCATACATACATATGTAGATACATACATACCTACATACATACAAACGTATCTACATACATACATACATACATACATACATACATACATACATACATACATACATACATACATACATACATACATACATACATACATACATACATACATACATACATACATACATACATACATACATACATACATACATACATACATACATACATACATACATACATACATACATACATACATACATACATACATACATACATACATACATACATTCATACATGATCGCAAATATTATATACATATGTATATAATATTATATACATATGTATGTACCATTATGATCGATTTTTGGTACCAAAAGTTGGGTGCATATGGGCCGATGTCCAAAAATTTTCTAATTTTGCCCCTAAACAGCCTGTATGTACCATTCCGACAAATATTTAGTGCAAAAAACTGTTTCGTTTAGCTTCCAGGCCCGACTTCTTGAGATATCGGGAGGCGCTATATCTCGAACATATATGGGCCGATGACAAAAAGATTTCCAGTTTTGCTTCTGACTAACCTATATGTATCGTTTTGATTGATTTTTGGTGCCAAAAGTTGTTTTATTTAGCTTATAGAGCCGATTTCTTGAAAAATCGGGAGACGCTATATCTCAGGTATATATAGACCGATTGCAGACATTTTCAAATTTTGCTTTTAAACACCTTATATGTACCATTCTGATCGATTTTTGGTACCAAAAGTTGTTTTATTTGGCTTTTAGAGCCGACTTCTTGAGAAAACTTGTGGCGCTATATCTCGAGTGTATATGGGCCGATGTCCAAAATTTTCCACGTTTGCCTCTAAATAGTCTATATGTACCATTCTGATTGATTTTTAGTGCCAAAAATTGCTTTATTTGGCTTAAAGAGCGGATTTCTTGAAAAATCAGGAGTCGCTATATCTCAGATATACATATATGGACCGATTTCAAAAATTTTCCAATTTTGCTTTTAAACACCTTACATGTTCCATTCTAATCGATTTTTGATACCAAAAGTTGTTTTATTTGGCTTTTAGAGCCGACTTCTTGAGAAAACGGGAGGCGCTATATCTCGAGTGTATATGGGCCGATGTGGAAAAATTTTCCACTTTTGCCTCTAAATAGCCTATATATACCATTTTGATTGATCTTCGGTGCCAAAAGTTGTCTTATTTGGCTTATAAAGCCGATTTCTTTAAAAATCGGGAGACGCTATATCTCGGATATATATGGGCCGATTTCAAAAATTCCTTCATTTCTAGGATTTAATGAGCACTAAAAATGATATGGTTTAGTTTTTAAGAAAAAATTTTTTTCAAAAATCTGAATACAAAAATTACACAAAATATCCCTCAAAACCCGGTTTTTTGAATATATCTCGGCTATCCGTGGACCTATCTTACTGAATTTCAATAGCAGACCCACTACCGGGGTTTCACACGTTTTAGCGAAAGAATGAGGTTTCTATCTCAAACCGTTTTCTCAGAAACGGTATTTCAACGACTACAGACGGACAGACGGACAGACGGACAGACGGACAGACGGACCGACGGACAGACGGACAGACGGACAGACGGACAGACGGACAGACGGACAGACGGACATCGCTCAATCGTAATCGCTATTGATGCTGATCCAGAATATATATACTTTATGGGGTCTTAGATGGATATTTCAATGCGTTACAAACGGAATCACAAACTTATATATACCCTTACACATTTATGTGAAGGGTATAATAAAAAGAGTTTGAAATTTCGTTAACTAAGAAAAAACCAACAGCAAGTGGATGTACTCTTACTCTCATACTCACACTCGAACAATCAGAACTTTGTACATGCATAAAACAACAAACAATTCACCGTTATTCTCAACATTCCCAGCACGACATAATATTCAGCCAAAGAGCGAATGTGCTAAGAGAAAATACTAACATATAAAACGGCCAACTAACGTTTATAGGATTTCCTTTCAATTATTTTTAAGCCATAGTAGACTTTAGTTTAAAGCAAATTTGTAAATTCCACTAACAACCCAAAGAGAGCCTCTCTCTTCTGCTTGGTCTTCATATCCGGTTTATTGTATACTTTTGATGTGTCATCATTTCCATTGTCAACAACGTCATTATTGCAATAAATTAGCATGCCCTAATCAAAACACAATTTTTGTGGCAAAGGCGGCGAAAAAGCCTACAACACTTTTCAATTTCTGCTGCTGCCATTTAAGACTGTTGAGGTGCTGCTGCTGCTGCGGTTTGTGTTAAACAAAAGAAAAGTTACGTTGGAATTGCTTATTCGTGCAGAAATTGTTACGTTCATCATAAGCAGTGCGACATCAAACAAATACCAAAATGTCTGAAAATTTACCTACAACTTCAACAGGTGAGTGCGTCCTCTTTTTTTTATTACTATTACTGATTGTAAGCAATTGTTGCTTTTCAATTGAATATTTTGCTTCAATTGTGACCTTCAATTGAATGTGTTATGAACATTTGAACTTGAAGACTTATTACTAAGGGTTCGTTTACATTAGACAATATTTGCCGGAAAAGTGTGACCACTACCGATTTCTTATTGGTGTTTGTTTTGGGCAAGTACAAGCAGCCAAAAAATAAAAAATTAAAATGCATTAAGCTCATTAAACTAGCATTCATAAAATTTCCCCATCAAAGGAAATTGTTTCCCTTATATATTTTAAGAAAATTTCCTATCTAATTCTATTAAGCGCTTAATATAAAGCGATTTGATTTATGAAATTGACACTTGTAGAAATTTCGCATTGAGGGAGGTTTGTTTTTTTTTTTTTTTTTTGCTTAGACATTTAAACAATTTTTTTCAGTAGCTTTCTCAAAATAGAAATAATATCAGCATTTATTGAAATTTCCCATCCAGGGAAGTTCTTGTCTTTTAAGATTTTTAAAACTTTTTCCACTATTTTCTTCAAAACGTTTACAATAAGTTACTTATATGAATTTATATTGCAAAGCTGGCATGCAGGAAATTTTCCATTGGATTAAATTGATTTTTCCCAAAATTTTAAAAATACTTTTGCCTTAACATTCGTTATAATTTAAACAAAAAACGATTCCTTGTACAATTTTCGTTATGAAATTCGATTCATGAAGTTTCGGTTACAGAAGGAAACTATTTTCTTCAGATATTTTTAAAGTGTTCATGCAGTATTTATTTTTTTTGTTCAACATCTTTTCTCTTCCTATCAAATTGATATTCATTAATATTTTATTAACTTCCTTTAAAAAAAACTGATTTATAAGAACTAAAAATTAGGTTAGTATTCAAAAAAGAATTCAGATCGAAAAAAAAAAATTCTTTCTACATTAATCAAATTTTGTCCACTGCTTTCTTTAGGAGACTTAATGAAACCAGTTGGTTATTAAGTTCGTACTGATTTAAAGTAAAATTTTATAAATATTATTTACAACTTTTTTTAAAAACTTTAAAAGAAAGCGATTAATTAGAACTTAAGGCATTTATAATAATTTCCATTAGGGGAAATTTTTCTTTTTAAAATATTTAAAAACTGTTTGCTCTCATTTTCCTAAACCCGCTTAAAGAATGTGATTTTTTACAGTATTCTGAGCAACATTTGAAATAACTTTTATTAAAAACTTTAAAAGAAAGCGATTTATTAGAACTCTTGGCATTTATGGAAATGTCCCATTAAAGGATATTTTTCTTTTTAAAATATTTAAAATCTTTTTACACTCATTTTCCCAAACCCTAAATAACATACTTTTTTACAGTTTTTAGTTTATAATTGTCCTTTATAAAAATTTCCCATTAGGGGAAATTTTTTTACTCAAATAATTTGCCAATTTGTTCGATTGATTTTCTTAGAAAATGGTAAAGAAAGCCATTATTACCACTTTTTTTAAGGTCATGAAAATTTCCCACTAAGGGAAATTTTTTATTGCGCATTATACACATTTTTCTTTGCTTTTGTTTTTTTCTTTTTTAACTTATAAAGAAAGCGATATAGTAGGATTTGCATTTTCCTCTACAAGAGACTTGGCAAGTTCTTTGTACTTATTATTTAAGGTACTTACAAAAAAAGTGTTGGTTACAATTTGCATCAGTTAAATGGCATTTGTAAACATTTCCCAAAGGGAAATTTTTTCTTTAGATATTTTGCAAAGTGCTGCACAAATTTACATTTCTTTTATATTTAAAAAAAAAACACTCTTAGGAAATTTTCATTATAAATTTAGCACTAAAGAAAATATATAATCAAAGGAAACATCTTTCTTATTGATATGTAGCGTGTATTTAAATGTTGTTGGTAGCAAATACTTTGCAAACTTATTACGATAATTTTTTCAAAGGCGAGTATAATGTCTGACATTTAGGTTCAATTAATTTAGCTGATTAAATAGTGCACAAACGTATACCAAGCCTGACATTTATTTGTGTGTATTGTTTTTTATACAACTGAAACAATTTATGTATTTTAATGTTTGCGCAATAATTTTTAACTTTTATATTGCACTCCCAAGAATAAAAAGGTCATTATATTTAGAGCATGAAAATGAAACAGAAATTTCATTGCTTCTATTTATGTACGTATTCATTTAATTTTTTTAAATTCGAGTTTTGGCGCAATAAATTTCTGGATGAAACTTAAATAAAGCACCCAACAAAACAAGTGCTAGAACCACAAATGACCTCTTTAAAAATGCTTAACTTACCACTTTAAACATTTTAATTTGTAACAAAAAACTTTAATTTGACTCACAGTGTTTTCGTATTTTCTCCTGCCAAAGCGATAAACATAAAATTAAACAAACGAAAATAGATTGCCAACAAACTTCTAACATTTTCGCCACGCTAATACAGATAGAATGAAGTAGTGTGGCGAAAAAATTTGTAAATGTCAAAATAAAACGATAAAGGAGATGCGTGCATGTGTTAAATTTAATGCCATTTAATTACTTACAAGTTATTTTAAGGCGAAACTACAACAAACTTTTTTTCTGCCTTTTGGGGAAAGAACATGATTTTTAACATTTGCTGTTTAGCTTTGTTTAGAATTTCATTTAAGTTTTAGTGAGAACAACATAATGCTAAACATCTTATTTATATTTTTGCCTTGTCATTTCCTGAATGCTTTTAAAAACAAAACAAAATAAAATTTGGTTTCTAACAATCAATTGCTTTTCACTGAATTTACTTCAGTTCGCAGACATTTATTCACCAGACAAACCCCTTTTTCATGAATTAATATTTAATAGAGATCTTTTCAATGACGCCACTTTTTAACACGCCACTTGACAGTATTTGCCTCTGGTGAATTGTATGAGTAATATTTTCTAGTGTTTTAGGTGACGTATACTTGATGTGATGAATTACAGGATTATCATACATCATGGCATACAGTAATCACTGTAATTAAATGACACATAGAGAAGACAAATTAACTTGTGCAACTAACTAAATTGGCCAATGGAATTGTGTAAAATAGAAGAGAAATATGCAAAGACTTATCAGTTTGTGGGGCTCGCATTGTCAAAAATACAACATCGATTTTTATGGCCAGCCTAATTTAAGGTTTACACCTGTTATAATTTTATTGAGGCATACGCCAAAATCTGTATGAAAACACAAAAAAAAAGAAACACAAAATAACTTGTTGTCATAAGTAGACGTTAACTTGAAATTTAACAAATTCTTAAACCAACAAATATCCATAAATATCATAAAAGCTACAATGAATTTAAAATGAATTCGATAATTTCGTAGGCATTTTTTTAAACTCATTTAAAATACGCCAAGAGCTTGTTGTTGTTGGGAGTCTTGATGTTAAGGGTATAATCTGCTTTCCAAGTAAAACACAACCAAAATATATATTTTCTAGATTTTATACAAAAGTTTTATTAACATTTAGGTTGAACGGAAAAATAGGAGTGACAAAATATATTATTTTCACATGAATGTAAAAATCCAAGTCTACTTGATTTAGAATAAAAATCTTAAAAACTAAAAACAAAGTAGATATGTGTATTGCAAAGTTGAACCTTAATACAATTTAACATTTCTCCTCAATACAAATACTTGATTACAATTTAAGATCAATATCTCTAATATAATGACATTAAATAAGTAAACTTATTGTGTTTTGTTTTACCCAAGTTTTTGGTAAAAATATCAGAAAGCATTTCATTTGTTGAGACGTATTTTAAAATTATTTCACTTGCATGAATAAGAGCCGATTCTATTTACTTTCACTCGCCCTATAATACTCTAATTGAAAACGAATAAAAACATGGGGATTCGGATTGCAGAACACCAAAAATTCTAAAGTAATCCACTTTAGAGTGAATTCGGATTCTAGAACAGACCCGTATGTGTTCTCTCAATTTTAAATTCTTATCAATGACAAATCCTAAGTATTTTATATTTTCCACTTTTTCCTTCTGTTCATTGTTTATTTTATATTTATACATTTTACCCTGTTAAAATGCCGGCAACTGCTTAGTAAAAAGCTATCACGCTAAAAACGTAGCAGAAAAGCTCATCTAACTTCACACATACCCACATAAACATACATACATCTCTTAAGAGGTTTAAGGGCTTAAGAAAAGCATAATTTGAAAATATAACAATTTTAATCTATACGAACGAATTCAATTCTCTTTTCAACCTTTCCCTGCTGTATCAGCGAATAAAACACTTTCGTATTATGAATGCAAGAACTATTAAGAAACTGTTTAAACTATTTTTAACTTGTATTTGTATCTTTTTCTTTTAGTCGTGTTTTCGAAATTTATGAGTGGCTGGGTGTTAAAATATCATCTCCAAGCAAGCATTGAAACAACTCTTGTTACTTTATTTATTTCATTTAGCTTTTTCTAGCGGTTTAAGCAAACAAACGTCTAAATAAAAAGTTAATTAAATTATAAATTGAATACTATAATGAATAAATCCCAGTCATTTCAATAGAATGCATGTACATTTTTATTTATAATAACGAACAACATGTACGGCTGTGGGGGTGAATAAATGCAAAAAAGCAATAAAATGTATTTCTAGTGCAAAAGGATATCTTGCCACACCTTTGCTTTCATCTCTTCAGTTAATAATACTGATTGAATGGCTGAAACATATTGATAAGTAGAATAGTACATTCTACAGTTGTGCAGGTGGAAGTTAAACTAGACCCAAACATGTTATTGAAAATTTACAGCAAAGCACAAATCTGTATTGAAAATATCATGCTTAATAGTTTACTGCAAAAACTGTAGAAGCATTTGCTTTATATCCTACTGTTGTTATATGTTTACCTTACTAAAAGCGCTTTACGGACTCTTTTAACTACAAACGAAATGAAACACTTTACTCATATAAATTAAGGTAACACTTATGACCAACTGAGGTTCCTTCTTCTTTCAGCTGCGATACAGTGAGTCATGAGGTGTCCAGTTAGTCATGTCGTACCAAATCATTGATGGTTGCTACCTGGCAATATTAATTTCTATCTGACAGTCTACTGACGAGTTGTGTAGCATCAACGAAATTTCGCCGGCATATAGACAGCTGAAAGAGACAGAAAACAGTCATGTGTTTAAACGTCGCTCATAAAGTCATTAGACAATTAAAATCCCAGCATCAGAAATTTATTGCAAAAAATTCTTAAACAACTACCACCCTAATAATTGTACACAACCAAAACCAAAAATAAAAATTTAATAAAAAAAAGTTTTATTTCATGTACTTTGCCTTAGTAGCAATTGTTCGCTTTCTGGTTGTTTGTTTGCATTGGTGGTGGTGTTGGTGGCTCTGTAACATTTGCAACATATTAAACATTAAATTAGAAAATAAATGACCTTGACCAGAACATCATGAACCATTAAAGGGAAATATAATAATAAACTACCACCTTCCGCACATCTGTGCTGCATAATGTAGTATATGAATATAGTATTTCATGAGAGTCTACCAAAAATAAATTGCACACATAAAATTTATGCAAATATACTGTCTTATTTAAAACAAATTTTTTTCATTTTTTGATTTAAATACAACTGCACGAAATGTGTGTGAAGCTAAATTTTTTCCTAGACAAATTGTGAAATAAAATGCTTTGCATTTTCTTGCTGCAGTTAAACTCGTGCAAAAATAATATTTGCTTTTTTTGTGGAGAAATCAAACCGCAAAAGTAGGATATGTTTTATTCATTGCCTTCAAGAATTTTATGGTTGCTTAAGTAAAAGCAAGATCAAATAGAAGAAATATATACAACATGTTACCGAGCAAAATGCTGCAGGAATATTGTTGCTGATGCACCAACAACCAGCAAAAATGAGTGGTAAAGTTGAGTGATTTTACAAGGGTTGCCTTTTATATTTTTTTGGGACTAGAGAACAAAAACAAATACTAAACAACGAAAATCATTTTATTGTTTTTTAAAATATTCCGCATGAAGATCTACACATTTTGTCGAGGCACTTTGATCACTCTAATTGAGGTATCTCCAAAACATGCATTCTGAATGCAGCAACCGCTTCTTCAGTTATCGAAAAACATTGTGTTCAGGAATAAATAGAAGTCATTCGGTAATAAGTCAAGACTATACGGCCGATGATTCATCAAAACGATGTTTAGGATGCTCAAAACTGCAGTTGTTTCAGCGTAAGAGCTCGCATTGCCATGGTGTAGAGTGATGCATCTTTCGCTGTGGGTTTTATTGATTTCTTGGTAGACAACTGGCAAAGAAATCGTTGTGTATCACTTAGAATTGACTGGTCTGTGTTGTTCTGTTTTTGCGAAAAAAGCAGGCTTGGAAGTGCTTCGTGCGCGAACAACTTTTGTTGGATTTTGCTCATCTTGAAACATCGACTGCTGCTTACTTTCCACCTCATACACGCAAATCGACGATTCATCATCTGTCACGATGTCATAGACGTGTTTCGAAGCACCACCATTGCATTTTTTGAGCATTTCTTTCGACCAACTGACACAAGCCTTTTTTTTATTTTTGAGTGATTGACAAATTGTATGGCATCCAACGCAAATAAATTTTTTTTAACAGTCAAATGTTTATGCAATATTGAAGGTATGCTGGTCGCACTAAGGCCTAAGGCTGTCTCCATCTCATGATGGGTCACATGACAACCTTGTAATATCAGTACGCTCACAGCATCATTGATTTTCGGAACACCAACTCATTTTGAACAATCTTCATGAAATTCGTCTTGAAGTTAACTACAACCACGAATGAATTCGAATTCACCATAACTTCGCTAAACACTGGCTTCCTTGATGGAGCTTGATCGTTAAATTGAATTAAGTTCGTTCATTCACTGTTGCTGAGTTAATCTATGTCGAAAGTAGTAAAAAAAATAATTGCACGAAAATGTTCACAATATATCACCAAGGATTGAACTTGAGGCTGTTACAAAGTAGTTTAATATAAATGTTCTCAATATAATTCCACTTTTGTGCCGAGATGAATCTTTTAAGTTACTACAAACAACACAAATAGCGTTCATATGCCAACACGTTTTGAAAACCTACAACCTCAAAAATGTCCAACTTTAGAATAGAACTCTCAGTTATAATCTTTTAAATGATCATTATAATTAAATAAATTAAGCAATTGAGTATATTCCCTAAAATCTTAAAAATATTTGACCCACTTTCTCGCCATTTTGCAACTATTCAGGACATTTGCTTTTGTTGTAAGCATGTAAAATGCAAATTGATTGCAAAACAGTTGCTTTGACATTAATAAAGATGTCATCAGTGTTGGCCACCAACGCAAACAAAACAACACAAATTCATATAAATGTGTATTTGTTTATGTTTCATATTAAAAATAGACAATAGTTTTGCGCATACCGAATAAAACATACAACAAACACAAAGAAGCGTTGTGCAAGTCATGCATGTGCAAGTTCCATGTATGACAGAACAGTTATTGTTGTAAATGTGTGTTTAAAAGTGTTGTTGATAGTGGTGGTGGTGGTGGTGGTGGCATTTGATTATTTAGTTTCCGTTGAGAACACAAACAAGTGTAGCAGTCTTTTAGGAGCAGTACTTGTGTTAAGACTAAACTCTTGTCTTTCAAAGTTTTGAAAATGTAAAATCAAAAGATTAAAAAACTAAACACAAACGTATCATTTATAAAAAAAAAATAACAAACACGTGTTGACTAAAATTAATATAAAAACTTTTTAAAGTGCTATAAATTCCTTGAAAACTAGTGCAACAAAATTTCGAAACCTGTCTTCAGTTATTTGAATTTCATGTTCTTATACTTCTATTAGTTTTATTGTGGCGCTGTCTTCATGAAACTTTGTTTTGTTAAATTTAGTTTTTGATTTCATTTTATTTTTTGTTGTCTTGTTAATGGCTTTCGCCTGCCTTATGCTCTTCTTGTGTGAAATAAGTTTGGAAAAAATGTTTATATTTAATTCTCGCTTTTACAAGTGTTTTAAATTTATCAACATGTTTAGATTTTCCGCTACAAAAGAAGTGGCTCAAGTTTGCTAAAGTTTTCGCAATGAAGGTTGAGCACCAGCTGTAGTGACTGGTGGGTGCAATATAAAATATTTGCTAAAAATTAACTTTTTTTCGCAATTTTCAGCCTTGAAATATATTTTTTTTAATAACAATGTATAATCTTAAAGAAGAGAAATATAAAATTTAGATGTCAAGTTTTCTAGAGAAGAATTGGAAATTTAAAAAATAGAAAAGTTTCTTTTGGTGCAGTTTCGTAGAAAATGATTTGAAAATCAAGTTTACCAAATATGAATTAGTGAAGAGACTGAATATGCAATAACTCTCCTCCCTTTGACAGGCACTTCGAAGGAGTGCATAAAATAAAAGGCATTTCGTGTTTTGTTCCATTTCTAGTTTAGCTTATAAGACCTAATATCTTTTAAAATTAAAACAAAGTTTTAATTACTGTTGTACCCGACGTTTCGTCGATTTTTTGTCGGCTTTTTTAAGGGTTTTTATATTTTATGGCAGCAGAAATTAATTAAAACATTGAAAAATTAAAACGTTACAATATGGAAAATACAATAAACATTTAATGCAAAACTTGTACACCTTTAATTTACCATTTCATTACTATAATACACACATTTTTAATAAGCTCGGGTCCAATTGTTATAAATGAATTTTTGCTACAATTATTGCTGGTAACTAGAAAATATTGCCTGCGTGTGAAGATAAATTTAAAAATTTTTAACAAACCTTCAAAGTTAACAGACCTCTGTTAATGTGATAACATGGCTCTGTTGAGCCCAAAATTTCAAATTTTTATAAAAAACATAAATTTAAAAACAAGAATTTACAAAAAAAAATTATTGTTTATTAACACTAACTAGTATTTTCAGATTGAATTTTAATGAAACGGAGTCACAAAAGTGTCAAACGAAGTCGCAAATGAGGAAATTAAAAAAAGGAGTTTGGTAATTTTCTCGAAAACGGTAGGAGATGGGCGAAAAAAAATTATTGAGCATCGATTTAGAGCCCATCTTATATAATGTCCAGTAGTCAAAACAATGCAGTTTTTGTGGAAAATTTATGCATTTTTAAAAAAATCTACCCCTGAAATTTCAAAAAGGACTTTGGCCCTTTTCTCGAAAACGGTAGGTCGGCTTGTAGTCTTCTTCTCTAAATATTTCCGTTTTCAAATTTTGTGCACAAAAAATATTTTTGCACCGCGGAGGGTTTTCTACGCAGTTCTATGGTATGCAATATTTGTTATATTTTCCACAAAAACGCACTTTCAAACATGTTGACTATTGGACATTATATACGATGGGCTCTAAAACGATGGCCAATAATTTTTTTTCGCCCATCTCCTACGGTTTTTGAGAAAAGGACCAAAGTCATTTTTTTCAAATTTCCTTATTTGCGACTTCGTTTGAAGTCATAAACCGCCCTGGAACATTATCGGATCGTTAAAAGTTACATCATCGCACTACATAAAGTAATTGGACAACTCTCCAAGATTATTTTTAATTGTTTTCAATATTTTCTATTCAACGAAAATAAAACAATATCTATTGACTTCCTTTGGTCCCACCTGCTAAATGAAAATACATGGCAATAGAATCAAAAACCATACTGGAAAGTAATCAAATTACTTTTGGATTACTTTTGATTCTGTTTGATACTTTTTAAATAATTTTAAATTATATTCATAATTTTAAAATTTCTTCTGGGCGTTGTTAATTATAAATAGTAGAAAATGGAAGGTGATTGCATTTTAATTAATTGTCTTACCTAGAAAACAAAAAGTTTGTGATTGCTAACGATTATGATTAGCCAGCATTAGTTAACAATTATTATTTATACTAATAATAACTCGACTGATTAACAGCACTAATAGTTTCAATATGAATGAATGAAAAACCACCTGCCTTATAGAAAGGCATTTTCCACTACTTTGCATTTGCTATGTGCATTTAAATAATTGACAGTTAAATAATTTATTTCCAGCAATTGAGATACATTACACAACACTGCATACATGCTCACATTCTGATTGTTATCGATTACTATATGACAGTATTTTTATGCTTTTCCTTGAAACAAGAAGTTCTTTATTAATTCATGGATTTTTTTCTTTCTTTTTTTTTAGTCTCAAATACTGAACTGACAAGTTTCGAATAAATGGCATTAAACAAGTCATGTTCTTCATTGTAAATTAAATGCTTAATGATTTTGTGATACAAAAATGTTCGTTTCATTGTTGTAGCAATATACAAGATAAAAAGTGAAATTTAACGAAATAATTAACTAAATTGTTAAGCAACAAAAAGGAAAAAAAACAGTTTAGCACGTACACAATCATTAGCATTGAATAAGAAAACTAGATATCTGGAGAAATGTCTTGAAAAAAAAATAAAACTTCCTTAACAATTTGCCGCAAACAAATCAAATAAATGGCAAACAGCAAAAAGTCTGAAAATGTCAAAAAACATAAATTTCAAGCAAAAGTTTCTTTTAAAAAATGTTTGAAATTCAAAAAAGTCTTTCCAGGTAATTAACAAGAAAAAGTTATAGAAAAAAAATTAAGAAATAAAAAAACTTGCACAAAAAAATCATAAATTCAATTCCAATCGAAAAGTAAACGCCATTGGTAATTTAGTGCTTTCAAAAACCAGCAGAGTTTTCGCAATAAAAGCATATTTTTATGCTTTTTTTTATTTATGTCAATAAAAGAAAATTTCTCTTACTTACACAGACACACCATGCTAATAAAACAACAACACAACTGCGAGAAGAATTTTAAATAAAAAAAGAATTTTAAATGAACATTTGAAGCATAGAAATGTCATCTCTTTATTAAATAAATTTCCTTTTACGCAAAATTCCTCCTGACACATAAAATTTTTTATGCAAACATTCATACATCTCCACATTCATACTTCTATTATCGCTACAAAGGACTTTTTTTTTTCTTTAATTCACATGTCAAGTGCACATGAACAGTTGCACTGTGCGCTGTTATACTTTCAATTTAACTTTTACTTTCAGTTCAAATACTTTATTGTTTAAATTGTATGGAATGAATGTCTTCTACATGTTTTGAAACAAAAAAGAAACAGAAGAAAATATATAAAAGAAGGAAATACTTTTTTTTTTGCTACTAAAATTTACAGAAGAACTTAAGTGATAAAAAGAACATTAACATTTTTATACCTTCAGGATTTGTGACAACAAAATTGTTTTGCAAAACAAAGACTTTTGAAGGGGGTTTGGAAGCAAACAAGAAAAGAAAAACAACAAGGAAAGCGGAAAGTTTATTAGTGTGAAAAAGCGTGAATTAGAAATTAATATCTAATATCATTCTGCTACTTTTTCCATAATTTTTCGCGTGTAAAATTGGCTTCCATTCTCGTTTCTTCGAGATGATAATAGATTTGAGTTGCGACGACAAGACGCAAGTTCAGCGCTGTTGTTGAAACCATGCAGGATAAATTTTCGTTTTTGTGCGTTAGAAGATCAATTTTGCATCATAATTAAGGCCTGTGCTTAAACGATATCCAACTGGACCAGCAACTGTTGCAAATTGGTATTGCTTTTTAATTACTTCAGCTGGCTTTAGTTCGATTTTGCTACCTGAGAATTGAGAAAGTTTTTTTGTGGCAAAATTGTAGTGATCAACATTATTTTGAAGAAGACAAGAAACGTAAAGCCAATAAGTCTTTTATTGGCTGGTGAGCATGACATGACTGTTTCACGTTCACCACAACGATCATCAGCACCGAAGTTGCTTCGATTCCAGGTCATAGCTAATTAAATGCTGCTTTTTCTTTTATGTTTGTTTAAAAAATAACTTTTTGAATTTTTCAACAGTCTATATGCCGCCGACATTTCGTTGATGCTAATCAACTCATCAGTAGACTCGAAAAATCTTAAAATAATGATTGAAACTCAACTACTTATTCATGGAAATTTTGGAATAAGTCTACTGAGTTGATGAGTTGATTGGCATCAACGGAAATGTTGGCGGCATATAGACGGCTGAAAAAGACAGAAAACATTAACATCTATTTTCAGACCTAAAATAAAATTTAATTAAAGATTATGCATAAAAATTATATAAATAAAGATTTATTTCACTATTAACAATAAACAATTCTTTTTCATTATTCTCCATCTCAGCTCGCATACACTACAGCGATGAAGCCTTACTAAACGATGAATATCGTGCTGAATTACGACGTCAAGAGTTCGCCAGCAAAGAGTCCATCAATGTAACACCCTCCGCCTCGCCACACGGCTCACCACACTCTCGCCAAAGATTGGGTCAGCATTTGAGTAAATCAGCTTCCGAACTGAATGGTCATCAACAAACATCACCGCGCTTCTCACCAAAACGAGCCAAAAGTGCCGCTGCTCCACACACAAGCAGTGGCTCTGGCTCGGGCTCAGGAGTATTGCAAAAAACTCATGGTTTCTTTAATAATCTAAAACATCGCTGGGGTCGGGCCAAAAGTAAAGATCGTGTAGGTCGCAAGTCGCCGAGTGATTTTTTGGAAGAGAGCACCGACTATGCAGCCGATTATAGTTCGGAAAGTAGTTCGGTTACACAAAGTCCCAGACATCGGGCGAAAACTATTGGTGGTTCACCACTGGCCAAGGAATTTAAGGCAACAGCCAAAATGGCTCAAGTCATACAACGTTTTGGCGGCTCCATGGAGGGTATAATCGATGAGGATCCGGAAAATGGTAATGCAGCAAAAGCATTGCTCAGTGAAAGTCAAGTGACTTCCAGGCACTTGGAACAGTTGCAGGTTGGTAGGATATTATTATTAAGTTGTATATTAAAATATACATCGAGTAGTTGTAAAAGCGTTTAAAAATTCTTATGGTGGCAGTGCATTCGTGCAGCTCTCTCATTTCTAATCATCCCAATCTCTCAATAATTTGTAAACGGAAATATTTCATGAAGCTTTTGCTTTCAAAATATTTATTACATAAACGAAATAGTTAGAGCGGTTTTGGAAATTCGGGAGTTCGTATACACACATACATATGCACATTAGGGAAATAACTTTTTAAAAAGAGAAAACTATTAGTTTTGTATGGGAGCCCCTGTAATGAATAGAGCAGGGTTCGCATTCACACATGAGTGCCCAGCGCATGCGTCAATAATTGTGCGCACAAACATTATAAGTACATGCACATGTGTATGCGCATAAGTATGAGCATGAGCGGCACGCGAGTGTATGCACACTCACACACACAGGTTAGCCTCTTTCTACATCTTATAGTGTTGCCAGAAAATGTATTCAAACAATCGATTTGGCAACGCTGATGATTTCATACATCAATTTAATACTTGAGCAGCCCATTTCAAATGTGTGCATAAGCGTGCGCATTATGCGCACAGTCATGATCATGAGCATAATTTTTAGATGTGCCAATTTATGCGCAGGCGTGAGCAAATGAGAATAGAGATACAAGCCTGGTATGTTTGGAAGAAATGTTGGGGATAAAAAAAATGAATGGGGTTGGTCTCACAATCTGTGGATTTTTGACAGTTTCTTTCAACTTGTGAGCGAATGCGGTCCAGCTCCTTCTAATGAAATTGCCATAAAAAGTTCCCAATTTTTTTTTTTTTTTTTTACTATAGAAGACATATTTAGCGAGAACGAAGGTGCTATTTCCCATTTTTTAAAGCAAGGCCCATCCTAATGCATGTAATCAAACACATCTGATGTGGCAACTCTTTGTGAGAAAATTTAAGTTCTCCCCCGTTTTTTGCACATTTTTTTTCTTGAATCACCAACAAAAGCTTCACAATAAAAAAAGGATTTATTTCTTTATTTATTTATTTCTTTTAACTTTTATCAATATTTCTTACAAAACCATGCATGTCTGTGCATAATTTAGCACACAAAATTTTAAAAGTTTCCTTTGATATTTTATCTCATTTTAAAACCACTTTTTTGCAGGCTGAAGAATTGCGCCGCAAAAGAGAAGCCCAACTACGTCAGTATGTCTTCTTTCAATTACGTGTTCATCTCAAGAGTGGCAGTGATTTAGTGGCCATGGATAAAAATGGTTTGTAAAGACAGACATACTACTATTTTCTTTTTCGTATTTCAATACATTGCTCTCTTAGAAAATAATATACCTACAAAATAATAAAGAAATTCGTTAAAAGATTTTATTTGCATTCTGTGCAGGCTTAAGTGATCCTTATGTTAAATTCAAAATGGGTGGCCGACTTTTGCACAAGTCACGTACAATACATCGAGATTTGAATCCTGTGTGGGATGAAGTATTTGTGGTGCCAGTTGAGGATCCCTTTGAACCAGTTGTTATCAAGGTAAATTAATGGAAAATATATTTTGCACATTTTAAGCATGATCAAAAGCGAAGAGAAAACTTTATTTTAGGAATAATTTGAACTTAAGCTCGAAGTCAAAAGCTGAATGCAATGATGACTGAGGCTCCAATTACCAGCCTTTAGTTAACTAAAGTTTATTAAATCATATAGAAAAACAGACCTTGCAAATATGTTCTGTCTTTTTCATATAGACGGTTGAATTAATACATTGGACCTGAATTAATACATTTCAATTGGCTCTTAAAGCAAATCAATAATTAAATTCATAGTTAACTAAACCTCAAAAGAAATGAAATTAAACATTAACCCCCTAATTCATAAAAATTATTACAGGCTTATAAGACTGTTGTTTGACATATCTGTATGAAAAATATGTCAAATAAGAGCTTTATAAACCTGTTATAATTTTTATGAAATAGGCGGTAAGGGTCTTATTCATAATAAATATTTTAGGTTTATTAAACTCTTATTTGACAAAATTTCCATACAAATATGTCAAACAGGAGCCTTGTAAGCCTGAAATATTTTTTGTGAATTCCTTAAATCAAGGAATTGCATTTGGACAAAAACGACAAAACCTTTTTCGTAAAATCTGCGGAAGACTTGACATTGTGTAGTGCGTGCATAACGATACATTTTGCTTTATATCAACGAAATTAAAAAGCATCTTTACGCATTTTTCAATCAATTTTCTGCTCACTTCAAAATATGTGAAGGGTTTTTTTTTTTGGTTTTTTTTTAACTTCTTTAATATAAAGCAAAATGTCTCGTTATGCAGGCGCTACAAAATGTAAACTTTTTTATATATTTTGTATTTTAGATTCAAAAAGAAACCAAACGCTTTCATTAGCAATCTTCTTGCAAAGTCCAAATATGATTCCTTTAATGAAACATTTTAAGAAATAAGCACAAAATATCCTTACCAAAAGATAATAAACCTTTTAACTGATTAATTTATGTATTTCAATGTCTCTTTTTTTCTTTACTTCTTTTCTTGATTCATGTCATCTCATCTCTTTGAAGGTCTTTGACTACGATTGGGGATTGCAAGATGATTTTATGGGTTCAGCTAAGATTGATTTAACACAATTGGAATTGGGCAAAGCAGAAGACATCAATTTGCCACTGAGTGACATCAATCATGCTGAACGACAAATGGGCGAAATATTAATTAACTTAACATTATGGCCGCGTTCCCAGGAGGATAAGGAAATGGTGAGTTGCAATTAAGTCAACCAAACCCAGCACGATTGTGTTGCATTTCAGCAAATTCTACAAATTGTATTTCCAGTCCAATGGTGCACCACAACCACAGACTACGAACTTGAAAGATAGGAAAAGCAAATGAAGAAAATTAGTTTTTGTTTTAAATTGAAGGCAGAAAATTTGAAGTTTTATGATGACAATATTGATTGAATATTTATTTATATTGTCTGTATTTGAGGTGAAGGGTTATAAAACTGGTTTATGGCTGTTGTAATAAACATTATTTTTGTAGGAGAATGTTGTTTAATTACATATCGCTAGCTAAATGGTAAAACACTCTAGATTCGTTTATTAATTTCAGTAATTTTTCATCAAGAAAACAAACTTAGTTTGGTTTGTTTTTTTTTTTCTTAAAATTGAGTGGCGTTTTTTGTGGTAAAATTGTGATGATCGAAATTTTTAAGGAAGAAAAGTAATTTGAATACTTATGGGCTAGGGGATATACATAAAACTTCGCCAAAGTTTCACGCCTAGCATTTAGGAAATCAGAATAATAATTTTCTTATATTTTGTTCTAAAAATCTTCTTAAAATTCTTAAAATCTTAAAATTTAATGTTAAAATAAAATGAGGGAAAAGCATCTTAAGCCCGTATGATACTTCATTTTTCTCTCATATACAAAATTGATAGAAAGAAACAGCAATTACTAGAAATAACAAACTATACAAAACTTAAACAAAACTGACATCTCGTTTTAAGTGCTGCATTCTTTTTATTTGAAGAAAGCGCTAGGAAATAACAATGCTCTAAAAAAGAAGTGTTGAGTCGCAAAAATTTTCCATAAACCGCTGACACAGCAACATTCAAGTTTGAAATGTCAATTTTAAGTTGGAAAATTTTACATTTTTCTTATTTTACATAATCTGATTTTTTATCGATAACTTCAACAAAAATGTTGACAGTTTTGTATTTATCTTAATATAGCTGAACTCGTTGCACATACTAAATTCTACTATTACATTATATTTGCACTGTTCTCCAAAACTTGAACAATGCAAAAAAAAAAAATGTAGTGTCATACGGGCTTTAGATAATTTTTTCTGTCTCATATTTGAAACTCAGACTCAAAAATACACCTTTTCTTATCTGAGGCCACGTGACAGTTTAACAAAACTTGGCTAAGCTCCCATGACTCACTCACAGTAGACAGTTAAAGTGCATTGAGTTGAATAAATTATTTAAAAACTATTTCAACTTGTGTTTTCATGAATGTGAAATTTCATTGTACAAGTCATGAATCAAATGAAATAAAAAGGTGCGTTAAAACCTTACCATAATATACATACATACATACATATGTATTTATGAAGCTAAAAGAATGAAATATCAAGAGAAAAACTAAATAGTAACAGAACTCTACTATTATCGCTTTCAGTAAAACAAAATGAAAATACTTCTCAGTAATTTACTGGATTCACAAGTCCAGTTGTATCATTTAACATTGTGTATTTAGAGAGAGAGAGAGAGAGAGAGAAAGAGATAAAGTGGGCGAAAGAATGAGCATTTAAACGATATTCGTAGTAAAATCTTGCAAACAATTTACAAATAGCATTGTTTAACAATTTCGACAGAAAAAGACTAAATAGCAATACATCTCTAATACTGTCGCTTTCAGCAAAATTAAATAAATCATTTATAGTAATTTACAGGTCCAGTTGTATCGTTTAACATTGTGCAGCTCTTAAAAGCGTTTCAGACTATTATACTTTGTATTAATACTTGTCAAAAATTCAAATAATACGATCAAGTGCGATAGTGATAGAAATAATAATACGACAAAAATTTGACATCCCATACAACTTCGTCGCGGTTTTTGAAATATTTCAAAACGATAATACTTTTCTTTGGATCAGGGTTGCGTTTTATAATAGCACACACAAAATTGCCTTGTCAAATGGCTACACAAGCACAATGTTAAATTGACATAAAAAACTTTTGATTAAAAATTTTAAATTTTTACAAAAGTAATGACCTAATTTGAAATCAACTCTCTACTCAAATTGCTTATTGTTCCATACATTCTAATTGTTGCGATGGCAGAGGTGACACGGTGACTGCTCAACAGTCGTGAGGTTGTGGTTCGCGTTCCGTCTGAGACAAACAATAGAATTTGTTGTGCCAGAATAAAATACTCATATATAAGATAAATAGGAAAGTAAACAAAAAATACTACTCTTCATTTTTATACTTGAAGGCGTTTGAAAACCCACAATTATCTCTGCACAACAAAATAGTTGTTTACATTTGTATAGTGAAGTTGGTTTTTTTTTTTAAAAAGGTCTTTTGTGCCAATTGCCGGTAACACTAAAAGAAAAGCCCTCTTATAAATTTGTAAATAATTTCACTTTTAAATACCTCAAACAATAAACTGAATGTCAAAAATTCCGCGGCCAAATAAATGTATGAACATTAATTTTTTTAGAGTATCCTCTACTAGTTATAACATATCTGTAATAGTAAATAAAGGTCGAGATTATTTTAATATTTCTTGGAGTGTAGTGCATGCCAATGCCCTAACTAGTCCCACTCTTCCTCTGGCGGAGTGCAGTGCATTATCAACCCCCATAAAATACTCGTTTTCGACATTTCCTTAAAATAAGGTAACCTCCTTGTTGGCGAGGTATTTGCCCTGGTGGCTTCTACTATAGATTATAAACGCGCAAGTCTAATTTATTTACAATTCTTTTAATTCAATTTAAATGGTCTTGTGACTTTATTAAAAACTAGATACTTATGCGTTAAAATTCTTTTTTGTGTGGTCACCGCTTTAGATTGGCAAGATAACTCAGCTAAAAATGGCTGATTTCCAACCCTTTTATCTGCACGTCGATCAGAAAATCCGCGTGGAATTCTTTTGGATTTTTATGATCGCGTAATAAAATATAAAGTCACTCAACCAGTACAAACATATAATTTGACATTTAGTAGAGCTGTGTTTACAGAACAAATTATGTACGTGAAGCTAGCAGTAGTGGCGGTAACACCCCTATTGAAGCCAACAAAATTTGTCATACCCGAGGTAGTCAACTTTGTCGGTCTCCAAGTCCCCATTACTATTCTTAAAGACTATCTCCTTGTCTACGATTTTTTAACATTTTATTTTGCAATCAGATTACACGTTTCAAAGATGCAGATTTACCGTATAATTCATAAAAATTATAACAGGTTTATAAATCTCTTATTTGACAGATTTTCCATACAAATATGTCAAATAACAGTCTTATAAGCCTGTTATAATTTTTATGAATTAGGGGGTTAACCTTTTTTGCGTTTAGCCCCACTGTGCGGTGTGCGAAAGTTTGCCTAAGGAATTTACCAAATTGTTGTTGTTACGAATACGTAAATTTCCTTAAGACTTCCGTACCGCTTTTTAAGGGTTAAAACAGAGGAACATTTTATTTATGATTCACTATTTAATGAGCGATAATGCAAAAGAATAATATATTGTTTGTATGTAACTACATTAGGGTGGTTACTTAATAAATCTTTAAAAAAATTAAATTTGGAAATGAAAACTTTTAAAAGTAAATTAAGGTACAGCTATTGTAGAGCATTCTTACAAGAAGTTCCTTCCCGACCAACAAGATAAGAGTCTTTTTTATAGAAGTTACGCTTGAATAATGGTATTGTAACTGGAGACTTTTCACTTTAATACATTGGTTATTTCTATTGATATTTTGGCACTCAAAAGCTGCAGGTCCGGTAGAAACATTTTGCAGCCAAATGTTAATCACAACAAAAACTGTATGTTCGTTTCTACGTGATTGGCCAAAATGTGAGAAACCGAATTTTCGAAGGCATTCAGAAAATATCTTCCAAATTCAGTTTTTAATAGTTTGTGTCAGATTTGCAGGTAACATAAAGAATTAAGTGCCACCAAGTACGAGACTGATATTTACAACAATGGTTATATTGTTTTTACTATTTGTTTTGACGGCCAGGCAACTACATGTCCAGCGAAAGTTTCACATCTACATCGCCTACGACTCGAAAATTACAACTAACGATTAAAAGATTTTTTTAAATTTTTTTTTAAACGATAATTTGTTTTGCAAGGGTGGCATGATATTTTTGATATTTGTTTTTATAAGGCCTAGGTAATCCGGTATAAATTTCCAAGTCTCTATTTCTTACTGTTCGAAACGCCCTAATGTGTGTACTTTTACGATGCTCTTAAGGGAAGTGTACTAGAGTAGACCAGCCTCTATTTTTAGAAACTGATCTTTTGCAAAACTACAACGAAAGCAAAAAAACTAACATACAAAAGGCCTACGGTGGCCACTTGCAGGTTACGTAGCAGGTTTTGAAACTAAACATAGGAAAAAAAGCAAGACAGCTCTAGCAATATTTTTGGCCGTTTCAACTTTTTCATTGTCTACAGGCATACCTTCCCAGCCACTTGATTACTGTGTTAATTATTGTGGTTGCAAAAAAGAAAAAAAAAAAAAAAGACAGACAAACGAATAATGAATGGGGGGCTCACTTGGCTTAAGTCTGAAAACCAGCTTTAGTTCATAAAGCAATGTGAGAGCGTGCCCAGCGATTTGGAACGGACGATCGCATGCACTTGTTCACAGAACTGCAATAAAAGCCAATTTTACTTATCAGTTGTTAAGTGGAACTCAGCATGAAATACACGCTCAATATTAATGCCAACAAGTGTGTGGCTGCTCAAACGCTGCTCAAGCGTTTTCGTACAAAACGTTTGCACTGGCAAAAGTTGATAGAAGAAGAGGTGTCAGATCTGTATGAGGTCAGATGGAGATAGCGAAATTAACAAAATGAATTTAAAATTTTTACTTCATCAATTCTTTTAATTTTGCTAATCCTTTCAGCATTTTCAACGTAATTCCAAATTGGCTGAATCATCGAAACGTTTAAAGTCTCAAATCTGGAGTTCAGTGGTTACCATTTTATTAGTTAAGGCCAAAGGTTTGCCCCTGGGTGAAGATGGTAACAAACTCAATGATATTCATATCAAATTTAGGTACATTTTCAATTTATATTCTCATTTCATGGAAAATCTTATTAAGCTTTATCTCCCTCCATCTCTCTCTCTCTCTCTCTCTCTCTCTCTCTCTCCCTACCAGACTGGGCAATGAAAAGTACAAAAGTAAATCCTCTTGGACGGAACGTTGGCTGGAACAATTCGATTTGCATTTATTCGATGAGGATCAAATTTTGGAAATTTCCTTATGGAACCGCAACACTTTGTATGGCAAAGCTTCCATAGATTTAAGTGTGTTCCAGCGTGAAAACACGCATGGCATTTGGAAGCCTTTTGAAGACTGCCCCGGCGAAGTGTTTCTCATGTTGACCATCAGCGGCACTACTGCCTTAGAAACAATAAGTGATTTGAAGGCATTCAAGGAGGATCCTCGCGAGATCAAAGTACTTAGAGATCGTTATCGTTGGCATCGTTGTCTGCAAAATCTGCGCGATGTGGGTCATTTAACGGTGAAAGTATTTGGTGCTCAGGGCTTGGCGGCAGCCGACATTGGTGGCAAATCGGATCCGTTTTGTGTGCTCGAATTGGGTAATGCCAGACTACAGACGCAAACTGAATACAAGACTTTAACGCCCACTTGGAATAAAATATTTACATTGTAAGTAACTATTTGCAGGACAACAACGTGCTCTTAAAAAGCTTTATTTTTCGAATTCTGAGAATTTAAAAATTCTAACAAAAACGAACTTATTTATTTGCTTTAAGAGCCAATTGAAATGTATTATTTTAGACCTTATTAATGTTTAATGTCGGCGGCATATAGACGGCTGAAAAAGACAGAAAACATTAATAAGGTCTATTTTTAGACCTAAAATAATGCATTTCAATTGGCTCAAAATTTTTGAAAAAATTTAAAAAATTTAATTTGATTATATATAAAATGTTCGTTTAATTTTAGCAACGTCAAGGACATAACTCAAGTGCTTGAAATTACTGTCTACGATGAAGACCGGGACCATAGAGTAGAGTTTTTAGGCAAACTTGTTATACCACTGTTGCGCATTAAAAATGGCGTCAAACGATGGTACACCTTAAAAGACAAAAATTTGTGCAGTCGGGCCAAGGGCATGTCACCACAGGTTGATGTCAAATTAACTAGACCCTTAGCTGTTACTAAATTATATTTCTTTTCCAGATTTTACTAGAAATGCATGTTGTTTGGAATGAAATAAGAGCAGTGTGTAGGGTGCTGCAACCGAAGGAGGAAAAACTAATACAACAGGAGGCAAAATTTAAACGACAACTTTTCCTACGTAATGTCAATAGACTGAAAGTTATAATCATGAATATATTCGATGCAGCTAGATATATACAGTAAGCTAAATATTAAAAGCAGATTTTCTATAAAATACAATTTATTTAATATTATTTTGTTATTCGAGTTAAGGGTCCTTCAATTTATTTATTTAGTGGCCAATAGTTCGCTAAATAAATAGAAAGACCTTCCCTGCAGAAATCAAGACTACTCCTTACACGCGTGTAAAGAGTACTCCACCAGGGACCAGGACCAGTACAAAAGTAATTCATATGTACATGGGAAAAACATGCTCCATTTTACATTACAATGTCCATGTAATCCAAAAAAAACATTACGTCAAAGTAATCCAAAAACCGGTCCCAGTAACTACTCCGCACATTATTAACTCAGGGTTAATCTTGAAATTACTTCATGTCACTACTCCATGGACTACCACTTGGCAATCATGTGTTGCGAGTTTTGCCAAATAATCCTTTTTTTTTTTTTGTTCATCATGGTCCATGTTTGCATTAGATCGCACCATGTTGTAACTACTTCTTTTTACTAAGAACGTATTGTGTACTCCAATAATTTCTGCAGGGTTTACCCAAAATAATAAAATAATACGTGGGTTGCCTTTTATGTTTCGGGATTTGGCAACTGACAGTTCTATTGTAAAGTTGGTTATTTTTGAGGTTATGCGTCCTCAGAACGTTTTGATATACGAGCGCTATTTGTGTTGTTTACAATAACTTAAAAAAAAATTTATCTCAGCTCAAAAATGGAATTAAATCATGAACATTTTCGTGCGACTATTTTTTTAAAAAATTTCAACTTGGATTAACTGAGCAGTAGTGCATGTATGAACTTAATTCAATTTTTGGCAATGAAGCTCCACCAAGGACCAGTGTTTAGCGATGGTATGGTGAATTCAATCGTAGTCGTTGTGCTTTCCAAGACCAATTTCACGAAGGTCGTTCAAAATCAGTTGTTGTGTCGAAAACCATTGATGCTGTGCGGGAAATGATATGGCAAGATCATCATGTGACCGATCGTGAGATTGACACAACCTTAAGCTTTAGTGCGACCAGCATACATCCGATATTGCATAAATATTTGACTGTCAAAAAAATTTGTTCGTATTGGCTCCCACAAAATTTGTCAACCACTCAAAAACTGACTCGTATCGATTAGTCGAAAGAATTGCTCAAAACATACGATCGCGGTGCTTCGAATGACATCGTGAAAGGTGATGAAATTACGTGGATTTATTTGTATGAGCCCGAAAGTCAACAGCAATCGACTGTATGGCTGTTTCAAGATGAGCAAAATCCATAAAAGTTGTTCGCGCACGAAGCACTTGCAAGCAAATGGAAGCCTGTTTTTTCGCAAAAACTAAACATGTCGAAAAAACTGGACAGCACAGTCAATTTTGAGTGGTACACAACAATTTGTTTGCCAGTTGTGTTTAAAGGAATCAGGAAAACCAACCGCGGAAGACTGATCACTCTTCACCACTACAATGTGAAGATCGCTTCCGGTGAAACAACCAAATTGCTGAGTCTCCTGTTTTTTCGGAAAAACTGGACATGGCGCATGCGCACCACTATAACAACGCAGAACAGTCTATTCTGAGTGGCACACAACGATTTGTTTGCCAGTTGTCTTCCAAGAAATTAGGAAAACCAACAATGCGAGCTCTCAGACATCGGCTCAAACAACTGCATTTTTAAGTTTACAAAACATCGATGTGATGAGTCTTACGCCCTATAGTCCTGATTTGTTACCGAATGACTTCGTTTTATGCCCCTACGTTAAAAGCAAGCGGAGAGGTCAACGTGTTTCGATACCTGAAGAAGCGGTTGCTACATTCAGAATGCATATTTTAGAGATACCTTAAACAGAGTTTCAAAAGAGCTGCAACAATTGGTTCAAACGCATGCAAAAGTGTAGAGATCATCATGGGGAATATTTTGAAATACAATAAAGTGATTTCTAATTATTAATATTTACTTTTGTTCTCTAATCCCGAAATATAAAAGGCAACTCTCGTCTTAAACTAAAAAAAAGCGGGTTGAATAAACTTGATAATTGAAATTTTTTTTTAATAGATCCTGCTTTGAATGGGAGAGTCCTTTAAGATCTGCCATAGCCTTTACTTTATGGGTGATAGCTTGTATTTATGGTAATTTAGAGACTGTACCTTTAGTACTTTTGCTTATAATACTTAAGTAAGTGATAAAGCATGATTTGTGGAAACTGAGAGTGTTTAAGAGACTTTAACAACTTCTTTTCCTCAGGAAATGGCTGATAAGATTGATAACTGGCCAGCCAGACACGGGAGGTGGTAGCTATGAATATGACTACGACGAAGATGATGATGATGACAAAGAAAAGGAAGAAAAAAAGTCCATCAAGGAGCGCTTGCAGGCCATACAGGAAGTTTCTCAAACAGTGCAAAATACTATAGGATATTTGGCCTCATTGGGAGAGAGCACAAAAAAGTGAGTTGCAATACTAAATTTTAACCAATTTTACTAGAAATAATATTTCTTTTTTTTTCGCATTAAAGTACTTTTAATTTTTCCGTCCCCGAATTAACCTGGCTGGCTGTTGTTTTATTAGTGGGTGCCATATTGGTTTTACATTTCATACCCATACGATTTTTATTATTATTTTGGGGCATTATGAAATTCACCCGCAGAATATTGAGACCAAATACCATACCCAACAACGAACTGTTGGACTTCCTATCACGAGTACCAGATGATGAGGAGATAGTAAGTTCAATTTACACTGCACACACCAAAAAAAAAAATACATTTTTGAATTCTTATCTTCTGTTGCCACCGCAGAATCAGTGCCGAGAACTACCACCCACAACTGCAGCAGATGCCGCTCGCAACAATCCCAAAAAGAAATTTAAAGCCTCATAGTCCATAGCAAGTGCGGATGAGACCGATATTATAATGGATTTGTATGGTGCCCGCGACTTCTCCACTGACAAGTCAATTGCTGTTTTACCTCAACAAGTTGTCAATATATCGCAGCGATCGGTGCGCAATGTTTCGAACCTGTTTAAAGCGGGCACTAGTAATTTTCGCTTGGCTGCATTTAAGAAACTAAATAAAAGTTTGCACAAATCCCATGAGAAGTTAAACTAATTTCGAGAAAATTATGGCGCAATAATGATTTTCTTTAAGACACACATTCATATTTTCTTAAGAAGATCTTTTATACAGAATACAAATGAAATTTTTTTTTACCATAGAAATTTCCTGCGAATTACTTCGTTTGAGAAAGAAATGTAAAATGCAACAAACTCACTCCACTTAACATTAATGCCGTTTTCTTTGCTAAAAAAGTGCCACATTTTCATTATTGTTTTGCACAAAAATGTACATGATCTAATAGTTGTTATTTTTTTTTTTTTTTTACTTGTTTATAGTTTTTACAATATTTTCTATTGAATAAAGTGCAAAATAATTGCTTACTTTTTTGGGAAAAGAAATCGGCATAAATCTTTACACTTTTTGCCCTGTATTATACACTTCATTTTATATTACATAGTTAAAAATTATTAACCACAAAAAACTATTAAATTTATCTAAAAATCAAACGTCTCTTTGATATTCCAATCGCACAATTTAAAACTCTGCTCGAGATTCCAAAAATTAATATTTAAATGTTAAAAATTCCATTTACAAATCAAAATTGAAATGTAAAAAATATTTACATATTTATTAAACGTTTATGTATTTATAAATTTTATATCACCATATTTTTTTGTTTATTTATTAATTTTTTAAGATAAAACTGATTTAGAAATGCTTTATTAAATATTTATGTTTGTGAAATAAGGAATGGATGCAAACTACATACACATATTTTTTTTTTTTTTGTGAGCAAGATCATAGAAATCTGCTCCGGTATTCATAAAAAATAAATGGCTGTTGAAAGGCATTTTAGCATAAAATATTTTAAATAAAATTTTTTATATAACATTTTTTATATAAAATTTTTTATATAAAATTTTTCATATAAAATTTCTTATATAAAATTTTTTATATAAAATTTTTTATATAAAATTTTTTATATAAAATTTTTTATGTAAAATTTTTTATATAAAATGTTTCATATAAAATTTTTTATATAAAATTTTTTATATAGTTTTTTATGTAAAATTTTTTACATAAAATTGTTTATGTAAAATTTTTTATATAAAATTTTTCATATAAAATTTTTTATATAAAATAAATTTTTTTATATAAAATTTTTTATATAAAATTTTTTCTATAAAATGTTTTATATAAAATTTTTAATATAAAATTTTTTACATATAAAAAGTGTATTCCAACCGCATTTTATTTTTTATTATTTTGTATTGCATTTATCAGACTTAAGTTCGTTGTATATTCTACACTCAAGCCACTCAAACATGAGCCCTTGAGTTGAAGTACCCGGGGTGCTGACAGCGAGTTGTCCACCTAGCTAAAGGGTTTTGAATTTTCTTTGTCTTGTTGCATCAATATCAATTAAATTATGCCCGCTAAACGTAATACAATATCATAATATAAAAAACATTTTTTCGAATAATAAAACTAATTAATTTTATTTCTTATGAATACCGGTCGGTGTTCACCTTGATAATGGGTTTTTTCATCCTTTTCCATTGCACTCTCCAAAAAAAAATTTTCAAACTTAAATTCAAGGTATCTTAATACCAAAATTGCTCCAAAATTGCAATACACTTCATGGATTTTGTTGGTAAAAACACTTTAAAATCTGTCACAGATTTTTTAAAATAATTCCGCTAAAACACTCGTAATAGATCTGGCCGTGGTTATTGTGTTGTTTTTTTTCTGTACAGCCGAAATTTTGAAACATGTAGAGGTTGGATGGATGGAAGATACGAAACAGCAGTTAATCCTGACTTACTCAGCTGTGTAAAAATAAATGTTCTGTTTTTATGTTACAGTTTTTTTGCTTAATCAGCCCCGTTGTTTGTTTCCGCCCACCGAGGTACTGGTGGGCGGACTAATTCCTGTACAATGCAAGGCATATGTAAGAATCATCCCCTAAGTACTGGTGCAAGACTAACAAAGAAATCGAGTTTTTTTTCTATATATGTAATAATATGTTAAAAACTATTAATTCAGGTCCAAAAATGAACCTTTTCAAAAATATTTGTTGTATTTTTTTGAAAAGGTTCATTTTTGGACCTGAATTAATACATTTCAATTGGCTCTTAAAGCAAATAAACAATTTAGTTCATATTTGAATATGTTAAAAACTTTAATTTTCTTTCATATTTCATTTTCAAAAAAAAAAATCAATTAGAACCTCCACATTAAGTTAAAAAATTTAATTTTCTTTCATTTTTCATTTTCAAAAAAAAATCAATTAGAACCTCTCCACATTAAGTTAAAGTTTAACTAAATTTGTTAAATAAGCATCAGTCATTGAATGGAAAAAAATCAGTAAAAAGAAAGCTTTTAAAAAATGCCCAACTATAGATAAATATGTTCCAATTAGTTTCAGTTAGTTAAATACTAACACCGGTATTCATAAAAATTAAAACATTGTTGAAACATATTTTACAACAAATTTTTCATATAAAATTTGTTCTAAAATGTATTTGAGCAACGTTTTATTTTTTATGAATACCGGTGTATGAATATATTCTACCCTCCGATTAATATTTTTATTAACAATATATGTATATTTAAAACAACAACAAAAATTTAGTTAAACTTCTTTCTCATATTTCATATAAACAGATATACAATTATGAGTAGGTTTCTTGAAATAATTGCTTGACAGGTCATAAACCATAAGCGCAATTTATTATTTGATGCAAATGCCTTGCAAAGTTGCAAATGCAAAAAATTGTTGCACCTACTTTGTACAACAAAGTGTACAAAATTACACTAGCAACACATTTCAGCGTACACACTGCTATACTTGTATTCCCGTCTGTTCCCTACAGCCAAGGCAGCTCGATACCAGGTAGCCTTACAAGCCCAGCTGACTACTGTTTTTAGTTTGTTGAACTGTCAAAATCCACAACACAAACACACATACGCCAACAAATAGGTGACAATAGTTCAAGATTTTTACCAACAAAATATAATATTCTACTGAAATTTTAATTTCATTGAACTGTGATATTGTAATACATACATTTATATTAAATTATTTATTCAGGCTCAAGTTCAACCCTTGATTTGTCACTTTTTAATCAATATCAATTAAGTAAAGATACATATAATATATTTTGTTGGCAGAAGTCATATTATGAAGTGTTTGTTAGTGTTCCGTTTGTTGTAGTTATGCGACTACCTGGTATCGAGCTGCCTTGTGTACAGCGAACATTTTCTAAAAACGAGAAATTTTTAAAAACGAGCAAATGGCTGTTTGGACGATTTGGCGAAATTCGCATTAAGGTTCGAATAAGATATTCAGACGTCAAAGTCAGCTGTTGATAGAAGACATTAACTAATAATGTAGAGTTGCCATTAGGCGTTGTAGACGGTTCTCGAATTAGAAATCTTGATGAGCGAAATTGGAATATAAACAGTGGCACGTATTCGAGTTTAGGATCAGTATTGTCGAATTTGTATGTGTGTGTGTGTGTGAATAATTGAAATAAAAGAATTTACAAGTAGGAAATGTGTTGCTCGACATTATGAACACTCAAACAACTCCAAAAGTAAATTGACTGGAGTTTCTTCAACAAAAATTGATCGAGGTGTATGTTTTGGCGTGAAAAATATTTACAAAATTATGCCTAAGTTCACAAACCCCGAAGCATCGCATATAGGAAAGAGTTTTTGGAAAAATTCGGATCTCTCAGGCTGCCATTATTCAGTTCGGGATCACAACTATTATTGCAACCTGGTATAGTTTTAACAAACTCTTTCATTTAAAAAATAATGGCATGCAAGAAAATAATGAAGCCAAAATTCAAGCTCAAAACTGTGCGTAACTGACACTACAAGAATTTTCGTTCAAAGTTCTATTGAATTTATTTCATTAATATAATTTTATTAATCCATATAAAATTTCATATACACATGTAATGAATTAGCTGCATTAAAATGGTTCATTTTAATAGTTATTTTTAAAAAATTCCATTGAATTAAAGAAAAAGTTTCATTATATCAATGAACAATGTCATTAAATCAATGAAAGATTTCATTAGTTTGTAAATCTTTTCAATTTTCATTCTGTTTTTTGAGGAAAATTGCATAAAAAGTCGAATATTTTATCACTTTGCAAATGTTTTGAAGCTTCATTTTTCTTTTGGAATGAAGTATATTTGTAATTAAGAGTACCCATGACCTCAATGATGTGTTTCATTAATATAATGTTTTATTCCCACTAACTCAATGAAAACTTTCATAAGATTTGCAGATCGTTTTATGTAATTGGTGATTTCTTGTTGTTAAACAAATGGAATATTTCTTTGACTAAAGTTCAGATATTTAGTAAAACATTAATACAATGTTGGTAGAACATCAATGAATTATTTCATTTAAACTAATGAAATAATTCATTGATTTTCTCAGATCAGACTTCAGAGCATGTATAAAGAAAACTCTTTCAGTAAAAGTTGTTGTACAAGGAAATGTTATTCATTTAGGTCATTTATTGATAAATTAATATCTAGCCGTTCGTTCGGTAGCAGAATTTCATAAATTAATATAAAAAATTCGAAAAACATACATATTGCTTAAAAAGGTTATTACGTTTTTTTTTTCAAATTACGGTATATCTGTTTATATAGAATTTAAATATAACATAATTGTTACTTATTAAACTGAACTATATATGACTATCTGAATCTCTATAAACCTCCTTTAAATTCTTGTAAAGTATTTAAATTGTATTTATTTTCTTTTATATATGTAGTCTAATACTCCCAATAAAAACTATATTAAATTATAAAACTTATTTATATCTACTATACAATTAACTTTTATAAAAAATAATATTAAATTTTGTGATATTTTTCCAGGAATTATTTTTAATATTATTGCAAGAAAAACTTAATCAAATTTATTTTTCATGCCTTATTCATATAAAACTATTTTATGTTTTTAAAACAGCTATTTCACATACACACATACATATGTGTACACATGCATACGTATGTAGGTAAATATATAATACAGAAAATTTTATAAATAAAATACGGACAAGGTATAGAAGAGTTTCATAATAATTCCAATTTTATATAAAACAAAAGTCAAAAAAAATCAACTTATTTATTTGCTTTGAGAGCCAATTGAAATGTATTATTTTAGGTCTAAAAATAGACCTTATTAATCTTTTCTGTTTTTTTCAGCCGCCTAATTGCCGCCGACATTTGGTTGATGCCAGTCAACTCATCAGTAGACAGAAAAATCTTAAGCAAATGTTCAAAAAACTTTTACTTTTTGATACTTTCAAAAATATAAATCGCAGTAACTGATGGTAACTCGTTGCATTGAAGTTGTAAAAAAGTACAAGTGCAAAAAGCAAAACGAAAAAATTTGTCTATATTAAAGGTTTGTTTGAACATTTCTGATTCTTATTTTGCTCATGCGAGTCTACTGATGAGTTGATTGGCATCAACGAAATGTAGACGGCATGTAGACGGCTTAAAAAAACAGAAAACATTAATGTCTATTTTTAGACCTAAAGTAGTAAAAAAAAATGCTTAAAAATGTTAAAAAATCTTTCTCAATTTTGAGGAAATAAAAATCGAACTTAAGTCCGATAAAATTATTAACAATTGAAAGTTTGATTAAGCACATTTTATTGAAATGTTTTTATAAATCTCGTATACAGTTATAAAAATTTTTTAAATTCAAAACATTTGTGGGTAGAAGTGGAATAAATTCGATTTAATTTGTATACGTGTTTCATTGAGCACATTTCATTGAAAAAATGTTGATGATTCTCTTAGAAAACCTTACAAAACTCTTATAAAACGTTTATAAATTCAAAACGGAATAAATTTCTACAAGAGTTTCGTAGCTCACACTTTATTTTTAACAAAAATAAAACTCTTATAAATTCAAAATATTTACGAGCATCAAAAAGAATAAAATTCGCTTTAATTTTAATTTTTCTTATTGAAGAAAATACTAATTAAATTTCATAAAATTTTCTTAGCTATAAATAAAAACACTCAAATTAGTTGCCTTTTTCCAAAAAGAAAATATATACACATATGTATATAGTGAAAATTCCATATTACCAGCAAGCGACTTGTTTGAAAAATTTTTATAGAAATTATTTATTTATTTATTTATTTATTTATTTATTTATTTTGACAATACAATACAACAAGAATATATATTATATTACAGTATTGGTTAGCAATTTGGCAGACGCACACATTGAGTGAAATTAAATAATTTTAGGAAATTATTCCAATATTGAGTGCTTTCCATATAGAATTTCCAGACAAGCCGCTTGTTTGTGATATGGGAACTACACAATAAAATTGAATTTTAAATTTATAATTATCAGCACTATTTGAAAATTTATTAAGAGAAAAATTGCTTCAATTATAAAATAAAAAGTATATAGAAAAATGTTTTAAAAAAAAAAGTTGATATTTTTAATATTACTGAAAGCATTAAAATGCATTTTATTAGATAGCAATTTTGCAAATAAAACAAAATCTTGATCAAATCACATTTTTCTCACACTCCGTCTCAAATTCACAATGTCACACACAACAAATTGACTCTAAGTAATAAGTACCTAAAAATATTTAAATACAATACATATTTACAGACATCAATACATTTGCTATATACAAACATGTGAATGTACATGACATTTAAAAACTAATAAAATTTTGCTAAACTCAAATGATGCACATTAAGGGTATTCACAAGGTGTGTTGTTAGTCATATATATGAATCACTCTGTTTACACGACTAGTCTATGTTCAGTAGCATCAACGAAATGTCGGCGGCATATAGACAGCTGGAAAGGACAGAAGCTATTAATAAGGTATATTTTTAGACCTAAAGTAAAGAATAAGGTACCTATTATTACGAACTTTACTCTTTCCTCAAAAAAAAAAAAAAAAAATTAAAAATTAAGCTGTGGTTGTTTCCATTTCCATTTAAGGTGACGATGAGATTGCTTGCATGCCTGCATTTTATTTTGAGTTTTTAGGTAAAATGTATTTAAAGTTCTGAGCAAAATTATGCAGGTTAAAGTACACCTTGTGAATTCCATTAATGTATAAATAGTATTACTTAATAATCTATTATGAATTTACTTAAACATAAATACAAAGCGAAATGAAAATAAAACAAAAATGAATTGAAAATTTGTTCAATTAACTGCGATTCTTCCTACATTATTAACAAAAAAAAAAAAGAGAAAAAACATATAAAAAATTAAACTTTAAAAAGAAAAATAAATAAACAAAATAAAAAACAAAAGACATTACAACAATAAAAATACAATTTTTAATTTGAATATTTTGTATTTGAATTGTTTGCTGTTTGTGATCTCTTTAAGACAGTGTTGCCAAATAAGCAGATTCAGGAACTTTTTTTAAACGGTGATGTTGCTGTAGTGAAAGGATTTAATTCATAAATCCCATGAATTTCGAAATTATTTTAAAGAAAACATTAATTAAGTTTATATTAATGAACGTTTCATTAAAAATATGAATTTTCGTCATTAAACTAATGAACTATTTCTCTGGTTTAATGACACAAAAAAAATAACTAAATGAAACGATGCATTAAGTATATAAATTTATTTATTGATTTAATGGAAATAGTACATAATTTATTTTTCAGCGTATCATTGAGGTTATGGATGATTTGAATTTCAAAAAAAGTAAAACAAAAGGCAGACTTAAAAAGCTTTGTGAAATGTGAAAATATTTTACCATATATTCAATTTTATAAGTAGTGATTCAATTTTCCGTACAAACCAAATGAGAATTGAAAAGTCAATTAAAAAATGCATTGACTCAATAAAATTGTTGATTTTTTTTTTTTTTTTTTTTAATGAATTTTGTCATAAGTCCAATGATATTTTGAAGAGAATTATGAACACTAATGAACAGTGTTTAATGAAATTAATTCATTAGTTCTATAAAAATCCATGGGAGGAGAAAAGCCTTGCTGGCTAATAGAGAGAGCATATGTAAAAGGCTACTACATCCGGACAGAGTGAAGTCGGACCATATTGGCAGAAAGGATATCAGACTAATGCCGGCGCAAGATAAGCTAAACTACCAACTCAAAAGGCTGAAAATGGTAAGCAGTGGTTACTGCAGAATCTGTAATAAGGAGAAAGAAACGGAGGAGCACATCCTTAGCGAATTTCCAACGGCATATAGACGCAGAACCATATACCTGGACGCTTGGTTGTTGCATTCCAAGGGCCTCGGTGACATCAAACCTATAGTAGTAACGAAACGGCTACACACTAACAACACCTGTAGTCGTGTAGTTGGTAGCCTGCTGTGGTGAATGTGTTTACTGCATAAAACTGCAATTATTCAAAGATTCTATCAATTTTATGAGCTTAAAATATGTTGTCACATTTTTACACCTACTAATTAAACGCTGCCTTATCAGATTAATAAGGTTAAATAAAATTCAATATTTTTTCAATTAAAAGTATATAATAATTTAGCGGTTGGTGATAAGCGTTAAATTTCTTTAAACTCTAAATGCAAATAAACGGCAACGACTCGTTTCAAATGCTGCTTATCATACAAAATCTGGATTTTATTTACTCCTCGAACAAATTGAAATGGATTATTAATGCACATTTATTTGTTAATAAAACAAATATGTATCTACAATATAACAATTATATGTATTGCATATACATATACATAACTGTATCATATATGTATGCATATGCGTTTATATAAACGTCAGACCTTGATTTTAAAAACGAAACGTGAATCTCAACACAACAACTACCAACAGCTCAAGACTAGAGGTATTCTGAATGCGAAATATATTAATATTTAATTTATTTATAAATTCGAAGTTTTTTTTTATTAGACTAGAAAAGTTTACTTTGCAAAATCTAATTTTCTTTCAGACTTTCATTCGCTTCTACACAGATACACAGTTTAAGCTTTCAGTTAATTTGACAAATTTTGTATCCAATGTACTCCTTCATTCCTTGAGGTTGGCAAAAAAAAAATGCATGAGCCAAAAAATTGGGCAGTAAATGGTAACAAGTAACCCTGCATCTAGATCTAGTTTAGAAAACTGAAGTTAAAAACTCATCAAGGACTTCGCAACTGCACTAGACTCCTTCCCAGCAGAACGATACCCACTAACTTTGCTTCGCCAACATTTTTTCCAAATATGTATATTAATACCCTATTCCTTAGTCCTTAGAGAGGCTCTCGTATAAATATAATATTCTTGCCAATCTTCCCGCCTCCTCTTCGCTAGTCTGAAGGTGTAACCGACCTTTATCAGTTTTTTCTCCTCGACATTTTTCCGGAACATAGCAAACCCTTATCTCTCCTCTTTACATGCTCCTCCATACAAACATTTTTATTTTCTTACTGCTTCCTCCCTGATCCTAACTAGCTCCAGGGTGGATTTCGAGGAGTCAAATGCGTGACTGGCCGCCACTAGGTTTTTTTTAACATTAAACCTGAACATATCGAACACAGCTCCCGTCCAAAAAAATGTCTTTCATAAATTCTGAATTTAGATGCAGGGCCACCATTAAAAAATATGGTTGATAAAAAATCATGTTAAATTTGATTAAAAGAAAGTAGTGGCTAAATTCACGGGCCATTGTGTATCGTTTATCGTTGCATTTGGAGAGACAAACATTACGCTCACAAACAAATAATTTAAAAATTTTGAAATGCATCGATATACGATGAGACTGGGCTTGTGAATTCAGCTAATGACACAATCGAAAATTAACTACTCAAAACGCTTATTACTCCATACATTTCAATTGTGGAGGTTGCAGTTCAAACCCCGTCAGAGACAAACGAAAAACTTTGCAATACAAAAATAAAATAAATGAAATTTAGAAAGGAAATAGCATGGAATTCAACTAAGATAAGAGAACATGTAAAAACACAAAAAAAAAGAAGTATTAATTTTCATTTTGATTCTTCAGTTTTTTAGCATATTAAATCAACAGAAATCAAAGTTGTTTTAATAGCAAATAAAATTTGTTTGCAGGTTACATTGTATGTTTAAACAGCTTTCAGTTGGACTAGGCAGGTATTCTTCAATATTTTTTGCTTCGAAAATATTTTAAGAAATTTCTATATAATGAAACGATTCTCTGGTGCCATGCAAATTCATTACAGCCAGGTTCAACTGTATTCATTAATTTGCATGCAATTCGATGTTACCAAAAACTACAGTTTCTCACTTTAACTAATTCCAACAAAGATTTAAGGTCGTCACAAAAATATGTATTTATTTTTATTTAAGTATTTAAGATTTTCATAATTATTTTACATACAACAATACATACATAAAAACAGATCTTTAAAACTTAATTTTACTATCTCTTATATTATAAATGCACATCTGGTAAGTAGTTTTTATGGCGATTGCTCCGGAAGCACTCGTTACCCTTATAAAGAATTATCTTCTAATATTTTACATACATACATACATGTATGTACTTGCTTCTGTTAAAAATTCTTAATTGTATTTTGTGTTCTTCATAAAATCATACACAACCGAAAAATCTTTGTTGCCCAAACCATGAGCCTTTAGTGTGCGGTACATTTGATGAGCCATAGCGCCCATGGGAATGGGAGTGTTTGAGGCGGTGGCTACGCCCGAAGCCAAACCTAAATCCTTGGTAATAAGATCGGTGGAGAATCCCCCCTTGTATTCATTGTTGGCAGGAGCTGTGGGAGTTATGCCGGGAACTGGATTATATAATTCGGAAGCCCAGCAACGACCAGTAGATGAATTGATGATTTCGGCAAAAGTATGAGGATCCAAGCCCAAACGTATGGCCAAGTTCATGGCTTCAGACACGCCTATCATGGAGATGCCCAACATCATGTTGTTGCACAATTTGGCAGCTTGGCCCATGCCATAGTCACCGCAGTGAGTAATGCGTTTGCCCATGCACTCCAAAACATGTTTAACAGCATTGTATTCATCGGTGGTGCCACCAACCATAAAAGTTAAAGTAGCTTGTTCAGCACCGGGTACACCACCCGATACCGGAGCATCAATGAAACGTGCACCCTTGGCGCTAATCATTTTTTGCAATTGTTTCACCAAGTTGGGATCAATGGTGGAAGAGTCAATGAAAATTGTGTTTTTATTGACCCCATCGGATGTCATCTCTTCGTAGGATTTGTTCACAATATCATTATTGGGCAGCATGGTGATGACAAAATCCGAATTCTTGGCCAACTCACTGGTACTTTCATATACTTGGGCACCTTTGGCTTTTAGGTTTTCGCAGGCTGGTTTAGAGACATCAAACACATGCAATTTGTGACCCTTTTTAATCAAGTTCGTGGCCATGTGACCGCCCATGTTACCCAAGCCAACAAATCCAATGTTTTTGCCAGCAGCTTGACTGGACATTGCCCGCACTAGAGTCTGGCCCATGGCATTGAAAGCAGGGCTAATGCAAACCAAACGTAAAGCCATATTTATAAAATAAAAAACTGCTCGAGTAATGTATCCAAAAATTCACAAAGACGCAATTTTCCACACAGTTATGTAATGAGAAAGTAGAAAAAAAATTGTTTGAACTGTTGTTAGAATAACGATAAAAATATTCGCACACGCATACACACACACACACACACACACACCCAGTCACACACGAGATTATTACCCACAAACCTGAGCTGTCTAACCACGAACTAAAACTACAGCGATCACTACTCTCTGAATGCCAAAAGCACACTAAACTAAAATCATTTGAGAAGCCAAATATACAACGTCACCACGGAACAACTTCTACATTAAAAAAAAAAATAAGATTGTATATTTTGAATAAATAAGCTCTAACATTAACGAAAAGAAAAAACACCAACAATTTAATAGATCACTAATACAAAGTGCCAAACCGGTAAGCAACAAACCCACACCAGCCCCCCCTGCTTTATGACCCAAAAGCAAAACAGAAACGTATCAAAAAAAAAAACATCACCCCATTCCAGAAGTTGTATTCTGTATTCTGGAGATAACAAATTAAACTCATTTAATTAATTTCTCAGCTCTCCTACTCACACTCACGGTAACTCATTTTGGCTGCCAATAACAAAACAACAGAGGGAGAGCTTGTGGGACTTCTGAAAAAAAAATTTTTTTTGAGAAATTGTGTTACAGTAGACGCTCAGTAATTCGAATTCACAGAGATTTGAATCTGTTATTTCACTACATTTGGAAATTTATTTAAGCATTAGAGAACAATTACATATTATAAACTAATGAGAATTTAGTTTAAGCAAATAGAAAATAAAAAGGAAATCCCATTTTAATAGATGATTTATAGAACTTATTAATGTTGTTAGAGCTTAAAAGTCTGTTTCTGGTTGTGTATACGCTTCGCTAAGTGGGCCTGCGATCGACTTACAGACCATGCCGCTTTTGCCAAAAAAAAATCATCTTTTCAGATGAAGCTCATTTTGATCTTGGCGGGTATGTAAACAAGCAAAATTGTCGCATTTGGGGCACAGAAAACCCGCGCGCATACATTGAAAAGCCGACGCACCCAAAACGAGTCACTGTTTGGTACGAATTTTGGTCCAGAGGCATAATTGGGCCATTTCTCTGCGAAAATGAGCAAGGAGTGGCCGTTACAGTCAATGGCGATCGTTAGCGGGCCCTGTTGAACGAAGTTTTGTTCACGAAAATTGAAGAGGAGGATATTGGCAACATTTGGTTTCAACAGCTTAGATGATATCTCCGATCTGGTTTCATAAGATCTTGTTTTATATCATTATGGCCAAATTTACCTAAATTTTTTTTTTATAAAAAATACTTCCAGAAATTCGAATCGCCCTAAAAACAAAGTAGTTGGAAATTCTAAGCGTCCACTGCATTAATATTTTTAAACTTTTCTTTTTCACTTTCTCCACCAGCAAGACACAAGAAACAAAAATAAATAAAAAATAAAAAAAACAGCTTCCTTTTTCTTAAAAATAATATAAATTAAAATGTATTTTCCAACGGCTCTTTTCATTAATGCGCGATTAAAATTTAACATGGACTTTAATGGCAAGTTTGGCATACAAAAGTTGTCTTTAAAGTAAACGTTAAGTCTTAATCATACATTGCGAAAGCGGCCGAAACAGTTTTAAATAAAACCATAATTATTTTATTTATGTTTCGAACATAAATTAACAACACAAGTTGCGCTTCAACAATGTCTAGCATACACTTATGTTTGCAAAAATGGGACGAAAAACGTTGAATTTTAATTAGAAGCTCTTGTTAAATAAAATTGATTTTGAGCAATTTTTAAGTTCATTAAATAATTTCGAAAATCACAACCATAAAGATGATCGATTTGTGCATTTTGCTAATGCCATATGTGTATGTGAGTATGTGAAGTCTGTTAATTAAGTTTGTGTCCTAAGCACGTATATTAAAATTAAAGTTTTATCATTGTTTGTTTTAAATTGTTTGAGCTGCTATTCAAGAATATATATTAAAATAACTACACATATTTTAAACAATTATTTATTTATTTTCAATATTTCGCCAACAATTTGTTGGCATCTTCAGGAAAAAAAAATAAACAAACAAAAATTTAATTGTATAAAAAACCAAAGATCAAACGTTTGAATAATGAATTTAACAATCTAAAGATCAATTCATTCTTCTTCTTCTAAATCATGCCTAGTTAGGGTTATAGGATATTGGAACCGCTTGCCGTGGGAATTACGCATTTTTACTCAAACCAATAATGTTTTTTTAAGCTAAAATTAAACATTAGATAGAAAAAAAAAAAATCCCAACTCGACACCACAACTTTTTTTATATTTTTTCTCCTGTCCCTCACTGGACCACTTATATTATATAAGTTGTTTGATAATTATATTTTTTATGCCCAGAGGAGGTGTAGAGGTATAAGGTAGATAATGTAACCGTTATAAACATTTGGAAACAAAGTGTTATTAATCAACGAATTATAAGACAGTGTGAATTTATTGTATTTTAAATTAAAAAAATTATTTCAGTTAGTTTTTATATATTATATTATAATTTACTAGAGTATTAATAAACTATGTAATATATGTATATTGATTTGGCCTAAACGGCTTGTTATATTACAAATGGAATAAAGAAATAAAATATATAATAAAATAAATAAATAACCGCAGCCCGTTAGTCGAGTTAGTGGTGCCAAGCTTTTATTAACAAAGTGACAAAACCTTAACGCCGGAAATATTTACAATACAACAGCTTTGATTTTAAACTGTCAGTTTGTGTTTATTTTTGTATTGTTTTTTATTTTTTCTTTCTTTGCGCTGCATTCTATGGTTTTTTATCACAACAATTATTAACGGCGAATACGAATAAAATCTTTGATGCATCTCATACAGACATGTAAAAAGAGTCATTATTTTTGTTTATTTGTATACAATAATGATGGCTTCTGGTAAAGCTTTAAGCAATTGTGAATATGCTGGCATAAACAGTGACTCCTCTGTTGTGAGTCTATTGTCAACAGACGACGATGAAGAGGATAATGACGTTGGCTCTGTAACAAGTGAGGTAACTACTGAAAAACGTTTACATGGCCTGGTACTAAGTTTATTCATTTGTTTTATTCAGGACGATGCCGGTACGTGCAATAAAATAGAACAGGAAGAAAATCGGCAGGATGTTAAAAGGGATATTATAATAGCCCGTGTGCTGGGACCGCCTTGCGGGTGTAGAAGAAAATGTAGAAAAAAATTAGTCAAAAATCACGAAATTGTTATATTCAGTAAATTTTGGAGTCTGAAATCGAAATATCAGCAAAACTGCTACCTTTATAATAATATAGTGATAGGAAAGCCTCAGTCAACAAAATTAAAAAGACACGAAGGACCCGAATCTAGAAGAACTATAACGGTATATTATTCAGTTGATAATGGTAATGATGCTACGGTGTATGTGTGCAAAACGGAATTTATGAATTTGCACGGACTACAGAATTCGTTTAGTAGAATTAATACGATAATAAAGAAGAAGAAAAGTGGTAGAATCATTACTGGAAATCGCAAAGATCTACAACGTAGTTCAATCTTCTAAGTAGGCGTTAACGGATATGTTTGCATCATATTAACCATGTAGTTTCAAACACAAATTAAAAAAAAAGAATCAAAAATAATGTAATTTTTATTTTATGTACATGTACGTATATTCTAATTAAAAAATAAAAAAACTCGAGTTTTAAAAAGGAAGCCAAAAATGGCACATCGAAAGCTGATTGATTGTAGAAATTGTAGTCGGTTTTTTTTAGTACTGTTTACAAGGAAAATAAATTAATGAAAGACATGATAGACCAGTTGAAAATTCACAGAGGGGCTCTATTTCGCTAAACGTACAACTGTTGTATTGAAATAAAAATATGCTTACTATAAGCAACTATTGAATTTTGTTTTGTGAGAAATACGAAATAAATTTTAATGAATGCGATTTGACTTGAAAGATTTCAGAAACAAAGGCCAGGTGACAAAAATTTTACTTTCAAAATTTATTTTTATTATGCTTGTGATAAAAATTTATTGCACATTGACACTTAAGACAAAACACCTACAGCGTCTAGCTGATAAAAAGACAAATGGATGTTGTATGTACATATACCTTGATTTCCTTTTTCTCAAATGCCAATATGACTGGAATAAATATGCATTGATTTTCTTAATTTCACTTTAATTTTAAATATGAAAATTATTTTTGTATGGAGTCAGCAACTCTTTCACACACTTTGTTCCTATAACTGCAACAAAACTGTATAATCACTTTTTATATGCATCAATTTATTCGCTATGTTTACGAGTAATAATGTAATTATCTTTTTCAAATTGTAAAAACAAGTAGAACTTAAATTATAATAAAAATTAATAAACAACTTTTTCACAAATATACTTTAGCACACAACTTTTGACAAAAATGGCGCGGACAACTAGTAAGCAAAACAAAATTTAAAGTGGGTAATTATCACAACAACAACCCTGTGGTGAATATTTTGGTTGCACTTCAGCTAAATCTACAACAAAGAGATCTCAACATTTGCGGAAGTTAACAGGACTGCGAGTGAAATTTCGATATATCCTTTTAATCTATGCTATAGCAGCGAAGATCTGCTAGATATTTGTTAATTAAACATATTTGTATGTATATAGAGCCGTCTATAAAACGTTATAGCTCACCAAAAATTGTCAACGAGGTGGCAGCCTTTGCTGAATGGTGTTTATTGCTTAGGCCGGCAACACTGATGCCGCTGAATATGGTGGCAAATGTTCTCCACTTTGTTAACCCTAAATTTACATGGGGACATTGGTGATCAAGTTGTGTAACAGTTGGCGGATTTTATATATTTTATGGTGTCTAGCAGAAATTTTTCTTATATTGAACCTTCCTTTAACTACAACTTTAAATACTCATTATGAGGCAAATTTTAGGCTCAACCCTTGTAATGGACGATTGTTGATGAAGTAATTTTACAACTTTTAGCGTTGCCATTACAATGATTTTTTATTATATTGATTATCCGGTATAAAATTGGTAATTTTATTTGGAACCTTAAATTTACATGGAGACGTTGGCGATTGCATTGTGTAACGGCTTGCGGATGCTATTTATACTATCGTTTGTGGTAGATATTTCACTCACATTGGACCTTTTCTTAACTACAAATAAATTGAAAATCTCCACAACTTTTTTAAATAAAATATTAAAGGCTCAATATAGGATCAAAAATTTATGCTTAACCATTACAATAGACTATGTTTAATAAAATCGCTTGTAATTTAAACAAGCATGGAAAAGGCGATTCACAGATTTCTCCCGTGTGAAACCTTGTATGGACGAAAATGGGCAACAGCTAAGCTATTTATATTTTCACGTTCGCTTAATTAAACACAAGTTACCTCAGGCAGCCTTACAAGCCCAGCTTACTTCTGCTTTTGGCCCGAAAAACTGTCAAAATACACAACACACAAACGCGAACAAATGGCTGATAGAATTTAAGAATTTCTACCAACAAAATACATGAAGTGTTTGTTGTAGCTATGCGACTGCCTAGTGTCAAGATACCGTGATTAAAGCGCTGCTATATACTTTGCATTTCTGCCAGGGTCTACATACAGTTTTGTAAAAAATCAGTTTGATACGTGCTTAAAATTTGCAACGACTCGTTTCCATGGCTCATTGGGTATCCATCCCTTTGTTACTGTTTTCAGCTGAATTTCCGTTTGTACTCCGCCTATTGCATTTTTGTCGCCGTTTGCTTAAATATAAATTCGGCGTCGTTTGCAATCTGTCATCGAAGGAAAAAAGAAAATTTGTTTGGGAAAAAAACTAATTTTTATTTGTGTTTTTTAAATTTATTTACCATGGTATTCGGGAACGTCGGAAGAAATTGCGAAGAAATGAATACTAATTCTGCTATGACGGGACTACAAACTGGTGAGGAAGTTCAATCTGTAAGTAAAGTATGTGTGAATGTGCATATGCATGCATGTATGTAGGTGCATAGGTGTGTGCGGCATATGTATGTATCTATCCTAATATGAGTTTACTAAAATGTACGCGCATTATGCAGGAGGACGATGGAATGTTTGGAACAGAAAATCCTAGCGAAGATCCAATATCTAATCAAGGTAGCAAGACACGAAACAAAAGAGTGCCTGTTGGTCGTGTTATGGGACCGCCGTGCGGCTGCAAGCGAAAATGCCGCGAACAGCTCAGAACTGGACAGGAAAATGTTATTTTCAATAATTTTCAACAACTAGGTTCTCAATACCATGAAAATTGCTATTTGCTTAATTGCATAGAGGTACGAAACACTAAGAGAACATTTAACAGCAGAACTAAAGGACCCGAATCGAGAAGATTAATAACTGCTATCTATTCCGTTGACAATGGTGATGGTGATTTTGTTGAGATATGCAAAACGGAATTCCTAAGTCTACATGGACTTAGAAATTCTGTAAATAGGGTTGACCGCATTGTGAGAATAAAGAAAGAAGTTTTGGATCCGGAAAAACATGGCCACATTAAGCACGACAAGTCACCATACAAACGTAAAAAATAAAAGAAAGTAATGACGAATGTGCCTCACTTTCCTACCTGCTTTGCATTGCAAATATATTTCAAAACTACGAAATTGTCATGGACTTGTTTGTAGCAGCATTTTTATGACAATTTCACACGTTTTCAAATACACTTGGAATGTGCATTGGGAGAGGAAATATTTTGCAGAAATGCTTAATAGGGCGGCCACTAAAAACATATTGTAGAAGTTTGTAAGTTGGTTTAAGTTTGTAATAAAATCGGTCTAAATTGTAACACATTCGACATATATGTATGTATGTATCTCTAAAAAAAAGGCAATTGTAGATAAAGTCTTGTTAAGTGATAGTTCAGGAAAATAAAGAAGCAACACTATGTGGATATTGGCTTACCACAGCAGCATGGGAGAGTAGTTAGATCATGACGAGTTGTTGCATCTTCCCAATCTTTAGTATTTTCCTAATCACATATAAAATATCACAATCATTTTCTATAATTTTATACTCACTTTAAAATTTGATCTACCTTATTCTATATCAAGTATTCTTTTAGTTTTAGAAATCGAAATTTCGTTATCAGCTGACATTAAAAGTAACCTCAATACGTAATGAAATTGACGTTGAAAAAATCTACTAGTATTATATTCAGTAATTGGTTTGTTTAATAAAACATGCATATTTACAACAACATTCCTTTAAACGAATTTTATTTTTATTTTCTTCACATTTTCCAAAATTTACCTTTTATTATTACATTAGTTAGTCCATTCTTTTTTTTTCGTTTTTTATTGTAAATTTTCGATATCCTTTGTAAGGTGTCGCTGTGCAAGACTTTAAAAACACTTTCGCCTTTCTACAAGCAAGAAATTTTAATATGCTCCAATGAAATTGTTATAAAGATAGTAGTTTAAGTTACTTAAAGTTTTATAATTTACTTACATACACACATCTAATATCATTTTTAAAATTTCGGAGTAAATTTTACTTTAAATAAATAAAATTGTTTTATTTCCTTAAAATTATGCTACCAATTCGAATAGATTGCTTAGACTAAGGTTGGAAACCGAAACAAATAGCGATATCGCTCTCGATACCAGCAATGGCAGAAGGATATCAAAGAATGAATATCGATCGGGTGTGTTCTGGGTTTCGACTCGGATTGATTTAGCAAAAAATTGTTTAATCCTCATAATTCATAAATTGGTGTTCTTAATTCAGCATGTCTTTACATATTCGAAGTTTCTTTTCGAAAAAAAATTTAAATGTCAAATACATAAACAACAGCTTTTTATCAGCTGTTGAAAAAAATTTTAAATTATTGTAATTAGAAAAGTTTTAAGTGAAAAATAAAGTTTTTCTAAAAATGCCTGGAGCCTACTCTAATTGCAAACGAATAAAAACATGGGGATGCGGATTGCAGAACACCAAAAATGCTAAAGTAATCCACGTTAGAGTGAATTCTAGAACACACCCGTATAACCCTTATTACAAAAGATGACATCGTCGACATGAAAAACTGACACTCAAATACCGGCTTTTGACAAATTAACAAGTTTTTTTTTTTAAATAAATAATTGGTCTACTTAACGCTCAAGACATTTGATAAAGTTCTTTATGTGTAACATTCGACAATTGTCGAAATATTTTATCGAACGTATTTTAATTTGGTATTTTGACGGCCAATCGATGAACAAAACGCTATTGTGAATTCCACTGATGAAAATGGTTTTGAAAATTTTCAAAAGACTAGCAAATCGGACAGACTTGTCAAAAAGTCTTTCACACATATACACTTTTAGTCCAGCCTATAACTCGTTTTACACACATATGATATTTTTAGCAGATCGTACGATTTAGTAGGATAGTGAATCACAGCCTTGGAAAACAGTATGCAATTAGTTATGAATAGGGTTCGAGGCCATTTGGGTGCTGATGAGAGACGTGGTGGTCGTGAAACAGCCATGACATGTACCCCAGCCAGTAAGTCTTCAACTTTACTTTTCTTATCTCTAGTGATCAAGAGTTATTTATATTCGATAACCTAAAAAAATTTAGCCATTTAGATCTGTAATAAATATGTACATATGTTTGTATTTAAATACAAATTTTAAAAAATCTCGTATTTCCTGTTTTTTCTTTGTGGTTTTTTATATCTGGCTTATCTAAAGTTTTGTTCTTTTTTGAGCATATTTTTTGAATAAGCTTTTGCTTTTTTAAATTAATCTTGTGCTTTTTTTTCTTCTTTTTCTTTGATTATAATTAAGATTCTTTTTGAAAAATATTGCAATTCAATACTAATCATACACAATTCAAATTTAACAGGTAAAAAACACAAACTACAGTGAAACTTCGATATAACGAATTTAAGAGAGCATCGAAAAATACCTCGTTATAGATATTGATTCGTTATACATATGCATTGTGAAGGCTTGGTATAAAGAAATACGAAAGAAATTACATAATTATAAATACAGTTTTTTTTTTTGTTCAAATTCTATTTTACACGAAAATACTCTGTAATAAAAATTCACTATTTAAGAGGTAAATAAAAAATTATGTTTCTTATTTTATTATATTTTAGTAAAATATTGTGTAATTTTTGTTTGTACGCAAGTTTAGAATGCAACCATCAATCTTTTTTTCGACAGATGCTAAGCTGTCGCATGTTTTTTGCGGTGTAGAATCCTTTTGAGCCCAAAAAAATATTTGCGGTTTTCTGACAATTATTTAAGCCTTTCTTCAAGCGGTTACAACATTTTCGATTTCTTCAGTTTTGTTAAAGCTGTGAGCAGAAGGATGAAGGATATTGTGGTTTCGTTACACTAATAATAATGTCATCACGATCAACAGCATCAAGCATAGAAATTTTTTCTTGGATAGAAATTGATAATATTGATAAGTGAAATTGTATAGAAATTGATAAAAATTGATTAATAATATAACACCCATTTTAACGTATAGTTTATTTGATCTTTTCTTTTATTTTAATAATAAATTAAATTTAAAGGCTTAAGATCTTTTTATAAAAATGTTTGTAACAAAACAAATATATTTATTTATTTCAATATTTCGCCCATAATTTGTATGAATATGTATGAGTTTTTCATTTTTTAAAAATTTTTCTTTGAGTTTAAAATTTTTGAATTTTGAATTTTTATAACTCAAAACTTTTTTTATTGTTATTTTTAAAATAATATTAAAAAATATTCCTGAAGAAGCCAACAAATTGTGGGCGAAATATTGAAATAAATATATTTGTTTTGTTACAAACATTTTTATAAAAAGATCAGGCTTAATTAACATTTTATAAAAATGTTAATTTATTATTAATATAATAAATGTATTACAATACAGCCGTTCAATGAAATTAAAATTTTCAGTAAAAATTGATTTACGATTTAAAATACACTCGTTTTGGCAAAGAGCCAAACTGCCTACGTAATTTGTGACGCTTAGCATATTAAACTGCAAAGACATTTAACTTTCTTTGTTTTTAAAAGGAACTTCCTCCTTTTGCCTCAAATTTAATTTTGCTTTATGCTTTACTCCAAGGCAACTCGATACCAGGTAGCCTCACCAACCCGGCTGACTACTGCTTTTAGCTTGTAGAACTGTCAAAATGCACAAACACACACACACGCGAATAAAAGGATGACAGTAATACAGTTTTTCTACCAACAAAATACATGAAGTGTTTGTTGTAGTTGTGCGATTACCTGGTATCCAGCTGCCTTGCTTTACTCTAACTTCGTTGTATGGAGGCTATAGCTGAATACTTCGTTGTTTATAGCCACAGAGTACTTTGTGTTTATAGCTCAGAATTTTTTCGTTGTAGCTCTAGACCATTTTTGTATGAAAAACTTTGCAATAAAAAGATTTTTTCAAGGGACTCAGCTGAAAATTCGTTATATTGAGTTTTTCTATTTTATATATTTATTTGAGCTCAGGACCTTTTTATTATAGAATTTGAGTATTTTCTGTCAATATTTCGCTCTTCTTCGAATAGCTTCTTCAGGACAATAATAATGAAAAATGTTTTGATTGGTTTTTTCAACAACAAACAAACCTTAAGCTCAAATAAATATATAAAATATAAGAAAAAAAAGGGTCAAAATAACTAAATATTAACATCGGTATTCATAAAAAATAAATACATTTTAAAAAGAATTTTAGATGAAAAATTTTGTTGTAAAATGTGTTTCAACAATGTTTTATTTTTTATGAATACCGGTGTAAATCTATTGAGTTTTTCGTTATAACGAAGTTCGTAATAACGAAGTTTCACTGTACCACATTCACTTACATATTTTTTTGAACAACTTTTCAACACTTAGTTTTCCTACAAAGAAATGCGAACAATTGGAAAACAACTCCTTTTATGAAACACTTTTATTGACTCCACAAAAATCCAATTTCATTGAACTTTTTCAGTTTTTTTTTTTTTCAGAAATAATAATAAATAAAAAAGAGACAAGTGTTATAACACTAATTTAGTGAAAAGTAATCAAGATGAAACGAGATTATTAAACCATCAGGTATGAATGATAACTACTTTTTTATATAACAATAATAAAAAAAAAAATAAAACTAAATGAATGAATCAAATTTTAAGAGACAACAAATTACTTAAACAACAAAAATAAACTAATTAACATTGTAAGACTACAACGAATGCCGTTTTTTGCTTAATTAACAAATTTACGATCAAAAGTGAAGTTTATTTTTATTATTGCTTTTAATTATCTTGTCCAGCTGAACAAACAGATCATCTCCACCATTAATCTTGAGCTGGTTAAAACGTTTTTCAAATGAGGAGCGTAACAGAAAACAGTTTACATATTATGTAATTTTTTGTGGACGAGTACTTGTTTAAGGGCCACTCAAAATGAATTAAAGAAATGTATTGATTGGGTGTTTAAATTTCTAATACACATTTAAAGCTTTTAATTTTGTTAAAAAGAAATTGAAAGTAAAATAGAGAGAAAAAAAAAAGAAATTGTATAATTGAATTTTGCTTAATATGGCACAATAGATAAATAATGGTGCAATAAATATTAAACGAGTGAAGAGCAACAAAGCGTTCATTATTTGTCACATCAAATTTCCATAAATATTTGCACACTCCGTCAGTGATACAAAGAAGGAAACAAGCCAGCAATACTGAAATACGAGTACATATTTATTAGTACCTAAAAACAGCGAACGTATTTTCGTGTATCTACTTGAAAGTCTGCCTTAATATGTACTTTTTTTTTGTGGCAATAAAATTCGAAATTTCAAATAGTCAATAAATATAAATTTCTTTTTCCTACAAAAAAAAAAAAAAAATCAAATTCAATTTATCATTAAAAAAAGAAGACTCCTCAAGTCTTTAATCGTCTACGATTTTATTTCGCTTAATGTCTTCCTTTAAGGAAATGAATGCATTCATTCAGTCAGTCATTCATTCAGTCGGTTATGGCTGCCATAACGCAATTATGTCTATTTCATTTGATAAACTTTATTTGCAACTTAAACAGTAGATTCCAAATGTTTTGCTTGCCACATGAATAGTTTATCTCAAAGATGCCACAGTTTATTTAATTTATTTGCAAACAAGCCAAAAAGTGAAATCAATTGATTTTTAAGTGTTGAAAAGTCGTTGCGGCGGCAGACGAGAAGTTGATTTAATTGATCCAGTCAAGAGATCAAACAAAAAAGAAAAAAAAAAAGAAAAGAGAGCCATTAATATTTGATTTATATTAAATATTAACTAGAGTATAAAAGAAATAGCTCGAGAAACTGCGGAAAATATTTAAAGGAAGTTTTTGGCTAAAAAGTTGAATAGATTGTTATATATATGTACCTCTAACTTTCTTTAGAAAAATTTTATTTAGCACGATATTAAAACAAAATATAATTTGTTTTAATGCAATTTTTAATAATCTGTTATTGTTAAAAAGCTTATAGAATTTACTTTAATGTGACCACTACTTTCTTGTCAATCCTATAACTCAGCATATAAACGATTTAAAATCTTCACACTGTTAAAATAAAAAAACACGAACAAAACGAAAAAATAAAATATGAAAGACGTGATAGATATCCCTTGTGACATCAAAGCGCAATTGCAGGTGAGAAGTTACACAGGACAACGTGCGGACTAAATCTACTTTTCACTTTTTTATACACTTCACATGCGTCATGAAAATAAATTAGCCGTTTTCGGTTAGGATTAGTCTGCTCTCAATATTATCCATAAATACTTTTGTGTTGTGGCATAATTTTAACTTATTTCTGTTTATTTCTAGCTATAATTCATTATATTAATCTATGCACGACAATAAATTGCTTTACCTGCTAAAACAATTTGTTTTGATCTTTCTTAAATTTTTTCTTTGAAAAACTCAAATCAACTCTAATTTATTATAACTCTTAAGCAAATTATTTCTGAGCCATTTGACGAAGTAAAACATTAAAGAATTTATAAAAAAAAACAAATTTAAGTTTTCCCACCATAATTAATTTTTTGTTTTTTTTTTGTTTTCCGCATTATTTGTTAAAGGTTTCAGTGGAACAAACGATTAATTCACTTAACGCCAGTTTAAGGTGGGAAAATGAAGTTGACTACAGCAATTCCCGGCAGCTGGCTCTCAACAACAAGTGAAGGTCGTTGTTAAGCTCAGCTTAAATAAATACTTGAGGAAAAATTGGCAGCCACTTGTTGAAATACTTTTTGGATTTCTTTTTTACTCAACTGCTCATTATGTATTTAGGTTTGTTCGTTTAAGCCCAACTGCTGTTTAATTTTATGGGGTTAAAATGTCAAGCTGAAAATTTAAGCGGGAGTTGGTGGACAAAAACTTAATCAAAAGAAGCATTTTTTGTTTTATAAAAATTGGGACCTACAAACAAATTATATTGATAAGCTCATTTTAATAATATTACCATTAAGGCCAACCATGTCATTATCATGTAATGGGTGATTTTTTGAGTGCTTTCAGATGTATGTATGTATTTTTAAAACACATCAACTTTAGTGAAATACATAAAGTCTTTTTTTTAAGGATGATTTGATGTAAACACTTTGTGTTAAGACTGGAAAATATGATTGGTTTCGCTCTTCCAGTAGTTTATTTCGCTCTTCCAGTAGTCTAATGTGCATTATATCTTTATTTTAATTCAACTTTCTGAATGTTACGTACACTTCAGAATGAAGGGAAATGATAATGATTCATTCATATTAGCCTTTGTTATGCCGTTTTCTTTTTCTTCTCATTACAGAGTCTGCCGGAATCACTACTTTCAAAATTCAGTTTTTTGAGATAGTAATTTAGCTTACAGTGACCCATCATTACCCCTGAATTTTTTCTGCTAACGCAATCTAAGGAATCTACTAATTTTTTTGGCTACTGCGTGCCTTTTAAGGCTCTCCAGTAGCCAGCAAGGCCTAACTGCACTCATTGCTGTAGAATGTTGACCGCACAACGGTTCAGGATTTATAAAGAACCTTACTGCTCCCTTTTTCGGCCCGCACTTTCATTGCCCTCTCCTTGGTGGCCCGGTGTTCATATGAGAGCTACTCTGTTCCTCAAAGATAGGGGGCATGCAGAAGTTTGTAACATACCCAAACTAGTCATGATCGAAATTATTAAGATGTTAGCGCCTTTAAAGCTGTTTGACTATCAGAAAGAATATATATCTCAGCTTTAGATGTATTCAGCTGTAAGTGGCTAGTAGTGGCTACAGCATAGTCAACTATCCAATAACATTATGATTTGGAATGCCATATTTCAACTATGTTATAACATTATTGATTACAATAATACATAATTAAAAATATTGCCTCAAGTAAATTGTTTAAAAATATTCCCTTAAGCGGGCAGAGTAAAATCCTAGCACTGAACATTCCCCAAATAATTGCATATTCAATTAACAGTAACAACAGCAACCACAACGAAACACCTGTGTACTTGAAAACGCATTGAACCTCACAGAAACAAAAGACTTAAGCAACAAACTTTTTTCTATGCAATTGAAAGCAGCCTGACCATAATTTTATTCATTAGATAATTTGGTAATATTCACGATGACGCTAAAAGCACTAAAATTCAAAAAAGCAACTTCCATTATTGCAACTGAACAAAATGGTATTTGTTTTAGATTCATTTATACAAAAAAAAAAAAATAATTTCACTTTAAGTTTTTTTTTTGTAATTTTTTTTTTATAGTAACAGGCATAAAAACAATGAACTAAAATGTCTTCTTCGTAAAATTATGAAAAAAAAACTCAAAACCCACTGCGCATGTCTGAATTTGAATTTATACCTTAAAGTTTTTAATAAATGCTAATGATGGCACACGCACCCAAAGTTAAAATTTATTGAATTCAACACAAAAGGCGGTGGCCACTAATGAAATCTGCATGTAATTCATTTGCTTTTTTTTCAGTTTTGCTTACACTTCACTTTGATTTGAAATTAAGTTGCTGTTTTCGGAAAACAAAAAAAAAAGTGAAAAGGTTTCTGACCTGCCATAATTTACTTTTTATACCACTTTTCATTTCATTTGAAGCATTGTATTGAATGTGTTGTGTTGTGTGGCATGTACATATTTACTTTACTTTTCCATTGCAAAATTTCAGTTTTCCTTTAAAATGCTACAAACATATTCAAACATATAACAGTTTAAGCTAAGTAAGAGCGTCAAGAGTATTATAATAATAATTATTATATTATAATAATTATTATATCGAAGCCACACATACAAAGCAAAACGATGCATAAGGTTGGTTCTGACAGATAAGATATTTTTATTTAAAGTGCGGTAAAAGATTTAAATATTGTTATATTCATTTGAAAGAAAAATAAATACAATTTTTATATAATGAACATGTGAACATGCTTTATTTGTAACAAACACAGTATTATTTCTGTATTAAGTTTATCAGGCTCAAGTTCTTTCTATATTATCTTTGTGATTGATATTAATTAAATTAGACAAAGAAAACATCAAAGACATTTAGCAGGGTGGACAACTAGTTGTTTCGAAGCCGCCACACTTTCTCGTCAGCACCCGTCTTTGAACTCAGGGGCTCATGTTTCTCATGTTGTATATTTTCTGTCTAAATTTTTAATCATATCAAACAAACCATTCATTTTTATTATTATTTGTCTATATTTCTCATTGCATATTTACCAGTAGTTTTAATATTTCACATGAGAACCAAACAGTGAAAAAATTACACTGTACAACAGTGAAAATGGGTTCAAGAAAAAAAAATTATGTATTTTGGTGCTCGAATACCAAATCTGCTTTCAGTTTTTCTCTATCAGGTAAGCAATTTTTTTTAAGGGCGTGGCTAATTTTTTCACCTAAATTAAGAAAAAAAACAAAAACAAAACATCCATCACATCAATGAGTACAGTTTTTAATTTTTGCAATTTTTTCTACAAATTTTTTTACAAATAATTTTTTAAATATGAAAATGAATACCCTCATTATTTAGATATTTTGAGACTACGAAAAAAAAATTATTTAACTTGAACACTTGCAGAAATTTATTTAATTTCCCTTTTATTTGGCCAATTCAAGTGATAGTTTTTTTTTTGCTTATTTTTTTCTTTCAATTTTTGTACTTTGCCTTGAAGTGTGAACGTTTTTATGGCATATTGATTACATTAAATGCAGACATGTGTGTGGCTTCAGTTTTTAAATTAAGTTAAAATGAAATACATACAATATTTATTTTCTTTTTATTTATTTTTTTTTTCTTCTGCTGAGCTGAATGTACAAAAACAAAATACAGTCAACAAATTAATTAGAAATCGTCAACAATTTCTTGCATTTTCATTAACATACTGCTGCAAAATGTTGTAAAAAGTGAAATTTTTATTTACGAAAATATTGCGGGGATTGTTGTTTTTGGACTCGGACTGTCTGTCTGTCTGTCTGTCTGTCTGCTCAAACGCGTAGCAAATTGAAAGTTTTAATATGATTTTGAATTTTAATCAAAAATTTCATTAAAAAATTTGATTCAATAAACAGCAAAAAAATAAATGTTGACAGATTTGCGTTGAATACATCAGGAAGGAAGTCGAAATCAAAGATTGAAAGCAATGAAAAATAAATCGCAAAAATAATACACTACACTTAAATAATAAAAGTGGTTAGAAAAAAGTATAGATATAAAGTAATTTTGAAGACTTTTTTTTCTAAGAAAAATACCCAAATTAACTGGTTATTTCATTAATAATTTGAGTTTGTTTTTTTTTTGTATTTGACTTCTGCTTCGCACGCAAGTGTTTGATAACTGTGGCTGGATGAATATATGTGCATTAGCGTAGGTCGATTTAGCATAAATAAAAAAACGACACATCAAAAAAATTATTTTCGAGGTTTCCAAATTTCAATTCTCCCCCCTAAAAAGTCAAAGTACGGGGTTGGTGGGTGCAACTAAAATATGGGTGAGAGAACTTGTGGGCTGTAATCGGCTGGTCATACATTTGATTTCTCTAGAGGCTTCTGGGAACTAATTGATATGAGGCAAAACAAATTTTCTAACCATAATTTTTTCTTTGCAATGTTAGTGGAATTTTTTCTTTCTCCTATCAAAAGCTAGCAAAAAAAAATATTGAGAAATTTTTGTCCCTACAAACCGACCCACCCTAATATACATGCATATGTGATCATGTATGTATCTTTAGCTCAAGACTAGATCTTTGAAATCAACTTGTTGCCACAACTTGTTGCTGCCTTTTTGTGATACAGGAAGTTGGATAAACGATGTAAAATGCCGCAATGGTAAAAGCGGTTTGTGTTACAATTTTTGTAAATTTTTGGTTCATATTTTTATGTTTTTTTTTTTTTTTTCATACAGACACATTGAAGATAAAATGATGCACTGTTACGTAGAAAAAGCGTAAAATGTTACCAAATATTGATACAATTGATAAATTGTTGATTTATATTGTTAATCTTGGCGTACTCTTCTTAAAAATTTGTGATACAAAGTGTTATAAAAAAATATTTATAATATAAATATTATTATTAATATATAACAAGTTTTCTATTTGATTTTAAGAGTCTTCCATATTGATAAAATTAATATGATTTAACACATCAAAATAATATGTAATCTGTATAGAAAAAGCTTGGGGCTTTTATCTGCTGGGATGCCTCTCAGCCCAAAAAATGTTTCATAAAAAATCTCATTGGTTTTGATAGGTAGTTTTGGCTTCCAGTGTTCACTACACGATACCTGTTCTATACCGCAAATTTATAAACTTATATGCAGTTCACATATGCCTTTTTAATTGAAACAATATTCAGTTAATTGGCAATATCGTTTTGGTGTTCATACATACTTAATATTGCTACGACAATTAGCATTTGGCAGGTGAAAAAGTTATTGTTTACATTTGGTTATTTTGTAAAGGGTGTTTTTTCGATGTATAGAACTCTAAGTTGGCATTACTGTTCCAGATGGCTACCGATTTAACAGGTGTCAAGTGATCTATTCTCAGTTTGGTTTGGCAATATGTACATCATGAATAAACTCACGCGTGAACAAGGCTTGCAAATAGTGCAATTTTATTTCGAAAACAATGGTTCTGTGCGGAATACGTATCGCGCACAATTTTGTGTAGCAATGAAGCGCACTTCTGGTTGAAAGGCTACTTCAACAAACACAACTGCCGCATTTGGAGTGAAGCTAATCCTCAAGTGCATGTCGAAACACCGTTACATCCACAAAAACTGACTGTTTGGTGAGCTTTATGGGCTGGGGAATCATTGGTCCGTACTTCTTCAAAAACGATGATGGCCAGAAAGTTACAGTCTATGGTGATCGATATAGGGTCATGATTACTAACTTTTTCATTCCTGAATTGAATAACCATGATGTCCAGGAGATGTGATTTCAACAAGACTGCGCAACATGATTGTGCCACAAACGCTTGACCATTTGGAAGACAACATTCGCTGTATTATTGCCGATATACGGCCAGAAATGTTGGAAAAAGTCATCGAAAATTGGAAGTCCAGATTGGACTACATCCGCGCCAGCCGTGGCGGTCATATGCCAGAAGTCATACATATTTAAAATGTAATGCCACAAGATTATCTTTCGGATAAGTAAAATTCATGCCAATCAAATAATCCATCGTTGTTTTATTGCAACTTAAAGTTGTATACATCGAAAAAAAACACCCGTTATCATAAAAAATTTAAAAAAAAAATTTGTTTTTTTTTTATTTATTTTGTTGACATTTGATTAGTAAAATTTTCACAAGGAGTGTTCAATATGTACTGTTATTGTACTGTTAATACAAATTGTACTGTTAATACAAATCTAACAGTGTTGCATTATAAATTTTACTCATTATTGAAACAATTATCTCTTAATTGCCAATAAGCTAATTGTAATTTTTATATGAAAATTTTGTCTCAATAATGGCATTAATTGTTATAATTTGAATATTGCTGCATGTATGAACAGGATATTAAACTAAAACCTGAACATATTTGTTTTGTTATTCTGCCAACATTATGAAATAATTATTACACGCGAAGCCGTGCAGTAATGTATATCAGTTCTTGCAGCTGATGAAAATCCTCAGTACTATCAATAACTTAAGGTTGGTGGACACTTAATTAAACCTTGGAACATGACTGACATAATCATTTCAGCCATTGAAAAAAAACCCACATTACAGTTGTTATCAAAAAACTTTTCAAATGCCATACAAAATGCTCTGCATTATGAGTGGCTTTTTTTGACAATTGAAAATTTGTGTCTTTGTTATGCCCCCGCCTCGCAGCCGTGCAAGTGGCCCAGCACTTGACAATTGAATTTTTTCTAATTCAAATTTTTTTCTACAGGTTTTCATCATAAAACGTGGTCGTTTAACATTTTTTTTTTGTAACGAAAAAGTGGTGAAGTTTTATATTGTTTATTAATGTGTAAGTAGCAGAGAACTGCAAGAGCACATCGTGTTATCTGTTTTAGGCCTCATGTATTGTGCAGTAGACCTGTCAAATTTTGCTCTTAAAAGATCAAACTTGGTATTTAAAGGCAAAGACATTGATTGTGTACATTGGGAAGAAGCTTGAAAAAGAAGTGAAAAAGTTCTCAATTAGAATGAGCTCTTTTTCAATTGGAAAAACGTTGGAGATCGGCTGTTTGGCAAGTTTTTTTTAAAAAAATGTTTTTAAAAAAATTGTTTTTAAATTAATTATTCAAGCTCTAGATCTTTGGTTTTTTTTATAAAAAATAATTTTAAGCAATTATTTATTTGTTTTCAATATTTCGCCAACAATTTGTTGGCATCTTCAGGAATATAATTATAAAACTCCAAAACGAAAAACAAATTATTGAGAAAATTTGATTAACAAACATTCAAAAATATTTTTTCCACCTTAACATGTATTAAAATGTTGTTAATACATTTTAAAGGCGGGAAAACATTTTTGATTGGACACCATAAAAGGAATCAATTTTTTTTTTTTTTTTTTTTAAATGTTTATTTCTTTTATTTACAATCTATCCAATTAGGACAATAAGCAAATTATATAAATTAATATAAAATAACATCTATTGCTTAAGTTCTTTTAAGAACATGAATATAATAATACAAACTTAATTAATCATACATCATTGTAAAACTAAACCAAATGATAATAAACAATGTAAAGGTAAACATTTTTGAGTCACATTATTGTGTAATGATAATGAATTTTTTGTGTAATAATTAGTTTTAAGTGATGATTTTTAGGAAAATGGTAAATCCAGTATATGTTTTCTTTTGAGCCTTCGAACTTCGTTTGTGTCATCAAGAAGTATTACAGCTAACGGATTACAGTGATTACTTAATCGTTCCAAGTAATTAGTACTTAATCTCTTCACTTCATTTTGAACCATAGGCATATGTAAATCTTTATGAATGGCTTTGTTTGTTATAAACCAGGGTGCATTAGTCAGATATCTCAATGTTTTTGATTGATATCTTTGTAATATTTCAAGATTGGAATTGCTGGCTGTTCCCCACAGTTGTATACCATATGTCCAGATTGGCTTTAAAATTGCTTTGTAAATAAGTACTTTATTTTCAATACTAAGTTTGGATTTAGGACTTAATAGCCAATAAAGGCGTTGGGTTTTTAATTTGAGCTGTTGTCTTTTAGCTTGTATATGAGATTTCCATGTAAGTCTTCGGTCGATATGAAGTCCAAGATATTTAACATTATCATTATGCGGAATGAGGCAATTATTCAACGAAATGCCTGTACAATTAGCACGGCGTAATGTAAAAGTAACATGGGATGATGGAAACAATTTTTGAATGTTTGTTAATCAAATTTTATCAATAATTTGTTTTTTGTTTTGGAATTTTATAATTATTTTCCTGAAGATGCCAACAAATTGTTGGCGAAATATTGAAAATAAATAAATAACTGCTTAAAATTATTGTTTATAAAAAAACCGAAGGTCATAAGCTTGAATAGTTAATTTAACAATCTAAAGATTATCACCGGTATTCATAAAAAATAAAACATTGTTAAAACACATTTAAAATTTTTTCATATAAAATTTGTTGTAAAATGTACTTCAGCAACGTTTTATTTTTTATGAATACCGGTGTAAATATTATAAATATAAAATTGTTTTTAAATTTATTATTATCAATTCGTTTATAAGAACAAATATTAGCAGTATTTCAATTGTTAGAGCAAATGTTTTAATTTAACATATTTTGCTCGTGCTCTTGCTCCGTTCGTTGCAGCTCTCTGGTATGTATCAGGTTTCCAATAGAGTTTAATGAAAATTTGTTGGCTTATGTGTGTGTGTGTATTTTGACAATTTACTTTTACGACCACATACTTTCTTTATCAATTGCATATTTATTGTATTCGTCAGATTTGATATTTAATAATGCATTTTAAGTGAATGTTGGCTTAAAGCGGGCTGTTACAAAATTAAATATTTATACATTTTATATACACACACATACTCAAATAACTACTTGTTCAGTTATTAACAATGTCTTTAGATCTGTTGGTCAGTGTGTTCATATTGAAAATTTATAATCGTTTAACATTGAAGTGATTAGTAATGGTAGAGTTTAATAAATATAATCTTTTTTTTGTTTCATTACTTAAACTTGTAGTATGAAATATCAAAAAGACAGACATCAGTGTCATTGTAGTAATCCTTAAATGAAAAGCAAAAGTATATACATCAAGTCGTGAGTGAATTACAAATTTTAGCTTAACCTTGAAAACATTAAAAATTTGGACAGAATATGATTTTTTGTGGTCATCACAAGGAAACTCTTCAAGGACAAAGCAAAATGCACAACACAATATAATTGGATTCCTCTCAATTTGCTAGCAACGAATTCAGTGAAATAAAAAACGAACAATCTTTTTAGTTGCATGGCTCTACATAAAAAGCAAAACCTGCAGGTGGATTTAGACTCTTAAAATTTCAAAAGTTTTATGCCTTAGAATTTCATAAGTAGATATTTTTCAACACGTTATTGGGCTTGTTAAAAACTTGCAGTGGAGAAGAACACCACAGATGGAATTTGTTTTGTGTTTGTGCATGAATTTTGCTCTTAGTATTTACAGGTGAAGAAAATCCCTCCAGTATAAAAATTTACACTTCTATTTATAAGGCCATATTCATAATAAATAGTTAGTGTAAGTTTATTAAGCTCTTATTTGACGTATTTCTATGGAATATTTGTCAAATAAACGTGTAATAAACCATCAATAGTTTTTATGAATATGGGTGATAGATTTTATAAAAAAAATTTTTTTTCTAAAATGTATTTCAAAATTTTAATATTTACGAATACCCGCACTAGAAATTATTTTCTCTTATAGAAAATTTCATGAATTCCTTCAGGTTGTTTTAACAAACATAACTTAACATTTTCACATCACAAGATTCTGTTGGAATATACATCATCCTCTATACTCCTCGATTAGTAGACTGTCCCACTGAGAATCTCTAAGGGTAGAAATTCGTTTACTGCCAAAGTGTTATTGCAAAAACAAGCAAAATGCTTCACAGTATTGTGTTTGCTTAAACAAATTTTTTTCTGTTTGGTTTTTTCTCTTTTCCGAAAGACTTTGCTATATGTCTCAAACACATTTTGTGAGACTTACTTCATTCCAATCTGAGCAAAGTTATGAAGTTTTATTTAGACTCCCAAAAAGTGCTACCAAATGCGTAGCGAGATGTCAATGTGTGATCATTGATATCTTTCTAACACAAACAATTAAACACATTTGCTTCGCAAAACAAAACTAATTAATTTTATCGCTTAAGCCGAAACTAAAAGAAAAAACCATATCATTGAGAAATATTTTAAAATTCTTGCTGCTTATTTGTGAAAAAAGAACTCAGTTTCGACAACAAAACAGTTGTCCCTGAAAACCATAAACGAAAGACTCAAGACACAAGCACAATTGCTAATTATCCACATCAATAATAACGCAACAATCAACCCGTCCGTATTGATTACTGCAGCATTTTTGTGGCAATTGCACGAAACTTAATAAGCAAGCAGTAAAAAAATAAAACAAAATAAAATAAAATTAACTAATTTTTTTTTCTTGGCTACAATACAATTTAACAATAAAAGCGAAACTGTTGTCATTTGATTCAAATATTTCTTGTTTGCCTCAGTTGAAATTATTGGTCATAGCAAATGTCTGTTAATTATAAAGAAAAAGAAAAAAGTTTGAAAAAAAAAACAATAATTAAGCTTGAACTTTTTGGCAAGCAGATGCACGTCTCCGCTTAAACCAAGAAAACTGACCCAATTTCTTTCTTTACAATTAGTTATACCCTCCACAACATGTGCTAAGGGTATATACTAGATTATGATTCCATTTGTTATTTCTACAGTGCATGTAAATGAATACTATTTCGATTTTGCTTCAAGCCACACCTTTTACCAATAGCATGTTTCCACGACATGCGCTTCGCTCTCTATTTGTATTTAACATCCCAATCACTAGCGAAGCAACGTGCTTCGCCATACAAAATTTTGAGAGCAAATGAACTTGCTTCATGTTGAAGCTACATGCGAAATACGAAAAATTCCTGTCTTCTCTAATTTATATCGCAAGTTTATCTGGACTATCTGTCAAAATCATATATTGTAAACAAAACAAAAATTTTAATAATAATAAGAAACAAAGAAAACGTAATTGTCCCATAAAAATAAAAGTTAACTTCTGGTTTGTGTTTAATGCCCTTCAGGGCCAACTCCAAAGACATTTCCATATGAATAGGTTTCTTGCGACAAAACTTCACTTACTTCTTTTGTCCATTTAGAAAAATTTACGGCACAAAATTAATGGAAAATTTATGTTGGCTTATTAAAAACCAAAGTCAAATCGAATTACATAGACGAATCATGTAAACAGTGTGATTCATAAATATCATTGAGAGAGCGAAGCAGATGATTCAACTCGTAGTGGAAACGTACTATAAGAAAAGTTTTCTATAGGCTTCACAACAAGAGTTAAGGGTATGGGTAAAAATTTATTGATATGATGACACACTTTTGTGCTTTTTGGTGTATTATTGAGAGAAATTCATGATTGCTCTCATTTTACCGAACTTTGCCCCAAAAATACGGGAACAAACTTATTGATATTTGAATTTGCGTTAATCAGCTTTTAAAGTCAACTATAATTTTCATTGTTAAGTTGCAAAATAAACAGCATGAATTGTTGTGTGGGCTGCTCCTTGTACTGTTGTCGCATAAAAGCTTTTTTGTAAGAGCTCTCTCAGTTTGCATATGAGATAATGGACTTAACTGTCATAAATATATGAATGTAACGTTTCGTGAAGGGCATCTACGATTCGGCTTAGTCAAATATAGCACTCTCATTTGATTTTTTTTATACAAATTCTTAAATTTGGCCACTTAGAAGGTCTTGTCCACCATTTGCATAATTTGTTGTTAACAAAGTGCAGCAGAGAGCATAACTGGCAGGCGTTTTAATGGAAAAATTAATGCATAACAATGAACCTGAGAAAACTGTTTAATAAAACGATGTACTCGACTTTTATTGCAGAATTTATATTTGCTATCATAAGACTGGGACCAATTTAAGGCAACAATTCTGAAAAAAATTCGGAAATAGAATCTTTTTACATATTTTAGTGTCAGTGTATAATTTTGCATTTTTTTTTTTTTTGGACTAGTATGACCCCTAAATGAGCACTGGCGGGAATAGAAAAGCAGCTTACGGGTGGTTGAGAAGAGGAAGTAGTGTTTGTCTATATATTTGATCAAACAAAAGAAAATAAAATTAAATGAATTAATTTTTATTATTCGAACTCTTTCTTATGTTATTATTTTCAATTATGTCTATCAGGCTTAAATTTGCTCTATAGTATTTTTTTCTGGGATTGATATTAATAAAACAAGACAAAGAAAACATCAAGGACCTTTAGCTAGCTGGAAAACTAGCTGCTACGAACCCACCACACTACTCGTCGTCAGCACCCATCCTTCAACTCAACAGCTCATGTTTCTAAGGCGACACTCAAGCCACTCAGTCAAAAACCTTATGGGGATAAGTGGCTGGAGTGTAGCTTTAGAAATATGTGCCATTGAGTTCAAGCACGAGTGCTGACCAATTCGTTGTTAAAGCATCACACTGATACGAACATTAAAAATGAACATCAAGTGTAATAAAAATGGCCACTTCCGTTCCCTGCAAGCAACTCGCTTTTGTTTTGTTTATGGCGTTAAAACAAAAACAAAACATTTGAATTGCAAAATATTAGAAATTCAAAACAAACAAAACTGTATTTGTTTGTGGTTTCTGCTGCAGGTATATTTTTTGGTTACATTTTGCTTTTGCAGGCCTGAACACTGTTGGTCTGCAGTTTTGTGCTTTTTGGCAAGAGAAGTTGGTGGGGGGTGCTGCCACTGAGAATTAAGTTTAAATGTTGTGTTCTTTTTTTTTCTTCTTCAAATTTTCATTCACTGCTGTAATAAATATTTAGCCAGCCAGGGTCATTGGTTAATTTAATTAAGTTTTAGAGTTTCCAAGCTCATTGTTGGAAAAAACAACAACAAACAATCAGGCAATTTACATATTATTACCATATTTTACATTTTAAGAACTGAACCAACGAGCACTGATATTCGGCTTCTAGTAATTTAAATTAAATTAAACGCCATTGGTTTTGAAATCGCAAATAATATATAGTTTGTGGTTTTAAGAATACTTTTTTCTCCACTTCAAATGCCATAAATTTACGTTGCGCTGTTGGTAATAAAATAAAAAAAAAATAGAGAAAAAAAGATTTATTTTAGTGGTTTTTAAATGCGTGTGACTATTTTGCAAAATATTTCCCAACTCTTTTATTTGATTATCATTTGTTTAATTGTAGACCAAATTAAAATTGAAAAACAAAAAATTCGTAACTAAAAAAATTTAAGTATGAAGTTAAATATTTATTTAATTTTATTTTTTATGAGAATTTAGTTTCAAATTTGAATTGGTAATAAAAATAACTTCCTTATTCTTGGCATTGTCATGAAATTCACAAATAGTTCACGAAAATGCACAAACTAATTGTTCTGCTATTTAAAAATCTAGCCAAATATTTTATTAGCAAACAAGAGAACACAGAGCGAGGCTGGTTCAAAGCATTCTAGAAAATTATGATGGTTACCAAGAATAGAAAAAAACTAAGGAATTTAGAAAACTGTTAATGTTGGTCCCAGTTTGTATACGAATCCAGGATCTCTCCATAAGTAGACGACACCATAATCAACTGAACCAAAGCACTCTCTATGCCAATATCTCCTTTATATACTCGTACTGGCAGCTTTGTATGGTTTTTTTTCTATTTCCCCAAAGAAAAAAAAATGAAAAAATTAACAGAAAAAAAATGGGAAAAATGTCTTTGAAAAATCCATTTTGAATGGGAACATATTTTATGGGAAAAGTTATTCATGATCGCACATTTTGGAAATGGGAAAACATTTTAGGTGGGAAAATTATTCATGATAGGGCTGATTATTAACACAAAAAATAGACCTTAACGTTTTCTGTCTTTTTCAGTCGCTTATATGCCGCCAGAAAACATTAAGGTATATTTTTAGACATAATATTCAGCCTTATCATGAATAATTTTCCCCCTAAAATTTTTTCCCATTTCCAAAATGTGCGATCATGAATAACTTTTCCCATAAAATGTGTTCCCATTCAAAATTTCCCCTTATCGTGAATGCATTTTTCAAAGACATTTTTCCCATTTTTTGTGTTAATTTGTACATTTTATTTTCTTTGGGGAACTAGAAAAAAAGATGCAATTAGTTGCTACATTTTAAAGGATATATAAATCAGCTGAAATCTATTTTTAGGTCTAAATCAATAAATAATGTGCAACCTGCTTCTCAATAGGGTGCAACCATAATCGACCCATTGCATGTGGTTTTGTGAAGGTTTCTAAAGATGTGGTGGCCGAATTTTGGTAATCGCTTACAAAACAACTAAAAAGAGCTGGCCCTCCTATTAAATTCTATTCATGAATAGAATTTTAGCCATAGATATTTTATCAATTTTGCGCAGAGACTTTTCTAAAGCATCCAACACTTTAGAGAGCACTTCGCAAAAAGTGGATTGCGCTATTCCTACTGCGTAATCTCTCCCAACACTTTTCTGGTATCCACCCTCTGCAAAAAGAAATGTAAGCATGCGCTTCGTTTTACGATGGGCAGAATGCCAAATGATTTTTTTTGTTGTTTCCGGCAGAGAATCTATCAAAATATTCAACAGGCATGAAAACTCCGATTTATTCCCCCTTTTTACCTTTTAAACTACAAATTTCTGTTTATTAGTTATAAAACTTTGTATTTATATTTTCTTCTTCCCAAAGGTTCCCATAATATTCATGATAACGAATTTCCCTACTTGGGAAATGAAAATTTTATGGGAATAAAAATTTGATATTTTACTCACGATGGGGGGTAAATAATACATTTAAAATAATACATTTACACCCATATTCATGAAAACTATTGAAGGTTTATTACACGCTTATTTGAGAAATATTCCGTAGAAATACGTCAAATAAGAGCTTAATAAACTTACAATAATTATTATGAATATGGCCTTTAGATTTTTGTTTTATTTTAGTTTTAAGAAAAACAAAAACTTACAAATTTTATAAAATATTTTGAAAAGATTTTTCGTCACGATTTTTCTAAAGTGGTTTGACGATTTTCACGCCGTTTCCTCTAGCAATTATGCTTCAGCTGGTATATTTTGTATAAATTTGAAAACTTTTCATGTTTACATGTACAGTAGGGTGTTCATAAAAAAAAAGTTTGCCATAGACCACCTTGTATATGGCATTGCTGCAAGAGAGTTACAAAAAAATTTATTTTAATTATTTTATGCTAGAAGTAGGGGTCGCTAAAATAAGTTTTTGCGATGAAGTTCCTTAAGGCGGCTTGCTGGTAGTGGAAATTAGTTGAAATCGTCACGAAAGCATGTGAGCTGTTTATATGTATTGTTGTATCTGTCGACAAACAATTGTGTAGGTGTCTCCGCTGCTGTCAGCAGAGACACCTACCAATAAATATTAATTAGTTGTGAAAACGGACACTATCAGTTGATAGATGTCGCTAAAGTAAAGTATGTCACAACAAAAAACAGCAATATTGAACCATTTTCTTCTTTTTGTAGCAGATTGACAACAAAAAAATACTGCATGTGTTAAAAGTAAAAAAATAAAACGTTCCAAAAATTTTAAAAAGCATATAAAATTTAAAAATTTCAAAAACAACACAAAATAAAACATACCGATTTCACCTTGTATTACATTCGAAGATGAAGAAAAAACGTAAGGAACTTCGTTCCTAAAGGGGTCCCCCACCAGCATTTTTTTGTTGTTATATCTTCGGCGTTTACGGTCGAATCTTAAACTGTGCTATATCGAGGTTTTCGCTTTGAGGAGGCCAATGTTTTGACTGCAACAGTCAATATTTACCCACCAGATCTCAGTTGCTCGCACCCTATTGTACCAGCCTAATAACAGAATATTAAAGCTCGCAAGACCCCATTAACCTTTTGCAAAGAAAGCACTTCGATAATTCCAGCAGGAATATTAAAAATTTAGTTTTATGTTTTTTTTTACTTTTTAGATTTTCGGTAGTTACAGTCGGATCTTAAAGTATAATATATCGACTCTCTGGCAACAATGCTTTGTATTCGCTTGTGTACGAAGAACTTATGCTTTTGCTCGTAAGGCGATACAGTCTAATGTACATATTGATTTCTAACAATGTCTGTGCAAAATATTTAAGCATAAAAGTGTAATGAAATAATGTTGATGTTCAAAAAACAAACAGCATTTAAACGAAAGCAATTTCATTTTACAGAAATATTTATGTCATTTATGTTTAGCAAATGCACATTTGGCAAATGTGTTGTATGTAAAAGGCCAGGACTGCTTTAATTTTGACCGAAATGCCTCTGATGGCCAGTAACTTGTTTTGGCTGAATACGATATTTGGTTTCTTATTTTCTGAGAGATACCAACTACAAGCAACCGGTCAACGGAGACTGTCGCAGTTTTATAACCTTAAATTATTTAAAACGTAAAACTTCCAATCACTTACATACATGCAGTATTTTGTGAATGATGTAACAATTTTAAAACACTTTCTTGACAGCAGACACCAGTTACATTTGATTTGAGTGTAAAACAAGAAAACATTTTCATTTATATACTGATAATTACACTATTCCAGAAACCAGTGCAGTTGATAATACTTGAATATATATATATATATTTTTTCTCACAAACTGGCTGCTGGGCTGTCTTCATACTTCGCAGCTGGATTTGAATTTAACGTAATTTTGGTTTTTTTTTTAATGTTACCTGTATCATTTAAAAAATATTTTTGTTTTTTTCGGCTCGAAAAGATCTCCGTAATTGTTGTTGTCTAGTTTTTTTTTTTTTTTTTTGTTCAACCGTTTGGTTGCCGCCAACATTTGATTAGTGTTTGAATTTTCTGGATCTTATTTCCTTTATTGAACACAACTCTCTGAGATTTCGTTTGTTTTATTAAAATTTGTGTCCTCTTTATATAAATGAACAGCTTGCTAGAGAAAATAAAATAAATTTGCAATGAATAGTAGTTTAATTTTTCCACGCAAAATTTTATGAAAATTTATTTCAAATAGATTTAAGTGTTTTAGGAATATTCACCAAAATCTTTTAAAAAATAATTATACTATTCCTAGTTTCCTATTTTCCAAGTTACAGTACATTGCAACCAGTGCTCACCTTTAAGCACTGGTCCCAGTCTAATAAAAAAAAAGATGAGTACCTATTAAGCAAAAATCATGTTTTTTCAAATCGCTTATGATTTTAAAGTCGCGAAATTGAATTTTTGAAATCGTTAAGTGATTTTAATTTGTTCTAATCACTTGTGATTTAGAGGCCTTATGTGATTTAAAATCACTTGGATATTTTTTGTGCTTTGTAAAACATACACCTTAAGAATTTTATGGGTGATTTTGATTTGTTAGTATCACTTGTGATTCTAAAGTCACAAATGTGATCAAAAGCCGCTGTGTGATTTGTGATATATTGGAGGCAATTAATTGACATGTGTCTGGCACTTTTTTGAAATATTGAACATTAATGGGATACAACGGGTAAAAATAAAATGTTGGTACTTTTTTTGAATTGAATTTGTCTATAAAACAGGTAGGACAACAATTCTAAAAGTGCCTTAAGTTCTAATGCAAGCAATGATAATTCTAAAGTTCTGAGCAAAGCTTGGCATACTCGGTACTGTTCTGTAAAATGCATAACTTTTTAGTTTTTCTGAACTAAAGCGCAAACGTCGCAAACGATATCGAACGAATTCCGTCACTTATGCTGTGTGTTTGTTGTTTATTTTGCTTTTGTTTTCCATTATTTTTGCTCGATAGTTCATTCGATATCGAATGCGATGATTCGGCCTTAGATTTCTGTACGAACAGATACTTTTAAAACCATGTTACTTCTCGCATGCCAAGTAATTTTCAATCTTTACTATGCTGCCAGACTTTTAATATAAGATTTCAATAAATTTTGTTTGCGACTTTTTGACACTGTTTCCACTATCGAGACCTTGTTAATCTGTATCAGCTAACTTTGCTTTCAATAAAAACAAAATTTATTATTACCGATACTCTTGTCATATTACGAAGCAAAAAGTCGTGGTATTCCAAATATTACATTATTTGCATGACTCTGTTATTTGAATGCATGTCTCTTAAGTCTTTTGTTATTTACTTGCAACTGTTCACTTTATTTTCTTTTGTCATTTCATTTGAGCTTATTTACTTTTATTATACATACATACATATATATATATATATATATATATATATATATATATATATATATATATATATATATATATATATATATATATATATATATATATATATATATATATATATATTTTTTTTTCATTTAAACTTTATTTGAACTAGTTTCCTAACATCTTTCTGTTTTCGGATTGTGAGTGCAACGAATTCTACATGTTCATTTTTACTTCATACCAACTAAACCATACCATAATCGCTGGCATGAACACTGAAAATAACAAAACAACTACTCTTTATTGAGCTAATCAATAAATAATTTAGTTTTGTTTCACTTTTTGTTTTCATTTAGAGACCAACTACAAAACTACAAAATACAAAATGGAAAATTTGTTACAGTTTTCTGTTTATTTGCGGACCAAAGCTGCAATAGATAAAAACAAAAAGAGTTTGTTCAACTGCTCAGCACAGAGGAGTTCATAAAGAGTTAAGCAAAAAAGGAGTTACTTTATCATTATAAAGATTTATTTATAAGAACAAATAAATGAAATTAGTCCTAGGTTTCACATAAAATAGTCTGCCCATATGCAATGCAGCTCTAGCCTGTTGGAATCAGATCTGCTAGTGGTTTTCCATTAGCTTTGTAAATTTTGACAATATTGTTCATCACAGACACCCGTGATGGTAATGGCCAAGCCATACTTACTTTAAAATAATATCATTGCGTTTGTACTTAAGCGGAATAAGTGCCAATTTTTCGAAATTTAGTTTTTTTTCGCTTTCACGATAGAAAATAATATTTTGCATTCGACTGTAATTTTATCGACAAAGGTTTGTACGAAAAAAGAAACCAACAAATATATTAAGATATTAAAAAAAAACTTGTGAGGGACTTACAAAAAGGCACAAATCTATAAAGGTTTTTTGTTTATGAAATAATTAGTTGCTAGCGAATTGGTGTTTCATTATTATTTGTACACTTTTGCATGCGTTTGAACCAATTAAAGCAGCACTTTTGTCACTCTGATTAAGGTATCACCAAAACATGCATTTTGAATGCAGCAATTCAGGTGTCGAGAAACAATGTCTTTTTCAGCCTTTTTTCCTATGCCGCCGACATTTCGTTGATGCCAATCAACTCATCAGTAGACTTGAAAAATCTTAAAGGAATATTTGAGTCCCGAATATTTATTCAAAAATTCCCCTCAACAAAATGAGAATTAGAAATGTTCAAACAAACCCCTTTAATGCAGAAATTCATGAAAATTTTGGAATGATTTTAAGATTTTTCGAATCTACTGAGCAGTTGATTGGCATCAACGAAATGTCGGCGGCATATAAACAGCTGAAAAGACAGAAAACATTAATAAGATCTATTTTTTAAACCCAAAATAATTTTCAGCAACTGTTTATTATTTTTTCTATTGAGCTGATCACACCGATTTTTCAGTAGCAACGATGAAAAAAAGACATGTCTAACATATCACCGCGAAAATGTAACATGATTTTGAAAGCAACTTAAAAACAAACAAAAAAAAAAACAAAAATATGGCTTAAAAAATCGTCTTGGAAATCAGGTGTTAAATAATGTTCATGTTTTTGGTACAAGAAGAATGTGTACATCCTTTTCCAACTCTGCATATCAATGACACGAGGGGGATGTTAGCACAACACATGTTGGAGCTCAATGAATTTCTGCTGAATGAATAAATCAATGCATGCCTTCACTAGTGTGTTTGTCTGTTTCCATTCATTTGGCTCTGTATATTTCATAGCTGTTGCTGTTCATTAAAGCGTTCATTATTTTAATAAAACTGAAAGAAGTCTTTAACGACTTTTAGCTGAAAATAGTTTAAACGTTGACGATCAAACAAACCTCCAGCTGAACTTAAGCGCAACAACTAAGCAGTATTGGCTGAAAGCAACAATGAACTCAAAAACGTCTCAAAAGCGCGAAAGCAGCAAAGACAACAGACATTTATGTGTGGCGCTGCCACAACAGCAATGAAACCAACAGCTTCAACTTACGGGCAGCACACAAACTTCCAAACTTACTTACTTACTTACTTACTTACCCAAACAGCAGACTATTTTCATTTTTTTAGTTTCTTTACGAAACGCAAACGATGCAGACGCATTTTGACGGAATTTAACAAGCAGCCAGTGAAATAATTTTTAAACAGAAAAAATACCATAAAAATCTGCAAAATTTTTTAAACAGAAAATTATTAGAAATTAAAACAGAAATTGTAATAATTTCTTTACGAATTATTAAAAAAGTGTTAACAAGCTTCTATACCACGAAATTGAGTGACAGCAATTGGGTTGAATTTATTTTAAAACAAAAAAAAATATGGTGAAATTTGTTTGCATACTTTAGTAAAGAAAAAGTGAAAAATTTCTGTAAAAAGAATAAAAATTATTAACAACAACAACAACCACTTAAAGTGCCGTTTGATTCTACTTGAGTGCCAAAGGTGGTATTATTTCCTTTTAGTTTGTTGGGATTTAAGCCAACTTGTAATTGAAAGGTAAGTTTTTTTTGGGCACTTCGAACAAAATTTGATTTCAAATTTTGTTATTTATGGCTGGCAATTGCCAGCAAAGTTTTTCTTTTTTTTTTGAATTTTGTATTAAACAGACATGCAATTTTCAATTTCACAAAACTTAAAAATAATTTCATATGACTGGCAGTAAACTACTGCCAGTGCAATGAAAATGGCAAAAACACCACCACCGCACTACTACGCTTTTTAGCAAATCAAAGAAAAATCGTTAAAATAAAAAAAAAACATAAACAAGAAAGTATTGTTTTATGCTCCAATTATCGAGAAATTTGTTGAAAGGTGTATTGAATGGTTGGCTTTTTTTGCATTTAACAAGTATTTGTTTCTTTGCCACACATGTTTATTTTTAAATCAAACTGCTGCTGCTGCTCCTGCTATTGAAAGATGAGATTTTACTTTCATATTAAAGTTTTTGCATTGAAAATAAATGGCAAAAAAAAAACCAACAACAAAATATTGTTTTTGATTTTCTTTAATGAAACGATTAGAAAAGTCGGGGAAAGAAAAACATGTGTGAAAATTAATGAAAGAGAAATTAAAAACCAAAAAATGAACATTCAACAGGGCCTTGATAATTCGCGAATAATTTATTTTTCTTTAATCTGATTTTAGTTTTATTTAATTAAAATACAAAACTCCGGGGAAATAAAATGAGTAAAATTGAAAAGTTTGTTTCTTAAGTCTTTAGTTTTCCTAGAGAATTTTTGTTCTGGATTTTATACTAAAGCGGAAGTTCTGAAATAAGCAACTTTTTTTAATTAAAAACACTTTTATACATAATTCTAAATAAAAAAAAATGTTTGATTTACACATGGCAATGACATTTGGAAATGTTTTAGGTCATATGACCGGCCACCATACAGATTTTTCAAATAAAGAATGTTAAGAGCATTTGAATTTTTATCAAAGTCTATTCATGGAAAGTCTATTTAAGTCAATAGTTGATTGATTTTTATCTCCTCTAGTTTTTGATCAATGCCTCAAACACTGCTATTTCACTTTGCTTTTGTGTTATACAATTTTCTGGCAGCTTAGCGACTTTCTCAATGTGTATATATTGTGCTACATCAACTTTATTAAATACACCTCAGTTTGTATCAAACTTTTTCACTTTGTTAGGAGTAGTATGAATAATTCTGGCCTGCAAGGTGTCTATTTGGCTGTTTTTCTCCACTTTAAGTTTTCGGTGGCGATATTCTCATCAACAAATACACACCCATCGGTTCAAAATATTGGTGTTGCTGTACCATTTTCAGATTTCAGAATGTGAAACATTTGCACAGCTCTAGGGATGACTGACCCAGAAGAATGATTATGGGCATCAGGAAACCTACAAACTAAAAGAATTGACAACTAGTTTTACAGTTAATTTAAGAAATTTGGCAGCTTTGCCCATGCATGGACTCTGTCAACATCTCATAGTTTTATAAGGTCTATTACTGAATCCACTACCGCTATCTATACATTGAATCTAAACTACTAATGGTTTTGTACACGTAGCTAACATCACAATGTTATGAAGGCTTTTAATCGTATATTTTTCATTTATTGCTGCTGAGTGTATTTAACATGATGTACACTTTGCTTTCTACTCTGAACAATTCAAGTACTCGAAATTTCTGAAAAAAAAACTGTTACAACATTATTTTTAATGAAAAATAAAAATTAGTTTTAAACAAATATACCTGGTAATGATAAAAAAAATATAGAACAAAAAATAGCTTAAAGATCAGCTTTCTATATGTTGACATTTCGATTTCAAAAAGCTTAAAAATTACCGAGGTTATCAGTTAGCAATTTAGTGGATTTCAAAAAAAAAGTTAATTACGAAAAATATTTATTTGCTCATTTTACTCAGAAACGCACTCAAAAAACAAGAAGAAATTTTAAAACTCGACTTACAAATGACCGGACTAAAATTTGGTTTTATTCGACTCCTTTTTTCAAGTTTTTTTTATTATATTTTTAATGCTAATTTTTTAAATTCGATATTTCGATATCACAATGGATATCTTCTTCAGGAATGTTTTTTTATTATACATATATATTTTTTACAATTTATTCGAATATAATATAATCCCAAGAAAAGCAAAATATCGAAATTTGGTAAAGGCTGGTCTCAGAATTTTTCAGTTATATTCATTATAAATATTATTTAAGCGTTTAACTTCTTAAATGCTTTGCTTCTTGTTTTTATTTCGCATGGGCATTCCACATCTTAATTCTTAAATAATTTTAATTCAGAAAAGTTTTCAAATATTTAAATGAAAAAGCGAAAGTTTAATTTCTTGTTTTAAATGAAAATCATAAAGAAATGAATAACTAAAATCTCTTTTTTATAAATGAAAAAAAAAAACAAAAAACAATGTCACTGTATCAACAAACCCATTAAATTTTAACAAGATGCTTTACTAATGTTGATCATGAACATCATCAAGATCATGTGAATGATGATGATCACACACAAAAACATCAAACCCCAATTGTTGTCATTCGAAGCATTTTTATTTAAAAGGCCTAAAAATACACAAGACAAACAACCAAACGTGCTTCAAATATGATAATAATCACAAACAGCTGGCTGGAAAGAAATTTGGAAAAAAATGTTGCATATAAAAATTAAAGTAAATTAAATTGAATTTTTAATGAGTTGTTTAAAAAAAAGAGATAGTGAGAAAATTAATCAAAAGATAAATTAACAAAAAATTTACACACCTTTCAAGTTGACAACTAATTTCAAGATTATGTGGCAAACAATTACTAATTAATTAACTGATAATCAATTAATACAAGACAATTAGTATTGTTCGACACTCAGAATATTTTTCCAGTAACTGACCGAAGTTTATTCCAGAAGTAATCAGTTTAGTTATTTTTATGTAACAGAACGTTTAAAAATTAATGAAATCTCAATTTTAACTAATTTGTACACATGCTTAAAAAACTAACTACAGATTAATATAGATTTTCGGTCACTTGTAATAATGACAGTGGTAACTTATGTTAAACATACATCAAGGAACCAAGCTGTTGATATGGATATACACATTTGCTATTTGGTTTCTATATACATTTTTACTTCTCACTTTAATTGAGAGTTGTTGAATCTGTTCTGATTGTTGCGATGGCTGAGTCGGTATGGCAGCTGCTTTCAAGTCGAGATGTTGCAGGTATGAATCTCAGCAGAGACTTTGCAGTACAAAAATTAAATAAGCAAATTGAAAAAGAAGACAATACAGATAGAAATTAATAATTAAATAAAATGAAGTAAAAATATCACCAGCAAAGAAAAAATAAAAAAGTGTTTACAAGCTGATCACGCATTAATTATTTGACAATTAGAATAAATTAAAAATCATTATTTGTACCAATTGGGTTCCGTAGATTTTTTAAGAATTAAATTCAAATGAAGTACTTATTAATTTAAATGAAAAATGAGTAGGAGGGCTTTTAAATAAAGTTTTATTTATTATAAAGAGTGTTTTCAGTTAATTTTACGGACAAAGTTTTCTGAATGTAGGTCTAAATAGATATTATTTATCGCCTTCTGCCTCTTTTGACCATCTATATGCCGCTAAAATTTCGTGGATGCCACTCAGCTCGTCGACTCGAAAAAAATTAAAGGAATGCTTGAAACTTTACCATATATTCTACCATTCTCATGAACATAATGAGAATCACAAATGTTCAAATAAACTTTTGAGGCAGAAAACAATTTTACTTTTCTTCACAACTTTCACTCACCAAGTTACCATTGGTTAATACGATTTGTATTTTTGAAAGTATCAATAAGGGGTTTCACGATGGTAGCTGTGCAAATATGCTTTGTGCAAATTTGCAGTGCATTTTATGATTGATTTTCAGCTCACGGTTTCTTTTTGTGCAAATTTGCAATTCATTGTTTTAGTTAACAAACTCTTTATTTTATTTTATTTTATTTTATTTTATTTAATTTTTAGGAACACAATTCGTTCCCATTCTTTTATGTATTTCGAAAATCCAAATAACGCTACTGTAATATGTAAATAAAAAGGCACGAAACGTCACAGAGGCCAAAGTCCATCAGCGTCCAGTTGGCACTCAGCCGCCGCCAACTTTATTTTTGTGTTACAAGCAACTGCCGATCTTATTTTGTTTTTGGCAAGACACCCATATAAATGAAAATCAAAACTTATTATTTTAGATCTAAAAATAAACATTAATGTTTTCTGGAAGTCCTAAGAAAAAGGTGTTGCAAGACGTAAAATGTTTTCTGTATAAAAAGTTTGTTTGAACATTTCTAATTCTCATTTTCCTCAGGAGAATTTTGGAATAAACAGTTGGGCTTCAAACATTCTTTTTAGATTTTTCGATTCTACTGATGAGTTGTTTAGCTACAACGAAATGTCGGCGGCATATAGACGGCTGAAAAAGACAGAAAATATTAAGGTCTATTTTTAGACCTAAAATAATAAATTTCAATTGACTCTTATAGCGAATAAATAATTAAGTTCATTTTTGAATATTAATATTAAAACGAAATGTGTTCGTTTTATTATTAATAAGTTCAAGTTTGTGTTTGCATTTATTGAAAAAAAATCGTAGTTTCAATTCACATGAATATGTCTTTTATTGTATTAAAATTTTTCGTCTCCGCCGCTACTTTTTGTCTACTGCGCGGAAAACTGTTAGTCGTTGGCGCCATCCATTATTGTTTACATTATTTGTTTTCATCTGAGCATTTTTACACACTTCTATTTGCCCAAGCATTTTTTTTTTTTTTTTGGTGCAAATCAAGCAAAGTGCAAATACATACATTTTGTTGTTGTGTGAAAAAAAGCAGAGTACTTTTGCTCAGGTTTGCATCGTTTGCACTGTTTGCATTACCATTGAGAAACCCCCCAGTAAATAAAATAAAAAACTGAACACTCTAAAGATCAAGTTTTGGCAACTGAATGAATAGGAATTTTATTTATTTTTTATCATTAAAGACCCTTTGAAATTTAGCATCTTAAATTTTTTTCACACTTGGCAAATGCTTAGTGGGCCAGTTAAATTTTCTATGTATACATATATAGAAAATTATTGTATCAATGCACCCAATTCCTACTCAATTAAAAATATTTCTCTGAACGGAATCTCTTCAGTATTGTTTGGGCATAACATTAAAATTATTTACAAAAAAAATGGTAACATTTTCTAAGCATTATTTTAGCGCACTGTATTAAGTATGTGCCGTAAGTTTTATTTCACAAATCCACAATTTCTTTATTTATATTTCTTAATACATATTTATTTGTTAATAACCCGCAAATCATCACTTTTAATCGAAATACCAATTGACTAATTGACCAATTTTTCCTGCTTAAAATGTTTTAACTTTTATATTTCTTAAAATAAACATTTGATAATTTATGCTAATTAGCATTTACCTGCCTTAACATTTTGTTGTTGCGGCTGTTGTTTTGTTTTTGCTGCTACGAAACCTGTGCATTCATTCAGTTAGTCGTATTAAATATTTGATTTCAAAAACGAAAGTGAAATTATTTTCAAACACGCACCCACTTTTGATTTTTTTTTTTGAGTCTCCTTTTTGGCTTAGTATTTCGGTTTTTGTTTTATTAAAATTTCTTTATAAAATATTTAAACTTCACTCATGGAACGTGCTTTTATGTACTTGAGTTATTTACTTGACTTCTTATTGTTTACAACAGCGTTTGTTGAACAATTTCTTTGAACAATTTCTGCATTTCTTTAGTTTCATGGTCAAATTTTGGTTTTTACATGACAACGTATTTTCTTGTTTATGTTTATTACTTTTTTTCTCTAATGTTTCTTTGCATTTGGGAGTGCGTTTCGTTTTCGAATGGAGTTTTCTGTTTGTAGACGTTTTTCTTGTTTAAAGTGTTTGTGGTCGGGCCGTGTTCAGTAGAGCTTGAAGTAAAATGCTTTTCAAGTTTCCAAATTTTTTTTTTTTTTTTGCTCAAAAACTTAAGCATTTGTTGTTGTTAATTATAAAAGACGAAAAGAAAAGCGTCAGCAAGAAAAACAGCAAATTAAAATAGAAAAGAATCATAAAAAATGAAGTGGCTTTTTAGCAACAAATCTCATCCCAACCTGATTGATTATTTGATTGATTTGTATGAAATTAGCAGACGAAAAACTGTGTGAATTTACGATTTCGTAAAAATCATTCGAATTATGGGTGAAATACGGTTTCTGGTATGAGGCCGTCCTTTAGGTTTGAACTTAACTTTGTTCATATTATTTGATATTAAACCAAATTCTCCGTATTCTAGGGGAAATGAGTTCTCTTAGAATTCTCTTATTCTTAACAATCTCTGAGAAGAGTAATATGGGAGAAGAAATTTGAGGTATACGAAGTCAGCTGTTTTCCGTTTATGGAAAAATTGTAAATTAAACTTTAAAAAACAAATTCAAATAACAGACGTGCCAAGTAAATAACAAATACTTTTAAGTAAACTGGTATTAAAAGTGCATATTTCGCTAAGTACGTTTCGCTTAGTCATTGTATTGCAGCTGAAGAAGAAATTTCTGCAACACAGCGCTTATGTCATAATGATAACACTTCAAGTATAAAAGCGCTAGTTGCTATTGCAGCACTTTCCTCCTGCAATAATAACGATGATGATTGAGCTAGCTATAATCATTGTTAAATGAGTTTTTTAGGTCTGGAGGACATGTGGTTCCAACAGGACGCAGCAACGGCACACACTGCACGAGCCACAACCGATATTCTGGAGGCTAAACAACATCGCATGAGTTCTTTTTGGCCCACCTTGTAGAAGCAATTTATGTAGACAGTAGTAGCAGTGACAATGTAGTAAATATAAGTTCGCAGGCTTGACTTGTCAGTCATGTTCAGTGTTGAGTCAACGTTGACTAGAAAACAACATTAGGGTGAACAGTTCAGATATATATATATATATATATATATATATATATATATATATATATATATATATATATATATATATATATATTATATATATATATATATATATATATATATATATATATATATATATATATATATATATATATATATATATATATATATATATATATATATATATATATATATATATATATATATATATATATATATATATATATATATATATATATATATATATATATATATATATATATATATATATATATATATATATATATATATATATATATATATATATATATATATATATATATATATATATATATATATATATATATATATATATATATATATATATATATATATATATATATATATATATATATATATATATATATATATATATATATATATATATATATATATATATATATATATATATATATATATATATATATATATATATATATATATATATATATATATATATATATATATATATATATAATATATATATATATATATATATATATATATATATATATATATATATATATATATATATATATATATATATATATATATATATATATATATATATATATATATATATATATATATATATATATATATATAATATATATATATATATATATATATATATATATATATATATATATATATATATATATATATATATATATATATATATATATATATATATATATATATATATATATATATATATATATATATATATATATATATATATATATATATATATATATATATATATATATATATATATATATATATATATATATATATATATATATATATATATATATATATATATATATATATATATATATATATATATATATATATATATATATATATATATATATATATATATATAATATATATATATATATATATATATATATATATATATATATATATATATATATATATATATATATATATATATATATATATATATATATATATATATATATATATTATATATATATATATATATATATATATATATATATATATTATATATATATATATATATATATATATATATATATATATATATATATATATATATATATATATATATATATATATATATATATATATATATATATATATATATATATATATATATATATATATATATATATATATATATATATATATATATATATATATATATATATATATATTCTATGGATGGCATAGTGTACCTTTGAACGATGTGGAGTCATTTACCTGGCTCAAAGCCTTAACTTGACGGTAGACCAAATCACGTGGTGTAATTCTAACATCACACCACCGCCTCTGAGCAGCCTTGTGGTCATATTGCTCGGTCCACCAGCCGTAGTCGTGAATTCTGTATGCCGTCCAGGGAATTGCACTGCAGCAGAAATTAGATAGTTCAAACATCTCAGCAAGGGGTTTTGTTATGGGCCATGGCAGCAAAACAGTTTTTATTTTCTTGGCCAAAATGGGTATTTTTACTTTTTCGGGAATAAAATAAACATTAACACACAGATTTTAATAAATGAGGTCTCATTTTATTGCCATTACGTGCAGCTATCTGAGTAAATAAAAAAACTGGCAAATATTTGCCAATTTATATTTTTTATAAATTTTCCAAAATCAAAAATTTTGCAATTTTTCAAAAAAAAAATAAAACTATTTTTTTTCTAATAACTTTAATATTATTAAAGACACCAAAAAATGATTTTACAAACTTAAAGCTGACATAATTTATAATTTTTTGATGTATTACATGATACGTCAACGTGATACATGATAGCCGATTTTAAGTTATGATTAGAGGTCTGGATCAACCTTTATAAAAATCTTTTTTTCTGTATTAAGTTTATCAGGCTCCAGTTCTTTCTATATTATCCTTGTGATTGATATTAATTAAATTAGACAAAGAAGACATCAAAGACATTTTAGCAGGGTGGACAACTAGCTGTTTCGAAGCCGCCACACTTTCTCGTCAGCACCCGTCTTTGAACTCAGGGGCTCATGTTTCTAAAGCGACAACCATGCCACTCAGCCACCCAAGTTGTTGTATATTTTCTGTCTAAATTTTAATTATTTCAAACACACCAAGGAAACAACTAGTTGTCCACCCTGCTAAAATGTCTTTGATGTCTTCTTTGTCTAATTTAATTAATATCAACCACAAGGATAATATAGAAAGAACTGGAGCCTGATAAACTTAATACAGAAATAATTATATAAGAAAAAATTCGAATAATAGAAATTAATTAACTTTACAAAAATCTCATATTTTAGAAGAAAAAAAATTCTAAAAAACTACTGATCCATAGGATTTGAAATTTTTATAATTTTTTATACTTAGATAGGCATAACATAGCAAAAATTTATATATAGTGGTTGCCCATGGTCAGAAATATTTTTTTTTCCATTTGTTGTGTGGTGGTATAGAATACAGCCCTTATTCACAGCAAATATATCATAAAGAATACATATGTATGTATGTATTTATATATATTTATCCTTTTTAGGCCATCAACAGTAATTAACGACAAATTTGTGTAATAGTTTCGCATGCAGTCATAACTATTAAATTAAAAAAAAAAAAAAAAACCAAACCAAATTATACACCAGCCAAATATGACAAAAAGTAACGCAGCGGCAAAAACTAAAAACGTTCCTCAGCCAAATCGTTCACTACTCCATAATGTGTGTTATTTTTCTAGTCATTATCAATTGACCATAATTTGCTTACAATTTAAGCAATCTCTCAGCGTCTTTTTTCACTTCATTAAATATAGACGGTAGACTGGGTATTAAATGCATGATTGTGTTGCTTTAGACTCGTACGAGTACAACTTGCAAGATTACAAAATTGCTACCATTTTTTTTTGCTTTTTTTGTTTTTGTGTGGTAAAACTCTTTTTTAAGCGTATGAAATTTTTGTAATACATTCATTTGCTGGTTTTTTTTTTTTCAAACAACTTTTTATATGCAAAATATTTCTACACACAAAGTCCATTGATTTCTGGCTGCTGCTGCTGCTGGTGTCTTTTTAGCCCGTCGTTTGGTTTTTCTGTGTACAAGCTTGTGATCCTGTGTGTAGCAATTGCATTTTGCAAATTATTACTCTGCAAGTGCAAATTTATGTGTAAAGATAATTTCTTTTTTGTGTGTTGTTGTTGTTGTTGTTGCTGCTGCTGTATCAATATAAATAACATACATATGTATGTATGTAAAATATGCTGTTTTCTTACAATCCCTTGCATCATGTAAAACAAGTCAGTGTTTTTTTTTCTGCTGCTTTGCTTCAGTTTCATTTGTTTATGGAATTGATACTCTTGTCTATTTTGGATTTTTGTATTTGAAAATTATGGAAATACAAAACAAATCATGTTCAGTTATGAATGCAGTTTTGCATGCATGTGCAAGTTTTTTTTCTTCTTTGCCTTTTTCTTTCAAATGTGAAAAATGATTTATTTATAAGAAGAAAACTCAAAAACAGATTAAGTAAATCATGTTAAAGAAGTTAATTTAACGTTCAATCAACTTTAAGCTCTTCGGTGAACAGAAAAAGCAAAAAAAAAAAAGATTCGCAGAAAAATATAATCAAAAATAGTTCAGTTTAAAGTGTAAAATATAAGAAATATTGAGTGTAAGCAATAAATAAAATGCCTACATTTTTTACGTTCATATACATATGTATATATACATATATAAACGTCAAGAGTGTCTGGTTGAATGTCCGTCCCCCCATTGTGCAATAAATGAATGGGTTTTATTGAATATCTATCTCCCACTGAGAAACGAAATTTGTCTGTGATTTCTACCAAAAAAAAAAAAAGTAAAAACTGATTTATTTTTTTTTTGCTTAAAAACACAGGGCTGCAAAAATGAATGCTAGTTTTTAAAAACAAAAAAAATTTAAAAACTAAAGGGTACAAGAAAGTAAGAAAATTAGCTTTACCTTTTGAATTTGAAAACATAGAAGCCTGAAATTTTCACAAGATATAGAGTTACATGGCCGCTGCGACGTCAAGTATTAAAAACCATAAAAATTTAAAAACGAAAGAGCAGCATTTTGAAAGAAAATAAGCAAAATAAAGTTGAAGACTTTTAGGCTGGGGCACATAGCAAGGCTGTTTCTTGAATTGAAATGAAAAATGAGTAAATCGGATTTTAAATGAAATTCAATTTAAAATTGTTAATAATTTTATTGGAATTTCCAGTTTGATTTTTACCTTCTCAAAATTGAGAAAGATTTTTTTGTAATAAAATTGGAGTGATTGAAATTTTGAAAGAAGACAAGAAAAGTAAAGTTATCATATCAATTCAGGTCCAAAAATGAACCTTTTCAAAAAAAGACAGCTGAAAAATACAACAAACATATTTTGAAAATGTTCATTTTTGGACCTGAGTTAATACATTTCAATTGGCTCTTAAAGCAAATAAATAATTAAGTTCATATTTGAGTTATCATACCAACACATCATGACTGTTTCACGTCCATTACGTCGCTCATCAGCACCCAAATTTGCTTCGAACCCAGACCATGACTAATTGTGTACTGGTTTTAAACAGTAACGCATAGCCCTGATCCCACCACCTGAGCTCTTCATTACTGACCGTCTATATTTAATCTTATTTTAATCTTAATTTCATTTATTTGAAAGAGGATTTTTAGTAAATTTCACAAACAAAATTTTTTCTTCTCTTCCATTCATTAAAAGTGTATCATCACTTTGGGGTGCTGGTAGAGCGCAAATTAGAATTTTTTGTTCATTAAAGAAAACCGCATGAGCTAAATTTATGTTTCAGCAGGCTAAAATGATTAACCTCCGTGGCATACTTACATGCATACATATACATATATGTTTTATTTTCATATAAAATAATTCAATTTCCTTTGGAGTTTCCTAAGCGTTTTCAACGTTACTCAGATCGGCCAACAGTTCGTAATATTGAATTAAAGAAAAAATGTAGAAAAACTGCTGCCACCAAACACTTGTTTTTTTTTTATTGTTGTTGCTGCTGTTGCTCTATTGTGATTTTTACTGAATGGAATGGACAGACAGACTGTGGGAAAAATTATATTTCATATGACATTCACACACATGCACACTTGAGTACAGCGGCACCATTTGCTACGATTACTACTCTACAATTTAAAATTTTTTCTATTATTTCTATTTTTTTTTTTTCGCTTTTGCTTTTTTGCAATAGTTTAAGAAAAAAAACTTCAACATTTAAAACAATAAGTTTTGCTTTGAAACCTAGAAAATCTATGATACACCAAACCAATTGCAATTGCAACAAGTTAAACATGTTTAACTTAGACAAAGTGACTCATACAGAAAAACTAAAAAATAGTTTCATTTCAACTTTAAGCAGCTGTCTAGTGGTTGGAGGCAAGATGAAAAAGAAAACAACAATAAGAATGATATTAAAATAAAGTAAATACAAATCGAGGGTACTGACTGGTTGGAGCTGCTGGTTATAGAGGCTGAATATAAAATCAGAAAGAAAAATTTGCGTGTATAAATAATTCTTTAATTTATGTCAGAACTTATATAGAAAATACCACGTAACTGTTATTCCCTCAGCCGAAGCAGGCGGAAGTTCGGGCGACCGATCCCCACGGGACTTCATTGTTGCATAGATGCATCAAGGGAGAGGGGAAAAACAGAACTTGGTGTTTATACAGAAAATACTACGGAACTGTTATTCTGTTTGCCGGACTATTGCACAATTTTGCAGGCAGAAGTTCGAGCAATTACCAATACCCATGAGACTTCATTGTTACACGGATGGATCAAGGAAGAGGGGAAAAGCAGGACTTGTTATTTATATAGAAAATAGAACGCGACTCTTCTTCCAATAGCTGGATTAGTGCACAGTTTTACAGGTGGAAGTTGGGGCAATTATGGAGTGTAGCAGGGAGCTCTGTGAAATGGGAAGGCCAGGACCTGTGAATATATTCACATAAGTATAACCAAATCGCCATTAGAGCGATCTCAGCTGAGCGGATTAAATCACAAACAATTTGTTATTACAAAAATGCTATTAACAGTTACTCAACTCATGGTGAATTGGTATTTGGAAATGAGAGAGAAAACTCACTTGCTTCGAGAGCAAGAGAGTTAAATAACATAAGCTGGGTATGCGCGAAACCTTTCGATGCGGTTAAACGTGAGCTAATGAATTGGGCATAGAGAGCCCATCATTTGATTCTGGGGAATAATGAAGCCATGGGAATCAATGCAAGAATTGTATGGCGGCGGGATCCAGACGAATCTGAATGAAGTAGAATAATGGAAGTTATAACAGGTCACTTTAAACTACAGTCATATCCTAACCGTAGATAAATGGTGGTTAGGAGTCTGCATTACTTCCTTTAGAATATATTGCGTATTTAAAGCTGCTGCCTGGTTCTTTTTGGCAGGTTTTCGCCGTTAAGCGCCAGAAAGTCGCTTTTTATTAGTATTTACGATCGCGATTTTGTCGCTCACCTCATCGACCAACTTATTTAGATCCTCAGAGGGATCACAACCCGGCTGGTTTAGATTTAGACAGTCAGAGTTGGTTTTTCCACCTGTTTCTAAAGGCTGGGTTGACTTTACTTCCCCCCTGGGTATTACCGCCTCTTCCTTCCTTTCAGGCGTTGCTCTACCTGTATTGATTTTTGTTCCGTTTACATGTCCATTATCATCGTCATCATAACGTTTTCGTTTTTTTTTTTTTTTTGGAAGTTATAATAATTTTTGGTCCCACGAATATGGGGGAAAGGGATCTCCTTCACATAATAGAGCCCGATAACGTGGAGCGGGCTTTCAAATACAGCCTCATGACCACCGACTGCAAAGAGTGCTGAAAGGCATGGGTCGCGTAACACCTCTTTTAGTATGCAGACTTTTTATACCCACCTCATTCTTTAGTTAAATTATGGTTCCTGCAAAGGACCATAATGGTTCGTCTTCAGAAGAGGTGTGTATTTCAGCCCATACTTAAGCCCTCACACCACGACAAGGTATTTATCCCAGTAAGGCTCTGATCTAATCTAAAGATTTTTTTTCTATGTAGTTATGACTTCACCATTTTAATACTTTTTATGTGGAATAGAATTCTATTAGATTTTGCCATTGTCTGGAATTAATATTGTTTTTAAAAATACTTATTTTTTTCCTACCGGGTATTTTGTGGCTGCAAGTTTTGTTTTACTTTGTTTCTATAAGAATTTAATTTATTTTGTTGCCATAACTTATACTCGTGCTAAGCTAAATGTAGGTTTTCGTATTGACTTTGTCTGAAAAATGCATTTACAATATTTCTTGCGGTCTACATTTCTGTGCTTTTCATGGCAAAAAACGTAGCAAAAGTGAGATCATGAATTGTAAACATGAAATAAATTGCAGAAAAAAAAACAACATATTTCTCTATACAAGTTCTCTGCTTTATAAATATTTATAAGTAAATAAGAACTTTTTCTAAGCCAAAATATATATCTTTTGATATTGAAAATTACTAATAAAGGTCGTCAAAGTCTAGGAGCATTTCAAGGAAAATTATTTTGAGCAAAAACTTCAAATAAGAATTTCAAATCACAAAAAAAAAATCGTTTCAAATTGGGCAATTTTATTGCACAATATAGATTTTGAGCTACTGGTTTTATTTGGTTTGGTTTAGGTTTTTGTTTGCTTTTGCTTCATCATCAAGTAGCAAAACGTTTAAACTTTAACACATGCCACTGAAGTGAGTAATTTCTTAACCACTTATTTTTTGGTTCACATTCTTTGTGATTTCCTTATATTGCTAGTTGGCCATAATTTACTTAAATGTCTTAAGCAATGCCGAAGAATGTGTTTAAAATATTTTAATTGATGCTTGTCTGCAACCTACAATTGTCTGCTGAGTGTTGAAAGCCAAAATTTAATTTATGTGAATAATGCTGTACTGCAAATGAGACAAATTTTCTAGACGACATGAATTCTTGGAAATTTTGAAATTTTATATTTTACATTTTACACCTGTAGAAAGATTGAATTCTGCTCTTTACACTACATCATTTCGATTTTGATCTTTCAAGCTTTCAACGACAAAATGATTACGGTATACAACAGCAAGAAATAAATAAATAAGCCATAGAGACAACCATCACATTTTTGATGAGTTTTAGTTCCCTAACCACAAATGTGACCATTATTTCAGATTCTTTAGATAGATTTTCTTTTGAATTCTTTTTTTTTTAATGAGACATCTTGTCAGGACTTCAAAACTTTGTCGGGCATCGTTTTGGGCATTTTTTTTTGTATTCCCTTCATGTCTATTTTACAACCGGAGCTGCTGTGAACACAAATATTTTTCCTACCAAAATATTTTCAAAAATCCCCTATGCACAAAATATACTACTATGCCTTTGTTTTATCAAACTGCTTTTTGACTTAAAAATATATACATACATATGTGAACTCACTAACAAGTGAATAAAAATAGTTACCAAGCAATTAATTATATAATTATAAAACAAGAACTTTTACACTAAAATATAAACTTTTAACAAATGTGCTGTGTCCCACATATACATACATACGAGGTTGTGTGATGGCAATTTTTGTTTATTCGCTACTGTCCTCAAAGGAGCATATTGTTTTCATTGTTTCTAGTATAATTAGTGGCAACGGCAGCCCTAAATAAGACAATCAAAGATAAAAAAAACTTAAAATTTTTCTCAGTGCTTGACTTGATTTCACCAAAGTAGAAGTGTTGCGGATAATTTGTTGTTCTATTTATTTATTCTCTTTTCTCTTTCTCTCTATCTACCCTTCAATGGATTACACTTAGTGTTCCCAGGTCAATGTATTTCTTCCCCCCAGAAAAATTTTAAAAGCCCCTAAAATTCCATGTTTTTCTACAAAATCCCGCTAAAAAATGTTTGTGAACATTCTGCTTTAGTTTGCGAACAGTGTTGCCAGATCAGTGCATTTCTTCCCCCCAAAAAAATTTTAAATGCCCCTAAAATTCCATGTTTTTCTACAAAATCCCCCAAAAAAATTTTTGTGAACATTCTGCTTAATTTGCGAACAGTGTTCCCAGATCAATGTATTTCTTCCCCCCAGAAAAATTTTAAAAGCCCCTAAAATTCCATGTTTTTTTTTACAAAATCCCCCTAAAAAAATTTTTGTGAACATTCTGCTTTAGTTTGCGAATCACTATACATATGTATTTTTCAATGCTTGTGTTATCATTACCGGCGTATGTATATTTATTATAAATTTTCGATTTATTTGTATTCATAGGCAGCTGGAAATTGTTATCTGCGTATCTAGAAAAAATTATGTGTCTCCAAAAATATTAAGAGTTTCTAAGTCTTCTTCGCTCTTTATGTTCTTTTGACATTTTCATAAAAAGAGTTTAAATTTTATCAAAGGTTCTTAGATATTTTAATTTTACCAATTCTTAAGAAACGGAAAAAATTCAAAGAAATGACTTATAAGGAAAAAATTCATTCAACTCAACAAAAAAAAAAGCACTTGAAATTACCAGTTGAAAAATTCTGTACTTGAAACTACCAGATGAACATAAAATATTTCATTTAACTTTACTTTAAAAATCTTTAAAGTCTTCAAATTTATAAGATGAAAAATTTTCTAACTCCTGCCATTTTACCGTTTAACCAAACACAGAAATCCCCTAAAATTACCTCAAAAATAAATTGTTTTCCCCTAAATTTTCTGCGAAAGAATTTTTAACACCCCAAATTCACCCTTAAAAGAAAAAAAACCCTCACCTAAATCTAGGGGGAAACCCCCTAAACTGGCAACACTGATTACACTAAACAACCGCCAAAAAACAAACATGGACAACTATCATACTGTTTGATGAGTGTTGGTCTTCATTATTTAAAATTCTATAGGCAGGTTTTCCTTTAGATATTTTTCCTAAATTTTGAGATTTTCTGCAGACATCTCTTCTACAGACATATTATTGTTAATTTAAAATTATGTGCTCGATTTTATTACGAAATATGGCCAAAAGATTCAAGCTATGCTAGCTTCAAACTGTTGAAATATTATATTTTTGAATAGCCAGTATATCTTGAGATGTTGAGAAAGAAGTACTTTAAAATTAATTTTTTTTAACTTTAAGATTCTGATTTCTAAATATTAAAAAAAAAAATAACACCTCAAATACTTCCCAGTTTTATTGCTTATCCACTGAGTTTCAAAATTCATCTAAACACACATTTACCCCAATGACTTTGTCCAGCAAATTTTTTTTTTTTTTTTTTTTTGCAATTAAACCAATTGCTTGACAAACAAACAAAAAATGGGCGCATGCGCAACAAACCTCCTTGAAAACGCATGAGATACATATTTATCGTTTAAAGAAATTGCAAATGTGAGAAACAAATAAATTATATATTAAACTGGTGGTAGCAAATTGTAATTGGAGCACTGGCGGTTGCACAAACCTGACCAAAATTTTGAAAAGTTCCCATTTGTTTTTTCTGCGCGCAAAATAATAGTCATTTATTAACAATTTGATTCGCTGCTTAATTTAATGAAATTGACTAATTTTTATTGCTTTGCAAAATATTTAATGCCAGTCATAAAACAATCATTTAATGCAGGCTAAATTAAGAAACACCTCAATAAAAAAAAAAACAAAAAAAAAAACAATAAACAAAAAATAGTTTGCCATCTTAGATAAATTGAAGCTCCAGTGCGCACACAAAACAGCAAATGCGTGTACCAGGGGAAACGTGCGCTGCATTTATTACAAATAAAAAAAAAATGTGTTTGAAATTTATCTAAAATTACCATCATTTTGTAAAATAATTGAAAGTGTAAAATAAAAATAAAAAAAAAATCCTTAAAAATCTATTTCGTAGAGTAATAAATAATTGTTGGTTTTTAACATTCAATACGTGAATGCCGTGCTGGGCAGTTTTGTTTTGGTCACATTTAAAATTATGCAAGTTTGCTAAATATTTATAGACTGTTTGTCTGACAGGGCCTGTTTATTAAATCCGAATTGAATTCCACATCAAGTGTGCGCATATGTGTGTGTGTGTGTGCACATACTAATAAAACAGCTTAGAAATAAACTTTTACAAATTTAGACTTTCTGCCTTGAACCATTTAACTGTTTTTTTTTTATTTTATTCGGCAAAGAATCAAAACAAAGTCAATCATGATATCGATTTTATTTCTTGCACTTTATATATTATATAATACGTTTGATACTGGGCGGTGCTTAACGCAAATGATTAATATGTCTGTTATTCAGTAAATTGAAATTATGATTTGAGCTGGGGGTCAACTAGTGTTTTTAAAGCCGCCACCACTGCTGCTACTTTATCTATCTTTTATTAAAAATGTATTTTTGGGCGATGAAAACCGTTTTAGCTTTTAAATATTTGACAAAAATTGTTGCAGTATCAAGTTTGCAATATCTTGAAGAACAAGAAAACAAAATTTCTAAATCAAAAAAAAAATTAGTTTGACAAAATTTTTTAAGACTCAAATCATGTTTAAATTTTACTGATTTTACAGCCACAAAAATATGTTTAAGTATTTTAAATTTTATAATTTTAATTTTATTGATATTAATATTATTTTAATTTTATTAATATTAATTTTAACTTTATGGTTAAACTGTATGTTTTACAATTATTATTAATTTTATCAGACTTTAGTTCGATTTTACTTCCTCAAAATTGCGAAAAGTTTTTTTTTTATTTTGGTAATAAAACTGGAGTGATCAAAATTTTAAAAGAAGACAAGAAAAATAAAGTTGAAGACGTATCTACTGGGGTGCATATCAGGGCTGTTTCACATCTACCACGCCTCTCATTAGCAACCAAATAGTTTCGTACCCAGGCCCTGACTAATTTCATGCTATTTTTAAGCAACAGCGCATATACATTCTTCTAACTGAGCTCTTCATTGAGGCGCTGCTTAGAAACAGTATACAAATAGTCATGACCTGGGTTCGAAACCACTCAATATATTAGGAGCTTAAGCGTTGGATCATATCCAGCGTATCCTGGTGGAAAGTATTCATCAGGTAGGGTGGTTTGGATTGGTCAGATTTATTGGTAGCACTTTCGGCAAACTGGTGGATAACATCCACCAGCACTGTAAATTTTTTGGGCCACTAGAACGTCTGGATCATATCCTACGAGATTTTGTTGAAGGAAGCCACCATTTAATATCAAAGATATCGGTATAATAATATATCAATAAGGTAACCCGCAAGTTGACAAATAAAGAAGATTAGTTAACGAAAAAAGCAGTCAGAGTATTTTTTTTTTAATTTGAAAAGGAACCTTGGGAGACTGAGTGTATCCAGGCATTTCACCGGAGAACCGGAAAATACGTTATAAATATTATTATACAGCTTTAGCAGGCTTTAAATTAAAGAAAATAAAATAATAATATACGTTTTTCTTCTTTCTAGCTTTTTTTTATTTTATTGACTGGGTCTTGGCAGATTCTTGTGAAAGGTAAGTGACACACATACATACAAACAATTGCCACACGTGGAAATCCATAATACTTGTGCATACATTTTCCACACATAATACTTTTGTAATCTCCATTACACAATTTTGTTGTCCAAAAAAAAAGCGATTTGTAATCCACTACTTTCGTTTTTTTTTTATCAAGTTTTATTAAATTATAGATTTAATAAAATCAAATATATTTACTTTCCCAATTATGTACATATGTATGTTGTAATAATTTTAAGTTCTTTGCCTCTTCCCCAAAATATGTTTATTAAGCAATAATAATATATCATTAACTAATAGCACTTATTTGCCTTGAACAGTGAGTGTGCAGCGAACTTTAGCAACTTAACAACATGAATGTCACAATAAAATGTGTAATACATGAAAACCAACAAACAAGCAATTGGAAAAAAAGACACGTTGAAAACTTTCGCTTTCAATGGCCCAAACGCAACCAAATGCCATAAATGATTCTTAAGAAAGTTTTAAGGCCGTTTTACATTCCCTAACATTAAATGTATTATGTAAATTAATATTTAATATTTGTCTAAAATATGTCTTCAGTAAAAGAAAAAAATATTCAAAATAGTTTACACCTTTTCACAACATTTTACCTCTGTCATGATTGTGCAATGCCGCATGCTGAAACTCATGTTAACATGTGCTAATTTAAATATATTAAACATTATTTCGAAGATGTTATATTTTATGAGCTTAAGAAAATTTATACAACTTTAATTATCACTTAAAATTAAATCTATTATGGGATTATAAGAAAGTAGACCGACCTCAAGCTGTTCCGAAACTATTTTTAGTTGAAATGAAATCATTAAAAACTTAAAAATATGCAAAAGAAAATATTAAAATAAAAACATGCGATTAAAAGTAAATTAATATAATAGACTTTTTACACTGACGCACATCTTACATATTTCATCAATTTGCAAAGGTGTTTACATCTTCCCATAAGAATTATGCAGGGCGAAAATTCTACACATTTCTACATCAGTAGAAGATGATCTTTCCTCATTTTGTTCCATCTTGCATCTTTAGATTTTTTTAATGCCATCACTAAAAAAAATTGCAGAAAATCGATTGCTTTTGTACCATCACTAGCAAAATGCCATTTCAGAAAACAAATTTAACATAAAAAAATGAACGGAACATGTATTTTGTTATAATTTTTTTCAATTTTTCAATTTTCAATTCAATTTATTGTTCTTCATATAGCATATGTGTTCACAATTACAACTTAAATTTATATTACAATAGTTCAAGTCTCTTTTTTCCTACTTTTTCTACTTAGTAAATTTTAGTAAATATGAAAATTATACATATACAATATTTGCAAAAAAGTATATTGGAGGCAAAAATTTATAGAGAAAAAAACCTATTTGAATGTATTTTTCGAAAATTTTAATAAAACCAACTTAACTAAAAGCCTACGAACTACTTAAGCTGATGTCAAATCATTAATATGAGTATGTATTGACCAAGGGCATTTGGTATAAAATTTTTCTGACAGTTTATTAAGTCTGGTAACTACAAGATCTGAATTCGAAATTGTATGCAGTCTGCGGGTTGAATAGAACCAAGGAAGATTATATACAAGTTTCAGTAACTTGTTCTGTGCAATCTGAATTCATATTAATTGCAGTGCAAAACAAAGCCCATCGTGCGGTCAATAAATATGGAGAACATGTTGCTTGACCTATGGAAGGAAAAAAGTCCAAAAGTCCTCCTCCAAGTACATTTCGAATTTTGTTTATATTTCACAAAAATAAATGAAATATGAAAGATGTTGTCAATGTAAACGACTGTTTCACAGTTTCAACATCTTCCAGGTGTTTCACGTGGATGTCAGTCGGTGTAAAAAGGCTATTACATGTGTTATATTATTAAGTTTGTTCCCGTACTCCATGTAAATGGGAGCCTCCCGTACTTTTGAGAGAAAAATATTCTTGTTCTTCTTGCACGCCATAGTCTGCACTTTTTCTTCGGGCTAGTTTGTACAAGTAGTTAAACAAGTAGCTGTTGCAACGAGTAAACAATAACAAACAAAACAATTCAGCTGTACCAACCAAGCAACATAACAATAATTTTGTTGTTTTTCAATTAGTGTTTCATATAAAAATACCTGCAAAGCACTTTCAAATCTAACCCCCTCCATTTACACATGCAAGTAACTTGTTGCAAGTTGTGTGTACATATTAACTACCAATAATACTGACAGAGACAATAAAAGCTGTTGCTACTTGCTTGATTGTTTACACAGGCAAGTGCAAGCTCATTTTTAAAATGTCATCAAAGAAAATGGTCTTAAAGGAAATTGCTTTACTTTACAAAATAAAAGAATTAAATGAGAATAATAATAATAATAAAATAATTATATATGTTGAAAGAAACTAAAAAATCACTGTTCCATTTTTTATATTTAAAAATTACTATTTTCGCTTTTTTTGTGTATTGTTTGTTCTGTTTTTGTCCATCTCCATGACCTTTTAGTGTCTTTTAGGGTTGCCAAAGTATTGTGAAATGAAGTACTATGTGGAAGCAAATTATTCGAATAGCTTTTTAATAATATAAATAGTAAATTTATATTACAAATCGATAAAGGCCACATTTTAATTAATTTTTTTTTATATTTTATTTTTCGGTATGTAAGATCAAAAAGTAAGGTATTAAAAATCGTTTCTTTGAAAGTTATCTCTTAAAATTAAAGTATAATATTTATAGGGTAACACTGTTTTTGCTTTTTGTCATTTTACCGATATGAATGATAAGAAAAATTACTAGCAATCAAAATATCTTGCAAGTGAGCTCGCAACTTGCAGAAGTATGATTGTGTTAGTAAAAAAATATCAATGTATTGAGCTACTTACACTTGCACTTGCGTGTGTAAATGGGGGGGTTAATGATGCAAAAAAGCATATAATCTTCTGAAAATGTACATTTTAATTTTCATTACAGCATCTAAATAAACCAGCTGTTATTTTTCCCGTACTTTTGTGCTGTTTTGTGTATTATTGAGAGAAATTCATGATTGCTCTCATTTTATCGAACTTTGCCCAAAAATTACGGGATCACACTTATTATGATATAATTGTATTTTTTCAAGCTTTAGGTCTGCTTTATCTTATTATGTTTCACGGGCTGCCAGTTGTGAGACCGGCCCACTTAAGTTCTGCCCGGAACCAGCCAGATGAACGGATGAAAGACTCCAGCCTGTTTAATTCGCATTCCGACTGTTCGCTGCTACGATTTGTACTTTTTTAAATTAAAAAATAAATCCAGAAAAATACCCTTCCCTGACCAATCCATAATTTTCCTTCGAAAACACTAACCCTTTACCACGCCTCGTTAGGGGTGGGGGGCTACGAAAACTGAAATTCATACGACAGGAAATGGATTTTTTTTAACATGTCGTAGTGCAACTTTCTTCCCTTGTGGCAAAAGCTATCAACACAATATCGACAAATTTTGTCCATAAAAGTCGAATGTATATACTCTTACAAGGCACATAATTGTAGGAATTAACAAACAGAGGTCAAATTACGGCGCTCGTGATCGATTGAATTTCGTCACGAATGCTGTATGTTTGTGTTTAAAAAATTTTTTTTATTCGATAGATTATTCGAAAGAAACGCCATTTAAATGATGTACTGTTTCACACTACAACACTACAATGACAACTTTCAAACTTTATAATAAAAAAAGAGAAATATTATGAAAAAAATATTTTATATGTGTTTTATTCACGTTTACTTTTGCAACTGTAAAATGCAACATTTTTTGAGATAAATTTCCAGCAAAAGACACATAAAACCCAAAAATACGCCCAGTAACCATAAACCGAAAGCCAGACTGAAATGTTCGAAAGCAAAAGCATAATTTGATGCATCGTCTTGCAACAATTTCAAATCGCCGCTGACCAGGCCATCCAAATAGCTTTGCCGTTTCAGTGCACCCAAAATGCCGCTGTCCTTAATGTACATTAGAAAGCGATTGAAATGATCGCGTACCGGCAGACGATGGGAGATACTTATGTAAAATGTTTGGCCATATAAGGACTGATCCAATAGCTTGACTCTGCGGTGTTTGAGGTAACGTTGCTGGATAAAATAATAGTCGGCAACTTCGCTGCTGACGCCATAAATATATGCAACATCCAAATGTTTGCGATTACTAAGCACCAGACTATTGTTGACCCATATCAAGCGACGATGTATAATATCGGGAAAGCTGCGGTTTTTATAATACTCGCGATTCAAACTGTGCTCAAGAATGAAAAGATTGGTTTTGCCAATATCTTCCAGGGTACGGAGCTCGGGCTCATATAATTTGGTCACCAGAAAACTGGATAAATTACTGCTGTACAGATTCTCCAAGATGCAAGTGGCCACCAGATATATTAGCATTAAGGAAACAGTAAATACTTCGCAATGACGGAACTTATTAAAGGGCAGTGCATATATTATGGCCACTGCCTCCAGCAAAGGACTTTGTTGGCTGTGACGGGTTCTCAAGCGATTTTCGAAGAGTATCAAGCAGAACAGTATCAGTGTGATTGAAATAATTGTGAACCACACACCTCGTGTGAAGGGTTTTACAACATACAAGCCTCTGTTAATTTCCTTGGCAGCTGGCACTATCAATTGACGATTTAAGACCAACAAAATATCGCTGTTGTCATACGAACTATCTAGGTACATGGCAGTGGCTATGAAATGAAAACCTTTCTTCTCTAAACTTTTCATAAGTACCGCCTGTGTTAAATTCTCCGACCAAATGTCCTCCTCATAAATGTTCATGGTGCCATTGTGATGGCGTATAAACAGCTCGATAATTTTAAAATACAAACCACTGCGCACCAATTTGCCCTGGTGATTGACAAAACTAAAGCAGCGTGGGGTGTATTGGAAGAACGGCACATTCCAGGCATAGTGTTGGTAATTATACAAATATGATCTGTTTGCAAAATCGGAGAATTTTTCTAAACGTAAACTCTGTACCCGCGGATAAGGATTGTAAGTAAATAAATGCCTCTCATGCCACAACATTACATTAACGAAACCTTTCTCCCAGCATTGTTGAAATATTAAATCAGTATTTACAACCAGGTCAGCTGGCGATTGCCATATTATTAATAAATTATTTAAATGTATTTTCCACAATAATCTATCGAGTAACTTGAACCAGGCCTTTTGATGCGTACTGTCCATGTAAACCACTGTGAGACAGTGTTTATTGCTGAATTCACGTATTTCAAAAATATCCGTTTTTATTTCGCTTATCACCAGTTGAGGCACCTCAATCACTTTCAGAATTTCCTCGAACTCGCTTTGCTGGTTGTATGATTTCAACTTAAGAAACACATTCAAATCAAATTTATGAATTTTATTAAATAACAACACAACTTCCTGGGCCGTATATTCATCTGATTGTATGAGCAAAAACTTGAAAGCAAACAGCAAAAGCTGAAAGCGTATTTGAACAGCCCAAAATATAAGAAACTGCATGGTGTTTCCCGAAGAACTGATAATCAAACAGAATATAAGAAACGTTTTTATATCCTGCCAAGCCACCAAAAACTTTTCAACGATAATTTCCAAACACATAAACAGAAAAAGTTCTATAAGTTGCAAGTTCTGTTTGTGGTCAAACGAAATAGATTTATGAAATTAATAATAAATTACAGCTCTTGATTTAATTAAATTATGTAATTGTATTTAAATAAATTACTCAAACAATACAAAAGCATGTATGCTTATTATTGGTTTGAAGCCAATTGCACAAAAGTATGAGTGGAGCAACACAACAAAGAAGTTTGTCACGAAACCAAAAGAAGAAGAAAAGTAAACAAGTGAGCGAAATTTCGCCAAGAATTTCTAAAAGGCGAAACAAAATACAAGCCCTTCTTGCGAACAACATTCAATTTTCGTTAATCGAATTTTAATGTGGCATTATGGTGGTCAATCGTTGAATAAACGCTATTGTGAGTTACGCTGCCATATTCACAATAGTCTTATATTTTTAATTAGGAATGCGCGCGTGAGTATTTTTGGGCTTACGTCATGCACGCTCACGATCAGAATAATTTTCTTCATGCTTTTTCATGCACGGCAATTTTTTGTTTTTGGGCCTCACGTCATGAATGCTCACGAGAAAAAATGTTCACGCACGAAAAACAAACAAAAAATTCTAACGACCAAAACACGTTTGTATTAAAACAAAATATAAACTTATAAAAACGTTGAAAGCGATAACAGCCTAAATTATAAATTTCGAGAGAACCGTGTTTTCAAAGTTGAGCAATTTCTTTGAAAATATTAAAATGGACATTTTAGAAGCGTTTCTTGATAAAATATGGATTATAATATTGAGGAATTCATATGTCTTCTAGAAGACTTTGGCACTCATTGCAAGTTGCATATGACTTTTATTAAGAATTATTTCAATCCTGTTTTGCTTGTATCTTTTTCTTTTTTTTTTTTTTTTTTGTTAGACATGGAGATTTCACATAACTATGAATTGCGGTTAGTAGAATGTTATAGCATATATGTATAAACCGATTTTGCCTCAAGTCGACCCATATTGTTATCGCTTGTGAGCACAGACATGTCGTTCAGTTACTCAAACAACGGACGCGACAGTTACACGACTTTACTTTCCTTTCAGTGTCCGCCCTGACGTCTCAAAACACTTGCGCTGGTTCCAGTGCTACAGAACCGGCTGCAATGCTTAAAATTTCTTTTGCTAATAATAGTGTGAACAAGCAAAACTATTGCTTCCGGGGCACCAAAAATCCACGAGTGATGCACAAGGAGCCATTACACCCGCTCAAAGTGTCTGCATGGTGCGCTTTTCACGCTGAAGGAGTCACCTGTTACATTTGTTTCCTTTACGGGGACTTACTAGTGTGATAGAGAACTTTTTTCCCACAGTCAACTGTATAACCAACCTCCAATAATTTTTTCACTCCAATATTTGCTTCAAACACACCCTCAATACCGTGTCACGCTTCCTAAGCGGAACTCCCATACAAAAATTAGAAAATATTTTGTTTGATATGTCATGGTGAAACTTTTTTTTTTGCACCTTATCGCTCACTAAATTGATACACCCTAATACACATACATAATACAATCAGGGCTGGGCAGTATTTGAAATACATGTATTTGAAATACGTATTTAGGGTCTTATTCATAATAAATATTTTAGGTTTATTAAACTCCTGTTTGACAAGTTTTCCATACAAATATTTCAAGTAAGAGCCTTATAAACCTGAAATATTTTTTATGAATAAGGGTGTTAAAATACAAATACTTATTTTGTATTTGTATTTTAAATAGATCTCACGAATGTATTTTTATTTTAAATACTAACCGCTTGAGTATTTTGTATTTCAAATACTTGTGCTTCCAAAAAACATTTTTCAAAATGCATTTTCAATTTATGATAGAAAATACTAAAGAAAAACTAAAAGCGCAAAACTTTGTTACTGTTTTGTTTCCAAAAAATTACAATACTAGATACATTTTAATTATCAAACGCAAAGTACCTGTGTAAAGTAAATGCAATTGAATCCATACACATTGAGAAAGTCGCTAAGCTTTCAGAAAGTTAAACAATGAACATATACCGTATAATTCATAAAAATTATAGCAGGTTTATAAAGCTGTTATTTGGCAGATTTTCCATACAAATATGTCAAATAACAGTCTTATAAGCTTGTAATAATTTTTATGAATTAGAGGGATAAAATAAAAGGAAAAAACAGCTTCTGACATTTTGATCTGAAACAAGAAGAGAAAAAAAATGTCACTCAGATGTTGACTTGGATAGACTTTATATAGTTTTTGGTCAAACGTTTTTTCATTGTCCCTTCATTCTTAGTTCCGTTATTTCTCTTTCAATAAAATATCGCTTTTTAATAAGAAATCATTGAGATTTTGTCGTTAGCCGGTTTTAGTCATTCGCCCTCAAGAGGATGTTTGTCTGATACCACATTTGAAAAGCTGGTGTTTATGAATGGAAATAAAAAATTTTTTGATTAAAAGTATTTTGTATTTTAAGTACATATTTTTGTTACACCGTATTTTGTATTTTGTATTTCAAATACATGCTTTTAGAATGCAGTATTTTGTATTTTAAATACGTGGAGAAAAAGTATTTGTATTGTAAATACACCAAAAAGCATGTATTTTGCCCAGCATTGCATATAATCTTTAACGCCAAACGCAATACTACAATAAAAAGTACATTAATGTCTAATTTTATTTGATTTGTACATTTTCCTTTTACCCAAACCCTAAAGAAAACATTGAAAATTTCTGCTCTATTTAGTTGCAATACATCATCGTGTCAGTCCTACCAAAAAAAAAAAAAAAGGTATAAACAAAAAACATTAACAATGTACAAGACAACGAGCAACTAATAAATAATTACAAGCAACACCAACAACTTCAGCTAATGTTTAACAAATCAGCGACTCTCAAAGATACAACAATTAAATGTTGAAAACAAAAAGTATTTCTTTGAGCAGCATAGAAATTAATTTGAATGCAAATTACAACACTTTTTACCTTTTTGAAATTTAAAAAAAAGAAAAAACAACAGCAAAATACCCATTGAACTACAATTAGCTGAGAAGATGTGGTGGCGGCGGTGGCAAATGCTGCTGATGATGATGGTCTTCTAAAATTAACACCCACTAACCGAATGAAGAAAAATCAAGATGTTCGACTGACTCCATACATATGTATGTATTTGCATAAGTGGGGGCAAAAAACAAACACGACTCAACACCGTCAATTATAAATCACAAATTAGGATGCAACAAAGCGTTGCAAACAAATGATATAAAATGGTTTTAAGTTTTAAAAATTGTATACAAATACATATGTATATATATATATATGTAACAGGTGGGCCAAAAGAAGTCATCCGATGTTGTTTGGCTTTCAGAATATCGGTTGTGGCTCCCACCTGTTGAAACCACATGTTCGCCAGACCTAATTCATTCAGTTGCGGCAGACAAAACTTGATTAATATCGCCCTGTAGCGCGTTGTCGTTTGACCAGCGGCATCCTCAAAAAAAATGGCCCAATTACTACTTCAGCGTTAACAGCGCAGTCACTTTGAGCGGGTGGAATGGCTCCTTGTGCATCTTTCGTGGATTTTCAACGCCCCAGAAGCAATAGTTTTGCTTGTTCACGTACCCGCTGAGGTGGAAATGAGCCGCATTGCTCATTATGATTTTGGTTAAAAAAATCGTATACTTCCTTAGTGAGTGTATCGCTCCATGGTCTGTTCACTTGTATTCCACAGGTAGTTCACTGTCTAGTTCACTGTCTAGTTAACATTGGCCGCCATTTGCAAAAATAAGAGCAACTTCCAATAAGATGATTTCTTTTGGCCCACCTTGTCTCCATAAGTAGACAAAGCAAATGGGAGAGAAAACTAATAATTATAAATTTGAAAAGTTCTTAAACACAAACACCTAAACGCAACCCAAGGTTACCTTAAAACTAGGTACACACCACCAACAAAAACTTCACGTATTTTGTTGGTAGAAATGCTTTAAATTCGCTCAGTCATACATATGTTCGCGTTTGTGTGTTTGTGTTGTGTATTTTGGCATTTCTTTAAGCTAGAAGGCTACCGGGTGTAAAAGGGTATCCTCTTCTCTTTTGGGAACACTGCTGATTTTCAAAAATTTTTTCCCTATCCTCCTAACTGCGCCTCTGGATGAGTGATATTTATGACATTTCCTTTCTAGACATTTTCAAGGAACAAAATCAACCTTCTGAACATCTCTAGGTAGGAGATATACTGCCTAGAGGTGCTCCCATACAAAACTAGTTTTAGAAAGTTTCTCCAATTATCTTGACTAGCCCCGGGCACCCATTTTTTTTTTAGAATGCCGCTGTTCAAACTACAACTCGCTACAGGGCCATATTAATCAAGTTTTGTCTGCCGCAACTGAATCATATGTATGAGTGATAAAATACCGATAACTTGTTAGCAATATTAGAAAAGACAATAACTTGTTCGTACTTCGCAGCCAGATTCAATTTTAAACAAGAAGATTCGCTCTCTCTCTGATTAAGTGCGCCTCGATGGATGAATTGGTAGAGTGCTCTACCAAGAGTCTTCGAGGTCGCAGGTTCGATTCCTGCCGAAGGCTCTGGGTGTTTCTGCAGACAAGCAAAAAGCTTCGCAGTTTTGTGTTTGTTAAAAAAAAAAAAAAAAAAGTCAAGTTCAAGCACGAACACCAAGTGGGAGAGTGAGCCTCGATATTTGCCCTCCAGGTGGACATGACTTTAGGAGAAAAATCCTATAGCTTAATCCATAACTAGCTAATCAAGATACTCTCCGACAGTCAATCGGTACTCAAAGCCCTGAGCAACTATACGTTCACATCCAGGACAATGCTGGAATGTCACGACAAGCTAAATAAACTGGCCACTCACAATCAGATTACTCTGATATGGGTGCCAGGTCATGAGGAGCACAAGGGTAACGAGTTGGCTGGCACTTATGAAAAAAGGGGAACCAATGGGGGCTTTCATTGGACCCACTCCCTTCTTTGGCTTTAGTAAACTCCTCCTTAAGGGGGAGATCAGCAAACGGACAACATCCATCACAGAAAAACAAGCCACAATACCTGCAAGAAGCATCTATACACAATGGGACTATACAGTACGGCAATTTGCAAATTTTGCGGAGAAGAAGAGGAGACAACGGAGGACTTGATTATCGATTCTGTGGCACTAGGCCACAGAAGACACAGGCTGTTGCAGGCCTATACATTGGGTTCACAGGACTTGCAAGGGCTTCCACAAAAGGAGCTAATACTGTTTCTTCATGTATTAAGCTCGTGCGGGACAAACTCGTGCTGCACTGCAAAGGGTCATCCTGGACCAACCTAGTAATAATACAATACAATAACTAGCTACGTTTTAACGAGCCAAACATAAGACAAATAATGAAACAAAAATTTTCATAGCATTTTTCTATGTGTATAATTGACAAAATGGATTCCGTTGATCGTGTTAACACACTACAACTTATGTATGTTGATCGGCTCTTACGTTTGTTGGAGACAGCGGTCACTATTATTCACTAGCATTTACAAACTCAGAATTTCTGCAAGAAAACTTTCCTGGTGGCAAACGAAACTTTATATTAAATAGCTAAAGACTTGTTTGGTAAAAAAAAAAATAACAACTTTTTCCCTTCTTTTTTTTCAGATTTGAACAATATCTCATTATTTTGATTGCTTTTGTTGTGTCGATAATTTTATGGTAAGTTTTTAAATTTAATTATACACAAGTGTGCCACAAATGCTGCACATGCTCGTAATTACTACACACACACACTTCTCAATTAACTCATTCTTTTCAATGTCAATTTAAAGCTCAAAACAACCCACTCAGAAAAAAAAAAATTAATTACATAACACTATTGAAATGTTTTTTAGAAAGATCTAAAAGTTTTCTTTTGTCTCATGACACTTTAGCTAAAAATTAAATCAGTTTTTTTCTAAGAAATCAGTGATTTCAAAATCCGTCTTTCAAAATTCAAATCATTCTTTTTAATGCTCTATGATATACATACATTGGTTTTTAAATCCTATTGAACTTTTTTCTATTTATTAGTTTCTTTTCTGTTATTTCAATAATTGCTTAACTTTTAATCCGATTGTAGAAAATTTTTAAATGACATAATTGAAATTATTTTGAAAACAAATCAAGAGATACTTCAGCAAATGTTTGTATTATAGAAATTCTTGTAAGGTATTTTCGTAGGGTTGTCTGCGCTTGTTGAAACAAGCAATTTTATTTTGATTCCAGCTCCCTATTTGGCAAAACTAATAAATTCGTATTAAAAGTAAAATCCATTTTCACAGTATCACCACTCTCATCTACATACGTCGAACACACTTAATTTACCGTCTAAGTTTTTCTTGTTGTTAATTTTTCGATCTTTGTTTTGTAATATTTGAATAGTTCGAGCTTTAAAGTCACTAGATTTTTTTTTTAAATATTTATTAAATTCAATATTTCGATTCTTCAGGAATGAAGAAGATACCCATTGAGGTATCGAAATATTGAATTTAATAAACATTTACAAAAAAAAAACAAGTGGCTTTAAAGCTCGAGTTATTAAAATATCTTCTAAGTTTTCAATAATAAAAAAAAAAAAAAAAAATAAAATTAATAACAATAATTGTAAGTTTTGAGTAACAGGCCTCAGAAATATAAAATATAAAATATTGTGCTTTAGATTAACGGAGACTGTTAAGAATAAACTTAATTTGATTTCTGTACTTTAGCATAATTTTATCATACGAAATCACCATTTTGTAACGCCAAATATCAAAATTGTCCATTTAAAAACTTCTTAAAAATTTAAATTGAATTATTTCTTAGAAATTTAACTTTGCTCCGAAACACCTTGAAGGCAACTACAGTTATAATCTTTCACATTTATTTTGATTTTCAACTTCATGTGTTCAACGATTAACTTTAAACAATAAATCACTTTTGCTTTCATGATCATTTGCGGATCTGCATATGGGAGGTGGTGGCTGGAGGAAAAAAAAACAGGTGGACAAAAAAAAATTTAGTTAAAACTATAATGATTTTTTTTTTTTGCTTTTGGCTAAATCAGGTTTCTTTTATGCAAGAAAATAATAAAATGAAAACCAACAAAGTCTATACATGAAAAAGTATACCCAGCAAACAAGCACATTTACTCTCAATTTGAAACAAACTTTAAATCGTCTGATTTTTCGATATTTATCTTAATTTGAAAATAAATAAGAAAGAAAAAACGATAATCCAAAAATAGTAAAACACATTTTATAAAATACAACTCTGGCATTGCAAAACTTTAGAGATGTGCTCGTGAGTGTTTCTTGGTTTTCTCCCTGTAACCTTTAAAGGGAGATTTTATATTTATCCCATATTATTTTAGGTCAAAAAATAGACCTTAGTGTTTTCTGTCTTTTTCAGCCGTCTAAATGCCGCCGACATTGCGTTGATGCTAATCAACTCATCAGTAGACTCGAAAAATCTAAAAATAATGTTTGAAGCCCAACTACTTATTCCAAAATTCTCATGAACAAACTGAGAATAAGAAATGTTCAAACAAACTTTTAACACAAAACACACATATTCCCGTCTTTCTAGTTTTAAGATTTTTCGAGTCTACTAATGAGTTGATTAGCATCAGCGAAATGTCGGCGCCACTTAGACGGCTGAAAAAGAGAGAAAACATTAATAAAGTATAGTTTTAGACCTGAAATAATACATTTCAAAACGGCTGGCAGTCCGTGCAACATACATATATACTTATGGAATATATTTTTACTGAAAATTAAATTTCATTGAACTAAGGTATTGTAATGCATTTATATTAAATTACTTTTTCATGCTCAAGTTCAATCCTTGGTTAGTCACTTCTTAATTAATATATCAATTAAGTAAAGAAAAGTAAAATTTTAATAGCTAGGTGGACAACCACCTACCAGAAACAGCCGGTTGTCCATCTAGCTATTAAAATTTTACTTTTCTTTACTTAATTGATATTAATTAAGAAGTGACTAACCAAGGATTGAACTTGAGCCTGAAAAAGTAGCTTAATAATTATGGGAGATATAAATTACAACACATTTCAAATTGCCACATTATTGTTTGTTGGGTAATACGTGATGACAGTGTATGTAAAGTAACTGTTGGCACTGCCGACATCCGTTTGCTGTTAAAGTCATGTAATTGCAATGCATAGTTTTCTTTATTTCTCCTCCTTTCTTACTTGGCATTTCTTTTTGGTTTTTTAAGTCGTTTTTTTTTTTTTGTGTGTTTTGGTCTCTGTTTCTTGTAATTTCTACATTGTGTTGACTTTGTTTACTTTTCGGTTTCTTACACCCCAAATATTGAAAATGAAAGTGGTCAGTTGCGCAGGTAAGTGTAGTAACCGATGATCAAGATTGTTTTCAAATGCAGCATAAAAATGCATTTTTAGGCGGTTCAGTTGCTTTTTTTATTTTTATTTTAATTTCTTTTTTTCTTTTGTGAGCCATATTAGCATCTCCAATGTATGTATGTGTAAGAGAATGTATATTTTTGTATAAATTTTATGATCAAGTGCAGCCCAATGAATGATTCAACGAAAAACTACACGTATTTAAATTGCACAGTGTTTTAATCAAAATAAAATGTGAACAAATGAAGAAATCAAATATGTATTTGTAGAGTAGAAGTACGGCAGAGCAGGTGGCCACACCAGAGCTTAAGGTGGCAGCGACCACAAAATGGACAACTCAGTGGAAAATGTGTAGGCGAATTGGGCTGGATGCATCCACCTGATATGAATTTGCCTGCCTGGAAAGGCAGAATTGTTGGAAAAATAATATCAACTGGATAGTTTTCCCAATGATCTGAGTGGTTCATTCGAAGAGTTCTATATTAATATATTGTTACGTGTTTGCCCTTTAATAAAATCGTAGTTTTAATTAGAGTTAAAGCTGTAGTTTAACAACACTTTTTTTGTAATACCACTGAAGTTTAAGCTTGACTGTACTAAATCAGTGAATCATTTATTACCGATTACTTTTAGAAATTCGCTAACGTTGCCAAGAATATCAAACAGCTGATTTTTTGCACTATTTGATGACTGAAGCTTAAACGCTAAATTTTCTTCGTTTAAATGTGATATTAGAATTCATTGTTTTTTTGGGTATATAGTTTTTTTAGTTTTAACACATCAAACAAAAATCAATTGGATTTTAGTAAGAGAATATAGAATATGATTCTGAGAAAGTAAACTCGAACTCAAGCGTGGTAGGACTATTAACAATTGTATATCACAGTTCGTTCACTTTATATATTAAATAATAAATAAATTAAATATATTTTGGCCTTTTAGAGACCTCACAGAGTTCGTATCGATGAGCCACGCTTGCGTTTGACTAGTTGCGGCAATGAACTCGATAAAAATAAAGAAAAATAATAAGTTTCAAAAGTAATGAAAAATATTACTCAGTTTTAAAATCATCAAATACGAATTTTTCTCCAAGTAACGATACAGAAGATTAACCCCCTATTTTTGATTAGTAAATTTTCCTTAAAATTTAAGTTGGATTTAAAATGGCTTTCTGGTTTACAGCCTAAAATTATTTTTGGTAATTAATTGTTATAAAAGTACGGCAGCACAATGTAAGTGTCAAAAAATTATGGATAACTCAATAAAAAACAGCTGTTTAAACAAATTTGGAAGCAAGTGAAATTGTGAAAAGTTTAGAAAATAATAAATTGTTTTGTAAAAATTATTAAAATGAGTAGCAAAAGCGATAAAAGGACTCCCAATTTTACTGCCACAGAAGTTGATTACTATCTGGAAATAATAAATAATAAAAATCAAATTATGAAACAAACAAAAAAAACACATGTGCAATTTTCTGCATTTGCAGAACAAAGCCAAACTGTCAAAATCATATGGCAGTACGAAAAACTTAAATCGATTTTAAATGGGCACTGCAGGCCGTTTAAGTTTGATTTAAATAGCAACGGTTTGACTCAATTTTGTATTTAAATTAAATTAAAATTGAAATGACATTTAATATCAAAGTTAAAAATTGGTGGTTAGACTCCGAACTCTTTGATTTTGTTGGTCAACTTAATTGATTAGTTAATGGAATCGGGTATGTGGCAAGAGTAAGTGACTTGTTAATATATTCACAGAATATATATTACAAAAAATATTAAGCACACTCCAAATGAACTGCAGTGCGAATATAGCAGTATATTAGATACTTAAGTGAGTTAAAGTTAAATTATTTTCAATTGGGATTTTTGGGGATGAAAAGCCTGAAATTGGGGATTGGCTAAAATGCCAAAGGTATAAAATCGTTTCAATTGTGCAAATTTTCCATTCCCTTTTCGAAAAATTAAATCCCGATTTGCAAATAAGTCTCATAATCTGATGACACGGCCATCAATGGGTTAATCCATGATCAAGTTAAATGTGTGAAATATTTCCACCCGAATAGTTTAATCAGTTGGATCGGGGGGTAATGATATGATGTCTATATAATAATAGGTTAGGTTAGGTCGATTGGAGGGGTATATTTGTCGCCGTCCTGCAACATGCACTTAAGCCAGTATAGGCTTGTTGTGCGCTTCTGGATTTAACCATAAACAGTTTGACTCATAGGAACTCCGTGTCATTCACAAAGTTCCTGAATTTCCTCTCCTCTCTTATGTCTGATAAGAGGTCTGGCCCAAGGTAATGGTACTGTATGTGAGAAGGCACATCTAAGATGTGCCGGTAGTTGACAGTGATCTGTCATAACTTCCTTTACGAGTATTCTTCATAATGAGTACTCTTCATAATTCGGGCTTGCTAAGTCTTAGCAGCGCCCCCGTAGAATTCTTGTACTGATTCCCACTGTTTCGTTGCTGGGCTCTATGCAGCCAACTCTTTATCTCAGATTTAACTGCATCGAAAGGTTTGGCGCATACCAAGCTTATGCTACTTAACACTCTTGCTCTTGAAGCAGGAGAGGATCTTATGTTTATCAATACAAGATCCATTGTCTTTTATTTAATAATTAAAATTATAAGCAAACAAAGTAGTATACGTTCCCGGCAGACACCCTGTATCTGACTTTCCCTAGAGCAGTTGCTTTAACAACAGATTACGCGTTTATCGAGAAAGGTGCTTAACAACTTTTATCACTCACTGTCAACCTTTGAAATAGATTTTCAAAAGATTATACAATAAAATGTGTAATTGTTTCATCAGCTAAACAAAACAATAATTTCATTGCATTTCAAGAGTTGCTCTTGAATTTGCTTCTTTTTTTAAATGTATGTATGTTATTTATGCCCTTAAAACAATAATGATATAAATACAAAAGAAAACAAAATCTCCAGACAAGAAAAAGGTATTTACGATGACCGATCATCATCATGCATGGTGATTTGAACAAAAAAAAAAAGTACATACACATGCATATTTTTCTATGAAATCTTTCAACAAGTTTAAGTGAAAGTAATTTGTGTAACTGTTGTATGTACTTGTCAGTTTAATTATTTAATAAATTTGGAAAAAAGAGGAAATTTAAGTCAAGAGTTGAGTTTTTTTTTTTAATTTGTGACGTATTATATTTACCATGACAGATTTTGATTTCAAATTAAAGTTTTTATGTTTATTACACATGTATTTGTAAGAGATGTGTTAATAATTGTGAAAACAATCTAAAATAACGCAAACATTTTAAAGTCAAATCAAGTGGTTGGGTGGGGTGAAGGCACTTTCAAGTTTTCGGCTCAAAATTGATTTAAAGGAGAGTCAATGGCATCTGAACACTTTTTTTTTAGGCTAAACTAAACAATAATGAATTAAATAACGCCTAATAATGTGGCAAGAAAATATAAACGATCGAAATGTAATCGCTCGATTTCGAATCAATTTGGATTGTTTTACTTCAACAGTTTCGACCTTTCGCATGGGCGGGCGTACGTCATGAAATTTTTGGCATTTACTTCACAGAGCTGCCAGATCGGTAAATTAAAGTTTTGCTTGATTTTTTTTTGAAGTATTGACAAAAACGTTAAATTGTTGTTGTTGTGTAAATACAACCCTTCTTAAAACTGGTCAGCTGTATCTGGCTAGCCAAAGCAAATACATATATATATATATATATATATATATATATATATATATATATATATATATATAAATACAAAATGAAAAAAACAGAAATTTTTAAATTGCGGAAATAGCTTTTGTAGTGTTTTAAAATTTTAAAGTATTTTTTTTTAAATTTAATAACTAAATTATGGACATTTTGTGGAAACCGAGCAAGAGGCTAGTGAAGAAGTACATATTATCACAAAGTTGTTGCCACTCCACTTCCATTAATCTCTTTGATGTTCCGAACACGGGTATTCCTCTAGCAAACTCAGGGGCCTATCAAGTCAAAAATAATGTAAAACAAAAGCAAAATAAACAACAAACACACAGCATAAGTGACGGAATTCGTTCGATATCGAATGCGACGATTTGACCCCAGGATTTGCTGCATTCCAGCAAACAAGTGTCAGCAAGTGTTCCGTTTGCGATTTACGCTGTTGACACAGAGTATAGAAGTGACTTTTGCAAATTGCCTAAAGCAGCTGATAGCCAGTTTATATAAGGAGATAGCTGAATTATGCTCTTTAGAAGAAAAACAAATGTAAACAAAACGAAAAACAGCACTTTTTTATAAACAAACATCACAGAAACTGCACAGTCACAGAAAAATTTCGGCACAATTGTACGATCAAAACACTACTCTATAAATAAATATTCATTGCTACACTGTTTATAGTGAATATTATCCAGGAAAAATATAATTTAAACCTCTTTTTTACTATTTAAATAGTTTTCATATAAATCACCATTTTTTTTACAGCATTAAATCACAAAGTAGAATAAACATGATAACTACGACTAATAAGGTAACCTCTTCCCTACTAAAGGGTGTTTTTTTTTTTCGAAGTATAGAACTTTAAAATGCAATAAAACAACGATTAACATGAATTTTATTTATCCGAAAGATAATCTTGAGGCATTACATTTTAAATATGATTTCTGGCATATGACCACCTGAGGAAAATTGGCCGTCCAGATTGAACTTGTTTCTACTGTATTTTCTAAAATACTTCTTCCTCACAAAATTTGAAAACGGAAATATTTAGAGACGAAGACGACAAAACGACCTGCATTTGCAGATTCGTCGGCACTTTCCCGTATAAGTTGTAATTTGAGAAATATTCCATAACAAGAAACTGCATAGAAAACCCCACACCAACCGGATGCACAACTTGTTTCTACTGTATTTTCTAAAATACTTCTTCCTCACAAAATTTGAAAACGGAAATATTTAGAGACAAAGACGACGAAACGACCTGCATTTGCAGAGTCGTCGGCACTTTGCCGTATAAGTTGTAATTTGAGAAATATTCCATACCAAGAATCTGCATAGAAAACCGCCCACCTCCCCGGATGCACAACTTGTTTCTACTGTATTTTCTTAAATACGTCTTCCTCACAAAATTTGAAAACGGAAATATTTAGAGAAAAAGACGACGAAACGACCTGCATTTGCAGATTTGTCAGCACTTTCCCGTATAAGTTGTAATTTGAGAAATATTCCATGACAAGAAACTGCATAGAAAACCCCACACCAACCGGATGCACAACTTGTTTCTACTGTATTTTCTAAAATATTTCTTCCTCACAAAATTTGAAAACGAAAATATTTAGAGACAAAGACGACGAAACGACCTGCATTTGCAGATTTGTCGGCACTTTCCCGTATAAGTTGTAATTTGACAAATATTCCAAATATTCTATTTCAATCAAATTAACATCATAGTCTAAGCGCACCTGGCTGAAAACAGAGTATTGAAATAATCGAATAAAGCAAATTTAGCCTTCAACAAAAGTCATTTATGTGAAAGTAAACCAAACAATTTGTTTTTTCATTTCCTTAGAGCTGCCTGAACCACAAAATAATATTAATTTTAATGATAAGATCAGTGGCTTAAATCGAAGGCCACGATATTTTCAAGTATGCAAACTTAACATTTTAATGACCAAAAAAAATTACTGGGATTTAAAGCCCTGGTTTGGCAAAATTTTTATTTTATTTAAATTTAGTTTAGGCTTTGTGTCAATAAGTCGGTTTATCATTTATTATTCATCATTAATTTTAACTTTATAGTCGAACTAGTATATAATGTACAATTGTTAATAATTTTACTGGGCTTGAGTTCGATTTTTACTTCCTTAAAATTAAGAAAGATTTTTTGCGATAAAGTTAATGCTCTTCCAAAAACTGGTTGGCAACAATGCCACAAAAGCCAACGGGCAGGTGTGTTTAAAGTGTATTCATAATTGGAGCTTAAATGCACAATTCTATTTAAATGTTTATTTTTACAAATATGAACTTAATTATTTATTTGCTTTAGGAGCCAATTGCAATGTATTAATTCAGGTCCAAAAATGAACCTTTTCAAAAAATACAGCAAATATTTTTTGAAAAGGTTCATTTTTGGACCTGAATTAATATGTTTATTTTTACTTTAAGCATGTTTCAAACTGAAAAGACTATACCACCGAATTCTTGGCCCAAAATCACAAAAAGAAAAAAGCATCATCACATTATTTGCAAGTTTTATTTCATTGCTGTTTTATGAGTTTATGTTTTCATTTTCAACACCTTGAACTTTTTTTCTTTTACTCCTTTTTCAGGCTAAACAATGACGAGACACCTGCAGTTTTTATGTGCCTGCTCTTGTTTGTGGCTTTTAACGTTTGCGCTGCCAGCATTTGCTTTAGAGAAATGGTCACGCCAATTGGAAGCCACCGATCCTGGTGTGTCGGACAGCTTTGATTGGATTCCTCTGGCCCAGCCAGCTGATAGTTCAACACAAAGCAAAGATCGTTCGGGTAATGAACGTGTTTTGACCTACTCCCAGGCTTTTCCTACGAATGGTCACTTTAGTGATTTACCTAAAGCTTTCAATAGCGGTCCAGTTTCACAGAAGTCTTCTCCTTTCGATTTTCCCTATCAGTTTCAAAGTTTTGGCAATTTGCCCCAAACTCAGTCACTGAAACAGCCATCGTCGGGCGTAAAAACAAATATTTTTCCCAGCCAAGATCCCACTTCACAATCGTTCTTCAAATTTGAAATGCCTTTAGACCAGCAAACCTCGTCTCGCTTAAATACGGGACAATTGAATAGTGGTGGCAATGGTGTTAATACCGGCTATCAAATATCACACGCTTTCGGTGGCGGAGCACAGGCTACTCTATTTAATTCGCCCTTATTTAATCAACAACCAGTCTTTCCACCGGAATTCCATCCTGCTCAATCGGTCAAGTCACAAACACAAAAGCCGGTACTGCCCAACAATTTCCTGGCAAATGAGCCCATTTCCTTGAAAAACTTTTTCAAAGACAACAAACCCACAGCTTCACCTTTACATGCGGTATCACCACAAGTTTTTCCTCAAGATGATACACAAAATAATCCCTCATACTCTTTGAGAGCTCCTTTTAACAGCATACCTTCAGGTCTCGCTCCCACCGCTCCAGCGCCACCACAAGACCAGCAGTTTTTGTTTGTACCCTACAACGATATATTCAATCAAGTGCCACAAGCCCAGCTGCCACAGCCACAAGTGCAAGCTCAAGCACAACCTCAGTTACCACAAAAACCGCCACCAGCTCAACTGCAAAATCCCTTCGAGACTGCCGCCAAATATAGCCACAGCCTGCCCACTGTGAATCCTTATCAAATAAATCAATTCTACACGCCAGACTCTTTGGCCCACCAACCACAACTGAAGTACTATACAACAAGCACCACCAGCACAACCATAAGACCACAAACCACCTCTTTGAGGCCGGCAAATATCTTCCAGAATTACGTTAGTCCTCAGTACAATACCACACCCAAACCAAAGCCCAAAGCTCATCAACCTCCCTTGGCCATGTTTTTGTTGCGCTCTTCTGCCAGACCCGTGGAAACTGATGTTGTGGACACTTTAAGCAGTTCCAAGTCCATAGCAGTTATTGATGCTCCCACTCAAAATCCACCTGAAATTTTTGTCGGTCCTTCCGGCATGCCCATACCGAATGGCTACACTAAATTCGATTTACCTTATCTCTCCCAGCTGCAAGGCTCGCAAAATATACACGATGTATCCTTCTTTGTGGCTCCCTTGAGTTATCGCACACCAGGAGGTTTTAATAAAATTCTTTTGCCAGAACCCCATGTGGGCTCCATAGTCATTAATCTCTCGAAATCTACAGCTTTACAGCCTGCCACGCAATACTATCAGCCTCAGTCCGTGACAGAGCAGACTACAACCACTACTTATCGACCCCGCACTTCACCACAAAGAGTGAAAGCACAACACTTAAGCCCCCACAACAACAGAGGCAATAAGTTTACCTATTACTATGACCAAGAGCCCATACAAGAAGTGCCTTCGCCGCAAGTTGTGCACAAAGAGAGACCCAAAAAGAAAAGACCTCAAATGGTAAAAATCGAACAGCCGGCCTTCGGTCAACAGCTTAGCAATCCCTATGCCCAATTCAATCCCATACCCAATCAAATATCCAATGACGATTTCTATAAGTTGCAAACCAAACCCTCTACATCCTCCACAACTTCCACTACCTCAACCACCTCCACTAGCTCGACCACCACCTCCACCACACAAGCGCCCCAAAACTACTTCGCCTACAATACACATCCACAAGTGGAGTATGCGGGAGGCAGTGGCCACCTTTATCCGGAAATCAATCAAATTTCTCATCACCAGCCACCACAACTGATACAGCAGCAAGAAAAGCCCAGGATTACCACGAGGCCCACTGTAACGGCCACCACGGCAGAAGAAGAATATCGCATGAAACAATATTACAGAAAACAAGAAGCCCATCGCCAACGTCCTCAGGTGGTGGCACAAACAAATCCGCCTGCATACGAGCAAGTGCAATACACTCCGGTCAATTTGGAATACGAAATACCCAAAACTACCACCAATAAGCCCAGAATCACCTTCTACAGCCCCACAGCTGCTCCCGCACAGGAAGAAGAATATAATACGCTTCCTCCCAGACAGCAACAGACTCTGCCCACTCAAACACAGCAGCACAATCAATTACCGGCGAATCACCGGCCTTCTTACCTACAAAATGAAATAACCGATAATCCAGTGGAATTTGAGCCCAATCCCTATCAATTGCCTTCGGAGCTGCCCGAACTGACGCCCAATTTCCCTGGTCTGGTAAACAATCTCAAGGAAATGAAAGAACAGCACCAAAGTACTGCGGAACAAAGCACCTCCACTCAAGAGCAGACCACAATAGCACCTTCAATTTATCAGGAGCCGGAATCATCTACCAGACCCACCAGGAAGCCCATAAATCGTGTACGCAAACCAGTGGCCACCAGAGTTACTTCTTCGGTATCCTACTCCGAGTCGGAAACATTCACCAGACGACCTATCAATCGTGTACGCAAACCATTTGGCTCACGTCAAACCGCCTCCACGGCAAGCACAGCCAGTTCCCTTAACATGGATTACGATGATACGACCACCTCCACCACAACCAGACGTCCTTCTACGAACCGCAATCCCTTAATACGCAATCCCAATCGCATACGCTATCAGCCCACACCCGAAGAAAGACAAACTCTGAGAATTAAACCGAAAAGAAAATACAATGGCTCGAATAAGGTGGTAAATGAAAGCGAAGACTTGGATTATCAGCGTGATGTTTTGAAACAAAATTATCCCGTTTTCAAACCAGCTAGTTCGCGCCGGCCAAGCAGCAGTCCCACTGCCATACCAACCAACTACGATGCCGGCTCTACTGAACCAGCCACTTTGGAAACCCAGCAAGTGTACACTGTTACACCCAGCAACAGCATAGACAATGAACAAACTTTTCCCGCCGGTCTTCTAGAGCCCATGCAAATAGCTCAGCAATACAATGAGTACAAGAATAACTATGGCCCCGGCTATTTTCCCAACCAGGAAGACATCAGTCCTACCGAGCCAGTGCTGAGAAATGAAATCAACCCGATTTACAACTCAGAGCCAAGTCCAGCACCCACTGCCACCACAAGTACTACAACCACATCGACTACCACCACCACCACCACAGAGGCACCACCCGAGATAACCACTAGACGTTCGCCTTTCATAAGAAGAAACTATCCGCGCTTGAGAGCCACCACAGCGGAGACACCCACCACCACCACAACGCCAGCCGAAGAAGAAAAATCATCGGTAAGTTGAGAAGAACCGCTTGTGCAAGCAGCTTATTTTTGTTTCTTAATCTTAATCTAGACCCGCAATCGTGTGCCACCACGTAAGATAATCAAGGTACGGACCCGCACTCGCCGTCCTACACACGCTGTGTCGCCAACACCGGCCGCCGAAGAAGAAAACGAGCCTACGGAGCAGCCCAAACAAAACTACCGCAAACTGAATCGCTTCAATCAGGATCTATACGATAATGAGGTAAGAGTTGTGTTTTTCCTTGATTCAAAAGATGGATAGTCAAGTTAAGCAAGTAACAGTTGTGGTAGAAGTGATCAGCCACTAATCTCAAAGGTTCAGGTACGATTTCTCCTAAAATGACTTTGGGGGGCGAAATAGGAATATATGAGTCCAGTAACGTCCAGTTTATTGGTCAGGCTCATTCATAGAGGTGGGCATCTGTTTCTGTTATATTTTTACCTATATCTGGCTAAATAGGATCTGTAAACATCAGCATTGAAGGAACTGATGCATTTTCCCATAGAAGAGAAAGTAAAGTGGCCAATGTACAAATTACCGGGTTGAGTCAGACCGCATCTTCAATTATAATGACAAGAGTAGCTGAGATTGAGCAACAACTGAGTGGTAAATAAATAAAATTCAGCCAAGTACGAAACTGATGGGCATCTGCTATTGTTATATTTTAGCATTGAAGGAACTTATGCATTTCCCTGTCGAAGGGAAAGATTTAATGTTTGGTTTTTTTCGACCCCTTTTTTTATATTTAATATAATTATTTTCTTGAGATTAAGTACTCATCAGAGTGAAACGGAAGCCTATTACCGAAACTTCTGCACCCGTCCGTCCGTTCGTCCGCTACAGCGTCCATTCGCCGAAACGGTAAAAGCTAGAGAGCTGCAGTTTTCACAGGATGTTGTTGTACCTTGCCGCTACAAACAGTAAAAACAACAACACGTAAGCGAAAACTACGAGGTTCCCCCCTACAATGTAAAGTAACACTTAAAGGGTGTCCCCGTATGAAAGAAGGGCAACATTTAAATTTTCACTTTTTGCTATTATGGGTATTTGTTGTTGTGTAGGCCAGGTAACTGTATATCATGAGCAAATTTCAAGTCTCTATCTCTTAAGTGCCCAAGCCACATGCAATAAACTCATCACTTGCTTGATTTCGTACGTGCGATCGTGCTAGTTCAGCTACACGTACATGTGATCAACTCTGTTTGGAGAAAAAAATCAAAAGTTTTTGATAATTTTTTTGAAGTAATTTTTTTCTTTACTTTTTTTTCTTTTACGTTACTGCTTTACAACAGTGGGCGATTAAATTGTAGTCTAAGTAAGATTTTCTGGAAAGTAATCTTCATTTAAATGTGGTTTACGTTTTTACTGAATTAAAGATTTACTAGCTTAAGCGCAAATTAAACCCAAGATGAACTTGCACAGATTTTTGGGCATAAGTTCAGTATAACTTCTTCAAAATTGAGAATTTTATACTGCTTTAGAACAGTGTGCGATTTAGTTATAGGTTAAGTACGATTTTCTGGGAAATAATATTCGTTTAAATGCGGGTTTTGTCTTCACTAAATGAAATATTTACTAGTTTCAACGTAAATAAAACCCAACTCGAAGTTGAACTTTCCCTCTGATTTTTTGGTCATTAAACATATAAATAATTAAATTCAATTCTCTTTAATCAAAATTTTGTACTCCACGTCTTCGCAAAGTTATTAATCCTTTTAAGCACAAACTCTTCAAAAATCTATTCAAATTACTTTTCTCGTGAAATGTATTGAAAAATCATTACTTGGAATTTTTCTACTAAACAGACTCCCCGGCGCCGTTATAAGCAAAAGTTCCAATTGGAAGGACAAGAAAGCCAGTGGGCTCCCTCTGCCAAAGTAGGGCCTTCAAATAACTTCAAGCCTGTAAATCCCAAGGAAAATAAAAATACACATAAGTTTGAAAATGAGCCAGAGATTGTTACGGCTGGTCCCGAAAGCGATAACAAGGAGAACTATGAAATTAAAGTATCCGCCAATTATGGTCCCTCGGCACCACAGCTGAAGCAACCCAATCTAAAGTGAGTATAGCCTAGAGATTAAATTCATTTTCACTTTTTATTTTCGCAATCTATTCCATAAGACCTGAGAAATCTTTTGCCGAACTACTGGAGGAAGTAATGGGAAAGGCGCCGGAAGAGAAGACTGCCGTAACAACCATTAGTCCCGAACCCTCAACGGATGGCACAGTTTTTGAGGCACAAAAAACTAACATAGCCAATCGTATATTGCGTCGCGGCAAATGGAAGAAAACACGTGTCACATCGTCGGTCAGCTCTAGCAATGGCAATACGGAAAGTTTTGAAACGGCCGAGTCACAAAACCTAGGCTCTCAACTTTTGAACAATTTGCAAAAAACTGACAAGCCCCAGACCACCACTTTGAATTTGACCAAGGACTGGAAGACTACCACACCCATTACAACGGCAGCAGAAGTCAATGCCATGTACAATGCTTTTACAACTACACCCATACCCTTAACATCCATGGAGGACTACAGCAGTGCATCAACTACCAGACCGCAAGACCTACAAGCCACCACTTTACCCATGAATGTGGAGGAAGAAGCCAAGACGATTACCGCTGAAACGCAGGATCTCAGCAATAGACAAGAAGAAAGTGCCACCCGACGTATGGATGATGATATGGAGGCCATGGAAGATGATTTGGAAATTCAGCCAAGTCTCTTCTCAGAAGTCAAAAAACAATTACACGAACTTTTCTCCATCGAAGAAAGTGATGATACGGCCGTTACGGCAGCCTTGGCGGCTGTCGGCAAACGCCGTCAAGAGTATACACATATTAAACGGCCTAAATTGGAAACCACCACTAATGCATCGGCAATAGATTTGGTTTCCATAACGGAACCCATGTCAATGGAAGATAAAAAAGCCTTCCATCGAGAACTAATGAAACATGTCGTTTTCGCCACTTCGGCACCCGTCCAGCCAGAGGAAACATCAGAGGCTGAAATTTGTTATAGAGGGCGCTGCATCAAATCCGATGATTTACCTGCTAATCATAAATTAAATTAATACACTCACACGCTCTCACACCATCTAAACTCAATAACAGGCAGCACTTCTATATCTCGATTAGACTCTTTTAATTAAGGAAAATTAAAGTGTTTCACTTTTCGAAGAGAGATTGTGATAAACTCAAAATTTTATTTCTTTTCTCAATCTTTTCTCATTCTTGTGGAATAAAGTCTTGAACTTCTTCCAAAAAGAAACAAAGTCATAACTATCCAAATCGTGTTTAGTGTACAACATCACTCTTCTTAAAAAGTAGAATTAAATATCCAAAAAAATGTTTTTTTGCCCCAAGTTCCGAGACTCAGTGAGAGTTGAAGACCAAACAAAAAAAAAAAGGAATAAACTTTGTAGTTTGATAACGAAAAATGTAATAAAATTTCAAGTGCGGAAGCTATTTCTTAGCATTAACAAGCAATTCGTGAAAATTGTGAGCCAAAATCACAGAGTACACAGGGATGGAAAAAGGAAATTTTGAAAATCACCCTAATCAGTTGCTAGAAAGTTTCTTAAAGAGATATAATGCATTGTCTACTCTTTATTAACAAGTAAAAAGAACTGTAGAAATTAACTTAATTGTTTATGTGCTTTAAGAGACAATTGAAATGTTTTATTTTGGGTATAAAAATAGACTTTATTGATGTTTTCTGTCTTTTTCAGCCGTCTATAGGCCGCTGACATTTCGTTGATGCTAAAGTTGTCGGTGGCCTATAGATGGCTGACAGGGACAGAGAACAATTAATAAAGTCTATTTTTAGACCTAAAATAATACAAATAACATTAGCACACTTTTTAAACAATGGAGAGTGGAATTGTTAGACTGAAATACCAAGTTGATGCTGAGGTGTAGGTGCAATCAGTAGATTCAAAAAATATTAAGAGAAATGTTTGCTGCACTAGAGGTTTGTTGACACATGAGAACTTTAGAGTAAGTAATTGGGTTTCAAACATTATTTTAAAAGTTTATGAGTCTACTGATGAGTTGAGTAGCATCAACGAAATATCGGCAGCTATAGACGGCTGAAAAAGGCAAAAAACATTGATAAGGTGTATACTGTAGGTCTGTACCTCAGCATCGTTCAGTACTTTTATGTACATTAAATGTAAAAGTGAACTTCGGGCGCCCCAAAACTGCAAAGTATGGCCCATTAATTTTCCTTTTCAAAAAGAGTGATATCCCTCAATATTCAAAACCTGCTTAGCTTTTCACTTTTGGGCAGAAATTAAAGAAAATCTGAAAAGGATTTTATTTTAATTCTCTTTAATTTTCTCTCAAAAGTTATTTTCTTTAAAGTGCAAATCAAAGTGAATTCATAACAGCCAAAATTGACAGCTGACCAGGACAAATTAATGACAGCTGAGGTGACTAATCTTTAGAGGCAAAGTGTCACATTTTTGACATTTCACACGACTAGTTGTGTTGTCAAGCTTTATCTGTTATGAATTTTACTTGATATAATTCTTACAAAAAAAAAATTTATTTAATAATCTAGCTTTAATCTTAATCATTTCAATCTTGTCTATGGATTATAACGTTTATTTTTTACTTTTAAAATTAAGTTTTTTCTAGCTAATTTCTTTTTCCAACTTTCTTCAATTTTAATTTAAGTTTGTTTAATTTGTTTTTCGATATGTCTATAATTTATCTTTATTGTGTAACATCATAAAATTTTGCTTCAGCGATCCATATAAAATTATGAAGTTAGTAAAATTTGTCTATTGAAAATTTCATTGTTTAAGTTTAGTATTATGTAATTTTAAGTTTTGTAATATAATTCTTAAAAAAAAAACTTTATAAATAAATTGTACGATATACATTTATAAACACAGAAATTTAATAATAAATAAATAAAAACTTAAAATATAAACGATATTTTGCTAACATGTGCTAAATTTTAAAGAAAAATTGATAGATCATATTATATGTTCTAAATCTCTAAATAGAGGTTGCTGCAAATGCACATCAATGCGAGAATTCTATGGGTGGATCCAGACGAGAAGAAAACGCCAAGACTTGGCAAGCCCGAATTAAATAGAATAATGGGAGTTATGACAGGTCCCTCTCAACTACTGGCACCTCTTAACCGCATAGGCATAGCGGGAGGAGACCTAGACATAAGAACACTATTTATGGCAGTGCCCCGACTTCTCACAAGTACACACCCGATGTCTTGGAACAGACACCTTACCAGACATAACCCAATTACGGTACATATGCTGGAGGAAATTAAGGAACTGTGTGAATGACACACACAAAGGGTCTATAGAACCCATGAGTCAAACCTTTTGTGGTTAAGTACGCAGAGCGCACAACAAGCCCATACTGGCTTAAGTGTATTTGGCAAAACGTAGCCACAAATACCCCTCCCTTCAACCTAACCTACAATTTTTGTTTTCTATACAGTCGAAACGGCCATTCTTGTCGCTTTTCCCTGGCACAAACGGCAAGCACGCTAGCGTTTTAGTTATAGATTTCAGAATAGTATCGCCCGCATTTTGTGGCATTTTGACCAAGTACGATACCCTTTAAAAAGAACACTTAAATTTTCGCCACATAAACGCCAAACACGATAAATAAGAATGTAGCGATAGCTTTGGATTTTTACTATGTAATCGAATTTCTGAAGAACTCAAAGTAATGTATATCTGAAATTATCCTATAACCCCGCGTGATACTTCAGTTTTCTTTCATTAATTGATATAGAATTGCTAGAAAGAACCAAATATACAAAACGTAAACAAAACTGACATCTTTTTTGTAAATGTTGTATTCTTGTTATTTCAAGAAAGCGCTAGCAAATAAAAATGTTCCAAAAAAGAAGCGTTAAATCGCAAAAATTGTCCATAAACCGCTGACACAGCATTATTCAAGTTTGAAATGTCAATTTAAGTTGAAAAATTTTACATTTTTTTTTTTTACATAACCTAATTTTTTATCGATAACTTCAACGAAAATGTTGACAGTTTTGCATTTATCTTAATATAGTTGAACTCTTTGCACATACTTAATTCTATTATTACATTATATTTGCACTATGCTACAAAACTTAAACAATGCCAGAAAAATGTAGTGTCATAGGGGGTTTTCGCGGTCACACCGTTAGAAATGTGTAAATATTTCAGAAATGCATACAGTTCTGCTACATACATTTTTAACGAAACGTTTTAACTTCTAGATCTAACACAAATTTCAAGGAAATAACATCAAACTACAATGGAATAGATAATAGACAAAATAAAAGATTTTTCAAAACTTGTACATTTTATTTAGTTTTCACTTTCACTTTGATCGGAATTATAACAATAAAGTACGTAAAGCTTTTTACATACATTGTAAATATAAATTAACATTATAGCTTTATACATACATAAATATTTCTTACAATCATAAATAGTAGAGCAATAGTAATAGTTTTTAAGCAAAAATAATTGGCATAGTATTATTTTTCAACTTAGCGTAGACATACACTTAATTATACATACATACACATATCTATATAAATACAACATTTTAGAAGAGATAAAAATATGAGGAATGGAATTTATATCATACAAATATTTTTACAAAATTATAATAATCAAATTACCGTTTGAGAAGAAAAATTCTTGCTTTCTTTCTTTCAATTAAATACTATTTGACAGCAAAGGATTCGTTTCCTGGCGATCGTCTTCTGTTTGGGGAATTTCAGCAGGTGCCGAAGATGTTGAGGTATGAGGTGGAACTGTGGGTGAGTTCCAGGCACGTGGACTGGTACGACCAAATACCAAAAACAATAAATTACCCAGGAAATAGAAACCAGCTGTTATATAAAATACAATGCGCCACTGCAGGGGATTTGTCTGTAAATTAACAATCAATTAATTATAAAAAATTATTAAAGTTTAACTGCAAAAAAGTATACCTCATCTGTTACAATTAAGCCCACTGTTAGCGGTGCTATAATGCTCATAACATTGGCGGCACAATTCGTTATGCCCATTAGTGTGCCGGCGAAGTTCGGTGACAGGTCTATATGATTTACCTGAAAGCCCAAATAGGTGGCAGCATTGGCACCCACAGCTATGGTTAACAGGGCTATGGCCAACTTCGTGCTGCCTCCATTGGTTATATAACCCAAACCGATTAAGGCCATCATGGGTATCCACATGCCCAAAGTGTTGAAAAGTTTTCGCGAGAAGAACAAAGGCATCACACTATTGTGATTGATGATATCGGCCACAAATATAAAACCATACGAGAGCAACGTCATGGCTAAATAAGGCAAAGCCGATAGTGGGCCATTGCTGCGTATATCCATGCCCAAAATCGTTTTCATGTAAGTAGGAATCTCGGTAAGCAATGTCCAAAAGCCCCAGTTGTTGGCACAATGCACTATAAGCAAAGTCAGGAAGGGCACTGAGGTAAATATTTTCAGCCAAGGGGTTTTCAGTTCTGAGGCTTCAACACGTCCCGCATCCGAAGATCTTCTGCCCGACCCAGCAGCCTCGATATAGCGTCGTTCATTTAGTGTTATAGTAGGATGTTCAGCTGGGGTACTGGCACAATGGAAATACCAAAATATGGCCCACACCAAACCGGCCAAGCCCGAGACATAAAATGTACTGGGCCAACCCAACCAAGAGGAAGCAATGAAACCGCTTATCGATAGCATTATAACAGTGCCAAATTGTGCTCCCGAATAGCAATAGCTCACCAAACGACCCCTCTCCTCTGCGGGGGCCCATTTCGAGAGAAACGTGTGTGTCGAGGGAAATATCATGCCTTGACAAAGACCTTGAGCTGAACGCAAAACCAGCAGCAAAGGCCAATCACCGATTTCCGCCACTAAAGGTGTCAGCAAAGCCAAAACGGAACATATCAGTAGACCGTAAAAGAAGGTAAATTTAGCACCATATTTATGGGACAAATAGCCGCCAGGCACCTGGGTTATCACATAGCCCCAAAAGAAACTACTGAGTAGATAGGATTTTACGCCTTCGTCCCAGTCGAATTCCTGCAAGAAAGAAATGCAAATTCACACACACATATAAATGTACGCACACTATGAGAGTCACAAATGTGACTCTCATAGTGAAAATTTCATGAAAATTTCTTGCTCAATTTTAAAGGAGTTAAATCCGAGGTGAGTTTAATCCGCCTTGGCTCGGTTACTGTAACTTTTCGATAAAAGCAACAACCCCGCTTTTCTTTCGGTTGCGCAAATCGATCTCGCACTGTATACATACATATGTATGTATGCATGTGTATTTAATACGTTTAGCTCAAATTAAGTGCAATTTGTGCAGAGTCTTTGCACGGCTGTATGGTGGTTACTGATGGTACATATTTCGCAAACAATGTGTATATGTATGTTTGTAAATGCAAGCGTGTGCATTTGTTGCTTACTTTGAGTAAATACATGTATGTACATATATACACACACATACATATGTAGTATGTACATGCATTTAAACGTTTCTCAATTTGCAAACGAATTTTGCAGACAGTGTTGCCGTTTGTTGGCAAAAGTGACCCTTAACATTTTTTTATTTTTATTTAGTTTTTTTTTTTTTTTTTTTGCAATAAAAGTGTTAGAATTTTTAAATTTTGATCGTTTTTTAAGCACCTGCATTAACATTTTTTTGATCGCTTAACTGATTAATCAGTGTTTGGTTATATAAGGGAGTCTTAAAAGACAAATTTTGCTGATATTATCATCAACAATTTTTCAATTACTAGTTGGGCTACAAAAGCTTGAAGTTTACACCTACAAGCAATAATTTGAAGCACTCAATACACTCACACTTTCTTCCTAATACATACACAATTTTCGCGCTGGGTGATTTTGGTGTTATGAGAGAAGCCACTTGGCGGCAAAGCAAAAAAAAAACATTGCTGACAACACTGTGCAAATTGTTCAAACTGGTCGTGTTGTTACAGACAAACACGTAGCAAATGAAAACTGCACAAACGAAGCGTGTGTATTTAGTTTGTATTAATTGTGCCAAGAAGGAAGGCACATGTTTTCGGTTGGCAAGATTTTGCTTTGTGGCGTTTGTTTGTATTAAAAAAAATTGTTTTTTTTTTTTTTTTTTTTGTATAAGTTTAATTCAAAACAAAAGAAACGCAAAAACAGCCCATATTTGTGCAAAACAATTTTGCGTTACAGCAAGAGAATAATTTTCTGAACAAACAAAAGTTTATTAAACGCATTACACAATCTTCGGGAATAATAAAAATTTAGGTAGATACCTAAAACATGGAAAATGCTTCATTTTGGAAAGAGTTTTTCCAAATTTATAAAGAGTTACCTGCCTTGTGGCGTGTTAAAAGCAACGTGTACACCGATCGAGTCTTGAAGGCAAAATGTTACATGATACTCATAGAAAAACTGAAAGAAATCTATCCAGATGCCAACCGGGAAATGGTGGTTAGAAAAATTAATAATTTTCGCACCTCATACCGAAAGGAATTTAAGAGAGTGAGAGATTGTAAAAATTACAAGCCCACTTTATGGTATTTTGATTATCTGCGTTTTCTGGACGATCAAGATGAAGGTTGGACAGAGAAGAACACAAATGACATGGAAAATACTGAAGAAGTGAGAGAAACATATGAAATTGCTAAAGTTGTAAAATAAAATTTGTTCATATCTGTGTTTATTTTTTTAATTTCCAGCCACAGCAAGGGAGCCGAGGTGCTGTAACAAAGTCCGAGATGGAGGGCAAAGGCACGAACGCCTCTAAACGAATGAGGGATTTTAAGGACAGTGAAGAAGAGGTTAGTTTTTATTTTTTTAAATGTGTTTTGTAAACAAAGCCAAAAATTAACTGACGGTTTTTTTCGAGAACACAAATATTTTTATTATTGTATGTATGTATGTATATTAAAAACAGTTGTTTTTGTTTTCAACCCATTTATGTACATTTTAGAAAAACCATCTTAAAAAATGCCGTCATCTTTTCTAAAAAAAATATTTATTTTTTCACAAAACGCCAGTTTTAATACTTTAAAAAGATTCAAACTAAAATTTATGTAATAAATACATATATAAAAAAATAGGAAAACAATGATCTATTGCATATTTTTAAACCACATAAGAGCAAACCAAAACAATACTTTAAAGAGTTGAGATGCAAAACTCACGAGGAAGAGTGAATTCTTAAAATGTACTTTTAAGTGCCTGTTCCTCAATGTCGAAGTTGTGCGATTGTTCGCATTCTAAGCGAAAGAAAATTATTTTGGATTCCTTATAATGTTCTTCTATTTGATGTAAGTGTTTTCATATAAAATCCGATTACTTTACTTCGATCATGTCGTCAGCACTGCGAACACAAATGTCAAAATTAATCTCTTGCCATTTTGCTATCGCGTGGGAGTTTTTATAGAAAAATTTTATATTTGTTTTAAAAATTGGGAAATAAAACTGGAAAGTGCACATATTTTTCAAGTTTATTTTATTTGGTAAATATATTAAACAGTTATATAAATATATAAACAATTATCCTAAACAGTTTTGCATGTTTAAAAAATCAACAATGGAACAGTTGCTGGCACTTGTTTGCTGGAATGAAGAAAGTCCTGAGTTTGCCATAGGCATACCAAAGAGTTCAATGGAAGAGGAGTGGCAACAGCTTTGCAACAATCTGTACCTGTTCCTACATTGCCACGAAATGTACTTCGATGGTGAAGTCCATAATTTACTTATTAAATTTGTATAAAAGAAAATACTTTTAAATTTTAAAACACCACAAAAACTATTTCCACACTTTCAAAATGTTACTGTTGTGTGGGGGGTTGGGAGGTGTAAAAGACGGTACTCTATTACTTCAATGAATTCTATTTTTTTAATTTTTAATCTTTAACAATTGAACTGACTTCCCTTCCTTTGATTTCAGTGCTTACCACAACCTTCACAAAGACGAAAATTAATTCACCGTTTTCAGAAAAAATCATCCAGAAAGCCATCATATGCCGAACAAGAGGCCAAAATTGATGCTGACATTTTGGCAAAATCGTGGGCGGTACAGTACAAAGGAATGGAAGAAACTCAGAAGCTAATTGCTAGAAAATTAATATCCGATATTCTGTTTTATGGCTGTTTGGGCACCTTAAACACTAGCAACGCCATTGATGTGCAAGAAATATTTATAAGGGAATCAATAAAGCCAGTGCAACATTTAAATTTACAAACGCAATCCTGTAATGAATCCAACAGTTCATTTCATTTTGCACAACAAAAATCTTTTCGCTACAGCTCGATGCAGGGGTCACCCATAGAATATAATAGTTCCAGTCCAGTCATGTCACCCACAACGAATTCCGCAGCAGACGTACAAATCAATGATATTAAATTTGAAATGCCCTAAGTCAGGGGGAAATGATGAAAACTAAACTTTAAACTTATGCAATAGTAAGAAATTGAGATGCACTGCTGTGCATCAATTTCGTGATACCTTTAAAAAAAAAAATATCAGAAAATTTTATATGAGCAACAACATTTTTTAGGTTAGAGAATCCAATTTCAGATATTGTAATTATAGTGTATACAAATTATAATACCGAGGGATGCCAAAGTAAACTAAGTAAGCAGACTTACTGTTACTTGTGTATTGTGATTATTAAATGATGATGCTTTTATCATGCTAGAGGTTTAACTAACTCCTTTTTAGTATTTTCATGACAAAAAATTTTCAATATTGTGAAGTTTAATAGCCGCTGTAATATTCCTGACAAATAATAAAAGGTGAATTCTTTTTATTTTACTGCGTATCTTGATAGTTTGTAAGACTAAAAACCACAAGATACATTTGTAAATGAGGCATATCAACAACATTTTTATGTAGTGCAATGAAACAGTTGAAAAACTTGGCAGCACCATTTTAATAAACTTTCTGACAAGATACAACTAATCATGTATTATGGTTTCTTGTAAACCACTGCCGCACAACAGATATTAAAACTTCTCCGTTGGAGACAAGAAGTTTTCCAGACAATTGGAAGAAAACAAAGGTGACGCTAATTGAAAAAAAATGCAAAAACAAAGAAGTGCGAGGAATGTGGACCGATAAATACATTAAAAACATTTGAAAAGATGTTGGAAGCAGTTGTAAAAAAGCACATAGAGATGAATGTATATAGAAAAATTAATATACCAGCCCAATACCAAGCAGGTCTACGTAAAAAATCACTCATGTGAGGCAACTGTTAACTATATACATATATGTATGTACATATGTCATTAGTAAATGGAAAACGATAGGAAATGATAAGAAATTCATGGCGATTTTTGTTCGATTTCAAAAGGTCGTTGGAAATAATGTTGAAGAAGCTTTATACATACATATGTATGGAATTAGAGAAAAGGCCATCAATTGCTTTAAGTCCTGCCTGGAAAACAGAAAGCAGACCACAAAAGTAAATAATATAATATCAGAGGAAAAAATTATAATGACGACGGGGTAGACGAAGTCTGGATTTTTTACATACTACTTACTGCTTATAATATATATTAACGAATTAACGACCTGCCAAATATATTACAAAACTGTAACATAGTTTTTTATGCTGACCAGACGTTAATACATACAATTGGTGAAACGGTAGAAGAATGTCTAGCGAGTATGAAATATAACATGGATAAAATAAATAAATGGTTAAACATGAATAAACTCAAGCTTAATGAAAATAAAACAAAAATAATACGAATTTATATAAACTCAAAAGAAACATTTAAAATAATGTTGAAACAGAAAAGGTTGATGCGAACTTTTAGTTAAAGCGTAAACGCAAGTTTACGCTTACGCACGTTATTTCTAATTTGATTTTTACTCCGTTATTATTGGCTCTATAGATGCAATACTAGATTTTGGCTTCAAAATATTTACATATGTATATAAAGTAAAGCAAAATGTATACTGACCCCAAAATCATAATTGTGGTACAATTGAATATATGTATGTATGTATAGGCATGCATAAAAAATCGGTTTCAAATAAAGAAAAGAAAGCTTCACTTACCTCAAAATTAGGATTAGTTGCATTTCGATCGGTCATTGCAACAATAGCCACCGAAAGATTGACCCGCAGGGCGTAAGCGACAGCTAAACCGCAAAACACCAACAAACATTGTATATGACGCACGCCGAGGCCAGAACCTAAACAAAGAAATGCTTTGCTAATATACACAACAAGCATAATTGATTAAAAACATACCTGCAGAAATTTGCTGATAATCACTACGTTGCAAGCAATCGCACCAAAACACCATATTTAATTGTTAAATTTCACAGCGAAAAGAAATTAAAACAAAATGATACGCTTTTAAATAATGGAAAATAATCGTCAACTTTCCAAGGTTTAGCACATTTTCCAAAACATATTTGTTTATTTAAAACTGAAAGAATTATGTTTTTCAATAAAAAAATATTGCTGACGAAGTACGAAATTTTTGTATGTGATAAACATACATATGTAATTGCAACAAGCTTGATGGCAGCTGAATATCTTCTGACTGATTTTTTTTTTTTTCGTTTGCATGCAAAATAAGCCAAGTAAATAGAAACTGTATTTGTAAACAAGCCAGCAATAAGTAGTTGTGTACGTACGCATCTGTGAGAGCAATTATTGGCCTTGTATGCGGGTAACAAGTGTTTATGAAAACAACTAGCATTAGATATACATACATATAATAACAAACCAACAGCTGTTATCACAATTTCCTTTTTAATGCATCTTCATGTGATTTGTTGATATACTATTCGTATTTCTTAAATAGTATGGCAGCCTTGCTGGTGGTCATCTAATGTTACAGTACCATGTTACAACTAGTATGGTAACCTCATTAATTGAACCGTTAATCATTCGGTTCTTCTTCTTCTCCAATGTCAAAGCATGGTTACATTTTTTATTTTGTTTTAGTTATATTTTTTCACGCGCCAAAAGAGAGTGTTCAATTCAGGAAAAAATTTTTCTAGAGTAATTTTCGGTTGCGATACGGAAATGTTATCAAAAAGTGTTTCATTATTTATTTTCAAAGCTAAAATGAATAAAAATTTTTTCTTTTGCGGGTGTTGATTGTTTTATTTTGCAAAATAACATTCAAAAAGGTTTTTTCCGGTGCGGTTTTCGAGTGTTTTTTTGTTTTGTGTAAAATTAAGTATGTATGTATATAAAGGCAGACGGAATAATATTCAGTGTCCCAAGGCATAAGGCCGGAAGGAAACAAGTGTGGTGAAAGTAAGATTTTAACTTATGCAAGATTTTGCCCAAAACATTTTCTGCTCCCACCGTTATAAATGTTGGAGGAGGCCTGCATCTACTGCCACACGCTGAGCTATTTAATGGGCAGTTGCCACAAACATTTTCTTTGATACAGTAAGTTTTGTAGGACGTAATGTTATGTTAACCGATAAAAATGTACATATATGTACATCGCCCTACGACTTCAAAAAAGTCATAAGTTAGCAACAGTTGTGATACCGTACTCAACATTGGGAGCCCGTGAAATATACAATATTGTGTATATTCCCGTTCAATAATCTGTAAAATTAGGTAAAATTAGCTGTAAATTTTGAACCATTAGAGTTAGAGAGCTGAAATTATTACAGGATATGTGGTTACGTAGGCTGTACAACAACAAATATCCGAAATTCACAAACTCTTACGAGCTAAAGGGTGTATCCACACAAAAAACTGAAGTTAGCTGTAACTTTTGAACCGTAAGAGATAGAGACTTGAAACTTTTACAGTATATGCAGTTACCAGGTCTACACAACAACAAATAGCAAAAATTTAATATTGTTTTTAGTACGGGGACACCCTTTAATTTGAAAATTGACTTTAAGTTTTGAGCCGTAAAAGATAGAGACTTTTGTTCGCGGGCCTAATCGACAAAAAAAATACCAAAAACAGCAAAAAGTTAAAATTTAATTGGTGTTTATACTTTTAGGTTGAAAACTAGCTATAACATTTGAAACGTAAGAGATAGGGGCTTAAAATTTACACGGTGCATGTACATATGTAGTTGTGTGGCCTCTACAACATACCAGGTGTTATGGAACCCTTGCTGTGCGAGTCAGTCTCGTACTTGGCTTAATTTAGTGATTTATTTCTTTTAATTTTATTGAAATTTTTTAATTTGTTTATATTGTTTTTACATAAATTTTACAGAAAATTGTTTGTTTCTTTAAAAAATAATAAAATTTATGGTGCTGACATAGAATCCGATTTTACCGGAATCAGATTTGAAACCGCCGAGAAAAACTTCTTTTGTGTTCTGGAGTACAATGGTATCAGTTTTTTGTACGACCTAAAATTAGTGTCTTGTCCCAACAAAAACACGATAACATTAGGTTTTATAACGTTGAAGTAATGTTTTGGTCGGTTTTAAATCCGATTCCGATAATATGGGATTGTATACCACCCCTATATTTAGATAGTTAAATCAAAGAAATCAAACAATTTTGAAGTAATTATTTGGTTTTTTCCGACCCTTTTTTTATTTTATATATGTATTTATTTTCTTGAGCTAAAGGTATTTTATTAAAATTATTTAATTATTTTTGTCGATATTTCGCTCTCCTTCGGATAGCTTCTTCAGGACAATAATAATGAAAAAAGTTTTGATTAGTTTTTTAAAAAAACTAATTTACAAAGCTGCAGAGATCGTTTCAAACCTTTTTCAACTTAAAAGTTGCCGTTGAAAATAATATGATACAATATTTTTTTTCTCGAAATTTTATTGATTGATATTTTGTCTTTCCTTTCGTTTCGAATATTGGCACTAGAGTGGCTTAGCTAGAAGTAGAAATTTCATTCATACAATTTAAAAGAACTTGGTTTTTTACCTAAATACATACATACATACATGTAACTAATAAGGCACATTAGAAAAAGTTATGCAAGCTGATTTACTTTCGAAATGAATTCAATAACTTTAAAGTATTGCACATCTTTTGTCAATAAATTTCAGTTTCTAAATTCACTCAAAATGTGAATCAGCGGTATTGCGATTGGAATAATTTTAGGATTATGTACATTAATTATTAACAATTTTTACTTAAGCTCTAAAATTTGTTTTTTTTTTTTCTTCAGCAAAGTTTTACTTATAAATCAACATTAACATTTTTGAAAATGTATTATGCTGTTGACGCGAAAATTTTACAAAAATTGATGAATAATGCAATAAATTACAAAGAGGTTATGAATCTCCCGCTACATTTTGAGCTTAATATAATTGCACATTTTATTATCTATAAACGCTAGATAAAAATAATTTACTTAAAACTTATTTATATACACAAAATTTTAAATTATTTAGAGTACAAATGCTTAAAAAAAAATAAAATAAAATAAAACGGGCAATGAATTATAATGAAAACAAAACGAAGAAGATCTTTAACAATTTGTTTATTCAATACTGTAAAAGGACTTTTAACTAAAAGGCGTCAACGAGTTACTTAATAAAATAAATGGAAGCTCAACATACATACATATGTGCATATGCATGCATATACACAGATTTTGCATTAACGAAATTAAGTCCTTTTTTAAAAAATTTTTACATAATTGTTTAAATTTAGTTCGTTGCTGTGCGTAAAAATGCATTAAAATAATATTAATAAGCATTTCTATTTTTCACTTATGCAATACTAAAACTATATAATGCTTAAATATATGTATATTTTTATTTTACACTAGAAATTAATATTAAAGGAGGTCTTCAGTACGCTTTTTATGTGTAAATATTTATAAATCACAATTGAGAGCCAGCCTAACATAAAATTTTACTGGCTGGCATTTTCTTTTATTTGTGCTTTGATGGCATGTCCATTTTTGATGAGAGCAGGCGTTTCTGGATCAATTATACTCAGGCGTTTGGCCAAAGCGTCTTCCACAGAGTTCCAGGTTTGCACCTCAGTTTTACCCAGTATCACAAATAGTAAATTACCAAAAAAGTAAAAGCCGGCAGCAATGAAGAACACCATGCGCCATTCCACAACATTGGTCTGGAAAAAAGAGAAACAGTCCAATTATTCTTGAAATTTATTTGTATTTAAAAAATTATTAGTTATCATATTAAAAAAATAATAGGTTTTGCTTTTAATGCTACAAACACATTCGCCACAGCAGGCTTCATATGTCGCCTTTTCCCAGCTACTTAAATATTTTTTAAGCAGAAGCTACAAAAAATATGTATAATGAAAATTAAAACGAAATAATAGTTCTACTTATATTTTTTTGTTTCTTTTTTTTTTTTTTTGGTTTGAAGAAATCAAAAATTACTGCTGGAAATGACCGAAAATTTGCAAATTGCAAAAATCAAGACAGAGCGCATTAGAGTGAAAAAATTAGCGACCAATTTTCAAATTACAAAATTTCAATTCAAGCAGTTTCAAGAAAGCAAAATATTTGCAAAAAAAAATGGTACCATTGCAAAGGTGCAAAAGTTTGCACTATAAACAAAAAATCACTCCAAATAGTTGCCCAACTTGTGGAAATTCGTGTGTGAAAAATTCAGTGAGCATGAAAAATTTACGGTTGAGCTTTGAAAAATAAAATTAAATCTATAATAACGTTTCTCGGTTAGAGAGTTGAAAATGTTTTAGCCAAGTGATTTAAGAAAACCTAAAATCTCTAGCGTTGTTGTGTTATTTCATGTTATCTCAACTTACCACATCTTTTACAACAACCCCAACAGCCAACGGCGCCAAAGCACTCATCACATTGGCCGCGCCATTTGTAATGCCCATCAATGTTCCAGCATAATTCGGCGATAGATCGATGTGATTCACCTGGAAGCCTAGATAAGTAGCGGCACTAATGCCCACCGTTAGAGTGAGTAAAACCACAGCCAATGCTGAATGTTCCTTGTTCACATAGCCCAAAGCCACCAAGGAAATCATAGGAATCCAGTGGCCAATGGAATTGAAGAACTTTCGGCTGAATGCCAAAGACAAATTCTCCTTTTTGGCCAATAGCTTGGACAAGTAGATGAAGCAGAAAGACAGTATGCACATCACAGCATATGGTAGAGAAGACAGCAAGGCACTGTTTTTGATATCTACACCCAAAATATTTTTCATGTAATTTGGAATTTGTGTCAGCAATGTCCAGAAACCCCACATATGAGTGCAGTGGACGATAATAAGGGATATGAAAGGCGGGGAGGTGAATATTTTTAGCCACGGTGTCGGTCCGACGGACTTGGGCTTGCTGTCCACTTGTCCCAACGAATTTTCTATCATTTTCTTTTCCTCTGGCGTTATGCTTTTATGTTGTGCTGGAGTACTGGCAGCAAATAAATACCAAAAAATGGCCCATACAAAACCCATGCCACCAGAAATGTAGAATATACCCGGCCAGCCAGCCGAAGATTCCGCTATATAGCCACTAATAGCCAACATTATCACAGTACCGAATTGAGAGCCTGAATAACAGAATGTACCCAGGGCACCCCTTTCTTCGACAGGAGCCCATTTCGCTAACATGGCGTGTGTGGCTGGGTGCACTGCTCCTTGCATAAGACCTTGTATAACACGCACAGCAAACAGCAATTTCCAGCCTCCTATATGCGCAGCCAACGGTGTCAGTAAGGTTAACAAAGAACACAAGGTCACGCCCAGCAACAGTATCATTTTGGCGCCATACTTCTGAGCTATATGACCTCCGGGTATTTGGGTGGTGATATAACCCCAAAAGAAACTGCTCAGCAAATAGGATTTTGTACTTTCATCCCATTCGAATTTCTGGAAAAAGAAGAAGAAGAAGAAGGGTGAGTCCATTTTATAATACTCATTTCAAAATCATTGAAAGTGAATTATTACCTCATAATTGCTTTGGCTGGAATTTTTATCTGTCATTGCCACTATGGCCACACTCAAGTTGACTCTCAGGGCATACGCCAAAGAGAGGCAACAGAAGCATAGAAAACACTGTATATGCCGGGTGCCAATAAGTGGACCTAAAAACAAACAAAAAAAATATACATACACAAACTATTAATTGAGAAACAAAAGGTACCATCTTATCACTTAATATACTTTATACAGTTACAATACAATTTTTCAATATTCACTATGAATTTTTCTGAAGAAACACGACTTTGCGATAAGACATTGCAATACCAAAGAAGACTTGCGCGCATACAAACACACATATGTGTGTATGTCAATAATAAAAAAATTACCCAATAAGCATTTTGGCTGGAATTCAAGTGGAATTACATCATTGCAGCTCCGCTCTTGTTATTCTTGTAATATGGCCAAACACTGTTCAGAATCTTCAACACGTTCTCGTTTTTGGTCAACAGTGAGAAAACGCGGCACCCACATTGAACAGAGCTTTCTCATGGTCACATGCTCATGCAATATACAGCCAACACATTCTTTTGATATCTTTACGATGTCAGCTAAATCACGCAACTTCCCTTTTCCATCATTCAAAACGATTTTGTGGCGGATCTTTTAAGTTTTCTGGTGTTACCGCCTCATTTGGACGTCCACTGCGTTCTGCATCATCGGTGTCTCTACGAGCACATTTGAAGTCGGTAAACCAACGTTTTATTGTCGTTTCTGATAGAGCGGAGGCCCCGTAACACTTTTTAAGCCATTCATTGCTTTGTTTGTATTTTTCCCCCATCAAGAATCAATGTAAAATTAAAACACGAAATTGTTTTTGATCCATTGTTTTGAAAATAACAAAAGTACCGTCACTGTTAGCACAATAACCCACAAACTAATGCATGGAATATCATGAAATTTTAACAGCTACCTTTTGAAGGTTAGAATTAACTGAAAAAGCGCCCTCTAGCTGCTAGGCCCGGAACATGTCAGTCCGTGTGTTATGTACAAAAACATAAATTTCCAATTTTAATGAAAAAATAAAAAATTTTGGAAAATTTGCAAAAAGGTTAGCGAAGGAATGTGAAGTGACAAAGTCCCTAGTATCTGTAATAAAAATGCCATTTGAAAATATGGAAATAGAAAAACTCTGCGACTGGATGTGAGTATCTAAAAATGGCAAAATCATGGCATCAATGGTTAATGCGTCTCGTATGAGGGTTAAAAAGTTTTGTGCCATTTGCAAATATGAAAAATCCCAAAACATTTTTTGAACTGGCTTTTTCTCTCATTAGATCACATTATCGCGAGTGTACTGTATTTCTTTTCTCAATAAATCTTATCACTTTAAGCTGTATGTAATTGAAATTCTTTTTGTAACCCTATTCTTGTACATATTTAAGATTACAATTATTAACAGACGTTACTTATGTACATGCGTGTAAGTTTTCTAGACTTCCTTAAGATGTGGCGTAATTGGGCGGCTGTAAGCGATAGCAATTGCTTTGAATGTCAAATTCGAGCATCAATTAACTCTTTCAAGGAATGCGTATTCATTTTTACATATACATACATTTTATTTGTAACAAATTTCAAGAACACAGCCGTTTTTGTTTTTTGGGTTTCTGAGATAATCATCTTTAATAATATTTTATTTTTTTATTCATAAAAACCCAATAAGTGCAACATCTTCAGTATTGTTTTGCATAAGAAATGCTAAGGGTTTCATTAATTTTTTTTTCTGCTTATTCATACCTAGTTTAAATTTTTTTTTTAATTTAGTTTTTGACAACCCTTTCTTTTGATCTATAACTCGCTAATATCATGTTTCCACGGCATATGTATGTATGCTTCGCTCTCTATTTGTGCTTAACACGCTAATCAGTGGTATGTACTACCATTTTAAGAAAACTCCTCATTTTCCACTCGAATACGCCAACCGTGATCAGGCTGATTGACTTGAATTTGTGTAGCTTCGAGAGCAAAGATCGAAACATGATCGACAATTTACAATTGCTGTTGTTTTTTTTTCATCGCATATAAAATTGAATGGAAAATTTGACAATCCTTAAAATGGTTCGATTCTCTTATAGGGACTTAAAAGCTTTAACTATGTACCCTTTTTTCAAACCTTTCACAGTGTGTGTTTTGTGTTTTAACATCTTCATTGTTCGCTATAAATGTTTAATGTTGAATGGCATATTTATCAAGTGCTAACTAAACACTTCATAATTTATAACTGTCTTACGAGTGCTTAGTTAACAGTTATTCTGCTACAGTGCCTACTGGTTAAATTTTTCCGCTATTTATCTATTTGATTATATTTTTTTATTTGTACTGCTGACAGATGAAAGTGAAGATGGAAGATGGATAGTGGTTTTATTTGTGTTTTCAAATTAAGAGATACAAACAATTTATTAGACGTAAGCATTAAACTTCTTATGACTGAAATACATTTTCTTGAGCTAAAGGTCTTTTGTTTTATATGTACATATATATTTTTGTATGTTTCTTCGAATATTTTTTCGATATTTCGCTCTCCTTCGAAAAGCTTCTTTAGGACAAGGCAAAGGCAAAAAACATGTTTTTAAATATTTTGAACAAATTATTTTAGGTCTAAAAATAGACCTTAATGTTTTCTGTTTTTTTTTTTTTCAGCCGTCTATATGCAGCCGACATTTCGTTGATGATAATCAACTCTTCAGTAGACACCAAAAATGCTTAAAAGAATGTTTGAAACTGAACTACTTTCAATTGGCTCTTAAAGCAAATAGGTACATAAGTACATAAATTCATTTTTGAATTTTGAACAAATTTTAAAATGTCTAACAAATAACCGCTTAGGACCCAAGTGTGGGCCAGTCTCACAACTGGCAGCCCGTGAAACAAGACATAACCAAAACACACCGCACAATTTCCAAGGAAAATATCTTGACTGCGGTGTTCACTGGAACTGCCATAATAATTCATTCTTAGTGTTACGGATACAGCACTGAAAAGTGAACACTTTTTAGGTCAGCGTTGTGAAGTCCTGCCCCTGTTTTCATATATATTTGTTGATTATATACATACATATATATTTTTTTAAGTCAAAAAGCAGTTTAATAAAACAAGTGTTTGAAATGTTTTTGCGGACTTCAAAGTATATTCTGGTAGGAAAATATTTCTCTTTATTGCCGCTCTGGTTGTGAGAATAAGAAAATACCCGAAAAACCGCCAATGCTCTCTATTCTGATTCCATTGTACATGTATTTGTATATTTCTTACAAAAGTACATAATTATGATCTTAAGATTCTGCAGACAAAAACCTAAATGGCTGTTGCTAAAAAAAAATCGATATTAATGCACGAGTTTATCGCGCGAGTTTTGTTTGTCACGACACCATACTCCAAGTATGTACATATGTACATATGTTGTGTCGTGACACAATCAACATTTTTTCTTACTGCCGCCTGTGTGAGCAAATAAACAGCGCCAACATTTAACACTTGTACAACTATTTGATCCCCCATTTATTTTATTTTAACTCTTTTTTTTCTCACTCTTTTATCTATTTGCTCTCAGCTCTCTTTTGTTAAACAAGACCTCCACATACATATATAAAGGAGATTCATTAATTTCTTATATTTTAGCAACAAAAATGTGTGCAAATTAAATTATTTAATAAAAAAAAAAAAAAAAAAAAAAAATAGACAAGTGCATAAAAAGCAAGGGGTGTGGAGCATTTGGCTAGAAAATTCATGGTGAGATGTGAGGAGAAATATTTCCAGTAGTTGATAAAACTGCGAGAGCAGTATTTTCAAACTCTCCCATTTCAATAACACAAACAGATTTAATGGAGAAAGCAAAATTATAGCAGCATAAAAATTTTGTTTTATATTTAATTTTGCATTTTAAAAGAAATTGATCTAAAATATTTAAATATTCACTGATTAGGACGAAAACCTTCGTTATTAGCTGCTCTTACCTGTTTTATCTACATAATTACGTTTAAAAAATGCTTTAAAATAAAAATGTTCATAAATAAATAGGTATGTAAATAGTTTTCAAATTAATTTGTAAGCAGCATGTCTTGTTGTTGTGCGTAACAATTTCTGAATTCATACCAAATGATGTTGGCGGTGCGCTGATAAAGAGTCCTGCTATTAAACTTACGATTTCTGCGAAAATTTGCTAGATAACATAGATTTTTGTTTTGTCGCTTTTTGAACATGACAGCGCATATATTTAATGAACATTTTTATTGGCTTGCTTTGTTGTTCCATTCAACTGTTAATATTGTTATAGGTAGTTATTGCTTCTTTCGTTTATTTAACTGGCAATAACGCAATGTGTTGACAGCCTTGTGGGACGGACTGTGAACTATTTTTAGACCTGTAGTGTGTCAAATATTTATATACATAAATGAAATCATATAGATAATACAGATATCAACAAATATACGCATTAAAAGCTTGTATAACGTGTAGTGTGCATGTGTTTTTTTCTCCTCAATTTTTTATTTATTTATTTTTCTTTCGTTTTTTACTGCTGCACCAGAAAATAGCAAAAAAAAAACTCAGTATATTTCTTTTTTTTTTTATTTTAATTTTTATTTTTGCTCTAGTTTTAAGCATAATAATTTTAAATTCTTGAAGAGCAGCAGGTATTTAAGTAAATACCATACCCACAACATACCTATACCAGCAAAAAGATGTATGCACATTTATTTATTTCTGTGAGTCAGCTAAAGCATTTCGATGGCATTCTAAACTCTTTAACCAATTTGTTGCATGTGAATTAAAATGTGCCATAAAATCTGTTTATTGTGCTTAAAAGTATGTTTACGGTATTTTAAATAAAAATATCTTCTTTTCAAGTTTTTTTTTATCACAATCAGATTTTATTATTGATGCTAATTTTTCGACCTTTATTGTTTGATATTTTAAATCAAGAATTAGAGCTTGAGGCCACTTGCATTTTTTAATGCTTTTTTTTCAGTACAAATTGTTAAACAATTTTTGATAAAGCATCAAACCGAAAAAATTCCTGAGGAAGATACCATTTGAGGTATGAAAATATTGAACTAAACAAGCATTTAACAAAAAAAAACCTCAAGCTCTAATTATTAATTTAAAATACAATCAGATTTAAAAAAAAATTTTTTTCCAAAGTTATTAATTTTTAGTTTTAGCATCATTATAAACGAGTTTGAACTATTTGAATTCATTATCTTGGAATAAACACGCTCACATTCGTATAATTGTCCAATTAATTAAAATCTCAAAATGTACCTTCAGTTTCAGGATCGCTCGCTGGCACAAAAACACTGTAAGCAATAACAAAATTTTATAATTTATTATTGTTAGCTTTTTCAAACGACTGAATGCTTATGTACATACATATGTGCACGAACTAGCAGGGTAAAATATGAATAATCTGTCTGTCTAGGATATTACATTGAAATATGCAAAAGAGCTGACTTTGAAAAAATGTGAGTTAGAGCCGTTCACCAGGAGACTAACGCTATGAAAATCTCGTTTTATGCCGTTCTCCGCAACTACTCAATCGATTTTACAACTACGTCCAATGTGAAATAGGGGCTATATGTTCTTTCCATTTTTTCGAAATCGAATTCGAAAATAATTACATTTTGAATAAAGCGGTCATTTATGAACACAGTTTCAAAAAATTTTTATTTGTTTTTCGAAAATGTATTTTTTTTTTTAAACAAACACAAAACTGCGAAGCTTTTTTTTTGCTTGTCTGCAGAAACACCCAGAGCCTTCGGCAGGAATCGAACCTGCGACCTCGAAGACTCTTGGAAGAGCACCCTACCAATTCATCCATCGAGGCGCTCAGTAAAATGAGCACATAACTTTTTTTTAAGTCGATTTTTTTTCTTCTTCGAAATTGAAGTTTTTCGAAATCGAAAAAATTTTCTTTTGAAAAACTCTGTCATATATAAATGAATCTTCAAAGTTTTTTTTTGCGTTTCGAAAGTGTTTTTCAATAAAATGAGCATACAATTTTTTTCGAAATTGAAATTTTTTCGAAATCGAAAAACAATTGGTTTTTGAATGATTCGGTCATTTGAAAAACCAATTATCAAAATTTGTTTTGGTTTTTGAAAGCGAGCTTTTACAAGGTGTGTCAAGAAAATCATCCTACTAGAAGTGACCTAGACAGCTGTGGAATACAAGTGAACAAGCCAAGCCGTTGATGAATGCGGCAAAATCGTCTCTATGACGAAATGGACGATTTTTCGACCAAAATCATAATGAGCGATTAGGCTCATTTCCACCTCAGCGGGAACGTGAACACGCAAAACTATCGTTTCCGGGGAACCGAAAATCCACGAGTGATGCACGAGGAGCCATTACTCGCGCTCAAAGTGACTGCAAGGTGCGCTGTTCAAGCTGAAGGAGTCATCGGGCCATTTTTTTTCGAGGACTCCGTTTGTCAAACGACAACGCGCTGTAGAGCCATGTTGAACAAATTTCTCCTGCCGTAATTGAATAGATTAGGTCATGTGGTTCCACTAGCATGCAGCAAAGGCACACACTGCGCTCTCCACAACCAATATTCTGAAAGCCAAGCAACACCGGATGACTTCTTGTTAGATATTTTTCGACTTCGAATTCGATAAACTTGATTTTGTTGCAACTTGGTCATTTATTAACTGATTTTTAAAATAATCTTTACTTCTTGAAAGAGTTGTTCAAAGAATAAGAGCCACAGCAATGCGTGACCTGATCAGCAAGTCAGTTTCTTATAAAATTAAACTTGACCCTGAGTAGGAATTTTAAAATAACTTTTTACATTTTTGATGCTATTTGTTATAAAAAAAATTTTTTTTGCAAAAACATCAAAACATTCCTGAAGAAGATATCCATTGTGATATCGAAATATCGAATTCAATAAAAAAAAAATACTAATCACTTTTTACTATAGTAAAGTTAGAATTATTATTTCGGTCTATTATTTTAGGTCTAAAAATAGACCTTATTATAATTGTTTGCTGTCTTTTTCAGCCGTCTATATGCCGCCGATATTTCGTTGCTGTCGCTCAACTCATCAGTAGACTCGAAAACACTTAAAAGAACGTTTGAAACTTTAGCACTGCTACATGAGTGGATTTTTTTTTCCCAACGAATCAACATTTATTCTAGTAAAACTTTTGGCTTCAATGTACTTTACAAATATAAACTGATCACACTCCCTTGTAATAGTTCTTGAAGTTGGTCATACAAAATTCTTTATAACAGACCTAAAAATATGCAACTCTTCTGCAAGTCTTTTTCGTCTAGTCGTTGTTTTTTTTTTTTTTTGGGGGATTTTTGCAAACTGACGTTTTGTTTGGTCGCAGGTCGAAATGTCTGCTAGTTGTTTTAACTACCAGTTTTACCTGTTTCTTTTTTTATGGCATTTTTTTATGTTGCACTTATTTGCTATTTCTGGCAAGTCGTGTGAGTCTTTATTGCAAAAAACATAAAAAAACCCCATCAGCCATTTGTTTAGCTGCTCTGCACGTGAGCAGTTTTTTACATTCCGTGAGAGCATGTGTGTGTGTGTGTGTTTTTTTAGTTTGTTCATTGTTTAGGTGTATGAATTCTAAAAATTGACAATTGAGTCTATTTTTAAATGGCTGAGTTGTTATTTTCTTGCCATTTCTGTGCTGCAGGCGCCAATTATGATATTTATATGTGGCAGGCAGTTAGTTGGTGGTGGTGGTAAACCCCATGATTACAATCTATTGTTTTAGATTTCTTTTAAGTGGTGATTTAACAATTATAAAGGAATTTTTCTTTTAACGAGGAAAGTTTGTACATTTCGAAGTGGTTTTTTGAAGCATTAAAAATAAATAAATCCTTTAGTTAAAAAAACGACAGGTGCCGCCTCATGTGGGGCTTATGATAATGTTGATATTGCGTTAAATAAGCAATTATTGTTTCTTTTACTTTTTTTTTTTGAGAAAATTCAATGTCTCTCAAAAGAAATCAAGCCGCTTAGTCACGTGCCCATTTCGAAGTCAATCGATTTTTACATGTCATTTATTGCGCCTACAAAACAGACAAAAGAAAACAACCATAATTCAAGCAACCATTAAAGTTCGTTCGCATTTATGACTGTTGTTTTTTTTTAATTTTTTTTTTTTTTTTTGGCAGTAAAACCAAAATACGCAATTATTTACATAAACATTTACATACATATGTATTTATATTATTAATAAACAAAATTTGTCTTTTCTTAAATTAATAAAAGTCAAAGAAGTCAAAATATTATGAAAACAAACATTCGCAAAACCATCAATACAATCAATTTAAATTTTATTAATATTTTATTGAAAGTGTTCCAAGCTGCGCTGGAATTTTTCTCAGAATTTTGTTTTTCAACACAACACAACATAAATTTAATGATTTTTTGTTTTTGGCTTCAAACTAACAGGTTAATAAACTACCTTGTGTTGTTGTAGACTGCGATTTTACTTTTTCATTCATCTTGGCCGTATTTTTAGTAGGGGGTATTTTTATATTATTGGTTTTTAATTTGTTTTTCGCTTAGTGGAGAATTATAGTTGGTGTTTCGGTTATGTTTATAAGAAACAATCAACGAAAGTTGAAAAAAATAATGAATTTGTTTCAATAAATTAATATCTGAATCCATTGGATTTATGAACAAAAAATTTTTTTAAGTGTAAATCGACCTGACCTAATGTACATACTATGTACATGTATTCAATTTTAAAATAAAAAGTTCTTGCCTCAAATCATTGTTGCTCTGTGTCAATAAACATCAATTTATATCTTATTTTTAACATCTAATCAAACAATTGATAATTTCTAGTCTTTTCGCCCATTTTTTTGAAATCTTAATTATAAAACGCTTGACTTAATTGGCAAAGATAAGATTACATGGAATAAGCGTTTCGGTAATCAAATAATATTTGCTCTCACAATCTAGAGTGCACAAAGAACTTTATAACATTTCTAATAATGATCGATAAAATAATTGATTTTCGTATACCAAAGAAACGGAGATTGGTTTTTATCGAATATGATTTTAGAAATATTTTGACCATTTTTAATAGAGCCATTAATAATTTTATCTACAACTTTTTTTAATAATATTTTTACTATATGTTTGATAAAAAAAAAATTATAAATAAATAATAATTATGGTCATTAGAAATATAAAAATTTTAGTTGATTTAAGCAAAAGTTTTATTGACTACAATAATTGTTACTTTATGTTTATATGAGTTTATTTTACTGCAACATTTTTACAGTTCGATAACTTTGCAAAATTTGAATAATTGATTGACCTTGATCTTTCACTTGAAAGGTTAATAATTAAAAATTAAAATATAGAATATTTATATATGAGCTTAAGTGCAAATGTTTGCCATAATTTCTATTAATAATAAAGATTAGTTATAAGCAACTAAGTAATTTTAGCTGAGGACCGAGCAACTAACTGTTTCGAAGCCGCCACTCTTCTCATCAGCACTCATTTTAGTCATAAATTTATTACTTTGTGATTATGTTTAAAGCTTGAACGTTGCTAATATTTGTTAGCATTACTTTTGCTCTATAGAACTGCATTGCACATTTTGGCATTGAGTCCATTGAATCCTGACAGGTCTTCTTTGGTGCTGAGTACTGGAATGTTTTATGATCAAACGGAAACAAAAGTAATGCTAACATTTATTAGCAACGTTCAAGCTTTAAATAGTTAATTTTCGCTTTATTTAAAAAAAACAAATTTCTATTATTTTTGCTTATTATTTTGTCCCATTGAAGTTGAGGAATCTAATGACTTTATCATTTCTGTTTTAATTAATGACCCGTTTTTATTTGTGATATAATATATAAATAACATATGATGAATCAATAATAAAGCATGAAAAAAAATTACAAATACTTAAAACTAAAGGATAAGCCTATTGCTTTGTCCATAACTGTATGTTCTGTGGACGATATAATGCATCTATTAGAGAAGGTAGAAGCAAAATCACACGTACACAAAAGTTTCCCTCAGGTTTCTCACATTTGAGCTAAAGAAGATGATATATACTCTACTCTAAGAGATGATGGGTATTTCTTTTCTTTATCAATATCGGCCACATGGCCGGGAAAAATTACCTTCACTGTTCTTGTAGGGCTATAAAATAAAATTAGTATTTAAGAGTAGCTGGGGCTGGCATAAAAATTTGAAAGCGGTGTCATCAATTATGATTCACAAAAATCAATTGGAAACCCATTAGATGCTGGTAAGAGAATACAAAATATATACCAATCATCAGAGAAACACAGTGATAAAATTGAAAGTTGATCATGCATTTCAATACAGACAGTCATCAATGAGTGACTCAGTCACGTTACTACTTAAAAACAGTATACAATTTACTTCCTCAGAATTGAGTTCGAAGCAATTTTTTTGGTAGCTGATGATCTTTGTGGCGGACGTGAAACAGCCATGGTATGCTCTCCAGCCCATAAGTCTTCAACTTTACTTTTCTTGTCTTCTTTAAAAATGTTGATCACTACAATTTTACCACAAAAAAGCTCTTTCTCCAGTTAAACCGAATTAAAACAGCACAAGTAATTAAGAATTTATTACTTCAGGTCTAAAAAATAGACCTTAATGCTTTCTGTCTTTTTTCAGCCGTCTATATGCCGCCGACATTTCGTTGCTGCTAAACAACTCATCAGTAGATTTAAAACTTTCACGATACTTGATAATTTCAAGAATACAAGTTGTTGGTAACGAAAGGTCACCCGTTGTAAGGAAGTGCTATAAAAAGTAAAGGTGTTGCAAGACGTAAAATGCTTTCTGCATGAAAAGTTTGTTTGAGCATTTCTGATTCTCATTTTGTTCATAAGTAGTTGGGCTTCAAACATTCTTTTTATATTTTTCAAGTCTACTGATGAGTTGTTTAGCAGCAACGAAATGTCGGCGGCAAATAGACGGCTGAAAAGAGACAGAAAGCATTAAGGTCTATTTTTTAGACCTAGAGTAATAAATTTCAATTGGCTCTTATAGCGAATAAATAATTAAGTTCATTGTGATTAGGAATTGTAATTCATAAAATACTTCGACAATGCGGTAAAAAAATTTTTTTATTAAACAATGGGATAGCGCATACAATGGAATATGGCATTAATCCAGCTGGCGTATTGAATGAATATTTCCTTAATTGAAAAGTTCAACATTTTCCCGAAATTTGTTGCAGTAAAATGAACTTAGTGTACATATTTACAATATTGTCACTTGGTGTTTAATTTTTTTGGTTAAAAACACGCAAAAGTTTTTTTTTGTAATTTATTTGGCCGAAACGATGTGACGCTGAGAACATGACATGACGTACGCACGTGTTTTCGTTTTTAATATGAAACAAAAATTGCTCTTTTCCATATTAATTTTTATTATACACATTTGTGTGTATTGAAAGAGCCGTTATATATATATATATATATATATATATATATATATATACATATGTATGTAAGAAAAGAGTGTTTTATTTTTAAATTTATTTTGTTTTTATATAAACCATACGACAGATAAAAATTTCAATAAATAGAATAAGAAGGTTCACACAATGACAATAAAAACTAAAAGAAAACGCCAGAAAAAAAAACAACTGAAATTCATTCAATTATTTCTTTTAAAACAAGGTTGTTGGCGTTGTTTTTTTTTTTTATTTTATTTTGCAATGCAAAGAAAAAATCCTTACTTTGTTTTTAATAAATTAGGCGAATTAAAAGAAAATTTTACATACTTTGCAAAAGCATAGATAATTTTCAATAAGAAAAGAAATGCCAAACTGTGAATATCAACAACAAAAAAAGCTGTCAAAGTATCACGTACTCTGAAAAAAATTAGATAAAATAAATTCCCAATAGAATTTAATCTGTACTACTTATTAATGAAATAATAGAATAAGTCCTAAAATCTTACACGAAGTAACATTTTTCGACTCTACTGACGAATTGAGTAGCATCAACGAAATGTTGATGGCCTCTACACGGCTAAAAAAAAAAGGCAGAACGCAGTTGATAAGATTTATTTAGATCTGGCATAATATTTCAGACACAAAAAATTTTTCAAACCTTAAAAAAAGTTTCCTTTATTTCCATGTTTTATTCGGGGAATAAAGAAAATTTTTCGAATATTTAAAAAGTGCCGTCCCCATAAAATAGTTTTTTTTTTTTGTTATCAAAAATTCATTTAAAACTTTTTCATAACCTGTTTATCAATATGCGAAGGAAAGCTAGTCACTCACTTTCAAATAAATTATAGTTTACCGATGTCACTCATTTTCTTTCGTCTCCACTTTTGTTTATTACTGGCGGTTTTTCTAAAACGTACATAAATTTTGTTTTGTGTATTTGTGTTGAAAACAAAAACAAATTCGAAAATATATTTTTGTCGTTGTTGTTTTGAATATAAATTCAAGAACGAACCTCTGCACGTTTTTTACAAAAACCGGCAGCTAATTTAGAAAAAAAAATTCCAGAAGATTACAAAAATGTATATATATATATATATAAAGGGTCCGCCATCTAACGTTTTTTTTTCAACTAGTGCTTATTTCGTTAATGGTAACACTTAGCTCAAGTCTGATTTAACAGATAATTAGTTTTATCCTTCCGCTGAACGAATATGGTTGTGTAAAAGCTTTGCTAAGTGGACCTGCGATCGACTTACAAAAGATGCTGATTTTGCCAAAAAAAAAAAAAAAAAATCATCTTTTCATTTAAATCTCATTATGATCTTGGCAGGTATGTGAACAAGCAAACTTGTCGCATATTTGGGGCACAGAAAACCCGCATGCTTACATTGAAAAGCCGACGCACCCAAAACTAGTCACTATTTGGTGCGTATTTTGGTCCAGAGGCATAATTGGGCCATTTTTCTTCAGAAATGAGCAAGGATTGGCCGTTACAGTCAATCGCGATCGTTATCGGTCCATGTTGTAGGAATTTTTGTTCACAAAAATTGAAGAGGAGGATATTGGCAACATTTGGTTTCAACCGGACGGCGCTACGTGCCACACAGCCGAAGCTACATTCGATATTTTGCGCCGTTTTCAAAAAAAAATAAAGTTATTTGGCGGACCCTTTAGAACTTGCTAAAATTTTCAAGTGTGTGGCGTTAAAAAATCTGCAGGAGAAAATTTTCAACATTTTTAAAAAAAACTTCCGCAATAACACATTAGTAAAGAAACATAATTTAGTTATAAAAAAAAAAGTAGAATTTACTTAAAACAAAAATAGTTTAAAATTTAAAGTATTAAAACGTCCTGAAGAAGCTATCCGAAGGAGAGCGATATAACGACAAAAATAATCAAATAATTTTAATAAAAGACCTTTAGCTCAAGAAAATAATTATATATAAAATTTTTAAAAAAGTTCCATAATAGAAATTTCAAATATTTTTAAACAAAATTTCTTTTTTGTACATTAAGGGCCTTATTCAGGATAAAAGAACGTGTGCTAATTATCTGCCTGCTAAGTTTTGTAAAGTTTTTTTTTTTTATATATGCCCCTGAGGGAGTTGGGTTAGCCAAAAGTTTTTTTTTTATTATGAATAACGCCTTAATTTTTTTTTTTTTGAGAATATGAATATTAAAAATTTTCAAGTGTCATACATTTTTCTAAGTATTGTGCAAAAATTTCTAGAAGAAAATTTTGATAAGTTCTCGAACATCTTTGAAAGTTGCTGTGGCCAAGCTCTGGACAATTTTTCTTTAGAACCAAATGTGTGCAGACGAAATTTCGATCATCTTTAAAACTGTTGCTCATATTCTTAATAAAAATAACTGCAGAACATTTTCAAAAGAATCAAATACTTTCTACAGATTTTTTAATGCTTTCGCAACCGTTCAACGTTTTTAAAAATTAATGTTGTAATTAAACTTCTGCAGTTTGCAAATTTTTCGCGGATTTTCGCGCTCTCACAAAATTTGCCATCTAATGTTTTTAATATGCTTTACACCTGATGATTTGCAAATTTGTGGTGGTTTCGCTCTGTGGAACTGTTTCAAAGTTTAAGAAAACTTGTATAACTTTCGCATTTAATTTTTAGATTATGCAAAATATTTTAAACAAAATATAGAAAAAATTTCTTTTAAAAGAATAAACGAATTTAATACGATTTTGTGCTTACAAATTTTCTGCGCAATTTTTTATTATTTAATATAAATAATTCTCCTTGCAATTTTGTACTAATTTTGCAGCCATAAAATGTTTAAACATTGAAATTTTATTTTCTAATTTGGTCATTGACAAACAAATATTTTTGTGTTGCTTTTCTCTCACCCCGCTAAATTTTTATGACTTTTTGTTTTATACAACTTATTTCCGCAATATAATGCTACACCACATTAGTAAGGAAAAATAATTTCTTTATCATTTTTCTGGGTTTGTTTTTATAGATAAAAGTAGAATTTAATTAAAACAAAAATAGTTTAAAATTTAAACTATTAAAATTAAATTATTAAAATTTTAAATGATTTTAGAAAAGTAGGTTTATAAAAGTGAGTAGTGGTGGATCAATAAATGCAGAAATTCTGAGCTTTAAATACATACATATATTTTTTTTAATATCCAATTTCTAGCACAACTGTCATCAGTCAATATTTTTTTTCGAACTCACCGACTTCGTACCACGTCTCCCGTGCAAAAATACAAAAATATTCGGATGCCTCGAAAATAATTTCTTTGATATGTTTTGGTGGAACTCTCTTGTTGCGCTCAAACTAAGAGGTATCGAAAAATCGATGGTTCAATATCGACTAAAGTTGTACACAGTGATAAACATTTTTATAATTAGATTGAAAAGTTTTTAAAAATTGGTAGAATAATAGTAAGTCTTCTCTTTTAAGGTATTTGAATTATACTTCCTTATAATGTAGGGTATTTAAAATATAACAAATAAATAAAATAAAATCTACAGTGGGGAGCAAAATTATCCGTGATATGCTTAAAACTTATTTATGACCTAATTTTAAATTATATGTATGTGTATATTTTTTTTCCAAAAAACGCTACAATTACCAAGTGAACAATGTTCCTAAAAATAGAAGAAAACGAAAAGTATTACAGCTTCCAGACAACTGTACCCAGCGGGTCTAGAAGTACACCTCTAAACGCCTACAACCTTTTCCGAATCGTACATAAAATGTTTCTGCTATCATTATTTTTTTTTTTAAAGTAAAAAGGAAATTAACAAATTGCCATAGCAACAAATACAAAAATTAATTGGATGTTGGCGAGAGAATATAAAATACATTCCAATCAACAGAAAATAACAGCGACTCCAATTTTATTACTCCAATTTTATCTTAAAAGAAAAGCTTTCTCAATTTTGAGAAAGTAAAAAATCGAAGTCAAGCTTGATAAAATTATTAACAATTTTAAATCATATATTTCCACTATAAAGTTAAAATTAATGTATTAATTCAGGTCCAAAAATGAACCTTTTCAAAAATATTTGTTGTATTTTTCAGCTGTCTAGATGTCGACATTTTTGATACTTTCAAAAATACAAATCGTAGTAACCGATGGTGACTCGTTGTATAGAAGGTTGCAAAGAAGAGTAAAAGAGTTGCAAGACGAAAATAGAAATGTTTGTTGTATTAAAAGTTTGTTTGAACATTTCTGATTCTCATTTTGTTCATGAGAATTGTGGAATAAGTAGTAAAGTTTCAAACAAACTTTTAAGAATTTTTCAAGTCTACTGATGAGTTGATTAGCACCAACGAAATGTCGACATCTAGACAGCTGAAAAATACAACAAATATTTTTGAAAAGGTTCATTTTTGGACCTGAATTAATACATTTCAATTGGCTCTTAAAGCAAATAAACAATTTAGTTCATATTTGAATATTCAAAAACTTTTACTTTTTGATACTTTCAAAAATACAAATCGTAGTAACCGATGGTGACTCGTTGTATAGAAGGTTGCAAAGAAGAGTAAAAGAGTTGCAAGACGAAAATAGAAATGTTTGTTGTATTAAAAGTTTGTTTGAACATTTCTGATTCTCATTTTGTTCATGAGAATTGTGGAATAAGTAGTAAAGTTTCAAACAAACTTTTAAGAATTTTTCAAGTCTACTGATGAGTTGATTAGCACCAACGAAATGTCGACATCTAGACAGCTGAAAAATACAACAAATATTTTTGAAAAGGTTCATTTTTGGACCTGAATTAATACATTTCAATTGGCTCTTAAAGCAAATAAACAATTTAGTTCATAGTTAAAATTAATGATTAACCAGAAATATTTCCTGCCTTAAAAAAGTCTTTTGATGCTCTGAAAGTTATATGATTTGTAACTTACAACATTATTGACGGACATGCTGCTTCTCTTTAACATTGTATAATAAATGTTGGCTAATTTGATTTAATAAATCAACAAAAATTTTAATCTTGCCCAAAAAAGTTTTTTCAAGCTGCTGACAATTTTATAACTTGTAACTTACTGCCTTATTCACGTCCGTGATTTATTTTTTTTAGCTTTGCGTAATGAAATTTGTGCAACTTCATTCAAAAAATTTGAACATAAGTTAAAACTGTTTTTAACACAGCTTTTGAGCTCCAAATATTTTATAATTTGTAACTTACTGCCTCACTCACGTGTGTGCTTGAAGTTCTTTAAGTTTGTATGCTGAATTTTATATATGTAACTTGATTTTTGGGAATTTAAGGCCGTGTCAGATAAAACTTTGTTGCTTTGCGTGACGTTTATAACTTTGAAAGAAAAGCGTAAAACAAAAAGTGTATGTCACAATAAAAACTTTGACAAGACCCGCGCATTGTATGTTTATCAATAAAATATTGAATATATAAAATATTTTATATATGTACTTATTTGTAGTTTTGTTTATTATATTTTTTAAATTAATTTATTCATTAAATTTATAAAATTTATTTATTTATTTCGAATTTTTTTTTTTTTTTTTGATTTCTGTTGACGCCAAGAAAAAATAAAAGAAAATGAAAGCAGCTAATTGTCAAAGCGTGCAAAAAGATGAAAGATGCCTAACTTTTTGCTTTGCTTTGCGTCAAATAAAATTTATGTGACAAGTGCCATATAAACACGTACATTTATCTTAAATATCAAAGCGTGTATGTAACGCAACGCGAAGCAAAAGTTTTATCTGACACGGCCTTTAGAAAAAACTTAAAACTGTCCCAAAAAAATTGCTTGTGAGCTGCTGAAATTGGTTTGATTTGTAATATGCGACGTTATTTGCGGCTGTGCTTCTTTTCTTTAATGTTCAGCCTGATCACGGTTGGCCAAGTTGAAGTTCGCCACATGTTAAAAATGGCAGTCGTTTAAATAATTTTTCGGTACCACAAAAAATATTCGACAACTAAAAATTTGCAATAGATAAAATCTAAAAACAGTGTTGTGAAACCCAAAAAAACTTTGCAACATATCGGTGGACCCAATGCATTAAGCTCTTTCCCAATTTTTCTCCATTACTTTTTTGAATCTATATTCTGAGAACTTTTGCAAAACCCTCTACTAAATCTGGATTTTTGTTTCCATCAACTCTAACATCTTCTCAAATTGCCTTTGGAAATGTAATTTTTATTTTTTTACATATTTTATTTTATTTTATTTTATTACATATGATTTTATGTATTTTATTTTATTTATTACATATGATTTACAACAAAAAATCAATTTTAATATTTACGGTTTGTTTGAGATAATTTTTATTTATTTCTTTAATTTTTATGTATGTACTTTTAAAATGGTGTGAACAAAATTTATAACCACAGAATGTTTACTATTTTCAAGCCGAATTTCGTTTTGGGCTATACCGAAAATTCTAATAGATTAGATAAATTTCTGACATTTTCGCCGTACCATTTTTGAAATACGCCTCATTTTCTATACGAATATGCCAACCGCGATCAGAAACCATAATCCCGTCTAAAAAACAAGTGTTTGTTCTCCTCAAAATTATATAAATTGTGTAACTTGCTATTTTATTCGCACCTGTGTTATTTTAAGCTTCCGAAAATTTTACGATTTGTAACTTACAACATTATTCACGTTTGTGTTTAATTTTTTTTTTTTTTTAATTTGTATAGTAAACTTTATGCGACTGGCTTCAAATTTTGTTTCCACCTGAGTTTGTTTTCATATTTGTATTATTGAGCTTGTCACAATTTTGTTTCCCACTGTATGTACTTGTTTCTACAAACGAGTATTTAACAACCACATGTTGATATGATTTTTTTTTATTAAATACTTGCTTAAATGTATTTCATTCAAATCACATAATTTCAAACAGTTATTAAATCCAAGAGGAGAAACGTTTTTGACTAGACAAAAGCAAAACACGTGTTTGAATTAGTGTAATAAATTTTTCTTTATAAGAAATTGCCAAATTAACACTTACCCTCATCAAATCGACGATTTTTAACCATATTGGACTTTAATTCGGCCAGTTTGTTGCTGTTTAAAGAATCCCTGAGATAGAAATTTCTTTGTTTTTTATATTTTAGTTGGCAACTTTTAGCGGCACTTTGGGAAAATGCCTTTTTATAATTTTAAATAATTTTTTAGTGCCTACAACTTTTGCCCGATTCTCGTTGTTTATTTATATACATATGTATTTTTTTAAGTTATTTATAAAATAACTTTATATATAAAATATGCAGATAAAATTTGTAAATTTATAAATTTTTTCTTGCAAGAAACTGCACGCTCAGCTCACAATATCAAAAGTTGGATTTGTTTTATTCTTTCGTGTAAATATACAAAAGAAAATTTATACGCCAAATAGAAAGCAAAAACTTTAAATTTCTATTTGCTGTTTTGTAGAATTGGAAGATACAGCCTCGGTCGGTATCAGTTTCAACTTATCAACTAAATAACAATAATCCCAACTAACTATTATCTGGTATTTAAATTGTGGCTCAAGTAGACATCAGCATTTTTGCATCAAATTCACTTTTCACACTTTAACACACGTTGCACGCACTCACTCACAAGTCACCAACACGACAACAGACGACGACGCTCTTAAGACAATTTTCATCTGCTTCTTGTAATGTGTTTTCCTTCAGTTTTTCAAACAGACGACAAACACGAATCGAAACGAAAAATAAAACAACAATTTCGAAATGAAAATATGTATTGAAAAACAAAAAAAAAGCAAATTAAAGAAAATAATTGATTTTTTATGCGTTACAACGCGTTAGTTAGTTCACGTTGCAGAAACGTTCTTAGACAGACTGATTTGCACCGAAGGCGGCTACAATGCTTTTATAAATGTCGTTTCTATGATCCGTTTACGTCGCACCACTGACGGGCGACCCACCGGTTTTCTTACTATTTACTGCTTGCTCGTTGTCGTCGTTTGCTCTGCAGGCTGCCTGCTCGCTTGCCTGCCTGCCTGACGGCCCAGCTGTCACATTTTGCTCTTCTACACTCACACACATTCATTTTTCTTATTGTTGCTTCAGCGAGTTGGTTGGCTTGTTTGTTGGTGAGTGAGTGACATGTTTTTTTGCTGTTGTTGTTGCTTTTCCTTCATATTTCTGGCGCTGTTTTATGTTTTCCAACAATTTGTTGGTATTTGCACACACACGAAATTATCGCGTGAATTGGTATCAGTTAATTTTGTTTACTCGTTTTCACAAGTGGGCAAACTGCCATTTGGGTGGGCCATTTTTAATCGAAGTCTCTGAGCATTTGATAAGATCTGAGCGCTTTGAATTTATGCCAACACATTTTTGTAATCAGTTGATACTGTCGGTATTTATAATGTCTAAGCGATTTGGTTTATACATTTTTTTTTAGCTCATTTATGTTTTTTAGTCATTTTCGATTTGCTTAACCCTTACGTGGATACCTGGCCTGACCAGCCAAGTTTTGAATTCTTGCTAAAAAATTTTATATGATGATGGTGGTGAAACAGCCGTGACATGTACCCCAGCCAGTAAGTCTTCAACGTTACTTTTACTGTCTTCTTTAAAAATTGTGATCACTCAAATACCTCTTGAAGAAGAGCACCAAAGGTTGCTCGAAATATCGATGAAAAATAAAACAAGCAAACAAAACTTATTAAATAAAATACCAAGATTTTTATTTAATCAGCTTGACAAATCTATAACTGTAACTCCAGCTTTATCACAAAAAAATTTTTTCTCAATTTTGAGGAAGTAAAAATCAAACTAGAAAGTCCGTTAATATTATTAGCAATTATTGTACTGAAAATATTAACAAAAAACTTCATTTATATATTTTCTTTTGTGTTGCCCCCCCTTGACATTTTAAATAAAACTTCATTCCTTTTTTTTTATAGATCTATAACTATATTTCGAACCATTTTCAGTTCATCTTCAGGATTTTATGTGTGTTTTTTATGTGTGTTTTTATATGAATATATTTCTTATGAAAAGTGTTAGGTTAGTTAGGTGGACAAGCAAAACAATCGTGTCTTCCACGGAGATCCATTACATCTGCTCAAAGTTACGGCGTGGTATGCTGTCTCTGACAACGTCGCGAACCAAAAGAAAGAATTTGCAAGCAAAAGAATAAGAAAAAATGAAACTAATTGACCTGTGTGAACTGTTAAGCTGAGTTTAAAAAATAATTGAAAAGACTTTCTTCACCTAAAGTTGATGTGTGTGAATAGAGACATGATTTTCTGTGGTAAGCTGCTTGCCAACTCCACTCACTCCAGTTTCGTCAACGAACTGTCGTCCATTGTTGAACTATCCTTCAATAGTGTGTTGGAGACTAAAGCAAAACATAAAAGTGAAATACCACCTGATAATTTATTTACTTTTACAGACGTTAAAAAACTGTTCAAGAAAAGTTGCCACTAACATGCAACCCCTTTTCCTTTTACTCCACAAAAAAAAAAGACTGTCTTTGTTTTTGGCTGTCATGGAGACAAGTTAAAAATCATAGTTTTACATTACTGCTCGAAATCAATAAAATTGCAAAAAGAATGCGTGAAATTAGGGGGTACATATATGTATATGTATTTATATTCTGAGAAAGTTTATTTAAAATTACATACATAAAATTAGATTTCATTTTTCAATGCAAATAAGCAAAAAAAAAAAAAAATCTTAAGGTTAATGCACAAATAGTTTTGAAAACATGAATTTGGAGCCAATGGTAGTCCTACGCATGTAGTTTTTTACTTACAGCCAGAGAAGAGCAAAGTTTGTTTTTCCAAGAGCAGAATATGTACATCTATGGAGTGGTAATGTGTTATCAATACTCAGTTGGCTCTTCGATTTTAAACGAAGCCGGCATAAAAGCTCTTTTATCAACATATTATGTTTACAGTAGTGGATGCATTTGTAGCAAGTTTTTGATATGCGGCTAATCAACAATATGTATCGCGGGCGGGGATCCAAGCAGCAAGCGAATTACAACATTTTTTTTTAGTTAAATTAAAGAAAACTGCAATTGAATCAAACATTTTCTTAAAACGTTTAGCTGGCAGCAAAAAAGGTATGTGTCTTGACGAGACACATTTTGCCAGACAGGCTTGATTTGGCTCGATTGTCATACTTTTTCAATGCCTGTCAAGAACCAAGAAAAATGTCATTTGTCAAGCTAACATGAAATTTTAGCAGCAATTTTATTTAAAAATATATTATAAATTTCACATATTATAAATTTCACAAAGGTGATACAGTACTCTTCTAGATAGAGTACGCTTAATTATAGAGTACGCTTTAACTTAAATGTCTTGAAATGACCAGGCTGTATTTTCGTCTTTATAACAGAAATATAGCAGGTATATGCAAAATACATACAGTGCATTTTTCACAATCTAAAATTAAGTTCTCGTTAAAAAATTATTAAAAAATTATTAATAATTAATTGTTATTATTAAAAAATTAAAAAAAAAATGCAACTGCAACTGCCAACATGATTAATGCGGGAAAATTGTTATGTGTTCCCAATATTTATTAAGAATGCTTGGCCAGTAAAATTTGAACTACAATGCATACACTAAAATTTGGTATTATTATTATTTATTTATTTTTTTTTTATATTATTTATTTAAGCTTAAGGTCTTTTAGAATTTGAGTATTTTTGTCAATATTTCGCTCTCCTTCGGATGTCTTCTTCAGGGCAATAATAATGAAAAATGTTTTGATTGGTTTTTTAAAAAACAAACATAACAACAAACATATTTGAAAGAAAAATATTTTCCTTTTTTTCTTTCACATTTCAACATTTAAAAAAGGAAAGTATTGTTTTTTCTTTCTATACACACCCACCCATAAAATTACATTAGTTTTCGTAATTCCTTCACTAATCTGAAGGACATTTTATTAACTGGTTTAATAAGAGATGTTTATTTTGCGGCAACTTCACTTAACTGAGATAATTCCGGCATTCTGGTGTTATACATATGGTATAACACCAGAATGCTGGTAACATCAACTCTGTTTAGCGTTGCTTGGGCACTTGATTGGGTATTGCGGTTATGCATGAAGACCTTTACTGTCGCAACTAGTTCAAAAGTTCTATACATCTAAAAACAATACATGAGAAAAATGTTTGCCAGCTAAATCCGCTTTCATTTTTATTATTTGCCAAATTTCATATCGCAGCATAATCAGTCGATTTGTGCTCATTTTATGCCCCTTACTGTATTCCTAAATAGCACTTTGCAGCCAATTAAAGAAATATTCATCTTACGGAAGCTCAAATAGGAAAAAACGCATTTGTTTTAGTAAAAAAATTTCTTATCTTAAAAAAGAAAAAAAAAATTATAGGATCTCCTACTCTTTTCAAAATGAATTTTCTCTTTTTTAATTGTGTTGGTGTTTTCTATCTTTACTTTTTCAGAAAAAATATATTTTTTTATTTTTATTTAGAAGTCGTCCCTCACCCAATAGTTTTGTTAATCTGTATTTACTAACTTTTATTTGTTTTTTCAAGTACGTGATTATGTTTCAGTTGTTAATGTGCGTGTAACAGATAACACAGTTCTGGTTAAATTGCATAGGCCTTCAAAAGTCGTGCCTCAATTCTATACTATTAAGAATGTAAAATATTTACTTTTAAGGGACATCAGAACAGGAGGAAGTGTACCATGTGAACTTTTTAACTTTTAATGTTTGACAAATATCTGTTGGTAAAATAAAAGTTTAAATAATCGGATTTCTAAATTTTGTGTGCAGAATGACCAAATGAAAAACTTGTCGAAAAATGTCTGTCCGAAAAATAGATTTTTAAACAAATTCGTAAGCCGAGTGATTGGATATTTACACCCATATTCATAAAAACTATTCAAGTTTTATTACACGTTTATTTGATAAATATTCCGTAGAAATACGTCAAATAAGAGCTTAATAACCTTACAATAATTATTATGAATATGGCCTTTAATGTTCAGCTTCTTAGTGCCTCCAAGATGTAATGATAAAATTATTGTTGAATTTTCCAACACCTATAATTAATAATCTAATCAAACAATTTGAAAGTTGCAAAAAACAAAAAAGTTGATGATCCAAAGATATACAAATCAATCACATATGTATATACCTGAAGTTTCTGAAAGATTAGGAAATTCAAAAGTTTTTGACCACACTCAGTATAGAATAGTCCTGATGGTCTCATCTAAACTCAGTATGTAATGAAATGGAGCCAAATTGAGTGAAAATATGAATGAAAATTTGGCAGCCGCAGGGCTGTCTTTGTTTTTTGAAAATTTCCAAAAACCCTTAAACACGCCTTTTGACCGGGAATACATTTTTATGTATTCGTTTTACTTTGTTTTTTCCTACAAGTCATGTAAAATCAAGAAATCTGTCTCATGTTTTATAATACGGATGGAATTTCATATTATATTTTCTCTGTGGACTTACGTATGTACGTAAACTATTGCTGGCTAAACCGCCTATTAAAAGCGCCTGATTTACAGAACATGTCGGATAAAATATCTGATCCCATCTGATTGGTATTATCAGTTAAGAAAAAGAGAAATGTATTATTTTATTAAAGTAAATATAATTGTGCCTGTGAGTTTTCCCGGTTGGTTTTCAAAGATGACAACACTTTTTTCATACAAATGAGTTGTATTAGAATTCTCTTTCATAGAATGTTTCTCTTACCAATGAGATTTTATGTTCCTGCAGAGATTTGGAGAGACAACTTATTTATGCATTGTTTTTGAAATACAACTGTAAGCGATACAATAAGGTTTGTGAGTTCAGCCTCTATATTTGTATTTATTTTTTGTTCTGATAACTTGACAGGTCATTAAGGTTTTAATTTTATAACTCACAATGCAACCCCTGAACTTACTCACATATACATACATATGAAAAACAATAACAAATTTGAAAATATTTTTTCAAATTTGTGTACAAAAATATGAAATTCAAACTTCAGTTATGAACGCATAATTTTTGTTGGCGTTAAACATTTGAAAATTTCTACCGAAAGCAACCACAACGTTTTCAAAGAACTCCAATTTATCATTGTTTTCCAATGAATTCTGGCGTTGCTCTGTGAATTACAAACTTAGGGTCTATTCACACAAAAAGACCACATGTTGCTGCAGGTTTCAGTTCAGTTGAAACGCCTCTTTCCACGCACTTGACCGCACAGTCCAGTACGTGTGCTGCTTCAACAAGAATTAGCTAAATTTCCGTTATTGTCATGCTGGCAACTACTCATCTTTTGTTATTATTTAAAAACCAATTAACAGAGAGTCAACATTTTCCACATTTTCAGAGTCATGTAAATTGTTGTTGCTGGAACAATTGTAAAAAAGATCTATTAACTTTGTAATTAGAATGTCTTAGAAATTTCAAGTGACCCTACTTTTTAAAATAATTACAACAATAAAACAGAAACAAACTTCATACATACCGCAAATAATTACATTGCTAAAGAAGCAAAACCCTCAGAAGTGTTCCATATACAGATTATAATCCGCACTGTGATCCTGCTGCTTGTGACACACACATACTTTGAACCACACAATTTAAATACCAGGAATTTCTCACAATATTTAGCTGAGGCGAACCTAAATTTGAAGATTGTTATATTGTTTTGAAAGAAACCAATTCAAAATAAGAATTCCTAATTACTTTCTTGGTCATCTTTTGCACACACACACACACACACACTTACACGTATTATTTTCTTGCATGTATTCAGGTACTTTTGCTTTGTCTGGAATAAAATAAGTACTTAGCCATCGATTTTCACGATCATTTAATCTCCATTATATGCAGCCATATGAATAAATAATTAAACAGGAAAATATTTGAGGTTTGTGAATTAAAAATTGAAAAAATTTTTAAAATCAAAAATTTTTATAGTTTTTTATAGTGAAAAAAAAAAAAATATTTGTATTAAAAAAGTATGTTACAACAACCTAAACATTTTTTTGACATATTAAATCATTTCAAAGTTATGGAAGGATGTATGCAGCAGCCTCTTCAAAAATCGCATACTTTAGAAAAAACAAAATCTCTGATATGGTCATAGATTTTATGGCTAGGGGACTACAATGCATCAAAAATATGATGGCAATAAATGGCAACCGAATTTCAGTTCTACAGCAATAACTGCCAGACCAAATGTAGCATGAAAATCGTCCAAATTACGGAAGAATATCGTCAAAATCTGAGCTGAGCCAGTTTACAAAAATCGTCACAAAAACTTTATAATAAAAAGTAGCAATTTTTTTTCAAATAAAACATGGGGGAAACCTGGCCAGGTTTTGAAAGCAATGAGTTTTATAACAGGTGGGCCAAAAGAAGTCATCCCATGTTCTTTGGCTTTCAAAATATCGGTTGTGGCTGGCAGCACGCTTTTTCATTTTACGGCAATTGGTACCATTATACTAAATTTGATCTAGATTACATTTGAATCATCTCGATTAAACAAATTTCACTTGAAAACAAATAATTTGAAATTTAATGCAAATATTGAAAAAAAAAATTATCAACTCAAGTACACAACAAATTTTGATAGATTTCTTGCTTCTCCTCACTCCTTGCTACTAACAATTACAAAGACAACTGTTTGCAATTATTTTTAATTAGTTCAAAGTTTGTTCTAAAGCAATGAAAAATGTTGTCAGCATGAGTTTTGAAAAATCGTCTAACTCATAAATATATATAAATAAAAATTCTTAGTACTGGAATTGGTCAAAGTGACGATAATTCGTATAATCTGGCAGTTATGCCTGCGGCTGCTTGTGGCATTATCAGTAATACGTATGTGCTTAGAATTTAGGATTTCACTAGAACTATGAAGCGAAATTCTTTCAGTGTATTTCGTGTTACAGAAAGGAAAACTGCATTGTAAAACATTTCTCTTATTGAAGGATATACAGGCCTATTTCACAAACCTTTTGCTCTCAAATGACTTGATTTTTAAATCCAAAATAAACACTACTTCAACAAGATAAAATTCTACTTGAATAATGAAGTCTGGAATATCATTTTAAATGTCTCAAATTTAGAAAAAAAAACACACACACACAAAAGAACATCACAAAGTCAGGTTTTTGCTGCAATTTATTTTTTGGAATTCACGTGATTTCAAGCAAAGTGATTTTCATAGCAGACCAGATAATTATATTTCCAGCAAATGCATAGAAAATTCTTATGAAATGTCACAAAATGCCTTCGAATGTAAATCACATGCTGTTTTGCAGCTAAATTTAAGAAAAACAAATGTAATTGAATTATTTGCTCACATATCGATTTCCTCCGAAAATTTCGTTTATACAAAAATAACTGCAGTAATAAAATGTTGTCTTTATGACAGTGTGTTAAGATTTTGTTTTATTACAATTCTTATCTATGTATAAAGAAAAAAACTTTGTACTTGCGTCAGTAAAATGTTGAATCATTTCCATTAAATAACATGAGGTGCAGATAAGATTTAAAACCCTTCCAAAGCCGAAAACAGTTTCTTCACAAAACGTTTATCTAATTTGTTCATCATAAGCAACCGGAATAAAGGAGAAATAACAATCTAAGGTGTATTTGAAAATAGAAAAAAACACTTGTTTTGGAAAAACAAGTGATAATCTTAATCAGCTGTTTTTATTTTCTTGTCTTTGTTTTTGATTTTTGTGATTTAGAAACTATAAATTTTTTTTTAAATTAAATCACTCTAAGATGTTTGAATTGTAAACAAGGTTTTGTGGTTTCAACTTGGAATATATAAAATAATAAAGATTTTGTTGAAACTGCAAACAGTGATGATCAAATCCCATTAACTGAAGACGAAACATCTTGAAGGTGTCTATACCGCTTAAAACAACGAATTGATTTTTGTTTGTTTTGAGGTTTCTTTTAATAACAGGTGGGCCAAACGAAACGAAAACGAAGGTGTGGTTTGGCCATCAGGGGCCATACGTGATTGAAGGAATTTTGTTGCCTGGGCCTTGTGGTTGTTGTTCATTTTGTTTTATGTTATTTTTACTCGATAGTTCATTCGACATCGAATGCAACGATTTGGCCCCAGAATATCGGTTGCGGCTGGCGCAGTGTGTGCTGTTGCTTCGTCCTGTTGGAAGCACATTCGATTAGTTGCGCCAGAAAAAACTCCGTTAAGAAGGCCCTATAGTGCGTTGTCGTTTGACCAGCGGCGTCCTCGAAAAAAAATGGCCCGATCACTACTCCAGTATGGACATCGCACCATGCAGTCACTTTGAGCGGGTGTAATGGCTCCTCGTGCATCATTCGTGGATGTTCGGTGCCCCAGAAGCTATAGTTTTACTTGTTCATGTACCCGCTGAGGAGGAAATGAGCTTCATCGCTCATTATGATTTTGGTCGAAAAATCCTCCACTTCGTCATAGACACAATTATTCCGCGTTCTTGGGGAGTGTAACGCTTTATGGCTTGTTCATTTGTATTCTACAGCTATCTAGTTTACAAATGTACAAACAGATTTGACATTGGCAGCCATTTGTAAAAATAAGAGCAACTTCCAAGAGGGTGATTTCTTTTGGTCCACCTGGTATTTTTAAAACTAACGAGTCCATATGCTAGAAAACTTGCTAAAACTTCAGTAGCCGACTATTATACAGAACAACAAAAAATGTTGCTATCCGAATTACAGAGCAGAAATCGTCGTACTGTCCTGTTTATCGAGACCTTACTGTAATTTAATTAATCTCGGGTTTGTTATTTATTACTTTAGGAAATTTTATCAAATTATTGCAACATATTTTCATATTTTTTTTTTATCACGGTTTATACTAATCATTGATTGATTAATCATGAAATTAGTTTATTTTAATAATTCGCTGATTTTTGTTTGTTTAAAATTAAAATCATTGGATTATGACTTCAGGCTGATTAAAATCGTGTCAATGGAAAATTTTCCATTTTTGTTGACAAATTAATTTAATGATTTTTGAAAATAAAACTTGTCATTTGACATTTCTGACTGGATTTAATGAGGTAAGCAAATATTGGATATATGAAACTTTTGCACTTGCTCTGAATTGTTTGTTTAATTCGTTAGAATTTTTAGGTTTGCAAACATTTGCAAAACAGTTTAGATGCAAATCATAATTTGCAGACAACCTGGAGGAAAAAAATTTAACCTTGAAAAAATTTTAAATCCATTTTCCTTTTTTTTTTTTTGATCGTTTTGGAATGGATTTTTAATGCTTGAGACAATCAGCATAGAAATCATAAACACAGAGGCAAAACTGGCCACCACAAATTATATGCGTGAAGATAAATATGCCGAGTTAAATATGTTTGACGTAACGCAACAACGTAACGACATATTTGAGTCTGAAGATAAAAATGTTTTTCGTAAGCGAACATTGTGCCAACATGTTTATCTGTGAAAGGTAAAATGTCCAGAAGTATAAATAAGTAACTTGTAATAAAATAAAAGAATATATAAAAATATAAATAAGAGCTTTCAAAATTTTTAAAATTGAAAAATTAAAAAAAAATTTTAAAACGACACCGTCAAAAATCAATCAAAGAATTTGGACTTATATGGGCACATTTTGGGAGTGTAACTCTACTGGACCACTTGGAAAAGGAAGCCAAGAATGTGATCTTGTATAAGTGGTATAAGTGCCATTTCTCAATTGTATTGGAGAATATTTAAAAAAAATTTGGAAACTTTAACTAAGTGGAAAATCGATACTTTGTATCATTTTAATCTAAAACAAGAAAGGGAAAAAAATATCAATCAGATGTTGAATTGGATAGACTTTATATAGAGTCTTTGGTCAAACTTGTTTTAATTGTCACCTTTTTTCTTAATTCCGTTATTTCTCTTTCAATAAAAGATCGCTTTTTAATAAGAAATCATTGAGATTTTGTCGTCAGCTGATTTTATTCATTCGCCATCAAGAGGTTGTTTGTCTGATACTGCATTTGAAAAGCTGGTCTTTATGAAAGGAAATAAAAGCTTTTTTGATTAAATGTATTTTAAATTTTAAATACATATTTTTGTTACAATGTATTTTGTATTTCAAATACTTGCTTTTAGAATACAGTATTTTGTATTTTAAATACGCGGAGAAAAAGTATTTGTATTTTAAATACACAACTTTATGTACATATTTTGTATTTTAAATACATCATGGGATGTATTTTGCCCAGCACTGAGTCCAGACTATCACAATTTTTCGCGACACACACACATGTCATTTTGAACAGATCGCACGATTCAGTAGGATAGTGAGTCATGGTCTTAATGCATGCTAAAGTATCTAAAAGCTCAGTTTTTACAGTGTTGCAATATTTGAAACGATTTTGTACTCATTGAGCAATAAAATATTGAATTTTTCTATAAAATATTGAGCTAAATGGTGGCAGTTATTGCAACAATCGTAATAAAGGGTTCTAGCTAAAGACGGTGTAATGAAAAATTATTATAGAAAAAAATTCTTCTATAATAAAAATTTATTAATTTCCTTTTTAGAAAACCGCGACCTGTCTTTAGAAACAATCAATCAAAACGAACGATAGATTCGTCATAATATATAAACATAAACATAAACTTAATATTCATACTGGCACTGTTTTTCTTTTCTTTTTTTTCCAAACTTTTTGCTTTCTTTTTTTTTCTCTTCTTAGCAAAAATGCAGGTGGAATTTTTTTTTCTTCGAAGAAGTGTTTTCTGTTTTATATGTAATTGGCAAATAATTACACTGTTATCAACATTACGATAGATAATAAATTTGACAGTCTTGTAAAATATTTAACAAGACAATAAAAGCACAAAACAATTCTTCCAGTAAAATCTGTCGTCTCACAGCGACAGGTGACAACAGAAAATAATAATGTTTACTTTTGAATTGAATTATTTAAAGGAAGCGGTAGGAAAAACTAACACTGTGACGGGCATCGGGTCATAAACATTTTTACGTCATTTGAGTGCTGCAGTTGATTGTGATGGGATTTACTGTAAATATAAAAGGTCTTAAGGGGCATAATTTAACTGAAAACAAATCCCCAGTTTATGATAAAAAAAATTCTGCTAGACAAGTTGCAATTTTTATTAAGATAATCTTTTAGTAAAAAAAAAATAAAACGTATGCCAGGGTTGGTGTCAGAATTTTTGAAATAAAAATTTTGGTTCGTTAGAAAAAAAAATATTTATTTTTATGAAAGATATCTAAACATGTTTCGTTAGATTTCTATTTTATAGGAACTGAAAATTACAAAAGCGGAAAACTTGAGCTTTTTATCTTATATGCTAAAAAAAAAAAAAAAAAATTCTTCAATCTTGGACCTTTAAGGAAGGCCGACAAGATGTCAATGACGATGCTCGTCCCAGTCGCCCGAGCACGTCCACAACCGATGGAAACATTGAAGCAGTGAAGAAAATGATTTTGGATAATAGTCGAAGCACTATCAGTGAGGTTGCTGATGATGTTGACATATCCTACGACTCATGCCAAGCAATTTTTTTTCGGATGTTTTGGGCATGAAACGTGCGACAGCGAAGATTGTTCCAAAATTGCTAAAATTTTGAGCAAAAACAACGTCGCACAGACATCGCTCGGGAACTGTTGAACATCGTCAACGACGATCCAGATTTCCTCAAAAAGGTCATAACTGGTGACGAATCATGGGTGTATGGCTATGACATTGAAACCAAAGCCCAATCAACCCAATGGAAGCGTCCAGAAGAGCCGAGACCGAAAAAAGCACGTCAAGTTCGGTCAAATGTGAAGGTTTTGCTCACTGCCTTCTTCGACTGCAATGGCGGGTGCATTGTGAATGCTTGCCACAAGGTGGTACGGTCAATAAAGAATACTACCTTGAAGTTATGCGCCATTTGCGCGTAGCACTTTGCCAGAAACGCACAGAATTGTGGTAAAAAAAAAACAATAATGATTTTTGCACCATGATATTGCACCAGCTCACACGTCGATACTTGTGCGTGACTTTTTTTTGCCAAGAAACAAAACCGTTATCATGCCCCAACCATCGTATTCACCGGACTTGACCCCCGGACTTGACTTTTTCTTCTTCCCAAAACTGAAGACACCGATGAAAGCAATGCGTTTTGCTACGATTGAGAAGATAAAAGAAAAATCGAAACAGGAGCAGTTGGTGACACCAAAAAAAAAACCCCATTTCAGAAGTGTTTCCAGGATTGGAAAAGACGCTGGCATAAGTGCACTATATCTGAGAGAGATTACTTTGAAGGGAACAATAAATAAATACTTTGAACAATAAATAAATACTTTTTGAAAAAAATTTAAAATAACGCTTATTTTTTTGATCAGACCTCGTGGGCATTACAGTGTACTGGAACCAGGAATTAGGACAGGGGGAGTGATGTGCAGAATTGTGAACGTTTGATAAACAGAACAGGTTTTTTTATATTATTGGCTTGCGTTCAAGCCGAATCCATTAAAGGTGTCACACATTCCAATTCGCTTCAACATTGCCCCGTGAATTGTGATAAGTTGTTGTCGTTTGCCAGGCGAAATCATGCCAGCTGAATTTGGTGGCACAGGTAATTATTTGTTGCATCTTGCATCAAATAGCTCTTACATGTCAATTTTTTTCTCTTTGCTAAAAAGTTCTAAAGATTTTTGTTGTTAGAAAAGTTTTGTGATAATAATTTTTTTATTTATATAGGGTCTTATTCATAATAAATAATTTAGGTATATTAAACTCTTATTTGAGAAATTTTCCATACAAATACATATGTCAAATAAGAGCCTTATAAGCCTGAAATATTTTTGGTGAATAAGGGTTATAGTGTTTGAGGCACAAATATAATTTTTAAAGTGTTTAGTAGATATTCAGCCCTTGACAACAAAAATCACTTTACACTAACAAAAGCATGTGTTACTTTGTGTGTGTGTGTGTGTGTGTTGTGCGGCGAATTCTAATGCACCTATCCGGTAATGAATCTGCCTTGGATTGTGGATAGAGCTTTCATGTTATATGCATATGATAAAATAATAAATAAATATGGCACAATAAAAAGTGCCATAATTTTCTCTCGTATAAACAGGCCTTCAATGTTGGTCTCTTGCGTAAAATAAATTTCTAATTTATATATCAGTTAATTTCGTTTCAAAGCTTGTGCATCTTTTTCTAACTTGTAATCTTTGTAAATATGTATTCTTAATATCAGCTTAGAATTCCTTTATCACATGTTTATACAACGAGATAAAAGTAATGATGGCTCTTTTATGAATATTATTTTTTCTTAGGTGCTTTAAATATTGCAAATAGTATCATTAAAAAGCAAAACAAAAGCGTGCTGATTATGACTTTTTTCTTTCTTATATTATTAAAACTAATTTACGTATTACGTTTTACAATCTTTATCTAAAATGAGCGCATCCAGATTTTTCTCTGTGTAGTAACAGAGAAACTTTTTGTATAAGTAGTATAAGTTTAATTTTTGCAATAACAGTACCAATTTTCATAGGGCAAGCTATTTGCCACAAGTCTTGAGTTTATAGAGCAAAAGAAATGAAGACAGAGTGAAGGGAATGATATCTGCCTGTACCTGACAAATCGTTGTGATTTCTCATTCTTATGGGGAAATTCATTTTGTGTGGCCAAAGTCGCAATTTTAAATGAAGCTCTCGAAACTGAAATCAGAGTCTGCCGGAGGTGGGGCACAAGAAGTCATACGATGTTGTTTGGCTTTCAAAATATCGAATATGGCTGGCACAGTGTGTGCCGTTGCTCCGTCCTGTTTTAAGCACATGTCCTCCAGACCCAATTCGTTCAATTGTGGTAGAAAAAACACGTATAACATAGCCCTATAGCGCGTTGTCGTTTAACTAGCGGCGTCCTCGAAAAAAAAATGGCCCGATCACTGCACCGGCGTGAACAGCGCACCATGTAGTCACTGTGAGCGGGTGTAATGGCTCCTCGCGCATCACTCGTGGATTTTTGGTGCCGCTGAGGTAGAAACGAGCCTCATCACTTATTATGGTTTTGATTGAAAAAACGCTCGCTTCGTCATAGACACGATTATTCCGCGTTCTTGGGCGAGTATATCGTTCCATGGCTTGTTCACTTGTATTTTACAGCTGTCTAGTTCACGAATGTAAAAACAGATTTGACACTGGCTTTCATTTGCAAAAATAACAGCAACTTGCAATAGGGTGATTTCTTTTTGTACACCTTGTAGTTGAGTTCACAAAGAAAATTATGAAAATATTGCTTTCATTGGCTCAGAGCTCAAGTACTTCTGCTGTGTGCGAACCTGAAAGTAGGTTCAAAATAAAGTGTACTAAGACTTGTTGCAAGTGAATTGCTTGCCTTGTGGAAATCGGGACAAAGAATTAACTCGTTTTTAAGACATTCCTTGATCTGTGCTAAGTATGTAGGAAAATTGTTTGATATGCTCTCAAATCAATTTAAGCTGAAAATGTTCCAAAGAAACTCGCTAAATGTAAGAAAATGATGTGTCTAGACAAAAATTATGTTGGAGACAAATGGACGAAGCCATTTTCACTATTGCCTCTCAAGTAGTGGCCCCAAAGCGTGTGTGTATATTTTTTGCGTTTCGGTCTGAATTTCTTTTTAGCTATAGTATTGATAAATGAAAAAAAGGTTTCTAATGAAGTCCTTAAATTAGCACTTTCACGAGAATTCGAAAAGAATCGTGCTTATCAAATTCAAAAGCTACTAATTGATGTCACATTATATTCCAATATTTACCAAAGGAATTCTATTACAGTGTCCATACAACAGTTTCTACGAACTGCGTTTTATTAATTGTCAAATTCGAATATGGTCTCATAAATCTTTTAATCACAAAAATATTAAAAAATTTTCCATTCACTTCATTTGCACAGCACCAAAAAGGGAAAGGCATGAAATCTAAATCATATACTATTTATTTATTTAATACATTAAAGATTGTTATGATTCTGAGTTTAAAATGTAAAATCGTGGCAAGAAAATTGTGGATCTGTGAGCTGATGACACAATTCGAAAAGATGTCACATAATAACTAATTGGGTGCAAATTAGAATCGAAATTATGCTGTTGACAAATGTGAATTGTTTATTTTAAATATGACCTTGATATTGAAATGTTTAAATAACCTCTTTACAATCGAATGTTAAATAAATGAAGAACAAAGAGGTGCATATTTATATCGATCTTCATAAAAAATAAAATAGTATTGAAATACATTTGAGAACAATTTTTTAATTTTTATGCAAGCCAATTTTCTTCATTATGTGAACTTTGCATCACAGGTGCTTTGTTTTTATTCTTGCTTTTCAGCGCTGTTATCAATTTTATTGTTTTTTCTTCTCGAAAGCTGAGAAACTATTGCCGAATTAGATTTATTGGCAAACACAACTGACCCACTTAAAGTAACGTAATATCTTTCTTTTGTTGTCGTATAAAGGTTCTCCTATTTTGCCTTTAAGAATATTAGAATATCCATGATTAAAAATGTAATTCGTTGTAATATCTATAAGATAAAATCTCGAAAAATGTAGGCATGTAGTTTACTAATAATTTAATAAAGATGAAATGAATGAATGAACTTAAAGTAACGACAAAACCGCAACGTGATTAGTTGAGAGGCTCAGCGGTGATAATCACATCACCGGTTTCTGATAATGACAGTAGAAGCGTTATACTCCGCTAGTGGTTTAAGTGGCAATGGTCATGATAACTCCATGGCAATTCTAGCTTATGGCGATTTTACTGGTCCTAAAAGTGGAAAGATGTTGCTATAAGTAGTAAAACTATCGCTTTATATTCAGTGGTGGCGATAGTCACGGTGTACGAGTTATATTATCATAGTCACATTTAGTGACTGTGGTAATTTTTTACTGGCAGTTTGTGGAATATCGAATGTGCTCAAGTGTTCATATTAATATATTTATAACAAAAACCAATTGAATTTGTGTTTGTTTTTGCTTTTAATGTATTTATGCGAAAACTGAAACAAGTTCGATATTGAAAATTTGGCCGTTAGAAACTTCAAAATCGATCAATTTTTAGTCTACAATCAGGGGCCGGATCACGGCATTCGTGGTCAAACGCTGTGTGTTTGTTGCTTATTTTGTTTTTGTCTTGCATCACTTTTGCTCATTCGATCACGAATATCGTAATAGTTTGATATTCGCAAGAAGTGAGATTTTATTGTACAGTTTTATATAAAACAGTCTTTGAAGAAATATTTTTTAAATTCATTATCAATTCACTATTATGTAAATGTATTTTTTTTAATTTAATCTTTATAATGCTTTTATTAATATGTATGTATGTATATGCTTGCGTGTGTTTGTTTTATGAACAATAACTGTATAAAAGAGCCACTCATGTTCTCAATTAAAATGTCGAAAAGAGCGAACTTTAATGAGACACTCCTCCTCGACTGGGAAGTCCACACACATACAAATGATTTGCCAACACTTCAGCCGTACTTTGGTCATTTGCTTATCACGTGAATGTGTTCCCATGAACGTGTATTAAACGTGATTAAATTTTTTAGTATTTTGCCTGCTCTCAGAGAAATTTGAATTTATTGCAATAAATAATGATGTATGTAAATGTATAGAAACTTGATTTCGCTCAAGGAAATAAGTTGTTTATTCTGCACTTTAATTAATAAAATTAAATTGAAAAAAAAATAAAACACTCTCATATTGTTATATTGTTAAAAAGGTTATCAGTTTGTCTTAGTGTCGATATTTTTTCCTTTTGTTTCTATCGGACACAGAAAGGCAAACACACATACTGACAATTGTGGTGTAAATGTTTAAATTTATGTAGTCAAGTCTGATCTAATAATAGATCTTATAGTTTATTTACTATCAGAAGCAATAAGCCTAGTATTCAGATATATCATATTTTGTCGGGCAATTATTCCTTAATGCCAACTCAAGCTCTCTCAAAAAGGGACACATAAAATAATTGTTGTTAATTAATTTGTGGGGTTTTAGTTCGATATTTACTTGCTCAGAATTGAGAACGATGTTTTGTGATAAAATTCTGTTGCTTAACATTTTTAAAGAACATAAGAACATTTGATGATTTACTGGGTGGGGAACAAAACATGACCGTTTCACGTCTACCACGACGATCATCATACATAGGCAGCCAAATGGCATCGCACTCAGATCATAACTAATTGTATGCTATTTTTTAAGCAGCAGCACTAACACCTGCGGCCATATTCTGTAAATCGCTAAAATTAGAGATATCGTTAAAAATCTCTGAACTCAACTAAGCGATTTTTAACGACGAATTTCTCTTGTATGAACTGTGTGGGCGAAAGTTGAATGTTAGTGCTGGCGTGGCTGAAATTTTACGCCGGTGTTTATAAAAACTAAAATGTTGCTGAGATACTTTTTACTTGTTATGAATACCGGTATCAATTTTTTGTTTAAAAAGTCAAATTTTCATCTTCAAACAATTAAAGTTTTTTGCTAAAACTTTTGATTGCTAAAAAGTTGACTTTCTTTGGGCAAAAAATTAAAATTTTAGCCACGCTGCTAGAATTCAATCTTCATTCACACATTTTCTACCAGTCCAGTCGTTGCTAAAAATTGTTTAGTGGAGTTTAGAGATTTTTAGTGATATCTCCAATTTTAACTAGTTTTAGAGTAGGGCAAGAAGCTCCCTATTACCGATTAACTGTATTTAATCTACTCGTTAACTTTCAATTTTATCACTGTATTTTTCTCTTGATTGGAATACATATATTTTGTACACTCTCACCAACATCCAATTGTTTTGCAATTAATGTTTGTGTTGTTAACCTTCTCAAGGGATGCCCGTAAAGGACCAACACCAAATATATTTTTTGAAACACCGCTGCTGTACCATGCCTCTTTAGCGGACTCTCATACAAAAAATTATTTTTTTGTTGTGTCGTAGTGAGATCATCAAAAACATCAAAAAATTAATGCCACAATATCGTCAAATTTTTTCCATACAAATCGCCTCGACCTAATTTACCATCACAATACCCGTCAATATACGTTCATGAAAAAAAAGCTTTAAATATTCTCATACATTTTTAACACCCTGTCATTTGGCACAAACCAAGCAAAAGTTCACAATATTTAGCATACTTTTAGGCTTCAATTGATTGCTAACTGTTGAGGTTTAAGTTAAATAAATTATTTGTACAATTTAGCATATACAAGAATTTTATTGAATTTAGATTTTAGATGCAACTTTGTTGTTCATACAAGAAAGTCAACTTTATTAAAATTATGTGTAAATTATTGATGTGCACCCGTGTGGATGAGAATAATTTGAAGTACAGTGGCAAAAAAAAAATCACCACATAGACGCCCATTGATATAAAAAGACAACAAATTGTTTTGAATGAAAAAATGTATAAATAAGGAAGTAAAAATAAATATTCTGACTTTAAAAAAAATACGTCTTAAAATTTATATACAACAAAATGTTCTGAGAATTTTCCGATTTTATTAAATATTTCACAATGCAACGCTGGCATTTAAAAAAAAACAATTAATTTAAAATTAAAAATATTTTACAAAATTATTAGTCCGCACACAAATATAAAATTCAAACCTGAATCTTTTTTTATACAATACCTAAACAAGTATTTAAAATGATTTGCAATTCATTAAACAGCTAGAGTTGCATAACACACTTTCTGCTCGCCTACACTTTTCATACGTTCTACGCCTTGTGGACTGATCAACATTAAAAAATAAATAAAAATGAAAAGATAAAGTGGAAAGTTGATCAATAAGATTAAATATAGACAGAAAATAATGAAGAGCTCAGGTGATAGGCAACTGTTTACAATTAGTCATGGCCTGGGCTCGAAGCAAATTTGTATGCGAAGTGGTGGTGGTCGTGAAACAGCCATGGTATGTACTCCAGCCAGTAAGTCTTCAACTTTACTTTTCTTGTCTGCTTAAAAAATGTTGACCACTCTAATTTTATAACAAAAAAAAAATGTTTTTCAATTTTGGGGAAATAAAAATCGAACAAGAAAGCCCAATAAAATTATTAACTGAATTAATTATGTCTTGGGTTAACGATGAAGAGGCATAAATCAGATAATTACGTGATTGAGCAACATATTTTTATGGCTAACTGTATTCATTATTTGCTTAAATAAATACAATTATTTATAATTCACACTTTGACAATTTCATCAGTTCACTTAATATACGGCAACTTTTCATCTTCTTTTCTGTGAGACATTATTTAAAAATTTCATTTTCATTTCAATAAATAACCAGTGCACTTTAGTTTTAAATAAAAAGAGTGAAAAATATTTTGAAAAAGTTATAGTTTCCATTTAAAAAAAAACTTTAACCAGATAAGTTTAAGATGATTAAACACGAAAGTCAGGAAGAAGTAAAACCTCAAAAAATATTGGGTATAAGACATTTGCAGTGTTTTTTGCTCTTTTGGGGTCTGGCAGTGGGTTATGCAATGAGAATTAATTTATCAGTATCAATTATAGCGATGACTGATCCTCATGAGGAAAAACCGTTTGCACAGGTGAGAAAATTATATTGACAGAAAGGAGTGAAAAATCAAGGGTGGTTGCAGAATAACGTTGAATGAGCAAAATTTCAAAAACATGGAGAGGAAGCTACTCTCTCTCTCTCTCTCTTTCTCTTTTGATTTGAGTAATTTAGAAAAGAACACTGCAATTTACCTTGTAAATGAACATTAAATGATTTCTAAATATGTGGTTAAATCAAAATTTTAATATTTAAATTAACATATTTGAGGAAGTAATATTGACACAAAAATTAATGAGATTCTCTTTTAAAAAGTCTTTTAAAAGTTCAATGATTTTCTTGTAACAGCAAAATTTTCCATTCTAGAGAAAGTGATTGGCAATACGTTTGTGCAAGTAGTTGGCCAAATTTCAATCATAAATCATTTTTGTTAACTCAGCTGAGTTACTTAAGGTACGAATACATATAAACAAATATTTCGCCATTTTTGGCAACAAAAAAAAAACGTGACCACTACTTTCTTGTTTATCCTTATTTTGGCAAATGCATGCATATAAACAGCTAAAATCGGATAGACATTTACATGCACAGAACATCAAGTAACAATAATCAGAAAAGAGGATAAAAAAACATAAAAACATTCAGTTTTACAAGAGCAATTACTTATATCAAGGTTACGCAAAGAAAACAGACAAATGCATGCATACAAGCAGCTAAAGGTACATATACATTTGCATATACCCCACATAAAGTAACGATAATAAGAAAACATATAATAAATATAGACATCGAAAAAGTATATTTTAAACAATTTTAAATCACTGCTAAAAAAAAAAACTGTTAACTTTTTCTCTACTATAGACAAGAAAAAAGCGACCTTATCCGCAAAAGTCTGCTCTAAACTTAAAACCAGCAGAAGTTCTCCTCAACTTATTTAGCATCAGCTTTGCTCAAACAAATATCACTTTTAAACGATAAAGTCTTTTAATGTAATTTTTTTTTTACATTAAATAATTTAATTAAAGATTTTTTAACAACTATTATTAATCAGAATTTTTATTCATATTTTATTTTTATTCTATTCGCTTTGATGTTGCCAATCTTTTAATATTTTTGTCCCTAAGAATTTGGAATTGAAGGATTTTTTTCGAGTTTTCCCAAAGAAATGAATTTCGAGAGAATATCGACAGTTGAGCTGAAGATCTCAAGGAATATTTCATTTATATTAAGAGAATAGATAAGGGAGAAAAACTCAAGAAATTATTTTTGATTGGACAAATTGCTGTTGTTTCGAGAGTTGTATGTTGAGGTGCTCTCGCTCGATCTCTATCTATCTATCTATCTCTCACGGTTAAATGCTTCAACCACGCTTGTGATGTCACCACATTGTGATTGTTTTGCAGTTGAATTTTTTTCTGTTACCACCTGATTTTTTGCAACTTGTTTAGTTTTTATTGTTTTATTTAAAACCCCCTAATAATCTGCTTTCTATAGATTTTCGTCTGGTCTGAGAATGTAAAATCGTTACTATTGAGCAGTTTTTTCTGGGGCTATGTTTGCACTCAAATACCCGCTGGACCTTGGGCACGTAAGTGGGGCGCTAAGAATCTCTTCCTACATGCCATTTTGCTCAGTTCCGTGTTCTGTGTTCTCACGCCATATTTAGTGGAAATTGGTGACTGGCCTTTGCTTTTTGGCGTACGCATTTTGCAGGGCCTATCTCAGGGAGTACTTTTTCCCTGCACTCACACGGTGTTATCGAAATGGTCACCATTGCAGGAGCGAGCCAGTCTTTGTACTTTTGCTTATGCTGGCACCTTTTTTGGTGCCATTCTCATGTTCGGAAGTAGCGGCTGGATTATGCCTACGGCTGTGGGCTGGACGGGCATGTTTTATTTATCCGGCTTATTGGGTTTTGTGTGGTGTATTGTTTGGTATATTTGGGGCGCTAATACACCCAACCATTACAAGGGCATTTCTGGCGTGGAAAAGTCACTTATTTACAATTCCCTGGAAACCAAACAAAGTAATGAAGTGGAAGTATTAAGCCACTTGAAAACGCCTTGGTCCAAAATTATACGCTCTCTGCCCTGTTGGGTGCTGGCACTGGATCATTGTGCTCATAATTGGGGCTTTTGGACTTTGCTGACCCAATTGCCGTCATACATGAAATATGTGTTGGGCATGGACATCAAAAGTAATGCCCTCTATTCGGCACTGCCTTATGCTATGATGCTGCTTTTGAGTTTCCTTTTTTGCTTTGTGGCAAATTTACTAAACAAGCGTCGCATTTTAACCATGAACTATAGTCGCAAACTATTCAATACCATTGGTCAGGGTATACCCATGATTGCTCTGGTGGCTCTCGGTTTTTGTGACAACAATCATATGCTAATGGCTGTAGTTTTGATTGCCTTCACAGTGGGCTTTAATTCGGCTTCATTTTTGGGCTTCCAAGTTAATCATATCGATTTGTCGCCAAATTATGCGGGAGTTTTAATGGGCATAACCAATTGTGCTGCCAATATAATGAGCATATTGGCACCATTGCTTAAAGGATTTGTGGTCAAAGATGAGGTGATTAATTTCTTTAAAAAAATATTTAATTTTAGTGACGTATTTTCTTTTGTCCTGCAGACAAATGTCTTTCAGTGGCGTTTAGTTTTCATTATAGCTGGCGGTTTTTATGGCGTGGCCAATTTGTTATTCGTTATCTTTGGCCAAACAAAAATACAACCCTGGAATGATCCTTTACCTCAGCCAGCTGAGATGGAACTCATGCAAAAAGATGCTGCCAGCGAAGAAGCGAAAGGAAATAAACTGTAAAGTTACTTATATAAACGAATAAAACTTATTAATTTAATTTTATAGTGAACTATCTGATTTACAATTGCTAATAATTTTATTGGGCTTTCTCATTCAAGTTTTACTTCCTCAAAATTGAAAAAGATTTTTTTTGTGATAAATTTGGAGTGATCAACATTTTTAAAGAAGACCAGCAAAGTGAAGATGAGTACGAATAAAATTTATTATTATAAAATATATTTAAAAGAGGCAAATTCATTGAAATTAAAACAAATGAACTAGTGATGAATTCTTTCTATTTAAGGCCGTGATTCACTAGCGTACGGAATCGTGCGATCTGTTCAAAATGACATGTGTGTGTCCCCAAAAAGTGTGATAGTCTGAACTAAAAGTGTATGTGTGTGTGTCAAAGACTTTTTGGCAAGTCTGTCAATTTTCAAAAACTATATTTTTCTATGCGATTAGAGTTTCCTTTTCGAAGTTCTTTACAAAAGTGTAAAATAGTGTGGCCGTTTTGAGGCGACTTTTTAAAGCAGAACAGTATCCCATCGGATTTAGCTAGCAATTTTCAGTGAATGACTCGTGCGATTGAGTAGGATGGTGTATCACGGCCTTGAACAAGAAGGTTGTGGTCACGTTTTGTTTTCGTACAAAATTTTACCAACAAACGTTTAAGAGTGAACGTGTCTTTATGTTTTTCCCCCGGTTTTTTCTAGTTGTCTGTGTTTGTATTCATGATTTTAGTCACACAAAAAAATGCAAGAGAGTAGTGGTCACGTTCTTTGAGCACTAATATTTGCCAAATGTGACTGTGTTCGCTAAAGCGGAATACGTTTGTATTTATAAAATTGAAATAAGCAGTAATTTTGTTCATAATTTTTATTTAAACAGTCTGTTCGAAAAAAAAGTTTGTTATTTTATAACTAAAAACATATAAAACTAGACTAAACTAAATTAAATTGTTAAATAAACATATTGCAAGCTAAAACTAACAACTCAGGCACATTTTCGATATCAACAGAACGCAAAAATTTTGCAGCAATTACTCGTATTTCATTAACAGTCATGAAAACAAGCAATGGATAAAACAATTAGTTCTTAACAAAATATAAAATAAAATAAACAATTACACACTAAGACCTGATTAGTAACTAAATACTTCGTACATAAAACTAATGCTGCGACTCCACAAAGGTAGAGTTACGTTTTTGTGTCAGCGATTTGGTTTCAGGATCATTCCAGGGCTGAGCCTCCGTCTTGCCGAACAGCACGAAACATAAATTGCCAATGAAATAGAAACCAGCAGCAATGAAGAAAATAATGCGCCATTGGTCAGGATTTTTCTAAGAAGACAAGAGCATGAAGAGAAAGTGACAAAGAAACTAAAAGAAAGAACTTACCTCATCGGTTACAATGAAGCCCACAATTAAGGGTGCCATTATGCTCATTATATTGGCAGCACAATTTGTTATACCCATGAGTATCCCGGCAAAGTTGGGCGACAAATCAATATGATTGACCTGGAAGCCCAAATAGGTGGCACCATTAATGCCCACCGTTATGGTGAGCAACACAATGGCCAAATTCGTTTGATCGGCTGTGACATAACCCAAAGCAATCAAGGACACCACTGGAACCCAATGACCAATGGAGTTGAACAGTTTGCGGCTGACCGACAAAGGTATGCATTTGCGTTTGCTCAGCATAGTCTGTATGCCCGAGAATACAAAGCACATGAGAAACATGGCCGTGTAGGGTAAAGCGGACAGCAAGGCATTGCTCTTGATATCCATGTTGAGGATATTTTTCATATACGAAGGAATTTCCGTTAGCAAAGTCCAAAAGCCCCAGTTGTGGGTGCAGTGAGTCAATGTCAGCACCATGAACGGCAATGAGGTAAAGAATTTCAGCCAAGGTGTTTTGGGGGCAGGCTTATTGGCATCCTCTACGCTGCCCGAGCCCAAAGAAGTTTCAATGAATTTCCTTTCTTCTGAAGAAATGCTTCTGTATTCGCTGGGTGTGCTGGCGCCAAAGAAAAAGAACACTGCCGACCATACCAATCCCACGCCACCGGATATATAAAATATGCTGGGCCAACCCATGGAAGATGAGGCCATGACACCGCTGGAGGCCAGCATGATGACGGTGCCGAATTGTGTGCCCGAGTAGGCATACGTTCCCAAAGTACCTCTCTCCTCTACAGGAGCCCATTTCGAAAGAATTGTATGCGTAGAGGGAAACAGAAAGCCTTGACTCAAACCCTGTATCACTCTTAGGGCACACACCAATTGCCAATCGCCCAGGCGGGCGCAGATGGGCGTTAACACGCACAGTAGAGAGCAAACAAAAACACCTGTCAGCAACATGATTTTGCCGCCAAATTTACGGGCCATAGAGCCGGCCGGCACTTGTGTCACCACATAGCCCCAGAAAAAACTACTCAACAGCAACGATTTGGTTTTTTCATCCCAAGCAAATTCCTGCCGAAAAAGAAACAGATTAATTTGAGTTTAGGTAATAAACTCAAAATAAAAACTTACATCAAAATTTGGATTCGTGGCCGCTTTATCGGTCATGGCCACAATGGCCACTGACAGATTGACGCGCAACGCATAGGCCACCGACAAGCCACAGAAGAGTAGAAAACATTGCAAATGCCGGATGCCAAACACCGACTCTGTAAAGAGAGAAAAAATATTACATGTTTACTTTCAATCATAATTCTTAAATTTTAATTACAATTAATAATCAATTACATTATTTTTCAAAAAGATTCTTTTGGTGGCAGTTTGCGGGTAATTGATTACATATACAAAGAATCAAAAAGTAATCGGAAGTAATTTTGGTTCGAGTAAGTGATTACATATACCTACAAAGACTCAAAAAGTAATCGGGAGTAATTTTGATTCTTGAAAGTAAAAGAAAAATGACATATTTATTTTCAATCATGCCTGCCACCTAAAAGCCTCAAACGATATGCAGCTTTCTTTAGAGCTAGTTTACCGCTTCTAAAAGGGTCATAATGAGGCGTAAGACTAAGTATTATTTATTTTAAGTTATCTTGTTTATTGATTTACAATAATTAACACCCCATTGTGTAAATTCAATTACCTATATTGTCACATCGTGACAGGTGTAATAAAAATGGAATTCAAAAGAAAATCACGCCTGTTGAACTTTAACTACGATTGATAATCAATTACATCGTTTGTTATCGTATTAATTATCCAATTTTTTTTGAGGCAATTCTCGATTTGTAATTGATTAGAATTACGATTAAAAATTCAAAGTGATCGGGAGTAATGTTGGTTCTGGAAAGTAGGAAAAAAAATTATAACATATTTACTTTCAATTATAACTGTTCAATTTTAATTACGATTAGTAATCAATTACCTTGTTTTTCAAAAAGAATTGTTATAACTTTTAATGAATTTGAGCCAGTTAAATGCCATGTAATATAAATGTATTACAATACCATAGTTCAATGTAATTAAAATTTCAGGCAACTGTTTAGTAATTGGCTACGAATACAAAGAATCTAAAAGTAATTGGAAGTAATCAAAAAATATACTGAAATAATCAACAAATAATACGGCATTTGTTAATTGATTATTTTTTTATTATTATTATCATTTGGATCCCAAAGTTCTCGGTAACTTCACACCTATGGCCGTAACGAAATTTGCTAATAGTCTAGATCCCGGTCAATATACATACATATATAAAAATAAAATAATTTTTATATTAAATCAAAGCTTTTAATTTAAAATTATTTATCTAAAAGACCTAAAGCCGAACTTGTTTTATCAAATAAATGTTTTCTTTAACTCAAAATTCAGAAAGAAGTTTTGTGCTAAAATTGAAGTGATCAGCATTTTTTTTTAAGGAAGACACGGAAAATAGATTTGACTGGGGTACAACTACCATGATTTTGATAATGTTTAAATACGTATCATTATTATTTTTGCTTGTCTTTATTTCGAAAAACTGTTCTTGCCGCTGTGCCAAATAATTTTATTATATTCCGCATTTTTTTTTTATATTCATTGATTAAAAAACATCAATCAAATAAAAAGTCAAAGTTGGCCATCTGATAAGCAGTTACTTTTTCCCACTGCTCAAAAGCAATCAGTTATGTACTAATTAATGTTAACTGGAAGTTTACAATTTTTTAATTAACACCTCGTATATGAAAACCAAACAATTTCGCCGCGTAAAACAAGCACGTAATTAACACATAAGAATATTTCATAACCGTATAATAAATGACTTATAAGTAGTTTAATGAAATGATTAGAAAATTTACAACGTATTTACGAACACAGTGCAACAACATTGTACAGTAAAACCGTCTCAATTCAACTACAGCCACAGTACACATTTCCGATGATACGGTCTTATGATTAAAAATTTATAGAATTTAAAAATTGTGCTTAAATTTCCATAAAATCATATTAAAAAAAAAACACACACAACTGAAAGTGTAGTGTAGTGTATGAGTGTATCACTTCATGGTAAAAGCAGATTTGACATTGGCCGCCACTTGCCGAAATAAGAACAACTTCTAATATGCTTATTTATTTTGCTATCAGGGAAAAGTTAACATTGTGTAGCGCATGCGTAACGTTTTCATTTGCTTTATACCAACGGCATTCATAAACTAATTAATAAACGATTAACAGGTTTTAAAATAATAATAAATATGTAAAGGCCTTTTGATTTCTTTGATATAGAGCAACATGTGTAACGGCACGCCTTACAAAATATAAAATTTTCCCTGGACCTGGTGATATTTTTCCATGTCTACTATTATTTGCTTCAATGCTTTTCAACCACCAATAAATAAATGCACAAAAAGCCCCTAGAAAAGAATGCGACAATAGCCAGTTACATCCCAATCGGAGGAATACTTTGTTCATTTCATTGTTAAATTCAAAGTGATTTTTTTTTTGTTTATTTTTTTTTTTTTTTTTTTGTAAGAATTTTTTTTTCGAATGCTTGAAATTTTTCGTAGGTTGTTTTCGATGTAAAATTATTTAAATCACAAAAAAAATCTGTTAAAAAACTTATTTTACAGTATGGACAATAATGTGGTGCTCAGTAAATTCTTTGTGCCGAATGCAACCAGTTAGAGGACACCTCCCCCCATAAACCAGTTACACCGTAAGCTATCAACAAATAACAACACATAACTTTCCACACAGATACATTCAGCTTTGTAAACCAGTGTAGTTGATAATGAAATTCAGTTGTTTGTTTTAATTAATTTGATTTTGAATTTTCTTCCATTACACTCCTCCTACACAAATATTTACCTTCATTATCGTAACGTCTATTTTTAGGCATTTTTGAAGTGGTTTATTGTGAAAAAAACGCTTAAAAGATTTTTAGTTTTTTTTTTTTTTTTTTTTTTTTTTATTTTCTTTTGATAACTGTTATTATCTTGAGTTGTTGAGTTGTTATTATTTTGGTGTATAATTTTTCCAAAACCCTTTACAATTGTCTGTTTTCCGTTTGCCAACTGCAGAATTTACCTCACCGACAACTGGACTGACTTTGACAAAGTCAGTTCAATAACTGATCGATTAATTTCAATTTGTTAATATGTTAACAAAGAATTTTTATTTATTTACTTTTTTTTTTTAATAAAATTTCTTCGTAATGCATCTTATAATTAAAGTAGTTTATTGTTATTATTATTATTATTATTATTATTATTATTATTATTATTATTATTATTATTATTATTATTATTATTATTATTATTATTATTATTATTATTATTATTATTATTATTATTATTGTTGTTTAAACAATTAAAATATATTCTTACATTTATTTTCTACACGTTTTCTGTCACATATGGAAAATAGTTTTAATCACAAAAAAAAAATTACAATTTAATAGAAAATAAAATCGATTTATTTTTCTTATCACTTTTCTACAGGAATCAAAATGCAAAAAAATTCTCTAGAGATAATTATTTCTAAAGACAATTTATGTATTTCCTTGTTGAAATGGAAGATAAATGGAAAATGAAAATATGTATCATGAAAAAAAAACTTCCAACTGATAAACAGCAGACAATTATCTTTTATGAATGATGACTACCAAAGTGCGAACAAAATGTTACATTTTGATAAGAGCTTAATGGGGTTTTCTTTAAATTGGGTCAATATCAGCTTGAATGTTGGATGTAATGATGTGATTTTGTTGGGAAAACATACATACACTTTTTATATAACGAGCTCTTGAGAAAGTTGGGGTCTTTTCAAGAACTCAACAGAAGCTATAAGTTTGCAAAAAACAAACACTTCAGAAATGGACTTAATTATTTATTTGCTTTAAGAGCTAAGTTAAATGTATTATTTTAAGTCTAAAACTAGACTTTTTGTTCGGAAAAAATGGACATGTCGCCATCGTATCACTAGAACAACACAGAACAGTCAATCTTGAGACAACTGGTAAACAACGATTTGTTTGCCAGTTGTCTGCCAAAGATCACCACAACAATGCGAGTTCGCATTCGGCATCGGCTCAAACAACTGCATCTTTGAGCACCCAAAACATAGATTTGATGAATCATTGCCGTATAGTTCTGACTTGGCTGCGAATGACTTGTTTTTATTGCCGTACACAAAGAACAAACTGAGAGGTTAACGCTGAAGAAGCGTTTGCTGCATTCAGAATGCATGTTTTGGCGATACTGCAAGCAGAGTGGCAAAAGAGCTTCGACAATTGGTTCAAACGCAAGCAAAAGTTCATGGAAAATATTTTGAAAAACAATAAAGTGATTTGCGATGATTTATTAATCTTGCTTTTGTTCTCTAACTCCCCAAATATAAAATAACCCCCGTAGAAAGTCAGTAATGAAGAGTTCAGGGGCCAAATTCTGGCACTCCTGATTGAACGATTTCGTTATAGAATGCTGTGTGTTTGTTGCTCATTTTGTTTTTGCTCTACATTGTTTTTATTATCGAGTATATTCGATCACGAATACCAGAATCCGGAACCAGGTCTAAGGATCACTAAGCGCTGCTGCTTAAAAAACAGCATACAATTAGTCATGACCTGGGTTCGAAGCGAATTTGGTTGCTGATAAGCATCGTGATGGACTTGAAACAGACATAGTATGTTCCCCAGCCAATTAGAGTTAGTCGGATACGCTTTAGCTTTCAACTTTTTACTGTTTTTAGCATTTATTATTGTAGTGTGTATATAATATATTGTATGCAAATGTAACTCCCGCTCTTACGGCTCGAAAATTAGAGCCAATTTTTACAGTTTCTTGTATGGGAAGAGCCTTTTGCTTTCAACTTTTTGTTGTTTTGCGCGGCACTACTAAGTAAAGGCCTGAACCATTAATCTGTTTGTTGCTAGTGTGCTGATGAGCGAGGTGGTGGTCGTGAAACAGCCATGGTATGTGCCCCAGCCAATTTTACTTTTTTTGCCTTCCTTCAAATCACTTTGATCACTCCAGTTTTGTCACAAAAGAGATCTTTGAGGAAGTAAAATCGAACTCAAGCTCGAGAAAATTTTTAACAATAGTAAATCATATAGTTCGTATATAAAGTTAAAATTAATACAAAAATTTTTCCTACCCCCAATGATCGTATTGCTTCACTGGTTTAACATAAATTTTGTACAAAATATTTTTTTTTCTTTTTCTTTTTCAATTTTATATTTTTATTTTTACTTGTTACAAAATTGCCGCCACCTTGTGCTCAACTCTATAAATTTTAACATGCTTAAGAGATTTTGATATTCTTATCAGTTTTTCTTTTTTCATAAAAACGTATGAATGAGTGTTTATTTAAAACAACAACAAGAAAAGTTATAATTGATTGCATACTTTTATGGCCTGTCAGTCATTGAGCCTATGGAAAAATTTCTTTTCATATGAAATATCAGTTTGTAGATCTGCTGCAAAAAGCACTGAATGGCACTGAAACACACAATCGACCTCATAAACTTATATTTAATTATTTATTGCTTTTTTTAAGTTCGATTTAAATTTTATATTTCTGTTTGCTTTATTTGATTTTATATTGTCTTATTTGTTTAACTGTGGTCACTTTAATTTCTAAATGAAAGTTGCTCACCAAAGCTTTTGATAGCTTTAATGTTGAATAACAGTGAATGAAACTGTGAAAGCTTTTAAATTTAAAATCAATTTTAAAATGAAATAAAAATCAAAAAAAGCACAATTTTTAAAAGCTTAAAAAAAGTCTGTTGTTAATAAATTTTTAACGGCCAATTGGCAAAAGTCTTTTCTGGGCCCACTGGATCAGACAGGCAGAGTTTTGAAGTTTACGATGGAAATGGAAATTCAGGTCCAAAATTAGACCTTACAAATGTTTTCTCTCTATTTCGGGACCTAAATTAATATATTTCAATTGGCTCTTTAAGCAAATAAATAATTAAGTTCATATTTTAATTCAGCAATTTAATATTATTTAGTTTATTATATAAATTAAATAAATACTTAATTTTAATAGTTCATGGGATAAGCTATAAAATAAAATTTTAAAAATATTAAGTAATTATAATAAATATAAATTTAGAAATAGTTATTATTAATAAAAATGTTATAATTTATTTTATACAAGAAATTTTTAAATTTTAATTTTTTATTAAAGTATTTATTATAATATGAATTTAATTATTTATTTGCTTTAAGAGCCAATTGAAATGTATTAATTCAGGTCCAAAAATGAACCTTTTCAAAAAATGTTTGCTGTATTTTTCAGCTGTCTATATGCCGACAACTCATCAGTAGACTTGAAAAAGTCTACTGATGAGTTGATTAGCACCAACGAAATGTCGTCGGCATATAGACAGCTGAAAAATACAGCAAATATTTTTGAAAAGGTTCATTTTTGGACGTGAATTAAGTATTTATTATAATTTATTATTTATATTCGACCCCTTTTTTATATTTTATATATTTATTTTCTTGAGCTAAAGGTATTTTTATTAAAAATTTTTAATTTTTTTTTGGCGATATTTCCCTCTCCTTCGGAGCGAAATTGATTGATTTTTGAAAAAAAACCAATCAAAACTTTTTTCATTATTATTGTCCTGAAGAAGCTATCTCTCCTTCGGATAGCGCAATATCGGCAAAAAATAATTAAATATTTTTAATAAAAAGACCTTTAGCTCAAGGAAATAAATATAGAAAAATTTTATTATAATTTTAAAAATAAAATAATAATGATAAAATTAGTATATTAATTTGTAATAATAATAATTAATGAAAAGTTTTTATAAAGAACTCTGCAAAAATAATATTTGACTGTTCAACAAAAACATGTCTTTTTGATTTTTTTTTTTTTTTTTAGTCTAACCTGCCCTCTGAAAATTCAGAAAATTTGTGTTAATTTGCATTCCAAATAAGTCCTGTCATAAAAAATTAAAAAAAAAAAAATTTATTTTCCCAGCTGTATTTATTTCAAGTTTCTGCTTAAATTTATACAGTATAAACAAATTCACTTTGTCTAATATTTTTCTTATTTTTTAATTTATGCTTTGTTCCATTAAATTAATTTTATATATATTTTTTTTTGCTAAAATTTTTGCAATACCTGTTTTAAAAGGTGCATGTTCTACATTTTTTTTTTGTTTTTGTAACTCGATTTGGTTAGATTTACGTTAAAAGTAATAACGATTGTGTTTAAACAAATATTTTATACCGTTTACTTTGTTAAAGTTAATAGCCTTTTGTGCAAACATTTCTACACAAAGTGATGAAATTTTACATACGAGGGAGGATTAAATTGAGCAAACTAATTTAATATCATTGAAACAAATCGCAATATAATTGACTTGAATTTATTTTACAGGTCAGATCAAAAAATTAGAAATGGCGTTTTTATCGGATTCAAAACTTTTGAAAACATATTGCCTTAAACTCTAATATTTTTCTACGAATAATGAGAATTCAAGAAGCAAAATTTTAAGCCCAAAAAACAGCTTGTCTTAGAAAATTTCAGACAACGAGCAGCTATTGCTTTCTACAATATGTAATTTGAAAGTTTTCGAAATGTAAAACAAAGTTTCTAAGCATAGTCGTAGTCAGGGTTACCGTTTGGCGACTAAAGTCGCATATAAGTCCTTTTTTTGAGCGCCTGGCCAATTTTGGAGCCCCCTTTTTTTATGACATTCTGCATTATTTTGAATACTTTTCGCTCCGTTTTATAGAAAAGTAAAATTTTTAATGCACACATCTGCTCCAAATTATATTACAATTCAATTTTGGGAAAAAATTAAATAGAAATAAGTATTGAAAGGAATTTAATCTTTCATTTGTGTAAAACGCTGTATTTTTTGACTTAAGTACAAAATGTTCTCAAATGTACAGTCAGATGTCGGGTTCAGAAAGTGCTTCATTTCAAAATTATTCACAACTTCAGAATTCCGTGTTCGTCAAACAAAAATCGTTTACATATGTGATTCAATATGTATCGTTTTTCGTAAGTTATTGTTCCTTTACATATAGAACACAATAACTTACGAACAACGATATGTCTATGCTCAAGTAAATACATATATAGATGGCAGAAAGACCCTAACTCGATTATTTTTTTTCAAAGTGTGTTCTCCCCTAATTTAATAAAATATGCAAACGAAAAAAATCTAGAATATCAGTTAGGGGCCTTCTATATTAGATCGACGGCATGAACATATTTACAGGTTTTTTGATATCTCACAAAATCTATAAATGTTTATTCCTATTATCTTCTCATTAATTTTATGATATAATTGTATTTTCAATAGGAGGTCCTTATCCCTCCTCTAGACACAGCTTTTCGTTAATGTTGTCAATGAAAATAAGAAAATATATAAATATGTATGTATGAGTTTGTTTTTTTTTCACAGGTTTTGAAGAGGCGCCTTTTTTTCCGGAAATCTCCTTTTTGTGCGACTTTTTAAAATTTTACAGCGCTAATGCTGGTCGTAGTAACCCATGGTTGAGCTGCACAAAAAAAATCGCAGCATAATCTAACCATTATCGACTGGTAATTTTCTGTTAATGTAAATTGTTGTTCAAATTTTGATGATAGCAATTTTTCATTGGTTAAACTAACCAGATCGAATTCGTAACTTAGTGTCATGCCCACGAGTCGCTCGGCATCGTTCACTTGAACAAATACACTAAAAACAACAGCAAAACTTTAAAATTTGTTTATTATTTAGCATGTCACTAAGCGAGCGGTCGACGTCTAGTGGCATCATGGGTCTGGCAGCGGGAATGACAATAATTCTCAGGGTAATAATTCTCATAGAATTATAATTCCTGCTTGGCCAGTACAAACAACCAATTCATCAATCCTTCAATAGTTTCCTCATGCTGTGAACTAGTAACTTGTAGTAATTGCCTAACAACCCTCGTGTCAATTAAACATTTTGTCGCAAACAAAACATTCCCGTTTTGGCGCCATGCTATTTGTTGTTTATGGTTTTTTTTTCAGTATTTTCCTTTTTTTATTGAATTATTATAAATTTGTTAAGATGCATAAATTTCATTAATCTTAAATAATAATTTAAACATTTTTCCTCGAGAACATATTTTTAAATTTATAGTCGCCCGTTTTCATTAAGAAGTATATTTTTTTTTTTTTTGTAAACAGGAAATCAAAGCCATTAATAAATTAGCACATTTGTAAGATTAAATAATTATTGCAACATATTTCTTGTTTTTGTTTCAAGTTTTTCCCTCAAAAAGAAAACAAAAGACTTAAGACACAAGCAGCATTTTTGAGGGGGTTCTTGACTTGAATCTCGCAAATAAAAAGAGCAGGTAAATAAAACAAAGAATGAAATGCTTAGAGCAGCCTAGAGCGGAAATTAAGTTTATATCTTTATTCAAATTTCTGTGTTCTACCATTTAATACGATTCTCGTTTTTTTTTTTGTTTGAGTTAAAATTGTGGCACTCACCAGGGATGGCGTTTTGGTGCTTTTTGGATACTTTTTAGCGCTTGTTTTTTTTTTGTCTATTTCTGCTTTTTGAAGTCAGAGTAAATTGAAAAAAAAAGCAAAAAGGTTGCAGCTGTTTTTTATCTTCAAGTTTTCAGCATGTCTATGAGTTTGATACTTTCAAATATTTAAATCGTAGTGACCGCTGAAAGCTCATAATATGAAAGTTGCTAAGAAAAATAAGATATAGGATTGAGCTGTATTCGGTTTTTCTGTGAAATTGTGTTCTTACTTTTATTCGCTTATTTAATCCAAATTTTATTCCAATACATATTGGAATATATAACCCATATATTTATATTTATAATTTAAGTTTAATTAATTGAATTGTCTACTAAAGCATTTTATGAATAAAAAAAATCAAATAACTATCGATTAGCTACTTGAAAAGTTAAACAAATCACTATTTACCAAAAAAAAAGAAAAATATTTATTTGAATATATAATCGAATATATGTATGTCCAGTAGAGTGGGGCAATTCGTAAGAACAAAAATATTGTCCCATCGATTTTTTGATAGCTGTTGGCATGGAAAAAGATTCCCCTAGCCGTAGTAGAGGTTTAGTGGGTTCGAAAAAAATATTGGAAAAAATATTATTGGGAATTGACCATACATTTGACTTCTCAACGGATACACAGGTTAGTGGGATGGGGGAAAATCAAAAATGAAAAAACCAAAAAGTTATTGAAAAATCGATGCTCTAATATCGATTGCTAATTGCGATCCATCCTAATGTACGTATGTATATAGAAATGTGAATTATTATATCACGCAATAGACAGTAATTGCCATGTATAATCGAATAGTTTTTCAGCCCAATGAACAATTAAAAGGGTGTATTGAATTATTCAAAATTTATTAAAATGTTTTTTCAACAAAAAATAGATTATCACTTATTTAAACACGATTTCTAAGTTTTTTTGCCAGTATTTGTTCGAATATTTAAGCGAATATTAAGCGGCATATTTAATCGAATACGTATTCGATTAAATATTTGACAAAGTGATACACTCGCCAAGCACGCGGAATAATCGTGTCTATGACGAAGTGAACGATTTTTCGACCAAATTCATCATGAGCGATGAGGCTCATTTCCACCTCAGCGGGTACATGAACATGCAAAACTATCGCTTCTGAGGCACCAGAAATCCGCCATAACATCCGCTCAAAGTGACTGCATGGTACGCTGTTCACGTCATAGAGGTCATGGGGCCATTTTTTGCGAGGACGCCGCTGGTTAAACGGCAACGCGCTATAGGGCCATATCAAACGAGTTTTTTTTTTGCGGCAATTGAATGAATTGTGTCTGGAGGACATGTGGTTCCAACAGAGCGCAGCAACGATACGCACTGCTCGAACCACAAGCGATATTCTGAAAGGCAAACAACATCGGATGACTTATTTTGGCCCACCTGTTATGTATATGGTGGCAAAACAAAGAATAGGAGTTACAAATAACAATAATTGAACCAAAAAAACCAAAATAAATATATCTGTTCGAATAATTGTTCGAATATTTAATCGAATGCATATTCAAATAAGCATTATATTATTTTTTGCACACATAATCGAATTCTTTGTGTACAATTGAAGAGAATAAAAATATTTTTATATAATTAATAATTAAAATATGATTGACTACAAAATTGTCCCTATTTTGCTTTCGTTTGCCCAGCAAAAATTTCACTTCAACTTTTACCAAAATGGACACCATTGTCTCAACACTGGTGTTATTTTTAACATTACGAATAAAAATAAATTCAATGGGTGTTTGCCATTCATTATTTGTTTCTTTAATTCTGTCGTAATAACTTCAGCCATCCAACACGTGTCATAGTTTTAGTGTTGCAGAAAAAAAATTCATATTCAAATAAACATAAAATAAGAAGTCATATGCTTTGCATCTTATAAGTTCCTTTACTTTACTTTGTTTTTTTTTTTTCTAAATTATCAGGCATTAAGAACTTGACATTTATTACAAACTGATTACAGCAAATTAAACCAATGGCAATTTTGTAAAAAGAAAAAAAAAACGCGTTTGATTGGAATTAACATTATGCAAATAAGTGTTTGCAATACCGGTATTATTTCATTTAATACAATTTGCTCAACTGTTTTTTTATTTCTATTATAAAACATTAAAAAAAACGTAAGAATGTTTGCCAGTAGGAGGGGAAAAAAAAACTAGTTGTTACAAAAAAAAAAAAATGAATGTCAAAATTTAAATTTAATGAGATTTTTCGGTCAATGACAAAAATTGTGACACTACTTCAATATTTAATGGAAAATTTTTGTTTAAACAAGTAGTTTTAAGGGGGTTTTCATATAAAAAATTTGCTAATTGCATGTGGTAGGAAAAACTGAAACAGGGCAATGCATTGGAAATATGAAGAATTAATACTTTAATGACTCACTGTAAGAATTGGAAGGGACGACTGAACGCCCAGTAAAGTGTTTCTAATTTTTTCGTTCTCCACAACAGCTTTCGATTATTTTAGTGTCATCACCAGAAAAAAAATGGAAAGTTGGCAACATTTTTTAAACATATGGAAATACAGTACAATCTCTCTAATTCGATATATCCAGTAATATAGAAATTCAAAAAATTTTCAAATAATTTAGACTTGTTTCCTCTATAGTCCGAACAAGTGTTCTATTTTTTTTTTCCAGTAACAAATTTTTTCCCTTATTTTACCGCTGAACAAAATAAATACATATTTGTGTGTAAGCTAGAGTGTAAAGAATGTGTAAAATAATTCAGTTTACTTAAATGTGCTTAAAGTTGGAAATATGCCGCCTGTAAAAAAACGCCAACATAAAACATTGTACTGCAACCAATAGGCCCGATAAAGTAATTAACATTTGTAAAACATAAAGTTCGACTATAAAATTAAATTAATGCATAAAACATCAACGTTGGTAGAAAAGTGTAATTGATAGTGGGATATCAATCAGACAAGTGGCTTAACACCACAATGTGCAAAAGTCTTTTATGACATTGCATAATAGAAGCAAACGTTACAACACAAAGTGTGGCACAATAATTGTGATGTTTGACGTCCATTATGGCATGTCTGCGGCAAATGATTAGAATAAGTAATACTAACACAATCACAGCGAAACGATTAAAGTTGATGTTTGAGTAGATCAATCAGGGACACGAAGCGCATCATCAAAAAATCTTTACAGCCATCAGATCGCATACCGGAGAGCAGACTAGACACCAATTACGAAACATTCATTCCCAATTTCCATTTCTGATTGACCCACCCTTTGAACCAGATCGCTATATGGCTTCATTGTTACATGTCTATATAAATTGCGAGAGGAAAACAGAGCTTGGTACTTATATAGAAAATCCCAAGGAACAGTTATTCCATCTGTCTGGATATCTGTTCGTAACAAAGAGGTTACACTGTATACATATACAAGCAATATGATATGCATATTTTTTAGAATAAAAAAAAGGAACTGAAAATTATAAAATAAATATTTAAACTGCTTTATTTTTAAACGTTTAAATCAAATTGTGAAACTGTAAAACTTTTATGACTATTTTTATGAAAAAGGAAATTAAATTATTTTTAAAATGCATTTTAGCTAAAAAGAATTTCAATTACTGAAATTTTTTGCAATAACTAAAAAATATTTTAACGAATTTGTCATTTATGGTTCGGCAACACCCATTATTTTGACTTGGCATCTTGATCTTCATGATGTGATACAACAACGATTGTTTGTGTTACTGGTGTATTAATAATCTCTAACATTACTAACATGCAACGATTTTTATAAACATTTCGAAAATGAGGATAGTGATTTAAAGTAGAACAATGAGAAGATAATGCTGCTCTTTGCGAATTAATATGCCTATAATTTTGGTCTGAGTTATTGCCATTCACAGTAACGTGCCGGTGATGATCATCATGGAAGAAGTACGGCCCAATGACGCCGCCGGCCTATAAACCGAACCAAACGGTTTTTTTTTTCTTTTTTTTTTTTTGGATACAATAATGACTCATGGAGTATGTATGGATTGCTGCCTGACCAATAACGCATATTAGGTTTATTGACGAAGCCATTTAAGCAGAAATGAGCCTCATCTCTGCAAATGAGGCTCATTTCTTAACGTTGAGGCCACTGACTCCGAATTTCGATAGTAAATTTGAATAATTTCGACTCATTGGCTTGTATATCTTTCCATCATAAAATGGCAAACCCTACTGAAGAGAAATGTCAAAAGTGCAGCAAGAAATATGGCATCGTCTGCTGTCCCTGACGCTGTACTTTTGTAGCGTCTGTCTGTTTTGAAAAACCCGATATAATTGTTTCTAATTATTTTTTATAAAAGATCTTAAGTTTGAATAATTTATTTAATAAAAACATTTTTTTTTTCAAATTGCGGTATAATTGACTTTTACCTTAGGAAGATATTGGGCTAAGGTAGATGAAGAAGTATAAATTTCAATTTTGTACATACATAAAGTCCATTAATATTGTACATTTTAAAAAGCCTCTTGATTAGTAAAATCTGCCTATAAAAATTAGTTTTATACAGATCAAAACCATCCGCCTAACATAGACTCGAACTTTTCATATACCCCCAAAGACATATTTCGCATATAAAGTTTAAACTCTAAACTTATAATTATGAGAACCTGATCAATCGTTTGGAAACTGCAAATTTAATTTTAAAGCTTACAACTTTTATGATGGGATTCCTTGTTTGGAAGAAAGCGGCAAAAACTATCAAGAGTTTGCTCCAAAGGAACCAAAAGAATCAAAAAAGTGCCATAGGCATCAAAACAGGGTAAAATTGACACTTGAGTAACATAAGAGCAATGCTCTACTTTAAGAAGTTGTTAACAAGAAATGTGGTAGCTGGCCACACTGTTGTAGTAAATGCACCCACCTTTTTTGCTACTTGCTGCTGCATCTGCCACGGCCATTGAACCATTTTGGCTTAGAACTTTTGACAATTTCATTTTTATTAAATTTTATTAATTACAAATAAAGTTTAATATTTTTTGTTTGTTTTTGATTTAATTGGGGAATATAAATCTCTAAAACTTTTTTATTAGAAGATATTTTATATTATAATTTTTTTTGTGTTTTTTCAAACTATAATTGCACATTAATAATTAATTTTTTTTCTCTATTATTTTATTGTTAAAACACGTAACAAATGTAAGCTTTTGTTTAAATTTTTGTTTATCAAAAGCAATTATTTAGTTTTTTTCTCTCTTGTTGCAAAACAAACAGACAACAGCAACATCAAAAAAAAAAAAAAAGTCCAGAAGAAAAACAGCAGCAATGTTTATAAATTTCGTGAGTTTAATTTAATTTTGATTAGAGTTTAATTAAATATATGGACATAAATGTCATGTTATTATATAAAATATTCTTTGTTTTTTTTTTTTTTTTTTTTTTTTGGAAGGAAAACTATTTTTTTTATGAAAATGTTTTTTGCAAAACAGTTTTGCAAATAGTTTATGTTTTATCTACTATGGACCCGTGCATTCGTTCAACATTGTGTTTTATTAATTTTCATTAAATTTGTAATATCTGTTTAATTCATTATCGTAAGTAGTGTTCTTTTGTTTATATGTGCATAAGTACTCGTATGTATGTAGTGGATTTAATAACGCTCGTCGTATTGCTCGCGACAATTTTAACTTGACTGAACATTTGTTTAGCGTTACAATTTAATTTATATTTTTCTTCTTCTCAGCTTTAAGTTTTATTATTTATGTATTTTCAATTTATTTTTATTATTCTGTAGATATACATATATATATATATTTTTTTGTTTAATTTTACTTTGCACCTTTTTTGCTTGTTGCTTGCTGGTGTTTGTTTGTATGCCTGCCGGTGCTGCGTTCAGTTCGGTTCAGTTCAGTTCAGTTCGAGTTGTAGTGAGTTGGTGTTGCTGTAGAAATCTATTAAATGAAAAATGTGTGTGGAAGTGTAGATGCATGGATGTGTGTGTGTGTGTGGTTTTCAGAGTTTGGATTAATATTTTTTTTATTCTTTTCGGATATTATTTGCCACCAAACTGTCTGTTAAATTGTTTGTGGAAAAATGTAGATACCCTATAATTTGTTAATTAAATAGAAATTACACTGTGTAACGAAAAAAAATTTTTTTGTCTAATAAACACCTAAAAAATCAGAACAAAGTTAATAAGATATCTCCATGGTATTATTTTCCAAAAGGAATATTTATTAACAATTTAAAAAAGAAACTTATAGTTGTTATTAAGTATTATTATCGATTAAAAAAAAAAACTTCTTCTTGATGGATTCGAAATCGCAATATTTGCGATTGCCAGTCGGCTACCCAACCAACTCAGCCATTAAGACATTCAAAGAAATTTAAGCCAATATAGTACATGTTGTGCCCATCATCATTGGCAACATGATGAAATCAATAAGTTAACCTAAGAAAATCAATAAGAAATCCATATTGTATACAATTTACAGGAAAACCTAATAGAATCATAAAATTTTCCCCAAAGTACAGCGCACACTATGTGTTTTTTCGTATCTTTTTACGTTTCAGGGTCATATGTAACTCATTATGTTTGTCGAAATTGTCATTTGTACATAAACTTATGGCCAAGTTTTGAGTTGATAATTAAATGCCATTTAGCTTTCATCTTCAGTTAAGTACAAAATTTATATTTTTAGCACTTATTTTAATGAAACGATAATTATTATAAGTTTAATAAATCGAATGCTGCTTTCTCTTTCTGCAGATCTTGCTCTCTCAGCTATTCTTTGCTTTACCAGTATGTCCTTTGCGAACTTACACACAAGATTCCAGGACTCAATTCAAGTTAGCATCAGGCCAACTACATTATCTGGTGTGATCTGGCTTTGCGTTACCGTTTCTAAAGAGCGTCTTTGGTGTTCATATCGCGGACAGTAAAGGAAGACATGTTCCGTGGTTTCGACGGCATTTGGGCATTATGGACACACATTTCCGTCATCGTGCTTATATTTAAGCAGACATGCTCTGAAACAACCGTGGCCGGTTAACAAAGTTAACCTGTCCATGTTTCCTTGATGCCCAATCCGCTACTGTCAGGATGAGCCTGTAGGTCCACCTTCCTTTTGTGGAGGCGTCCCAGTTGCACTGCCATCTTGCCATGGCACTCTCCTCTTCTTGCTACATGCTTCCTGCTGTCGTTCTCAGCTACTAGCTGTAGTGGCATCTATCCCGTGTGTGTGTGTGTGTATATGTGTGTGTGTGTTTGTGTGAAATATATTAAAGCACTTTATTACAGAAGTTAAATATATTTTTCAAAGAAAATTTTGTAATGAAAGGTGTGGTTTGAAAATGAATCCAAATATTTCTACCATGCAATATTAGCCACCTCTGAAAATAATATAAAATTATAAACACTTATATGTAATTTTTTTTTTGTTTTTTTTTTTTGTTTGCATACCAGAGATTTTTTTCGTACTGAATAACAAAAAATCGCAGTCAGTTTCCAAATGCGGCAGAATTCTTTCATTCAAAAGGTATTTTTTCATCTTTTAAACTATTACAAATAGTATTGGTTGCAAACTTAAATAATGAATATAAAACAGTTTTAGATGTTTTAATAGGTTCATTGTCTTAAAAATATTACGAAGTTGTATATTCTAATTAATGGCATATATAGATATAAAAATCCAATTTAATTGATTTTATTGCTGCAAACATCAGCTCTATACCATAACACAAATAATAATGAAACAGTTTCAGATTTTCTAATTATATTATACCATAAACGCAGCCAAGATGCACAATGTTGTATAAAGAATTTAAAGAGTTGAGTGTATCTTCTAAATTTTGCAAAAATAATAATTTTTTGTAAACAAAAAAAAACAGCAACAACAAAATAATGTCATTGAATCGTAACATTTATTTTGAAAACTTATAGAAAAGAATATCGTAATACTAGCAAATAAACAATAACTTTTTTTTTTTGCCTTGTTTACAGAATAACGTTCTTCGGTTTTAATACATTTTAAGTATTAAATCAATAAATACTTCAATTGTTTTAAAAAACCGTGGAAAACAAATTTTATTATCGAAAAGAAATAAAGGTATTGAAAGATAATAAAAAGAAATGCACTGCTTAAAATAATAATATTGATTTAATAAATTTTCTTCAAAAAAAAAAAACGCCACTGAAAGCATTTAATTTAACTAAAATTATTTGCCAATTTAAGACACACGTTTTCAAACAAGCGTATCAAACAAAATTTATGAATTCAAAATATTATCAACTTACAATAAAAAAAAACTAAACAGAAAAAATGAACTTAAATTTATTCAGTTGTTACTTTCATTTAGAACATCATTTTTAAAACATTCCTGTGCATACAGGCGTGACCAATAGTTTATTAGTATTTTTTTTTTTTTTTGTACTTTGCCTTTTTTTTTTTTGCTTTGATTGTTTATATATTAAGCTTAAAAACTTTTGCTTTGGAGTGAAATAATTCGGTGACTCTCCAACAGCTACAAATCAAGTTAAATTGTTGTAAAAATATACAGGCTTGCATATAATAATTATTATTAGATTAATATTTATTTATTAAGCAATCAAACTAAAGGAAAGAAAATCGTCATACTAAACACGTGTAATAAAGTTGTAAGAATTTCTGAAATACAAGTTCTTTTAACAGCTAAAAATAAAATCTTGCAATTAAAGGTAAAATTAAATATAAAAAAATATACAAAAACATCTTAGAGATGTGCCTTCATCTTACAGATGTGCAACTGTATGTGGCAGTGTCATGTCGCGACATGTCCTGACATACACACTATTTGCACATGCAAGCAGAGGTGTTAGGAAAAGTTTTTCATAAAACGTCAAATTTTGGCAAGAAAAACGTCAAAAAACGTCATTTATAAAAACAAATAATAAACTAAAAGCCTGTATAAAATATTTAGATTTAAAAATATTTTACAAAAGAGGTCGGTAAAATAAAAATAATAAAAGTAAATGCTAAGAAAAATGCGAGGGTCAGGCGTAGAGTTTTAAAATGTTAAAATGGTGCCACTCGATCCTTTATTTTGGAGAAAATAAGGTGGTGGCTTTAGGTGCCTCTAAGACGTTCGACAGAGTGTGACACGGTGCATTACTGTCAAAAATTATGGCTTTTGGTGCCGGTAATGGCTTGCCTCGATTTACATCGAGTTTCCTCAGAGACCGTACTATATGAGTTGTTATAGATGGTGTGTCATCAAACGATTTCAATATTATTTCTCCCACTCTAATTCTTAGGTTTGTTAATCATCTTCTGTCTATTATTTCCAATCCTATCCACTCCTTTGCAGATGACACCAGCAATTGCCTTTCGTATTCATTTGGCATAGACCCAGCCAATCAGAGATTGATGCAAAAAGGCAGAACTTAAACTTTACTCTCAATAACGATCTATGTACGTTTAAACCCCGAAGGGGGTTTGCAAAAACCGGGTCGATCTCAATATACGTAAGAACCAATATTGTTTACTAACTTATAGGCGAATGACCGAAAATGCTGCTCCATCTGTGCACCTGGATGGAATAAAAATTGGGGAATCGATTTTTTTTTTTTTTTTGAAATCAAAAGAATACCCAATAACTATTGTAAATTTCATTTTAATTTTTTCCAATAAGGTTTTCCTTACTGAACAAAAATCATAGAGATATATTCTTAACTTTTTTTTCTAATTTATTGGATACTGTTTTCTCTGTGTAGAGGCGCTTATTGAACAAATTTTGATTTTTAATCAGCTGACAATTGCTTTTGCATTCAGTTTGCAAAATTCCAAATGGTTTTATAAAATAATAGTGTGAGTAAAATGGTAATCTATTAATAACTTTCTGCGGTTAGCTACATATTTATATGAAAATCTTTAATTGTTTATAGAGCACAAGTGCCAATAAGAAAAAAGTATTCATAGAAGTAATTGTCACAAATGTTTTATTTAAGACCAGCTTTTCATTCTACTGTTCAATATGATTTTATTGCGTGTATTTCAATTGTAATAAATAATGATGCATTTGATCATTAAATTTTGTGCTTGTGTTTTCCTCTTTCCCTTCTTTCTTTTAAAATTAAATAAAAGCAAAATTAAACCTAAAAAACTTTATGAACTAAAAGAATAATATTAAATTTTTGGGGGGTTTTTATTAAAAAGAAAAAAGAAAAAAAATGCGGTCAAAATCGGGGGATTTTGTTTTTTTAAACATGCTGAAATCTTAATAAGCCAGAGATGGCAAAGTATGTACAATTATAATATTTATATTATATGTATTGTTTCATACACAAGTGTGAAACTGCATGTAATAAAACTAATCAAATAGCAATCAAAAATAAAAATCAAAAGCAAACGAGTAGCTTATACATTTACAACACAAGCTCAATGTGAAAAAAAAATATTTTATATACTGCCAGTTAAAAATGTTTCATGAACTTTCAGTGCTCAAGTCGTTGAGAGGGAATGATCTTCATCAGTATAGTATTGTTTTAACATTGTTTTATATATATTTTTTTTATATTTTTGTTAACAGTTGAAACATATTTAATTTAAAAGAATTTATAAAACAATTACAAAACATTTATTATTCAATAACAATGGACTTTAATTTGTGAATACACAGAAATTCTCAAGTTTAAGATCTTTTGGCAAAAGGCAACGAATTAATTAAATTTATTGAAATCACATATATTTTACGAAAATCAAAACACAATTTTTTAAACATTTTTAAGGCTCACAACAACATCAACAAAAATTTAATTTTTTTTTTTTTTTTTGAATTGAATTGAATTGAATTGAATTTATTGAGACTTCAAAATTAGATAACCAATGCTAAAAAAGAACAATAAAAATAACAACTTAGAACTATGTGTATTATTATAATCTAGGTAAAAGGCATGCGCAACTTGCTGACGTTAAATATATACATAGTTTAAATACAAAGATATTCGGTGACATTTATTACATTTGTTCTTGCTCCCGGAACGGCGATTACATATGTTGGTAAACAAAATAAGTTTTAAGAAAGTTTTGTATGGAGTTTTTCTTTTTTGGAAAGAAAAACTTTTTGGATATAAAATTGATTCTAAATTCATTTTCATTATCATGACTATGCTTATTAGTTTCCTTAAACATTTTTCAACTAGAAATTCATATTTATTCATACGCACGGCTGCCAGAAAATGTTGAGAAAAAAAAAAAAGAAAATTAAAAAAAAAAAAAAAATTAAAAATTGTCAGAAAAGGTCGCAAATATATTGGAATATATGAATTGCGTGTAAATTCACTTGTATGCAACAACGAGCAACAATGAAACAAAAAAAAAGCTGTTAAAGAACTTAAAAACATTAAATTACACAAGAGCATATTTTGAGTTTATGTTTGCTCAGCGAGCAAGAAATTGAGTGAGGAGTTCGGCGAACAGTTGATTTCACGCTTGAGGCCGGTCAATCGGGCGTCTAGATCGAGGTAAAGCCTTTAGACAGTTATTTGCCTCATTTGACGGCAAATAACTGGCCATGGCCAGGCAAAAGGATTTATTACTCTATGGCATATCAACATCAGACTTCGCTTACGACAGTTTTCCGAATAATAGTCTATTTGCCGGGCAGAATAATTATCTACTCTATGGTATGCTGTACTCTGGCTTCGCTTTCCCTTACTGTTTAAGCGACATAAGAGCCATAGCATGGATTTCATTCAAATGGATTCCATTAAAATAGATTCCAAAAAATAGACGTAGCGTGGATTCCATACTGGAAAACACTTAATGTTCAGAGCCATTATGATGCTTTCCAAAGCGATATCATATCTATTGAGAAACTGATTCATTTCCGTTTGGGAACTTAAAATTAGGTCACATATAAACAAAAAAACGTAACCACTACTTGCTTGTTGACCTTTGTATATGAATACAAAGTATATGAATACAAACATCTAAAATTGTGTGTACATTCACTTGAATGCAACAACCAGCAACAATGAAACAAAAAAAAAGCGGTTAAAGAACTTAAAAACATTAAATTTCACAAGAGCATATTTTAAGGTTATGTTTTCTCAGCGAGCAAATACGAACTTTTGAGCAAGTATATATTTTGATCTTGCAAAGTTTTTGTGAAATCAAATAATTGCTCGCTATAAATGTTGTATTTGCCAGTTGAGCAAACATAATCTTAAAATATGCCTCCGTTCCTGTTTTTCTATTCGCTGGTGTTTGTTGATGCATTTATATGCATGCATATATGCACAATAGGGTGGCCCTTAACACTAAAGTCTGACTTTTTCCAGTCGCTCCTCCTAATTTGGCGACAAAAAAAAATATTCTGGAAAAAATTCAAGTAGATCACTTGGGGCTAAGACTTGTCTCATTAAGGTCAAAGTTGGCAAAAAAGAGTTTAAAAAATTCGAAGCAATTTCGGTGCTGATGCGCATCGTAGTGGACATGAAGCAGCCATGGTATGTACCCTAGCCAGTAAAAATGTTGATCACTGCAATTTTATTACAAAAAAATCTTTCTCAATTTGTCGGAAGTAAAAATCGAGCTCAAGCCTGATAAAATTATTGAAAATCACCACAAATTTCAGAACTGCCCTTGACTCGTTTTGGAAAGGTGAAACGCATGACCGGCCACCATTAACTCTTTCTTGCCAACATTTTTTCTAAACATGCCAACCCCCTGTTTCCCCTGCTTAAGAAAGCTCCCATACATCTATAATATTTTTAAAAATTTCTTCCCTTATTTCATAACTCGTCTGATGGTGCCACTGGAGAAGTAAAATGTATGGTCAATTGTATGACCAATCCTCAATAAGAGCTTCTCGCCATTAGCAGTACCACGCCTTCTTTGGGAGGTGGGACTGCCATACAAATATACAGAAAAAAAAAACAAGTTCTACAAATCTATTAATTAATATCCACAAAAACCGAAAATTTCCTAAAGACAACAAACAACAAACGATATGTAGTAGTGCAAATTTGTTTTGCTCATGCCAAAAGTTATCGAAAAATCGATGGCTCAATATCGACCAATTTTTGTCTATAGAAAACGAACGGTCCTAATGTAAATAAAATGCCATAAATATTCCTTTGGCCACAATAAAAGTATCGAATCGATGTAACCCCCCATCGTTGTCGTTAGATAGTAATAATGCGAGGATGGTAGCAGACAGCTAAAACTAAGCATTAGGTGCGTTCGTTAATCGGTTTTTGTATTTTCCCACAAAAACTTCCAAAATTTTAACTTTTTCTTACACGTTAATAAAATGTGCTTTTTTATGTTTTCAACATAGAAAAGTAAGCCAAGGAAAAACCCCATTGGAAATTAAAAAAAGAAAAGTTTTAGTAGCTTTTATTTCTAAAATTTGTTTTCATGTTCAGATACCTGTTGTCAAACAAAATGTCTTGCAAATATTTTCATTTTCATTATCTATCACAAACTTTTCTGTTTGTTTGCTTGACTGGCATTTAACTGTTGAAACAAAACTCTATTTATCAATAGTATTTCTTAATATTGAACTGGAGCAGATAATGAAATGCAAGATATACACAAATATACATACATGCGTATGTACGTATACGTATTTTTGTACTTAGTTTATGTGCGTCACTTCTGCGAGCTACTTTGACTGAATTCCTGACATGAAGAGAATAAACATGCGTCAAGTATTTAGCACTTAGCCGCTTACCTTGATTCTTATCCATGAAAGTGGAAATTTTAAGGTGGAGAAATGTTACTACTACTTCAAATCATAAGCAGAAGCATTCCACACTAACTATCAGACCCCAAGTGCAAAAGAACGAGGTCGATCGCTAAATTAACAAGCTTTAAACAAAGTATTTGTATACAAAAAAAGTGGCACTTTTATGATAAACAAAAAATACTTACATACATGTATATGTATCATAAAATATATAGTAATGCGGTCACGCTGCAAGTGTCAATGATACCTGCCACTTTGTATTTGAATTTAAGAATGGGAAACGCCACTTAATGACAGAAACTTTATAATAAAGTTTCGAAGAGAAACATACTTTTGCTGCAATATATGGTTGCAGGCTAAGAATATTAATTGTTAAATGAAACTTGCACATTGTTACGAATTCCACTTTCAGTGATTAGATTATTGTAGCCACTAACCATGTTATTGCTGTATTCCATCATAATCTCGAAATCTCATAATCTTCGAAAGTTCTTAAAAAAAACAACGTAAATGAACTGGCCTCTTTAGAATTGAACGATACGAATAGATAAAAAAATACAACTTTAAATTATTGGACACTTGTGCATTGCCTGTGATTTCGAAACCGAAAAAAAAAATATTTATAATCAGTTAATTTTTAATTTGGGTTTTCTTTATCAGTGAAACTAAAGAGGAACATTATAATTATGTTTGTTGATACAAACAGAGTTGCGTTACATTATTTATGTACGTATGTAAAGTAAACAACCTCCATTTTTTTTTTTTTTTAATTAATAACGACTGTCATTTATAAAATTCGTAATATTTGCTTTAATTGATTGATTGCATTTTCACGCAAGACTGCGGACACGTGAAAATAAACTATCTTATATACATAAATACACACATATGTATGTATGTATAATTTATATACATACATTTGTATGCGGTAGTGACTGGTATGAAGAACCTTCGACTAGTTTATATCTCTATTATTTGATCGATTAATCGGGGCTAATGGACGATAATTTACAGTCGACTACAATTGATTTAAAAGTCAAATAATCTCTATTCCTTAAGATTACTTAAGTTTCATATTTTAAAAGAAATTTCTACATACCTACCGCGTAGGTAAGTATTTTATATAATTAAAAATAGTTCTATAAAACTTTCCAGCATATTCTGTGGAGCTTTGCACAGAAATTGCAATACTTACATATAAAGGTTCGGAGCATATTGGTAAATACAACCATCAGGTGCAAGTACATGGATACAAAGAACTAAAAATGCAAACGAATAGAAAAACCCGGTAGAAACGTAAAAGTAAAAATGAAATTTTGCAAGAGCATATTTTAAGGTTATATTTGCTCAACGAGCAAATACAAAATTTACAGCGAACGGTTATTTGATTTTACTAAAAATTTAAAGAGCAAATGCAGATTCGCCCTAAATTTTAGATTAGCTATTTTACGTTTTTCTTTTCTGATTTTTTCTTTTCGTTACTGTTTGTTGTAGTATCCATGTGCATGTACACACATGTATACGTTTTCGTTGAATATATGTCTTAGACGGGGTCAATTCATATAGACAAAAATTTTTCGATATTGTGCCATCGCATTTTCAATAGATTTCGGCATGAGAAGAAAAAAACTTCCACTGGCACATATCAAAGCAAGTCAAAACACAGACAGCTGTTAAGAATTGCGCAGGACAGGTTGTTAAATGAGATCACCTGTCGAATATCGGGACTCACATGGCCCACCTATAATTACAAGATAACCTTAGCTTTGTTGGATTTTCCTCGACAAAGGCTACACACTCTAGCGACAGTTCTGACAGGGCACTGTCACATGGGAGTACATGCAAGAAGACTAAATCCATATATTCCATATGATTACTTTTATATGCTGCAGAGGTGAGGAGGAGAGTGCCGAACAATTCCTCTGCCGATGTCCGGCTTATTCTAACAATAGAGCAAACTACTTGAGCAGACTGACACTACTTGCGTTGGCGGCTGTGTCGGAATGCAAATTAAACAGGGTGGAGTCTTTCATCTGCTCATCTGGCTAGTTTAGGGTAGAACGAGTAGGTGGTGTGTAGGCTGTTTTTCTACCGTCTCTTGGAGTGGTACTACGGAACCGTCTAGGACCCAAGTAGACCGGTCTCACGACTGCCAGCCTATGAAGCATAACACATAACACGTAAACTGGGCTTAAAAATTGTATTCGCTAACAGAATTTTTTCTCTCTCTCTCTCTCTACTTCCAAATTGTGTTAAGTTCAATTGTATCAACTTCTACACACCTGAACATGCGAAGCAAAACTACAGGCTGGCCCAAAAATAACCTTCCGATGTTTTTTGGCTATAATTAAAAAAAAACAATGAAAAACTTTGATTCTTCTTGTGGATTATTTTTATTTAGTCTTTTAATTTTTTTTATATCAAGTCGAGAATATGATGTCATATAAATGACCGCCGCCACAGTTGATTATCATTTGAGCCCTTTTTATAGCATTTTCCATCACATTGGCCAAAACTTCCGGCGATAGGTCCTCACATTCTTGACGGATATTGTCTTTAAGAGCTGCAAGAGTCTGAGGCTTGTTGACATAAACCCGTGACTTCAAAAAGACCCACAAAAAGAAATCTACAGCGGTCAAATCAGGCAATCTTGCTGGCCAGTGCAAATCGCCAAAAGGGGAGATTAGGCGCCCGGGTAATGCATCCTTCAGCATATCGGTTGTGGCACGTGCAGTGTGTGCACCGTCCTGTTGGAACCACATGTTTTCCAATCCCAATTCATCAAGTTGCGGCAAAAAGAACTCGTTGATCATTGTATAACAAAAAAAGGGTAAATTCTTACACCAACAGACAACATTTAACACTAATTCATTAATTTTTTCTATATCTCAGTAATTTAAAGCACGATATCCGTCCATTTTCAATACTGTATAAGAAAAGATAGTCAAAAACCGAGTAATTCAAAATTGAGGTCAAGAAATTCTCTAATGGGTTGAAAAACGAAGGCTTTGAAAAAAGATGTTTTTTTTGTGAAACAAATCTATAAACACATTTTTATAAAAGGATATAAAAATCATTTGTGAGGCATCCAGTTTTTCACTTAAAGAGGCGTGGTATGTATGTTGGTGCATTCCAAAAAAAATATTTTGGAGAAAAAAATTATTAGGGACTGATCTGATCATACATTTGAATGCTCCTTAGGCAGGAGAAATTAGTCTTTAATATGACGAAATCGCATTCAATTTTCAATAAATGTGTTCTAGAATTTCTGTGGGAATTTACAAATTTCTTTACAGGGCTTAAATTGAAGAAAAATGCTTTTGATGCAGTTGATTTTGAAAAAATTAAGTTTTTCTATATGCTGACTTAGCAACTTGAAAGCATCTTCAGTCTGTAGTTCCCCTTGATTATCCATTTAACCTTAAACAGTAAATTGTATTAATAGATTTTTGTTGAACTCTTAAACAGAATAAAAGTTTCTCAATAAAAAGCAATTTTTTAACTTCCAATTAAATATCAGACTGCCTGCCAGCAGTCAGCTTAAACAACTGGCGCTAATTGTTTAACAGTATAGTTTCTAAAAGCTGTATTTTATTATATTTTTCTTTACATGCAGTTTTAATATTACTTTTTTACAATATAAATAAAAAAATTTAGTATATTTGTGTTACTTAAACGGCATACAGTGGGGGAGTTTGAACAAAAAATATGCAAATAAATTTGTAGTTACCAAATTGATACCCGATTCTAATAAAAATTAAGAGTATATAAAATTTGATCCCTTTTTCATTCCAATGGGAGCCCGCGGTATCCCAATTTGCATGAAAACTGTTCTCATACACATAACGCGTGCAAATGAGAGAGCTTTTGAGAGAGAAATATTCCTTCCCATTTTCCCAAAATGCAAATTCCAATTTTTGTTACATCATCAAAATATACCATGTGTTATTTTTGATTTTTAGGTTTAGAAATGTGGTTGTTAGTGCTGCCATACTTTTGTCCTTTTTCCTGTATTATTGAGATAAACTCATGATTGCTCTAATTTTACCGAACATTGTCCCAATAATTACGGGGTCAAACTTATTATTTAAAGAGCAATATAAAGCGCGGGTGCAACCATAACGCACGATATTAATTTGGAGTCAGACTCTAAATTCAAGTTTTTTGCCCAACTTAATTTGGCTTTTCTTTATTTGACAAATTCAACTTTGGAAAGCTACACAATTGAGCAGCGCGTTAAGATTAAAGGTGATTAAGATGAAAGGTGATTATTGAAAAGCCAATGCATCCACAAAGAAGGATTGCTTAATGCGTTTTATGGGCTGAGGGCCGCATTGTGCGAAAATGATATCGGGCAAGCAGTGTGCTGTTTTAATTTTTTTTTTGAAAATTATTTTTCTTATACCCTGCCTATAGATTGTGCCGGTGCTCAAAAACGCCACTAGCCTAAACTGATTTTGGCAGGTTTTTATGCGAAAGTACGTTTTTTAGTTCAGCAAGTGTATGCTGAAGGTCCTTTTAATTGATTAAAAGGCAGTTTTAGGTTGAATCAAGAAGTGTTCTTTATTTCAAAATGCTTGAATGATATTTGCAATCGCGCAATGATTTGAGGATATGGGCCTGGGCGATGTGAGAACTTTGTAATTTACAATTATCAATTATTTTATCGGGCCGTTTGGAGGTTGAAATAGCCATGGCATGTTTCCCAGTCTCTAAATCTATTGATAACCACAACTTTGCCATAAAAAATGTTTCTCAATTCAGAGTAAGAATCTAAATCCCGATAAAATAATTAGAAATTGTAAATCAAAATATGCACCTCGAACAAAAATATCTCTTGTGCAGCCCTTGTTTCCTATAGACCGAGGCCCCTAGGATCCAACAACCCAGCTGCCAGGTAAGTAGTGCTGCGTCTATACACAGCGGGACATTCGTAAGGGATGTGTTCCTCTGTTTCCTTCTCTTCATTGCAGAGTCTGCAGGAATCACTGCTTACCAGTTTCAGCATTTTGAGATGAACGTAGCTCGCAGTGCCCCCTCATTAGCCCTGCATATAGTAAAATATCCTTTCTACCGAGGTTTGCAATACAGTCGGATTTCACTCTACCAGGGTCCAGAAGGTTTTTTGCCGGCCGAATGCCCTTTCGGGCTCCCCAGTAGTCAGCAAGGCTTTCCTCCTCACATTGTCGTAGAATGTTGTCCTTAAAACTGTTGTTAATCCTGCACAGCTATTCAGAACCTATAAAGCACCTTACTGCGCCTCTCTTGGCTAAGTAGTCCGCGCTTTCGTTGCCCTCATATCGTTCGTGGCCCGGTATCCGTATGAGAACTAATCTGTTTCTCAAAAATAGAGGCTGAAGAAGTCCCATGCTAGTCTTGACTGGAAAGAGTAAGATGTGCGCTCACATCTGCTGCTTGACTATCAGAGAGGATGCCCATGTCGGCTCTAGATATGTTGCTACGTAAACGTTGCCTCGCACAAAAACTCTTTCTCAGTTTTGAGAAGGTTAAAATCGAACTAGAGCCCAATAATAAGATTTAATATGTGCTTTTTTTTAACTGCATTGACATTTTGTTTTGCTAATGAGAACTAGCAATCTAGTTTGATTAATATCGTACTTTCCCTTCAGAAGTCGTTGATTTCCCTATTTTTTTTTTTTATTTTTTTTTTTTTGTTTTTTTTGTGAAAGTAACCCCTTCTCGGAATAAGTTCCTTTTTGTAATTTTTCCTCAACAAGAAAGTTTTTGTTTTTAGTTAATTTCATGAAATACCGTTTACATTAAATATTTCCTAAACAAAAGTGGGTGTCTGATAATTAAAATATAAGTTTTTAACGTGCTCTATAATTACTGCTGTTTTTTCAGACACTTTAAAACTCTACGAATAAAAAATATATTTAAAAAATTCTAAACATTTTCTTAACAGTCAATTAAGCCCAATTTAAGACTCTGAGTTACAAAACTAAACTGGTTTAACGTTTAATTTTTCCTTCTTAATTTCAACATAATTACTATAATTAACATTTTAATATAAATATTTGTCATGATGGTTTTCCTTGCTACTGGTCTTTTTGTTTTTCTCCCCCCCGTCTTTGTTTCAATAGATAATTTAAAAACTTGTAGAAATATTTTGAAAAAATAATATAAAAAAAAAAACATGTTAAATTTAATCACCCGGCAGTTAACGACAAGTGAGTGACAGTAAAATTATGAAACTGACATGTAAAATGCTGTCACACGATTATCGCAGCAGATACGCGCTTTCAGAATGCTTCTCATTAAATACACATTTGTAAAACACATTCCATTAAGATAAGAAGTGGAAATATTTCTTTTTATTTGCATTTTTATTTACTTTCTATTATGAGTGTTTCAGGCAGGGGCACAATATTGTTTCTTAGAAAAAGAAAGTTAATAAATAAAAGTTAAAAAAGATTTTTAAGGGCAATTTAGTAGAAAAAAGTACACTGGGAAAAAATTCTTTAATCATATTTTTTGGTTTCATCTTAAAGGTGATGATAAACAATTTATGGCAAACAAATCATTGAAGTTTTGCATATTTTGTTATCAATATTTTAAATGTTGCACCTCGTTTGCAGCCACATGACTATGCGTATATATGCATTTGTGTTCCCAAACCACATGTGTTTGGAAAATGTTCACAAATAAAAACTATTTTATGTCACATTTGTATTCCATTCTTGTAATATGTACTTGTGAACGAACCAGGCAGTCAGGCCTGGTCAGGCATTCATTTTAGTTCCGCCAATAAAACCAAATCAACAAAACTGCTTTTCATTCAAACAAACATTTTGTATGCAAAACACACAAATTAGTTTTAACGCCGACAAGTACGAGTCGTTTTGCTGTTTAACAAATTCGTTTCGGAATACATACGTTCGTCCAGTAGTCGCAAATGGTATTGCTTGCCATGAACGTTAAACGTCATGAACTTGAATTTTGTTTTGTCACATTTTATTTTGTCAATTCAAAAAAACATATTAAAAATTAAGTAGAATTTAGCTTTTTTTACTTGCAATTTTATTGATTTGATCAACGCTTTGCCATAAAATTCTGCTTTGCCAAAGGATCAGAGGGAAGGAAGCAAGCAGTGCTTCTAAAAAAACTTGTGATTTAACGTGAGATAATAACGAAATTTGTTTAATGCTGTTCGATAAGATTGTGCGGTTTTGAAGATTACGAATTAACTAACAAACATGTGGAATAATTTTCCATTTAATTAAACTCTAATCTTCTTGATTTTAATGTCTGCAATCTAAAGTGCTTTACTCCTGAATTAGTAAAAAAAAAAAACAGAAAACATAGAAAACAACACGAAGCCATCTCAAGCCAACGGCGGGGGGGTTATAGAAATGTCCAAAATTACTCGAGAATATATGCTGCGAACGTAGTATCAAGGATTTAAACAATCGCAATTAGCAATACTGGACCAAAAACGCAAAACTTCGCAAAAAAATGTGCAGAACACAAAAAGTTCACAATAACGGGTTATCCATTTTGCAGTTTCAAAAGTAAACGTAAATAAAACACATATAAAATATTTTTTTTCATGATATTTCTTTTTTATTATAAATTTGGAACGTTGACCCTCATTTAATTTAAATTATGTAACACGTGAAGTGTTACAAGCATTGATTCTTTTGAGGTAATTTTCGACCACTTTTTAACACATATGGGGCGGTATCTCAGCCATAACTTGACGAATGTTGGTTTTTAAGTGCTCAAGAGTTAAAAAAGGCTTATTACAAAAGAAAGTCTAATGGTGTCAAATCGCATGATCTTGGCGGCCAGTTGCTATCGCCACGACGAGAAATTACGTGGCCAGGAAATATCTCTTGCAATAAAGCCATATTCGCTCGAGTTGTGTGTGGCATGTGGCACCGTCTTGTTGAAACCAGGCAAAAAAAGTCGGTTATCATATGACCATAGCGCTCCGAATTGATGGTGATAGTCGTTCCATCGTCGTTTTCGAAGAAGTAAGGTCCAATCACTCCTTCGGACCAAAGAGCGTCCCAAACAGTGACTTTTTCTCAATGTAATGGCCTCTCCTCAATTACTTGACGATTCTCAGAACCCCAAATACGATAATTTTGTTTATTAACATACCCACCGAGTGAGAAATGTGCTTCATCGCTGAAGAAAATTTTGAGCGAAAAATCGCCGTCCACCGCCTGCTGTTCAAACACCCATTCAACGTCTCTACGACGTTGTGAATGGTCAGCTGGCTTCAGTTGTGTGAGCTGGACTTTATATGGATGTGCCGTAAGACAGTCCTAATTCCTGAGAACGACAAGGAATCGACACATTCGGGTCCTCGGCAACACTTTCACTTACAGCAGCGATATTTTCAGCGGAACGATGATGCACAGGCCTTACAATATTTGTAACCGATCCAGTCTCTTCAAATTTCTTTACAATTTTGCCAATCGCTTGCGTAGTTGGACGTTGAATGTAAACCATAATCTCCTCTTTAGGCACGATATGTGGCTGTGGCAGAACCACCATTTTTGTACTATGTTTTTATAATTTTTATGCGTTGTGTGATAGTTACGCGATCCATTTTCGTCAATGTCAGACTTTCAACTGAGAAGAAAAAAATTGGTTTAACAACTTAGTTTGACAGATGTCGAATTCCAGTCCTATACTTTTGAAACCATGAAATGGGTAACCCATTAGTTTTGGGCCAAAAACGCGAAAATTCGCGACGAGAAAAAATTTCAAATTCCAAAAGCTGATTTAAAATCGTTGTTGCCGCATTCATGAATGAGCTTGAATATTTTTTTTAAGTTGTGTAAATTTTTTTAATTTTTTTTTTTTTGGCAATTTTTGCGAAACCGCAACATACACAACCATATTTTTCAACAATAATATGTTCCTCTTCGAATACATATTTTCTCTACTTGTAGATTTTTTTGTATTAAAACGCTACACAACAAATGAAAACAAAAATTTCTGACCATGGGTGACCAGTATATTTTTTTGAAGTGTTATGCCTATCTAAGTAGAAAAGTAATAAAATTTCAAATTCTATGGATCAGTCGTATTTTAGAATTTTTTTTTTCTAAAATATGAAATTTTTGTAAAGATTGATCCAGACCTCTAGTCATAACTCGAAAACGGCGTGTCCGATTTTATCATGTAATACGTCAAAAAATTATAAATTATGCCAGCTTTAAGGTTAGCTAAAATCATTTATTGGTGTCCTTAATAATTTTAGAGTTATTAGGAAAAAAAAAATTAAAAAAAATAAATTTTTTTTTTTTGAAAAATTGCAAAATTTTTGATTTTGGAAAATTTATAAAAAATATAAATTTGCAAATGTTTTCCAGTTTTTTTATTTATTCATATACTAGTTGCATGTAATAGCAAGAAAATGATTTATTAAAATCTGTGTGTTGATGTTTATTTTATTTCCAAAAAAGCAAAAATACCCATTTTTGCTAAAAAAAAAAAAAACGCTTTTTTGCTGTCATTGGCCAAAACTGAAGCAATTGCTCATCTCAGTAGCATGCAATAGATACATATCAAAAAATAATCAAATAATTATGTTTGTTATAAGTAGACTTTGTATTTTCGCACCCTTCTGATGGTTTTTTTTTGGCTGTTGGGTAGTGTAATCAATTACTAATGAGAAATTGCCTGAAGAAGGATATTGTAATAAGGACGATTATGTGGAAGAATGTGGTTGATTAGTAATCGTAATCAAAATTTGACAGCTCTGATCAAGAGTAGTGCCGAGAACATCCTCTTTTATTTTATTGCTAAAACTTTAATGCTAAACTATCAACGAAAATGTTAATTTAATATGATGTTAATTGATTATTACCCCAAAGTTTTTTTTTTTAGTGTAGACACGCAATTTTCAGTTTGAGTTGAATGCCTGATTTTATCATAACACGTATACGTATGTACTTTTATATTCCAACTTTCTCACAACTAGTTTATTTATTCTAGTAATTATCTTGTTGCGATTTGTAACATTATACTTTCTTAATCCATAATCATAAATCAATTAGTTGCGGTCAGCAGCATCAATTAAATGTTAATAACTTCTGAGAGATTAAACTTGCAAAAATAGTAAAAATTATTAAATTAATTATATATTAATATCTACCAGCAAATGAATGTACACATGTACATATCTCTAAAAAGCACCACCCATAATTGTAATTTTAGTTAATTTTCACGCCTGTTTTTGCTCAACTTAATAACAATTTTCTTAAAAAAATAAACACAAACTGTTAATGTTTTTCATGCAAACGCTGAATTGTTGCTTTTCAATTTCGAAAATAAAGGTCTAAGCGCTGACAGGTAGTATCACCCCCAATTTAGAATTTAAAAGTTAATTATTTTTTCAAAAAAGAAAAAAAACTACAGTCGAACTTCTCTATGGTGAACAGTGACAACAGCGGAAGAGTTGTTATTTTATGTTGTAAAATTATTTCAAAACTCACTATTTATTGAATAGTGAGTTGAAGTTGAAGCAGCTCATATAATTTATTGAATTAACTTTGAACAAAACTTTAGATTTGGATAATTGCTCAACTAATTAAGCCACCAAAATATACTTTCCACGCAATTCAATGAGTTTGAAGACGGCTGCTGATGAAAAGTGTGACGGCTTCGTAACAGCTAGTTGTCGCCAAGCTAAAGTTATTTAATGTTGTATTTGTCTTATATAATTAATATCAATTCAATCACAACAATAACATTATAGAACTAACACTTTCTAGCCGGCAAAATGCTTGCATATAAACAACTAGAAATTCACAGACATTCACGCAATAAGAATTAAAAAAACAGGAAAAAACGTAAAAATATTAAATATCACATAAGCATATTTTAAGGTTTGCTCAACAGGCAGTCATAAAATTTTTAAAAATAATTTTTTTTTTTAAATTAGATTAGGCTCCAAGATTTTGTGATTTAACACTGCTAGACTACTTTCTGTGGGGCTATGTAAAGTCATTGGTCTATGCGGATAAGCCACAAACGCTTGACCATTTGGAAGACAACATTGGCAGTGTTATTGTCGATATACTGCCACAAATTGTGGAAAAAGTCATCGAAAATTGGACGTCCAGATTGGAGTACATCCGCGCCAGCCGTGGCGGTCATATGCCAGACATCATATTTAAAATGTAATGCCACAAGATTATCTTTCGGATAAATAAAATTCATGTCAATCGAATAATCCATCGTTGTTTTATTGCAACTTAAAGTTATATACACCAATGAGGGACATTTTTAAGGTGCGGTCACATATGAACTAATAATTGTCGTTTTTTTTCTAAAAACAATGTGACCACTACTTTCTTGTTGACCTTTATTTTGGACAAGTATGAAAATAAAAACAACTAAAATGCATATACATTCACATGAATACAACAACAAAAAGAAAAAAACAGGCAAAAAGCTTAAAAATATTAAATTTCACAATAGCATATTTTAAGGTTATGTTTGCTCAACGACTAAATAAAGAATTTAGAGAGCATTATCATTTTATTTTGTAAAGTTTTTGTAAGATCAAGTAAACAATTGTTCACTGTAATAATTTGTATTTGCTCGTTGAGCAAACAAAAAAAAACATAACCTTAAAATATGATCGTGTGAAATGTAATGTTTTTACATTTAGTTTTCTGTTACAATTGAATTTTATTATAATATCATACCGAATTTTACATGCGAAATCGTTATATAAAGCACAATTTTACCCATAAACAAATAGGTATGCTATATTCTGGTCCGAATTCTAAATACCTTTCCCCAAAAGCCACGTTTATATGTGTATATCTGCTGTGTTACCGGTTGTGGTTTTGATATCATTGAAATTGTTTTAATGTACTTGTTCTGAAGAGTACACACATTTTACATAAATAATCTACTGTGGAGCAATTGTCCATGTCAGCAAAATAGGCCGAGGTTGTCAATTTCTATAACTGATAATTCGATAGAACAAAAAACTATTTGTCAGACCAAGATAAATGAACTGCTTGAAATGATTGAGTGGATGTTCAAATGTTTAAAGTGCTTAAAATTTCTTCTTGATGGCAATAGAGTTATTGCTCACTCTTGTTATTACCAATTATATTGTAACTATAACACAATAAACAAATTTTGGTCGAAAAAAATGTGACCACGGCTTTCATACAGTACATGCGTCCAAACAAATTAAAATGTATATTCACAGGTCCACAAACAACAAAGAAAATATAAAACTGGTAATAACGTTTGGGCATTAAGTTTTATAAGACAGAACTTTAAAGTTCTGCTTGAAAAAACACTAAATAAAATATTCAAATATGAACTTAATTATTTATTTGATTTAAGAGCCAATTGAAGTGTATTAATTCAGGTCCAAAAATGAACCTTTTTTAAAAAATTGTTTCGGTCTTTTTCAGCTGAACATTTCTGATTCTCATTTTGTTCATGGAAATTATGGAATAAGTAGTTAAGTTTCAAACAAACTTTTAAGAATTTTTCAAGCCTACTGATGAGTTGATTAGCACCAACGAAATGTCGTCGGCATATACACAGCTGAAAAAGACAGGAAACATTTTTTAAAAAAGGTTCATTTTTGGACCTGAATGAATACTAAATAAAATATTTAAAATCAAATTTGTATTTGCTCTTGCAGTTTGTAAGATCAAATATTATTTTTTAAAAGATTTATTTACTGCACTGACGATTTAGAGTAATCAATTATTTTATCTTACTTAGAAACACCAAAAAAATATGCACATTTGCTCGAAAAAGTTGTATTCTCTCAGCAAGTGAAATAAACTTTCAAATATTTACTTTCCAAACTAATTATAGGAATTTATTTCTTTTGTTTCTTGTTGTTGTTTTTGTGTTCATGAATGTGAATTTTTAATTGTTTAGCTGCATGCGCTTGCTCAAAAAAAGGCCAATAAAAAAATAGTGGTCACACTTTTTCCATAAAATATTTATTTAATGTGAATATATTCTAAGTTCGACTGTTTTTTTTATTACTCGTTTTCTTCGAATTTTGAATATCCACTCAATCATTTCAAGCAGTGCATTATCATGGTCTGGCATATAGTTTTTGCGTTGTTTCGAAATATCAATTGAAGAAAATGCCAACTTCGCAATATTTTGCTGATATGAACAATTGCACAACAGTAGATTATTTATGTAAAATGTTTATGTTCTTCAAATTGATTTGTAAGTTTTATTTGTAATTCGACAAACGTATTGAAAAACAAAAAAAAAGCCTTTTTGAAAAATATGACTGTTTAACTTTTTTTATAAATATTTATCACTCTTTGAATCTATAATTTCTAAAGAGAGAGTGAAGTAAATAAATAAATATTAAGTTATTATTTAATTAATAATTTTATTGTTCACAGCAACTGGTCTAAATATTAAAACGAAAATTGTTTGTTATGCAGCACGAACTTATGGATTGTATAATCAATTCTTTGAAATGAAGTGATTCAATCAGATTTCGCCTGATATTTCATGTTCGTTGACGTTCACAATTTATTACTTTTCATTATTTGTAACAGATGTGTTCCGTTTTGAAGAAAGTTAAGACGATTTTTGTTCGAGTTTTGAAATATTTCCATACACACACTCATAATGTTTTCAAGTTCAAAACAACAAAACGGGTGATTCTCTTATAGACCGTATCCATTAAAAAAGACAGCAATTGTTTTGCGCAAAAATATTTGGAGATGTAGGCACTATGATACAGAGTGTTTTTAGTTTCGGGATTTCGAAATCACTTTCCCATATACTCAAGGGCAGTCAGTTTATCGGCATCGAGCCTGCTCGTTCGTTCACATAAATATGTATATTTGAAACAAAAACAATATTTTGAAATTAGATTTTGTTTTAGATGAATTTATGAGAACGAACGGACATGTTCGATATCGATAAACAGGAAATTAGTTTTCTAAACTTATTTTTTGTGCTAAAAAAAATGTATTTCTGATAAAATATCGGCCCATATTTAAGAAACTATCAGCCTGATTACGGCTGACGAAGTCGTAGTTCGCCAGCTACCGAAGTCGGAGGTGTTTGTAACTCGAAAAAAAATGATGTATTCTTGTAAAATTATGTATTCACAAGGTATCCTGATGTCAAAATCCTCGATGTGTGCATGCCCCCTCCCAACTTGTACCCCAACTTTGTGCGCATATACGGATACATCTAGAGTTCGGGGAATATTTTTTCTCGATTTGGAAATTAAGTGTCCTTGCGAGAAAAGCCTTGGGGATGATTTAATCTGTCATAGATAGCGACACCGCGTCTATGAACCTCCCGTTAAACTAATATCATTTTGTGTTGTTTCATCTATTTTCTGCTTTTGTTTATGGAAAACCGATAATTCGGCAACACTGTTTATATTGCATGCACTTGCCATTAGTATGTGAAGCATACTTTTTGGCGTTAGTAATTTATTTGTGCTTTCTTTGTAAAATTTATCCCAAGACTAATAATAAAAATAAGTATAAAACATGCTTTCAAAGGGTGGCAAAACAATTCACTGTACAACCAACATAAAAAATAAATTTTTTCATGAATAATAATTTCAAAAAAAAAGAAATTGCATTATATAAAAAAATACTATATAGTTTCAAGTTTTCAAGTTTTATGTTGGTAATTTCTGTTATATGGAAAAAATTTAAAAGTCGTAATAAAATTAATTTAACTTAGTTTGAAATCATTGCAAATATTCAACCACTTTGTACTAAGAACTCATTTAATGATGTCAAGAAATAAAAAGTAATACAAAATGAAGGTATATTTTTCGTAAAATATTTATTGCTTGATCCCTTTATAAGTACGTAAATATGCTAACAAGTACACAATTTAACAGTAGCGAGACAGCATAATAATATCTTATATCTTAATTAAGAACTATCCTAATTTCTATAATACATATGTATGTATGTATGCATAATAATGTTTAGAAAGTTGGGTCAAACTTGTCATTTTAACTGCAGGTATACAACTCTCACACAACTGATTGACAGGTTTATCATTTGAACGTTTCCAGTATCTTTAATAATATTAACACACATGCTTACTTTCGAGCTCTTTGAAAGTGCTTACTTTTCTTTCACTATAGTGTGCACTTATTACATATACATATAATAAAATTTGATTTTTTCGCAGGTAACAGGGTGTCCATGCATGACCATAAATATCGAAACTTTTTAGTTTATCTCTTTTCATTCTTGCACTCTCTTTTGTTCGAGTTTTAACAGAGAAAGTAAAGAAACAGACCTATTATATACCCTAGGTATCATAACAAATAATTTCCAAGGCAACTTAGATTTCTGTGTGATATTAATTTGCAATCTTTGAATTTTCCTGTATCCGTAAAATTTTACCCAGCCTGATATGTTTACTCTTTTCTATACTATTTGAAATGTTAATGTTATTAATTTTTAACTACATTCTTTCTCCGTCTGTGTAGCAGACGAAGCATTCTTATCAATTTTGTCTGCTGTTGGCGTATCCTTTTGTGATCTACTTTCGGCATCTTTGGGCTTTAAAAAGTCTTCAGCATCCCACGGCTGAACGTTCGTAGTACCAAAAATAATGTAATATAAATTACCAAAAAAGAAAATAACAGCAGCAATAATGAATACGATTTGCCATTCAGTGCGATTCGTCTGCAATTGAAAGTAAAAAAAAAAAAATATTTATTATTTATTTTATAAATGAATTAGTTTTTTTTTATCTTAACTTTATTTGGTTTAATAATTGAGCTCAAGGTCACTTTATTTTCAATAAATATACTTTCTATTTATTGTTAAATTATTCAATATTTCGATACACCTCTGTGTATCTTCTTCAGGAAAATGTGTTTTCTAATATTTTATGAATTTTCAAATTTCAAAACAAATCTTAATGACAAACTCGTTGTAAAAGTATATTTATTGAAAATAAAGTGACCTTGAGCTCAATTATTAAACCAAATAAAGTTAAATAAAAAAAAGCAGGTCGAAGAACGAGTATCCAGATTTTTTTACCTTAAGATCGTTTCATAAAACAAATACGTAACAAATTTACCACTGCTATTTCGCTCACAAGTGGTGCGCATTTTCAGGATAGTGGTTATATTATTTTAAATCTAAAATTTACCTTAATAATCGTTTTCTGTATTTTTCAGCTGTCTATACGCCGCCGACATTTCGCTGATGCCAGTCAACTCGTCAGCAGGCTCGAAAAAAAATTAAAAACAAGTTTAGAATCTGACTGCATATTCTATTATTTCCATGAACACAATGAGAATCAGAAATTTTTTTCTTTCTTTCGAGGCTACTGACCAGTTGAGTAGTATCAACAAAATGTCGACGGCATATAGACAAAAAACAATTAAGAGGATCTTTTTTAAACCTAAAATAATAAATTTTAATTGGCTCTCATAGCAAATAAATAACGAGGATTCATTTTGATAATGTTTACAAATAAAAAAGGATAGTGGTTATATTATTTCAGATATAAAAACAGACCTTATTAATCGTTTTCTGTCTTTTTCAGCCGCCAATATGCCGCCGACATTTCGCTGATGCTACTCAACTCGTCAGCAGACTCGAAAAAACTTTAAAGAATGTTTGGAACCATTGTTCGCATGAACACAATGAGAATTCCAAAATGCTGCGAAACGATAAACAATTTTATCGGTTATCGTCATTAATAGATTGTGAATTCTTTGAAGTTTTTTTTCGATTCTACTGACCAGTTGAGTAGCATCCATGAAATGTCGGCGGCACATAGAAGGCAGAAAAACACAGTAAATAATAAGGTATATTTTTTGACCTAAAATAATACATTTCAATTGGAAGATTAATTTTTGATAATGTTTACAAATAAAAAAAAATTTATAAAATCCTACCCGGTCTGTTACAATGACTCCCACTATTAGCGGAGCTATAAGTGGCATAAAATTTGCTATTGTGTTGATAATTCCCATCAAGACTCCAGCATGATTGGGTGACAAATCAATGGTATTCAAGCAACTGCCAATGGTTGCACCACTGTTCACGCCCACCAGCACGGTCATCAAAACGATGGCCCACGTTTTGTTATCAGCATCCAAAAATCCAATGCCTATCAAGCCAACTGCTGGCACCCAATATGCTATGGAATTTATTAGCTTGCGTATGGCTGTCAAACTGAGCAAGTTCTTGTGCAGTAAAATGTCTGCCAAAATGACGTAAACATATGACATGCCCCACATGGCTAAGAAAGGCAAGGCGGAAAACAGGGCATTGCTTTTGATGTGGAAACCAAGAATACCGTTCATGTATGAAGGAATTTGTGTTTGCAAAATGTTCAGGCCATAACCTTCAGCACAACGTACAATCAATAAAGCTATAAAAGGCACTGAAAACCATATAGATTTCCAGGGTACTGGTATTTTGGTCTTGTGAAAATCATCCGCATGCTCCAAAGATGATTCAATATAGTGCTTTTCTTTTTCACTGATAAATCTTGATTCAGTGGCATTATTGGAGGCAAAAATCGTCCACAGGATGCACCAGAAGAAACACAAACCTGCCGAGACATACGAAATGCCCGGCCAACCTAAAGCACCTTCAGCTATAATGCCACTCATGCCCAGGGCCAGAACGGTGCCACATTCAATACCCGTTTGACTTAAAGCACCCAAGCGGTTACGTTCCTCCAAAGGTGACCATTTTGCCAAGTGTTCGTGTATACAGGGAAATAGGCCACCCTGAAACAGGCCCTGGCAAATGCGTATTGTACAAAATGCCTGCCAGCCACCCCAGCCCACACACCAGGGGGTGGCAGCACTTAAAACTGCTGATAAAAATGTGGAGACATTCATGACAATTTTCGCGCCAAAGCGTTTGCTTAACATGCCGCCCGGAAACTGGGTGAAAACATAACCCCAGTAGAAACTTGATAGTATATAAGAAATTTCCTTTTCGTTCCAAGCAAATTCCTAAAAGAAAATGAATTAAAAATCGATATGTTAAAGCATTTTAAAACACATACCGGAAAATCGGGATTTGTGGTGGCAGCATTTGTCATGGCCACTATTGCCACACCAATATTTAGACGACTTGTATAAATTACCACAATATTAAGAAATATTAAGAAAGCCTGCATGTGGCGCATACCCAGAAATGGACCTGAAAGAAGTAAACATTAAAAACTGCTTAATAAATTGCAAATTTCGGTCTGGTACAAAATGGAAATGACACAAAGTTTCTGATATAAATTAAACTACAAAATATTACAAAATGGCTTTCCAAAGAAAAGCACGTAAATCGTAAAAGAAATTCTAAGAAAAATGGAGCAAAATTTCAACAGCTAAAATGTCTAAATTGTTTAAAAGATAATCATATAAACGTGTTTATTACGGCCACAGAGCACATTATATTGCTTGTTTCTAGTGCAAATAGTAAACACGGCAGCCCCAAATAAAATAATCAAGAATAGAAAACATCAAATTTCTCTCAGTAGTTGACTAGATTTCAACAAGGCAGCAGTTTTTACAACAAGGCAGGACATTTTTATGTTTTTGTTGTTGTACTTATTTATTCTCTATCATACAAGGCTCTCTGCACTGTAGTAGAAAAGTGTTTAGCCATAAAAACATGGCTGTCCACTACCACGATCATCAGCTCTCAAATGGATTGAAACCCAGTTCATAACTTATTACAGGCTGCGTTTACGCAACAGCGCAACTTTCCATTTCCATATCACTGTGCTTTTCTGTTGACTGCAATATATTTTATATTCTCTCACCAACATCCAATAGATTTTTGTGTTTGTTGCTATTGTATCAGTGATAAAAAACGGTTTCAAACTTTTTCGCTGGGCGAAAAAGCGATTTTTAAGTGTTAATTTTAACTTTATAGTCGAACTTTATGATTTAATTTTATAAAGCTTTTGAGAAAGTTTGATTTTACTTCCTCAAAATTGAGAAAGATTTTTTTTCTGACAAAAATGGAATGGAATGGAGAAGACAAGAAAAGTAAATTTGAAGACTGGGGTATATATCATGGCTGTTTTACGTCCACCACGACGCTCATCAGCACCCTTTTTGCGGAAGTAAATCGAACTCAATACTGATAAAACTATTAACTATTGTAAATTGTTCGTTGCCCACTAAACTTGAAAAGTTTTCAATCATTTTACTCTAGTTTCCTTTGTCTATAAGAAGTCAATAGAAATTAATGGAAAAATTTTCAGTAACAAAACACTCCTCTGTTTTTGCAATCTTATTTAGCTATTTTTTTAATTTATATTTCCCTTTTGTTTTTTATAAATAAGAATGTTTAAAAAAAATTATACGACTTAATTTTGCTAAGACGCCTTTTTGTGCCACTTTCTGAAGTTTTCCCAAGGTAACCCTGCTTAATAGTATGTTTATATTACGAGTTGAATCACCCGGTTCGCTCTCTGTCTCTCTATCTCCCTCTCTCGCTCTCACTCTACGCAAAAGACCGTGCTTATGCAGATAAACCTTTACCTATTGAGCACTTAAAAGCTAACACTCATCAAGTTATGGCTGAGATACCGCCCAATATGTGTCAAAAAGTGGTCGAAAATTACCTCAAAAGAATCAATACTGGCAACACTTCGCGTGGTGGTCAAAAATACTCAAATACTCTTATAATAAAAAAAAAACCTTCAGCTCAAGAAAATAATTCTATAAAGTATAAAAAATAGGTCGAAAAAACCAAATATTATATCAATCAAACATTTTATTCAAATTCTTTGTTTTGTTTGAAAATCTTTTTTGTTCTTTCTCAAGAGCCCTGATAATTCTAATCGAAACTCATCAAGGTTTGCATTGCGCTGAACTGATTTGAAGCAAGAAATTCCCATGTTCACGTTTTGATTTTCTCTTGATTATCAGCAAACGATTGATTAATAGTATTATGAATTTCAAAAACACCGCACGTCATTTTAAATAGTCTTCTATCACAAAAGTAACATAATATTTTTGCTTAAAAAATTTTAATTTTGTAATCTTACAAATCTTATCGTCAGTTGTTTGGTTATTTGGTTTGGTGTTTGATTAAAATCGGAATGTCTCGAAGACTTTGATAAGTCCCTCCTTCGGTGTAACTGTTGTGCAGGTGGGGTTTTTTTTTTTAATTATGTTTCAATGCCAAATTAATATTCTAATATTTGATCAAGAAACACCCTGTCACCCAAATTAATATTCTAATATTTGATCAAGAAACACCCTCTCAAATGGAGATATTTGCGAAACAAACTAGCTTAAAATCTGAAATATTAAATCAAATTTAAGTGATTGGAAAACCAAGTTTCATAAACTCATCATATATCATGAATATCTGCTGACACCAAAAAAAAAAAAAAAAAAAAACTCTGTGCATTTGTATATTTTTGCATATGTTCAGTTTTAAGCCCCTTCTGTCGTTGGCCATAACTCTTATCATTTCATGCACCCAGCCATTGATACGACGAATTCTGAGTTCGAAGACAAATGATTAACAAACATTTAAATTGATTTATGTAGTTAGGTTTTATTTAGTGCATGTATTTATAAATTTTTAGATGTGCTCTTGTGGGTATTCAAAAAGTACACAATTTTATCTTGACACATAGACAAATCACAAGAAGCTCCAAACGTCTCGAAAAGTATAGAATTTTAAGCAAAGTGTAAAAAAAAAACTTGGCAACTATTTATGGCATTTGCAATGGGGTGGGACAATTTAGCAGTACCATCGATTTTTTTTTTTTTTTTTGGAACGAAGTTCCTTAACGCGGCTTGCTGGTAGTGCAAATTAGTAGAAATCGTCACGAAAGCGTATGAGCTGTTTATATGTATTGGTGTATCTGTCGATAAACAATTGTGTATTTGTCTCCGCTGCTGTCAGCGGAGACACCTACCAATAAATATGAATTAGTTGTGAAAACGGACACTATCAGTTGATAGATGTCGCTAAAGTAAAGTATGTCACAACAAAAAACAGCAATATTGAAAAGTTTCCTTCGTTTTGTAGCAGATTGACAACAAAAAATACTGCATGTGTTAAAAGTAAAAAAAATAAAACGTTCCAAAAATTTTAAGAAGCATATAAAATTTAAAAATTTCAAAAACAACACAAAATAAAACATACAGATTTCACCTTGTATTACATTCGAAGATGAAGAAAAAACTCAAGGAACTTCGTTCCTAATGGGGGTCCCCCGACCCCATTTCTTTTTTTTTTTTTTGGTACTTTTCAGCATGAGGAAAAAAAGTTTCACTACGATATATTACAGTCGAACTTCTCTATAGTGAATCTCCACGGGGACAGAAAATTATTTCACCATATAAAAACTTAATTATACAGAAATATTTATTTTTAAGTTTTTTATTTATTTAAAATAATCAGGTATTTTTGTTTGAACTACATTTTTCTTTATCAATAATACTCAATAATACGAGCGGCCGTAACCCATTCGATCATTGCTTCGTCAATGTCTTCGAAAAGACAAGTTGGAAGTTGCTTACGCTTAATGCTCTAAACACATAGACGACAGCAGACTTCAAATGCTGCCAACTTCAAGTGCAGCCAACTTCAAATGCTGCTCTGAAGTCTGCTTCATAATTATTTTGAAGACAGCAACAGCATAATAATCAGCTGATGTGTAAATCAATTTCATGTTTTTATTCAAAGTTTAAAAATATAAAAAATGAGCGTAGAAAATTTAGTGAATTTTATCACAACAATTGCCAATCTACCCAATCATGGCCCAGACTACAGCTGAAGTGTATTAAGCCCATGAGACGAATAGTACAAGAAACCGAAGATGATGGGTTCGCCCAGAACAGCTGTGTATTTTAGCAATGCAAATTTCAGGGATGCCGTATTTTTTATTTCGTAATGAATAAAATTGAAGTTATTAATGAAAAATTTAATAATATCACGAAAAAACAATAAAAACACATACATTTATTTGTTTATTGCATTTTTGCAATGTTCTTTTATGTTTAATATTAAAAAAAAGTTTTTGTTCTAATTTGTCCAATTTATATGTATAATGGCAACACTATATTTGCTTATTTGCTGCCCGTCAAAATATAAAATAGCCTAAATTGGCAGCAGCAGCAAATGCTGTTGTGCAGACGTGCTCCTCTGCTGCCTTCAAAATAATCGATTTCATTTAAACGCATGCATTTTATTTTTGACGTATTGCTGCTTGCTGTCTGCTGTCGTCTATGTGTTTAGAGCATAATGCTTAACTGAATAACTGACTTGTTTTTTAAAATGTTTGATAAAGTACTGGGAAGAATTCCAAACTCTTTAGCTACATATGTATATCTTTTTTCTTTGATGTCCCTTCTTCAGCTCTATTAATTATTAATAATATTTTTTCATGCATCATTTTCGTTCACTGAACTCGGTCAACTGATGTTAAAAATCAAATCATAAACTTTTTTGTTTTCATTTTCATTGCTTTGGGAATCCCATAAATATAACTTATTCTCTCTATAAAAAGTGTTGCTAATAAAAGCTGTAAGCTGATAAAAATTGTTCTCTATATGGAGACAAAAACACACTTAAAATGTATTTTTGTTCCTTGTACAGAAAAATTCACTGTATGGAAATTCATAATACGGAGATCAAAATGTATTGAAAGTAGAACGAAAAAGCTGTGTACTTGATTTTAGTTCATTGTTCATTCACTATAAGGAAGTTCGACTGTATTAAAAAATGATTTTTTATTAGTCCTTAGTATATTTTTTAGTAGTCCTTGACTCTTTGCACATGCAGATAAAATGAGTGTAAAATATATATACTCCCCTAATTATTACAAAGTAAGACAAAAGGGACATTTATTAAAGGATGAGAAAAGTTTCAACGACATCACCACCAAGAGAACATCTATTTGACACTATATTATGGTCACAACGGCAACGCTGATGTCAAACAATTTTCCCACAACTAAATTTATGGATTCTTTAATCTTGAAACGATCGTTGTGTACTTTACTATTTTGCTTTTGTAAATATAAAACTGTATTAAGCAGTTGCCCAGTTAAACGTAACACTTTTTTCAGAACTGGAAACGTCATGAAGTTTCGTTTTTTCTGTTTTGAATCAGAAAAATATTGAATTCAAACAATTGTTTGCTTTTCATAAACTGCTTTTAAAAACTGCACTTCTGAAATGAGGTGTTCTTAATTATTAATGAGTTTTTAACAAGCCGGCCGGGTCCGTCTGCTTTGTTACGTTATCTTAACGTATCGTACATACATACATACATGTGTATGTAGGTTATGTGTATGTAGGTTACTAAACAATAAATATTTTGTATATAAAATAAATTTTCAGGGCCTTATTCGTTATAAAATGTTTATTGTTAATAAAATTTTCATAACGTATCCACATTGTGTTTAATACACTTTAAATCATTGCTGTTAAATTTCAATTGCGATTAGTAAACAATTATAGCCAGTTCATTATTTGGTGCAAATGTCTTGCGTAAGTGCGAATGCAAGAAATCGTTGCTTTTTCTTTACAACCCAACAACAAAATATACAAGGTTGCACTCGCAATATTTTTGCATTTACGCACCGCTAATTACGTGTTGCTCTTTTCGCATGAGTCTTGCGTTTGCAACACTGACACTCGAACAGCTGACATTTTAAAACAAAGCAAACAAAAAATAGTAGAGATGGAGCCAGCAGTAATTACCAAAAAAATAAAACGTGAAAAATTAAAAATTGTGTATTAATTTATCAGCTGTTATTTGGAGTGCAATAAAATTTGCAAATTTGTTAAAAATGGTGCTCAATATCAGTTGCAATATAATCGCAAACGCAAATAGTCGCAACCAAAAACGCACCAAACGCTGAGTACCGCTTATGTTATTTTTTAGAAAGCGGCATAACTATTTATGAGTCTACTCCAGTGAAGGGCGGATAGAGAGCCTTGTATTATAGAGAATAAATATGTACAACAACAAAAACATAAAAATGCCCACAACACTGCTGCCTTGTTGAAATCTAATCAACTACTGAGAGAAATTTTATGTTTTCTATTTTTGATTGTTTTATTTAGGGCTGCCGTGTTCACTATTTATACTAGAAACAAGCAATATAATATGCTCTGTGGCCGTAGTAAAACGTTTTTATGATTCTCTTTTAGGCAATTTACACCTTATTATGAAATTGTTTTATGCATATAGGTGGCTGAAATAGACAAAAAACAATTAATAAGTTATATATTATTTTTACTAAAATAAAGAAAGTTCTTACCAAAAATGTTTTTTTTTAATTTTCTTTTTTATAAATACATACATACATACATACATACATACATATACATATGTATGTATTGATTTATTTTATTTAACATGTTTTGTCATGCCTTGTGGAAAATTTGTTGTTATTCCAACACCACAATATCGTGCATAGTACACTTTTAAATTAACCATTAATTTTGAATTGAATAAAATCTCTATTGTAATAGAAATTGTTTCATTTCAATTGTAATAAATAACAATTTTCAATATTATTTTGTTGCAAACATCAATGCAAAGATTTTTATGTACCTTTGTCAATAATTGCTGTCATCTTGATTTATTTATTTGTATCTTTTTTTTAGTCCTTTACGAAATATTTACGTGTTGTTTATCTAATTTCCTTAAAAAAAAAAAATCTCGAAATCGAAAAACGCGTCTAAAGCACACGACCACAGTAATCTTTATGACATAAAATTAAATCGTGCACTCCAATTGAGACTTCTGTTTTGTTTTTAATATTTATTTTCGAATTTTTTAAACCGTTCAATAATATGCTGCTGCTTGATTATACGGCGGGAACTGAATAACTGTTTTATCTGGAAATTAATAAAAATGCGAAAAACAAACGGAGACGAATAAAGTGAATGCGATAATTTAATAAAAGTTCTACCCATAATAATTTTATTTACAGACGGTTTTATGATTTAACTAGACAAGTTAGTAAATGAGTTTATAATAATACGAGCACTTTGCACTATTTTTTTTATCGTTGGGAAAATAATAAAATAAAATCAACAAAAGAATTCAGCGGTAATTGGATGCGAATTTAATTAAATTAAATTATTTTTTGTGGCTGGTAAAATGTACAAAAAATAAAAATACGATGTACAATTGATATTAAAATAAAAACAATGATTTGACCATTTCGCCAGTCTAACAACTGTTGAACCATGAAACTGTTATACATATGGAGATCTTTGAAATTTAGCAAAGTCTTAAACAATTCTTAAGAAACAGTTGCCAACTGCAATTAAAGAAATCGATTAGGGTTTCTCAACAGTTTACATTTCACAATCCACTAAAATAGGAGAGTGAGAAAGCAAGGGTGTGTTAGGAATTGGCAGCATATGGGAAATGAATCAGCGGAAAATAATCGTTTAATATCCATACAATATTTTTTAGAGGATGGTACCACCATAATGCACAGGTCACACTTTAACGTCCAGTCGCTGGACCAACTTGGCATTTTCTTTGTATTAGTGCTTGATGGCCAATTTTTTACTTGATATTTACATGTGAAATTTGTTCATTTTTTTTATTTAAACTTAAGCTGTATTGTAATACATTTGTATTAAATTACTTTTTCAGGCTTAAGTTCAACCCTTGGTTTGTCACTATTTTAATTAATATCAATTAAGTAAAGAAAAGTCAAATTTAATAACCAGGTGGAGAACCGGCTGTTTCTGGGTAACAAACACCCTTCATCAGCACCCTATGAACTTTGGACGTGTCAAATTTCATAATTTTGGCACAGCCGCTTTAACCAAAGTTCACGCAATTTCACTTTCTGTTTATATATGTACTTACTTTCTGTTTATATACATACTTAACTAACATTAACCAAAGCAATGATACAGAAGTTCAATGACAATAAAATTTTCAGTAAAAATATTTAAGCTGTATTTAAATGCAGTGCCAGTTTTTCAGTCTTAAATAAGCGTTCGCATTTAATTACACCAAATGTATGGGGTAGCACGTTTTCACTTCCAAACTTTAGGGAAAGCTGTTTTTTATTGGAGGAAAGAAATTATTTTTAATGAAAATAATTTATTACCCAAAATCACCATGATTTATTTTATTTATAATCAGCCCAATCATGAATGATAATTCCGTGCGAGTTTTTCCTCTTTTCCCATTCCTCTTATTATGTCGATAAATTCCTTAGGAAATTTTTTTTTAACCTTCCCTGTTTTAGCCACATCGAAGGGGGGAAATAGTCGGCGGTGGCAGAAATCTTTTATAGAAAAAAACAAAAAATATCAGCCCAATCATGAATATTCTCAAGGAATTTTATTCCTAAGGAAAATACATTTCTCGAGAAAAAATTCCTCCAATCATAAATTACCTGAGAAACAAAAAAAATAAAAGTTGGTAATATCGGAAAAAACAAAAAACATATGTTTTTAAAATACCTATTTTTGCCTCCGCCGACTATTTCCTCCCTTCGATGTGGCTAAAACAGGGAAGGTTAAAAAAAATTTCCTAAGGAATTTATCAACATAATAAGAGGAATGGGAAAAGAGAAAAAACTCTCACGGAATTATCATTAATGATTGGGCTGAATATCACTAGTTTTTCTTTTTCCCAACCTCAAATATAATTATTTCGTTCGATATAATTTTATTTACAATTGTAAGTATTTTCACACTTATCGGGCCCTTACTTTTGTGAAAATGAGGTCATCCAAGCAGTTACCTTTTATAATGTTCGCTATCACGCAGGGATAACAGACTTTTGTGGCCAAAAGTGAAGATATGGGCCTGGATGGTGCCGTTTGTCGCACTGCCAGCAAAAGAAAGACTCTTTTGCTCGAAAAATTCATAGGCCTTGTTATCTGACGTGACGTCGTTGCGATGTTAATTGGCCGCCACAACCATGCGATTTGACACACCGTTGAATTTCTTTCTTTGGGAGACTATTTTAAAGAAAAAAAAAATATACATTAATATTTAGTTCAACACTTCAAGAGCTAAAGAATGAGATAATTGGGCACACCGACGACATTAAACCTCAATTACGTCTCAGTGTCGTTCTAGAAATTGTGGTGATGGCTGAGTGGGCGTGCTGGCTGCTCAGGCTGCAGCGGCAAGATTCGTTGTTCGAATCCAGTCAGAGGTAGCGAAAGACTGTGCCGTACAAAACTGGAAGAACAAATAAGATATAATGACAACAAAATTAAATGATTCTATGCTGCAAAATCGCCGCCGAAAAGCATAAAATCAAACTCGTTTTCTACCTTCAACGTACATATGTATTTCATTTCTGTTTTGTTTTATCTCTTGAGTTGCAGCAATTAAACGCTTTATTTTACACTTTTAATTTTGTGTCTGCCTCTTTTATTAAAGTCTTATCAGCAGTTCGGTGTTCGCACAAGTTGTTTCTAAAATTAAAAAAATTACATAATTGAATATGGATAAATATATGAATAGATATGTATAAAAGAAATTCCCCCATTATTAAGTGATTATTTTCCAATTCGATCTCTTTGGTACCGCAACACAATGCGAATTAAATTAATAAACTTTTTTGTCGCTCTGGTAGTATTCACTTGTGCCATAAATGGCTGTGGAACATTGTTCTTAAATAGACCGATAAGTTTTCTGGAACGAATAATAACTGCAGCCTTAAATGATGGACAGCAGATGTTGGATAATCTTCAGTCGGTGCAAAGACCAGAAAACGGACTGCTTTAGATATACATATTTTTTATTTTTTATTATTAAAAAATTTCTTATATTGTTAATCCAAATTTTCGTTTCTTAGCTTTTTCAAATGTCTGTCAGGTTAATTAATTTGTTTTATTATTCGAAATTTTTCTTATATGATTATTTTGGTATTAAGTTTATCAGGTAAATTTATGCAAAAATAATTATCACCCATATTCATAAAAACTATTGAAGGTTTATTATACGTTTATTTGACAAATATTCCGTAAAAATACTTCAAATAAAAGCTTAATAAATGTTCTGGATACTCGTTCTTCGACCTTTTTATTTAACTTTGTTAGATTTTATAAATGAGCTTAAGGTCACTCAATTCTCAATAAATATATTTTCTATTTATTGATAAATTTAAATTTTTTACATTAATGATTTTTCATTCTTTTTTATAAAAAAATAAAAAAACCAAAAAAAAATGTTATGTTAAAAAACGTTATTATGTATAAAATAATTATTAACATTAGTATAGATATATATAATTGTATAGATAATAAGTATGTATGTAAAGCCTATTTATGAATGTAAAACCCTTTTTATTTTTCATTTAGTTTGTCATTAAGATTTGTTTTGAAATTTGAAAAAATTTATAAAATAATAGAAAACACATTTTCCTGAAGAAGATACACAAAGGCGTATCGAAATATCGAAAAAAATTTATGAATAAATAGAAAATATATTTATAGAGCTTAATAAACTTACAATAATTATTATGAATATGGCCTTATACATATGTGTATATAAGAAAAAATATTAAAGAATTTCTGTAAATATATTTGTTACTTTAACAGCGAAAGTTTAAAATATTTCGAAAAAAAAAAATAAATGCATGTACTCTTCGGTTGTAGTCAATAAATTATTTTAAATCTACGAGGGTTGCCTTTTATACTTCGGGACTAGAGAACAAAAAATATTAATCATCGAAAATCACTTTATTGTTTTTCAAAATATTCCCCATAAAAATCTATACACTTTTTGCATGCGTTTGAGCCAAGCGTCGTGACACTTTGGCCACTCTGCCAGAAGTATCACCAAAACATGCGCTCTGAATGCAGCAACTTCTGCTTCAGGTGTCGCAAAACGTTGACCCCTCAGTTTATTTTTTACGTAGTATGTTAAGGAAATAAAAAGAAGTCATTCGGTGCCAAGTCAGCACTATATGGCGGATGGCTCATCAAATCGATGCTTTGGATGCAGTTGTTTGAGACGAGGTGTTCGTCCGTCTTCGGCGGTTGCTTTTCCTAATTTCTTGCAAGACAACTGGCAAACAAATGGTTGTGCAGCACTTAGAATCGACTAGTCTGCGTTATTCTAGTGGTGCTACGTTTGCGATATGTCCAGCTTTCCCATAAAAATAGACAACCATTTGCTTGGAATTGCTTCGTGAGCGAACAACTTTTGTGGGATTTAAAACAATCATACAGTCGACAAGTCGAGACAACCTTATCAGTGGGCCCAGCATACATTCAATATTGCAACGGTCAAAACATTTGACTGTCAAAAATATTTGTTCGCATTGAGTTCCACACAATTTGTCAACCGCTTAAAAAAAGGCTCATGTCGATTGGTCGAAAGAAATGCTCAAAAAATATGATTGCGGTGCTTCGTAACACGTCTATGACAACGCTAGGGTTGCCAAATCCCGAAACACAAAAGGCAATCCTCGTAAAGAAGACTTTAGTAAAAGTTGCGGAAAATTAAACGAAAAGTGATGAATTAAAAGTTCTAATGAATTTATTTCATTAATATATCTATAAGAATATGCATAGAGCTAATGAAATGAAACCCAACAAGTAGTTGGGTTTCAAACATTCTTTTTAGATTTTTCCACTCTACTGATGAGTTGATTAGCATCAACGAAATGTCGGTTAGGTCTAAAAATAGACCTTAATGCGTTCTGTCTTTTTTCAGCAGTCTATATGCCGCCGACATTTCGTTGTTGCTAAACAACTGATCAGTAGAGGGAAAAAATCTAAAAAGAATGTTTGAAGCCCAACTACTTATTCCAAAATTCTCATGAACAAAATGAGAATCAGAAATGCTCAAACAAACTTTTCATGCAGAAAGCATTTTACGTCTTGCAACACATTTACTTTTCTTAGCACTTCCTTACAAAAGAAGGTTGACCTAAAATAATAAATTTCTATTGGCTCTTCTAGCGAATAAATAATTAAGTTTATTTTCACCGACAGTCATAAAAAATAAAATGTTGATATACTTTTCAGAACAAATTTTTCATATAAAATTTCTCCTAAAATGTTAAAAAATTTATTTATTTTGATAATAAATTAAATTTTCAAGGCTTAAGATCTTTTTTATAAAAATGTTTGTAACAAAAAACAAATATATTTATTTATATCGATGTTTGTTACAAACATTTTTATAAAAAAGATCTTAAGCCTTGAAAATTTAATTTATTATCAAAATAAAAGAAAAGATCAAAAAACTATACGTTAAAATTTATTTATTTTTTTTTTTTTTTGCTATAAGAGCGAATTGAAATTAATGGCTGGAAATGTCAGCGGCATATAGACGGCCGAAAAAGGCAGAGAACAATTAAAAAGTTATATTTTTAGACCTAAAGTAATACGTTTGTTCTAAAACCTACATATCTCAGCACAAATTAAATTTTTATGAATACAGCCGCTTGTATTTTATTACTTTTTAATTTTTTATTTTAAATTTATTTAAAATTTTTCATTAAATCTGAATGTAGACTTAACAGTTCGTTTGGAGACTAAAATTACTCTCTTTGGTATTTCGGTGTAAACACTTTTTTACCATTAAAATAATCAACATCTGGTTTGAAATTTTCAATAATATTAGCAATAAATTCCGGTATATGATTTTCAATGCTGTCAACTTCCAGTGTCTCTGGTTGGGATGGGTATATTAAGGGAGGACCTTGTATTTTGGTGGGGGGTGAAGGACGATGATTTTGTTGTCGCTCAGGATCTGATACGGTAGGTGGAGATGGTATTTTAAATGGTGGCATTGGAAAGTTATTTTGTTTCACAGTATCTAACACGGACTCCGAATATGCCAAAGTTGCCAACGCCAGAACACAGATAACAATGATGAACTTCATCTTTAGCTCTACTTTACAATGATGTATTGAAAAGAATGAATTCTACTTTCATTAGCAGTGAGTTTAAATAGCTTCATTTTGTATAATTTGTAATCAAGATTTTTTTTTTTTTTTTTAATTTATAATCAAGATCAAGTAGCAATTGATAAGTTGTTAATTGCTTGTTCTTTTCTTCTTATTTTTGACAACTACTCTTACTTAATTGAAGTTGCTTCAAATTGTCAAATTTTTGCCAGATAAGAAGTGAAAAATAACACTTTATGCATACATGTACATATGTATGTATGTGTACTCAACTTACTCGCAAATTGAAATATTTTAAAATGTTTAAAATTTACATATTCAATATATGGGTTTTTCATTCGACGCTTTTTTAAATTTTATACAATTATTTTCTGGAGCTGAAACTCTTTTTAATTAGAGTATTTGAGTATTTTTGTCGATGTATCTTTGTTTTTCAATATTATTGTCCTAAAAAAGCTATCACATTCCTCTAGAATTGTTGAAGTTACTGCTGGTTGCCCACAGGGATCGTGTTTATCCCCTATTTTATACAACATCTACACTGCCGATTTTCCAAATTTAGAGTATTGTACAATGTCAGTTTTTGCAGACGACACCGCAATTATCTGCTCCGGTAATCTTGCCCAAGAAATTGTAAACAATCTCCAAAGAGCATTGGAAGAAGTAACCCACTATTTTAACAGATGGAAAATTATGCTAAATGGAAGTAAGTCACAAACAATTTATTTTACCAGAAAACGTAAAGAATGCCATGTTCCGCAAACTAATATCATTATACAGGGAATTCCAATCCAATGGGACAACAAAGTAAAATATTTAGGTGTAATTTTAGATACCAAGCTAAAGCTAAAAGCGTGATTTGAAATTAAATTTCGTGCATGATTACCATTTTAAGGCAGCTCACGAAATTTCACGATAAAGTTAGAACATTGACTTTTCTGGTTTAGAAAAAAACTTTCACACTTTTTTTCATGAACTCTTTTTTCAATGCAGATTATTTTAGCTCAATGTATATGAGCTGCAATAACAGAATTTCATATTCATGTGAATTTCAAATTAATGTCACTGACATAATTCTTTAAAATTATACAAACAAAACAGGATTGAAGCAAGCCTTAATAAAAGTCCTATCAAACTCGCAATAAGCGCCAAAATGTCCTAAAAAACTCTTTAAAAAAAATTCTTTAATATTATAATTTTAATTTATATTTTGTTTTTGTTTTCAAAGAAATTCTTCTATATTGTTCAGCTTTCTCGAAACTATGTTTTAAGACTTAGACTGTTGTCCCTTATGAGCACAATTTCTATTTGATTTCAGTACAAACGTGATTGTTTGTGAGAAGTTTTTTTTTTCGTTTTTCGTGCGTAAAAATGTGTGATTGGAAAAATTTTGCTGGTGAGCGTGCGTGATGTGAGGCCCAAAAAAATGTTCGTGGGTGAAAGTGTGTGAGGAAAATTATTTTAATAGTGAGCGTACGTGACGTGCATATATGTATACGAAGAAAAGAAATTTGGCAACAAAAACTGCTGAAAAGCATCATCTGTGCTGCCAAGTTCATAATGCTGTGAATTTTGTTTGGCTCTTGTCTGCACTAAGAATGTGCATGGCTTATTGTGAATTAAATGCAGGGTTTTATCAAAAAGTACTTTGGAGCGAAATTTTAATAGTACATTATCTCTACAACTGTGTGCACTAATTAAAAAAACGCAGTGAAGCAAACATTTGTTTGGCAAATTTACTTTTTACTATTTTAACGCAAACAATGGTCAGAAAAATGATAGTAGCTACGCTTGTCTTAATTAAACAATAATATAAGCACATATCTAATTCAATAATTTTTTTAAAAAAGTGTTTAATAACAAATCGGAAAAAGGTAAAAATTAAAATTTGTGAGAAAAAATTGAATGCAACAACAAAAAGCAGTGATTTGCAAACAATTACGCTAATACTATAAATCCTAAAACAAGATAAAATTATATGCGTGGCGTTTTAAATCCGTCGTCCCCTTAAAAAATACATCATACGTTTTAAAGAATGTTTCCTTTTTTTGTAATATAATATCGAAGTTTGTGGTCTAAGAGAACAAACAAAAAAGTTTTATAAAGTTGCTAACCATAAAAACGTAAGAGAAAGCAGACAAAAACATCAAAAGTGCAAGAATACAATACCTATATCAATTGATTTTTTTCATTTCCTTATTAAAGTTTTTCCGTCTCAACGGTTTTGTATTTTATTTTTAATGGTGGTGATTGTCAGTTGCAATGGAGTTTACGTTGAAGAGTCACTTATGCACATATTATGCAGGCCGATAAAGTATTATTATACAAGAGAGTGATTTTGTTGATATTTGTTAAAAATTTCTACAATATTGTGCTGTTGTTGCTTTACACTCACTGACTTTCTAACAACAACAACAACGCTGTTTTTTCTTTCTTTTTATACGTACTAATAGCAACCACTTCTTTGTTTTGAAATTTGTGTTTTTGCTTTAAATAATTAAGTTTCATATATAAAATTTTTTTTTTTTTTAGTTCGCTCAGTTGTTTGTTGTTAATTACCTTTAGAGCATACATATGTACATATGTAACTACCTGGGTTTGTAGGTTTGTGTGCATCTTACCTTGGTCAAATAGCTTAAAGCAGACAAAAAGTGAAAAAACTCGTCTATAAGTCTACTTGATGATTCATGTATTGTATGAAGTAATACACATATGTATTTGTATGGATGTATATGTATTTATTTTCATTGTTTTATTATTTTTTAAAAATAATAATGCATATGTACATATTTATGTGAATGTAAATACATATGTATATATTTATTGAAACGTTGCAATTTATTTTTTAAATATTGAATACACAAGTTGATACAATCTATGTAAGAATAGGTATTTACATATTAACGTGTATCTGTATGTATATACCGTTGATTTCATTTATTAAGGCCCTAACTCAGATTATTTCAATCTCGTGTTTCTATATATTTCAGTATGAGATGTTTCAATTAATGAAAATGTGTATTCAAAAAAACCGAGATCGAAAAAAATGTGAGTTAAGGCCTTTCTACATGAGGTCAACGATATACAATGTTAGAAAATGGTTATCATAAGTACATACATACATATGTACATATACATTCGTTATATGTTAATTTAAACAAAATCACAAATTACTTCTTTTATCTGTTCATTACGTTTTGTTAAGTTGGTGGCATTAAATGCCAGCCATCCAATATTTGCAGGGTTTCCCTGGTGTAAAATTTTTCGATTGAATCTTGTTTAGAAACATATGTATGTATCACTAAATTAAAAATAAATAAAAAAGGACATAGCACGATAGCAAAGTACATAGGAGAAAAATAAGAAAAATTTTGTAGCATCTTGCCGATGCTGCAAAATTTTTCGTTCTAAAGCTAAAAGTATTTAAATATACGAATCAATAAGTCCGTGACTTTTTGAATGAAACACTGTATTTTTGTCCAAAACAAAAATTTATTTTTCACCATAAGAGGAGCATTGGGCCGTTATAAATTGATTCTATTGAACTCTATCTAATTGTGCGTTTAGGCTATCAAAATTTAGCCGTCACATAACTTGACAACTGCTCTCTAGTTTTGCATAATGAAAGCGTGTGACATAATCAAAGTACTAGGGTAGCGAAGCACATCGGGGTTTTGCTAGTATAAATTTATTGAGAAATTAAATTTCAGCTACCGGGAAGAGTGTGTTGCTGTTTTCAGCTTGTTAAATGTAATAATAATAATATATTTAATAAACTAATTATTCTTAGCCACAGCTAACATATTCCTTAAACTACATATTTTAACAAAGTTTTTTGTAGCTCGATTAATCTGTTTTGACGTTTAATTTCAGTGAGTAATAAATTCGCTAATATTGAAACGGTTACATTAAATTCATGGAAATTTTTAATATTTCATTTTCTGAGCAATTCTTTCAATATATAATATTTTTTATATATTACAAAGGTTCAAACCGAGCTTAAATCAAAGCAAAAATCAGTTGTTTACATTTTTTGCCTTTCCTTACTTTCTTCCATGGTGTCGCCAATGCTTTCAAATAATGCTATCAATCAGTTTTAAAAAATATCAAAATTAAAGATAAAATTATAATGAGCATTCAATTAGTAGGTAATTTAATTTTTCATCTATAGAAAGGAAAACTATAAATAACATTCATAAAATTTAACAAAGAAAATGTAATATTTTTATAAACAGATCCCCCACATATAATTTTGTCTGGCTTGTGATATCTATTAAAAAATTAATAAAATATTCCATTTTATACACAGAGAACTGAATGCCGTTCGTTTTGTTTATTTCTTTATACAATTATTTCATTTAGTTGTAATGTTTAGTCATTTGACCCAATTTGATAAATTGATATGTGAGTTTGAAAACGAAGTGTATGAAAAATTTATTGAATTTCCATAAACATGCAAAATTATTTGAAATAAATAAATAATAACAATCAACATTCATTAATGCAACAAACACATCGTTGAAATATGTGGACAGCAGCCAGTGTTGCCAGCAAGCGAAGCTGAAAACGTGTATTTTTACAAAAGTTCAGTAAAATGAGATAAAACGAGAATTTCTCTCAATAGATAACAATAGGTCTGTTTCTTTACTCGATTTTGGGATCTGGCGGAATCCCAATGGGCACGAAAAGCGTTGCCGTACTATCAATTATAATACAGTTCTTCTTCTTCTTCTTCTTCTTCTTCTTCTTGCTGCACGAAACTGCCCGTATTTGTTCTTCCTTAATTCCGTATTTATTAGGCAAAGTTTGATAAAATTGAAGCCATCATGAATTTCTCTCAATAATAGACAAAAATGCAAAAAAAAAGCACAGGAAGAGACCAAAGCCATCATGGTTTTCCATACCATCACCCATGAAGATTATGAGCAAGAAATCTATTTTAAATACAAAAATAAAAATAAATATATTTTATTTCAAAATAATTTAAAAGTCAATACAGTAAATTCTTGATATATTATTTTATCTATAATTTTTGACCTTTACTGTTAAAATTAATAAAAAAATAATAATAGAAAATAAAAACAATTAAAGATTCCTGACGATGCTAACAAATTGTTAGCGAAATATCGAAAAATTAATGAAGAAAATTAAAAGACCTAAAGCTTTAAAAAATAGTAAATTCTTGATGCTAATTTTTTTGAAAAAACCAAAATAAAAAACATTCCTGAAAAAGATACCCATCGAAATTTGGTATCGAAATATTGGATTTAATAAACATTCATAAAAGAAACAAGTGACCTTAAGGCTCGAACTAATAAAATACTAAACAACAAAGATCGAAAAATTAGCATCAAGAAATTTCAATTAAAATTTATATTTTTGTAATGGTAATTTATGTTTAGAAATTAATCTGATTCTGCTTTTTATCGTTACAGAAAATATAGAATTATAGAATTTAAGCGCTTGAACTTGTGTTCTCACACGCACTGAAAGAAACTTCACATCGAAAATGCAGAGTCTTTTCAACTTGCGAGCTTGGGATGACGATGAAAAATATGGCTGTAATGCAATTAATAAGACATCGCTTTTCACAAATGCCTACAATGGCATACCTGAAACATTGATTCTTAATGTCTTGGCGTGGACTCTCTTGATAGTTCTCTTCACAATACTTAGACATCAGGCTGGCGATTATGGTCGCTTGGCCTTGGTGAATAGCAATGGTAGTAGAAAGCGTTGGACAGAAGTGTTTTATTCCCGTGGCACAAGTTTAACCGAACAGCCACACAGCTCAAATAGCTCATATCACCGTCAAGGTAGCGTGACAAATTCCGGTGGAACCGCCAGTCCCCCAAATGGTCATGGTGAACACAGAGGCAGTATTACATCTCATACAGCCGACTCTATACCACTCTCGCCCATACAATATGATCAAGGAATATTTTCTTGGATCATAATAACATTTAAGCTGCGGAAAGAGCAAATACTATTGCACACCGGCCCTGATGCTGTGTACTATTTATCATTTCAAAAGCATTTGATGATAGTGATGGCCATTGTAACGGTAGTCTCTTTGACAGTCATATTGCCTGTAAATTTTCAAAACGGTGTAGAAGAATATGATACTAATAGTTTTGGTCGCACCACTATGGCCAATTTGCCACCCGATTCCGCCTGGCTGTGGATTCATGTTTTTGTGACCATTATTTATGTGCCTTTAATAGTATTAATTATGCGCCGTTCGTCGGGTCGCAATGCATTCAAAAAGGCGGCCACGCGAACTATTATGATAACAAATATCTCACAAAACGATCGCAATAAGACTGTGATCAGAAACTATATACAAGAATTGTTTCCCGACGTCAACATCGAAGATGTTCAAGTCGCCTACAATATAGCAAAATTAAATATTCGCACAGCGGAGTATGAACGAGTTTTGGATGCAAAAATCTACTGTGAAAATCATCGTGATAAGGATACGTTGACGGTAAGTGGAGAGATATGCGTAAAAAAATATGTGCATACATACATTTGAAATGCGAGTACAATCGCATTATTATTTTAATTTTTGAGGTACTAAAAAACGTTGTAGAACTCCTAATGAGGGCCCCTAAGTCGCTCATATGTATTTATGATACCATGATCAGCTATATTCACCCTTATCGTGATTAAAATGCTAAACCTCTGTCCCCATAAAATTTTACTATATTATCTCGACTTTATGATAGGATACCACAGATACTTAACAACTTTGTTTTTGTGAAGTGCAAGGGGGTTTAAATTACCAGATTTATTATTATGATTAAGTTTCTGAACAAAATGTATTTAATCAGAAAACTCTTAAGGGTACCCAAAAAACGTGACCACTACTTTTTTTGTTTACTCTCATTGAGTAAATACATGCATCTAAACAACTGAAATTGATATGCAGCAGACAATAACGAAAAGAAAAAAACATGACACCCCCGTAAAAATATTAAATTTCACGAGAGCATATTTTTAGGTTATGTTTACTCAATGAGCAAATACAAAAATTTAAAGCAACTCCAAGCTTGCTCATGAAAGCTCAAATAATTGTTTGCTATAAATTTTACATTTGCTCGTTGAGCGAACATAACCTTAAAGTGGGCTTTTCTGAGATGTGGTTTTTTCCATTGGTGTTTGTTTATATATACATACATATTTATGTGTAATTGGGTGGATCGATATTGTGCCATCAAAAAAAGTTCCACTCGACATATCAAAAAACAAAAAACATTTTCGTGGCGTCTGATTTTCAATTCGTTTATTGTATTGGAGCTTCTCTTTAGAGGCGTGGTATGGGATCGATGTGTTCGAAAAAAAATATTGGAGAGCAAAAATTATTGGCGGTTGGAAATATATTTTACTCATCTACGGGCAGCCAGGTGCCACGAACGCGAAATTTTCCCTCCAGCACACTAACTTGAGCCAGTGCTGCTCTAAAGGATTCAAACATATGACCAACTCCCAATATGTTTTAGAACGCACCGACTTCGTAGTACGCCTCCATAAAGACATGTGCTCCTGTATAAAAATACTGAAAAGAAAATTTTGATGACCTTTTTTTTGTATGCCGTACTAAATTTTTGTTCCTCATATCAACAAATTGTTGTCCATTCAATTCGAAACGACCAAATATAGACATATTTTTTGTATGCATGTACTTCATCGAAACAAAGGTCAACAAGAGAGTAGTGGTCACGTTGCTTGTGGGCTAATATTTTCCAATGTGGCCATACGTTAAGCCGTGCAACCAACATTTTGAGAAAGGTATTTATGTACGTTTATTTTTCTTTTTTTTCAGGTACGACCCGATTTTTGTAAATGTAATACCGAAAATGCCTACGAGTACTATCAGCGTGAAGAACGTAGTCTGCATGGTGATGTTGCTCGCTTGAGAGCAGCAGCTCTCAATGAACCTTTAGGAATTGCTTTTCTCACGGTCTCCACCGTCCAGGAGGCCCAAAATATAGTGGCCCATTTTACGCCCGGCACATACCGTCAATGGAGTCTGGCTTTTGCACCGTCGCCGGATGATTTGTTTTGGGAAAATTTAAGCGTCAGCCGTACCCACTGGCTATTCAAATGGGCCATAGTGAATAGTCTGCTGTTTGTGACACTTTTCTTTTTAACCACACCGGCAATGGTGGTGAATCTATTGGATAGTATACACTTGGCTAAGTACAATATAACAACCCTTTCTCCCTTAGTTTCTGAATTTTTACCCACTTTGATGCTCTGGACATTGTCCGTTGTTATGCCGGTCATTGTATCCTTTTCTGATAAATGGATGAGTCATTACACTAAATCAAAACAGAACTATTCCATAATGACAAAATGTTTTGGTTATTTATTATTTATGATTTTAATACTGCCTTCTTTGGGCTTAACATCCGCCCAGGCTTTGCTACAATGGTCGTTTAGTAATGACACTTTAAGATGGCAGTGTATTTTTGTACCCGATCGCGGCTCATTTTATGTCAATTATATTATCACGTCCGGCTTTATCGGTACCTCTTTGGAGCTGTTGCGCTTTCCGGAACTGATAGTTTACATCTGGATGTTAATAACGGCCAAATCGAAAGCCGAAACTCCTCACATACGCAAATCAATTTTATTGGAATTCCCCTTTGGCATACATTACGCCTGGACGACTTTAGTATTCACCATTTCAATAGTGTATAGTGTTTTCTGTCCCCTGATAATGCCATTTGCTATGGTTTATATTTGCTTTAAACATTTTGTTGATCGTCACAATTTATACTTTGCTTATGGGCCTTCGAATATGATCTCTCGCAATGGCGGCAAGATTCACTCCACAGCCGTTACAATGACAAAGTTTTCCATTATAATACTATTGATTATAATGGCCATGATATCGGCCATACGAGGCTCTGGCACAGCGAGGGCCATAATATTGATTATAACTTTAGTAATAACTCTGACGCTTTTCACCTTCATGTCGCCTATTAAGCGATGCACGCAAGCACGACGGCCCAGCATAGTAGAAATCGCTGGCCCAGCACCTGTTTATATACCAGATGTTCTTAAGCCCAGAACAGCTCACAGTGCAACCCCATTGGGCCCGCATTCATATAATGGCGCCGGTGCTAATGGACCTGCTGGCAGTGGAAATGGTGGCTATGGCTCAGATTCTGTGTCTGATTTCGATATTAGTTCTCAATGTAGTGTAAATAGTGTAGACGCATAAACAAATTAATAACCACAAAATGTGCAAAAACGCAAGCAGCAATTTTATACAAATTAGTGATTATTATATTCAATTGTATGGCAACGGATCTAAAAGTACATTTTCATTTCAATAAACTCATGGTAAGCTGTTTTTATTTTTCAATCAAATTCATCTAAAACTGAAAACAGAGAATGCTTTATGAATCGGAACTCGTTACCAAGCTGAATTAATAGCAGGCAAAGTCGTCACTGCACCCAAGAACGTGTTTTTTGTTCGAATTAAAACATTGAATACAAAGAAAACCCCCGTATTTATATTTGTATACACGAAAATGTGAAAAAATCTCCGATTTATAAACTATTCAACTGCTTTCAGACATTTTGCTCAAAACTGTGTCGTGCAATCAATCCAGTTAGTTTTTTAATGTACTATTTAATTTTTTTAAATAATTTTTATTGCTATATTTTAATATTATATTAATTTTATTATTAACCTTAAAGCATCTTAAATATTAAAACAAATTCATGTTCTTATAACATGCATAATTAAAATGAATAAACAATAATGTATATAAATCAAATTAATATTTAAGTTTCGCTTTTATGCATAATTACCATCCATAGTTTTCTCTTAAATTGCACTATAGGCAACAATAATTATTCTAAAATAAAATAAACTGTACATACAAACGCTAGTTTTTCGAAATTATAAATTTAATACTTCTGCTTAAGAAATTTAATTTAATTTTCTCTACATATTTAAGACAGTATTCTGTTGAAATTATGCACATGATTTTATTTAAATTATTAACTTAAATCTTGTTTTATGATTCTCAAGACCAATAAAATTATTTTATTTAAGAAAAAAATTCTATAGCACCCTGAAGAAATTACACATCTAATTTTCTTTTATTACATAAATTTCTTTTTAATTAGTAAATGCACATATTGGGTCCGATTATGCATTCCGTTCCGCGGCGGCTGTGAAAAGCATTTTTACAATTATTTATTACGTTGCTGTATTGCGGTATCATCTCTACAGTCGTGATATTAAGCAAAGTTCGGGGAATTTCTCTCAATAATACACAAAAAAGCACAAAAGTACGGAAGCACCAAAAACCATAATACAACCAATGGTTGAGCCATTTATTTGAATGGGTTGAGTAGAGGCTATCTTCCTGTTTGTGTGGATTACTGGTGGACTATTTTATCATTGTTTGCCATCATTGTATTCCCCAACTACAGAACCAGTATTATTGAGCAGTTGTTGTAGGTTTTGTATAGCACTATTCAGTTTTCTCCAACAAGAAAGTAGTGATCTCGTTTTTTAAGCAAATGTGAACGTATCTCAAACAAAACGTTTATTTTGCTTTGTTTTTCGCTGTCAGAAAACTGTAATTAAAATTACTGTTCAACTACATTTTTTTTTGTAAAATATTATTTATTACTTTATCTATAGTTTTTGACCTTTATTGTTAAAATTAATAAAACTATTTTTTAAAGCTTTAGGTATTTTAGTTTTCTTTATTAATTTTTCGATATTTCGCTTACAATTTGTTAGCATCGTCAGGAATCTTTAATTGTTTTTAAAATATTATTGTTATAGGAAAAACGGCATAAGTATCAAAATAGTATGTTCGCTATGTTTGTATCAAATTCAGAATGGTATCATAGAAAAACGCCTGGTCTTATTCCAATTACTACCACTGTCATGATGTGTAATGTTTTCGCCACTATAAAAAATATAACATTCAAGAGCAAGTGATGTAAAAAAAAATAAGTGTTAAGCGAAATACATTATTTATTTTTAAATTTTCGACTCAAATTCACCTCATATAGAGATGGTACATACATACATATGTATGTATGTGCTTGCACTAGTTTTAAAAATAGTTGGCAATACCTTTTGATAAAATCTTAGATGGCAATAGAAAATGATAAAAGTTACCAGGAAACAAAGGCAAAACTAACGGATCTTTAAATTTCCTGTTCAAAGTGTATAATTTTCAAATTCACCTGGTGTATATGTATGTATGTATATTGAAGAATGGTTCTTACACTAGATATCAAAATAGTTGGCAATACCCTTTGACGAAATCTTAGATGGCAATAGAAAATGATAAAAGTAACAACAAAGCAAAGGCAAAAATAACATTAATTACAGCTGTTTACTAGAAACTATTAGCGGAAAAGAAACAATGATGAAATAAATATTGAAAACGCAATTAATATTCTAACATAAACACGAACAAATCTACACACACTTGAGGAGGAGGTCTAGTTACCATATACAAAAAAAAAAGAAGATAAAAACATTTATTTTAATAAAATATTTGTGAACAAACCACATACATACATAATATATATGTACGAATGTACTATATACCCGGTTATTTATTAAATTTGAGTTTATTGCTGTGACAGTCGTCAATATAACGCGTACATTTCATTGTAGCATATAATTCGATCAATATTTTTTACAGCCAAAAATTTAAAACTTGTAATTTACTTTTATTGTGTAAATTCAGAAATAAAAGAAAATGTGAATAATAAAATTGTCGAGAATACCTAATTGTTGTTCAAATAAAGAACGAAAATAAAAACTAGAAAACAATACACATTAGAAAAGCAGCAACAATGACATTGGCCATAGAGCAGGCAAATGCAAATATTTGTCAAACTACTATGGACGTAGAGGTAAGTCTGTATAAAAAAACAAATACATATATTTTTAATAGTTTAAAATAATTCCAATTTATTTTTGTGGTGTGATAAAGAATATTTTTTTTTAATTTTGTACTTACATCGATATCGAGATAAACGCGATTGATTCAAACGTAAAAGTGCATATCATATGTACATTGTGCATATATGTATGTACATATGTACATACACATGTACGTTTGTGGGTATGTATGCACATACATATGTACATATTTTATAGTTTTTGTGGTTTGTTATCATTCCCTTATGTTTTTAGTTGAGTATATTTTACATCTACATACCTATTAGACAGATCTTTGAGTGTTTCAAATTTATAGACAGTGTATTTTTTTTATTTATTAGATAATATGTTAATAATAAGCTTTTGAAATTTTTGTCACCCTATTGTTTGGAAAGTCATTCTTGATATAAAGATCAAAGTTCGTAATTTAAAATAGCTTATTTCTATAGAAATTATAATGGCTTAAGTACGTACATACATACGTAAACACATACACATGTGTATGCTGCTTAGTTAACCCTTTTACTGCTGGCCGCAAGATTTTGGTTTATTGTGTTGTTTCAATAAACATCATTTAAATGTTAATGCATAATATACATTTAGCGAAAACATTGTACATATTTAAAAGGACTATTTACTTATTTGTAATAATGAAGACATATTTTTAATTCTACAGATTTTAACATACCTATAAGTCGATATTAGGAGGCGGTCGAGATTTTGTGCCATCAGTATTTTAAATCTTAAAATGGTCATAACTCCTTAAATATTGAAGATATCCCGAAAATAAGCAAAATTCGGTGCCATAGGCGAAAATTACCAAAACATTTTAAAATAGTAATAACATAAATTTTCCATATATATTGAAGATATCGCGAAAATAAGCTAAATTTGGTACCAGAGGCTAAATATTTTAAAAATTAAAAAACCTGAAACTGTCCATAACTCCTTAAATATTGAAGATATCGCGAAAATAAGCTAAATTCGATACCAGATACAAAAATGACCACGAAATCTTGAAATGGCCATAACATAAATTTTCCATAAATATTGAAGATATCTCGAAAATAAGCAAAATTCGGTATCAAAGGCAAAAATTACCAAATAATAAAAAAAAATCTTAAAATGGTCATAAATCCTTAAATATTGAAGATATTGCGAAAATAAGCAAAACATATAAACGTGATGGATTTTGGGAGAATCATCCTCATTGTGAGTGTGTATAACGTGAGCCCAAAAAGCATGCACTCGCACAACTCCAATTTATACTGCTGAGTAGAATTATTTGCTTGCTATAAATACTCTGGAACTTACCTGCTCTCCTGAGCAAAATATCATCAGATTCCAAGAATTAGAAGGGAAAACAAGTGATAAAAAATATTTTGCATATTCTGAATTTATTCCATCAAAAGCAAATGTTGAGTTTTCCTTGAAAAATCTACACTTTTAATTCGTTCTAAGAGAGCTGTAACGACATAAAAAGAAAGTTTTTTGTGATATTTGTATACCTACTTATGCTGTGTACGTGAATAAGTTTTCTTTTAACCTCTCACCTGTTCTACTTGTAATATTCACACAAGTATTAACACAAATAAGTTTATTATTTGCTATAAAAACCAATTCATTACTCCGAAGCAAAATATATATGTTGCTGCCAAAATGATCAGCTTATTGACCCTACTCGTCAAACATTCTAGTCCAGGTTCCATTTTAAGCAAATAACCAAGTTAACAGTACTACCACTAACTGTCGGCACGTACATAGACGACTGGAAGATACAGCTTAATTTTTTATTTTGCATTAAATTTCCATAATACTGGTGTGTTTAATTAAACCATAAATTATGCTTATTTCTTTAAGGACTACAAGCCCAGAGGATTTTGGATATTTAGATGGTTATATAATTGGACTGCTAGTTCTCCTGCCATGTTACGAGCTGTTGAAAAGAAAATTCTTTCCTTTCTTAAAACGCCTTATCGAGGATTTTTTGTTGATATTGGACCCGCCATCGGAGAAGCTGACAAAATATGGACTATTAGCTTAAATACAGATTCAAAAGAAGTGCCTTTAGTTATGCTGCACGGCCTGGGCGCAGGTGTTGCATTGTGGGTAATGAATTTAGACTCTTTGGCAAGAGAGCGCCCTGTTTATGCAATCGATGTATTGGGCTTTGGCAGAAGTTCAAGGCCAACATTTTCCAATGACGCTTTGATATGTGAGAAGCAGTTTGTTAAGTCTGTAGAGGAATGGAGACGTGAAATGAATGTGAACCATATGATATTATTGGGCCATTCAATGGGCGGTTTTATAGCGTCCAGCTATGCACTAAGCTATCCCGATAGAGTTAAACACTTAATTTTGGCTGACCCCTGGGGATTTCCTGAAAAACCTTCTGAAGCTTTGACAAGTAAACAAATACCATTTTGGGTAAGAGCTATAGCCAAAGCACTAACGCCTCTTAATCCATTGTGGGCTTTAAGAGCGGCTGGGCCGTTTGGTCAATGGGTAGTAGAGAAAACTAGACCCGATATTATGCGCAAATTCGCCTCCACAGTTGAAGATGATAACCATTTATTGCCCCAGTACATACACCAGTGTAATGCCCAAAATCCTACCGGTGAATCAGCTTTTCACTGCATGATGGAAAGTTTTGGTTGGGCCAAAAATCCCATGATACATCGCATTAAGGATGTGCGCAAAGATATACCCATTACCTTTATATATGGCAGTCGTTCCTGGATAGATTCATCATCAGGAGAGAGAATCAAATCATTGCGTGGCCCTTCCATGGTCGAAATAAAAACTGTTACGGGTGCTGGTCATCATGTTTATGCTGATAAGCCAGAGATCTTTAATCGTTATGTAAACGAAACTTGTGATTTGTACAAAGTGGCAGCGTTATCACGTTTTATACGTGAATCCACAGAATCGGACGAGGAGCATGATACTGTTAATTTTCAGGTCCCCTTAAGCCCCGCTCAACGAATAGAAGAATCTGCAGAGCCCGAATCAGAAGCATCGTCCCCCGAAAAAAGAAAATAATTTAAGTTCCAAGCCGATACAGTTTTCGCTATAAAAGAGAGCTAATCAAATCAAACGTACATATGAAAAGCTGATGTATTATTTTATTTTTTTTTTATTTTAAAGATTATTTAATTCCTAATGTAGTATTAAAATTATGAAAAGCGTACTTTTCTAAACCAAGAAAAAGTATAGAGAACTAATAAAATAAATCTGTATAATTATGTAAACAAACAAATATACATACGTACACGGTGTACATACATATGAATTTGTGAAATTCCCTTTTAATAAATATTGATTTTTAAGTGATCGATAAAAAAATGTGTTCCCTTGCTTTTTGGGCAAAGTTCAGTAAAATAAGAGCAATCATGAACTTCTCTTTATAATACAGAAAAAAGTACAAAAGTACGGGAATATCAGAAACCACATTTCTATCCCAAAAAAACAACATATACCAGCAAACATATTTTGGAGTAGTTCAAAAAGTTTGTCATTTTTACGACTTCTAAACCATTGCATTAAAGGGTGTTGTTTTAAAGGACTTTCTTTATATAAAAATATATAGAGATATTGAAGTGATCGAAAGAAGCATACTTGGTCATTTAAAAAAAAAATCCGGTCGGGGGACCCCCGTTAGGAACGAAGTTCCTTACGTTTTTTTTTTCATCTTTGAATGTAATACAAGGTGAAATCTGAATGTTTTTTTGTGTTGTTTTTGAAATTTTTAAATTTTATGATTCTTTAAATTTTTGGAACGTTTTATTTTTTACTTTTGACACATGCAGTATTTTTTTGTCAATCTACAAAACGAAGAAAAGCAAATGTTCATTTTATTTGTTGTTTTATCTGCTCAAGAGATTTTCTTATTGTTCTTATGTTTATGTGGCTGTCTCTATTTTGGACGTTAATTACCTTTAGGTGTAAGTTTGTTTCTATTTTTCTTTTTAGGACATTTCGTATTTAAGCGAAATAAATCAATTTACGATACCAAAAAATAGATTCATGAATGAATTACTTCTGTATTTGTTTTCTATACCTTTCGCCTTTCTGTTTACTTTCTTTTTGCTTTATCATACAACAATATTTTTAATTATTTTTGATGATTTTAATTTTATTTAATAGAAATAAATGTATATTTATTAATTCTCACACTTTAAAAACATTCATATTATTTTTAGTGTTTAGTTTTGATGTTGCGCTATTTATACAAATAATTAATGCCTGCGGTTGCGTAAATCCACCTGAAGTATGTTTCTCAAAAATATTGCTTTTCATCATTATTTTTTTAATAAAAAAAAAAAAAATTATTTTTTATAGGCGCATATTATATTTATAATACAGCACTTGTTTGTTTTAAGAAGCAAAATCCCGGTAGGAATGAAACATGTTCACCCCTTCATTCTAAATTATGTGTACCATTCTTTATGAATGTTGACCTGGAAGAAAGAATTGATTCACATTAAATTTCTGAAAGAGAACGAAGGATTCACTCAAATGAAACATATTGTCGAATATTAGTATTTTGAGGAAATTGCTTAAGTTATATACTTTTTGAAACAATTACTAATTTTTTTATTAGCCTAGAGTTTGATTTGCAAAACAAAACTTGTTGATAATTCAGCAAAAAAAATTTTTTTTTGTGATAAAATTGCAGCGATCAACATTAGATAGCACTCTTGTTTCTTTTTTTAAAGCAATCTAGTGTACCCGGTAATTTTTTTTTTTAATAAAAAAACAACTATGCCGGATGAATATTTTTTCAAAAAAATGCTTGAACCTCTACGAAATAATGTTGCTTTAATTACACATTTTAAAAGCCCCAATTTTCACAGGGCAAGTTACTTGCGGCAAGTCTTATCACATTTTCTTTAGAACTTGTTTTCATGTTCGTACAGAGCAAATTTAGAAAAACAGTTTAAATTTGTAGTACTTATTTCTTGACTCACCTATTGTAACGGATATTATGATACAAATTTCTATTTGATTTATTCCAATAACCGACCAAGCAAACATTTGTAGCCTCATGCCCTCTACACATTGATCACATTTTAGTATTTTCCTTGGAATAAGATAGACTGTTTTGTTTTAACTAAATTATTGAAAATCACGATCTTGATTACTTTAAGTTTTTTTTATACTTTCTTTTTCTTTTATCACCGGTTTTTCACTATTTTAAGCAAAAGTTGCGGTAATTTCTGCATGAGGACAACGATTGCGACTCTTGGAATAAGAGGGAATACATACATTTTCCAACTCACAAACACAAATAATTCTTTATATAATCGTTGTAGTAGTTTGAAAATATCAGTTTTAAATCATCCGAAATTACACTGAGCGCCCAAAGCATTTCCTCCATTTCCGGTTTTGAGCATCTATACTTCTGAATGGCCATTAAATCCCATAAGAATACCATATAAATGATATATTCAGTTGAATTTACTGAATTTCGTTGTCGAGTAACATTCAATATATATTTAATCACTTCAATCAAATCACAATAGTCGCTGTCGCTAAGTGAATATTTTGCTGTAAGAAATTCGAAATAAAAATACCACGCATAGCACCAAAACAAAAAAAAACAGAACTTACTCCAAACCAACTGGAACAACTCATGCACCATTTTTTGGGCGAAAAAACATCTAGCCTTATTCAAACCCACTAGATATTTTTCAGATTCTTTGAATATCTGATATAGACGATATCTGCTTTTAGTTTCCGTAATAGAAGGCATCAAATTTATTGCTTCCCTATACCACTTTAGAGTCTGCTTGTGGCCACAAATAGTGCAATACAGACTCACATCTAGTTTAGAGTTTGTTAAGTCAGTTTGCAACACATCAAACATATGAATATCTGGCGTATTAGATGTAAATAGTTTATCACATTGGATGTTATCACAGCGATATTGATAAAATTTATTCTAAAGTAAGAAATGAACAGAACTGTATTTTTAAAATTTATCCAAATGTACTACAAAATGCTTACAAGCTCTTCGTCCTCCGATTTTGCATGCAGGCAATCTTTACACTGACACTCAAAGTGATATGTCTGCTGGAGTGTTTTGCGTCTCGTTTCCCGCCTACTTTTGCGATAATCAACAACATAGCAATTAGTTATCTCTTCGCCTTTTTCTATATTACGTAGAGCATATGTACTGATAAATCGTCCGGAAAATTTGGTTTGAAACAACTGGATACAGGAATGATTACATAGACTAAGATATGGAAGGTTTGATGAGGCTACATCATCATAGTTGCTAAAAAAATGTAAACTGCCCAATTTCAAATGCCATGGACTAGACCAAACATGTTCATTTAATAAATGAAAGTCTGTACTGGTCATTAAACTTAGGGGTTGCGGAATAATGGCTGTTATAGTATGACCATTCGATATTAACTGACCAATATGGAGTAGTATCAAAGAGCCTGTCAAAAGTTCCCAATCAATGATGTTACTAGCAGCATTTAAATCATCAAAGTATTTAGTGTATTGCTTAAGATAGACCACTAACTGATGAGATACTAAAGCAAACCATGTTATTTCCTTGTTCGATATTTTATTTAAATGCGATATCATGCGCAATGACTCAGAATATTGGTAATTATGACTGCTGCGAATTTCACCATCTCCACTCAGCTGTCGCCAAACATCAAAAGTAGTAGTGTCGTGCTCCAATTTTAAGACTTCCAATATTGTAAAAAGTCCATTATCGAGTACAGTTCTGAGAGCTAAATGAGCAATACCCACATGGGCAAATAGCTGCATACGATATGCTCGACATTCGTACACATGTATTCCAGAATGTTTCTCAAGACATTTGAGAGAACAATAGTTTACCCTGCCGCGGCAGTGCAGACAAGGAAACGGTATAAAATTCAGGACACCGCATTGATGGCACATACGGCGAGTATCACCCACCGCAACGAAGGCAGAGGCTCGTTCAGTAAAAATCAGTTGATTTCTTTCAATAAAACATTTAGCTTGCATACAGCGACCATCCTCTGTTGTTATGCTGTGATTTGAAAAAACAGAAAATACATTTTTTAAAGCGTTACAAGTGAGAATTTTTAAGTTTTTCATAGTGGTGTTGGAAAACCTCTTCACTTCCTAAATGGACTGACTATACAAATCAATCAAGTTAAACCAAAAAATGAAGAAGGGGATATGCACAATAAGTTTACAAATGTTTAATATACATAAATACATACTTAGGTATTTATATATTTACTTATGTTTGTTATGTTTCATTGGCTGCCAGTTGCGACACCCGTTGTTCTATATGTATGTATTTACTTACAGCGGAAGTGAATAATAAATGGTTTTCAACTTTCCTTATGGAAAGTTTATTTGATATATATGTATATACTTATTTACTTACATTTCTTGAGTATCTCTGTTAAGCGGAGTTTGTTCCATTGAATTCGGATGATCATCGAAGCTGACCTCTTTATGTTTTTCCTCAAAAGCTGCTAACAATTTATTAAATTCCTTCAAGAAGCCACCACTTACGTGCAATACTTTTAACTCATTTAAATGTTGTTCAGCGATTTTCAACTCGTTCATTTTTATGCTACAAAAGGCTTGACGCATAATTATTTTATGTCGCAGATGTTCGGGATAGCCTAATTTTAATGCACAGCAACAATCATCATAAGCTTGATGATAGTAGCCAAAGCTCTGCAAAGCCATGGCACGATTAGCGAAGCCTAATGATAATTCATCACTTTTGGTATCTAAAGCAGCATAAATAGCATCATTGTAGAGCCTACAAGCGCCTAAAATATTTCGTTTATCCCCTTTGGCTGTGAACAGGCTGTTGCCCTCTTGCCTGAGATTCTTCGACTCGAGTTCTTTTTCTTTGTTATCTTTGGAATCAAATTCCATGTTTTCCATTTCTTCCAAGTTCTCCAACCACAACAGCGACAAACCTCGTATAACTTCCTTCGGTTTCTCTGGCAGAATATCGAGAAAATGTCGCATGGTTTCAAACTCATTTTTATATTCCTTCAATTTAGGGGAAACTTTGGCTTGCAGATTAAATATATCTGCTAATTCATTTACCATATTTTTTAATTACTGTTTTGTTTTAATGTGCACTCTTCCATATGTTGCGGCAAACTGCAATGTTGTTGCAAATAGATCATAGTTTTGCACAAATACTCAGTGTTGTAAAATACTGGCATATATGAGTACTTATAAACAAACACTCAAGGTGCGTCAACACCCGGTAGCCGGATACATACAACAAACATTTCATACATTTTATTGGCAGAAATTCTGTCATAAATTTTTTCGCGGTTGTATTGTGCATTTTGACAGTTCTTCAGGCTAAAAGCAGTAGTCAGCTGGGCTTGTAAGGCTACCTGGTATCAACGTACCTTGTAAGCACTAAATGCATGTACACCTAAGCCTGATGCTACAAGTCATTTGTTCATTATGCAATTGCATTATATAATTTTAATGTCGTTGATTCTAGTATACACAATTATTTCTCATAGAAATACTATTTCTATACCTTGTTTAGATATACCTATTTGTTGTGACTATCGCAATAAATTCCATTATTGAACTCAATATTCTATTGACAAAAAGTCAATTGCTCAGTTACTACAATATTATTCAAATATTCATTAAAATTAAAATGCAACTCCTTAAAAAGTTAACTTTGACATTCTGTACCCGTTGTCTATAGCTGTGGAATATTAAATAAAAAAGGGATTGAACAAAACCAAATATTATACCTGATGAGTTTATATCATGGTAAAATTCAATTTTACAATGGCAATTGAAGCTCTTAAAATGTCCATATTTTTTTTTATTTAAATGCTCTTCGGAAATTTGAGAACTCAAAGCAGATACGAGTAAAAAATAAATTTTGTCAATAAACGAATAGGCATTGAATTAATTGGAAGTGTCTATCTGAACACGAGTATTTATGGTTTTAAAAAATCTACAATTTCTTTAATTTTATGAATTGTTAGGTTTATGATCAGTTTTGAAAACATTTTATGTACATGTGTATATACAAGACAATGGTTTAAATACTTGTAAACATATTTGTGTTCCCCGACTCAAATTAATATTAAATTTTCGTTTCAGAAAAACCTGGCTTATATTTAAAGCAATGTTTTTTTTTATTAAACGTCATTGTTGGATGCGCAATCACATTATCAATTCTGTCTTGATTTATAATGAGCAAAAGTTCAATACCTTATCAGCTATAACTAGCGTAATCTTTCGGGAAAAAATAACGCTTGCAAATATTTACATTTGAACACTTTTCTATGTGTATATTAATTTATCCTACATCTGGCGTACATAAACATGTGTATGTATATCGAAAGAATTGTCTAGAATAATTTATAATTGATTTTGCATACATGCACTTGTATACATACATAACTGGCTGCATCAGCAAACACTTTTTTTATTTATTAACATTTTGGTACTTTATTGATTTACCATTATATTATATTCTCATAAAGAAATTGAAAAAAAAGGCAAACAAGATAAACACCAAACTGCAATCGGTAGACTTGTACAACTTACAGGCAAGTTGAAACTTATTTGGCTTCCGCAAAGCCTACACGATCATTTGCCATATCAAATTCTGTATAATATTTACCAATAAAGACATCACCTAAAATCCACAGTGGTCCATTTGGTGGCGGTATTTCAATGCCCATAAAGCCAGACAAGCAAATGGTTTTACCCATTTGGGCAACACGAAGAACGTAGTCTTTGCCTTCCAATTCAAATGTTTTACCAGCAAAAACGAATTTGATAATAGGCAAATTTGGTATGGCATCACATGAGACCATATACTGACCACCCATTATTGGAGTTCCGCCAATTGCTTTGTTAATTGAAGTAGCTTCAGTTGTAGGCAGAGCAATGAGAGAGGTACCGGTGTCAGCAATAACTTGGCAACCACCCTGGCAAAGTTTCAAGTCCCCAAGTGAAGCAGAGTCCATTTTAATCTGCCAATAAGCCTTGCGCGTAACTGGAAGATAAGTAAACTCTCCTTTATAATGTTTTGGATCTGAACCACCAAAAATTATTTCACCGCCCTCCGGTGCAGCGGGATCACGATTAAGATAGAATGAAAAGACGGGTTGGCTAATTAAACCTTGTTCGAACATTCTATAGTGTGGTGGTTTAACTCCATCAACCGATATTGAACTGTACCCCAAACCAAGTATTCCATCAAATTTGGCTGCCACAAACACTAAGCCAGGTTCGCTCAAAGCTTCAGCAAAAGTTTGTTCCTTTATTTCCAAGCCACCTATATTGACAACATCAGTAGATAAGTAACCAGAAAGACTACCGGAACCATAATGTATGTTAAATTCAGTTCCATTCTTCACAAAAGTTTTCGACTTTTTGGCATCGTATTTGTTATGCATTAAACAAGCAATATTAGTGTAGTGGCATTGTTTTGAAGGTACCCAGAGATTTGAAGATCCAGTATCAAAAACAACTTTGAAATTTTGTGGTGGTGTACCAATTGATATGGGACCATAGTACTGCGCATCTAGATAATTTGATAAAGGTTCGGGAGTGATGCCGCCCACATCAACGCCATATTTAATACGCCACTGGTGCGTCTCAGTGCCAACTTCGTGGAAATGATTACGAACCGTTTGGACTCTAGTAACCGGAATACGTACCAATTTATCTTCAGCCCAGCAAATTTGCAGCAATAAGCCTAGGCTTACCAGTATACATATATTCTTCATTTTTCACTAAAATTAAACAAAAGAATCTTTTGACTACCTGCGCTTACAAACCAGCGTACACACATACATCTGTACGTATGCACGGCGATAGTATTTTGCTTATTCATTTGAAATTTTCTTTGTTCAATTATCTTTTAATGTTGATGTACCTTTTACTCTTGCAACACAAATACTGTTTTCTTTAAAGTTGTTGTTTTTCATCCACCAGCCTAAAGTTGACTGATATTTTATTTTAGGAACCCAAATAATTAACTTTCCGCTGCAAAGAAATAGAAGGAAACAAACTACAAGTAAACAAAAAGAAAATGGCAAAAATACAACTAATAAAATTATAAGCGTTGCCAGCACATCATGGAGAATATAAATGAGTTCCCATGATACAACTAATTGTATCATGATGAGTTCCCAAAGTATGAAGTAATTAGTGAAAGGTAAGTCGATTTCGATAATCGATTTTCAGTCTTAAGTTCTAATATATTGTCATCGAATGCACGCTGCCAACTTTATACCGAAATCGATTTTTGGCGCCAATCGAAATAAACGGAAAAAACAATAAACAACATCATAAAACGTAGGTCGAACAGCATAGAAGAAAAGAGAGGCGTTTTTGTTATTACTTTGAAGTGTTAACGTAAAAAAATAAAGCGTTATTTAGCCGTGAAAATTTGCTTGAAATTGAAACATTGTGAAATTTTTAAATTTACAAAGCATAATAAGTACTTATTTCCTAAAATAAATTACAAAGAATCATGTATGGTGCTGTTAGAAGCTTAACATCTTTAGCACCTTCTTAAATGCCATAAAATTAATGATTTCAACAGTACAAACATCATACCTGGTTGGAGAAATCTCGAAAGATGAGGAGAGACTGAGTATAATAACAATTAAAATTAACAAAAGTTGCTCTACAAAAAAAAACTTTATTTAAGATAAAAAAAATACTAATCGACTTTGAACTACGATTAATTGATTTAGTTAAAGGGAATGAAAAACGGTTGATCAAAAAATAGAAAATCGATTTTGGCTTGTTGATGTCATTCATTCACTATGTAGTGTAGTAATAAAAATATCGTCAAAAGCGTCTAAACTGAATAAATCGCCATATATACATTTATGCAGCGGTATTGTCGACTGTTTCAAATTGTTAAATTTTTATCGCATATGAGATAGCCTTGAAACAATTTTTATTCGTACCGAGGAGCAAAAATGTTCAACTCATATGTTACGTACGAATACATGCATATAAAGTTTGTTATAATTTTTGAAAGTTTGAAACTAAAGTTGACAGGAAAATATGATTTTTTAAATTCCTCTCAATATTATATAGGTAAAATGGACGAATATTTCATATTTGCGAATTTCTCATTGGCAATTTTAGTTTGGCGTTCATGTGCCGATTGAGAAAATTACTGCTAATTTTAAAATGAGAGTACCAAAAACTAGACTAAATAGACAAATAGTTTTTAGCCAAAGTTATTTTACATATACAGGGTGTCCCCTAACTTAACGTGTAAACGAATACTAGTGATAGGTCAAGTGGTGACTGCTCCCAGAAAAATTATAAAAAAAAATACAGAAATAATTATATAAGAAAAATGTCGAATAATAGAAATTAATTAACATTATAAAAAAAATTCAGGTCCAAAAATTAACCTTTTCAAAAAATATTTGCTGTATTTTTCAGCTGTCTATATTTTTTGAAAAGGTCCATTTTTGGACCTGAATTAATACATTTCAATTGGCTCTTAAAGCAAATAAATAATTAAGTTCATATTATAAAAAAAATTTATGTCGCTTCGTTTAGAAGACCATTTTGAAAAAACAAACCTGTGATGATCTTTTCATTTCTGTGATCACAAATAAAACAGTCAGTTATCCTTCTTTTATTTACATTTAAGAATACGGACTGTATTGCCGAATTCACAAGGAAAATCTCACATGTTGCGAGTTTTTGTACTCAAAATTAAGACAACACCCAACTTTAACAGCCGCATTGCAAAAAAAAAATGCTTTAGGTACCTTCAGCAAGTACAGCCAACAATTGTTGCAATTTGTCCCAAATTCAAAAATGTATAACTTTTGATCCGTTTTGCTCTTCAAACAGCGAAAAAAAATTTTTCAGAAATATATAAATTTTTTTTTGTTATTTTTTTGTTTGTTTCAAAACTACAATTGTATGAGTTAAAGTTTTGTTTTGATTTTTTTTTCAATATGGCAATACCTTCTACACTACGCGACATTGATTTTTTTTTATAATTTTTCTGGGAGCAGTCACCACTTGACCATTCACCAGTTTTCGTTTGGACGTTAAGTTACTGGACACCCCGTGTACATATTTATGTAGGGATATTTCCCAATATATTGAAAGTAAAAATATTAATTTACTTTACCTGTATAGTTTTATACTTAGACACAAAATTTAACATGACTTTTGCAAAAGTAAAAATGCGAAATGTTTTCTTAAAAATAAAAAAGCTAAGTGTCAAACAATTTAATTTACTACTTGACAGGAGCAGAAATTTGAATCTGAGAAGCCATGAATATTATTTGTGATAAGTTTTCACTCAAACCAAATTATTTCACCTTGCTAATGATTTCGCTTTCTTAAATTAGGTAAAATTATAATTAAACATTTATTTCATTTCTATTTTACAATATTCTTATATTTTGTTACATATTTATGTATATAAAAACCGTTTTATTTTAAAAATAAATTTGTATGGCTTGTTAAAATCTATTAAAGAATAATTTTGTTTCAAAGAAAACACATTGCACAAATTAAAAAATTTAAAGAAAGACATGCAAACACTTGTTGAAAGTTGCAGTTTTGCTCAAAATTTATGAAATAAAAAAAAAATTAAAACGACGTTAAGAAAAATAGTGTTATCCCTATTCTCACTTAATTAAATGTTTACAAAATGCATTAATTAAATTTTTCAATATTACAAAATGTTGATTTTTAACACGTTTCATTATCGGTTTTGTAACTAAAATTATTTCCTGTTTGTAAAAATATTCGTTTTTATTTAATTTTCACTGTTAATTTCCTTTTGTATGTAAAAAGCTGTAAAACTATAAATACAGTATTTATTTTTTCTCATAAAAGGTACTTTATGTGATATTTAGTTAACATAACTTACTAATTATTGTTTATTTTTATAAATTATTATTATTAATGTGTAATTATTAAACGTTAATATTTTTGAACAATACTTTTATTTAAGACATATTTTTAGTTGAATCTCCAAATTTTTTCAACTATTGCTACGAAATAAACTTATTTTTTTGATTTTCGTGCTACAGAATTTTGTTTATCTGCAAAAGGAAAGAATGGTAAATGTTAATTTTGTGGAAGCATCAACTTAAACAGCTGTTAAAAATGTTAAAACTGTACAAACATTTTTCTGATCATTGAAAAGTACGCTATACGAAAGTGTGTATTAGGACAAAAATGTATTTGAGATGTTTGTTAAGAAATTTTTTATGGAAAATTTCAATTAAAATATTTTTACAAGTGGTTGAGTAGCACATTTGTTCTAAACGAGAAAAAACACCACCGTGTAATAAAAAATTCGTGTGAAATGTGACGTTCACACCAAATTCCTGGGTATTATCCCCCTAATTCATAAAAATTATAACAGGTTTATAAGACTGTTATTTGACATATTTGTATGGAAAATCTGTCAAATAAGAGCTTTATAAACCTGTTATAATTTTTATGAATTAGACGGTATGTGTCTTAAAATAAATTAGCTAACTATCTATGCCCATAGGGTTTAACAAATAAAATGTCATATTTTTATGAGGATATGAAAAATTAATTTTAAAAATTTATTAAAAGCTTACCAACGACCTTCTTTGATGTTCCTTCTCCAATGCAACTTGTGTTTGTTGGGGTGAAAATTTTAACACAGCTGATATAACTTTAACCAATGTCTCATTGTTTCCATTTGCTGAGCCCGTCAGATACTAAAAATTTACAAGGTTAAGAACAAAAGATATATGTGTAAGAAATTAAATCGTACTAAAAATTTAACTAAGGAATATGACGATATATATCTGTGTCGATATGTAAAAGTGGCTCAAGTAAAGAAAAAAATTGTTTAAGCAAGCTTTTTACGATAAATTTACATAAATCGGCTATTTTAAGTTTCATTTCATTATTTATATTTCAAAGTGTTGGATTTAGCATTGTCAGCCTTGATGAATTTAATTTCTATCATGATAAATGTTAAATTCTATATGAAATAATTGTTGTCTTCTTTTTTTTACTATTTCATAGGGAACGTGAGATTGTAACATGATAACAAATTTATCAGATATAGACACCAGGTTATGTCTACTTGAATAGGTCATTCTTTCCTATTGACACAGCTATATTTATAAAAGCTTTTATTTCTTACCTGAAACATTATATTTTTTAAATATTCAAATTCCGTGTTGGCAGAAATGCCTTCATTGTGTTGCATGGATACCTGTTAAATAAATTTTAGTGTGAATAAATATACAATATCTTGTGAATCGATCTTTGTTCGGATCTTCCAAAATTTTCATATTTTCGAACGTAAGAGTGAACATTAATGGCTGAATTTAGTCAAAATAGTTAAGTGCTCTTAAAAATCAATTTCATATTACTTAATAAAAGTGTGTAAAAACCGCTAAAATGTGTAATTTCCACAACGTTACTCGTATTTGAGGTATTTTGACAGCTCATGCGAGAAAAATCTAAAGTGACCAGGCATGTGCAATAAACTCGTCCGTCACTCGATTGATTTCGTTCATACGGTCGTGCTTGTTCGGCTACATGTGCATGCGAACGGCTCTGCTTGAAGCAAAGTTTTTGATATTTTTGTTGAAGCAATTTTTTCCTTACGTATGTATGTACTATAACGCGGCAGAAAAAACCTCATTTGGTTTGAAATTTCGTGGTGGATAGATACATAAATGTGCGGATGAAAAAACAGAAGCAAAATACGTAATTTTTTTTCTCAAATATCGGATATGTATCTCAGATGAAGAGATGTGTGAGAAACGCCATTTTATGTTTCAATTCACATTGCTTTGCTGTCAATTCTGTTGTTTCATGTGAGACTTTTTTCGCTGCGAATAACTTGTATTTTACGAACGTGCAATATACATACATATGTATGTATGTACATAAAAAGATGTACACATTAAAAAAAAATTAATAGAAAATTTCATACTGCAACAGTTTTGACTTTTTTTTTAGAAAATTTTGGGAGTAAATATATGTATACATAAGTATAAAAAATTCAAAAAAATTTTTACATACATATGTAAATTTTAAACACTTACCAATGTTTCATCCAACTGCCTGGAGAGTTTAGCGTTTTGCAATTTTAAACGTTCATTCGATTGTTCTAATATCAAATAGTTTTCACATTTCTGTTCTAAGAAAAGATTACGATTTGATACATCTTGTACCTCAGCCATAATGGTTTTCAGTTTATTTTCCAATTCTTGCTTTTCAAAATCGTTGCTTGAGTTTGAAGTACTATTGGCGGTATTTAAATTATTGTTGTTTTTAGGATTGGAAGTGTCAACAAAACCAAAAAGTTTTTGGGCCTGCAGGCCGGCCTTCAACACCTCCAGGTCCATAATGCGATCAGTCATTTGTTTATTGGAGGACTGTAAATCTTCGATCTCTTGTTGTAGAGTTGAGATTTCTCTTGCTGAGTTATGTTTCAAATCTTCCAATTCTTGTTGCAGTTTTTCATTGATTTCGCGCAAATGTTCTGAATCTTTGGAGCTTGCTGGCAATTTATTAGGATTGAGAGTTTCGATAGCGCTCGCTTGCACCGAAGACAAGTGCGCACGTTCTTCGAGCTCAATTTTTAAGGTTTGGAGTTCTTGTTCGATAAGCTGCTTCATTTCCAATTCTTTATTTAGATCTTTGATCTCGGCTTGTAAATTTTTCACAGTCAAGATATTGGCTTCAAGATCATTTTTTAACTTATCGATTTGCCTTGAATCACTTTCATCTTGTAGAGCCATTTTTTCTTTAAATTCCTCATACTCATTTGAAACTGTATTATGTTTTGATTCTAAATCTTTTAATTTATTTTGTGTCATAAGCAGCTCCTTTTGCACAGTATCATCTTGTTCGGTTATGTACTTGATGTGTTCCAATTGGCGATGCAACTCGGCTTGTTGCTTTTCTAAGTCTACACTTAACATTTTATTTTGGGATTTTAGTTCTTGTATAATATTCTCGCGATCTTGAATTTCATTTTCATACTTTTCAGCATTTTCTTTCAAAACATATAGTTCACATTGTATAGACTTGAGTTTCTCTTTCAACTCCTGAGTGTCACAGTTCTGGTTTTTGTCCGACTCTACATATTTTGCCAATTTCGCTTCTAACTGCTCCACATGCTTATTTAAATACTCATTTTCTATAATGTATTGTTCGTTTGAACTAGATTGGGAGGTGTGTTTTGCAAGGTTGTCTTGTAAGTTTTTAATCTCATCTATTTTTTCTGTATGCTTCTTTTGTAGTTCTTCCAATTTAAGTTGTGAGTTTTGTACTAATTCTAAGAGCTTGGCTTTTTCTTGCTGCTCCTTCTGAAGTTCGTCTTTTAAATATTGCAAGTCCTTAGTTTCTATTTCTTTTTTACTTTGGCGAATTTCTGCTAATTCATCTTCCAACTGCTGAAGTTTTTCTTCGTGAAATTTAATTTTATTTTCACTTTCAAGTTTAAGTTCTTCTAAGTGATTGAAGTCTTCCTGTAGTTTTGAATTTTGCTTTTTGATTTCTTGCAGTTCGTTCTTTAATAGCTCGGATTCTTGTTGATTTTCCAACAGTTTTTCAAGTTTTGCAGTACTTTCTAATAGTTCCTGATCAAGAGAGTATTTTTGCTCTTTTAATAGTAAAAGCTCCTCCTTAAGCAGTTCTTTCTCGGCATGATCGCAACTAAATTTCTCCTTCAGCGATAAAATTTCGTTTTCTTTCTCTGTGATGAGCATTTTGTGGTTTTTGGCCACTTCTGCAAGTTTGCTTTGATTCTCCTCTAGTTGCTGCTGCTGCTGCTTTAATTTCTGTTCTTCTAGTTCATTTTGCGTGTTCTGAAGTGCTTGTTGATTTTCCTTGAGCAGGTCTTTCATTTCAGCATAATTGCATTTTATTGTATTAAGAGCTTGCAGTTCTTCTTGCAATTTCCGATGATCTTGTTCAATTTGTTCTTTTAAAAGTTTTTCTTTACTTAGTTCAGTATTTTTGTTTTCCAAGTCTGCTAGCAAACTTTCAAGTTTCTCTTGTTGCTGTGAAATAGCGATTTGAGTTTGTTCATTTTTTTGCTGCTCTTCCAAAAGTTTATCTCTTAAATTGCTGAGTTCTTGTTGCGCACATTGTATGCTGTCCTCCAAGCAGGCTTTTTCTTTTTCCAAAGAGTTATAACGGTCTTGTAGGGTTCGTTGGTCATGGTCATTTAGCTCTTGGCTGTTGTGTAAGCGCGAATTCTCATCTAATACTTCCTGCATTTTTTCATTAACTTTTTGCAATGAACTTTCGGCTGTTTGCAGCTGTAATCTTAGCTCACTTATTAAAACTTCTTCAGATTCGGCTTGTTGTCTCTCCTTGTCGGCAAGTATTTTCTCAAGCCTGTGGGTATTTTCCTCTAGCAAACAGTTTTTTTCAGCTAATTGTGTGTGCTCGCTTTCGACCGTCTGCAATTTCAATTCACAAGTTTTAAGTTTTTCCTCCGTTTCGCTTAATGTTTCCTGCCAGCGTTTAGAACTTTCTTGATTTGTTTGAGACTGAAGCTGCATTTGCTCAATTTTGTTTTCTAAATTACGTTTTTCAATGTCCAGGTCCTGATGAGACTCTTGGACCACGCGCATTTGTTCCTCCATTTGGGAAATTTCATTTAAAATGCTATTAATTTGCAGCTTAAGTTCATTTTTTTCTTCATCCATTTGCTGTTCCTTTTGCCGAGATGTTTCTTTCAATGCAGCAATAAATGTTTCCTGCTCTATTAAATCATTTTTAAGCTTTTCGATTTCCTCGTTTTGCTGCTGAATTTCAGTAAGCAGACTTTCATGCAGTTTTTCATTCTTAGTTGTCTTCTTTGTTAGAGACTTCAATTCTTTTTCTTTAATGCCTAGCTGTTCCTTGGTGTTTTGGAGTTGCAGGTTTAATTCGTTTGTAACTCTCTCCAGTTCTGTTTTTAGATTGGTCACTGTATCTGATTCTGTGTTTGTGGCTTGCTCTTTTATTATTTTCAGCTCGTTTTCAAGCTGTAAGGATTTGCGTTGTTGCTCTTCCATACGTAATTTTTCCTGGCGCAATTCTTGTTCAAGTTCCTCGTTGTTATTTAGGAGTTTCTTGAGTTCATCTTCCTTGGCGCTAAGACTGTCCTGAAACTGTTGCAAGATTTGCAATCGTTCGGTTTGTTCTCTTTCGATGTCATGCAATTTATTTTCATATTCAGTGATTCTAAGTTTGAGAATATCATTTTCATTTTTCGTTCTATTTAATTCGTTATCGACCTCAGCTAAGGAAACCTCTTTTTGTTGATATCGGGTCACCATTTCATTAAGTTGCACGTTTTGCTGCTTCAGTTCCTGCAGTTTTGCCTCGCTTTCTTTAGTTTGACTTTCCAGTTGTTCTTCAATCGCTTTATATGTTTTCTCCTTTTCACAATGTTTTTCTCGCAACTCCTGCAGCATGTGTTCTGTGGCTATTATCTTAGCGTCAAGCTCTTGTTTAGCCATTTGAGTTTGTTTTAATTTATCTTTCACCTCATTTAGCTCTTCAACCGTCACGCCACTACCCTTTTCCTTTTTATTCAATAGTTGTAGTTCAGTTTGCAACTGTTTCACAGTTTCACTTAGTTTCTTAACCTCACTTTCCTTGTTCTCCAATTCGGAATGAATAGCTGCTTTTGTCTGAGCTAAAAGTAAAACATTCTCCTCTTCTTGCTTACGCAATAGATCTAATTTATTATTGAGATCAACGATTTCTTGCTCGCGTTCTTGCAAAAGTTTTTCAAAATTTTGCGAGTTTTGTTCAGCATTTTTTTCATTGTGACCTTCATTAACATCGTTAAACGAGTTTTCAGTAGGTTTAACTGTTTCCGAGGTTAGATCTATCAGTTGCTCGTTATTAACGCCAGCCAAAGCTATTGCTATGTTATCAGGATTTTCACCGAGTAATTTAAGTTTTGTTTGATATGATTGCATTTTACATTGCATATCGTCCATTTCAAAACGCAAGGCTTCCTCTAAATGAGCTTTAGCCTGCTGTTCCAAGGAGCATTGTTCGCGAAGCTCATTAATCCGACGAATTGCTTTTTCTTGGGTTTCCACCAAAACAGACTGTAAATAAAAAAGAAAACAATGCATATGTATGTATAAATGTGTGGGTGCTCTAACATTTTTTTTTTTTTTGATATCTGCAATATTTTCTAAGATACCATCATTTTTTTCTTTATCCTATTTGCTTCGACCTTTTTCTTTTTAATTATAAGATTGCTTAATTTTCGAGCTTGAGGTCATGTTTGTTATTTTTATTTTCAATATTTCGTTTTCTTTTGGAAAACTTTTTCAGGAAAAAAATATTATTTCCTGAAGAAGTTTTCGAAAGGAAAATGAAATATTGAAAATAAAAATAAAAATAACAAGCAAGGACCTCAGGCCCGAAAATTAAGAAATCTTATAATACAATCGTTTCTTTAAAATCGCTTGAAAATAGAAATTTTATATGTTAAGAAAAATTTAATCAAAAATTTTAAATTTTTAGTCGGAAACAATTTTGACATAATTTAAAAGATTTCATTTCTTCGTATAATATTTTCGAAGATACAGTCGTTTCTTTGTAATCGGTGAAAATAGCAATTTTACATGGGTGTAAACCCATGAATACTTAATTCAAATATTTGAATTTTTTTAATACTAATCAATTTTGGCTTCATTTGAACGAATTTGTGCTCCATTTTACAAAACTGCATTACTTTTTCTTTTGATATTTGCAATATTTTAGAAGATGCAGCGATTTGCTTGAAGTGTACTAAAAGCAGAAATTGTACGTACACCTCAAGAAAAATTCAATTAAAACTTCTGTTTCCAATAATTAATAGTTTTGGCATGATTTTCAAAGAAACTTTGTGCATGGTCTTTGAAAATTCCGCAAAGACACTAGACGACGTTAATTCTAATAAAAATGCTACCAAAAGGCTAGTGTTCAGCCTAAAACTGCCCTGTTACACACATTGCTCATGATATCCACCACTTACGTGAGCGCAATTTAAATTTTATATTATTGCAAAATATACCATTTTGTTCATTTTTGAGGGCGAATTGTTTTTGTTTTTATATCACATTTTCAGATTTTGACTGCATATTAAATGAGCATAACACGGGTTTTTAGTGAATATGTTTGCTTTGGCTGGTTATTATATTTTCTAGATGTACAAGTTGTTATAAAAGAAATATAAAAAAAGTTTAATTTGATTTCGTAACAAAACTAGAATAGTTTTATTCCGCCACAAATCATTTTAGTTTAGAATGCTTAGGGATTTAGATGAGAATTGTATAGATTTTTCTATGTGTAAAACGTACCCTAGCTTTAGTGCTATCACGTTCAAGATCTTTATATTTTTTAGCTAAATCAGTATAACGACATCGATATTTATGATAACGATCTAGAGACTTGCGATATGCATCATAAAGCTGTTCCTTTGTGATGACATCCAGTTTGGCTGCAGTTGAGGCTGTATCGCCCATTTCACTTCCTGATTCATCTAAATCAGATTGAAATTGATAGCTCTAAAAAACAGAATATAAATAGTGAAAAGAGAAATTAAAATTAACAATGACTAAATAGGTTACTTATTATTAAGACCAGAGAATAAATATTTGAAACATTTCCTATAATGAATATTTATATGTATATATATGTATACACACATAAAAACCAGGCTGGTTACTCTGTATTACAATACGAAAGGAAAATCTTTTACACTGCTATGAAAAAACCACAGAGAAAAGCTTTCGCATCGTATTACAGAGTAGTGTCACAGAATTTGTACGAAAGTGAAAATTGCTTCTTTTTCAATTCGTAACGTTTTTTATTTCTTCAGTTTTCAAACGTTTTCATTAATCTGAAAATAAAGTTAAGTTACTGTTTTTCTCTTAAATCAAGGAAAAGTATACAAAGTACAATAAACATAGATTTTGGTACAAATTTATCCAAAAATAAAAAGCGGTTCATAAAAATTAGGTTTGTTCGTTATCATATTTTTTCTTGGTTATTTTGTAAGCTTAAAAAATACATATACATAATTCGCTGTTCTTAACTGATTTTGATCACTTTTCAGTTACATAACTTAAGAGACAACAGTATTGATCACCATTTGGCATAAATCTTCACACGTTTTCCTTAGGTGAGTTCTCCAAAAATTATCAATTACACTGTACTATTTTGAAATGAATTCAAAAAGTTGCCGTTTTATGTTTTCGGGAGAAATTAAAACGTTTTAATTTTCACTTTCGTACAAATTAATTTCTGTGCCACATCTGAATATAGGTATATTAGGTACATGGTCAAAGCAATCTATTTCATATACTCTTACCGAACTGGCGTCCCATGTTGGCATTCGGAATGAAATATCACTAGCCATAGAAGAATTCGATAGTTTACGAGTTCTGGGTATAGCACCAGTGCCATTGTTAATGTTTTGAGAGTTAGGATTACGACCACGAACAGCACCAGCGGGCAATTTAACAGGTTTGAAAGGAGAGTTGTGTGGCGTATCTTCAAATTATTAAGATAATGTAGTTTTATTTTCATAGTTTCATTTCATATTTTAACGCTAAGAAAACCTACCTTCTTCCGTAATACTAAAGAAATTTTCATTTGTTGCATTCGTGGCTGCAGTCGATTCGGAACCACTGGTTGTGCTAGCAGAAGATGAAACGGCAGCCTAAAAAGTATGCAAAATTTAAAATAGAATATTCCCGTAGTCCACAATAATAATTTTGTAGGATTATATTTTTAGATTTGGTTCCCTTTTTATTCAATTCAATATGGTTTCACAGTATTATTATGTTTTGCTTGTATGTAGTGTGTTTGCACCAAGTTTATATCTTCATTATTACGTTCAATATTTTTTAGGTTTCTCATTACCTGGGCAGCAGTAGCAAATTGTTGAAACTTTGATGGCGAAGCTTTTACTTCTTCGATTAATTTATTTTTTAAATTTGCAAACATTTTATTCGTTTTCACTTGATGTCTTAAAATGTAACAGTATTTTATTTATTCGTTTCGAGATTTAGGAAAACTGTTTATATTTCCACTTAACTACATCGATACGTGTAAAATTTTCACTTAAAGAAAAAAATTTGACAGCTTTTTATTTTTTGTTCAATTTTCTTTTGTTATCTAATTCGAAACGGAGTACTGCCAGCACAAATATTCAAGAACCGGTTAGCGGCTCTGTTTTGTATAAATTGCTTTTATTGTATTTTATTGAAAGCTTTATTTTCATTACAGCTACTATTTGTTTTCAAAGTTCTTGCAGCATGAATTTTTAAAAAAATAAAATGTAGAATGAAACAAATCGATAACTTCAAATTCAGTGGCTTAATATAATTTGTACCGGCTTGTATAATTTGTAATCGATTCCTATGCGGCATTTATTTTTACAAGGGTAACGCCGAAAGCGCTCGCTTACCAGCACTGGCTCTGCTGAAAAAATGTCTGCCGCCTTGTTCATCGAAAACGTTTTCTTAATTGTGTGTTAATTTTTATTGTATTTTTGCAAATTAATTTTGTTTAGAACTAGGAATTTTATGATAGAAACATAATATAGACGAAAATACACCAAGTAAGTAAAAATATTTATGAAGTAAATGAGTTTTGTCGGCGAAATTTTGCAGACAAATGTTTTCAGAAAAAATGTATATGGTGTCGGCAAAGAAAAACTGTCTGGGTGCCGAAAATGTGTAAAGTTGGGATGAAGTGAAGAAATGTAACATAATTTCTTTTACTTTTCTAATAGATATATGAAAAAGGTGGCGTAACTGAATTATAATGTCATTGCCTCCTTACATGATACCGCCCAATTCTTGGGCGGCTCAAATTATGGCTCAGCAGCAAGCGCAGGCTTACGCTGCCGCAGCCCAAGCCCAGCAAGCACAAATGCATGCACATCAAATGGCTAACCAAATACAGCAAATTCCACCACCCGGTGCACCACTCCCTCCTCCACCACAACAACTCGGTCTACCACCGCAAGCAATGCAATCCCAATTGGGGCAGATTCCTACACCCAAACCAGATATACCAGAAGAAAAGCTGCAGGAAAAATCCCTCAAGTGGCAGCAATTGCAATCAAAGAGGTTTGCGGATAAACGTAAATTTGGATTTGTTGACGCGCAGAAGGAGGATATGCCTCCAGAGCACATCCGAAAGATTATTCGTGATCATGGCGATATGACGTCACGCAAATATCGACACGATAAGCGTGTTTACTTGGGTGCTCTGAAGTACATGCCGCATGCTGTGCTTAAACTTTTAGAAAATATGCCCATGCCATGGGAGCAAATAAGAGATGTACAAGTGTTGTATCATATAACTGGTGCCATAACATTTGTAAACGAGATACCATGGGTTATTGAACCTGTTTACATAGCTCAATGGGGAACCATGTGGATTATGATGCGTCGTGAAAAGCGTGATCGCCGCCATTTCAAGCGTATGCGCTTCCCACCTTTCGATGATGAAGAGCCACCGCTAGATTACGCCGACAATGTGCTGGATGTCGAGCCTTTAGAAGCAATACAAATTGAATTAGATCAGGAGGAGGATGGGTCGGTCTTTAAATGGTTTTATGATCATCGTCCTTTAGTGGGTACACCTTATGTAAATGGTTCTACGTACCGTAAATGGAATCTGACTTTGCCACAACTGGCGACTTTGTATCGTTTGGCCAATCAGTTGCTCACTGATCTGGTAGATGATAACTTTTTCTATCTCTTCGATCCAAAAAGTTTTTTTACTGCAAAGGCTTTAAATATGGCCATACCTGGAGGCCCTAAATTTGAGCCTTTAATTAAAGACCATAATGTGGGGTCAGTATTTGTTATTCATATCAACTTATTGTTTCATTGTAAATAAATATATAATTGTCTTTCTATTAGGGACGAAGACTGGAATGAGTTTAATGACATCAATAAAGTTATAATACGTCAACCAATACGAACAGAATATAGAATTGCATTTCCATATCTGTACAATAATATGCCTCATTTTGTCCATCTTTCGTGGTAAGCTACCTTTTTTATTGTTATCATTATTTGAATTGTTTTTATTCACTTTAAAAATGAATCGAAATTTTTTGAGTTTTATTTTGATTCAAATACAAAGAGTGGAATAATAAAAAAAACCTTATAAGAAAAATTACTACAATTATTATAAATTAACAAAAAAAAAAAAAAAAAAAAAACTAGTAAAGGTGATTTGTTAACACAAGCGTTTAATAAAGAGACAATAACTTTTTGCTGCTGAACAGATCAAACATTAATTTTTTTTTTCTATGTGACGGTAAAACCTCATATTGTAAATACTATCTATTATAATTTCTTGACTTGGAATATAACTATATTTTCAGGTACCACACGCCTAATGTGGTTTATATTAAAACGGAAGATCCCGATTTGCCAGCATTTTATTTTGACCCTTTGATAAATCCCATTTCGCATCGTCATGCGAATGTTACAAAAATCGCGGAGCCATTACCTGATGACGATGAGGACTTTTCATTGCCGGAAGAAGTCCAGCCATTTCTGCAGGACACGCCATTATATACTGATAATACAGCAAATGGTATTTCACTGTTGTGGGCGCCAAGGCCTTTCAATTTAAGATCGGGACGTTGCAGAAGAGCTATTGATATACCGCTGGTTAAATGCTGGTATAAAGAACACTGTCCACCTGGACATCCGGTAAAGGTGCGAGTTAGCTACCAAAAACTACTGAAATATTATGTTTTGAATGCTTTAAAACATCGTCGGCCAAAGCCGCAGCGAAAAAGGTGCGAATTTTTATAACACCAATTATGAGATTGTTTTTATTGATTTCCCCATTTTATGCAGATATTTATTCCGATCATTCAAATCGACCAAATTTTTCCAAACTACTACCCTAGACTGGGTGGAAGCAGGCTTACAAGTCTGCCGTCAGGGTTATAATATGTTGAATCTTTTAATTCATCGGAAAAATTTAAATTATCTTCACTTGGATTATAATTTCAACTTAAAGCCTGTAAAAACTTTGACCACCAAAGAACGTAAAAAGTCTAGGTTTGGTAACGGTGAGTGGAATTAAAAAACCCTTTTTAATGTCTTACATGCTCATGGAATCAATTTACTATTCCATTGGATTTTTTTTAGCTTTTCATTTGTGTCGTGAAATTTTACGATTGACAAAATTAATTATTGATTCGCATGTTCAATACCGGCTGAACAATGTGGATGCTTTCCAATTAGCGGATGGCCTACAATACATATTTGCACATGTTGGTCAGTTAACAGGCATGTATCGATACAAGTACAAGCTCATGAGGCAAATTCGTATGTGCAAAGATTTGAAACATTTAATCTACTATCGGTTTAATACGGTAAAGTTCTTATTTATAAAAAAAGAACAAGTAGCAATTTGAATATCCGTTTTTTTGTTTTTGCAGGGACCTGTAGGCAAAGGCCCCGGTTGTGGATTTTGGGCACCTGGCTGGCGTGTTTGGCTCTTCTTTATGCGTGGTATTACTCCTCTTCTGGAGCGATGGCTGGGTAATCTGCTTTCACGCCAATTCGAGGGACGACATTCGAAGGGTGTTGCCAAAACTGTAACGAAACAACGTGTTGAATCGCATTTCGATCTGGAATTACGTGCCTCCGTTATGCATGATATTGTCGATATGATGCCTGAAGGTATTAAACAAAACAAAGCCCGCACCATCCTGCAACATTTATCAGAAGCATGGCGTTGCTGGAAGGCCAATATTCCATGGAAAGTTCCCGGTCTTCCCATACCCATAGAAAATATGATTTTACGTTATGTGAAAATGAAAGCCGACTGGTGGACTAACACTGCTCATTACAATCGCGAACGTATACGACGTGGAGCTACAGTTGATAAGACTGTATGCAAAAAGAATTTAGGCCGCTTGACTCGCCTTTATCTGAAAGCTGAACAGGAACGCCAGCACAACTATTTAAAGGATGGACCATATATATCACCCGAAGAGGCTGTTGCTATTTATACCACAACAGTACATTGGCTGGAATCGCGAAGATTTGGCCCTATACCATTTCCTCCTCTGTCCTATAAACACGACACTAAACTTTTAATTTTAGCTTTGGAGCGTCTAAAAGAAGCCTACAGTGTAAAGTCGCGCTTAAATCAGAGCCAACGTGAAGAATTAGGTCTAATTGAACAGGCTTATGACAATCCTCACGAAGCTCTTTCTCGCATCAAAAGACATTTATTAACACAGAGAGCTTTCAAGGAAGTTGGCATTGAATTTATGGATTTATACAGTCATTTAATACCCGTTTATGATGTTGAACCGCTGGAAAAAATAACTGATGCTTATTTAGATCAGTATTTATGGTATGAAGCTGATAAGAGACGTTTGTTCCCTCCGTGGATTAAACCGAGTGATACAGAGCCGCCACCATTGCTGGCCTATAAATGGTGTCAAGGTAAGCTTTATGTTCTTAGCTCACAAATAGGTTGTGTAAGTTAAATAAAATCTCTGTACCTGATTTTCGTGTGATTTGAAGCAAGGTGATTTGTATTTGAAATCCCCTTGTTGCAAACCTCACGCTGATTGGGTACGAAAATCATCAGTTAAATGTTAAAAATTAATAAATAAAAATCGAAAGCTCATGGATGTGGATGTGAATAAACTTAAACTGTTTTCCTAAATGTGCCCTTTCCAGTTTTGACTTTATTAATAATTTTTTAAGGTATAAACAATCTTCAGGACGTTTGGGATGTCAGTGAAGGCGAGTGCAATGTTTTGCTGGAAAGTCGCTTCGAGAAACTCTATGAAAAAATCGACTTAACTCTGCTAAATCGTCTTTTGCGTCTAATTGTTGATCACAATATTGCTGATTATATGACGGCCAAAAACAATGTTGTCATTAATTATAAGGACATGAATCATACTAACAGTTATGGCATCATAAGGGGTCTTCAATTCTCTTCGTTTATAACACAATACTATGGTTTAGTTCTGGATCTGCTAGTACTTGGCTTACATCGAGCCAGTGAAATGGCTGGACCACCACAAATGCCCAACGATTTCTTAACTTTCCAAGATGCAGTGACAGAATCGGCGCATCCCATACGTTTGTACTGCCGTTATGTTGATCGTATTCATTTGTTCTTTAGATTCAGTGCCGACGAAGCAAGAGATTTAATTCAGCGCTACTTAACCGAACATCCAGATCCAAATAACGAAAATATTGTTGGTTACAATAATAAAAAGTGTTGGCCGCGAGATGCCCGCATGCGCTTAATGAAACATGATGTAAATTTGTAAGTTATATATAATTAACAATTTTAATTGGAAAACAAGATGAAAATGGAAAATATTTTTTGTTTAGGGGTCGTGCTGTTTTCTGGGATATAAAGAACCGTTTGCCACGTTCTGTCACCACTATAAATTGGGAAAACACTTTTGTTTCTGTTTATTCAAAAGACAATCCCAATCTTTTGTTCAACATGTGTGGCTTCGAGTGTCGCATTTTGCCCAAGGTTCTTATTTTAAGACAATGTGGGTTTTATTTTTGTAATTATTTTTTGTTAATTCGTTTTTAGTGTCGCACACAAAATGAAGAGTTCACACATCGTGATGGAGTTTGGAATCTTCAAAATGAAGTTACTAAAGAACGTACCGCTCAGTGTTTCTTACGGGTCGATGATGAATCTTTGGGACGTTTCCATAATCGTGTGAGACAAATTTTGATGGCTTCTGGCTCCACTACATTTACCAAGGTAATGGCTGTTTAAATAAAAGTTTTCACATTTTTTTTTATAAATAGACATTAGCAACCGGAATTTCTCTCTGCAAACAAATGTTTCGATATTTCGCTCTCCTTAATGTATTACAAGAAGCTATCCGAAGGAGAGCGAAATATCGGCAAATAAAACAAGTAGAATAAGGAAGACCTAAAGCAAAAAAATAAAACAATATTAAAGTAAATAGGGGTCGAATAATCTTAATAGCTAATCAGCAATAAACTTATTTTAACAAAGGATACAAGTTACGGAGAAAAACTTTAATTGTTCTTCAAATCTAAATATCAAACCATTACTTGCGTGTATGTTTTTTAGATATTTGCTTCTTGGAGCTCCGATACTTGTGAATTCTTGTCTGTTGTCTGAGAGAAATTCTTGTTTACTCTCTTTTTACCAAACTTGGCCTAGAAAGGCTTTTTGTATTACTGAACTTGAATAAATAAATAAAAGCACGTGATCTCAGTTATTATACATTACAAATTCGTTAATTTGTTTTTCAGGCCTTAATTTTTGTTAAATTTTGTTTATATATTTTAGATTGTTAACAAATGGAATACAGCTTTGATTGGTTTAATGACATATTTCCGTGAGGCTGTTGTTAACACTCAAGAACTCTTGGATCTCTTGGTGAAATGTGAGAACAAAATACAAACCCGTATTAAGATTGGCTTGAACTCTAAAATGCCCTCCCGATTTCCACCTGTCGTTTTTTATACCCCAAAAGAATTAGGCGGCTTGGGAATGTTGAGCATGGGACACGTGTTAATACCACAATCCGATTTAAGATGGTCCAAACAAACAGATGTGGGCATTACACATTTTAGATCGGGTGAGGCACAATTTTTGTTTAAATTGAACAGCAAAACGTATTAACGATATCAAACAAATTCAAATACATAAAAGAATAACCAACAAAATGTAATATTTTAAATGTGAGTAAATATTTTAGTGCCTTCTGTTTTTTGCAGGCATGTCCCATGATGAGGATCAACTGATTCCCAATTTGTACCGCTACATACAACCCTGGGAAAGTGAATTTATAGACTCTCAACGTGTTTGGGCTGAATATGCCTTAAAACGTCAAGAGGCGAGTACACAAAATCGACGTTTAACACTGGAGGACTTGGAAGATTCTTGGGATCGTGGTATACCTCGTATTAATACACTTTTCCAAAAAGATCGTCATACCCTAGCCTACGATAAAGGTTGGCGTATACGCACGGAATTCAAACAATATCAAGTGCTTAAGCAAAATCCTTTCTGGTGGACCCATCAAAGGCATGATGGTAAACTATGGAATCTAAATAATTACCGTACTGATATGATTCAAGCTTTGGGTGGTGTAGAGGGCATCTTGGAACACACTCTCTTTAAGGGTACTTACTTCCCCACTTGGGAAGGTCTTTTCTGGGAAAAAGCTTCCGGCTTTGAAGAATCCATGAAATATAAAAAATTAACCAACGCCCAAAGATCTGGTTTGAATCAAATTCCCAATCGTCGTTTTACGCTCTGGTGGTCACCCACTATTAACAGAGCCAATGTGTATGTGGGTTTCCAGGTCCAGTTGGACTTAACAGGTATTTTCATGCATGGTAAAATACCCACTCTAAAGATATCGCTAATTCAAATATTCAGAGCCCATTTATGGCAAAAAATACACGAGTCAATTGTCATGGACTTGTGTCAAGTTTTTGATCAAGAACTGGATGCTTTAGAAATTGAAACAGTCCAAAAAGAAACTATACATCCACGTAAGTCATACAAAATGAACTCATCTTGTGCGGATATTTTGCTATTCCCTGCCTACAAATGGAATGTCTCACGCCCTTCACTCCTGGCCGACACTAAAGACACTATGGACAATACAACGACACAAAAATACTGGCTCGACATACAACTGCGTTGGGGAGACTACGATTCACACGATGTTGAGCGCTATGCTAGGGCCAAGTTTTTGGATTACACCACTGACAACATGTCCATTTATCCCTCCCCCACAGGTGTGCTAATTGCCATTGATTTGGCCTATAACTTACATTCTGCGTATGGCAATTGGTTCCCAGGCTGCAAGACTCTCATACAGCAAGCAATGGCCAAAATAATGAAAGCTAATCCCGCGTTGTATGTGCTGAGAGAGCGTATACGTAAGGCTTTGCAATTGTACTCTTCTGAGCCAACAGAACCCTATTTAAGTTCCCAAAATTATGGAGAACTTTTCTCAAATCAAATTATTTGGTTTGTGGATGATACAAATGTATATCGTGTTACCATACACAAGACTTTTGAAGGGAATTTGACCACAAAACCTATTAACGGTGCTATTTTTATCTTCAATCCTCGTACCGGGCAACTGTTTTTGAAAATTATTCATACGTCTGTGTGGGCTGGACAAAAACGTTTGGGCCAGCTGGCAAAATGGAAAACTGCCGAAGAAGTTGCCGCTCTCATTCGTTCGCTGCCGGTTGAAGAACAGCCGAAGCAAATTATTGTGACCCGCAAAGGTATGTTAGATCCCCTGGAAGTGCATTTACTGGATTTTCCTAACATAGTGATAAAGGGTTCCGAACTGCAGTTGCCATTCCAAGCTTGTCTAAAAGTAGAGAAATTTGGTGATTTAATACTTAAAGCCACCGAACCCCAGATGGTGCTGTTCAATCTTTATGACGACTGGCTTAAGACCATATCCTCTTACACAGCATTCAGTCGTTTGATATTGATTCTAAGAGCTTTACATGTGAACACCGAAAGAACGAAGATTATACTCAAACCTGATAAGACCACTATAACTGAAGCTCATCATATTTGGCCCACCCTGACGGACGAGGAATGGATTAAAGTGGAAGTACAACTAAAGGATCTAATATTAGCTGATTACGGCAAGAAGAATAATGTTAATGTCGCTTCACTTACACAATCAGAAATTCGAGACATTATCTTGGGCATGGAAATTAGCGCACCTTCAGCGCAGCGACAGCAGATCGCTGAAATTGAAAAACAAACAAAAGAACAGAACCAGCTTACAGCCACTACTACCAGAACAACCAACAAACATGGCGATGAAATCATTACTTCTACAACCTCCAACTACGAAACCCAAACATTTAGTTCGAAAACTGAATGGCGTGTCAGAGCCATATCGGCCACAAATCTCCACCTTCGTACAAATCATATATATGTGAGCTCGGACGATATAAAAGAAACTGGCTACACTTACATTTTACCTAAAAATATTTTGAAAAAGTTTGTCACCATATCGGATTTGAGGGCTCAAATAGCCGGCTATTTATATGGTGTAAGTCCGCCAGATAATCCCCAAGTCAAAGAAATACGTTGCATTGTAATGCCTCCACAATGGGGCACACATCAAACAATTAATCTTCCCAACAGTTTGCCCACTCATCAATACCTCAAGGACATGGAACCATTGGGTTGGATTCATACACAACCCAATGAACTGCCGCAGCTATCGCCGCAAGACATTACGACACATGCAAAAGTGATGCAAGAAAATTCCACATGGGACGGTGAAAAGACAATAATTATAACGTGTTCCTTTACTCCTGGTTCCTGTTCCCTGACCGCATACAAATTAACGCCATCCGGCTTCGAATGGGGATCCAAAAACACTGACAAGGGAAATAATCCGAAGGGCTATCTGCCCTCCCATTACGAACGGGTACAAATGTTGTTGTCAAATAAATTCCTTGGCTTCTTTATGGTGCCGTCTCAAGGCAGTTGGAATTATAATTTCATGGGCGTACGTCATGATCCAAACATGAAGTATGATTTGCAATTAGCAAATCCAAAAGAATTTTACCACGAAATACATCGACCTTCACATTTCTTATTATTTGCAAATTTGGAAGATGGCGGTGATGGCTCTGGAGCCGATCGTGAAGATGTATATGCTTAGACTGCTGCTGCATTTTCAAAACGTTTTACAAAAATTTATAATACATATAGATTTAGTGCCACGCCCACGATGGCACTCGACAGCGTTTTCTTGAACAAACACACTCAAAACAATGACGAAATTTTAAAATTTGTTACTGTTTTGCATGTAACTAAGCGAGCGATCGATATCGAGTGACATCGTGGGCCTGGAGGTTAGAGAGTCAAACTTTACTATTTAAGATGCTTAGTTTAAAAAGTGTTGAATATAATTTAAATCAAAATTAAACAAGATTTCTTTGAATTTTAATCTATTAACTTCAAAGAAATGTTTTTTTTTATCAATAAAATTGTAAAGAACACATTTGGCTGCAGAGCCAAATAAGTTAAATGGAAGCTTTTGATTCGTTTTCAATTTTAAAAAGCACTGATGGTTTTCACGATGAGCAAAAATGCTCCGCTTTTTTCACACAACAACAAAATGTATGTATTTGCATTTTGCTTCATTTGCACTAAAAAAAACAACCTTGAGCAAAAAGAAGTGTGCAAAAATGCTCAGATGAAAATAAATAATATAAAAAACAATATATGTCGAAGCCAATTAACAATTTTTCGTCAATACAATGAAAAACACGTTCATGTGAATTCAAAATAAGATTTTTTTCAACAAATGCAAGCATAAGCTTTAAGTTAAATTTATATGTGTGCCTTTCCAAAAGCAAAATAAGATCGGCAGCGACTTCGTGCAAACTTGACGCGGATGGACTTCGCCCTCTGTGACACTTCGTGCCTTTTCCAGGTCCAAAAATAGACCTTATAAATGTTTTCTGTCTTTTTCAGCCGTCTATATGCCGACGACATTTCGTTGCTGCTAATCAACTCATCAGTAGACTCGAAAAATTCTTAAAAGAATTTCCATGAACAAAATGAGAATCAGAAATGTTAAAAAAAAAACTATTAACGCAGAAACATTTTTTTCGTGTTAAAGGTTTGTTTTAACATTTCTTATTAATACATCTCAATTGGCTCTTAAAGCAAATAAATAATTAGGTTCATATTTGAAAATAAAGAATATGTTAACTAAATCAATGAATTTTCAAACCTTCAACAAGCAAAGATTGCAAGAAAATACCCAAAAATAAACCAAACTGATTGTGCAATTTCGCACAAAGAATACGGTGTGCTCACGATTAACCATAAATGCACTGCAAATTTACACAAAGCAATCGTGAAAACCCTTATTATTATTTAAAATCACGGAATTCCCAAAAACGAATTGTAACAAAAAGCTTTGTTTATACCATGGTACAACTAATAAGGTAGCCTCATCAGCTAAACCGTTAATCATCTGACTACTTTAGGTTGTCAGGAGAATACAAAGATGAAAGCCAGCCAAAAAGAGATAGCTAATCAGCGTAAGCTCTGTTCATCTATCTGACAGTTTGCAGAAGTTGTAGAAAAACAAAATGCATGTTATTTTTATTGAAGTTGTTCTTATTGTAGCGAAAAGGTTTCGTTATTAGTTGTATCAAGAATGATAAAACACATTTATTTTATCATTCTTGAGTTGTATCATGATTGTTTCGTAGGTTAAGGTATTTAAAATATTGTTTAGAACTTCAAACTCTTACTTTGCTAAAGTAACGCTGATTTTGATGTCACAAATCACATGATTTAAACGCACATGATTTGCGAAGCAGACTTTATTACGAAGGTGTCAAATTTTGCTTGAGTCGATTTTAAGCACTTATTCGTCTTGCCACAGAAATATTGATAAAACATTTCTAATTTCGCCTGCATAACCAATTGCATATCACTTACTCACTGCCTTGGCAACAACAAATTGGTAGAACATGATTTTTTGATAAGAAATGAAGGCATAAATTTATTAAAATACAATGTATGGACATTTTTTTTTTTTTTCAATTTTTTACGTACACAAAAGTAACTAAGAGCACTTCCACAGTAATATTGCTAAATTGCCAGCAAAAAACAGATATAAAATATTTTTAGTCTCATATGTGATTTCGAAACCGAAACCTTCACCCACAACCACATGCCAATAAATGCCGAATTTTTTATCCATTGTTTCTTTAATGACCCGAGCTGCTTGCTATTTGAAAATACAAAAAAATAACAGCTTGTGAACCTTTTTTGATTGGAGAGTTGAAAACAAAATTACCTCATAATTGGAGGAATATTTCTCGCATGCTGTTATACTCAATTCAATAGCTTCAGTACGCATTTCTTCGTTCATATCTGAATGCTGCAAAAAAATATGCAATATTTTATTACAAAAATTTATAACTGCAGCAATTTTTACTTTAACTAGAGGATAGACGTGAATAATTTTCTTTTCTGCTTCTTTCTCTTGATTGCCACCATCATCAGCCATTTTATTTTGCAATTAGTTTTCAATAATTTCTTTACAATTTATAATTTATTTTGAAATTTTCTTTTTTCGACAATGTTTATAAAATTTATTTTTGTTTCTGGGTTTGCAGCACATTAATGACTTGTTAGAAGTTTAAGTGATTCTTGACTCCCCTTGTTGGCTGGTCGTGGTTTGTTTTTGTCAATTGTGTTTTTTTTTTTTTTTTTTGTAACAGAAGACCACTTGTGAGTTGAAAGGAAACGCATGCGCCAAGTTTTACCCACATCTGGCTATAAACACTTATGGGATACTCCATATATTTACGTATGTTTTTCTTTTACATAAAAAACTTGCATGATTTTGTTTTTTTTTTTTTGCGAAATTACACAATATAAAAGCTGTCGATCCATTTTTATTAGTTTTCCATACAAAGATCTATTTCATATTAAACTAGCTGACCCGGGGGCACACACAATACTGCAGCGGTGCGGTGCCAGAGCCAAGATTTTAAAGTTTTAAGATTCTTTCATCACAATAAGATGTTAAGAATTTTTTCTAAAAATAAGATTTTTCGTCTCGTTTGGACATGTTACAAAACAAGGTTTTGTTGAGAAATGAAATTTACAAAACCACCAACAAAACGATTAGGTTTTAATGCTGTCTGTCGTGTTTAAATCGTGTCGTGACTACGTATTGTGTGATTTATTTTATCATCTCCTTTTATTGTCAATAGAATAATTCTATTTTTAATATTTACCTATATGTACATATTATCTATAGATATATACATATATGTATGTAAGTATTAAAATACTAATTATTAGTATACTAATATTTAATTGCCCAGAAACGATTTTTATATATTGCTTTCACTTTTATCAGACATAGAAAAACATGCAGAAGGCAAAAAAACTTGAATTTTGAATGGAATGTACCATATAAAAATCCGTTTTTTTAGTGTCGGAAGTATAAATGTACAAACATCATTGCATACCTATTGTATAAAACTTTACACAACTTCCTCCATCCCTAAGACAACACATAATTCATTGACAAATTCAAACAATAAAAAAACTTGTTTTTGCTTTGTTCTGCTGCTACTTTCATGTATTCATCCTTTCACCCTTAAAGTGTTTGCAAAACAAAAACAAACCTATTTTTAAATGTTATATACATATTTATGCACAAGAGTACATACATATGTATGTATCCATGTTTGTATGTAAACATTTAATTTCTCCATAAGATGATTCTGTACTCAAAAGTAATAACAAGCTAACTCGGCTTAGGCGAAACCAATTTGCCATACGTATGTACGTGACAAACATCATATAACAGTCTAGCCATGGAAGTCTGAATAGGGAGGGGCTTATCTTCCAACAAGATTTTTAAGTTTTTTCCAGCAAAAATATCGAAATACCGACCTATGAGCTTTTTTCGAATACCGTGGATGACAAAATTTCAATGGAATCTCGCATGGAATTCCCAATATTTTAGATTTTTGTCAACATTTTAAAATAAATACTTAGCTTCAAGAGACTTGCAAGGTTATATGTAGTAACTTTGATCCCATACTTTTTTTGGGCAAAGCTCGGTAACATGAGAGCAATCATAAATTTCTCTCAATAATAGACAAAAATGCACAAAACAAAAAAAATTATATTCTATCCCAAAAAATAGCATATGATCTGTTTTGATGCTGTAATGAGCATTTCAACATATGTATAGTATTTTGGAAAAATTAAATGTTTTTCTGGACGCATTTAGAATTTAAAGGAGACAGTTTTCGGCAACTTGGTATCCCGCGGACTCCCACAAACTTATTATGTTGGTTGATTCAGATCATGATGCAACTAATAAGGTAGCCTCATCAGCTGAATCGTTAATCATCTGACTACCTAAAACTGGTAAGAGCATACAGAGATGGAAGGCAGCCAAAACGTGATAGGAAATCAGCGTAAACTCTGTTCATTTCTCCTCTGTAAATGTAGAAGTGGCGTTTTTTTTACAGTTTTTTGAGTGGTGTACGAGAACAAACTTGTTGAGTACGGGATCACAGCTGTTGAATATGGAATCCAACTTATCACTGATAGAACAGAGTTTGGAAAAAATAAGCATATAAATTTATTAAAATGTGTTTTGTATGAACATTTTTAATTCAAGTACAAAAAGAATTCTTCCGCAGTAATGTTGTTAAGCTGGCTGTAGAATATTGTTGGCTCATATGAAGTATTTGATTTCAAAACCGAGCTCTTTTTCCACTTCCTTCGTCGGACTGTTCAGTTTTGCCACCTGGTATATAGTTATAATTGTATTTGGCTGGAAATTCGTACAGACCATCGATGCCTCTCCAAGCGCCTGTTGCGGTGAGTAAAGGATTTAAGAAGCCCTCGAGAGTATCTGGGACAGGTCGGTCGGTGTAGTACGTTGAAATGTCATTGGCTGATAAACCTGGGTATTTAATATTTAGTATTAGTGGTGCTGAGGAGCAGTGTGATGGAAGTTCGATCCCTTTCTTTAACAATTTTACATAATGCTCCAACTTTTTAAAGTTATCAGAGAAAGCTGGGTTGCTGCTTGCCTTGGCTTGTCTAGATGATGTAGGTTTCTCGCCATATATCGACTGCTTGGAGGTAACTCGAGGATCTGGTTTCGGACATTCATCATCCTCAAGAGGCATTATTACCTTAAACTCTTTTGCGGTTCGCTTCACTTCAATATTAATTTCATACATTTTAAAATAATCTGACATTGCCTCGATTAATACCTGGACAAAACTGATAGGTACTAGGTCCATGTCCCTAGTTGAAACTAGAGACACCGTGTTTTCATGTATGTTTACTTCGAACTTAACATCCTTGAGGATGGGCATGTCTACTTTCTCTGAGATCGTTTTGAGGTCTGCTCCTTCTGCAGTCTCAGTGGCATGCGGGTTGGTATCTTTATTTGGAGATGTAGGTAAGGAAGCTTTCATCATTCTAGATGCTACGTAGCCTAAATCAGACTGAAGATCGCGAGAACAAGGAGTTCCTCCACTAAAGTCAATATCAATAGTATGATCTGGTATTGAACTGCCCTGATGGGCCACTGATGGATCAGAAGGAGTGGATGTAACTTGGATGGAGGCGACACTAAGAGTCTGGTCATCCGGGATGTTTGTTTTAGTTTTCTTTTTCTTTCCTTGATCGGTCATTTCGATATTTATTTTGTTAATTATTATTGTACACAAGGAAAAAGCTGTCAATCCGTTTTTAGCTTCTCACACAATGATTTCGTTTTATTCATTTACATATGTATAAAAAGCTAAAAGATAACATTACTTACTGGAACAACAATAGCAATGGAATGTTTAACCGTTAACTTCGATGTATAAAATATGCATACATATTAAGGCGGTACAAATTATATACATACATACATATGTACATCTCAATCTTAAATATATTCTGGGAAATGAGTTTCCTGCAAGTAAATGTTACCCGGTAATAAAATGCTTGTGGCAGCTCAGTATTATGGGAAAAAGAATCCCCAGTTTTCGAAATCATTTGCTTTCACTTAAAATTTGCAAAACCATTTCTATGAGAATGAAGTGATTTTAAGTAAAACTAAATATTTAGTGTAGTATTCCGGTTGGTGATTACGGCAACAGTTGCTGGGGAACAGCAACATTTTAAAAATTAGCAAATGTTTGTAAGGAGGAAATTGCGTAACGAACAAATACACGAAACAAAACTCTTGTGTACATTTTAGAACAACCGGCAGTTATCCTAAAAAAAAAATAACGACAACAAAATCATTCAAATGCCACCACTCCAAATTGTCAGCAGCCAAAAATCAGCAACATTTTCAGTAATCCGAATTACGCAAAGTTCATTAAATGAAGTAAATAAAGAGCTGGCTGTCGAGGACATCAGCTCTTTTTTTTTTGTTATTTATATATGTATATACATATATGTACTAAATGTAAATAAGATATATTGGCAAAACGCAAAGAAATGAAAGTAACTCAATTTTTGAACGATTTCATCAGTTTCAACTAAATTCAATTCTATTAAAATGTCATCATTATTAAAAAATTTTCCGAATATTTTTGAACTAACAATGATTCTGATCACGTAATTGTTGTGCGAAATCTGGTAAACTGAGAGGAATCTAGAAATTCTCTTAGTAATGGGTAAAAAACGCAGACAAGTGCCGTATGTTTGTTTTGATGCTGTTATAAAAATTGAAACATAATTTTTGTGAAATGGATATATTTTATTAGACGCATTTAGTTTTAAAGTCCTTTGCAGGCCTGCGGGCTGTTTCGTACATGAAGAACAAGAGTATTTCTCTCTCAAAAGCTCTCTCACTTGCACGAACTTTGAGTACGTAAACAGTTTTCGTGCAAATTGGGATCACGCGGGCTGCCAATGTTGAGAACGGGATCACAGCTTATATTAGCGACAAATTGTTTATGTTAGACACTCTTGAAATAGGTACATTATCCGAATACTGTTCTTCTTTATTGTTATTGTTGGTTTTAAAAAGAAATGAGTGTTAAGATAAATGTTCGAACATTCTTTCAAAGATTTTAATGTCAAGTGGACACACAAACACAGCTTTAATTTTATAATATTTAGTATTAATCTCAGAGCTTAGAGTGTTTTTATTCATTATTAAATATTTAAGGCGACAAATTGTTGGCACACGGGTTATGTCCGTGACATTTCTTGCGTATTTTGATTAGCTTAATTAATAATTAAACTAAGACTAAAGATAAAAGCCACAGCATGTATTCAACGATCTACCACTTTTAATTACACAAAAGAAAAAAATATTCGAATTCCTAATGAATAAAAATAACTGATAGTTCATCGATATCAAATTTTTTCGTTGGATCACATAAATACGAGTATGTCAAACAAAAAAAATGTATTTATGTCAGCGTACGCGCAAGTTCAATATTAATGTAATTTTATAAAAAAATCTATTAATTCGGTTCATATAAGCATGTATGTACATACATTATGTATATACATACATATGAAAGTATACATATAAAAATTGTAGAAAACAATTGCTTAAATAGTAATTACAAAACTGAAATGTTATAGTTCTAAGGAAAATACTTATTAATCCCAATCTTCTTCGGAATCATTATTAAAATCACCTGCAGTTAGACTGCAACCTGCTGCTAAATTTGATGCAAGCTCCTCTTCTTCCTCATCAGCTAAATTATATTTGTATAGTGCATCTTCTGTATCGCGATGCAGATCATCAGATACATCAGACCCATAATCCTCCTCATATTCAGGCAAAATTATGTAATTGCCCTCTATCTCGTATTTGTTAGTCTTCAGTATTTCTAAGAATTCAGTTTGTTTTACATTGAGAGTTTTTACATATTCGAAAATAATCTTCCATGGTATTTGATAAATACATCTTTCTTCGTTAAAGTATGTTGGTTTATTTCTAGATTGTGAAATAAAGAAAGTAGTTTCGTCCAAGACCTTTTGTTTCGTAGAGCGTTTATCTTCATTGAAAGGAAAATCAACAGTATATATAACTTTATATTGGGCTTCTGGTGTTACGGGCTTTTTAGAAATTTTATGCGACAAAGGTTTGTCGATCATATCGTTCCGCGCAAATATAGCAACTTGGGTAGCATGACCCAAATCTTCATATGCAGGTGGTGGGTTTCCCAAGCCCATAAAAGATACACTGTAATTGGGGTAGTTTTCACAAATTGTATGTGCCCACGTTTCAAACTCTTTCCGCGACCATTCAAATTTGTGGTCATAATGTCGAAAACCATTATCTAACATTGTTCCGAAAATTATGTTGTAATCAGAATTTGGTGTAGAAAATATAGCTAAGTTTGGTTGGATAAACCCGAAAATATTTTCGGGTACCTTCTCCAAAACTTCTTTGTGTAAATGTTCAATGCTAAAAAAAATAATATATTTGTAATTGAGAAAATATACATATGTATGTATTTACTAACATCTCAAGACCTATTACCACATTTACATCGTACAATTGCTCAACAGCGTCTGTGATACTACCTTGCAGTACTTCAACGCGAAGTGGATTTTCTCGCTTTTTCAAATAGTCCGCAATGAGAGGTACAGCTTTTCGTTGATGAAGTGTCAATAGATCAGCATCTGTATCCACCTTAAAAAATAGATATGTACATATGTATACATATTTAGATATACTTATACTTAGGTACAGTGTACATTGCACACGTTTCTTCGCAATTGCTACATAAAGATTTAGCAAAACGAAAAATTGAAACAAGTAACATGTTAAATGTCCATTTCATTAAAGTTTTACACCGGTATTCATAAAAAATAAAACGTTGCTCAAACACATTTTAAAAAAAAATTTATATGAAAAATTTGTCGAAAAATGTGTTTCAACAATGTTTTATTTATTATGAATACCGGTGTTAATGTTTATATTAAAACTGTATTACGAAAAAGTAATGTTAAAATTCATTGTATATTGATAAAATAAGGTTATATTTATATACATATGTATGTGTTATCTCAAAGAAAAAAAAACAATCTTTAAATATGCAAAACTCCAGTTTTCAACATTTTTGAAATTTTCGCGTTTTTTGCGCACGGTAGTTTCGTGCCCCCTATTGTGCTGTTGTCAGTTATTTTTTTGTCTTCGCGCCAAGTGTTTTGTCATATACCACCACTAAATAGAAAATGTGGTTTCGATCATGATTAAATGAAAATCGCTTAATTGAGTAATATGTGCAATAAAGCGAAACAACCATGCGTAGATGGAAAATACAACTCATTTTTTTAGTTACATACCTATTAGGTTGAAAAATTGTTTCGGTTTATTAAAACAAAATAAAAATCAGATGTTTACGTTCATCGTACAATGTTTATAAAGGAACAACCATGAACTTTTTGCCGCAAAATAGTTTTTTTTCGTTTGTGGAGCAAAAAAAAAAATGAGTAGACGGAATCAATTAAGCGACACATTTACTCTTGTTTTTCGCAATGCGGTCTTAATTTGCGAAACAATTAAGCAGTTGGCGCATTTAAACGGAACTCAATTCAAGGATATTTTAACATAGACAGCTATACTAAATGATTTCGTTCCATGATTTTTCACGCAATAAAGCGTGAAACTCAATTAAGCGGGGCTGAATTAAGCGGAAATAACTGTTATGAAAAGTTTGGATATATGTACGTGTTCCCCATGTACAGAAACAAGTGGGTATTAATACCGTTGCTCTGTCGGCGTCACATTCATGTCATGTTTAACTTTATAGCTGGTGGAGACGACAAGTAAAGATACCACCGCTGATCCGTGGTGAGTTAAAAAAGAAGTATCTTCATTACTCTCATTTGGTGAGTTTGCCTTGAATATGCTTGCTAAACACATCTTGTCTGTACCAAAACATTCACGATAGCAGAAAATACCCATTCCACTCTGTCTCTCTGGAAAAATAAATTCTATAAGCATTAATTTTCTGAAATATTTAGTTTTTAGCTGCATATTTTAATATGAAATATATTATTAAGAAAAATTAATTAAAATTTTGTGCGGTTTGATTATTAAAAAAACGAAATAAATGATAGCAAAAATACTGAGCTGAATGAAACACTGTCTAGTTTGTTCTCTTGTCAATTGTACGTGTGTGAAGTCCGAGTGTGATAGGAGGAAAGAATAAAGCCTAATTAAGAGGCCATAGTTTTTGTAAGTTTTAAGTGGTTAAATGGTGTAAAATATTATTAAAACTATGTGTATTGTATAAAACAATGTATGTAATAACAGTTACAATAAAGCTTTTGCGAATTAAGTATATATAAGGCATTTTTTTTAAGTGAAATGTGGCTGAAATTTTTTTCTTTGAAAAAAAAATGTAGATACATATGTACATATGCAGGAAAAATTTTCATAATGGTAATGAAACAGAAAACCTCAAAGAAATGATTATTTGAAAATTAAAATTTATGTGTGTACTTAATATGTAGACAAAAAAAAATAATACGCCAAGGAAATGTAATTAATGTGCCGCTAATTATTATATTTTAATATATTAATTGCGAAAAAAAAAGTATTTACTTCGAACGTAAAAAATTATGCTGGATATCATCAGTAATAGTATATGTATAGACTTGCTCTGCTAGTGCTCGCGGTTGGCTTTCGTGGCAGAGCTGTTTTTATTTTCTTGTTCGGTTGGTTTCTTCATGTGTGTTTTTGTTGTTTTCTTTTGTTTTTCACATTTTTTGTGTCTATAAAGCGGTATTGTCGGCTACATTTTGTGACCTTTTTTCTTTGCTCCCCCCATATATTTCTTGAGCTATCAGTATAGAAAAAAAGCAGAGTTTATTTTGAGCAAAAACATGGAAGTGTGTTTCGTCTCGCGAAAAAAAAAAAAACAATTTAGTCTTAAAAATATTAAAGGTTTTTATTTCATGTTTTAAGAAAGAGATGGAACACACTTGGTTTTACCACCTAATGATTTTAGTACGAAAACAGGGAATTATGTTTTTTTTTCTTTTTTTATAGGTATTGCACTAACGCTGCACTTGAAATTAAAAATGCTAATTTGGAAACACTGTGGCATCGAACCTTAAAAGGAGTAACCATTGGGGATGCTTTGTTAAATTTTAAATTAAACATTTTTTGTAGGTACCCATATTAAGTAAAATTAGAAACTGAAAAACCTTTGGTTGGTCAATGAATAACCGGCAAGAATTATTTAAATATAAATCTACTTGTTATATAATATCAAAAATACATAGTATTTTTTTAATTTTAAATTTAATTTTGTGCCTTGGTTGGGTAGCTGCAAAGCCATGTAGTATTTTTCTTTTTCACAAACTACAGAAATATCGCTTGGCCATAAATTGAAATAAATTTAACAGATATACACATATCCTATGTACATATGTATGTGTGTGTGTATGTCTTATATAAAATTATAAAAACTCATGACAAAGTGTGTTTACAAATTTTTATTTAACTCTAATAAAAAAAAAAACGTACCTATAATTTTATTTTTTTTAATTCTACCATTTTAAACAGCAAAAAAATTGGAAAACCCATCACTAATGTACATTCATATACAAATTAGTAACATCAGTGTTTTTGCAGATATACGTGCAAACAAACTTCAAACTTAAATAAAACGACAGAAAAAATTACCAGTATACAAAAATGAACTGAGGATAATTAAATTCTTACAGGAAATGCACTACAATGTACGTTTGAATGGACACCTAATTGCAACCAACATCCAAAAGACGTAGAAGAAAAACATGTCACAAGGATACTAATTTACTGAGAAATACTAAAAGTTTAATCAAGAAAACGTTCCTGTTGAGTAAAGAAAATATTTATTTTTCAAGAGACTGATAGCAAGAAATATTCATAACTAAAAGTAAATTTTGCTAAAATTTCAACACATGTATGTATTCACTTCGAATTTAAATAAAGCCAGTCAACCACCCAAATGTTATAAATTTAAAACATTCTCTGTTAACAAAAGATTGCAAACACTGGCAGCAATTGAGATTGTTCATTTGTATTATACCTACACTAATCAACAAAATGGGTAAACGTGACGTAACTGAAAGTCATGATAATGATCAACATATTTCAACGATACCCACAGGACAACGTAACATACGAAAGCGAAAAAATAATTCAAGTAGTATAACAAAAAACAAGACTATACGCATAAACACTTCTCACACCGATGACTATTGGCATGAAAATGATGATGAAGATTCATCTTCAAATGATGGACTACCATTGGGGCTAACTATCGCCACTCCACGTAATGCTTCAAGTAAACAAGCTAATAATTCCTCTATACTTTTGAATAGCTCTTTAAATCTAAGCCTGACACAAAATGATAACAATTCTTCGATAACCGAGTCGCCGAAACCGGTATATACCCTCAGGCCATCAGTTGTGAATGGCACTGTTTTGTACGATTTAACGCAACGACCATGGCGGTTAGGTCGTCCAATTGGTAAGTGCGCTAAAGCAAGACACATAACAACAACACAAAGTAACTGAAAACTTTTTGATTGTATACTTTTTTCTAATTTGTTGGCAAGCAATTATTAGAGCAACTTTATCTTTTTGTTTTTTTTTTTTTTAATAGGCAAAGGAAATTTTGGTGAAATATTTTTGGCATCTGATAATCTCAGCATTCCGGTTACCAACGAAAATGCCAGGTTCGTTGTGAAAATAGAGCCACACTCTAATGGGCCACTCTTTGTGGAGATACATTGTCTCATGAATACTGCCAAAAAATATTGTAAGTAATCCATTCCTGTGTTTGCGTTTTTCATACACACACATCTTCCATTAATAAACAAATAAGCTGTTTGTTCCAAATTCTGATTTTTATCTAGTTTAGCAAATATTTCTTCTTCAATTTAAAATTTTCTAACAAGCTATCGCCGTCGATATCTTGTAAACGAATTTGCTTTAATTTTCATGTTTTTAAAAATATATTATTTTTGTTCTCAACTGACTTCAATTATGTAATTTAATTTTATAATGGACTATATGATTTACAATTTTTACTAAATGTTTTCTCTATAAACAAATTGTTCAATTGTCTTCTCTATAAACAAATGAATTTCAATTTGCTTTAATGAATTTAATATTCATGCTCGTTTACTTAAAATTTTTAAAAATAACTAATCAAAACATATTTCAATATTATTGTCCTGAAGAAGCTATCCGAAGGACAGCGAAATATCGACAAAAATATTCAATATATGTTATATACTCTTCTTATAATAAAAAAGACCTTCAGCTCAGGAAAATAATTAGTATATAAAATCCTTAAATCATTTTCACTTCAATAGTAGTAGTCATATTCTAAGAAGTAATATCCTGCATGCCTCTTGTTTTATTTATTTATATGTAAAATACATAAGAACCTCCATGGTCAATAATTCATGTTTGTATTAACCATTTAAGCTTTACTCTTGATAACTATTGGGGGGGGATGAAAAAAAGAATTGTAATGTGAAAAGAGAGAAAATAAATGTATAATTGGTTTCCCAGCCCCAAAAACACTACAATAAATTAGATATATACATATGTACATATATGTTTTTCTTTTCTTTTGCAGATACATTAAAAGATGAGGAAACTACTGATGGCCAAAGGGGCGAAAAACTTGCTGCTTCCCTTAATCACGTTGCAAAAGTAGAACCTTCGGGAATACCAGATTATATTGCTTCCGGATCGCATTATTTTGGAAATGCTCGATATCGGTTTTTGGTTTTGCCGCGTTTTGATAGAGATTTACATTCGTTGATTAAGAAGTGTCGCGTACACCAGAAGTCAGTTTTAACACTGGCTATACACATCGTAAATGTTTTGGAGAATTTACATGACAGAGGTTATTGCCACAACGACGTTAAAGCTCAAAATCTCATGATATCTAAATGCACGTACTTGACACAACAACAACAACAAAAAACTACGTCTTCCTCGGCTTTTCCCAAAAATGGTGAACTTCAGCAGCAACACATCAACAACATAAAAACGTCCAAATATGATGATCACTACGATGAAAAACAACAGACCACAGATAGTGGTAATAGTTCGGAACAGGAAGCAAATGATGAAGACGATGAAGAATTTACTGTGAAGCGAAAATCTTATAATAGCAAGGACATAGACCGTACCTATGAAGAGGATGAGGACGAGAAAGAAACTTTACAAGAAGACGAAGACGAGGATTTCGATGATGGCGCAACAACAAATAGCATGAATAGTACTAGTGTGGATACCTATCACACACCAACAAACAAAAACACGCGATTTAATGGAAAACGGACAACTTCACGTAACGTTGTAGAGTACAGTGGTTCAAATCCAGTTCGATCATGTCGCCGTGAAAAACCAAATTCAATATACGACGAAATGGTAAAATCTCATTATTTGCGTCCCGCTAAGCGAATCAGTTACTCGGAATTTTTCAACGAGGATGGTGTCTCAGTGAAGAGTTTCAGCAATGGGCCAAATAACTCTTCTAGTGACATGCATTCCAATTCTTCGGATGACGAATCTGAAGACTTTTTGTCCCTTTATATGCGCCGCAGCATTGAATCGGCGGCGAAAAAATTATACACTACAAACTTGCAGTCAAGGCGGCTGACAAGGCGTCAAGAAAAGCTTTTGAGCGCTAACAGCAAACGTGATGAACAATATTGCGCCAACTCAAATAATATTGACACCATTAAAAGTAAACCTAAAAATGGAAAAAATTACATCTTTTCAGCCGCTTGCCAGAATGTACAAGAATTGGTTGAAGTAACTGAAGAACGTATATTTCTAATTGATTACGGCTTGGCCTCAAAATATATTGACAAGGGTGTTCATCGTCCCTTTGTAATGGATCAACGTAGAGCCCATGATGGAACTCTCGAATTTACTTCCCGCGATGCTCATATGGGTGCCCATTCCAGACGCAGTGATATGGAATGTCTTGGTTACAACCTCCTTTTTTGGTCTCTCGGCTATTTGCCGTGGAAAGAGGCGGCCACCAATCAGCAACAAGAAAAAGTCCACCGTGCAAAGGAGTTCTTAATGACTGATGTGCGGGAGCTTTTAATTCAAATTTATGGGAAACAAGTGCCCAAATATTTGGGTGAATACCTACATTTAGTTGGCCAATTATCGTATCACGAGCGTCCTGACTACAACAGCTACAGAAAAATTTTCGAAAAGGAATTTCAAAAACTAGGTTATTCGCTGGCCGATCTGCGTCTGAACATGAAAGAAATTCAACAAACTTGTGTTCGGGTGAAAGAAGAAATTGAAAATAAGAACGATTTTTTCGAAACCAACAAGAATAATGGTGCTTGCAACATGGTTCTGAACATAATGCAAAATATTTCTGCGGGCGGCACACCGTTTCAAGAAAGAACTATTTCTAATCGCGTTTCGCCAAAGAATCTTCGTTCGAAATCCGATAAGAAAGGAGCAAAAAAGAAGAAGTTTTCTTGGGCCGAAATACTATCTCAAGATCCAGACCAAATTGCAAGGGAGCGAGCTGAAAAAGAGTTTGATCGCGAAGATGAGTTGAGCGATGTGCAGCACCAGATAGTGAGACGCTATCAAGGGAAGCCAACAAAAACCATCGTTGAACTTTTGAACCATTTAGGACGTTCTGTTAACGAGTACGAAGAAGAAACAGCTAAGCTGGAAAGCGAATATAAACAGAAACGCAATAAAAACGAGGTAATTTAGTAAAAAAAAATTAATAAAACATAATTATTTTAATAAACAGTTTCACCACTTGCATAATTTAGGATAAAATGGATTTAGATGAATGTGATAATGCAAAGTCAATCAGCAACCATGGTGAAGTTGAAGACATGGAAGAATGCAATGACGTCGTAGGCTTTCAGGCACCGAGTGGCGAAGATTGCGAAACAGATGTCACAGAAAAGTCAGAAAAATGCAAACGTCGTAAAATAAAAACCTCATCACCTATAAAATGTAAAAGTTCTAAACGTAAATCAAGTAATTCTAAAAAGACAGTGGCTAGGAAATTAATATTAAAAACACCAACTGAAGCGTCGCAAGCTACTCGTGGTGGCAACAACACATCATTAACAGCAACACCTATTTGCGCCAGAACAAGGCGCAAACTGGCTGCTCACACGGTCATAGACTTGGTTACGCCAACAAACACCCCAACCAAGGCTAGATTATCGAAGACAACTGCAAGAAAACGTGCAAGTACCAATAAGGAAGCTTTATCGAAGAGTGTTACATCTTCAGCGACAACCGCTTCAAATAACGGTGTAATGGAACCACACCAGCAACCTTCTAGCAAGAAGAACAAGCACCGAACTAGGCGGTGCCTAATAAAGACTGATCTAGCAACACCTGAAAGTCTACAAGCTGATTCAAATTCATTTTTTGGTCCCGATGCTTCGAAAGCGAACATTGAAGCAATATACTCACGCAACTGCAAAAAATGATTGATTACATGACGGCTAAATACATACAAATAAATATCCTTTCATGCAAAACACAAAAGGTTTTTAAAACTTTGTTCTTTCCCCCGTTTAAATTGAAAGATAGAAAAGAATTGAATTTTTATACATCTTTTGTTAGAATTAGATACCGCTATAATATGTATACATAAACAGAATAAATTAGAATAAACATAAAAAAGTATTAAAAATGTAAGTTAAAAACTGATGCTATTGAAGAAATCATTAACCTAATTTCAATGGCCTACTTCCCGGTTTAAATAGAAGTAAAATGCACATGTTAGTTAAAAAACTACTCATTAAAAAAAGAAGAAATTTCATGAGAACATCCTGTTTGATTATTAAAATTTATATCTGTATAATAATTGGCTTTAATTATCAAAATTTAAACATTCATAATAAATAGTTAAACAAAATAAATTAGTGAATAAAATAAAAAGATTTTTTAATTAAAAAAAAAAAAAGAAAAGAAAAATGAATAAAATGTAAATTGAAATACAAAAAACAAAAAAAAAACATTTGAAAATGAAAATAACTGAAAGTTTAATTTTAATTCTCAGATTACATAATTCATTTTTGTTTAAGTTATGTTCGTTACATAGATACACAATTTTAAAAGCTTGAATAAAATTCAATCGCTTTTAATAGGTGTCAATCAAAATTAAACTGTTATCATCAATTCGCCCTATTTCATCGTTTTCTCTTTCTTTCTTTCTTTTTTCTACTGCTAGTAATTAAGTCGTTTTTACATACATATAAAATACCTTTATCATGTTTTATATCGTTTCAATTTTGTTTGTAATTCATTTCTAAGTTAATTTTATCTTTACTTTAAACAACTAGATGTATTTGACTTAAAATAATAAATTAATAAAAATATCCTTTGAAAATTACCTAGGCTACGTACATAGTAGATACATACATACATAAAATGCATAAGAAATTACCTAATATAAAAAATTAAATAAAAATTATAAAAAAAAATAAACGGTTTTATTTCACAAGTTCATCGTAAAGAAAGTAAAGTTATTCGTTTTGCGCCGGTAACTTTACCAAGTGGAGAAAAATGTTGTCTACGGCCCAGTAAAACTCATTTCAGGTTCATTTTACGTAAAACTTTAATAGTTTCAAGTTTGCACAAGTGCAAAAAAATAAGCCGGAAGTAAAAACTGAGTTGTGTGGGATTGAGAATAATTTAAGAGTACTTGCTTTCATGCAATATATTTCTATATCAATGTGGCAGATATACCAAGTTTAGTTGCTGATGCGTACGAATCATGTTAAATATAATTTGAAAAAACTATCAAGCTGGAATCGAACTCGGTTTACCGGTCACCTGTAATGTTTTATAGCCGGCTTGCTTGGATTCCTTTCGATAGTTGGCTAAAATATTTCAGGAGGATTTCTAGTAGCCATATAACATTAGCATACCTAGAATATTAAACTAAATCTGTTAGTTTGAAATATAAATTGGACTAACAATTTTTACATACATATGTATGTAGCTTATTTTTTGGGTAGTGCTAGAGATGTGCGGTTGTCGTGAATCACGCGAGTGCGTGAACATTATTTAAAATTAATATTCCGTCCGTGATAGTGCCTGATTACCATTTTAAGGCAGTTCACGAAGTTTCACGAAAAAATTGAGATACTAACCATTTTTGGTTTGCACATTTTTCCTTGAATTATTTAACAATACAATTTAATTTATCTCAATGTCTATTACACATGTAATGTATGTACATTTACCTGGGTCAATTTGTATGGAAGGAAAAAATAAGCAAAATTATTATTTCCTAGGGAAATAATAATTGCACGAGTAATTTTAACCCGATAAGCTGCATATAGTGCAAAACCAAAATTAAATCACTAGTTATATCTACGAATATTGTTTTTCTTAAAAACTTAGATAACTTTTTTGTTTATGAATAAATATTAACACACTTATAGTATAAATTTCCCGACATTAAGATCAAAAAGCATAATAATGATTATTATTGTCCTGAAGAAGCTATCCCAAGGAGATCGAAATATTGACAAAAATACTCAAATTCTCTAATAAAAACCTTAAGCTCAAATAAATATATAAAATAACAATAATAAACAAGGACCTCAAGCTCGAAATCGTAGAAATCATATACAGTTATTTCCTCTTAATTGAGCCCCGCTTAATTGAGTTTCACGCTTTATTGCACTAAAAGTCATGGAACGAAATCATTCAGTATACCTGTCTATGTTAAAATACCCTTTGAATTGAGTTCCGTTTAATTGCGCCGCCCGTTTAATTGTTTCGCAAATTAAGACCGCATTGCGAAAAACAAGAGCAAATGTTTCGCTTAATTGATTCCGTCTACTTTTTTTTTCTATTTTTTTTTTTTTTTGCTCCACAAACGTAAAAAAATTGTTTTGCGGCATTCATTCATTCCTTTACAAATATTGTACAATGAACGTACCTGATTTTTATTTTGTTTTAATAAACCTAAACAATTTTTCAACCTAATGGGTATGTAACTAAAGAAATCAGTTTTATTTTCCATCTACGCATGGGTGTTTCGCTTTATTGCACATATTGCTCAATTAAGTGATTTTCGTTTAATTGCGTCAGCGATTCAATTAACCGAGTATTGCTTAATTGAGTTCCCGTTTAATTGCGCCAAAAGTCGTGCATTTTTAGAAACTCAATTAAGCGTAAATAAATGTAATTAAAAAGGAAAAGGTTGAAGTAAAGAGTTGAAATTTATTTCAATTCTTCATTTTTTATTCAGGAAGGTCTCAACTTTGCGCATTTGTGTTACGGTCTATGATCTTTTAAGATTATTCCAACTTTTAACAGGAAATGGGCACCTGGTTTCTGTATTTCCTCATTTGTATAGATACATATGTATGTTTTAGAATGGGTTTTTGCCATTGTTTTGTTTATATGTAAGTTTACTACAGTATTCATACCTACCTCAAGAATGTGTTCCACATGCGGTATTCGGCGTAATAATGGCAATAGGCGCATTTCAGAGCATCCGAAATCGACAACCTTTTAGTGACATATGCACAATGTTAATAACTTTGAATTATAAATTAACTTAGTGGAATCATATATTTTAGTATACCTTTTTAAGTGTTTGCTTCCAGCATGGGTCTTCAATTATTTGAATTGCTGTCATATAGCGTTGCTCGTAAAGGGGAGGATCAAATTTAACATTCTCCGAAGTTTTGTATGTATTTGTAAACAAGCCGTTGGGTAAGTTATACGAAAACATTATTTCAGTTAATAAATGTTTTCATGTGCTAACTTTCTCAAGAAAATAAATCAAATATTTGTAAATAAATCTTAAATCCTACAGAAGTTAGCATTCACAATAGTACCGGCCTTTCATGACATGGATTGGAAAGGAACAAAATCTTAATTTGACATCACTGCTACAGCTGAAGAAATTTTGTCCCAAGTGGTTACACTGTCACAGTAAGTTTCTCACCGCCAACACAGCTTGATACTAGGTAATCGCATAACTACAAAAAACACTGCATGTATTTTGTTGGTAGAAAAACTGCTTTACTGTCATCCGTTTGTTCGCGTATGTGTGTTGTGTATTTTGACAGCTATACAAGCTAAAAACAGTAGTCAGCTGGGCTTGTAAGACTACCTGGTATTAAACTGCTTTGCTAACCGCCATCAGCTGAACCGTTAATAATACAACAATCATGTACAAAAACAAAATGCGTTTTATTTTTATTGAATTTGCTATTGTAGGGATACAACTATTAGTTGTATCATGGGGAAAACGTTGCCTTCTTAATTGTATCATGCTCACCGCTTCTACACAGGCAAAGATTAACCGTATTCACACCCATCAAATTTTGCTGTTAAACTCTATAGTTCGTGATCAGTCGGTGATGGACGGGTAATCAGTACCGAGCATGATACAACTAATAAGGTAGCCTCGTCCATGATACAACTAATTGTATCATGGCCTCGTCAGCTGAATCGTTAATCATCTGACTCATGATACAATTAGTTGTATCATGATCTGACTACTGCAAACTGTCAATAGACTACAGAGATGAAAGGCAGCATGAACGAGATATCAAATCAGCGTAAGTTGTACCATGGTACTGAGCAAGGTGATTTACTTATGTTAAGCTAGAGAAAATCCCAAGTATACAACCAATTTGTATCATGCACAAATGTGACAAAACATAAAAAATTCTACCAACAAAATACATGAAGTTTGTTATGATTATGCAAATACTTAGTATTGAGCTACTATGGAACATCCAGTGGGTGATCATTGTACGTGCAAAAACAAAGTGTGTGGCCTTGGAGATAGTGCAAAGATCTGAACTCAGATACATCACATCGTGGCAATTGTCACTCAAACGAGTTTTCATTCTCGTGACCATTAAATGTACTAACTCCAATTTTTTGACAAATTAAACCACATGTATAACATTCACCCTTATTGTGGTTGAACGATTTGCAAAAATTACTTTTTAAATACCACCGCAGGAATACTATTAAATTTCAATCGCAGTTGGATTATTCGACTGCCAAATGTCATTCTGAAATTGCTGCAACAAGCTTTTAGAAAATCCAGGATAAACCCAGTTTTTTTCCAAGAATTAAACACAAGTCAAAATGATTTTGATACATATATATTAATTTTATTATTTTTAATATTTCCAAACTGCATTAGACGAACTTCTTATCACCCTCCCCTTCCGCATTAGAAAATCTGAAAAAGAAAAAATATTTGGTATTATATTTGATATTACAAACCAGAATTCCAGATGTCTAGTATCAACTGCTTTCAGTTTACCAGTATCATCAATTATTTTATGACAGGGATAACTAATCTCATCATTGTAAGTTAAACGTCTATGTGCCAGAAATTGCGAAAAATTTGCGTGTACGATTTGAATGTACACAATAGGTGCACGAAAAGTCCAATGTCTTAAATTTCGTTACGTCAATTCGAAAGCAAGAAATGAAATTACCATGAAGCAGTGGAAAGTTCATAAAATTATTTCTACTATTGCATGAAGGCAACATTTTTGCCAGAAAAGAAAATGTTACAACTACAACTTTATTCTAGTTTACTTTGAAGTGCAGTGTTACTAGACACTACACCTTCACTTAAAACAATTTTTGCCATTTTCAGCACATAGGGAATGTAAAAAAAAAAAAAATTTAAATAAATCTACTCACCTGGGTGAGAGAGATCTGGTAATCAGTTTTAGGGAAAAGCACCGCAACTCTATAAACAAGACCTGAAATATAAAAAGGACGATTTAAAAAAAAGATTCTTAACAAACCAAAAATTTATTTTGTATGTTTCAGACGAAAGGATATCAACATAAAGCATTTAGTTATATGCTTGTCTACTTGAAATATCATCACAAAAACAAATTTAAAATATCTTGTTCTTTATAGGTACGTACCTGAACAATTTTTTAATCCTTCAGATTTTCATCAGGCTTCTTCTGGTGTAGGTGGCCGGAACATACCGAAATTCCTCAATTTCCATAAATACGTATACTGAAACAAAAAAATTTTTTTTTTAAGAAATTGCGGAAGCAAATAATACAACTAGGGCGAGATATTGTAGATTGCCTAACTCAGAAGTATCGAATCAACACTATCTTCAGACTGGGACGGTACAATGTAATTCATCATCTCATAGAATACAATACAAAAAAATAAATCTGTATTGAATAATCTTTATATAGTTTTCTCAGCAATGCTGTCTGGCTTACTACATATGTCGTTTTGTTTACTTTTGGAAGAATATTGAAGGGAAATTATTTTGCGCCTGAACTTTCTTTGGCCAAGTTCATGTATCACTAACGACTTCCATATGGTGGTTAGATCACTTCATTTATCCTTTTCTGACGTTAACGAACACCGACACATGAACCAGGCAGAGGAAACATGTTGCTAATTCTTGGTTAGATTATGTCCCTAATTTAATTTTTACTTACCGCCGCAAGAGACGCTTGCCTAAATCGTTTCACATCTTCAAAATCACTGTCAGTCTTTCACATCTAATCATCTGGAAGATTCTGTAAAGCGACAAATTAGAGATTAATTAATATATTTTGTGGAAATATATGCATATTATGAAAAAATTTTTATAAAATCAGTTTAGAATACCGAATCAGCAAGTTATGTTCAGACTGGGGCGGTACGTTAGTTCATCACAATATTAAACATTATTTGATTATCAATTAAACTTACTTTTTACACGAGGCCGCTACATCTTCCACTTAACAACAAAGTCTTGAAAATTGCACCCAAGTAAACGCACATGCTGACAAATGAGAAATGAAAGAGATGTTCTAGGAATATTAGTTAAGTAGCCATTTTGAGAAACAGAAACTGCTCTAGCTGGCTAATCGGTTACTTGCGTGAAGTTTGCTGCGGTTGTACTTTCACTCAAGCACTGCCAGACTTCAAGTATAAACTTCAACGATCCCGGAAGTTTTTTTTTCAAATATGTTTGCTGAAGAAATAAATTAACGTGTGCTTGTATAAAGATGTGTTTGAACACATGTTCAACAATTTTTGTGTTAAAAGATGTTGACGTGCAATAATCTTTTAACTCCAAACAATCATATTGAATTTTGCTAGAGCTGCAAAACTATCGATATGCGCGCCATTCCATAGTTTTTAGTATTGCGCAAGATATTTCATTTGAGTGAATCGTTCGTTCTCTTTAAGAAATTTAATTTGATCTAATTCTTTTTTTGCGTTTATCTCTCTGAATGCTACACATAAATGAAGGAAAATGAAACTGTCTCATTCTTACCAAAAACTGATTACCTTGCTTTTTCAATTAAAATTAATAACAAAAGCAATAGAATGTTTTGAAAGGTGAGAATTAATAAACACAAAATAATTTTTATGTAATAAAATAGAAAGCATCAAAATTAAATTAAAAGTATTGTGTGAATGTAAGCAAACAGAAAGAAAACAGAACGGTGAAAGGTATAGAAAATCAGTACAGACATTTGTTCAGTTCAATTAATTCATTGATGAATGACACCATAGTAATAGGTACTGTTCTATTAAAGAAACCATCATTGATTGTTTCTGGCCGCCGCTTCCTACCGGAACTGTCAACCAAAAATATTTGTATTTATTTGGATGTATATATTCAAAAAGTCGTATTTAATGTTGAAAAAATAAAACGACAAACCAATGTTCGAAAAAGTTTTGTTCTCCGTCGGCCTCCAAGAAGACCATTTTTGAAAGGTCGGGGTGTAAGGTAATTATTGGAACGAAGTTCCTTAACGCGGCTTGCTGGTAGTGGAAATTAGTAGAAATCGTCACGAAAGCGTGTGAGCTGTTTATATGTATTGGTGTACTGTCGAAAAGCAATTGTGTATGATTGGCAGTGTCTCCACTGACAGCAGCGGAGACACATACAAATAAATATTAATTAAAACGTTCCAAAAATTTAAGGAATCATAAAATTTCAAAATTTTAAAAACAACACAAAATAAAACATACAGATTTCACCTTGTATTACATTCAAAGATGAAAAAAAACGTAAGACCGACCGCATTTCTTTTTTTTTAAACGACTTCATTAGTCGCCAAGAAATTTAATACAGTTATTTCCGCTTAGTTGAGCTTCCCGCTTTATTGCACTAAAAATCATGGAAAGAAATCATTCAGTATACGTGTCTATGTTAAAATACCTGTTTAATTGAGTTCCGTTTAATTGCGTCAAAAGCCGTGCATTTTTAGAAACTCAATTAAGCGGAAATAACTGTATACATATGTATTTTGGGTGAACGCAGCAAAAAAAAAAAAAAAACAGAAAAAACTTTTCAAGTTGTTTAAAATTTTTAGAAATTAGGTTTTTAATAATTTTAATAGTTTTAAAAATACATACTTTATTTGATAAGACTTTTTACAATAGAATTTCTATATTGACTCACTAATTAGAATTTATATGTATGTATGTTTTTTGAGTTTAAGCCCTTCCAGAACTTTAGAGGACGTCGATATAAAAAAGTTTTTAGCATTGCCTGAGTGTGTGCATTTAAGGTGTAGGTGGGCTGAAAATGGCTCAGCAAGCTGTAACAGTATTCTACATTAAACCGTTGCAAGCGTAATATAGAACACAAGGCTGCTTCCTGTATAGTCTGACGTTCGAATCCATTGAGGAATCGTGCAAACTCACAAAAATATATTTTGGTTTCCGTTTCAATTGGCAGGGGTTTTACAATCATTGAAATAATTTCTAATAATACTTCTATACGTTTATCATATTCACTGGTCTTTAAAGCCAAACTGTAGTATTCGTTTGCCAGCGGCATTAAATGCTGACCGAGAACGATATTTTGGGTTCTTTTCACGCCAATACGTTTGCACAGTAAAGCAAATGCCAGAGAAATATTATAAAATTTTGAATGTTTTAATTTCTCTACTAAAACACTGACAACTTCTTCTTGTGAAGGTTTGAAGGCTTCAAAATGATATTCATAGCGAAGTTTGGAAATTAGCAGCTTACCACGCAATTCCTGTTTGTCCATATCATATTTGGTATTCATAAGTATTTGTTGTATAACACTTATAAGAGCGTCGGAACGATTATACGTTTTGTCTTCACGGTGAGGTAAAACTGTAGGATACCAGAGGAGAACTTCGTGGATCATCAGAACAGATTTCTCTATGTAGTAGTATATGCATTTAGCTATAAAAAGGCGGGCGGAATGCTTGGGAGTTTGAAGATACTCTTGAACTTTGGAGGCCATCAAATAGAGTTGAGTCAAATTTAAAGTGTCTTGCAGAGACAACTTTTCCACTTGTTTGTTATTGAACAGTAAGTTTTCTATTTTGTCGATTAAGTCGTGACAAAAGCTACTATTTCTTGTCACGATTATTCTTAGAAAAGTAAAGAGACGTTGCAAGCATTTGGAAAGATGTCGTGGTGGCATTTCTTGTATAGTGGAAGGTAAATCGTTTTCGCCTACATTCAAGCTGTCGGCTTGTTTCGCTACGACGATAACGGCTTTTTGCATTAAATTATAGTCCGGGCTTAAGTTCAAAAGCTTATTTATTAGACGTGTGGAAGTACAATATAAATCAAGTTCCATTTCGTCGTTGCAATACAACATAATTTGTTCTTTAAGTTGTTTTAAAATACATTCTTTGCGATTCAGTTCTTTGAGAGAAATTGATTCCAGAACTTGCTTTTGATGTTCATTTTTATAGGATTTAATTAAGGCATCAAAAATATTTAGATTGTTATTTTGTGGTGCAAACTGTGCTGGACGTTCTAGAGGTATGTTAACATATGTCTCAGTTACATGATTACATTCAAGGGTTTCAATTGGTGGAGGAGATTGTGGGGAGTCTGTATAAATAAAATTTACTGATGGCCGTTCATCTGGGCAATCGGCTTTCTGCAATTTATTAACTTTGCTAATGTTTTGGTTCAGAGTTTGTTTTTGCTTTTCGTGTTCTTCTAGATTTCTGCTGGTATTTTCACATATTGTATATGTCTTGTCACGTTCTGTTTCCACTAATGCCTGCGTATTTGTTATGCTTATCGTTTTATTTGTCATACTTGCTTTCTCTTCTTCAGCGTCTCTTTCTCTAAAGAAGCCCAACTGCGTAGTAATTCCATATCCAAGAATTCTGGTATTTTGTAATATTTCCGTTTTTGCTGCAATCACTTTTTTACTACTATCTTCTTTTTGAGGAGATTTTCGTTGCAGCACACTGTTAAACACATTTTTACGATTGCTTTGACATTGTGTAAAGTCTTCCTGTGTAGTACTGAGATTTAAAGATTCTTCTAATATCATTTGTTTGGCCTTGAGGCGTTGCGAACGTTTGCAAGGCTGTAGTTCGGACAAACAATCACTTTTACGTTTACGAGATCGTTTTGATTTCGCTTCGGATACAGCCGGCGCTATTATTAAATCTTCTTGGAGTAGATCCTCTACTATGGGGTTGAGCGACTCAGTAAGAACTTCATTGTATAGAGAACTATTTAATAACGTTGATATATTAGAAGAGTCTAAGACGTCATTGCAATTGTCCCCTGTTTCTGTAAACGATATTTCGAGTGGATTAGTTTCGAATAGTTTAGAAGTAGATTCGATTGGTTTTTCATCAATCATTAATTCATCTTCCATTGACAAACTATCACTTAAATCAGATTTATCTGCTTCATCCACTGCCACGTATTGTATGGGAACTTTGTTATTTGGCGCCGAACTGTTATTTGTAAAGAAAGATTCTTCGAACCTGGTTTTTTTGTCTAGTGGATCTGAATTATATTTCTGACATTTTGAGTCACTTGTGTTGGCATTAGTTTTGCGCTCAAGTATATTTTCCGTTGAAAAAGAAACGCTAGAAAATGTAAGATATTGCCCTTCAATAGCATTGCAATTTTCATTTTTTCTTTTCGCAATGGTATCTGTTGTGACAGTTTCTTTGCCGCCAAGTTTTAAAGGTGAACTTTCTTCAGTGCTCATGCTGTTTATATCATCTTGCAAAACATTTTGTCTGACATTATTTCCTGGTTTTTGTAGACTAAATGTATTATTTAAATGCAACAGTTTAAGAGAACCTAGTCCCGATGTTTTACACAAATCTTTCTCATTAGATGCTTTAAGGATTTCTTTGCTGTTTAATACTTCATCACTGGCGCTGGAATCTGATACTGTTATAATAGAAGAAGCTGAAGAATCTACGATTGTATGCATGTCAGGTGGAGATTGGCTTAAAATGTTGCTACTTGGAGTTAATACTTGCTTATGATGCAACAAATCTTCAGTGCAACAATTTTGTTCTTCAAATGTATTATTACTCTTTTGTAAAATTGTTTCCTTTATACAATTTTTAGCCAATTTTAATCTACTGTCACGTATTTGAGTATTTGTAATAGTTGTATTTTCGACGCTCGATTTCGGCAAACAACTTGTTAGCGATGAGTTCAGTTTTTCTTTATGATTGTTAAATGTCTTCTTATCTGTGGTTTTTGATAGTGAAATATGTATATCATCATTTACTGGAATCAAATTTTTTTGACCACTACGAATTTGTAGGCTGGCTTCTTTAGTTTCGCAGGTTTCACTGTCTGCCTGATTAATATTAAATATAGTTTTACAGGATGGCTTTGAAATCTGGAGTTCGTTACTGGCATTCAATTCCATACAGGAAATGCGACTAGTTTCTTGCTGGGATTTTTCTTTATTTGGACTTAAATAAGGAATGCCATCATTCTTTGGTTCAAATTCATTTACAGAATTTTTTTCTTCATTGTTTGCTAATAAAATATTCGGATATTCTTTAGATTTGCTATATTCTTTTCCAAGTGTATTTAAATTACTGGTCTGTTCTGCTGCAGCCACAGCTGGAGTGTGTGAAGTAACACCGCCTTCACAAAAGCTTTTAACTTTTGGTGACTCATTTGTTTTCGAAATATAATTTTCGTTGCTTAGGCTTTCGTTGTCTGAAGATAGTTCAAAATCTTTTTCAAAGTCACTTGAATACATTGTCGTTGAGCTGATTATTACTGGTTGCGATTCCACACTGGTGATGGAATAATCATCTTCATTAAGCTGTGGCAGGGAATTGCAACTTGCCCCAACAGTGCACTCAACCGTGTGAATTGTCGAATCTTGCAGGTTGCTTACTTTATGAGGCTCAGTTGTATCTTTTTTTATATAAGTCTCTTCAATTTTAGCATCAGTCTTAGAAATTTCATTTATATGTGCAGCAATGTCAATAACTTCTTTAGCACAAGCATCTGAATGTAATCCTAAGTCATTTGCCAAACTGCTTTCAAAGTTTACAAAAGTATTACTATTTATGATTAAAGAGGGATTAAGGTTTTGCAAATTATCATCAGTACAAGTAATATCCGAGTCCGGAAACTGAATAATATCGTGAAGATCCTCAAGTACTGGCGTTGGTATGTCGGGAATGCACAGTTCTCGATTAGAATTCAATGCATTTTCATCCACATTACTTTTTATCACAGGTTTAGGTTGAAGTTGAAAATTATTCGATTCTTCGTCATCAGATTCGCCAAAAAGCAACTGATACTTATTTTCTATACTTTTAGAATAATTCAATGTTTTCTTTGGGACTTGCTCAATTAACATTCGTTCAGTTTCGGAAAAGTATTCCTCTATTGGCTGATTATTTTGCTCTGGTGCACTAAATGTTCTCAAGATATCAATTGCAGTTTCAGTTGTATCTTCTACATTATATTCGTTTGTTTGTGTAACAACGGACGCTTCTTTGTCGTCAACTTTAGGATTTTTGTTGTTACGAGTCTTATGAGATTTTCTCTGATGACAGTTACTCTTAAGTAATCTCTTCAATACTTTACGTTTTTTTTTATTCAGCTTTATCCCCGGCAATAATTCCTCTATTTCATTTAAAATTTTATGCTTGACTTTTTCTTTTTTATTTAATTTTGACCTGCAATTTTTATTATTTTCCTGTATGTCTGTTGTGTGACTTTTATTTGTGTTTGAAGTAGTTTGTTGTTGTTGGATCTCATTGTTTATGGAAATTTTTGATGCATTACCTGATGGAACATTAGTGGCAGTGTAATCTGCAAATATAATTAAATATATAATATAATAAAAATTATAATTTTATTATGCATTTAATTTAACTATTTCTTCTTAAACTTTAGATTTACCTATTAAATTCGATCTGATAGCTTGCTTTTCTTTTATACTTTCATTTCTGCTGTTCACATTCCCTTCAGAAAATGGTTTTTGTGGTTGAGGTCTTAAAATATCTGTTGACAAAACTGATGAACTATTAAATATTAGCGGGTTTATTGAATCGTTTGTTGCTAAAAAACAAAAAAAAAAATTAAAACATCAATATGATTACACATATGTTTTTATGTAACAAACACTGTTTGGTATAAAATATAAATAAAAATACAACCAGAAATTGGAGGAGAATATGAATCATATGGTCTTAAGGGCTTTATTTATAAAATATACTAACAAATAAACAATAATGATTATTTGTTTTTTTTTTTCATTAAGTTTATCATTAAACATTAAAATCATTAATATTAATTAAACAAGCCTAAGAAAACTTTAATTAATATCAATTACAAAAATCATAATAGAGCGAACTTAAAGACTGTTAAACGTAATACAAAATAATAATAATAATATTAGAAAGAGTTCGAATAACAATAATTAATTAATTTAATAATGATTATTATGATAGAACTTAAAACTAGTTCAAAGGTCACCAAATAGATGTTATGAGCTTTTTTGATATAACTTATTATTTTACTGTAAAAAGACTGCATGTAACCATAAGTTTAATATTAAGCTTCTTATAATAAACTATAAATATAAATTACCTCTCTGTTCCAAAGTTTGGGTATGTATTGTGTCAGATGTAGCCTTAGAGTTTGTGTAGAGTTCTAGCAGCCAATCAAGAAATTGTTGTTGATTTATATTTGAAGACTGATTTGTACTAGCAGTGCCAGCATTGCTATTTTGTATCAAACTCAAAAGCATTCTACCAAATATTTGCCAGACTTCATTGAATGCTTTGTATGAAAGCTCTCCTAGAGTAGAATTTGTTGTGGAATTGATTGAATTTAACAACGAATTGGAGTTTATATTGCCCGTCATATTATTAGAAAGCGAATTAACTCTGGATCCGCTAGTCGTAGCTGAATCAGTATTTGGCGTAGGTGAGGCAGAAGGTGTAAAGAATTCTTGCTTAATATTAGATGAATTGTTAGAAACTAAATAATCAATTTTTCTTCTAACATTACATAACATTGTGCACGTTCCGATAGTAGATTGACTTTTCAGTATACCTTTATGTGGATTGTTGCGAGGTGGTGTCTCTAATAATGGTGACACTGACCTAATGTTTGACCAGTTAGCATATACTTTAATTATCTCATCAATAGCAGGCGGTTCCGGAAACATTGTTTGTACATGCTTTTGAGCAATATTTTCCGTATTTGTCTGCCGTGTTACCATTGTGCTAATGTATTGCGATGATTGGTCACGTTTTGTTATAGAACATTGTGTGCCCTGATCTTCTAATTTTGCTTTGCTTTTACATGAGGAACAATCAAGAGTTTTCAAAGAAATATTTCCAAAAAGATCACATTGCACTGGAGTTTCTCGCATTTGAGGTTTATTTGCTCTTGGCCTCGACTTCTTTGGGCTATTAGCCCTAGGTACTTTATAATTCATATCTTTACAATACCCTCTAAGTATTTCCAACAGAACTTTATCCTGGGAATATTTATTTAAGTCGTCCTCTTGAAGCTTTGTCATTACCTTTACATACTTTACAACTAAGTTTTCAAAGCTTATTGGCCTTCCATCATATTCATCTAAACGTGCTTTTAACTGTTCATTAACCAGTGTCATGTTTGTCAAATTCGCATCAACTACAGCATGTTCTTTTTGTAATTTTTCCAAATCCTGTCTCGCTACAAAATGTCCATTTTTCTCTTTTATGTAAAGTTCTTGCACCTCTTGTGCTGTGGCTTGAAATCCCTTGAGTTGTTGTTGCAAATCAAAATTCCTGCTTTTGAGCTGATCAATTTTTTGTACAAGTTCGTCCACCTTAGCTATATTGGTTGCCAATTCAAATTTCTTTGAACGCTTTTTACCAAATCGAATATCAAGTTCATTGAAAACAAATGGACTTCCAGGTTGTTTGTTATTCGGACCGTGTTTTGGTGGTGTTTTCAAAAAATCGAGATTAATATCATCCATTTTTGTTAGTCCTCACAAATTGTAGAACCGTGGTTTCCCGCCACTAATTAAATATTAATTGTTCTTCGAAGTAATTTATCTTTATAATTTATTAATTTTTATTCACTTATACCATTTTAATATATAAACGTTTATATTTCTAGCGCACATTTTCTGTAAACATTTACCAAATAATTGGAATGACACCTGAAATGTCAAAAATGCCGACGAAAAGCATGCTTTGTTTTAGTGTTGCTTCACAGCGTGTTTTATTTATTTTTTGGAGTTCAAAATGTACACTGAGCATATTTTTAAAATGTTCTATTAAAAACTTTTGCAGGTTAACACAAAGTTTTCGTTATATTCAACTAAAATGTTCTTACATTTTGATCTGTTTTTCTTATTTTTCCATCCTAAATGAATTAAAATATGTTTAGCTCATATATTGACTCCTTTTTTTTGAAAATTGCATTATTATCATTTGGGGCCCATTGTGCAACTCGATTAAAAATATCTTATGTGCAGTTAAAACATACATATTACGCTCAGTTTTTGTTTTGAACTTTGCCCTTTCTGCTATTAAAAGTGGTCCCAGAAAGTTTCAGCAAAAAATCCTAATTTTATTTTATTGTGACACTGGACATGACTTACAAAAAAAAAAAAGGACAATCCAGTTCATTGATGTAGGCAAGCTTAAATTTAAATTATAACATGTTAAGGTATTAAAATGGAATTTAGAATATTTAACATGTAAATTACTACATAATTTTTTACGGTGTTTGAAAAGTGAATGTTCCCTAAAACAACAATAAAAATGTATAAACTCACCACAAAGTTGTCATTCGTTTTGTAAATTTATTCAGATTCACGTCAAGTCGGTACCGTTGAGTAAATTCATTTAATTTTTATTTTATTTCCAATACACTACGCAAGCTTAGTGCAAAATAAGTTAAATTTTGTACAAAGAAAATTCTTCTGTAAAGTATTTACTCATTTTCATGTATATTTGATTAAAAGTTCAAGCAATTTTAATAAAAATTTCGGGACAATACAAAAGATAAAAAAGAGGAAAAACTTCTTTTGCAACAAAAATTAGCAGCTGTAATAATACAACAAAAACGACTACTGACAAAATTTAAAGCACACATCCACCCATCACAAAGCTACAACAAAAAAAAAAAAAAAAAAAATTAAAAAAGAAAACAGTACGAAAATTTTATTGAACACAACAAAAGTGTATGTACATACGTACATATATCGACCAGACAAGAAAGAAATATTTATGTGCATATACATACATATGTATGTACATATATTGCAAGGATATCTTTAAATAAAAAAATAAGTGCAAAAATTCTAGAAAATTGAATTTAAAGAAGAGAACTTTCGAATCTGATATACATACGCAATTAAAAACAAAAATTGGATGATACGCATCGTCAATAACTAAAATAAACCTTCAGAAAGTTTTTCTTTGAACTTTAGAAAAAATGACCACAAATCTACGTCAGATTCCTTTAACTTGTAGTGGACACACTCGCCCAGTGGTGCATTTGGATTTTAGTGACATTTGTGATAGCGGCTACTTCTTGATATCGGCATGCAAAGGTAAGTGCTACATTTTGAGCTGAAGGTGTCTGGTACATAGCATCATATTTTATATGAGCATTAAATACCTAATTAGAATGTATGTATATAAAGTAACGTAAACAATATTTTGGAATTCAAGTCAAAATTATAAACATTTTACTTACCTACATCGTAAACTGAAATAATTGCACATAGGTATAAGTACATACCTATATTGTATGGTGGGTGTACTCATAAAGATTACCCAAAATTTAAAAAATGTGAGTAGGTATATGGAAAAGACACACAAATAAATTAAAAATCGCTTTCTTTCTAATAGGTACATTTATGTACATATGTATATGATAATATTTTAGGATTTCTAATAGAGGCTGCAGTCACTATGTATATGAGAAAATTATTTAGAGAGAATACGAAAATTTGGCATGCATCGATTTTTATGAAAGACGGTGAATTCAACATCAATAACAGAGTCCCGAAGTGGTGGTTCAAAATATAAGAGAAAAGCAAATTAAAGTTCAAATTTGGAAAAACACCAAAACAATTTTCCATTCAGTAATTGTGGATTTTATAGGCATTAAAAAAAGAAGTACTCTCCTAAAAACTGTCATGTATTTTAACTGAATGATCTTATAGTGGAATGTAAAAATCCGAGATTGATGGTCCGTCCCAATGGTTGGCTGAATTTTTTTTTGCATTTTTCAAGACTTCCTTAAGTCGGCAGATGATTTTCACTAAAATTTTTATTAACATCTTCAAAGTCGGTAGTAAGAAAAATGTACCATTTTATAATAGGCACAAATTTTTTGTATTTTTTTTTTAAATAAGTCAATGATTGTTTTAAGATTTATACATCACTGAGATTCACTTGCTTATATTGTGTATAACTGCCCTGGAATGGTTAATGAAAATTTTAGCGCCGATTACTGGCTCACAAAGTGCCGATTTTAGGAGCACAGGTGTCGACTATAGGCACAAGTGATGTTCTTTAGATAATACACAAATTTATCATATTAAATAATAATATATACAAAAGCAATTAATTGATCTTAAAACTACACAAACCACTCTACAACAATGAATTGATGACAACCCATATTTACACTTATAAGAGCGCTAAATTCAAAACGAAAAAAAGTTAAAGTGCCGTCCATTTTTACACTTACCCTATAGTTATTTGAAAATTTTGCTTCTTTTAATTTAAAATTTGTGCCGGTGCTTTATATAAAAATTGCTGACACATTTATACCACCAGGTGAATGTTTAACTTTGACCTCTTGTGGTCTAAAATTCTCTGAATTTTTCCAGGCTTAATTTAATATTGAAAAAAAAAAACACTGAATGATATTGAAACTACTTTTCTATTTGGCTTAATTCTTATTAAAAAAGTAAGTATATATAAGCAATGGAATGAATTGAGACAGGAATCCTGATGTTAAACACATGTAAAATTCTTTGTTTGTTTCATAATTGGTAGAATAAGCAATTTAAACCATTTATTTTCTATTAGATTCCGGATTTACATTTGAAGTTAAATCCATGCTAATTTGAAAAAAATGTGTTTAAATAATATTTATGACTTTTTTTTGTGGTAAGGGGGGTTTCTTTAACCTTCTCCAAAGACTGGTTCAGCTTTATACATCCGCAGAGAATTTAACTGAAAGTTTTTTTTTTTTATTAATAGTAGTGCATATATAATATAAACATAAATAAGCTCAACTTATATTGTTTACATTATAAACAAGTTCTTTTTTTCATTTCATATTATTATGTACTCTTGAATATTGCTTAAAATTGCTGTGATTGATGTCTGCATTGCAAACTAAAGAGCGTAATTTCTGTTAAAAAATTAAATTTATGTGGGTCAAGGTATCAATTTAAGCTATTTTTTTAAACCAGTTTAGATTAGTTTTTGACTTTTTGATTTAACAAGAACTTTTTTTTAGCATTCTGCATTAAACAAACTTTTATATATGTAGTATATAGTTTTTTTTGGCTAAATATGCAGATATTGTAATTGAAAGCATTGGGAAAAGTACTGAATGTTTATATACTTTGTTTCTTGCAAAGGTACCACTTAATCACAGAGTTTCTCCAAGTGATATTTTATTCATTTACTTATTGATATTTATATATTAAGATGAAACGGTCCATTTGTGTAATCGCATCACTTGAGAACGGCTGGAGCGATTTGGCTAATTTCTTTATATTCTATTCGAAGTTTTTAAAAAATGGTTTGTAAAAAAATGTTTAAATTTCTTTTTTTAGTTATAAACTTATTTAATCTCTTAAGACTTGAGTGTGAAATCATTGCTTTTTTATTGTATTTATTTTATAACTTTTGGCGGGTAGGAAATGCAATCACACGTTATTTTACTTGAATTTTTGTTTGAAAATAATGGTTCACATACATCAGGTCTCAATATAATTTGTTCATCCTAAAAGAATAGTTACTCCGGTGTTAATAGAAATTGAAAGCCATTTAAATTGAAAGCATTTTACCACAAACTTTTCATTTAAAATTTGTTCCAAACTGTATTTCAAATAGTTTTTTGTTATTTGAAAAATAGTTTCTCCTCCAAACAATTTTTTAACCCTGAGGTACACATGTGTATGTGCGTCGAAAACTGTACGACAAAAGAAGAATTTACCTTCTCTACATTTTATCCAATTCGCAGAGCAGTTTTTGAGTTTTTTCTTCAGTACAAGAGATGCATTTCAATTTTTGTACATCTCATGCCCTCAAAAAATGTTTCCGGACATTTTGTACTAGATAAACAAATTGAGACCGTATTTTAAGAAAGGCAATAACAAACAAAACAGTTCATCTGAATCAAACAATTAGTATTAATTTTCTTTTATGTATAGTAGAAATTAATGCCGTTTTCATTTCTGCACAAAATTGCGCATTTATTTTACACTTTTTTAAAATGCCACTTTTAAGATTTTAGTGAAAATAATGCCGTTCTCATTTCTACAGCAAAGGGCAACATTTTTTATTTTCTATGGCAACCAAAATTCTGGATGACATTATTTTATTAACTTTTTTTTTGAATTACAGTCAAAGCCCGGTTTAACGAATGATATAATGTTCAGACCTTTCGTTATTCCGAGATATTCGTTATATCGAACAGTAATTTTTTATCTTAAAATTTTATAAAAGACGGTGGTCCGCAGTTTTAATTGTAATGACAACTCAGTGTAGAAATAAAACTTTAATTGATATTTTAACGTTCATTTAAGAATTGTTTTTATTTCTAATATGTAAATTCATTAAAAATCATAAATGTACAAAGGTGCATATACATATTTACTTATATTTGGATGGTATTAACATGTGTAGGTTTATTGTAACATTTCATTCATATTATTAATTTCTTAAGAAATCGACATCTCGTTTTCACAATGAACCAAATAAAACTACTAAAATTTTAACGAAAAAAGCAACGCATCACACGTGTTCTTTCAATCCAAAGAAAGAAGCCAAAAACACACACAATCCAACGGTATTTGCATATATGGTTTCGAATATTTGTCAAATTACAACTTATACGGGAAAGTGCCGGCAAATCTGCAAATGCAGGTCGTTTTGTGGTCTTCTTCTCTAAATATTTCCGTTTTCAAATTTTGTGAGAAAGAAGTATTTTAGAAAATACAGTAGAAACAAGTTGTGCCTCCGTGGGAATTGGTTTTCTATACAGTTTTTTGGTTTTGAATATTTGTCAAATTACAACTCATACGGGAAAGTGCCGGCAAATCTGCAAATGCAGGTCGTTCTGTGGTCTTCTTCTCTAAATATTTCCGTTTTCAAATTTTGTGAGGAAGAAGTATTTTAGAAAATACAGTAGAAACAAGTTGTGTCTCCGTGGGGAGGGGTTTTCTATACAGTTTTTTGGTTTTGAATATTTGTCAAATTACAACTTATACGGGAAAGTGCCTGCAAATCTGCAAATGCAGATTTGTAACGATTTTTTAAATGTATTTTGCTTTGCCATTCGTTAAATCGAGATTTTTTTTTTTGTCATTCGCTACATAAGACAGTTAATGTAAAAATTTCGCCATTCGTTATATCCGATATTCGTTAAACTGAGTATTCACTATACCGGGCTTTGACTGTATTTGTGGTTATGATGACATTTTCTTTTTAATTTTAAAATCATAAAAGTGGCATAGTAGGAAAAAAGTGCAAAATAAATTCTTAATTTTGTGTCGAATCGAAAATGGCATAAGATCAAAAGAAAATGTCACCATAACCATATATAATTTAAAAAAATTAATAAATCAGAATTTTGTTTACCATACAAAATTAAAAATGTTGCTCTTTGCTGCACGAACGTAAACGCCATAAGCTAAAATAAATTGCATTGAAAAATAATTCAAGGAAAATTTATTTTGGTTTTTTTTTTGTAAATCAAATAAAGTTTGTGAAATTTCGTGATATTTCGGGAACTGCCTTTAAAATGGTAATCACGCACGAAATCTCAATTTTAAATCACGCCCACGAACTCAAGCGTGATTTTTTAAAAATTTAATCACGATTACGCGTGATTAACGCGTGACGGGTCATTTCTCCGACAAATGCACATCTCTAATTTTTAATTTCTTTTCATTAAATTTTCGTGAAAAAATGTTTGTCGAAGAAAGGTTTTTGATCTTTTGTACAAAAAAAGATTAAAAACCCGTAAAATCTTGCAAAATGCAAAAATTGTTTTCAAGAAGTTAAACAGCACGAACATTCAGGAATAATTCCCAAAAGTCAATAATTGACTTAGAGAATTAAAAAGAATTCGTAAAAAGTTTAAAACACTTGCAAAAAACACAACATGGTAAAGAGTGCGAATTCATTGGAAATTTCGCGAAATGCAAAAATACAATTGCAGTACATTTTAAAAAATAAAACAGTTGCAAAAGCGCGAACACCCGCGGAAAATGTGCAATACACGAAAACAGACTTTCAGCACTTTGCAAAAAATTATTTTTGTATTAAGTTTATCAGGCTCAAGTTCTTTCTATATTATTTTTGTGGTTGATTTTAATTAAATAAGACAAAGAAGACATCAAAGACATTTAGCAGGGTAGACAACTAAATGTCTTTTTTGTCTTATTTAATTAATATCAATCACAAAAATAATATAGAAAGAACTTGAGCCTGATAAACTTAATACAAAAATAATTATATAAGAAAAAGTTCGAATAATAAAAATTAATTAACTTTGTAAAAAAGTTAAGGAGTTGTAAAAAGCACACGGAGAACAAAAACTAGAAAATCAGCGGAAAAATTTTCCAAATTTAGAATAGAGCTGCAAGGTTTCTAAAAAAAGTTGTGTTGTTGTAAAACGTGCCGCAAGGTGCAAAAATGCGAAAATTCGCAAAAATTTGCAAGATTAAAATTAAACAGATGCAAAATGCTCAATGAAATGCAGAAATGCGAAAATTCGCAAGTAATTGCAAAACTCAGAAAAGACTTCAAAAGTTCTTAAAAATGTTGAAAAGTTACAAAAAAAAAAAAAACACAACTTGCACAAAATCATATTTGCAATGTGCAAACATTTCTATTACAGTTAAAATATATAATAAAAACCTTAAACAGCTACAAAGAATACCAAAACATGGTTTTACTTTGCATTTAGCAAAATTTCGCGGCTTTGTACCAGTTTCTTTCATTACTGAGATTTTGAAAAATTTATTGAAATTTTTAAAAATTATGGAAAGAATGAGAAAAAAAAAATGCCGCAATTTTTCCGACATCCACAAAATTACTTAAGAATTCTCTTTCTTCACTCAGTTTTATTTTAGGAACACGATTTTCTGTGATTTGTTTTGCAAAATTCGTTAAAATGACTTCAACTTTAAAAGTTACTTCCACCTTTTTTTTAACATGTGTTATAAAAACTTGATTCAATAAAAAACTGATCAAAATATGTACATATGTATGTATGTATATGTATGTATATCGCAATCAAAATGTAAAATTGTATGCCACTTGGTATTAATTCTCGTTAAACGTCATCTGTATTCAAATAGGCATCCTATTTGAAAACCCCACAAATTTTCATACATATACATACAGACATATACATAAGTATTTTAACATAAGATCGGTGATGAATGAAACGTTTGTCAGGCAGGATATGCCCATATGTACATACATACATAGGTATGTATGAACTAAAATAAAACTAACACACATTCGTTTTTAAGAATTTCCGACAGTTTTTTTTTTCTTTCACAACATTTTGATACTCTTTGTTGTACAAGTATTTTCTGATCATTTATTGCTGTAATATTTTTTCCTGGTTGTTTTCCACAACAAGTTATTTTATTTTAAACATATGCATACATATGTACATATAAAACAAAATTTAATCAAATTAATTATTATTTTTATTTTGTTTGTGTAACTGACAGACGTTTAAACTTTGCATTATTACAGTACAACAGCAGTCTGCTTAAAGTTTGCTTGTATGTTCAATTGTTATTAATTTCCTTTGAGTGAGAGATTTTTGCAATTGCTGTTTGTTGCTGTTGCTGCTACTGCTGCACTTGGTGATGACTGTTGTTGTTATTGATTCGTTGATAAACTCGTTGCCCGAACGGGAAGCACCTTGAATTTCTTTCGCAAGTTATTTTTTCCTTTTTTGTGCTTCATTTTATTATTGCGAGAACTTAAGTATAAAAAAAAAGTACGGCACACACTTTTTATATTCTGTAAATTATTTTGAAAAATTTTGTTTGTTTTTTATCTGTCTCATTATTTTATTAGAAAGCAAGAAACACTTTTTAATTTTATTAAAGCATAGTAATTGAGTGTTTGAATGCATTTTCTTTGTTAAATGTTGTTTGCTTGTTAATGATTTCTGTTTTTGGTTTGAAATACACATACACACACATACATACATACTTATGTACATGTGCTTGCATGTACACATGTATGTATGTAGACTTTTCTATAAAGATACATTTTAATGTACATATGTATGTATGTATGCATATATGCACACCTATCGAACGAACATTTTATACAAATGAAAGTATATGCATTCGTACGACTGCCTGCCTGCCTGCATGTAAGTTTGTCTGCATTAAACAATCATTCATGTATTCTAGCTCACCTTGATTACAGAGAATATTACGAAATGCATTTTAAAATCTTGAAACTATTTTCAATTTTAATAAAAGTATTTCATATATTTCAACTTATTGTTCAGATTGCTTTTCATGTTAATTAAATTAACTAAAATTAATTCATGCACTTGGATATTTAATTTTCGTTTTTCTTGCAATATGTGAATTGAACTTTCTATTTCAAGATTGTTACGAGGGTTGCCTTTTTTTTTTTTTTTGTAAAGTTGGACATTTTTGAGGTTATACGTACTCAGAACGTTTTGACATACGAGCGCTATTTGTATTATTTACAGTAACTTTATTTACAAACTCATTTCGACCCAAAATAGATATTTTCGATATGTGCTTTAACTCAGCAACAGTGCATGGATGAACTTAATTCAATTTTTGACGATGAAGCTCCATTAAGCACCAGTGTTTATCGATGGTATGATGATTTCATTCATAGGCGTAGTTCACTCCAAGACAAATTTCGCAAAGGTCATACAAAATCAGTTGTTATTGCGAAAAACATTGATGTTGTGTGCGAACTGATATTGCAAGATGGTCAGGTGACCTATTGTGAGTTTGTGGCAACCCTAAACATTAGTGGAAGCAGCATACATTCAATATTGGAAAAATATTTGACTGTGAATCGCCCAAAAAGAGGGTTCGTGTCGAAAGAAATGTCCAAAAAAATACGATTCAGGTGCTTCGAAGCACGTCTATGACATCATGACAGGTGATGAATCGTGGATTTACGAGTATGAGCCCGAAAGTAAACAGCAGTCGATTGTATGGGTGTTTCAAGATGAGCGAAATCCAACATAAGTTGCACGCACACGAAGCATTTCCAAGCAAAAACTGGACATGTCGCAACCGTATCAGTAGAACAACGCAGACCAGTCAATTCGGACTAACTGGCAAACGAGTTGTTTGCCAGTTGTCTTCCAAGACATCAAGAAAACCAACTGCCAAAGACGGATCGCTGTTCACCACTACAATGCGAGCTCTCACACATCGGATTGAACCACTGTATTAATTCAGGTCCATTTTTGGACCTGAATTAATATATTTTATTTATTTTCAATTTGTTAGCAACTTCAGAAAAATAATTATATCTAAAATTAAAACACAACAAAAATGTTGTTTTTTAATTTTATAATTATTTTCGTGAAATAAATTTTTTTTTTTGAATTTTGTAATTACTTTTCTGAAGATGCTAACATATTGTTGCGAAATGTTGAAAATTTATTTTATTTATTTATTTAAAGCATTAGAGAATAATTACAAATTATAAACTAATGTACATATATACATATATATCAGGCCATGGCTTCGAGGCCTTAGGCTCATGTTGAAAATTAGTAAATATAATTCTTTCAAATTATTTTTTATAAAAAACAAATATCTAAAGCTTGAATAATTAATTTAAAAAATAGCAGTTGCAAATCATAAAGTTCAAAATCTTTTTCTACAAAATCTTTGCGTAAAAAATTCTATTAATATTAAATAAAATGATATGAAATTAAAATTTTAATGTAAAGAATTGAATTTGGCGTAATTAATTATTGTATCCAATTCGCCTACTTTCACATACTACATATTTTAGTAACAGAATTTTAATCGAGCTTTAAAAAGACACATTTTGTCGACAGCAAAATCATAAGAGCTAATCTCGCTATTATTTAATTCATGTGATCAAACCTGACAGTCAAAACTAGAAAAACCGGCTAAAAAAATCAAAATAACGAATGCGATTTATAAAGCTTTTTCGCTATGACTATTGACTGACAATGCAATACTCGTTTTAATGTTTTGAATGCAAAGACAGACATGTTGTTGTTGTTGTTCTGTGTTGTCTGTTGTCTGTGTGTTTTGCAAGTTTTGTGCAAACAGTGGGGCTATCAGGTCGTTGGCATTGAGACAAGTCATTGAGTCAAGGTTGCTTCCGCAACTTATAATTTTATAAAAGTGGGAAACATTAAATGCCAGAGCTTTTAATAAGAATTAAATATTCTTACACGCACTGTTGTGAACTTTATTCATATTTAATTTTTTGTTTTTCTTGTAGATGGCAGTCCCATGTTACGACAAGGTGATACGGGTGACTGGGTTGGCACCTTTGAGGGTCACAAGGGAGCTGTTTGGGGTGTTGCATTGAATAAAAATGCCACATTGGCGGCCTCAGGTGCAGCAGATTTTACCGGAAAAGTATGGAACGCCATAACTGGCGGTGAACTTCATAGTTTCCAGCATAAACACATAGTGAAATCGGTGGCTTTTGATGCAAATTCTGAAAATATAGTAACGGGCAGCAATGAGAAGTTTGTGCGTGTGTTTAATCTCGAGCAGCCACAGGCCGAGCCGGAAATGTATATCGGTCATACGGGAGCCATTAAACGAGCTCTCTTTTGCCGCAATGACAAGTGCATTATCTCGGCAGCTGAAGATAAAACGGTGCGATTGTGGGATCGTTTGACTGGCAATGAAATTCAACGTCTTGCATTTCCCAACAATCCGAATAGTTTAGAAATCTCTGCCGACAATCATATTCTTACCGTGACGCACGGTTGTAGTATCAGTTTCTGGGAGGTGGAAACTTTAAAAAAACTTAAAGAAGTCAAAGTGCCCACCAACGTCTCATCGGCGAGTTTGCATCCCGACAAGCATGTGTTTGTGTGTGGAGGCGAAGATTTTAAAATGTATAAATTCGATTACATAACTGGCAATGAAATTGGTGAGTTGCTTACGGCCTGCGCACATAATTGAATTTAATATAAAAATTTCAATTAAATTTTTTTTTTCCAGAATCTTTTAAGGGTCATTTTGGACCCGTACACTCAGTGAAATTTTCACCGGATGGTGAATTGTATGCCAGTGGTTCCGAGGACGGTACCTTGCGTTTATGGCAAACTACTGTTGGCAAAACTTATGGTCTCTGGAAATGTACTGAACCCAATGAATTAAATAATTCCCTTAATTCTCCACGTGAAGTGCATGCAAACTAAAACTTCTAGAAACGCTATTTCTTTTATATTTGCAAATTTTTTTATAATTTTTTTTTTGTTTGTTCAGGAACAAATATTTTCAATATAAGCGTTAATGTTCAATTGTATGAAATTAAACATTAACAAAAGAAAACGAAAAAATCAAAAACTTTATTTTATTGTTACGAAACGGCAAAATTTTGAACTGAAAGCTACAAAAAAAACCAAACTTTCTAATTGGGTACAGTATACAGTTACGGACAAAAAATAGGGTCAGTTATAATTACTTAGAATAAAACGAAACAAAATTGTACAGTTTTTTAACTATTTGCAATTTTTATTATATTTATATTCTAACTTTCTTCGATATTTCGCCATCCTCAGAGAGGTTCCGTACTCATAGGGTAAAAACCGACATGGGGATAGCCTTTAATTTAAAAATTAGCCACAACTTTTGAACCCCAAGAGATAGAGACTTGAAATTTTCACACTATACTTATGTAGTTGGCAGGCCTCTCCAACAACAAATACAAACAACAAAAAGTTAAAAACGTAAGGAGATCCCCATACAAGAAACCGTGACCCTGGTGCGGTTCTGCAACTCGATCTTTATTCATCATACGTCTCAATCTCCCAAACGGTAAGAGCTAGAGAGCTGAAATTTTCACAGGGCATGTGGTTCTTAACATTTTCACAGTGTGCATACATGGAGACACCCTTTAATTTGAAAATCAGCTACATATAACGTTTAAAGTGCATTAGATAGAGGCTTAACAGACAGAGGCTTGGATGGTTGGGGAGCCTTCTAACTAACAATTAGGTTTTAATTTTAGAATTAGTCAAATTAATTTACATAGACATTTCACTAACAATACATGTATTATTGGCCATGAGGCTTTCTTTGTATTGAAATCAAATAAATAAATAAAAATAAAAAATAAAATAACATGTACACGGTGCAGGTAGTTGTCTGATCTCTACAACAACAACTATTAAAAACAATAAAAAGTTTAAAACTAAAGGGTACACCAGGGTTACTCTTTGTATAGAACTAGTGCGCTAGTACGGAACCTTTGCTTTGCGAGTCAGTCTCGTACTTGGCTTAAATTATTTTATTAGTAGTGACGTCAGTTGCTTATGTACATTTCGCCTACTTTTTTTTATTATTCGAATATTGATATTTTGGTGTCAAATTATTTATTAAAACCAAAAGCACCTCAACCTGAATTTGCTTTACCAAACAAATATTACATTTAATTTATTTCAAAAACAATTTAGCTTGACTTTGAAGACAATTAATTCGACCCAAAATTCCCTTAACTTGATGGTGAAACTCTATATAAAATCTGAATTTCTTAACACGATTATAGATAATTAAAACAATTTTAAGCTGAATTTTTTCCACCTCTTCCAAATCTATCATTAAAATTGCATTTCATTGGATGTTTTGCCACATTTAGGCATTTCTTTAACTTGCCTTTAGAAAGGTGTAACTAATGGTAATGATAAGAAAAGTAAGTGCAATTGCACCGAAAATGACGAATAAAAAATTATAATTTACTGTCTTTTTAATTAATTTGAATACATTTATATTAAATGTCTTTTAACTGGCTCAAGTTCAGCCCTTGGTTGGTTACATTTTTTTCAATATCAATTAAATAAAGAAAAGTAAATTTTTATAGCTAGTTGGACAACCTGCTATTTTTGGGTAGCAAACACACTTCATCAGCACCATATGAACTTTGGTTGACGAATGGTTTAAGCGGTAGTCTTGAAATTGTGAAATTTAACATGTCCAAAGCTCATAGGGTGCTGATGAAGCGTGTTTGCTACCCAAAAACATCCGGTTGTCCATCTAGCTATAAAAATTTACTTTACTTAAATATTGATAAAAAAAAGTGACCAATCAAGGGTTGAACTTGAGTCAGTTAAAAGTCATTTATTATACATAAATGTATAGTTTACCGTTTTTTGTTTGTTCCATGATCAATTCTAAAATATATTCCCGTCACTTGCAACACTAAAATAGGGACATTGCTTGATGGATTGTCAATTAATAAATTCATATTTTCTAAAGTGTTAATTTTTAATCTAAAAACCATGGTACTTATTACTCTTTCAAAATCAAAAGATTAGTTGATATTTTACAGTTTATTCATTTAATTTTTCAAAAATTGATTGTTTTTATGGCTAAATTGAAATTATAATAAAACACAGTTATGCTCTGAATATTTCGTGGGCTCCAAAATGATTCTATACAAAAATAGTCTTGTTTGATGTTCTTTTTCATTTTTTTCCAAAACAAAGATTTCTAATTTTGGTTTTTACTTCAAATACGTGAATTTATGTGTTAATAAAATGAGCTTACTATTTGCCATTTAAGCAGATGTATTAATAAAAAAAATTATAGCTTTTTTTTAGTGTATTTTCCAGCCTTAGCACAAACGAAATGTCGGCTATAGGTGGCTGAAAAATATGCAGAAGCTGTTATAATATTCACGTGTTATTGTTTTTAATATTTGAAGCATGTAACAACTGCTTTTCAGAACAGGGTACTGTTTCTGAAAACTTACAAATATGCATCACAATTAAAATACGCATTCACAAAAATTTGTTGTATTGCCTTTTGTTTTTCTAATCCAAAACAAAATAATTCCCCATATTTTGATTGCCGTCACATTAAGTCAACATCGATAAACTAGTGCTTGTACACTCACTCCTCTTTGACAATAATTTTCATCTTATTTGTAGGCATTTGATGTCTTCTAGACTTAGAAGCTAAATTAAGTCTCTTATTGTTTGTTGGTAGAGAGAAAGCAAGAGCCAAATTTTTTACCTCGACTTAATGTGATGACGATAATTGGTATATGGGGGGGATCATTTTTTTTTGCTTGTAATAGAAATTGTAAATTTTGAGAAATGGGGCCCAGGCTTCTTGATGAAGTAATTTATGTTACAATTTAATCAAATTTATAAGTTCTAGAGATTCTGCAGTGTGTGTATTGCTTAAAAAATGCTTTAGTTTTCAAAAGAAAAAAAAAACAAAACATTTGAAATGTATGAATTGTCTTAAATGTGAGTACCAGTGGCCCAGCCGTGTAAATATATTGTTGTAAAGTTTAATAGACCATTATCTTGACGAACTTCGGGCAGTTGCTGCAGATGATCAAACCAGCGAGACAAATTCAAGAAATTTTCTTTTTCCACGGGTGAAAGCGACTTCTGCAAAGAAGGTGTATTAAAATAATTAAAATATTTTGTTGGTGCGTATAGGGTTTAATTTTAATAATTAATATGAGTGAATTGCATATTTCATGACTGAACCTGAATTTTTACAAATTAATGAGATTTTTTTTTTATAAAGTTAACAATATTTGACAACATATCCATATTTTTCGGATAAAGAAGGTCCTGCTAAACGACATCCTTTCATGCTCTGAATTAGTTG